>OX465522.1:14830000-17230000 GCA_950022985.1 Udea ferrugalis
CTTTGGTTTTCTTCTGTTCCTAAATGGTTACTTCTGTTTAACCGCTGATAGTTCGGGCAGCTTTACCGGAATGTACAGCGCAGAGGGCTCTGAACCCTAAACAAACTTTATGAAAACACTAAACAAGTAGCTACCAAATCTTCCACTCCGCATCTGTCTAATTCGCAACGAAAACATAAATGCGACGTTAAGACCGCAATTTGAGGACAACTTAATACGAAGAAGTATATTTACAGAGACAAAATGTACAGTTTTGTTTGCAAGCAAACATTGAAATTTCAGCTTAAGCAGCAAGGCACCGTTTTGTGAAAATAATTGGATATTTACCAACTCGATCTATCTGAAGGTAGGCAATTTTCTCAGCTCATATAATTTCGTGAACATAAAATAAACTCAGATTAGAAAGAACATCCAATTACTTGCGATTCAATCGAAGGCAATGCCCGCCTCGGGTTACAAAGAATTGAATTTTCAATGATTGTCTCTTTGTACGGAAGACAAAATATCTTACCAGTAGCAGCTACTGAGTAGGAAGATTTTTATTACCTGACAAGATTTAATTTGAATCTTTCATCAAAATGTTTTTCCATTATTTAAAAATCTCATGGGGTGTCAAGTTGATTTAAAGTGTTTGAAACTTGAACGTCCACTTCGTTGTCCACTTCGAACGTCCTGCGTGGGAATAACAAAAGAAATTCTTACCTAAAAATTAAATGAAAACTTTAATGGCAAACCTTGAAGTGGGATGCTCTCCTACATAAAATATCATATGATTAATTTCATTTAACTACTGCCTATTCAACCGCTGCTTGAATAATAAGTCATAAAAATATTAATGAAAATGAATCACCAATTTAATGAATCAACCATCATAATATGTGTTCAGAAGATGCCTGCTTATTTTAGTCCAGGTATTAATCATAGGTTGTAGCTAGCGTAGGTCATGCCTTAAATAAATTCAAGTTGATTTTATGTGTGGAAAATAAATTTCATTTTATTTTATTTTTTGAATTATGTATTACGTATGTAAAAAGAATTGAAATCAATTCAATTCAATAATTTATTGCAAAATAGTTTCTAATAGTTTGGGGCTGAATTGGCGCTGTGTGTGGAAAAATGCCAATTTACCTTAAAACCGCCAAAAATTAGTTCCTTTTTGCATGGAACTTTTAGAGGACGAAGTATTTAGTGTATTGAACTATTTATTTATCTCAACAGCTGAGTTAAAAACTAAGAAAACCATGCTACACGTAGATAAATAATTTAACACATTTTTGTTTTTTTTATCTCTTGATGTTACATCTTCCATTTACCTTCAACAATCTCAACGTTATTTTATAATGTGATGACATTTCTTAAAATGAGAAGAGATTTACTTTATTTTGAACTAACTCACTTGGCGTTCATCCAGTAGTAAATGATGGGGTTGACCATCGCGTTTGCCATGGCTAGCCAGTAGAAGCCCAGGTACACATGCTGGACGTACTTCATGTACAGGATCGAAGGGTTGAAGTGTGTGTAGATGAAGTAGCAGTGGTAGGGGAGCCAGCAGAGCCCGAATATCACGATCACCAGGATGAACATTTTGACCACCTGTAAGAGAGAATATGATAAAAAATGTGTTTCATCAAAAATTATAAGGAACTATGATATTTATTGTTGTTTTTTTATTGAATCACTTTTAGTATTTATCTCAAGGTTAATGTATCTCTTTATATGTATATGTTTTTTTATTATGAATATTGGTATTAAATGTTAAATGTGTATGAGTATTTATTCACTAATTAATTCTACATTTTGCACCGCTAACAGCATTTCTATCTCGCTCTATGGTTGACTGGTAGAGAATTATTTTATCATTAGGTCTGCCTTTTGTGCTGGGTTGTGCATTTAAGATCAAATATTTTTTTAAAAATATTTATGTTGTGTGTCTAGAAACAAAGGCAAATTTGTTATTGCCCACCAAATGCTATGATAATGTATTCATTGTGTCACAAAGAAGACCGGCGAAAATCGGCCCATCATTATTTGGGAACGTTCACGTTGAGACTGATAATAACTTTATAAAATGGTATTAGTAGATTTCTATCCATAATTTATAGGATTTTGTAAAGAAGGGATTTAATTTTTAAATAATTTACGGCAGTATATTATCAAAACGTCGTAAATAACGATGAAACTAAACAGAAACGGATAAGTGAAGGACGTTCCTGTTCATGCATCAACACTGATTTTACTTTCTTTCTAAACTGAACCATCACTAGGTTGTATTGTTTTGACAAGTTTTGCTGTTCTTATTTTACTGTTATTAGAGCATCTCTATCTAGATTACGATGTTTCAAGTGACTAGATTTTAACAAAATGGTTCGATGGCAAGTCAAACTGCAAAACAAAATGAAGTAAATGCCAGTAACGGAACCTTTAAACATCAAATTGTGTCAAACGTCAAAGTCAGACTGACATGCGTGCATTGTCTGTTTGTTGTTATTGTTGACTTCAATTTCGTGCTTGCTTGCGTTTGCAAAGATTTTGTGGTGTTCTAACAGTTATTTATCTTCAGACTACGCGTGTTTCCCGGACTTACGATTGAAACCATAAAGTTGACCTCGGCATTTGTTACTGGATTACGATTTTAATAGCGATTAGATGTTGATAAAATGAGTCTTCGACGTGTAAATTGTAGTCTCCGAGTTGATCGATTAAAACGACATCGTTTATGAGATGAAACGGAGCAAATCTTGGAGAGAGCCAAGAGATGGGTGTATCCACGGGATGTAAGTTTATCTATAAAATCTACATGTTGCGCGAAAAGGAGTCTACGTTAGAACCTTCCTTTAATCGTTATATCAGATAGCGTTGTGAATGTTGGTAGTTGTTACGGCGTCTATGTTCTTATTATTTATTATTACCTGCCTTCACAATCTAACAAAATAAACTAGACATCTAGACATTAATTGATTGCTTATTCTCTTTTAGTTGACGGGTGCAGAATATTTATGTCATGCGTGTTGGGAAATTATAAACCAGAACAATGAACAACCACCTATGGCAGTGATGAGTCATCGCAATGTCTGTGCCATATGTGGCAGATCAATTTTGAGGCGAAGAAATCGCACAGCTCTTAGAACAGATATGTCTTAGCGAGAGACACTTGTTGTTCGTACTATTGCAGAATGGATTCAACCCGTGAGGTAAGTAACATATTGAATCGATTGTTATAAACAGTCTTAAAATATGTAGATGCTTTATGTTATACTATTATTCCAGCTACAGTCTGTTGATGAGGTGTATATACCATGCTGGTTACGAGCTCAGAGAGCCACAGACAATGGTCAACAAAATAATCAAGCAGATGTTGTGCAAGTGGAACCACCTAACATAGAAACTTCAAGAGCTCGTAGTCCACTATCACTTGAAACACAAAGCCAAGAAGAAGTGCCAGTATCCGAAACTCCGCAAATGGAAGAGGAGCCAAATATGGCGCTTCCTACTATAAGACGAGCTGCTGCCACTGCTTGTCGTTGCTTGTTTCTTGAATGTAATGACCAGGAAAAACTTCATGTTCCTGTAGTGATCAGGAGAAGAGTATTAGTTGATTTTAATTTTTATATACCAATTAATGCCAGGGTTTGTGAATATCACTTGAACAGCAATTTATATGAGGATTTGTATGCATCTGAAAACTCTATGACGACATTTACTCCTTGTCAAGTCGAAGACATGGTGTTCCTTCTCCGACCAACGATCTGGTCAAGGTCGTGGAAGCTGCTGGATGCGGACAGTGCAGGACCGATCGTTGTGGAAATCTTTGGGGGAGACCTATGCCCAGCAGTGGGCGACAGTTCGGCTGTTATGATGATGATGATGACATGAATAAATAAATAAACATAACAATGTATTTTTCATTTCACTCAAGCAAACTCTATGTGAAACGTAGTTAAGCATTATTCTCTCAAAGCTGATGTAATTGAACATTTTAATATTGAGTTTACACAAAATACAACATAGTATAATTTAAGTATATAAATTATGCTAGTTATATTTAGTTGTCAAAATAGTTATGAAAGCTTTTACAAACATACATAAACTTAACATTAAAATTACAGAAGTAGTACATAGGTAATGTAGGTTACCTTATTTTCTTAGATAACTCTAGAGCTTAGGTTTTATTAAAAAAGTCTAAGGAGTCGAGTTGTAGTCACAAAATCATAGTACTTCGATGCATAATACAGAAAATAATAAAAAACTCGATATAACCAGAGGTTATTATAACCTAACCTCTTTAATTTATTATTTTTATATCTTTATATCCCCAACTTTTAGAGGGTTAGTTCTAGTATCATTTTGTTAGCAGTGTTAGGTCGTACAAGTCTTGGTTGATTTCGTTCATGAACGAGGCCTATTATAGTTGGGGCTCAACCTCAAGTAACTCTGCCGGTCTTCTTTGCCTATGTTTCTAAATAACTGATTCTTAACTGTTGTTAAGAATCACAGATTAATGTTGATGTACAATTAAATATACGAGTAGGTTTAGTCGTTTCTTAAGATTCGAAACACCTTTCTTCGATAACGGATACATCGACCACTTTATACCGAAGCCTTCATAGGGCGATGAGTTGTTTTTGCTAACGTTTTTTGTTCAAAGTTTCTTTTCATCGAGTACGAGTATTTTTTCTAAAATACTTTATTTGCCGATAGCGTTACGAATAAAATTGCCGATGAATTGTCTACAACAACTTGCATAAGAGATTGTGATAGGAGTCAAAAATAAAGACTTGTTTTGCTAACGCCATTTTTATCGGAGTTTTTATTAATATCTTCAGCACTCGACAGTTTTTTTTTCGTAAGCATAGGTAGACCACAAACAAAGAACTTTCCAATGTTGTTATTTCTATAAGACGTAAGACCTGTAACAATTTTTGTTTAGGAGTTTGTATGACCAAATATTTTATCTTCATAAAATAGGTTAGCTGTGCTGTAACTGCTTCAAAATAAATAACACTATACATATACACTGTACTTGATTTTTATTTTCCTGGCATGCGTTAATCATTACCCAACCGGAAGAGCTGAAGTTAGAACGGGAAAATGTATGCAGTACTTCCGCTTACGATGTAGTCGCCTATTGAAAGAGTTTTCAGTAATTCATCCCCTGAAGATTTTCACTAGGTCCAAGATGCGGTATCTCATATTTTATTAAACATCTGCTTTTCAAAAGGCTACTTCAAACGGATCGCTTAGCCATTACTGATAATAGTTACGACGAAATATTTATGATTCTGTTGAAGTGGTCTCTTTATAGAGTTTTCTGAAGCCATACTAAAGTTACTGTTATTTGGTAACATAAAACAAACCGAGCTTTTTGTAGGGATATAATAAGAAACTTCAATGAAAACAATAAGGTGACTACGCCTATTTCGTGACATGATCAAATGTTTACATAGTAAAATAAGTAAGTACAACATACCCTTTATTGTACACTGAATAGCAACAATGGCTAACATACAAGATATGAATTAACAAGTAAATGTACAATTTGGTCGGTTTTATAGCTAAGAAACGATGTCTTCCAAACAACCTATAGGTACAGGAAGGTAGAGAAGGAAAAATTCAAAAATGTAAGAAAAAAAGTTTAAGTAACTTTAATATCTAATTAGTCTTTAAAAGTATTAAAAGTTAAGTTAACACGATGGCGTACCTTTGCTATAGTAAGTTTTAAAATATTAGATACTGCTATGTTGACCCAATGGATTCATGGCTCACCTCAAGGCATCTTCTTACAGTAATTCGATCATATAAATAGGTGATAATTCACTATAATTGAAAATACAATACTTTTTTTCTGAGTAAAGAGTCTTCAATTTTGTAAATAATTGTTGATTGCAAGTCAATGGTGACCTGAGAACCAAGGGAAGTGTGACAAAAGAAATAGGTAACTAAAATGAAGTAAAAATCCATTAGTTAAAATATATCAAAAAAAATCGTGTACAGGGTGCAAGTTGCAAGTTTGCAAGGTGTGGTGGCATTAAAAATAAAGATAGCAGAATATTTTATTTAAGAGTGATACGGTTTTTGAGATATTTGAGTCCAAAAACTAGAAAATACAACAAGAAATATAGTATTTATTCACTAGATCGTATTAACATTGAACACACTGTTACAGAAACCTGCAAGGAAATGCGCTCATACCGACAAGAAGAATTAAACAACTTTTTATCGGAATCATGCAAAGCAACAATTAAAATATCGCATGTCGATCTGGCGCATATTATTTTTGTGATAAGTCACTGAGCGTGGTGACAGCAAATAACCACATAGTTGTCTAGATATCAAAGTTGATACGTTTCATGACATCATAGATATTTCACAAGAGCTTTTATACATAACACGCGCGCACGCTGAACACAGGTTACAGTTCCAACTTTGAGGGTGAGACCTCGTTAGCGCATTGCGTTTCGCTTCACTGCGCTTGGGTGTTCCATTTTCAAAAATAACATCTTTTCAAATCGTTTCCTGTGAACACGGTCTGCTGATAGAAATATATTTTTAGAAATGTTTGCCACTTATACTTTTGTTTTATTAAATGTTTTTTTTGTGGTTCTTGCCATCTTGTGTACAAAAAAACTCATAATAAATTAATGAATGTTTAAAACTACAAGCATCTTGAAACCACTGTAGTTGAAGAGCACGAATTTCCAAAACGATTTCAGTTATTTAATAACTCTAACACTATGGCACTCGAAGAGAAGAAGACAAAAAAGACTCTTGAGAAATCTCGAAAAATCTCGAGAAATCTCGACACCTTTCCCAGACGTAAATGCGAGCGAAGAAAATAAGGAAAATTCACTTAGCTTGAGGTCGCTACCGCATCTTTTCATACTTAGGTTCACAGTGTGCACTTCAGAAGGAAACTATTTCAATAGCATGGTGTCTAAGCAAACTTTTAGTTTTATGAATTCTTTTCTACGAACCAGTTACTACCAGTTCCTATTTAAACTTATATCTGCTCGCAACAATGCCTCTTTCAAAATGAATTGTTTAAGGATTGTTACGTAGGTGGCTAACAGAAAAGACCTCCTATTTAATCATCAAAAAATATATATATTATGCAATAATCAGCCTCATATTATCGCTTTTTCGATCTGGGTCTAAAGTTTGCATGCTACTTGATGATGGCTAAATATATTATTATGTTTACAAAACTGGCCACGTGCGAGTCAGACTCGCTCACGAAGGGTTCCGTACAATCGTCGAGTAAGAAATTGTAAAAAAAATACGTTTGTTATATGGGAGCCAACCTTTAATTTTACCTTTTTTGATTTCATTATTTTATACAACTACATATTCAGTAAAAATTTTAAGCGTGTACCTGTTACAGTTATTAATATTGAACAAAAAAACTAAGAAAATCAACCTTCAATGTATGGGGACCTAGTTTGATTTGTCGATAATCTGGCGACTTTCAATCATTTTTGGCGCTTTCCATTTACTTGCACTGAAACTTTTATGGTGTTGCTTTTAAGTAACCACGGATGTGATAGTAACGAGATCGTATAAACATTAGAGAAGCAAATTTCAGGCAGCTCAAATTGTGAAGCCCTTTCACCGCAAGTGTCTTATTGCCACCGCAAGAGAGAAAGGAGGGCTTAACGTTCGTGCTGTAATTAATTATCTGTGATACCTAAGTACATCTTACTAATATACTCCGGTAAGGAAATAAATAAATATTTGCAGTCACCCAACATTTATTTATTCTTCACTACAATAAATGGCGGACTTAATGCCAGGCGGCAAAACATCACATCATACAATGAATACATTCAAAGACACAGACACCACCATTACACACAAAACGTAGTTTATGAATTGAAAATAAAAAAAGATTTATAAAAAGAAAAGCTTTGAAACTAATCCTTGCTTTCCATCCATTCCATTCCATTAGTGGTGATTTGTAGAGAAAAAAGCTTTAAAACCCAACCTTGCTTTCCGTCAGAGAATTGTGGTAATTTGTGGAGCTGAGCAGAGGAGCTGAGGCTTAAATAATCAATCTCGGGAATTTGCCATGAGCAAGCAACACGTGCCGCCCCACGTCATGTAAAAGACGCTAAATATGTAGATATTCGACCACACAATGTTATTAAAATAAAAAAGAGGTCGATAGGTTCCTTATGCTAAAAAAGTGGCATTCGAAATCTATTAGTGCACCTGAGCAAACCATTGACAGTGTTGACAGTTTGAGACGACACTGCGCAACATGTATCTGTCTCGTTTACGCTCTGGTAAATGATCATACTATCTTGTTCACACGTTACAAGACGGATAAATTAAAGGTACGTACTCCAGTGAACAATGTTCGACTTGGCATTAGTACTGACATAACCTAATATCATTGGGACAACATTACAAATCGTCAGTTCCAACTAGGCGATAAGCCAGAATGATTTTCAATGTCATTTAATTACAATTTGAGATGTACTCGTAGCTAGCCCATGATATTCGTATTTTGATATCCAACCTCAATTATTGGAATGATTAACATCTGATTAATTTGTTTAATGAACAGCTCAACACAGACGCAGAAGAAATACAAGTGCTCATCTTAGTAATTATCTTAAATCAAAATCATGTCTTACGACTTTGCAAGTAGTCAAAGAGCCCTAAGGCATAAGTCCACAAACGTATAGATATTTACTTCCCTTATCTTTGAATTTTGTAATAGATATCTGAGTTTTAGGCGGGATTTGGATTTGAATTTATCTGCAAGCCGACTGACCGCTCTACCAATTAATTGCAAGAGTGAACTCCTGGCTTGCTGTAGAAGCTGGTTGAAATCGAGCCTAATACCTTGACCGAGTGGATTTTCTGTAATATTTCAATCTTCAACTAAACATTTTGCGTTTACAATGTAAAATTCTGTGATCATATTTCTTTACCTACTATTTAGACGCAAATACACTAAAAGAGTATAATAATTTTTCAGCCTGTTGAACTTACTAATCCTGACAAATAACCTCAATTGGTGGTCATAAATCGGAAAGTACAGGTCGCGTCACGTAAAAAGCGCATTTTGTGCATGTCTCTGGAGTACAGCGTATGGACTTGCCTCCCCTGCCTCATTTCGTACCACCAATTGGGCTCAATCATCTAGTTTCCTAGATGAGCCCAGAGAGCTTTTTATGTAACGCGGCCTGTATTTCTCTCGGAATGTAATTTCTTACCTTTCGTTTCGAGCGTATTGAGTCCGCTTGCCGTTGCGTCAGCTCCCCGATGGACCGAGAGCCCCACAACACTCTGCCCATGGCTGAGTAGAAGAAGGTCATGCCCAGCATCGGAACAGCGTACGTGACGACGAAGAATAGCACCTGATACCTGGGAAAGAGAATGAAACTTCAGAACTTCTACAAGATACAGCATAGATTTCTTTAAGTAAGAAGGAGTAAACGAGCTTGAGGGTGACCTGATGGGAAGTGATCACCTCAGCACATGGACAACCGCATTGACAATGCTAAATAACAGAAAATAATTTGAAAATTCTGTTGAAAAGTAAATACGACGCCGCGTTGCTACAGCGTTGCTACAGGCTACTGATCTGGCTACAACGAGAGTTGTAGCACTCTACGACGTAGCAGGCTATAACCCTCGCGGCAACAAAAGCTTTTAACGGGTGATTCGTATTTTTATTCATTAAAGATTAGACTGGCTTAATTCTTATGACCAACTATAACAGCAGCTTAGTCTATAGATTATCCTACTTTGAAATATTTGAGTGGCCATCTACATATGTGGTTCAATTTCCCTGATTACAGTTTGGTCGTCGTTCGCAACCGGTTTGGCTCGGAGCCAGTGCGCCATTCAGGCTCAAACTGCAGTACGGAATCTGGAGTTTGGTTCCACTCACACTAATGAGGCAGCAGTTATTGTTGGAACTTCGGACGCCCTCAAGCTACTGACAATTCCACAAGTTTCAACCTAGAAAATTCGCTTTCATTCTTGAGATGTGCAAAGAAACTAGCCTAAGTACCTACTACACTGGAAAAAATGCACAAAAAAATCATTTTTGTTATTTCATCTAGATTTCAAAGGAAGGGTTGATGTTTTATATAAACAACACTTGAATGAGAGGAGAATAGGCTTTCTGTTGGTATTAACTCAGTTTCGTTAGTCACATTTTTTAGTAACAATAAGTTGTTGTAAAAAATCTTGTCAGTGCACTGATGGGCAATATTGCAAGTAACGCATTTAAATAAATAAATATACAAATGAATATTACGTGAATTCTCGTCTTCTCAATTTGCCACAATAACAATAGTGGAGTTATGTGTCAATTACGTCACTCTTGTCATGTTTTTACAGTTGTAATTTAAACTTTGCACATAGTTATTATGGGTGCAACTATGGATGGCGCTAAACATAGACCAGCGTCTAGGCTAAGTGCGGATTGTTGAGGACTGCATACAAGCCCTTACTATTAAATGTTATCAAGGTATCTACTCAAAGAACTCCAACATAACAACAGACATATTATAATTTTGTGAGCCGGCATCATCGGTCTAACGAGCTTTCTAAAGCAACCTGTAGCCCAAACATGTAACGTCAAATTTTAATTAAGATTATATAACCTATCATGTGGCATAGTTTAACGTCGATCTGTTGTCGCTACTTAACATTGACTCATTCCATGTTAAAACTTCGTGGCACTGTTAATTACGTCGAAATCTGAAACTTTGTTTTCGCAAAACATCAATACAGAATACAGCTCTTGTATGAACTTTGAACCACCGCGGTAGACATGTTTACAGCGATGGCAACACAATAATTAGGTAGGCCTAGTTCAGTAGGCCTAGCACAAACCGCTAACGTTTTGGTAATCGAAAAGGAAACGTTACTTTTTTTTAAAGACATTAAAAATAAAAAAGGTATCGTTAACTTTTTGATTACCAAGAAGTCTCTTGCTTTTGGTGTGACCAACTACACTCCTCAAAAGTGTCTAGGGATATCTCAAGCATTTTCATACAAAGTATAGCTATTTGGGAGGCTATAAAAATTAAAATATTAATACCAACGAAGAAATTTTTAGAACACAGAAACTGCTATATCTGTCCTTTCAGATTGTTTAAAGAAATTCATTGTAGTAGCATTATTGTACAATCGTAAGGACGTCAAAAAAAGACAGATTTTTCTTTTAAAAGGTGTCAAAATTTTCGCAAAATCAAACGTTTTTTTTTGTAATATTCTTAACCTTTATCTTATGCCGCTGTCCTCGCGTTATTCTAAGATAATGCTCAACTTGTAAACAAACTTAACTTTATTTTAACTTAACTTAACTATTTGAAAAATGATATCCCTAGACAGTTTTGATGTGTGTAGTTTTGTTTGACTGGGCACAAGTATGGTCGAAGCGTTATATGAATAAGCTCCTACAAATCCGTCGTCCAATAGATTCAAGTATGAAAACATTTGCGAAATGGTCGTTACAAAACTAAAAGTTAATTCTAAGAACTAACTACGCTTTACTCCCTTAAACTGCCTATTTTGGGAGACAAAATGTCGCCAATTTTATTTGAATTAACTAGCAGTCATCTTTAGCTTTGGTTTTCACAGCTTTTAACGCATAATAGAGTGTGCGAAAGGCTCTTAAACCCTAATTTTCAATAATAATGTCGAACTCAGTGCAATAGAGTGTATTTTTATTTAGTTTATGTTTGCAAAAAGATTCTAACGAGTAATAAATCCTTAATCTATACGGTCGTACATTTTAATAAATACCGACAAGTAAAACTTATTAACCTTTTAGGAATTGTATTGAGTTACACATGTAACCGTCCAGTCCATTATTAGATATGGAAAAGTATGTAGGTGTTACGTCTAGACATCTCCGTTCACCACCTACCTACTTTTTTTGCTGTTTGTGATTCAAAACCTTAGTCTAAGTGTAGCTATTAATAACCCTTTATTCCAATTTTACTATTGTCACTATCTTTTGTTTTCTTGTAATTGATATCTTCTATAACAACTTATGACTTATTTCACTTACAATTGTTTTATTTTTACTGATTCCTGTTTCTTTAGTATAATGGTTATTCGATATTAAATTAATATCAACAACGTTATTGTTGCTGTTGAATCGCTGGAATCGCTATAAATAAGTGGTTTTAGGGTAGAGTAAAAGTTATTATTTTAGCAAAAAAGTAAGGTCTGTTGTCCACCTTACTCGTGGTCGCGATAGATTTGGCTCATATCCTTGAACAGTGTTGAAATTTGAATATGTGAATTAACGCCTTGATCGCCTTGAAGTGAAACCCCGCTGACGGTATGACTTTGCTGTAGAGAACACAGTGTGAGTTGTGTCAATCAAAAATATCATATTTTTTAGTCAGTCGAATAAAGGCGTAAGTGGGTATTCATTGCCGGCAAACTGATCTCTAATCTGGGGGGCTAAAACAGCAACATTTTAGCATTTCATATTATGAATCATCTATTTGACGTTTCATCTAGACCGCGGTCCGTTTCGAGTCAAAAGTGAGTAACAGCGCGCTGACACGCATCCCGAATTGATAAATTGTATGAACGTGAGCGACGTCAGCGCGCTATTACTCACTTTTGACTCGAAACGGACCGCGGCCTAGATGAAACGTCAGTTAGATGTTTCATAATATGAAATGCTAAAATGTTACCGTTTTAGCCCCCCTGGTCACTTCACATTGAAAAAAACCAAAAACTTCACATCTATTCACTTAATAAATCCCTAATAAACTTGAATGCTGCTCTAATGGGTACATATCTCCTTTAAGCCCCATTTGCTGCCGTACCATAGAAGTGAAAGAGTCTGCCAGCTCCAATGTCAAAATACATATCGCCTAATTCGTTGTTTAAAACAATGCTACAAATAATATCTCCGCCCCGCTTAGATCTAGTGGAACACAGTCTTTAGGCTAGGCACTCATAGGGGAAATTCCAATTGGCGCTGCTACCCGTATAATACTAAAATGTAGGCCTTTATCAACTTTGTTCGTATGATCCGATTATATCAGCTGGTAACATACCCGCACATAAAACTCTAGTGACAATGAAAATTCTCCATTGTTAACAGATTATTTTATTAAAGTTCATAGTGGTTCTAGTTACTGGCGCTTATTTATTTATTATAAGTTTACAGAACAAGTTACAGTCATTAAGGCACAACACAAAAAAAACAACATTTTGAGAGCTAGACCATAACTCTTAGCATGTGGGCACAGCATGCTCTTAGTTCATTGAAATGAAGAGGGTTAGTAATTTGGTAACTTAAGTAAAAAAAAAAAACAATTTTATATTTACCGTAATGTAAGTTAAAGTAAGTAGTATTAGTTGTAACAATTTTAATTTTAGATTTTTTAGATTTTAACAAATAAAAATAATGAAAACGAAAACACGTTCTTAATCCAGTTCTGACATAATTATAGAAATATCTTCTTTAAATTTCGACAGACCAAACGCCAAAATATCAATTACGTGTAATAATATGAAAACTGACAATGCATTGGTGCTTGTCTGATTTCATTTACAGAAAATATATTGGAACCGGTACTAATGTACACTAACAGTAATTGGTGATGTGGTGGAAAAATTGTGGTTGGTTGGTATGTTGATATCAAAACCTGCTTCGTTGAGCCAGGTTTAGAATAACGATTCAAAAACGCTCGAATTACTAAACAGTTTTCCTAAATTAAGTTGGAAAAAGGAACGACGTGGTATGGATGGACTGCTATTTTAACGTTTCGCTTTCCATACAATGTTTATAAAATGGAAATGCCAATTTATTTCAAATGTTCCGTAAAATGTTTTAACGTGAAATTCAAAAACTCATTACGCTTAATAAACGTATCACTCGGCCGTAGTCAACCCAAAATAATTACATGATTATATACCTAAATAAACTAACTAGTTTATCCAAGTATAAATTAGTTTGGCTGAAATGTAATCGTTTAAACGGTAATTCATTTTAAACATACTAAAATAGACCTATCGCAGTGAAAAGCAATTCTTAAATCTCTGCAATGAATTTGGAAGTATAAAACTTGACTTGACTACCACGTTTTCTGGCTGTTCCTAGACTTAAATATATCTTTTCTAGTTGTAAATTGCTTATACAAGTTAACATCACTAACTTTTCTGATTGACCTGAGCTGAAATTTCAATTAGGTATAAATTTATCTTCAAAGTACCAAAAAACAAAATTAATACTACAATCATTAAAAGCAAGTGTAAGTAAATGTTTGTTGAAAAAATATGTCAAATCGAAGCCGCTATTTTTTGAGCTTCTATCTGTGCTTTTACTTACTAGACTAATCAGACCGATAAAACATCTTGTCTTAAAAACTATGGGCCTTAAAACGAGTTAAGTCTTTCTCGTTATAAGCACTCATTAAATTATAAATTAAAATTAGCCTAACTGTAAAGTACTTACACAAAATCCATGTACGAAACGTCAGGTAAGCCGTCCGGCCAGGATAACAAGCAGGCAGTTTTTAGAGTGCCTTTTGACCTGTGAACAAAACGGATTAAATTAATATAGTTAAGAATTACCCTTTCGTCGCAGAATGTCCTTCGTAAAACGTCCTTTTCAAGAAACGTCACTTTCGAAAATGACCCTTTCACAAAATGTCCTTTTCGCATAATGTCCTCTTTTATCAACAAAATATCACTCTTACATTATCTCAACATGAATTCCGCAAATTCTGAAACAATAATAAGTAAATAAGCCTGAGGTTAAAACGAGCTCAGAATTTGTGACGTTTACTTCAGCAAATGGGACATGCAGATAAAACAAGAGTAGCCGAACTTTCGAAGAAACAGTTATTAAATACGTTTATATGTACTTATTGTAATGATTTACCATTTTCATAACCGACAATGGCTGCGATAGACTGTGGCAAACGTAAGAAGATTCGGAAAAATAACAGTGCATTTAAAAAAAAAATAAGGACCTGAATACAAACTGGTATTAATTTGTATTTGTGATTTTGTAGGTTTTAGTATTTTAATCTTTGTATTTTGATCTTCTCTTTTATTTTTTAAGTACTTTAATCAAACTAAAAATAAGTTATTAGGTTTGTGAAGCTTCCTTAAAATAGAATACACACGCGACTGACTTTAAGCTGTCCCTACCATAAATGAGCAAAACAGTTCCGTCTTTTTTGTTTTGTTCAAAGTTAAGGTACTTTGAACAAAACTTGATGGATTTGGATAATTTGGTTCGTGCATGCTAAATTCCTTCCAGTCCATTATTATAGTGGCTTAACCAATCCAGTTCGGAAAAACTTTGTCATAATCAGTCAGAGCGAGGATTTGAACAGCCCTTATTCCATGTGTTTTCTCCAATCTACAGTAAAAAGTTAATAGAAACTAATAGGTTCGACATTATCACCCACAAACACTCCAGTTTCTAAAAGTGAAATATCCGCTCCGCTCAGGCAAAAATATCATTTCAGAAATCCAAAACCTCACTATCGCTTCATTTTACGGAATTTAATTTTGCGGATAGTTTCCGAATGTTTCGTTTGGCTATTATTCAGGTGAGCTATTTATAGTGGAACATTTCAAATTGATATTCGGCATCCAGTGGCTTTTATGAATGTTTCAGTTCGGAGAACTTAGTAATAACGGCGTTGCTTTATTTGCTCTTTCTCAGCATGCATTTGGTTCAGTTATTGCTTGCGATAATCACTTCTGTTTGAGAAGAAAATAGAAAAAGGTAACCGTTGGGGTCAGCGTTGAGGTAAGAGTATTCTTGCGTGGGGACCTCGTCTTGGCAAGCGTAGAGTGGGACGCCCTCCGGCTGGTGGAGCACGACGATTCACGAAAGGCTTCTGGTACGCCATGATTAAATGATGATAAACCCCGAAATTCAGTTCACACCAAATTATAAGAATATAAAAGTTTATTCACTAATCACAAAGGCAATTCGGTGCTCAACTTAGGCGATGCAACTACCACAATCCCATTTTTTTGAAGTAGTAAGTACTGTATTCTCACTTTTAGAGATGTTACGTGTTTCCTATTTCAATAATTCTAGTAAATAACGGTGAAAGTCTAGCCAAAATAATTGACTGGCTGCAACAGCGACTAGATTGCGATCCAACAAAAAGTTGCCTATTAGAGCGTCTCATCGCTTCAGCAAAACTCAGAGTCAGTTTGAACTCATCTTTATGTATCTGATCCCAAGAAAACAGCGCAAAAATATCTCTCATCATTACGTTTCACCGGTTTCAATAATAAAAATGCTAAAGGTACAAAAAGAGAAATATTATTGTCACACAGAAATACACGAATCCTCTTTCAGAGGATGTTCGGGCAATGAAGACTCCGATTTTCCACAGCCTACATCTTCCAGTTCATTAATACCAAATTGTTTGTAAGTCAATAAAGTAAAGTGTTAGTTTTTTTGTTTTCAGTATAATATTGTACAGTCAACAACAACAGTGTCTATGCACTTTTAAACCAAGTCACATTAACTTTGCTATAGTTGCCATAGTAATTAGGATTGAGCTGACACATTAGTAAGTATGACAAAGTAATTAGCAGTCACTTTTATCGCTGACTCGCCATCAGATATTCTGTAGCAGAAAAGGTGACCAAAATAAATACTTCTGAGCGGTTTTAACGTAATATCAATAATTTCCATTCACCCAAATTAATATGAATATCTTGACATATAATGTAGTGTGTTGACATGTGTTGGAGAGCGTGGCCCAGTGGTTTAACACTCTGGCTCGGAACCCATGAACTTGAGCACAACTACATTGCATTCGTGGCACAATTTGCGGCTAACTCTCCGGTGATGGGAAACACCAATATAAGGCCCAGACTCCACCAGAGCTGAGCGGAGATGTGCGGCGTCGAGCTGTGTTTTCAACAACCAATGGAATTGCGTTATTCACACATGGAGATGTGGAGATGTGATTCTATTGGTTGTTGAAAACACAGCTCGACGCCGCACATCTCCGCTCAGCTCCGGTGGAGTCTGGGCCTAAAACCCAAGCAACCCGGATAACGGCGCTAGGCTCGCCCCTTACCACGTTTGGTTCAAATTCCCTCGGCGAAAGGTGGGCTTCTGAATGTTCCGTTCACTATGACGGCAACAATTAGAGTGCCTCTGATTACTCATTAGGAATATATTATGGTCGTGAGGGTAAGTTAAATGTTATGTTATGTTTCATATGTTGTTGTAGCTCCTACTAGGAGCTGCTTAGATGTAGAAAAAGTTTTAGAAGTACTGTGTTAGAGAATTCAATGAGAGATATTTTACAATCTAATATCTTACATACGTGTGACGGGGATCCTTGAAGGGTTAAATAGCGATTCGTTATACCAGTATTAGCGTGTAACACATAAGTTACGTGATACTCTATGAAGCCATTTATCACTAATTCTGTTGAATGGAAGACAATTTCAGTGGTATGATAATCACGCTATTGAGGGTTTTAGACTCCTATGTATGATATCATAAGTTTACTAAGACCGTAATACGGTTCAATAGGATCATATTGCCGGTAATAATATGAGATTAATTACGCTAGCATAATGATGAATAGTCTGTCCTCTGGTGTTACGTGTCTACTTGTATAGGCTAGAGGTTTGAGAATGTATGAATAAGACTTAAGTTATTTTAAATAACTTCGTCTGCAACAATTGTTTTAGGAGGCTTAAACGCCTAACAAATAACTTGTTATTTTTTACCCTAAATTGATTCACTTTTTAGGATATTTTGGTACATGTTTGTAAAAAAAGACATAGTTGAGGTGAGAGACGTGTTTATATTATTCTATAGAGCTTGTTTAAATAAAACCAAGTATGTACTTGCTAAATCACTCTGTATAGTGTATTGACTAGATGCCTAGCCAATTTACCAGGCCAATCTAAGGTTCAACAAGTAATTAATTGCCCTACATAAACTAAGGCTATTTGCCTCGCATTAAATGCGACGTATTTTGATATCAAACTTGTATTTAATACGAATGCCGTGTACGAATGTAAATGTTAATTCAACAAAATAATCGTGTAGTCGGTACATTTTCTATTCGGTTTGCGGCCATCTTCCAATCTATGTAGCAATTTATATCGGCTTGAAGGCTTCTGGTTTTGACAGCTTTTATCTAGTCTAGCTTAAATGGACTGGAACTGAGTAGGTCCGGTAATATTATTTTGAATGCTGACGTTGTTTCATTGTGCAGTTACATCCTAGTTAGTTAGTGCGAAAGAAAGCGTTATGACTGATAAGAAATGATAAACTTTCTAGGCTGAGTTTTCGAAAGTTAGATGAAGTAAGGTCTAAGGGGGTGTCATGCGCTACTCAAGAGCTTTTTCATGTGAAGCTAGCTAGTTCTCTAGCCCCTGCACCCCAACTCCAATCTCACCTTCCCGCGATAAGCCCTGTTACGTTGAGCAACCCTATGGAAGATTGTGGTAAAAGCCCAAAGGGAAGTAGGACCCTACTTCGAAAATGGCTGAGAAGAAGAAGAAGAGATGATGTGTATTTAATTGCAATATGTCATTTTGACATACATTATAAAATCTGCCGAGTTGTAATTTATTCGTCTGATATTTTTTATCTGACAATGGAAAAAACAGCTCTTAAAGTACTTCATTCTAATGTATAATGATTCTGAAAACTTACGCATTCATTCAAAATCGATGCATTCATTTGTCATCGGTTTTTGACTTGTTGTGTGATTATGTAAAAGGAAGTTGCTAGTAAAATAGATACTAATAAACTCTATAATTATAATACTCGGTAAGTGCCGGTTCGCAAAACCCATCCCCTACACTGTCAACTATATTTTGCAACGAAGTGCCAACGACACTATATACGTGGCCTGATTACATTACTCCACGAAGTCAGAAGATGATCGGCACCCTTATTACCTAAAATTTGACAATCAGCAAAAGCTGCGCAGTGATCGCGCGGTAGACGCGCGATCGATTGCTTTGCGTCAAAAAAACTCGTATCACGTAAGTGATCGCTGGCTAATCGCTCGCCTGCTGATTAGAATGCACTTTTTGCTACAACACTAGCGCCATTAGCAATAGAGTAGCAATAACAGGAACTATTTATATTTTATTAAAATTTATTATGGCTTGGCGACTGGGCCATCAAAGATGGTTTTTTTTCCTTTGCCTTTTTACGGCTACGGACTGTGTCTATTTCAGCCGTTCTTTAGTTAATAATTTCTATGAACAGTGAGGAGAGTTATGTAAGAATTTCTATTTCAGGGACATCAACTATTCATGTGTCTAATTTCTTCTTCAATTGAATTTCCTTCAAATTTTTGCTGCTGTGGCGGTCAAATATTCAAATATGTAATTGTATGTGCTAACATTTTTTATTATAGATGGCACAGATGCTTTCAAGATTCTTGTTTACGAAAATTAAATGACAAAAAATGGCTAATAACTGTCTCTCTTGTGATGTTTGTAGAAAACGAATATGCTTGGCAAGAACTCTAAGATTGTTGAAAGCCCTTGTGACTTCTTTTACCGCATTCGATACACTAGCCTCGCTGAGCCCATGAAACTAGCTTTTAGGACGTCTTGTGAGGTAGTGAAATAATACTCCGTTGAGTTCAGAAGGTAAAGGTAGAATTGTATATTGAAATAAAAAGACAGATATTTATACAGAAAACACTAAAAGGAACTAACAAATAAAATCACAGATAAATAGCTTAACCAATAATAGTCTTCTTTTCTCGCGATTCTGATAGGCGCGAAATGGCGCAAAGATTTTTTTATGGCGCGCCGCGTTAAACTGCTGACACAGCAGCGATGATGTCGGGCGCGCTCCGTCCGTAATAGCCTAGAGTGATTCAAAGCCTTTGTCACTTCTTATACCGCCATCGAAACAGTGGCCTGACTGAGACCGTGTAGGTAGCTCATACCCACAGGCTTTTGGTAGGAGCCCGTTGCGAAAAACGACAATGCAGTCAGAACCTGTGAATACACAATGTAAATTTGTAGGTTTATACTACACTCAGTACAAATTAGTAGGTGCTAAATGAGATTGATTGTTCAGCATACTCACCTTATTTTCTACACTGAGTTTTGTTCTCCTTCTCATTGGAGCCATGTAGGGCTTGAGCTCATTACAGAGGTCTGCAAACAGCTCCTTACTCAGCCTGTAATGAGCTCTAAACTCGGAGTCAGAGAGCTCCAGTGCCTGAGCTTGGTCGCGTAGGCGACGCCCCAATCGCGCTGTATTTCTGACAGATTCTCTTCTTTCTTCTTCACTAATAGCTTCCATTATAAGCACTGCGCGCGCCATGGTTTTTAAAATTGCTTATTACTCTATTAAACACTCCGCGATTGAGAATCAATCCGAAGAAAAACACGTTTTTTGTAATTGCTAACTGACAGTTCAAATCGCTCGCTGATTGCTTTCGCTTTGCTGTCAAAAGTCATAGGTAATACGAAAAATTTGACAACTCAAACAGTTTCGATCGTTTGAATGCACTTAAATGCACTTTTTAGTTCATCGATTGTTCGGTAGAGGTAGCACTCTCGCTATTTGCTAATTGCTTTGTTTTCGCTGATAGGTAATACGAATTTGCGATTTTGGAGCAATTATTGCGAGTTTTTTGCTATTGCAAGATACGTGATAACCCCGCGGACTAAACTCAAGACCTTACTGCTCAAAAAGTGCTACTATTCGGTAACGGAATTTAAAAATGACACTCAATTATAAATCTCGCTATCTGAACCCGTACTCGTCCACACTCACGCTGGAGAAAATGGGTCAATTCTAATTTAATATAAAAAAAAACCTCTGTTATTTAGAGTCATTTTTCATCAATGCATGTGATTAAATTGTTTGCAATGCCCTTGCAGGGTTATGTACTGGACATAAAATTGTATAATTCATCTTAAAATTACTGTACATCAAAACCGAATAAATTAATATGAATATGAATATGAAGATATTGGGAAGTGTATGAATATTAAAATCAAATTCAGAATGAGGGTTGTACGGTTGGAATCCTATCATAATGTGAATTTCATTAATTTGTGGTGTACACCGACTGAAGAACACCTGACCACCTTCATGAAGGAAGGATATTGGCCGAAAGGTGGTTCCGAGGCCGGTTACCGGCCACAATAACTCGTCGCCGTCTATAAATATCTGTATTTTAAATATGATACTATAGTCCGTTCGCGTTAAGAATTCAGCAATTTTCTTATATGTCCTTCGATTTACTATACCTCCTAACCAATGATAACCAGTTGAACGCATTCTTTCGAACGCAAAGGTTGTGGATCTGACTTTTTTTGTGTGCAACAAAATCAAATTTCGAAATCATTGCATTCTTAGCGCGAACGGCCTGTAGGTTTATATCAATAATGTATATTAAGTGGTCTGTAAGATCTGTAAGTTTATATAATTTTGTCGCCTGCATTTGATGTGTTTTTTTCATAATACTACAACATACCTGTATTCCTTGGTAGTAGAGTAGAGAAGGCAGGGTATAGCCAGCAGCATCCCGCTGACCCAGATTCCCGCGATCATGATGAGCGAGCACGTTTTCGACATCCGGGGACGCATCGGTCTCACTATAGCCTGGTACCTGGGTGACAGGATATTAAAGCATATAAGTCATCAATAACGATACGTTAACATTTTAAGTGGTTTCAGCTGTTTTGTTATAGTGACTGAGTTTATTACAATTAAATAAGAGTGTTTAGTGTGTAGCGACAACAACATCTAATAAAAAGTTAACCAGAGAAAATAACAAGTTGATTATGACTGCGATTTTTGTAACTTATTTAATTTATCTGTTAATACTTAATAGTCTTTATTGTAATAACATGAATATTGTAGATATTAAGTTTGATATAAATCAAAGTTTATTTCTGCCCTATGTGCATGTTCTCATTCCGTAAAAAATGGAATTACAAAATAAAAGAAGATAGACACAGGGTTTTCATAATATTTTATGACCCGTTAAACTGAAACTGTCAGTCCCATACGGTTAGTTACATATCCACCGCCGACTGTATTTGCTCGCTTAGCCTTATCGTTGGTTGGTAGATAATGCCTTGTTGGCATTAAGTACACATTGTAACATTAATTGTTGGCAATTGAGAACAAATAAACGAATATCAAGCATAACATATCCAGTTTGTAGTTCAAGGAAATTTGCTAATACTAGGTAGTATTCATCAACTCTCACAAACATGTTAAACAAACAATTCTACACTAAAGGGTTTTCCATGAGCACTACTAATAAATGTGGCGTAAATTAAACCAGATGAATAGTGCTCATACTGTTATTTAGGACTTATGTAACAACCACAGCGTGTTTGATTCATCGTCGTAACCAATTCAAACAAATTAACCCGAAGCCAGACGGATAAAGACAATTTTCGCGTTTCACTTCACCCCCAAGGATTAGGGTTGGCACCTTTTTCTGTTTTTTTTTTCATTTGTAACAACTATTTAGAAAAAGACAAGGTACTAAGCAAGTCTTTTTATGTTACATCACTACGTATATTTTACTAGCACATTTGTAAAGAAATAATATGTTTGAAAAGAGTAACTGCTGATTTCTAGTCTGTTTTTTTCAGCACTGAAATAACTGTGTAATGTGGACTTTGAATATTGTACTTATTTCAAAATTTTCATTATATAATACAACTCGATTTTCTTTGTTTCATGAAATGTTTTATAAAGGTTTCTGACGAAGATAATTAGGATTGAAATGTTATATAATTACACGTGTAACCAATTCTTGCCGTTCTTGCCCTCTCCCGTATAAAAACAACCCTTTATATGAAAAATAAATACCCCGTATAAACGTAAAACGTCGTAGTACAGATTATCTCAATTACGGGTCAGTAATTCTGAGTACGAGTATCGTTCTAAAAAAATTAAAAACAAACACTATGCCTTATCTGAGATTACTAATTAAGACCTTATTTCAATTTATACAGTATTTGTAGTATTAATCAGAAAAGCCTGGATTGAAATACGTATGGAGATAAATTAATTAAAGATTAAAGCTTTGTTTAAAGATTTAAAAAAATACACTATTTGTTCTCCATATCAATTAAAAACTTTGTTACAACTCTGTTCATAACATTTTTATACTTGTAGTAACATCGGAAATATTAAAATGTTGGAGACACTAGGTACACTTTTTCATTCAGTGCCTTAAAAACTTTGATCTCATAGAAACCTAAGCCTAAGATAAAGTACTCAACGCTAAACATGATTAAGTTAGCAAAAGTAACTGTTCGAGTGCTGTAATTAATCAAGATCCTAACTTGTGGCAGCCCTAACCTAAACTAATGAATAGTACTACAGAGCTAATGAACTATTTGGCTGCCTCCGGAGCTCCGAATTACGTTAACTGTCAACCTCTAAGAGACGATAATGTTTACAGCCTTACTTACCGCGTTTCTTGTGTTTTCTTTTAGTGGCAACAAAAACAACTATACACAGACTTTCAGTTACGCGGAGTGAAATTACAGATATTTTCACAGAAAATGACAGGTTTTCCACGAAAAACTCTAAACACTGCTGCTAATTCAAAGTTCGACTAGTTTGGGTGAACCAATATTTATTTTAGTGTTGTTTAAATTTTGCAGTTTTTAACACTAGAAGTGTCTGTAAATCAGTCACTGGTTCGTAAAGTCAGAAAAAATAATTACAAGTCAGGTAAACTTTTTGCCTGTTTTGGCATGTAGCCCGGCGTTCATTGGTTGTAATCATCGGCGATGTAGCAATGGCTATTCGCAGTTTTCTCGGCCGCTCAGTTTTGGAATAAGGGCCACAACAGACATACTACTCTCAGCATCGGCGACCGGCGATTTAACCGCTATTTGGAAGCTGAATGCCGCTACCAAACGTTCAACCGCACACTTCAAAACGCCAAGCGATTCCGATACCGCGTCAGAACGCACGAAGTCGCGGAATCTGTATCGATACCATCTCACGACTTTACTGCGATCGAAAGCATAGAGTCGCCAAATTACTCAGTTGGTCCCACTGAATAACAGCACCTGAGCCTATCAGGTCCACTATTATATGAGTAAGGTCCATTCAATTTTGTACATCGTGACACTGCTGTTTGGTGGATTTTTTGTTTATCTTTCTATTGTTATTTCTATTTTTTCTCCCATTTTGTTTTGTTTGTTCTTATCTGTATGTTGCTATTTCCGAAATCAATAAACGTTTTTACTTTCTTCCTTCCAAATCTACAGCGCGATACAGTCGCGAAATCGCCTATTTATAAGTAGCATATCTGTTGTGGCACTTACTGCAAGCGTATGTCTCCAATCTTCATTTGACAAGCCCGTAAACTAACTAGGTCATAACCTGATTGGCTTTGACTAATTGTCAATAGAGCTAATTGGTTTATTGTGCGCTTGGTATGATGTCATTTGAACTTAGCGGAATTAAACCGTTTTGTACATAAGAAGAGACTGATTGGTACAGTGTGTCTTTTTCCACATTACCTGAAGGGTTGTTTATGAAACTAGGTGTTTAGATAAAATTCGGTAATCTAAAACATTTCATTTATAACCACGACAGGTCTTAGTCAGTGATGGAAAACAATTTTGTTCTTTGATTATCGGAAAAATTATGATGTACCCATAGTATTCCAAATACTTTGATAGTTGTTGCATAAGATACTGTAATTTACAATCAAATTCAATCAAATTAAATCAACCCCTTTGCCCTCATGCTGTTCTGAATAATTAAAAAATATATATATATGTAGGTAATATATTTTATATATTCTTTTTATTATTCAGATCCCACTGCTGAGCTAAGGTCTGCCACTCCAACCTCTCCAACCTCTTCCACTGGTCCCTAGCTTTGACTGATCAGAGCCTGCCACTTATCAGAATAATGTACGAGGTCACCGCAACATCTCAGGTTTAATTACAAATATCCAAAAAAACATTAATTTACAAATTACTGTTGTTGTTCCTTTGTTTTTTGCCATACTAAAAAGTTTGGCAAAAAATATTGGTATTGATACTTTCTGCCCTACTTACGCAGTAATTTATCATTAGTTATGTTTGGACCAACTTTGAGAATTACGGGACAATAAAAAAAGTTGTGCCATACATCTTGAATCTACTTCTTGTATCCCCGGAAACGGATGTAGGTCAATATTAGGTATTCGGTGAATTATTGCAGCGCGGCCAAAACATTGGCGTAGATAGGGAAAAGTTCCAGCTCCATTTTTGTCTTTATTATATCTATGTCTTTCATAATTTTTATATAGATATTCTTCATTGTACAAAAACATTACATTTCAAGCAAATTACAGAGAACAATGTAGGCAAAATAGTTTAACCGCTCAGTTGCTGGCACAGATGAAACATGTCGCATTATTTTATGTCGCTAATTTTTAATAACCACTGGAATTTCTTACCAGTGGCGTTTATGAATTTGTGAAAGATAATTGAATACCTGAGTAAAACGCACTGTTATTTTTTGTCAAAAATCAAAAGTTTCAATCAAAAGTATCACAAGTTCAGGCAAAAATTTTGCCTTCTAGTTTTACCATAAATTTTCAGTTTATGATTTAGAATTTAGCGTTTGGCCTATTTTAGTGACATCATGATAATTGATATAGAAGTAAAGTAAACTTTGTTTTTATGTTGATTCAGCAACGTAATTATTACAACCTCATAGATGCGAGTATTTACTTAACAGCTGAGCAAACCAGAACTCTGAAGTCTCAATGTCTAGGTAACTTAGATTTTGAGCGCATATTTGAAGAGAACTTCTGACTGTTTGATAGAGTTCTAACTCTATGTTAGTTAAGTTTGAAGCTTTGGGAACTTAATAGCTTGTTTTAAGTTTTCGTGCTCAACAATTGATATGATTTTTCAGTGTTTGAATGTTTATATGACAAATCATAAGCGAATCAAAAATTCGAAGAGAACCCAAATAACATTTTCTGACATAACAATATATCAGTACAGCACAGCATACCTTTGCACGCTAAACTTTTTCTTGTTACACTGGTGAACCTAATAAGGTTCACTAAACTTCCAGTCAGTGAACCGAGAAATCTAACAGCAAATATGCCCATATTAAACTTTACATGTCTGTTTTGTGGAAATTGCCAATCAGAACGTAATATTGTTCCAGATCATATCTGAAGTTTGCCTGCACGAGTACACGCTTATGCTATTAATATACAGTCTGATCTTGCAATAGTTTGCCAAACTTTTGGGAACGAATCTGAGTGAATTTAGGAGCGTTACTTATTGATTTGTGTATTGAACCAAAAGTTCCGTTTTTATATTGGATCATCCCTATCTGCTATTTAAAAATAGTACGTGCAAATTATTAAAAAACTCATAGACGTCCCAAAATATTCAAAATATGTTACTGAAGGTGTGGGAGTCATTATTGTGCGCAAAAAAGGCTAATACTTTATTGGCTTATTATTCTTAAGATATTTAAAAGCCACTTTTTAACCACTATGTTAAAACACAAAAACGATACAGAAGTACATAAATACCTTGATATGATGGCTTATAAAAAAAAATGGCAAGATCTAAGTCACCCTGTAGGTATATGCCACGTCTACAACTTCCTATTAAACATAAGCTTCTGCTCGAAACTTTGTCTGCGTAAAATTGATTGGTTTACTTTCAGGACATATCGGATACATCGATGCAATGTATTTAATAACGAGCGGCCGCCCGCGACTTCGTCTACGTGGACTTAAGTATAAAGAAAAAGGAATGTTTTTTATAAAAAAAATCATTTTTTGGATGAACGTATAGGCTTCATGAATGAAGAAAACTAGGCTTTCAAAAAAGATATGCTCGGTGTGCTACACTGGACACTCATTTTGAAAAGACAGCTTTATTGAGAATTGAAAGTATGTCTATTTAACGTTATAAATATGTGACATTACAGTTTCTCACTTTTTATTACATTATTTTTGAATTCCCCAGAGAAATGGAACTAACATCAATGTTAATCATCTAACAGCTGTTTAACAACTGCTGTATACGAAGCGTTTTGCGTCCAGTTTCGTCATGGATACTGCTAAGGAGTGTAACAATTTGCCAATGACTGTGCTTTCTGATTAATACAACTAGGAAAAACCGAAAGATTGAACTCATCATCCATCTGATGTTAATTTAACTGCAGACCAAAAATTGAAACGGGTGGCAGGTAACGAATTTCTGGCCAAAACACCTACTTTGTGTTCATTTAATTAACTTGCGGCTAACTCTTCAGAGATGGAGAAACACGAATACTTACGTGAGCACTCGTAGAGCGTAATAATACGAGGGCTTCTGAATGTTCCGTTTACCATAATGGCAAAAGTCAAGGCTCCTCTGACTAACCCGTTTGGGATTAAGTCGTAGCCTATGTATTTATGTAACGAAACTGAGATAGAAAACTATAACATGAAACCAAGTCGCGAGTTTAGCCTCCCCTCTTTTATGAGAATGGAGGACAATACAACTATTAAGTAGATTTACGACACGACCAACATTTCCTCCCGGAAATCCTGGTAATGGCCATCTGGTGGCTATTGCGAATCGAGTGTCAGCTGTCAACTCATAAAAGTATATCCCAAACAGCGCAAATGCCTCTTAAAAATAAGTCAGCTTTAATAGTTAGCTACGTCACTGTCGTAAAAAACAGAGGATATGAAATTCGATCGTTCTGACATGAAATGTATGTAATTAGGTTCATCGTAGGAAATGACACTAACCTAATGTTGATCATCCCGGTAGGAAGGCAAAAGGTGGCAGGATCGATTTAAGTTTTGATGTCACGTGGAAAAATCCAATATTGACCTCAAACCTCCTTCGGAGAGTATAAAGTAGCGCATCAAATATAACCCCAGTAATTAGAAATAGCCGTCCCTCGCCCTTTTGACAGGACATCATGAATCCCTAGGTTTAGGTCCCACGTAGTCTCAGAACGGTAGTCTCAAGGGCATTCCTCAGGGGCATGCCCAGGCGGCAACACCTTGCAATAAAAGTATTGTATAAGCCCCGGGCTTTAATGTTACTCTATACTGCTGCCCTCTTCTTACTTCCTTTTTCAGAAAGAGGTAAGCAGAGAATTTTGATCCTATTCACAGTCTAATTGTGCATCACCACGTCCTCGCAGTAGGAGACTGCTAAGAGGGACAAGTCGTGTCACTAGACGAGACGTTACTTCCGACCAAAACTATCAGTATGCAGCGTACTTCCGATCATTTTGGAGACACGTGCTATATCTACTGATCTTCGTTAATGCACAAAAGAGGTGTAGCTATTACTAAAAGACGCTTAGTTTGCCAACAGCGTTTTGCAAATTCTCTAATTATATGCCCGCAAGCTTAGGAAGCGCCAGGATATTTGGAGCTTTACCCCGTGTTCACATATTATTCGGTCTGATCTCACAGCACTCACGAACGTATAGGATAAGATTTCAGGGCCATCTTATTGGTTGATACTCAACATTGTTTGTGAATACGTGGGTAAACGTTCAATTAGTGTAACTCACCTTTGCCTAAACTTACATGAATGTTCAACATAGTTTCTTGAACCAACGACCCTACGCTAAGCTGTCAGTTTACGCATGCTTGAGTACTTATTGTGCAAATGGGCGTAATGTTATGCCAATGCATTAATATTCATAGGTTACCTGTCAAAAGAGATCCCAGTTAGTGTGAACACGCTGGCTGCCACTGTCACGTTGGCGATGAAGTTGCTTAGCTGGCAGTAGCGCACGCCAAACACCCAGTCACTGTAACAAAAAACTTACTGAATGGCGTGGTAGTAAAAATATTACTTCTGTTAGCGGTAAAAGCTAAGAGGTCAGCAGAAGAAAGTCAACGTCAAGCGGGTACATGGCTTATGTTTTAGGTACCAGTTCTGGAAAAAGACAGAAAAAAAACGGTTAAGTAGTAACAATAATCATTTTGGAGATGTTAAAATTTTATATGGTGAAGTACCACACTGTTCCGCGAGTGTGCTCTGAAAGTCTCAAAATTCGCAGCATTTTATTTCTTTATGTTTTGTTACGAAAGTTTCCCATCTAGGTTTATTAACATGAATACTGGCAGTTAACTACAAAAAAAGAAATGAGTCATAGTTGAAAAATAAAAAAGTTCATTTTTCATAACATAAGGTTTTTCCCTCATAGAAAGCATTAAGTCTCTGCTTTTCTACGATTTTGACACAATTTCTGCGGCTTTCCACTTTTGCAATCCTTTTACACTCATGTCTTGGTAATTATTAAGTTATTAAAATCACCAAAGTCACAAAAAGTTAAAAGTAAGTACCTCTCGGAATTTCTCATTCGTTTGAAACTTTAGCGGTGCTACGAGTTTCTGTGAAACATTTCACAGTATGACTTTTTGGAATTGTCCCATACAATTGTGTAGGGTGACATACTCCAACGTTGAAATTTTTACATTTAGTTTCTCATTCTGCGTAATGGATTATTAAGTAAAGAAATATCACTGCCGCTTTCAGAATCGTAAATCTCAGAGAATGTTTCATTAGCGTCATTCTGAAAAGTTATGTATTTAAACAAACAAACAAACAAACAAACAAACAATATTAACTTTATTTAAATAGACCTGTTACAAGTACTTTCAAATCGTCAAATCTAATTAACAAACAAAATACAATTAATAATAGACATGAATACCATAATATTAAATGTATACAATAAATATTCTGTACATAAATAAATGTGGATCGGATCGGAAAGTTGTTTCTGTACTGAGAAGAACCGGCAAGAAACTCAGCAGTTACTCTTTTCAACTGTTTCTTTAGTTATTCAAAAAGTATATTTTGTGATTTTAGGACTTTGTATTTGACGTCTCACAGTACGGACGTTAGTGTGCACACAAGCCAGACGCTACCAACCACAGAACATAGAAAGAGGTTAGAAAGGCTACCAAGCCCAGTGTCTATCGGAACCGCTGTAGCCAGGCAATCCCTTCCATTTTTACTACTACTCGTGTTACGTAAATAAATACAATGTAACGCACACATGCGTAACATCAATCGGAGCGACATTATTCGTCCCGAGCTCACTACCACAAACGTAATTTAGCGCGCGCATGTGTTGTGTAGCGCTCTGCAGAAGTCGCGTTATACGCTAGTGATTGACAAACACGAAATAGAATCGATAAATAATTCGAGTTGTACTTTTATTCCTAGAAAAAATATAAATAATAAACCTAGTGGTATTTTTACTATGCATATTAATGCCATATTTTCATATTTATTTTAAAGTAAGTATAGAGTTAACAATTTTTGGTTGTCATTATGGACTTAACAACATGTTTGCATAACGATCATTAAAATAGACCTTTCTTACTACAAGGGTGATTGTTTTACCTCAAAAGGACAAGAATTTTATTTCAAGTAAATATTTGAACGACAAGAATAATATCTGAAGTAAATCTATGAGGGTTGGCGTTGAGCGGCAATAAAGAAAACAAAGCCATTTAATGTGTCTCTTTATTTATTACTATTTTATTTAAAATGGGTCTACGTTTGACCCCAGTCTCGCCTGATAGTAAGCGATAACGAGGTTGAAGGTAGACCATGCTTACCTAGAAAATGCCTATTACTTCTTGGAAACAATTCCACAAAACCACTGCAGGAATCCCATCGGGACCAGTGGCTTTGTTATGTTCACGTCAAGAGTGCGAAGCGTTTTTAGTATCTCTTTCTGGCGTTGCAGAATTTAGTCAATACTGAGCCGCATGGAGGTCATATAGGTGGTGTTTGGATTCCAGCGCTAGGACGCGAATGGCTTGCAAAAAGAGCAGCAAATAAATTCGCTTTCTCTTCCGCACAGTCTGTCAAATTCAATATTTATTTTTTTTCAAGTAGACCATTACACAGTACTTCCGAATCGTCAAGAATCTTAATTTTAAGCAGTCAGTTTTCATTTGTGGTGTTTTATATCTCATTGTCCTTGAAAAAGAATGTATTTTGTAAACAATTGTCGCTTAGTCTCTTTTGACGTATTTTTAAGTAGAAAGTGAAGCCTGATATTAATATATTTCTCTATGATAGCTTTAATCAAGTCTGAAATATGATTTGATGTAGGATATTCATTAACTTGATGAAAGCTGATATCATCAAACAGTGTTGATCCTACGAAGCTCCGTATGGTCTTAGAGACTAACATGTTTTTATTAATTTTACATAAATTATTGGTGTGTTGACGAATGACAGACTCTGCGGCTTTACAAATTGTTATGACATCATTCGACGGATATAATAAACCGCCTTTGTCCTTTGCCACTATAAATTTATGCAGCGAATTAGGTGCATTGGACAAAAGTGCACCCACACATGTATCGCAATGCAACTTTTTAATCAGCACATGCGCAACATTTCCTGCAATGTGACTAATAACTTGCGTGCTGAAATCGGACAAGTTTTCATATGAGTAATAAATCCCTTCATCATCGTAATTATCGTCATCATTATCATTTACATCATCTCGGGTGAAGTCTCCTGTCCAGTTAATTCTTTTCACAGCCGAGGAACAATTGAGAATTGACAGGTTTTCAAGTGCGGTACAATTTCCATTCCCAAAATCTTTCAACTCCACATGAACCAACAATTTTTTGTATGCCGCTTTAAATTGCCTTGCTGTGGGATTGTTGTTTGCTCCTCCATGTGACCTTATATTACAAAAGAGTAACTCAAGATGATCCTGACTCACCTTATAAAAAGGGAAGTAAATTAATTCTTTCGTTTGTATAAGTGTTGCGTAGAAATGTTTAACAGCTTGTGCACAGCCAATAAACCCAAGGAATCCAACTTTCCTCGGACTTTTCGTCAAAAGTGTCCCATTTTCACATTTAAGGTTCGAAATATACTTGACAGTTTCGTCTAAGTAAGAGAATAGTTCTCTTGCGTTTTTTTCATTCATGGCTTTCTTGAAACCGAAGTGATGCATGCTCCTCGAATTAAAAATATCGAACATGTCATTCATAATTTTTATAAATTTTACAGTTGCTGCACTATTATTGAACTGCGTCATTTTCAAGTCTTTTTGGCAAAAATGTATAGCATCAGCGACACTTAAGCTGAACAGTTGTGTAGCCAGCTTTACCTTCATTTTTTGGTTCTGGTAGCGAATGTGCTGATGTCTTAATTTATTAGCGAGGTGAAATTTTTCCTCCTCTTGTACTTTGTTTAGCGCTTCCAAGTAGGACCATTGTATTTTATTTCCTTCCTCGTCTTCAAATGATCTATATACCTGTAAAATTGAAAGTGAACATTTTGTAAGTCATGTCATTATTTACTACTTCATTGATAAACAACCACGGGTTAGAAAAGATAAAAATATACCTGAAAGGCATTGCGAATTAGTTTGATCATATGGGAAGGATCTAATATTGCCACTATTTCCTTGTTTGTAACAGGGTGTCTAAATGTCATTTTTCCCTGTTCGAAATTGCAACCCAAATTATTGATCATTGCTAAATTAGACGCACATCCGTCGAATGTCAGAGAAGCAATTTTTATTCCGGTATCATGGATCCTTTCCAGACACTGCTTAACTAAATCAGATCGTTGGACTCCTGTTACGCCATCAACAAGAAAATATGCCACGGGTACTTTGAAATTGCAATTTATACCAGTAACTAAAAACACCAAAGCTTCTTTAGCCTCAGTTATATAGTCACCATCGATACCACTGCCAATTTCTACATAACCATGTAGTTTATTTCCATCCCATTCAATTCGGCGTCTTATAGCCATCTCATCCATTACCAGCCCCGCAATAATCTGATATTTTGTTGTTTCGGCTTTCAATTTCAATGCTGTAAAAGATTCAGATGTAAAGCCAGCATCTCCATGTACACTTGAGTACCATGCTCTAAGCGTACGTGTGTGGGGTAGGCATGTATTGAATGTATTTCGAACATACTCGTACGCCTTGGGCGAATAATAATGAAGTGTTAACGCGAACGTACGAAGCGCTGGAGAAAACTGTTGTTTTGTCATCCCTCCAGATTTATCTTTACAAATATATCTATCCATCAAGTCTTCAACCTAGAAATATAGAAAATATTTTTTTTAATTTGCCTAATTATTTTTGGATGACAAAGAAAATAGAAATGAAGGCGTGCTGAAGCAGCTTTGGACGATGCGCACCAGTGGAATTCTACTAATATTATAAATGCGAAAGTTTTTATGTGTGGATGTGCCGTGTTGTTCTTTCACGTAAAAACTACTGGATGGGTTTTATTGAAACTTTACAATACTGTAGGTCATACATCTGAATCACGCATACAATTTATAAAGAAACATCACGTTTTGGTTTTCAACTTAAGTGCACGCGGACGAAGTCGCGGGATCGGCCCCTTGTCAGTAATAAAATAAAAGACAAATGGCAACTAACAGACAAAACTAGCTTAAACCACTGAAGCTTCCTATCTCCAGCGGTTTAGGTTGGCGGTGACTGATAAAAATCCCTTCCCTATTTGAAAGGGGGTTAAAGCTAGTTCTTAAAAAAAAGAAATGTACCTACCTGCAAATTGGTATTTTTAAGTGCATTTACTTCCTCGCTACGCATTGAAAATTTATTTTGCAGATCACTCAAGACATCTTCAATTTTTTCAATTTTCTTTTTTAATCTCCGATTTTGCGCTTGTATTTTTTTTATTTGTTTTTTCTGACGTTCAATGACACTCTGTTTCGTGCTAATTATTTGTTGCAGTTTTCGTTTCCGTGGCGTGTCATTGAAACTAATCTCTGTCGGTTCATTAAACTGGAAATAAAAATTTAATATAATTTCAAAACTAAAATATATAGGTTTATCTTACATTCTTGACAAAAGTTTCACAAGACAAATCTATCGACATACAAGGACACTGCGGATGAGCCTTTGCCATGTCATTTTAACAAAATATACGCTGTTTTTACCTCTATTTTTTTCCGTGGTCCTACTTTTTCTGAAGAACTTTCTTTCGTTGAAGTTGAAGGACTCGAGATCTCCTCAGACTAAAATAATACAATTAAATTATCTGTGTAGTTAATGAAGAATCAAAAAGCATTTTTGAGTTCTTACTTACTTGCTCTGTCATCTGACTAACAAATTTATGTCAATTTTAAGCTACAACGGAAAGTGTGTCAAATTTTACTTGCAAGATTTGTTTAAAGACAATTGAACAAGCACCGTTCCCGGTGCTTGTTCAGGTTCAGGTGAAACTAAATAAAAACTTGTTAAAGCAAGAGTTTATCAGCAAATGCAATGAAAACGCTATTTCAGTTCGGAAAATAAGAACTCTAGTGAAATCCAATTACCTGTACTTTTCTTCGCTTACTATTTGAGTTATGCGGTGATATATTTAATTTCCGTTTTTGTGGTGCTCCTGTGTGAGAACTCTCCAAGCTGGATGTCGGTTTTGACTAAAACCATACAAAATGCAATTAGATTAAAATATACATCGCAGATTTATTCTAAGCAGGTGAGGCTCCTAGACTGAATTATACCATAAACAGGTTAAAACTTAGACATTACTTTCTCTCATAACTTACCGTCTTAACTATCCGTACAACATCATCACTTGGAATTGCACCTGCTCGTAAATATCTATTACCGGACTTTTTGATGCTAAAATCATTTTCTTTAAAATGTTTTGAGCAAATGGTGCTTGTTTTTGTAGGAAACCAATTGTCTCTACCAGTTGAATCGATCCATTTCTCCTTTATATCAGGCTCTTTAGGAAAACTAAAATATAAAATGATATGCTTATAATAAATATTAGACGTATTAGTCCGATGTGTTGCCAGACGCCACTCGCAACACATCAGACGGACGCGTTATCATCAGCCATCGTCAGCTCATTGCAGTGGCCACGGAACAGAAAAAACAGTGGAAGTGCAAAGTACTGGAAGTCTACCACGGAAATCGATGACGATATATGCGAATTTAATATAATATACATACATGTACTGATTTGTATTTTAGTCAATTTCCGCTGCCTTAAAGTATGCCATTTACAAGCGTTATCTCGTTAAAACGATCAAATAATACCTATCTTAAAAACTTTCAACGCCTTTGAGCGTTGAAAGTTTCAAAACCGATTTTGGCAAAAACTATAACTGCATACTCAGATTTTTCAAAGAACTTTTTTCTTACCTGGGAATCGAACCTGCTGATGTTGAAAAAAAAAGTCAACCTGTATTACCATGTCATCTCGCAGTCTCTCTTGTAAGGGTCAATTTCTGAGAAGTTACATTATATGACAAAGTCACCTTATACAACATGGTGAGATTTTCAAGTGAGCGTGGTAGGCCAAATCTTAATCTATGAGGAATATCGAAAAATGCTCAAAAGAGTCCCAAGGCCGATTTCGTCGAAAACTAAAACTACATATTCAGTTTTTTTAAATATTCCCTAGCCGGGAATCAAACCTGGTAGTTTTGAAAAGAAGAGGTTACCCTGTATTATTATGTCATCTCGTAGTGACGCTTATAATTATCAAATTCTGGGAAGTAACATTATATGTCAAACTAATGAAAAGGTCTAATTTTGAACTATTTTTCTAATAGGTTTGCCCATATATAGATGTGTAAAACAAACAAGAATAGTTTCATACTACATATTAGTGTGAAAAAACAGCTTTCATGAGGTTAAATTAAATAATTAAAATCTTTTTTTTTATCAGTCGATATCTTACTGTGCAGTGCAGTTCAGGTACAGCACTAGAACACTGGCCCTTGCGAGCCAGCGAAGAGAGACGCCGAGTGACAGCGGTACGATCGCACGAAGCGCAATACATTGCTTTTTTAATAAGATGTAACGAAGTGTGCACAGCTTAGCATGCCGGCGATGTATGAAAATATGGATAATGATCGTTGTCATTGAAAAATCACAAGTTCCCAACAGATTTTTTTAAAAAATACTATAAAACTAAGATATTTACACTCACCGATGGTAAGAAATTCCTCCTTTAGTCAAACTTGACACTGCACTTCTTGTTCTGCAAGTTATGATTGCACAAGCCGGCATTTTAAGATTTTTTTCCGCATTAACGCAATCTACGGATGTCCGCAAGCAACTGCGAGCGTTAGTGCGAAAGTACGAACAAATGTGCGTAGTTGTGGCGCGCGTGCCCCGCCCCCATCGCCTTTCTAACCTCTTTCTATGTTCTGTGCTACCAACCACGAAACGCCGCCACCCAATGATTTTATGATAAAAATAGGTAAATAGATAGGTTACTTGTGCTAAAAAAGTGGCACCGAAATTCCGATCCCCGAACGATTCGTACACCTGAGCAAAACATTCACTGTCAAAGACGACACTTCGCAACATGTATCTGTCTCGTTTACGATCTGGTAAATAATCGCACTGTCTTCTCGCACATCGTTGTAACACGGTCAAATTAACCCTGTGGACAATTTTCGACTTCGCGTCAGTACTGACATAATCTATCTACGTCTTTTTTATTGTAATATCATTGCCGCCACCGGCATATTTTTTCAAAATAAACGCACCCCCGCTTAAATAGTCTTTGTGTTTTTCATAATGATACGAACTCAATACATTCAATTATAAGAACTTAAAGGATCCAGATTCAAAACAAGCGAGCAGGAAAATTGGGGTGAAAAGTAAAAAAATATAACACCGGTGGTAGGGTATGAAGTTGATTTATTTTTATTTTTAGTAGCACTTTCTTGACAAACGCCAAAGTTTCATATCACAGGTCAAAGTTTCTAAACCAAAGGCTTGTGTGTGAGGGCTTGTTGAGTCTAAAATTCCTTAATTGGGTTGTTAAGGTAACAGCCGCAGGAAAAATTGGCCGCATTTTATGCGTACATTTTTAGTAAAAGTTGAAAGTTGCTTATAATTTGTTGTTAAATCCAAAGGTCGTTTCATTCTGTTTAATAAATTAGGATTGTGTTTATTTTGGCTATAATATAGTTTAGCTCTACTTTCTAAGTGAAACCATTACTTGTATTTTTCGATAAAAATCTATAAACCTAAAACTGCGTCATGGAATTGAATTTCGATTTTGTTGTATACGATTTGGTATAAAAAAGCATTTCAATTCACCGATTCGTTATCAAAGTAGAAGAAGCGGATTTTGATAGGATCGGAAAACTAATGTGAATACCTACATCGTTTTGTATATCTCAATCATCTTATCATTTTAAAGGGTTCAAAAAGGGAAAACGGCAAGGAAAAAATACCATGAAGGAATTTTGGGACGATTCATCCACATAATGGCGTTACTAATGCCTAGTAATGCCATAATGTGGCTGAAACGATAATTGCTCAGATTTAAAATCAGTTTTATTTTGATAAAACCCAGTTAAACTTTGACAATTGAAATTACTATTGTAGGCATATTTTATTCCAGTTGAGAACTCATAGAAAGCAGCGGCGGAGCACAGGTTTCAAAGTCCTTATCTTATCCACTTTTTCAGGCATTTCCATGCAACGAAATCTAACATATTTCGAAAAAATCAATTTCTTAAATCAATGTATTCACATATTAAGTAACAAGTCCCATAACCTAATTGGCGAGAAGGCTTAGACAAAGCAGTAAACCAATTTAGAACCAGTCTCTCGAAATAAATTGTGCAAATTGATTTCAAAGAATTTATTATTACCATTTTTATTGACATTATTGAATTTTCAACGGATTTAGCCTCCAATTGAATATCTCGCTTTGTAGAATATTGTCAACACAATATTTTGAAACTTGTGATTGTTCACACTGGAGGAAATTTGAGGAAAACGAAACAAATGACATTAGTGTGTGTGTGTGTTTACACAGATCAGTGCGTGTGTGTGTTTACACACGCACACAGACACTGATGTCATTTGTCACTCTAGCTTTACAGCTAGAGTGTGACTAACTTGAAAGTCTCTGATGGTAATTTCAACTCGCCTACACAAAGTAAAAGTAAAACAAGATGAATATCAATAGAAAACCAATAAATTTCTTTTCTTGGCCCACAGTTCAATATAATTCAATGTTAATTCTAAGAAAAAGTAGGAAATATTGCTCAAGTTTGTCCAAAGGTTCGAAAGAAAAAATATTACTAACGCCACGATGAAAAAGTTGTATAATTCAGAATTCATATAACCGGTCTCTTTGTTCTATTGAATTGGGCTGTTTCACTGATGTGAAAGAAACGAATAACATTTAGTAGAAAAAACAAGGGCATTTTAATAGATATTTATTATCTACTAAAATACCCTTGTTATTCGTCTTGCACTTGGAAAAAAAAGGATAAGGTTCACAATTTGTCTTTCATCGTAATTGTTTTTTGTGGCAGACTAGCGACCGCCCGCGACTTCGTCCGTGTGGACTCAGGTTTTAAAAGGCGATTGGGTTCGAGGATAAGTAACACTGTACGTTGGGCAATTTTGTTATTTCACTTTATACTTAGGTACCTAATCTAAATGAATAAAATGTTTTAAAATGTGACATCATTCCACAGAACGCTATCTAGCCCCAAATTAGGCAATGAAATTGCTTGTGCAATGACACTGTACAACGGATAAACATACTAAAATATACTTTACATAATTGGAATCACCCAGATCAGTACCTAACATATTCACGCACACGCGTGTCTGTATATGCTGTGCGGGGATATCGAACCCGCGACCTTCTAACTACTACTCACTAATATTTCCAAAAACATACTTAGATAGGTATAACAACGGAACTCAAAACACTGTTCAGAATGAACTTGGGCGAAACTCAAACTCACGACCTTTTGTGCAATAGGCAGGAGGACCTCTTACTACGTGTATTACGCGAAACGACTCAGTTGAGAAAGCGTTACAAATCTACTACAAAAAAATTACTGCCTAGTTATAATAATATCATTTAGCACTAAATTAGGTAAAAGCACATTTATTTTACGCTTTCAGCTGTCAAGAAATTTTCTCCTGAGGGTTTTAGACTCCAGTAAATTCTTCATTTCATCGCCATCTCAAATGTAAGTACAAACCATTTATAAAATTGTTTAGACTTCCTAAACCAACAGTTACGACAGTGATAAATGGTTGAGATTAACAAATGCTTTATTCACAGCTTGCGACTAAGTCTTATTTAAGTAGTCTTATATTGATTTATAAATGTGAAGGTTGTATTTGCGGATTTGCCGTGTTGCTCTTTCACGTAAAAAGTACTGCATGGATTTGAATGAAACTTTACTAATATAGCTTATACATTTTAATAGGTCGAATTATGCAATTTATAAAAAAAAATGAACGTACTTTTTATTACTCAAGTCCACGCGGACGAAGTCACAGGCGGCCGCTAGTAAATTATAAATTTCCCGAAAAAAAACGGTACTTAACAGTTAAGTTAATCACTTGGGCTTGACGATAAAATTTGAAATTATTTTGGTATTTTTTGTTGAAATACCTAAATGTATTTAAACCTAAGTTGGTATGTAGACGGTCAACGGCACATGGTACTCATTATCTGGCCAGTTCTCTTGGCTCGGTTGCAGAGAAATGTCAACTGGCCCTAGAAAGCTTTCAGCGATAATTATTAAGGCTGTAAAGGGTTGCTTGCTCGATTATTACTTCAGTAAGTCGTCGTTACGAAATTCTATTCTCTGTACGAAGCTACACTTCGAAACTCTCCGTTCAGTTTCATTTTTACACTCGACCTAATCTTGCAACATTGAAATACACAAACTTTACGGATACGAGTATTACTCGCGGTTTTTTATTACCTCTCATATTCTAACCTAACGTTACAATGTGATAGTTGTAAAAATGAAAACATGAGAAGAGGAACTGCTGAAACCATTTTCCATTCCAGTGGTAGAGCCGCATCAATTTTAATCCTATAAAGGGCAGGGGGTAAATAGTAACCACCATAATTTGAACCTTATGCTTATGAAATAAGGTTTGAAACCAATGAAATATTAAGAGTGTTAAAGGGTGTAGAGCGTATAGTATAGCTTTTAATCTTATATTATAGCATAAAATGTCTGTTCTTAGGTTTGTCTTGTTTGGTTAGTTAAATTTGACAATTTAAAAGCACTCTTAAACAGGTCTATTCAATAAGCTATTTTTATTTTGAATAGTTTTACGTGTTAATTGAATGTTTAGGATTAAATGGCTCGTGCCTATTATTTGAATGTGACTATGTAATTAATAAATGAATATGAATAGCTATCGCACCATTAATTAAATGACTTACGCACATCTCTCACATATCTCTAGATGTGGTAATTAATTCACCAGTCTACTAGATAGCTAGATTAAAATGAGCGAATGAGCAAAGCATGTAGAATATTACACTGAAGGGCGTCGGGGCGGGAGAAGCTAGGAATGAAGCTTTTTCACTGACAAATGCAGGTTGGGAAAGCCCTGTGAATGACGTATGAGAATAGATGACCTGATTAAGGTCTGAGGATTTCAATAGATGCCTGACGCCTATTGACCATTCTGGATCGAGAAAGCCCTTTTTCAGCTATAGACGTCTACCGTTACCAAAGCCTTAGCAAAGGTCATTCTGCTGGTTCATTTGAATTTTCGAGGTCTTCCGTAACAACATGAAGCAATAAATATTAATGACTATGACTATAAAACTATTTGCAGCGGAAGCACATCCATATTCATAAAACATACATTACATAACATTTATTCAGGCTCTTAATTTTAGAACTGCTGAACCGCGATTTTCATCTTCTTCAAACATTATTTCAGCTTGTAATTGGAGTGTCAAAAAAGACGGGAAGTATTGATTTATTGTATTTTGTTAAGTGTTTTTTTGAATAACTCTCTTTTTAAGCGAGGGTATTTTGACAATTTCAGGTGTTAATGAGTTTGCATGAGAACATTCTAATACTGGTATCGTGTATTTCAATGCTTCGTGGAGTTTTCGTGGTATTTCACGCGTCTGCAATTTCTTAACATGCCATAAGCCATAAGGTAATGGGGGTTTGTCTGACGACAAACCGTGTGACTCTGACGACATGACCATTTATGTCAAAATGATTTATTCTAACCACTTATTCAACTAACACCGCTGCGGAAGTTTACTAGATACACTGATACTTTATTCACTAAAACCACTTAATGTAAACAAAAAATTAAAAAATATATCGACCATGCTCTTTGATTACCCTTAAAAACCCACTTTCAAATATTATTTTAGGCATTGAATTGTCACAGTCCAAATTCAATAGCATTTGACAGAAGGACGTCTGTTTTTGAACAGCTACTTAGATATTAGTTTTTAACAAACATATCTACCAACTGTAGTAAAAATATGCGCTGAGTAATACTAATGTCAATGAATCATGGTGAGAGAACTCACGTGTAGATAAATTGAAACAAATCTAGGATTAGCGCTCACATTTGATTTCATTTGAACGTTGAATGAAGTTGAATGATTTATTCATGTGAATACTGCTGAGTTTTTTCTTTTTATAGTTGTGAAAGATTATGCCACAGACTCTATGGTCCGTGCCTTTTTATTTCATATCTCATCTTAAAAGAGGGGCTATGCCCAAAGGCCCAGATAGAAGTTTCTGAATGTTTAAAAACTTAGTGTTTGGAGAATTGGCCTTAAACTTGCAAACTTCAGTCGTCACTAGTCAAAACTCGTCACAACTGCTGAGTTTTATTCGTATCAGATATTTTTATCCGTACAAGAACTGAGCCCAGAGGCAGCCCAGCGGTTCAACACATTCCCGGTTCCATGAGCCATGTTGTTCATAACAATGGATTTTCATTTTTGAACTTATGAAGTAGCAGTAGCCAGCACACATAGCGCGAAGATCTGATGACCGTTAGAGCTGTAAAGTTTGAAAATGGAGACCATTCGAAAGCAAAGGCAGCGTGAGACGCGAAGATTAACGGATGACTTGATAAAGGTCTTAAGAATTTCGGGTAGATACAGGCTGTCTCTAACTGGGGCAAGGCACAAATGAGGCCTCACATGGAATACTGCTGCCATCTTTAGGCTGGAGCACCCCAATATCTTCTGCTTCGAGCAGCTCGAGTTGTCGGTGACCCTGTGATTTCCAATCGCCTTGACCCTTTGGCCCTGCGAAGAGACGTAGCGTCTCTGTGTATTCTTTACCGAATATACAACGGGGAGTGCTCTGAGGAACTATTTAATCTTATACCGGCTGCTCACTTCCAACATCGTACGACACGCCATAAGTCCAAATTCCATGCTCATCATCTGGATGGTTGGCGTTCGTCTACAGTGCGTTTCACACGCCATTTTCTTCCGCGTACGTCAAGGATATGGAATGGTCTCCCAGCGGTGGTGTTTCCGGAGAGATACGACATTGGGGCCTTCAAAAAAAAAGCGTATTCCTTCCTAAAAGGCGAGCAACACAGCGGCGGCACCAGTGGTGGTGTTGCGGTTGTCCATGGGCTGAGGTGATCACTTCCCATCAGGTGACCCTCAAGCTCGATTGCCCCCTCTTACATAAAAAAAAAACTGACCAGTTGGAAAATCTATGGAAAAGACCAGATCGTATGCTCAGCAGTTGATGTCATGAGATTGTTTATGACAATGATGATGTGGTAGTTTCTAGCAATATGAGGTTCTATTCAATAGTTAAAGCTAGTTTCGGAAGCTAACTTAAGCTAAAAATATCAGTTAGCACTCTTAGAACCCTTTATATGACCGTATAAAATAAATAAAAAAAGCGTATCTTTTTAATGAATATTTTGTGTTTGCACGAAGATGACGTGAGTGAGCTTTAACAAAGGAAAATGGTAATTGAAGCCCTTAGGATGAGGCCTCATTAGCGCTTTGCTTTACGCTGTCCTTCGATTCGTTGAACATTGCGTGTGACGCTGCAACGCAATAAGGAGCATGTCATTAAATAACGACGCAGTGGACTGAAATGACTTTAGGATAATGCAACGCAACGCTACGCGCTAATAAAGCCTCAGGGCCTCACTCACAAGGTTCAAAAAGGGGGCATGAATTATTATTTTTTAAGTCAATGTTGCGTCAGCGCATTCCTCATCATATTCGTACCTTATGACAATCGTTATAATTTAAAGTGTTGTTAGAAAATAAGTCACCCAAATTGACTCACCTGTGTAACATGTAGATGAAATTGAACAGGCAGTTGAGTGATGCCATCATGAGGTCAGCAAATGAGAGGTTGACCAGAAAGTAGTTTGTAACTGTCCGCATCCGTCGATGAGCTGTAAACAAAGAAAATAATCACATGAAATATTCAAAAAGCGTACCAAATAAACTCTCTTTCCCAGGAAGTAGGGTAAGAACATTTCTTCAAATACAAAGCAAAGTTTGTCCTTAACAACTCAACGGAAATACAGGCTGTTGTGAACCTGGCAAGTTCGAGGGAAATTCAGATTCACGCTTATAAAACATTTTACTGGCCAAGTTCAGCCATGTTCAAGCAAAACATATTGAAAAGTATTTTTAGCTCGATCCTTAATCTCACTTGAAGATTATAACAGGAAAAAGTGAAGAATCAACTGAAAGGCAAAACCATGTGTCTGAGAGGTTTATTACATTTGCATAAAGTGTGTTAGTCATTAAAAATTACCATGTTTTGGCACGACTGTCACATGCATCACGCATGGCATGTAAAGCTAGGTAAAAAAGGGCATCTGCCCTTCATTGTTACCTATTTAGAGCCTATTCACACCCAGTGATTGTTTGGCGATTTCACAGCGAGGCGTTCTCGCCGCGAGTTCACTGCGATCACGCCGCGAAGCCTGCTTTGTATTCGGCTGTTCAAATTGTTTCGCTCGTTTTCGTCATGGTAAACAGAACATTCAGAACACCATATTTTTCAAAATGAATTCACATTCATTTGAAAAAAATATGTATTTTAAATTTAAGCTTACCACTACCATTCGTTTTGCTTCAGTTTTATATTTTTTAATTTCTTTTTCGGTGTTTGTACGGTCAGTGCCCTAAGATATGTATCCATATCATTACATATACATTCTCTAATTTAAAGTTTTGCGAATGTGCATGGATACATTTTCATAGGGCACTGACTTACATTGAACAATAAGTAGTTTTCCCGGCCCTAAGCATTCGGGACTAAATTGCTTCCAATCCAGAGGACGATACCATTGGAACACGTTGCTCTCGCACTTAAATTGGAAAGGTTTATTGAATAAGCAGAATCGCACTATTATCAAGCCTTTGGCGCAATTATCATTCATAGATAGAATCCATCATGACTCCATTACCATAATACAGGTGCGGTACAGTAGCTCCATTAGATTTTCGAATCCTGCACTATGTTGTGCAAACAATTAATGCCTATTGAATTTCTATGAGCTGTATAAACAGCTTAGGCAATTAATCAGTATGAAACATTGTCTAGCATAACTCCATAATTTTAGCTTATATTAGTTTCAGACACAAACCCACCTTATGGGTTTACAAATCCCATATAAGAGAAAATGGGTCCGTATACATTGTGAATTTGAAGCTGAAAGACAAATTTAAGGTTATGTTTCAAGCCTAGAGCGTCCTATTTTGTGTCTAAACAACTGCCTATCATAGCACGCCCACAATATTGCGCAAACGTGGCTTCCAGCTATTTGTCTGAATTGTGATCTGTGTTGATTTATGTAGCTTGTATTCTGATAAAGATCACATTCAAGACCATCCATGTGTTATGCCTGGAAGTCCAGGGAGATATGCATCGCAACCCAGAAGATGAATAAAGTAGTATTTCACTGTCACAGTAGAAACGCGTAACTTTGTTTACCACGAAGACTGGATTACCCCCGAATTCACAAGCGCAAATCAACGTTGACCATCCCCCGGAATTATCTCTTTCAGTTCCATTGACATATTACGGGACAGCATGAGCGTGAGCGCGTGCTTACCGTTGATTTGTGTTTGTGAATTCGATGGTTACACACTTAACTTACGTCTGTCACTAGCACATTCGTACTCGTATCGTATATACTTTATGTGGTATGTGCACTTATACTCGGCTGGAACCGCTTTGATCTATTTATTTGTTGAGGACAGTCTGAATTGTGCCTAAGGGTTGAGAGCCCTCTGCACTCACCCTACAGTCTGGTAGAACGGTGAAAGTCATGCCAGCAGTGTAGTCATTTAGAAAAATAAAACGCATAATGCATTTCTGAGGCAAACATGTATGTACAGACGAGTTCACATCAATCTTTACATGGGGCAGTTCATTATTCACAAAAAAGAATGCAACCCTAAAGCATAGTTTAAGCAATTGACGTGTTGTGTCACTTGCTCGCAAATGGTGGCAGCAACAAGAATAACAGTGACAAAGCAATTATTATTAAAAATTAAAGTGTTGTTGAAGAGCTGTTTGAGTTTTTATTGATAAACTAGACACACAAGTTTGAATTGATGTCTTATTTACCTATGGAACGAAATGTCACAAGATCCGCAAGGTTTTGTATGACAGAATTTAAATCGAATGCTACCTGAACGAATTTTTCATGAATTTTAACATGGCAGTGCATTTGCGAAACATTTTATAGTCTACCTAACCCGGTAGTAACCCTTTGATCAGAGATACAACCTTTTGCACTTAATTTGCTCTCAGGCAGTTTTGTAACATAAAAATTGAAGACCATGTAATATCCCTAATGGGTTAGTCTGAGGCACACTGATTGTTGCCGACATGGTGAACGGAAGATTCAGAAGCCCACATTTCGCCGAGGGAATTCGAACCAAACATGGTAAGGGGCGAGCCTACGACCGTTATCCGGGTTGCTAGTGTTTTATTTTATATCGTTGTTTTCCATCACCGGAGAGTACCCGTAAATCGTACAATAAACACAAAGTAGGTGGTTTCCGGCCAGATTTGACTTCGCCCAATAACGGTTATTACATATTCACTATAATTTTTTATCTATTACAAAAAAAATATTAACATTACTGAAAATTCAGGACAAAAAAAGTACAGGTAACCCTATCTCCGAAATTAAATTATTATTGGTAAGCTAGTTAAGGGTAAGATTAGAATTCGACTACGGTGACTACTTTTTCATGCATCTCCGGAAAGCACATTAATCAGTTAGCCCCAGTTGTTAACGCTAGATGTCAGACATCTAGGCTAAGTCGGAGGCCTCAGGGCGGCTCGATAACATCTGACAGCCTTACACCACCCCTTACAACCTGCACTGAGCCTGTATGTTGGAGTTTAGGTCATGCCACCTCAGGAAGTACCTAATGTATACCGCAGGTATCTCGGGCTGTAGCCTGTGACCAGCTGTGAAACGTTTATAGGTTGTTGTTTGTACCTAATTATAGAAAAATAATATGGAAGTACCTATAAACATTGATCGCGTAACTTTCAGAGCAAAACGTCTGTGAAACAATAAAGTTAACAATAAAGTTAACAATAAGTTTGCCGTGAAATAACCAGTGCGTTGTTTTCCATTAGACTGGAATCAGTTTAATCCGATGGGCCTGAAAAAATGCGTTGTGGTGAATGGGTCTCCAGGCTCTTCCACAAGATTAATGGCAACTCCGAGGGTTTGGATCTGAAGATATTAATCTGTGGTTTCTACAATTCAGGATATCTTTAGTCTTTATTATGTAAACCTGCTCCAGTCTACGCCTTTCTGGGTGTCTTTAGTGACATCTAAAGACACCCAGAAAGGACCATGACCTGTCAATTTCCGTATAATTTGAATGCTTCTTCAACACTTAATTATAATAATTTGTTCATTTAGTCCATTTTTAGTTTTTTTTGCTAGTTCTTTTTTAAAAAACAAATAAACCTTCATATTAACATAAAAAAAAAAACATTAATAATGGATTATATCGTTAAGTCGTTACAAAGTAATTGTGGGTTGTCGTCTTTCTTATTAGAAACTGAAATGACTGACGTGTTTATAGAACTAAGAACTAATGTCTCTGTTGTAATTCCATACACGCCAATGTTCCACTTTATTAAAAGTGTAACTTTCTAGTGAACATTTATAGTGATGCATCACTATCGATGGTGCGATTACAGATAGTATTTTATTATTGATCCTAGAAAATCAGATAAGATCTCAATATAACTAATTTACGGGTATTCCATAGTGTTTCTTTAGAAGATGAATTGTTGTTTTCAATAGATTTATAAAAAAAGAACAGAAAAAGGTGAGTGAATTGGCATTAAATAACATTTTTAATAAAAAAGATGGAATACAAGAAACTACCTACTGTTGTCTACTTGGCAACAAAGCTAAAAGAAATAAGCGACTTCAAATGGAAACTCGCAGAATAACCATTATCAATGGCAGATGGTATTCGTGTTTTTCTTTTGCCGTTATACTACGCACGCTAAATGATGATCCCTATGACAGTTCGTTAGCGCTTAACATTGTACAGACGTCCTGTCACGACAAATCCTTTAGAGGTCCATTAAAAAATCGAAAAAAACATAATTGTGTACATTTGTAAATTATAAAAATGAATATTAAGAAAATATTACTTAATGTTCGTAAATAATGGAAAAAAGCTCAATGCTAATATACATGGTACGTGCTGCAAAAGTTACGTCGTCCAGCTGTTATCGACTAAGAAGGGACACATCGATAAAGAAAATATCGATAATTTGTTGGAAAAAATTAACAATTGCTTTGAGTTTGTATATTATTTATATCAATCTAAATCTGATACAGGCTCAAGCGGATCTTCAAAATCGGAGTCTGAACTGCAGCTATCCATGACAAGACGTGACAGACTGAATTAAAAAAAATACGGTAGGTCTCTGGCCTCCTCTATATTTTTCCATGAAGCTGGCAATTATGAATTCTTTGAAATTCAAATCAAAAAGAATTCTAAACTCTTTAAATTATGCAATTTGAATAAAAATTAAAGTGTAGCTAAATAAAATATATTAAAGCTGTTACTTTTTTATCTAGTGTTTTTATGTCCATCAAGCCGCGTAATCTCTTTTTCAAAATAAATAAATATTGCTTATTATGATGAATGACGTGGCTGGATGACTTAACATTTGCCTAAAAGAATTGTATTATATCGAAATTGTTTGAAATTGTTTCGCATCACTATTACAACTGTCAGTCGAAACGTCATAGGGATCATCATTCGCCGTGCGAACTATAGCAACAAATAAGTATTTAGAAGATGAATAAAAGTTTGGAGAAAATCTTGGTTGGTTGGTAAATACAAAAAAGGCATCTACAGCATCATTAGCAACATACTCGTAGGTGTTTTCGCTATTGCTTCATAATAGTTTATCGATAGTGGCCTATTAAGTGGCATCCCTATTAGAAAGTCCAAGCCTAGACTAGTTACCCTGTTAGGATGTGAATTTACTGGAGGGTCCCAACGCCTGAGTTGAAATGGAGTAAATTTTAGTTAAAAGTAGAGTTGTTATTTCCTATGTTTGCTGAAATTTCATTTGGGTAGCATATTTTCATGCTGAGGGTAATTTAAATATGTTCTTAGTCTCTACAGAGAGACCGAGTTAGCTTGCTAGCTTTTATCGCAGATAGCTTCTTCTTTTACGAACGTCGTTTGGTTTGCTGACATACTATTTACAAGCTAAGCTTACAATGTATTTTATTGCATGGATATTATTCAATTTTGGACCATAATGAGAACTTTCTTGATTTTCTTTAATCTCTTCAACGAATTAATTTAAATTTTCCCAGTAGCCCGCTTGCTCATAGTTGACCTTACTAAAAATAACCGGGTCCCAGAATAAATCTATGTCGCTCAGAACTAAATATCTCGGTGGAACTCCTAATCAAATATTCAAGTGGTCTGTCGCTCTCATTGAACAGCCGACCGAAGTTCAAACAAAAGTTTAAGCTAGTGTTGTAAAACTATCGATATATGAACTTCAAATAAATATGCAAACTAGGCCGGTTAGCCTCATACCAATCAAAACTCGTATTATGAGATACTAGATGGCGGATTAACATACCTACTTACTTTGTTTTTGTAAAAACATACTTAATATAAATAGGAAATACCCTACCAATACAAACAGATCTATTGATTTGGCTGACTACTGTGCGGCGTTCGAACAAGCGACCTCTAGGTGTAGTAGCCAACCTTTTAACCATTACTCCCACAGATATTATTTAATCTGTGATTACACCAAATCGGTCATTAATTCATTGCTAAACGTGGTAAGTTACAGGTCCTAAATAATTTACCGAGTGTTTCAAACAAGTTTTACATAGACATATTCAAACATTTTTGCAAAGAATCAAAATAACGTTGATAATAATACTAGGATAGTTTTGACATAGTTTTCCTTCTTTTCATAGCGAACTATTTTCAAACCTCTGGCTCTGGCGTGATTTGTTTTACAACTTTCATCTTTCTGTTCTACTCTGTACTTGTAGTGAGAAACATGTTGTCCAGCTTATTCATCGTAAAAAACTAGTCAACTATGAGTTGGGCTCGAGGACCAAGGCAAAAACTTGTAGGTACGTAAGTAGTTCGTTCATACATGAAGGAAAATGACCGACAAACTTAACTGTTCAGACTTTACCTCTGTTAGTGCTACATGACATTGTAGTGTATTATGCGGCATAAATGAAGTATATTGGTAAAATTTGTGGCCTCCACGTTTCAGCTAGCACTGGCGGTGGAGCAATGCAGTATATTTTGTGGATCTAGCTTTGCCGCCAAAGTGCCACGATTGAGTGCCGTGCGGTTTTAGTCGGTAGGAGTCCGGCATAACCTCGTCGTACCCATGGACTGCGAGGTATCCACGAGGATGCCCACCAAAAAAAAGGCCGCAACTACACGACATATCTCGACTAACCGCATCATTTTGGTTCTGTAGCGGTCCGCTGTATTTCGTCGTCGGTGCTTCTAAAAATCTTGAAAATAATGGACGACGAAGAATTTGCCAGCGTTTTTTTTGTTTTTGGTTAGGCAAATTTTTTTAGATACGAAATGTTAAAAAGCTTTTAAAACGCTATTTTATTCTTAAAACACTATATCATTCAAATTCCATCAGAGCGCATTAATTACTAATGGTAAGTCCAGATAGCTAGAAATTATTATCTGTCTACGTTAATTGCAATCCCCAGTTGTTTTATAATTACTTGCATTCTTCCTTTTTATCACACACATGACTGGGTAGTTTATTTGCTACGAATTTTCGTAGAATGTACATTTAGGGGAGGAAAGGGGTGGTAACTTTGTTTAGAACACGTGGATAGAGTCACTGGCGTAGCTTGTGTGAAATGTATTCTCATTTTTTTAAATTCTTACAACAAACTATAGTTATAGTTATTTAAGCTTTAATATATAAATTAAGGATATAAATGAAGAAACAAACGTTTAGTTTTACATTGGAATCAATGCACAATTTAGGCGACCTTAACGCTAATGGTAATCCCTTCCAGAAAATCTGAAATGAATGTGTGCTTTTCTTCAAACAAAGGCATCAGGTTTTCTTACAGAAAGGAAGTTTTACCTACTGAAAGCGAATAGTTAAACTTAATTATTCATTCAAGGAACGTTTTACTCCTACATTATTTAAATTGAAAGCTAGCAAATGTGAATGGAAGTAATTAAAGTACCTCCTCATATGAATGACGATTAAACTTCACTTGTTTGTTTAATACTAATGTGTCATTAACAATTTTTAATTTAAGTAATTATTTCTGAGCCCCTACTTTCAATCATTGAATTAGAAGGCGCTTTTTTATGATTTTCTCCATTTACTTTTATTCTGAAAACGTCCTATTGTTTTCTGGTTCTTTTGTTTCGTGTCCTTAAATTTTCTTTTACACCATTTCAGTTGTCCACTGTCTATAAACTATTTCAAGTACTGAAGATATTAAGGATTAAAAATTGCTTCATTGTTCAAGTGTAAGAAATAAAGCGACCATTAATCAAGGTACATTTTAAAATACCGGCTTATGGAGAAAGTTTTATAAGAAACTTGCTGTCCCGATAGACATTGTTCTGTCATAATAATATAGGTACTAATTGAACTGTAACTAATTGACAGTTCAGTAAAAACAATATTTATTAACCAACAAAATTATATATGTCGATCATTTGCCGTATGACAGTACAAAAGCCAAGAATATTTTTAGGAATGAACGGGATAAAAAGTATACTCTGTGTTTTTCCTGGTTCTAAGCTACCTTACTAAGTTCTTACCAATCTTCAGCCAAATCTGTTCAGCTGTTCTTGAGTTAAACTCGTAAATAGTGTAACTTACAGGGCTTTTTTAAAAAAAACATTTTAGATTAATTTAGAAAGTTTCCCATCTTTATGACTTCAAAATCTTGCGGGAATTGTAGGACATGACTTGTCCATGAATTTAGGTTTTGCCAGATGGGTTTTTAGTGTTCTCAAACTATAGATAGTTTGAAAAAAGGATAGTTGACCCTTTCATTAAAACAAAAAGATAATACTTACTACAGCGATCTTACAACCTACTATTTATCCATTTATTTTCTTAGGATATCTAACAGCTTAATCAACAATAGCAACTAAAAGTAAAACTAAAAGCTATGACTTGCGATGCTGTCCTGTTGGCTTGAAAATGGTACCATTGGTCTTGTATTGTCACGCGCGGAACATAAACACAATATTAATTAAATAATATCTTTAGCAATCAATATGATTATGTCACCTCTAATACGAGTGTATTTAAAATGTCCTTTCATTTTATCGTGTCCTCTCTCACAAAAATAATTAGGAATAATTATGATGGAGGATCCCAAAAAAAGAGATGTAAATCACAAGAAAATTGGAACAGAGCGTGTGGTTTAGTTAAAACAAAAATATGGGACATGTTATTAATCATACTCAATTACAAAAGCTCAATTAATATCGGGCAGCAAGCCGAGCAATTTAATGATTGATTTTATTTATGATAGGCAATAAGGATTTGAATTTTAACTCTTTACTGAATATCGTGAATATGTTTACTGACTTTTGCCATCATGTTGCCAGACGGAACTTTGAGGATCGCTCTTTTTGTCCAACGTGGTAAGGAGTGACCATCACCATTAAATTTTTTCCAAACTCAATTGAAATAAATATTTAACTTTTATGAAAATCTTCAGAAAACTTTAGGTGAGCAATAAAATCATAAATTTAATTTACGAAGCCGATACAATCTACAAGTCTATCAATTTTGGCATGTTATTGACTACGCAAGGTCTGCCAATGTATGTGTATCTGGATCAGTTAGAATCCCAGAGGATAATACCTCGCCTTTCGCCGTTTCATGGTAAGCCTTCGGCAAGGCTAACCAGAGCTTGTTAAGAATGAGAGCTGGACAGCGATGATGTAAGCAGCTTAACAAACTCTCACACGGATGTCAATGTTAGGCTCGGTTCGGTATCGTAACAAAGCGCAGATCAACAAAATCACTTAGAGGTGCCTGGACCTGATCAACACGATGCCCCTGACATATAAAGAGCGCCAAAAAATTATTGAAATGATGATAACCGTTATTTTGACTTGTCGCCGATCTTGCTAATGTCTATTACTCGCAAACAATGAGTATACAATAGTTAACACTGACAACTTCTGAGAAGTGGTTCTTTCTGTCAAGCCACATGATGAGTACCTCCGTGTTATTACTTCGGTCTCATTACTTTACTTTTCCTTTTCGAATTAGGGCGATGCTTAATTTAGGCCTAATTTGACTATTTTAGGCTTCAGGTGAAAGGCAATATAAGATTTGGACAGCAAAATTAGCGAATAATATCTGAGGGATAAGATATTTGTGGTATTTGTTCGTTTGTTATCCTCCCATATTCAGTTACAATAATACACCAAAACAACGCCGACACAATCAGTTCTACAAATAGTTAATCAAAGCCTATGCTGCCTACCTCTGATTAATCCCGTCACAACAACAAACAGCGAATCCTAGTTTGTTTTTGTATTAAGTTCATTTAATTTGTTTTCTATTTATTCAGTATATTTTTGAACGACGATTTTAACAACTAGTGATAACTTTAAGAACTGTTATTGACAGTGCAAATAGCACGATAACTCTGACAAAGGCTTGTAGAAAAGAGGACTACTTCCAAAGGAGTTCAGAGTGAGGGTGAACCACTGCCTTGTTATACATAATTATATTTTCAACTAATTGGGGGGTGATGACGTGGACCCAACACAAGGCCACAGTGGCAGAAGTGGAAAATGATGATGATGAATTCAATCAAAACCACCCTACCTTTCAGAGTTAGTCAAATAACTATTTCGATAATAATGGAGAAAAACAACCAAAAGACTTCTCAGGCGCTATTTTACAATCAAGTAACGACTTTGTCACTGTCGTTTCAGACAGATATTTCGTCGAGTTGCAGGTAACATGGTCGCTGACCATAGTTCGGAAAGTTTCGTAGTACTCAACCAAAAAACTGACCTGTAACAATCCAGATGACTATTGCATTCCCTCCAATGGCCACAGCCAGCATGGCAGCGAACAGGCACACCCAGGAGTTGTGCGCCCACAGCGGCATCGTCATCGACACTGGCGCAGCCGTGGGGCTCTTGGGGACCAGGAGCGTTGCAGCGCTGAGCATGCTGCGGTTGAAGTCCATTTTCCATGTGTACACCACCTGGGAAAAGATTCGTCATTTTAGACCCGCCATACACGGACTGCTGGAACAGTTACCAGTGATCAACGTACTTGGACCGATCTTAGAGTTAAAGTCAACTGCTGGAGCAGTTAGCAATATAAACAAAACCGAAGACCTTCATAAAAAAACTCAAGCTCTACCTTCTCGAAAAAGCGTACTACTCATTAAACGAGTTCTTTGAGGATAGTCGCCGGAAATAATTTATGTATCTCTGTTTTTATTTTTTGTGTGTATGTGACATTCTCTCTGCTGTATTCTTGCGGTGTACTGTTTATTTGAATAACACCTGTAAAACCATGTGACATGCAAAATAAATAAATAAATAAATATATTTGGACATTATTCCACACAGCGCCATCTAGTCCCAAGTGGGCTAATTATAGTCCGTTTTTATGGATGAACATACTTAAATACTTTTTCTTTTGTAAATACATACTTAATATACATAGGAAACACCCAGACTAATACAATCAGACATGTACATGAACACAAAATGCTTGTACTGTGCGGGGATCGAACCCGCGACCCGTGGTGTAGTAGTCTCAACAATTAAACCAAGACGGTCGTCAATATCGCTAATGAATGAAGTTTCACCGGGCTGCCAGCCGCCCGAAGCAGTCACTACTGCTCAAGCGGTTCAGGTTCGGTTCGTTAGTAGCAGTCTATGGCTCACAATGCAGTCGCAGCTTGAAGCAGTCGATCCTGACTGCCTCTAGCAGCCCTTGTATGGTGGGCCTTAGAGCTACAGGAGGGTATGAAGTCTTTGCGGTAGAGCGTTCTAGGGAAACCTTTTTGGGGAACACCCGCTTCGCCGTGAAGGAGACCAAAATTTTACCTAGATTACTTCACGATATTCAAAAGGCATGAAGTTAGGAAACCCAGCTTCGTCTCCAAAATGCTAAGGTCGAGTGACGTGGATTTAGTCGGTGGGATCCCGTGCGGCGATTATTTGTCACAATCAAAATCAAATTACCAATTGAGTACCAACATTATAAAAACGCAAAATGATAATATTTTTTAGTGATTTCGTGATGATTATGAATACGAGTTTAATAAAGTCTTCCTTTAATGTTTAATTTCCATGTCCTATAAACGTGTTTCTGCCGGCACATCAAGTTTTAAACCTCGAACATCGTGGATAGTTTATTGACTACGTAATGAGTTTGCTGTGCCACTATAAGCACAGTTCGACCGTTCGAGTCAGGTAACTAGTTTAGTTTCGCAAAGTAGGTACTAAACAAAAGCAATTCGAATCTAGTATTTTGGTCACAAGACACCTTTTGGGTGCTCTTTCCGGTGGCTCTAGAATAAAAATGGTACTAGCTTCATTTCATTGAAGTTTTCAATATTTAAAATGAAAAAAATTATAACTTTATTATTTAACTAGCGACCGCCCGCGACTTCGTCCGCGTGGATTTAGGTTAAGAAAATGTGACATTTATTCATAAACTGTAGCCTATGTGCTATTCAGATGCATGAGTTATATTATTGTGAAGTTTTATTAAAATCCATACAGTAGTTTTTACGTGAAAGAGCAACACGGCACATCCACACATACAAACTTTCGCATTTATAATATTAGTAGGATCATTCCTTGTGGGTAACTTTTGACTTTCAAACAAACACTTTCTATTTGATCTTGTTTCTTAACACCAAATGACTTCATTATTTTAACGATCTAATATGTATAACTAATAAATTTAATAACTCATATTTCAAAACTTCTATAATATTGAAAGCCAACACTAATAAACACTTTGCCGATCGTTCAAATGATAGCCCGTAGCCTATAATTATCATTATTGTGTTGCAGACTGTAATTTCTGATGTCTCGAGTTTATAGTAGGTATTCTAACGGAAAGCTTCTACAAATAATTCACTGTGATTATTTTTATTATACAAAATATATTTTGATGAAAGACTTTGGTAATGACGTATGAGATTTAAGCGTCCCCGGGGAAGCGTACACGGGGCACAAAACGCTACCACCGGCATCTTCCTCGTGTGGCGTGAATTTTAGTAGACTTCTGGGCGGCGAAATCTGGTCGAAACAGACCTAATTGTGTGCATTGTACAATTTGCGGCTAACTCTCGAAGAAAAACCCCGTTAAGACGTTGAAAACCACGTTGGGTTCAAATTCCCTAGAAGAAATGTGGACTTCTGATTGTTCCGTTCACCATGACAGCAACAATCAGCGTGCCTATGACTAACGCATAAGGGATGTGGTCGTGAAGGTATGTTCTGGGCGGCGAGAAGTTCAAATGACATTTAATGTCATTCTTAAACATTCTGGCGCTTATACTACACTAGCGACCCGCTCCCGCTTCGCACGAGTGCAATGGGATGTTATACATTTGAACCTTTCTCTTGAATTACTCTATCTATTAAAAAAAACCGCATCAAAATCCGTTGCGTTGTTTCAAAGATTTAAGCATTCAAAGGGACATAGGGACAGAGCAAGCGACTTTGTTTTATACTATGTAGTGACGTCGCCAGGCGACGTTTTGCTTTAAGCGGGGTTCCATTAGGCAGCAACTGACGCGCAACACGTTACGCTCAACGTGTACGGCGACGTTGCACAACAGCGCGTGTTGTTTCCAACATGATGTGCGGCTTGTAGTTTGATACTATGCGCACCGATAATAGTTGTGCGTCGTTGATATCTTTGATCAGCTGCATGTTGTGCAACATCCAACATCCATCCACACACGATCCAGCGAATGTCGGCCCGCACCAAAAAGTTCGGTGATTCGTTCCTGAGTCGCGCAATCCAGGCGTGGAATTCTCTTTCAGCGCATGTGTTTCCTTCTCCCAACAATCCCGGGTTGGGCGTGAGAAGGCATTTAATGCAGGCCTTCAAAATGAGATTTACCAGCAAAGTAGTTGTACATTACTGTGCTTGTCAACGACATATATGGACCTCACGGCTGCTTCCCATCAGGTGGAGTTGTAACGTTCCCCCCTTTGACACTTATAATATTTTTAAACTCTATTTAAATAATGACAAAATAAACCCCTTTCCTAATGATACAATAAATGCAAAATAAATAACCTGGCCAAGTGGATGTGATCGTCTAACTATGGTAGGACCGTTCTACGTTGTATTGTTTTGTAGTAGACCCAGTATTCTTTTATGAGGTATGTAAGCAGTAATCTAAGGTTTGATAGGACTCAATCGACGAGAAATAATGTATCTAAACTATATCTGAATAAAATGTGTCAATAACTGACATTTTTAAGCATATAAAGAAGCGAAGTTCTCAAATCTATTGCCTTCAATAGAAATAGTTGAATTTATGTGTAAAACACTATTTAAAGACATAATAGACGCAGTGTGGCAGAATTCATAAAACCCATGCAAATAAATTATATTTACTTAAAAGATATCTAATTTATACATAAACAGATTCACCACCGTTCGATCATTTTTAGCAACAACAGTAACCTTTATCGTGCATGACCTGACGAGTGCCGAATAAGCCAATGCATAATAGGTATAATAAAATAATTGGAATGACAATCCATAACCTGTCAAAATGTACATCATGGAGGTTTGTAGATGACGTATATAGGTATGTGTGTCGTATATTTTATGTGATACGAACATTTGATGTACATGCCCACAGGCCATGTAAGGTCATCACCATTAACATTCAAATTGAACTATAATTATGGAATAGTAATTGAATGAAAGGCTTTTAAAAGATTTGCAGCTAGGTTTTATGTGAAGTTTGTTGTAAAGTAGCGTAAATAACTAAAATCGATATTATGTCATGGTCAAATATTCTTTGACAGCATCTTGTCACCCAGTTTATCTCAGATGTTCCGTAGGTAAAATAACGCATCGCATTAAAATGTCAAATTCACTCATGGCAGGGTTTAAAACCCTATAAAATACCAGTAGTACCAGTTATTCATTATCGTATGAAGTATAACCGAAAATCAACCATCATTTACGTATCATAGCGAGAATCGAACTCGCGTCCGTCCAAATCTTAAACAGCACTCGAACCACTGCTCCAAACAGCCAGTTAATTATAAGACATGCTTTAGTGCGAGAATCGAACTCACATCCTTTTACGTCTCAATTAGTCCTCTGACCAACACTCTTATCACTTAATCAATTCGAATAATTATGAAGCACAACCCATCCTCGCAAGTAAATATTCAATAGTTTATTTGACAGAACATCTCTGGTGTGGGAATTGAACCCATAAACCTTCTGGCCTCAGCCAGCGTAAACGACCACCGCGCAGCTTGGTTTGACAACTATTCCTATGGGTTAAGTCTAAAACGCATAACGGAAAGATCTGACCTGATAATATTCTCCGTCTCGCAAAATCCCCTATCTCCGCCTAACGTCTCGTACCGCCTTGTCTTGTACTCCTCTAATATCCAGTCTCCAGTCCCGATATTGATTCACTTTGAGCACTAGTTACCACAACGGTTAGGTAATACGTCTAGAGCTTAAGATTTTGACCATTCTTCCCGACGTCTAGATCATGACTGCCGCCAAAGTTTGATAATGCAATTAGGGTCTGATTTATGACCATGAGAAACAAAAACACAAGGGTTTCGTTGTATCAGCATCTCAAGTGCCTTCGCCTCTCTAGCAGTTTTTGTTGTTTATAAGAAGTGTCAAATTTGAGATCTTTATTATACTAGATTTATGGCCGTTGAGCGTAATACGAATTTCAGTCATATGAGTACGTAGGTATAATACTTACTTAGGTATAATAGAACACTACTAACCCTTTTCAAAAGACGTGGGAACGAATTCTTAAATATATTACTGATAACTATCCTTATCGAAGAAATTTACAACCTGAACCAAAATACGCTTGTCTGTTCGTCCGTCGTCGGTTAGTTGTTCTACTTTGACTTAGACTTAGACGTCAGGCGTCAGGTGGCCCTGCCGAGTATAAATAACCAATTTACGTAATAACTATAGACTTTATTAGCGCGAGCTAAAGGAGTATAACGCCATCTTCCGGTATCAATCATAATTAATTTATCTGTTTGCTTGCATAAAAAACGAATGAAAAGAGGTATCTAAGAGCGTTCCGTTACAGAGTGAGGTCATCTTGAAGACCACTATAGAAATAAAAAAACATGTCGCGCAACAAATGTAGCCTAGTGGAAACGCGGCTTATGCCTAGTGTCGACATAGATACCGATTCAGCATTCAACATTTTCTGTTTCGATTAATTAATAAAAACAGTAAGTAGATGTTGCTTGATGGATTTAAAGGCAGTTTTTTGGGCTAACGTCCTTATTACTTGACATTTTAATTTCGTTCTTTGGTACAAATCTCACGGATAATCTATTTGAATAGAATGAAAGAAAACCTACGAAAACACATTCTTATCTGATTTGAATATTTTTGGATACCTACTATTATCTTTCTTCACCGCTTTTAGCTAGGAACAAATTACTTGTATAATCCTATATTCGGACTCCTTGGTACCTTTTTTTTTTCTAAACAAAAAGTTTTTATGATTGAAGTAATTAGGAACTTAATTTTTATCTGAAATAAACGCTATTCGATTATTACCTTGTTTTTTACTCTAATAGGCGAATTTAGATTACAAAATCTATAGCTCAAGTTTTTTATTTTAATTAATTTAATAAGCATGCAATAAGATGAACCGAGATGTCTCTGCATTCCAAATGCAAAACAAGCAATTTCTCATAAAGGTGCCAACATCTACAAGTTCACAATAGTCCCTAACTCACTATTAATTATATTCACGCCGAAATAGTGATGTAACGGCTGAGGGTTTAGTTAAACCGAGAAGAACCGCTCATATCCTTCAGCAAACTGGATTCAGAAGTTCAGAATATTTTTCACATCATCCCAAAAGTTAATCCTAATCTTTTCCATAAGTCTCGATCTTTGCCACGCACTGCCAATCCTGCTCATAATGATGTCTCAAATCCTCACTCTGCCTTTTCTTCTAGGCTTTCACTGTGACGAAAATCGTTCAGATTCCAATCGGAACCGGATTCAAAACTAACAAACAAAATCACATCAAACCCCGGTCAGTACCGTTTGACGAGAGGACAAACAAACAAATCTCACGTAACCGATGGGCCGTGTCAAATCGATTAAACCAACACTTGATCGGATAAACCACAATTTACAGTTTGTCATCGATTCACTAGGTCGGTTTGCCAACACAATTCAAAAACACAATCATATAGTTACGAATGGATTAATTACTTTTTAGGGTTCCATACCCAAAATGTAATAACGGGAACCTATTACTAAGCCTCCGCTTTATGTATGTCTGTCACCCACCAGGCTGAATCTTACAAACTGTGATAGCTAGAAAGCTAAAATTTTAACAGATCATGTATTTCCGTTGCTGCTTTAGCAAGGGGGTCCTCATACGGCACCCTTACCACGCGAGTCCGAAGCGCATTTGTTTTATTCATCTAATTTAGTCAAGTAATTTAGTGTAGTCTAATTTAGTTAAATCACACATTACTAAAATTACTGCAAAGGCGTATAAGCTCCTTGGTTTTATCTTTCGACAAAGTACAGATTTCAAAAAAGTTAATACCCTGATATTGCTCTATAACGCATACGTAAGATCCCAACTGGAATACGCTTCCACAGTATGGAACCCTGCGTACTCCAAGTATATCAACCTCTTGGAGGGGATCCAGAATAAGTTTCTAAGACGTCTTAAGTATAGATTTAGAGGTTTTGACAGCAGTATATTTGAGACATTGGTGACTCGACGCGAACACAGGGATCAACTTCTGTTGTATAAAATAGTGAATAACAGAGTTATTTCACCCTACTTGCTTGGTAAGTTAACGTTTAAATGTCCTAAACCTAACGCGCGCACGCACACAAAGATATTCAGTACCCCCACTTGCAAGACTAATTATCGAATGAATAGTTTTATCATAAGAGCTTGCAACAAACACAACAGTAGCTATAATCACATTGACTTATACTTCACTGGTTCTTCCGAAAGATTAATTACTTGTAGTAGTGCCCTTGTACTGCCGTTGTCACAATGTTTAAAGCAATGGATATTGAACTATGGCTTAATGCCGGCATAAAGCCAAAAAAAAAAAAGAACTTTTGAACTGACAACCCCGGTTTCACCTCACGTCATAGCTGCTCCTGCACCTCATTCTTTGTTCTTGTGCGCCGTTGCTTACATCTCATCATGAACGAAAAGGAAGTTTTAGATAGACTTTCTCGTCTAGAGGAAAAATTACATCGACGTCGACGGAGATCTCCTTCAACTAGCTCGGATTCAGAATCGCCTCCGCCAAAACGGACGCGCCGGCGAATGATTAGTGATTCATCGGATAATGTATCGGACAGCGAATCGAATAAAGGTAACTAAGCTAGTATCTAACAGTGTTAAAAAACAGTATTTACTAGTTTAATGTACATTTGAGTACAATTCAGTGAATAATTGTGACCTATTTAATTGTAGTATCATTCTACCCTCAAAGTTGCAAGTATTGCCTGGATGGCGTACGCAACTAAAAAACTTAACACTACAAGTGTATACTGTATGTTGCACGTAGTGATTAACTATAAAAGCACTTCAAGAAGTGTTTTTTATATCAAAGTTGCAAGTGTTAACTGTATGTTACACGCAACTACCTACGACCTAACTTCCCCTTACGTTCGGTTACGTCGAACAAAATTTTAAATGTCGGTCATTATTTCAGTTGCTGAACTGACTCCGGTGGTCACAGAAGATATATTCTCGATACTGGGCGACGATCCCACTTTTGAAAAAAAGTTTGGTGAGGAAATTCATACACATATAGCGGTCCGCTGGAATAACATTCTGCAAAAAGGTATAAAAAAGGAAATTCGATCGGATTTAATTAAGGCTTACCTACCGCCAAAAAATTGCACATTTATATCTCCTCCAAGGTTAAACGAAGAAATAAAGGCAGCAGTTCAAGAATCTGCCATCAAACGAGATTCAAAATTGGAACAAAAACAGTTACAGCTTGGAGCAGGTATAACATGCATAGGCAGAGCTATTGACTTAGTTCAAAAAATTCCTGATAAAACTTTGAGAGATCAGATCATCAAATATCTGGGTGACAGTGGTCAAATTCTAACTGATTTGCATTATTTAGAATCTCTCACAAGGAGGTCTCTCTTAGGCCAAGGCCTCAATAAAAGTACAAAAGACGCCTTGAGAGATTTACCTAGAGATGACCTATTATTCGGAGAGGCACTATCCGAGAAGTTGAGAGCTGTTAAAGCGTGCTCAAAATCAGCAAACGACATAAAAGTCAAGCAACAAAAGCCGCTTCCATTACGACCTAAGCAAGATTCAAGGTCGAGTGGTAGCTATCGAACTGGATCAGCTTTAAACTGGAGGGGCTCGTCTCGCCGGTCCGCGCACAGCCATACGGCTCAGGCAGCGTTCCGGGACCATCCACCAGCAGCGACAGCAGCCCCACATCGGGCGCAGACGAGCCAGCGCCCACAACGAGTCAAGCGGACCTAAATCACGCCCAGGTATATGCTGGAAGAATAAAGCATTTTTATAATATGTGGAGTCAAATTACTGATGACAAGATTGTTCTGTCATGGGTAAAAGGATATAAAATACCATTCACACAAGATGTTTATCAATTTAAGCCATTAGTTACATTACCTCATAATAAACAAGAGAACGATTTTTTTGTTAATGAAATTCAGCGATTAAGTGACTTAGGCGTCATTAATGAATGCTTACCCTGTGCAGGCCAGTTTGTGTCAAAAATATTCTTGACTGACAAACCAAATGGTGGTAAACGACTAATTCTTAACTTGAAGTCATTAAATAAATTTATAGATACTAACCATTTTAAATTAGAGGACGTCAGAACAGCCTTAAAACTAATGCAAAAAGACTGTTTTTTATGTACCATAGACCTAAAAGACGCCTATTTTCTCATTAACATACATAGAGAATTTAGAAAGTTTTTGAGATTTCAATACAAATCAGTTCTTTATGAATTTTCGTGCCTACCCTTTGGTCTCAATGTCGCACCTTTTGTTTTTACTAAGTTAATGAAAACCGTGATGCAATTTCTACGTAAATTGAATTATTTATCAGTTAATTATTTAGATGATTTTTTAATCCTTGGCTATTCGCGGGAAGACTGTTTGAAAAACAAAAATACGACTGAGTCTCTTTTGAAATCTTTGGGCTTTGTTATAAATTATGAAAAAAGTGTACTTACCCCCAAAAAATCTTGCCAATTCTTAGGTTTCATTCTAGATTCCAAGTCATTCACGATCTCCCTTCCGGAAACGAAACGACTGCGTATTAAGTTAGAAGTCCAAAAGTTTATGAAGACCTATAGTTGCTCTGTTAGGTCTTTTGCAAGATTTTTAGGGTTGCTAACTTCAGCGTGCCCGGCAGTAGCTTACGGTTGGGGTCATACAAAGTTGTTTGAACGAGTTAAGTTCTTACAGTTGAAAAACGATGAAGATTATGACAAAACACTTGTCATTCCGAATTATTTACAAAAAGAGTTCCAATGGTGGTTACGTAATATTGACACAACTTTTAATAACATACGTCAGAATAACTTTGTAACGGAAATCTTTTCCGATGCCTCAATGACGGGCTGGGGCGCTGCTTGTGGTAGTAAGAAGGCAAATGGTGTCTGGTCTGATGAAGAAAGCAAAAAACACATCAATGAGTTAGAACTTTTAGCAGCGTTTTTTGCTTTGAAAATCTTCGCAAAGGATTATCAAAATTCTGAAATAATTATTCGAATTGACAATAAGACAGCAATTTCTTACATAAATAGAATGGGTGGAGTGCAATATCCTCATCTAAATCGGATAGCCAAAGAAATATGGGATTTATGCGAAATAAGAAACAATTTTTTATTTGCGTCTTATATAAAATCTTCAGAAAATGTTGTTGCTGACAGGGAGTCACGAAAGACTTACTCGGATACGGAATGGGTATTAGACCAGTCAGCATTTGACCGCATTGTGCATAATTTTTCAATTCCTGAAATAGATATGTTTGCAAGTCGTTTAAATCATAAGTGTTCCAAATATATATCCTGGCATGGTGATCCCAGTGCTTTTAAAATAGATGCTTTTACCGTCAATTGGGACAGTTATTATTTTTACGCTTTCCCACCCTTTTCAATGATTTTGAAAGTTTTATCAAAGATAATAACAGACAGGGCAACCGGCATTGTAGTTGCTCCTCATTGGCCAAACCAGCCCTGGTTTCCATTATTCAAGAGATTGTGCTAATCAAGGTTATTAATACTAGATCCTGATCCCAATTTATTATCATCTCCTTTCAGGAAGCTGCACCCTCTCCACAAAACACTATCTTTGATGGTAGGAGTTTTGTCCGGGAAGCGTTCTTGAGAAGAGGAGCACCTACAGAAGCCTTGGAATTATTGTTAGATTCACTGTCTCCTAACACGTTTAAACAATACCAATCAGCATTGAAAGAATGGGAAGGTTTTTGTTCAAAAAATAATTATGATTGCTATAATTCAGATGTAAAAATAATTTTACAGTTTTTGTCCATGAGTTTTCATAAGGGTGCAAAATATGGAACGATTAATAGCTATCGATCCGCGTTATCTTTGATAATAGGTAACCAGGCCAAAAATGATTTGATATCACGGTTTTTAAAAGGAGTCTTTAGAAGAGCGCCTCCTCTTCCCAAATATGATCATACATGGGACCCTTCCATTGTTCTAAATAAATTGGGCACTTATTATCCCAATGTTCACTTATCCTTGGAAATGCTATCTAAGAAATTAGTAACTTTGCTAGCATTGATAACGGCCCATAGAGTACAGACTCTATCATTAATTAAAGTATCAAATATTGAAGTTCAGGAAAATCAAATTTTAATCAAGATTCCAGACCTAGTTAAGACCTCAGGTATTAACAGATCTCAACCGCTCTTAGTCCTTCCATATTTTGTAGATAAACCAGAAATTTGCCCAGCAAAAGCTTTGTTTTCATACATAGAAAAAACTGAGTCTCTTAGGGCAATCAATCAGGTTGATTATCTTTTTCTTACCACTAAGAAGCCACATTCCAAAGTGTCGTCTCAAACCTTAAGTAAGTGGATAAAAGCTATGTTACACGAGAGCGGAGTGAATACTGATATTTTCACCGCTCACAGCACTCGGCACGCGGCCACGTCAGCGGCCCGGCGCCGCGGCGTCAATCTCCAGCTCATCCGCCGCACGGCGGGCTGGACCGGTGCCTCAAAAGTATTTGCTGCCTTTTATAACAGGCCTATAGTTGATAATACTTTGAAAAATGACTTTGCTAATTCCTTAATTAATTAATATTTTGAATTGTCTTTAGTATTTACCTCCTTTTTGTTATTTATTAATTATCATTGATAAAAATAAATGTTTTGTGTGATTTAAATAGTAATTTATTTTCATGCTCTGAACATCTACAAGTAATTAATCTTTCGGAAGAACCAGTGAAGTATAATTAACTATTAAAAGAACTTACCTGTAAGGAAGTTCAATAGTAATTATACGAGCTGGTTCTTCCGAAAGATTACAATAAAAACCCGCCCTACCCATGTTAGTCCTAAGCAACTACCATTGCAGCCCCTAGAGAGAAATATGAAAATAAATTCGGAGCTTGCTTTGTACTAAATGAGGTGCAGGAGCAGCTATGACGTGAGGTGAAACCGGGGTTGTCAGTTCAAAAGTTCTTTTTTTTTTTGGCTTTATGCCGGCATTAAGCCATAGTTCAATATCCATTGCTTTAAACATTGTGACAACGGCAGTACAAGGGCACTACTACAAGTAATTAATCTTTCGGAAGAACCAGCTCGTATAATTACTATTGAACTTCCTTACAGGTAAGTTCTTTTAATAGTTAAATATTTCACGAAAAAATTATGACGTACCGTAAATTGTTAAAACAGCCACACCATGTGAAACCTGGTGTGGTTGGGCAGTAAAATTTATTTTGATATCTGTTGTTGGATTCTTTTCCTAGTTTCTTTTTTCATTTGTACCTTTAGGCTTTTGATTTAGCTTCTTTTTAACCACTTAAAATGTAATGATCAGCAGTGGAAACTTTAAATGCTAATGTACTATCTAATTTAAGTTAAACCTATGTATTATTTAAGGCTGTTTGTTTCCCCAATAAAGAAAAAAAAAAAAAAAGTATGGGAAAAATCGGCTTAGCGTGACAATACCATAACCGAAGTAACTCACTGATGATCAATTTGATTTGAACCGGTCTCAGAAGTCGTAACATCCTTAGAATAAACTAAATACGAGCAGAGAGTTTCTAATTAAATAGGGTTAAAAACTTAAATGGAGGGTTCAGCTCATTGAATTGGGGTCCTTAACTACCTTTAGTGCAATGAAACAAACGAATGGGCTGTCTGCCTATTTTGTATTGGAAAAGCATAATTTCGATGGGTCGTGATTTGTGAACAAAATAAACGACGCGCTATATCAAATGATGATTGCATGCATTATGTCAGTTGTTGAAAATACTTACATACCCAATAATATTTTAAAGAGCTCAAAAAAGAAAAATGTCCCCTGGCGTACTTACCTATAATTTGACCGTGTGTACAAGATAGGTAGTATGATTATGTACTAGAGCGTGAACGAGACAGATACATGTTGCGCAGCACGGAACATAAAAAACAGTGGAAGTGCGAAGTGGGCGTGGCACGCGTGCCACAATTAAGAGTAGCTACCCTTACTTGGTGCCAGTCGTGTTCTAACATCGCATCGAGTTGCTCGTCTCGCGACAACTTCATATTTCCGTAGTTATGCCGTAATGCTCCATTTTGGAGTGCAAAAATGATAGTAGGATAAAAAAACTTGAAAATGTAGGTCTTTCCTACCATCGCTAGGTACTATTTTATTTGTTTTCTAATAAAATCTTGTTAATTTCAATAGACAGATAGATATCGACCTATGACGCAAATTTAAATCTTAATGATTGTACAATTAAATGTATAATTGCTCCCAATAGAGTTTGGCGACAGCGGTTCCTTCACTAATATGGTTGCATTGCACTTCCACTTGTTTTTTCTATTTCGTGTTGCGCAGTGTCGTCTCGAACTGACAATGCTTTGTTCAGGTGTTCGAAGTTCTGATTTCGGGTGCCATTTTTAGCACTAGTAACCTATCTGAGTCTTATTTTATTATAATATCATTGTACAAACATCAAAATGATTTTTATTGCACCTTAACGAAAAATTTATTTCTCCTGCTTGAAAAACCTTGTATTGTAAAGCATCGTGCCTATATGGAAATAAACTGATTTAAGCTATAAAACCGGCCAAGTGCGAGTTGGCGCACCAAGGTGTTCCGTACCATCATCAAGTAAAAATTTGCTCAAAAATTACGTTTTTTGTATGGGATGAATTGTGTGCTTTCACGAATATTATTAGCAGCAGTGGTATGTCAGTTCATGTGACGAAAAATGACAGATTTTCCCATAATTTTACTGCCTCTAATGAGAAATCCGAAAATGAGTTTGGAAAAAAAACATCGCGTAGCAAACAATAAATACTTGCTCGCTGTACAAGTTTATAATGCAAATGGGTGATTAAGTATTATTATTAAGAAAATAAAAAGGACTTTATTGCTTGTTTAGCAAGACTCAAACAAGCGCACGCAAACAGCGCCTTGGTATACGGACGTGACGACGTAACGTAACATTTAATATATTTCTGATAACAAAAAGTTCACTTGATCCGACGTATTCTCATAACCTCGAGGTCGTTGACATCAATCTTTTCGCAATATACAAAACGACCTGTAATGTTTTCATGAAGGTTAGTAGTCAGTGTCGTATCAATTGATTATTTTTGAAACATCGCAAGTTTGAAGAGCATTAAAACCCGGTTAGTCTTACAAATAACATCCGCTTGGGCAACCAAAGTATGTGAAACTCTTGTGTCACTGCTTACACTCATTGAATAAAAAAAGGTTTGAGAATCCTATGTATAGTACGATTAATAATTGTAGTCAGCAAAATGACAACTTCAACAGTGACTGATACAAAAAAGGGTGACCCGCTACAATAGTGACGTTCGGCAATCACTAGACTTAGACATTTAGTCATGCTTTATTTTATTAGGTATCAAAGCCTTTTTTTAAATTGTAAATATTTAATAGGTACACAACGAATTAAATAATACGATTTAAGAAATATGGACCCTACCTCCATATTAAAACTTCTCACTAAAAAATTAAAACCATAGCTGGGAAAAAAATGTTCAAAGAGGTTCAGGGGAATTAACACTTGAAAGTCAGGATGTTAGGTAAAGATATTGTATCTGTATCAACTTTCTATGACAATCAAAAATGTTGGAAACATGTAGGTAGGAACACATCATGTCCTAGCCCTACCCTCCCTAAAAGGAATTCGACAGTCGTGATTCGTCGGCCTGTTCGAGTTCAACACGCATCTCTGGTGGTCAAGTCCTGCTCCGCTGCAGCTTCTATCCCAGACGATTCGATCCAGTACATCAACATTAACTCTTAAGCAAATCAGCCGCGGCCGCGGTAACGCGCGCGCAAAAAACCTATCGTACATCATCGAAAATCATCACGAGAAGAACGGCGTCGATCTACAAGACGTCACAAGGTGAGTCGAATTTCCTTCCTCCCAAACTCTTCTCTTTTTACCCAACACAGGAAAATACAAGTAATTATAGGTATACGTTTTTGTTCGTTACGGTTGCTATTGATTCAGACTCGATTCTGAATCGGTATATTCGGAATCGGAATCAGTAACATTTATAACGAAGGAATCCACATATTGGTCTATAATGTGATCGAGTTGACACATTTTGTCTTCGACTTTTCTTGAATGGTACGGCACGTTATCTAATACCAGCACCGCATTTGGCTTTAATTTTGGCAAAATGCTTTTAAGCCATTTCTCAAAACACTCTGAATTCATCTCTTCATGATAGTCCATACTACTTTTCTTCGATTCAAAAATAAGTAAACCGGAATCTACAAAACCTTCATCACTGCCTATATGTGAAATTATAAGGCGTCGTCCTTTGTCGGTTGGGCCCTTTAGGCCTGCAGTCAAACCTTTAGAAAACGCTTGTTTGGAAGATAAACGAAATTCTTACCTGTAAATAATATAATACAGAAACAAAACATTTTGAAACTGAAAACCTATTTACTAAATACAGTTTACCGAAATACCTCTATGTCTCAAGACGAAAGTCTGACCAGTGTGTGTTGCCAGTAATGACATATGGAAGTGAGACGTGGTCATTCACTACGACTTTTTTGCCAGGCTGTAATTTCGACTAACTTTTAATTGTAAAAACTCGATTTACCACATAACTATTTATTTGGGACTGAAAACCTGCCACACTGAAAATGTCATTTCACTGACTACAATTAAAAATCCTAGTGAAGAGGACAAAGTGTTTTGCATTATTCGCATCTGGAGTCAAGATGTATCGTATTCGATGAGTAACCGTCTGCCGCATGTCCAATGAGCAATCATCAAGGAACGGCTTCCCGTGACCTTGACCAGATCGTCGGTCCACCTGGTGGAGGGCCTGACCACGGAACGTCGTTCGGTGCGCGGTCGCCATTCCTGAACCTTGCCGCCCAGACGGCCATCGGTTCTCTGCGCTGTGTGTCACGCCAACTGCCACTTCAACGATACAATCCATTCTAGCGATGTTGGTTGTCTTACTTCTCCTGCGGATCTCATCATTTCTGATTCTATCAAGCAGGGAAATATCGAGCATCGTAATAGGTAATAGATAGGCTCGGACAAATTACCCAATTTGTCCGAGCCTATCTATTACCTATTAGACCACAAGGTAGTTTCCTACCTTGTGATGGGTATCACAAGGTAGGAAACGACCTTGTGGTCTAACACAAAAGGCGATGGTAGAACCAGCTTGACTCGCATTTGGAGAATTGGTTGGTGGCTGAAGACTGTAGTCGGTGGAAGAGGGGACGGTGATCAAGAAAACATAACTTTAATAGATCAATAAATTGATGTTTTTTTATAACTAGAAAGAACACATGTTGTTTTGAGATTTACTTTATCAGTATAAGAGCCGAATCTAACATCAATATTTTCTTTTAAAAGACGTATTTTGTAGATGAAAAAACCCAACCAATTTCACTAATTATTCCGATGCCGAGATTCTAGGTGGCTGCGGTGGGTGGTGGTGGTGTTACGTGAAAACAAATATCATCTCAACTAAAAAACACACATCTTAAGAATGGGTCACCGTCTTTTGCTATTAGATTTGAATCACTTTCGATCATGTCACATTTTAAATAAAAACTTAATAAAAATCGGATTATCCATTCAGAACCTCTTATGCTTCGAACTGAGAGCAAGGGAGAGGTATTTTGTTTAGGGGTTGAACAGGTTTTTCAAATATAATTATAAAGAGCATATTGACAAACAAATAACATTATTTTCATTTATTAAAATTAAAACGAAAATGCAATATTCTAAAATCTAATCGAATCCTTTCATCCAAGTTTGCCTTCAAAGGTGATTAAAAATAAAACCAAATTTTATGCCGTACTGAAAATCGTTCACACGTTTCAATCTGTACCATGTGATTGGATCATCATGAAAGCTATCTCAGCTTTTTACTTTTTTGTGGAATTTTATTTGAAAGCTCCGATTAAAGTCTATTTATGGTATTTTATTTTGAAGCTTCGATTACAATATAGATAAGTATTAACGTTACTGCTTTGTTTCGAATAGTTTAGAAACTACGAGAAGCGTTCCATTTTTTTTCAGCCAAAGTTTTGTGTCGTCTTTTTGTCAATTAAATAACCTGAGTGATAAAAGATTAAGACAATTTCAATTAAACAGACCAGTGGCGTCAAGGACACCGTACCTCAAGACACCGAATAAGATATTTTCGCTTACTTTCTTTTTCTAAGTCGCTACACTCTTGCCAGAGTGGTCGTAGTCATCATTAAGTATTACAATGAGTGATTAACTAAGTATACGGTGTCATTCTCCGCGGACTGCAGCTTTACGAGTGCATTCGTGAACTGCACACTGATTCTAATTTTACATAAATGGCCAGGCTGAGGCCTGTGCCCAACGGTGGGACGTAAAAATATACATCCCACCGTTGGGCACAGGCCTCACCTCAACTATGAGGTGGAACAAGCCATACTCCAATACGCAGGCTCAGTGCGGATTGTTGGAGGGGTTTAAGGTTAGTGAGCAACCATAATGTCAGAAGTTATCAAGCCGCCCTAAGGCCTCTGACTAGGCTTAACGACTGACATCTAGTGACGTCAGCCGGGACCAACTGCTTAACGTGCCTTCCGAAGCACGGAGATGCCCTATAAGTACATCACTAAATTGCGGTCGTGGTGGTCACCCATCCCATTTCCGACCCAGCGTGTATTGCTTTACAACAGCGATCGTCACCGATCACTGTCACAACTGCCAACTGTCAATGATAATTAAAAGTTAAACTATTGTACCTAGTTCATTGATATTTACTCTCCGCTCTCAGTTTTAAATCATACATTATTAATCCTAATAAATCACACTGCATCAACACGTAATTGCGCTCTCTGGTGTTCATTAGTGAATTTAAATGACTCATCAATAATTAAGTTTGATATTGAAACTAAAATGTGTTGGTTTCGCCTATTAATAATTGGGATGTTTTACTCCTCCCATTTTGATTTATCTAAATGATTCTGCGTTCTTAATAAAGATGAGACTCTTTTATGATACAACCTAATGATAATGTAGCATTTATTTATTTATAGCAGGTGGTGCGTCGAACTAGATACCTGTGAGAGCGATTGGCCAACATTGGCCTTAGACCGTGTGGGATGGAGATTGGGAGTGTCTTTGTAATGCAGTGGGACGGAACGATTTTTAGATTAAGGTGCTCGTGGCGCAGTGGCAACTGACTTCAGCTATGGAGTTATCGTTAATGCCAAATCTAATTTTGATCTACTTCAGGAGAAACGACAATTTTAATCGTAGCTTCACCTTGAATTTGTTGAAATGTTATTTGGCTTAGTACTTTTCACTCAAACGATCACATTCGCGTAGTTATTGAGTTTAGCAGAACGCCAAATTGCAATTTCCCTTCGAATTCACTGTTCTCACGTTCGAAGAGCGCATTAACTTAGAACATGAAACATAATTTTCATATGTGCCAGATGGTTTTTAAAAACCGTAATTTCAGCCCACCTGGCCTAAATGCGAAGGCTTGTATGAATGTGCCGTGTTGTTCTTTCACGTAAAAACTACTGGATGGATTTGAATGTAACTTTACAATAATATAACTTATGCATTTTAATAGGGCAAAGGGTACAATTTATAAAGATGTCACGGTTTTTTTAACCTTAGTCCAATAGTAATTAATAACTAAACTTACCTCCGCGTCATCAGAGCTTGGTGGATTCTTAAAATCGTGTGTCGCATAAAACTTTTGCCTCTCCAATGATATGTTATGCATTAAATCCATTGTGTACGCAGTCACATTTTTCCATTATTAGGAAAGTTCCGGCTTAATTGTCTTAAAGCTTCTTATGGGCTTGCATGGTCTTTCTTTTCTGATTTTTCCTCTTCAAAGGAATTATTAGTAGAATCATTTTCTTTTAGTAAGCTTACAGGTTTTGTTTTCGGATATTTTCAGCAATCTGGAACAAAGACATTTGTTTGGTAAGTTATAATGTTGTAGATGAAGTTAGGTTAAGGGTTAAAGAACTCATTTATAGTATAATGATAATATTTCTAGTATTTATAGTATAATGAACTTAAAGATTTTTCAAACTGGCTACTTTTGAAAATTTGAAGGTATAAATCTTGAATATATAAGTTTAAGTAAATAAATTGAAAGTAGCCAATTGGCTACAATAGGCTAGACGACTGTAATTTTTTTTTGTTTATTATCGAAAGACGTTACATTTATGAACGCAATCCTAAAAGAATCACTGCTATAGTATTAATACTACCCGAGATATCACAATTTGAATTGCACATTTTTGGACTTGCCTAAAAACGCTCCATTCAAACGTGTCCTAAATTATGACGTCACACTAACGTAGTTATAAGGAGCGCGTAAGAAGTTTGTACGACAGCTATATTAAATATTGCGTTTATGAAAATGGTCTTTTAACAAAATTGCTTCCTAATAGTCTCTGTTTGAAAATGGTATTATTTTTTTACAAAATATGTATACTTTCGAAATGGACTTGCCCACCCAACTTTGAAGGCCTACTGTGGCTTCATACTGAATCAAATTTTGATTGTGGTTTCACAAATCCATTTGATTTTAATGATTTTATTTGGTAAACATAAAATAACACGCAAAATGCATCATAGTCGTCTACCCTATTGGCTTTGAATTCAAACAAACTCTCCCATTGGTTTATTCACATTTATTCTGTTTACATCGTAGAAAATATCTTATTTTTGGGCAGTGAGCGGATCCTTAAATCATTGAGAAAATGGAAAATAATGCAGTCATGGAAATTACCAATACTCGATATGAGATATGCAATGAATCCCTGAAATGAAAATCTACAGTACGAAAATAGTTACACAGTATGCAATTGTCATTCATTATACACAAACTTGTCACTCGGTTTCTGTAACGTACCTGTTTAAGGATACAGGACTGAAAACAATATCCTCCGTAGCAACCTAGAATTTAAGAAATTTATGGAATTCTTATTATCCACATAAATCTCGACGCTTGCCTTCAGCTAACGAGTTAAATTTTCCAAGAAAAACCTTTTTCATGATCCACATACTTTTTTATGGCCATGAAATTTCATCTCGTTTTACAGACCTACCAACTTATCTGTGAACTGAAAGAGGACGACACCGTCGATTCAGTGTTGCTAATTAATATAAGGTGCCTAAAATTGAGCAAGTTTTACAAGTAGGTAATTTGTCATAAGAAAAAAAAAAAATAATATTGTAATTATTTATTAATAAGAAATAAAAATTAATTTGTAGTTAAGTAGGTACGCTAAACAGTTGTCCTTCAGGATTAAAAAATGGCTTTATTTAGAAAGTGATCCAGTGAAATTATTGAAATGAATTGAAGAACTGAAATGTTTGTGAATTAGATTTAACGATTTGAAGGTACTTGTAACAGGTCTATTGAAATAAGTTGTATGTTTGAAATGGAAATCCTGCAGAGAGATAAACTAGAATATGGAAAACTTAACAATCAAACTAAATGTTCCACACTCAAAACTTTCAATCAATGTGATTTATGTACTCTCCCTGCATCAGGTACCTGGTACTATTTGCAGCATTTAGTTAAGACCGTACCTAACCACTAACAACGATATACTAATCATAATTTGCAGTGGGTACCTAATGGATGTAATAAAAAAAACAAATTGCTTTACAATTATTTATTCAAAACCAGATTTACAGTAATTATGATCTTCAGATGGACCTGCACTACCGACATCATCAGCGCTGTCCTGTGTAATTTATTTCTTTCTTTAAGACCTCTAGACGGTTTTTAACAGTAGGCACCTCGTTTTTAGCAGAATCAAATTCATGTACTCTCCTCCGTATAACTCCCATGTCAAAATCATCAACGTGTATGATTCCACTTTTGCGTTTTCTATCCTTGCCTTGTGTCCGAATTTTAGTAACAGTGTTTTCTGCTACATGCCCTTCTTTATCTGAAACATAGGACTATTTTTTTTAATCGAAATTTAAAAACCAGCAGGTTATTTGGCTCACCCATTTAACACGTAACATATTAGATGTGCAAATATTCCGTGGACTTAAATATTTGGTTGAGAATATAGGTATTTATAAAAATAAAGCTGACAACACTAACCTGTTGCAGCCGAAATTCGTTTGTATATTTTGGTAAACGGAATAATCGGGGACCGAGCCCCAGGCTTCTTCTTTAAAAAAGGTTTCAACCTTAAGAATAATGTTTCGAGCATCACTTTTAATGGCTTTTGGCATATTCAACTTCATAAATTCCGAAATATCACAATAAAACAACCATAGTACTCAAAAATTGTTGACACGGACAATCAAATGACATTTCAACATGGCGGTCGTAGTTCCAATTTTCGCCATTTCACAGATAAGTTGGTAGGACTGTACTGTCCATTAAAAAACACCAAATAAATAATATCTTTGTAAATTAAAGCCGAGGTAAAATACCTTCTATAATACATTAGGTTTTGTTGTTGTTGCTCAAAAGAGGTATCAACAAAAGATTAAAACATTAAACTGGTGATACGTAACATAACAATTATAAAATTTCTTTCAGAGCATCGACTAACTATAATCCAAGAGATCTGTAAAGAAGCAAGTAATTTCCACTTTGATCCGACTTATGGCCCTCCGGACTCAATAACATTTGTGAGATCTCAACTATCTTCAAGCGAGTACATCATCACTCATACGTCATTGCAAAGAGTGGCAAGTCTCGATAACATCTCCTCACACGATGAAGACTATCGGATTCATAGTTACGGCTACAAATGATTTATGAAGGATCCTAACGATCTTATGGCATGTTATGAAATTGCAAGCGCGTGGGTCTTTAAGGAACACCGAAACGCATTAAAGTATATAAATATCTTACAACATGAACTTGTTCAACCTATATCAGGCAGGTTTTTAACTCGCTGCTTTCTTCTGGGTAGGTCAATAAAAAACACAGACATCCGAAAAGCCAAATACCCCGTATTCGATTACCACCTTTAGGTTATCAATCTCTTTCTTTATTTGCTTCAAGGAATGTAGTTACGCACACCCAGTGCCCTAGGTTCATTACAAGGGGGGTAGGTATTTGACTCCTGGGAAACAGAGACCCAATTAAACCTGATGGTGGTCATCTTCTAAACTAGAGGGTAGCGAAACCACGAGGAAGTTACACAACCCCTCCAGTGCGCTTGGCCCTAAGGAGGTGCAAGCTAGACTTCAGTGTAAGGTAAAACAGACCACAGATTAGTCTATCGTTTCCTTTGCGTGCACAGCAGTCGCTTGATGAGCAGGAGCTTGCGCATTCAAGCAGCATGGTGACACCCTCCCGTCAGGTGGATGGTTGACCTTATGAATGTAGGTATCACAAAATATGTACTTATGTTTTTGAAAGAGAACGGCGATGGCTGAAAAACAGCACTGCTCAGGTCTTTGACCGTTGCAGCATATGCTGAGCCAGATGTCCTTGCTTTTCAACAAAACTATCTGTGTTTTTGTTTGTTTATTGATTTGTGATTATCAATAAATTGTTTCTGTTCTATTCTATTTTAATTTCCTAGGGTTTCAGTTGATGCAGATCACCTTTACAGGTCGCTCTGGAAATTTACGAGGAGGTCTATGTGCAGATGTGGATGATGAGGAAAATGTAAGTACTGTTCATCACTTTAAGGCGTTGCAAGACGGTTCTTCTCTCATAAAATGACGTGTCACATTTTGAATGATAAACAAGAAGATTTATCGATACCTGTGTCTTGATGACCAAACGATATTTTATAAAAAATTGCAAATTATCTCTTGTTAAAGAACCCTCTTTTATCAAAAGATAATTTGCCAATTTTTAATGACCTGTCTACCAAGACAGGTCATTAAAGGAAAATGACATCAATAACGTCATTTTGAGGCGTGACTTTATTATTATTCCTTTAAAAGGTGGGTGGGAATGACGAGAGGTCCAGTCTCTCAATGTTGACTGTAAATTAACAAAATTATTTTGATAAAACCTATTTTTATTCATGTATGTATTGTTTAAAATTTGTTACATTTATACATTGTATAAATGTATTTTTACACTGTATGTTATACAGTGTGAGTCTTCATAAAGTGCACATATTGAAATATGGCGTTCTATGCTTAATTTTATCGACGGAAAAGAAATTAAAAGAATGTAAAAAAACACTTTTTTTTTAGATAGAGTAGGTTTTGATAAGAAATTTAGCAAATACTGAAAATAATGATTAAAAAAAAGCAGTTTTTTATGGATTCAAATTTTATGAGGACGCCTGATCATCTCCGATCATTTTTAAGCTTAATTAATTGTTACAAATTAATTAATTTGAAAGATACAAGGTTTTATTTACACGAAGGTCACAGTAGGGACAAAAACATTAATAAATTCATAAAAAAATAGCTAATTTTTTAATTTTTTTTTATATGTTTTCCGTCGATAAAATTAAGCATAGAATGCCATATTTGAATATGTGCACTTTATGAAGACTCACACTGTATATAAGTTACCTGTTTATACCTTCTTTGTGTTCATTGTACAATTTGCAACCACTCTCCGGTGATGGAAATCCCCATTTTTTATAAATTGTAGCCTATGTCCTATTCAAACGTATAAGCAACATTATTGTAGTGTTTTATTAAAGCCCAAGCAACGCTGATATACCGGCGGTAGGCTCGCCTTTACCACGTTGGGTTTGAAGTTCCACGGTAAAATTTTGGCTTCTGAATGTTCCGTTCACCATGATGGCAACAATCAGTGTGCCTCTGACTAACCCAGTAGGGATGTGGTCGTGAGGGTATGTATGTGTATAACACCGACACTTGTTCATTTGCCGACACTGACAGCCAAATGACACCGACACCTTTGAAATAATAATTTTAAAATATATTTATAAAGAAAGAAAGAAAAGAAAGAAAAACTGTTTATTGGCCCACACGTGGCAAAAAAAAACAAAAAAGATGACAAAAAACAAAAAAATATAAATTATTAAAATTAAAAATTATATATATAACACCAAATGAAACCGTGTTCATTGTGAATCTGCTACATAAGCGATCGTTTCTCTCAGGATTCAAAAAGAACCTTGTGAATAGACTTTGGTCCCAGCTTGAGTAAACATGCCGAGGTCTGAAGAATCGGAACTTCTAATCAACTTTAGCCATTTACACTCTACCTTTTCCTATCTCTCGTCTTTGATCCATAGTCCGTTGTTTGGATTTACGTTTCTAGATTAACAATAGGTACAGTCGACCACGTTGAACCATGATCTTTTAGGTAATTGCAGTCATCCAGATGTATTGAAACAAAAATTATTGCATAAATCTTTGAGTGATGGTGATATTTCAACTTTGTGTGTTTCATATTATGTTATTATACTTCCGTATCAGAGTAGAAATCTGACTATTTAATGGTGTTAATAGAATTATCGGCTTGATGGGTAAAAATTTAGCTAGGTCGACTGTACTTCAGGCAGACGTAGGAAACTTTCGTCAAGTTCCAAATTAGGAACAAAGTCTGTAGGTATCGATTATATAACCTAGAGTTTGCCTAATTAACGTGGGAAGCTATGTTCGATAACGTGACTCTATTAGGATTATAGGATAATTAACCTAACATACGCTAATGACTTTACACCAAACGGGATAGTCAGAGGCGGACTGACTGTTGCATCATGGTGAAAAGGACATTCAAAAGCTCCACATGGTACCTGGTATGGTATGGTTCCTCTACCTGAAGGTTGTCTGGAAGAGATCGCTCTTAGCGATAAGACCGCCTGTGTTGTACATTCTAAATATCTTTAAGCATCGTTTTTTGTTTGTGTTTGTTCATAATTTGTTTTCTTTGGGCAATAAAGTATATCTTATCTTATAGTAAAGGGTGACCCTACCGCGCCAATGCGGTTTTCACTACCTGCTACTTAGCCGCAAATTGTATAATGACTACAAATTAGATGTTCCGGTCTAATTAGAACTCGTATGCGTACTCGTATACTTGTAAAGGATGCGTATTTACGGAGACTTTGCAAAAATACATGTAAAAGAGTTATTTCCAGTTGACAAGGGCGAGCCTGCCGCCGTTATCCGGGTTGTTTGGGTTTTTTTAGGTGCGATCTCTACCATCGGACAATTAGCTGCGAGTTGAAAAATAAAAACAGCATATTTTAACTCGGCCAGAGTTCGTAACCACTGGGCCTATATTATCTCCTCATTATAGGATAATGTTAACTAAATAACTGAACTGTCTTTTAGTCGTGGCCAGATGAGAAAGCAACTATCTAATTAGGCTACTTAGGCTTGTTAGAGTTTTTCCTTCAGGCTAGAAATTAGTTTGATATACGATGTAAGTAGTGATATAATGTGGGAATAAAAACAAAACTAAGTTATTTTCAAAAAGACCTGCGTTTTCATCGGGTACATATATTTTTTTTAAAACTCTAAATGTTTGTACCAAACAAAGTAGAAAAAAAAATGGGAACAAAAGTTAGGTGTATCCGCCTTTAACATTGGTGTAATCAGTCTGGCTAAATATACCAAAAAGATTCGGCCGTTCTGTGTTAATGGTCTCAATAGTTCACTGTTACGAACAGTCACCAGGTTCGCGAAAGACACGGGTTTGATTCCCGCCTGAAGCCAAGACCGAATGTCGTTTTGCGGTATTCGGATCTTTAGTAAAGATATGCATGGGAACTGTCTGAAGTCGATTTGTCTATATGGGTAAAGTGTTGGTTCTACATTTCACTCTCCTGTTTCTGGCTTCAATATCAATATCAATAACAGTGTAATCAATAAATAAACATACATAGTAGGATCCGAATTACTATATCAAGAAACCAACTGTTTCGAATTTCGTATAGATTATGTCATTTGTGCTTGTACGAATATGCTGCAGTTTCGTTACATAATTCATCTGAATTGGCTTTACCTACGTTTACCTAACTTATTTTCAAATAACATAACATGAACAGCCGTTCGGTGCCTCTGAATTAATATTAGACCACAATATGCATATTGCAATATGATTATTGTTTTTATGTTATGGAAACAGTGCAATTAAAATTACACAAGTTCCTTTTCGAAAAAAAATCTGATACATAAACTCGCGCACCTAATTTAACAGTACATCATTGTTGCTTGAACCTTCTTCATGAATTCCCTATTGAATCAAATCTAGACCTAGACCACGGTCTAAATTTAAAGACATTGTCCTTTTTATAACCTTGGCCTAAACTTCCAAAGGCATTGTCCTTATCACACTTATCAAACTTGGTATCTACTTATTATTTAGAGTACACTCATATTTAAGTAGATTAACAATAGCATGTTAGCAGCAAAAAGCTTTTCATTGACTACCTTTGAAGGCAAGTACCTAGTTACAATATACTAAATTATGTAGGCGACAAAATTGACTTTGATGAGTGGTCAGCACGCATTGCCATCGGTGATTAAACAAAACAAAAATAACACGGTTACTAATATTTAGTAAAGAGCAAACGAAAGGTCGTATACTCAATACCACTCTTATACGATTGTTTTTTGGTGCTTATTTATGAAACTTCTTATTGTGTGATTGCGTGATCTTTCAACAAAACAGCCTTAATATTGAAATATACCAAATATTTTGCTGAAAAACTTTTGGCGTGGAAATTATGACTTTTTAGAACTTAACACACGTTAAGGTAGTAAATAAAACTACTGGCCACAATCAGTGCCTCAAATAAAATGAAATCGTCACTAACTGCAAAGACAGTTTGAAATTCTGTAAGCATACTTTGAGACTTGCAAATGTATTCAGTTGACGTAGAGCAAATTGATATGCCTCTCCAACACTTACCCTAACACACCACAATGGAAAGTCTCCTTTGATACTCTAACTATACTATACTATAAGATACTATCTACAAATATCTCTTGGGCATCTATTAAATTCATCCATCCCTAAATTAAGCAGAGCTTGTACTGCGAGTACACCCGTGTACGTAATTAAATATAAAAACTCATCACTATACAACATGTTCTTTCTGGTTTTAATATGATTTTTGTAAACTCATCAGCAAAAAGGAATTGTATGTACTCGCATATACTGACCACATTTTCATTTTATCCTATCATATATTTTCATGGGTATGGGAAACTCTCAACCCGATCATAACAGCCAAATTATTATAAAAAGATAGGCTAGTTTGGAAAGATTTATTTCTACCGCAGTAGAATAATTAACCACTATTTTATGACAGAAAACAATGAGTTAAATCGTGAAAATTAATTGCAAGCACACTTTACCAAAAATAAAATTGACGCCTGTCAGAAAGTTATCAATTCATCGCAATTGTGCTAGAATACATGTCAGCACCTGGACGTGTCATTCTTTTAAAATAATAATTAATATTATAATTACCTAGTTTTCTGGCTTTTTGAAAGTTAACAAAAGTTCATAGAAGTTAACTCAGTTTGAGGAAGTGAAGGCAGGCGCGCCTGCGCCCTCAGTGTTGTTGGATCCTATTTTATAAATACGGGCCATTTTCGGCAATACTGATTTGACAAACTGGTTGCTAAGGCCGCCATCCCGTTATCACGGCAATAAAGACAACATCTTAGCAACACCAATCAGGAGAAAGTTGGTATTCAATTAGAATGGCTTGGATTGGCTGTAGCTAGGCGACAGAGGAGCAGTTTGTGTCAATTTGACTTTTTTGACATTATAGTGTAAATATTGGTGTAAATGTTAAGTTTTTTTTTGATATTTTTGATATATTTTGTTATGATTTGTATATTGTATGATATTTAAGTTGGTAAGTACTTTGTAAGAATAAGAAAACAAAAATATATGTCAACCTCTCAACCTTTACCGGTTACGCTTCTTGAGTGTCCCCTGTGCGCTGACAATAAGCAGTATAAAAGCCATAGGGGCCTTGCTATTCATCAAAGCCGCTGCCATCGCTCGTTCACGCAATCACCTCATATTCCATCACCAACAACTAATCTTGCAGCCACAGGGGACTCGAGTCAAGTAACCAATCTGTCTATTAAACTGTCAGAGTTAAAATCAAAATGCTTTGTTATAAAACGGATACCGCAAGGAGCCCGCGTCTGTGTCGCTCGGCGTCTCGCTGACTGTGTAGCCAAGGTGGTATCAGAAAACAGTTACGTTTCCTGGCAGCAACTTTTCACTTTTTCTTATTCTATGCTACATATTTCCGAAAACTCTTCCATCACTCTTACACAATCTATTAAAAATAACTGTTCCATCTCAAATTTGCAAGTACCGCACCTTCCTCCAAGTGCTGAATCACCCGTTTACCGCCGAGTTTCAAATAAAACTCAAATAGTGGAGAATAGGTAGCTGACGGAGACGTAAAAGCAGCTGCTAAATTACTGTTTTCTAATGACTGCCTGGCTGAAAATTCGGCTAAAACTCTTGGCATACTCCGCGATAAACACCCAAGTTCACCTCCAGCACCACTAATAGCCCTTGCTTCCGCTTCCCCACAGCCACCATGTGCTACAGAAGGAGAAGTGTACGCCGGCATCCTCTCTTTCCCAAACGGTTCCGCTGGTGGTCTCGACGGCATTACGCCCCAGCATCTCAAAGATCTTACCAACAGACGTTTGGGGGCTGCCGCTGAACTTCTTTTGAAAGAGCTAACCAAATTAATAAATTTAATGCTTTCAGGTACAGTAAACACAGAAATTTGCAATATTTTATACGGCGCTAATTTAATTGCGCTTAAAAAGAAAGATGGAGGCTTTCGCCCAATTGCCGTTGGTTGCACACTGCGGCGTTTAGCTTCCAAACTATGCTGTCGGAAATTTAAAGACAGGCTCTCGGCACGGTTTGAACCCATACAACTTGGGTTTGGCGTAAAGGGTGGCTGTGAGGCAGCGGTTCACGCAGCCCGTACTTTTTTAAATTCAGATGTCTAAGTATTTGTTAAAATTGATGTTAAGAATGCTTTTAATTCTATTAACAGAACTGCTCTTCTTTCGGAAATACACAACGAAATTCCTGAAGTGTATCCATATCTTTGGCAATGTTATGGTTTACCTACTAAATTACTGTTTCAAACAAATGAAATTTCTTCAAGTACGGGCTGCCAGCAAGGTGACCCTTTAGGCCCAGCTATCTTCAGTCTCGGAATTCATCCCATCATAGCTTCATTAACCTCTAAATTCAATCTTTGGTATCTTGATGATGGCTCTATTGGAGGAAAGGCTTCTTCAGTATTGGAGGATTTAGAAACACTCATATTTTATTTTTCACAAGTCGGCCTCGAAATTAATTTTAATAAATGTGAGCTTTTATTTCTGAAAATTTGGATCAGGATATAGAACAAGACTTAATTGAAAAATTCAAAATTCTAATACCAAATATCGCAGTTCAATCCAAAGCGTCCCTTGCCCTACTCGGTTCTCCAATATTTGAAGAAGCCATAGATACTATTCTAAATTCGAAATTTAATCTTTTCAAAGAAATGTCTGAACGTCTTCTTAGTCTCAATCCACACGTAGCCCTATTTATTTTACGTTCATGCCTATTCACCCCCAAATTAACCTACATTTTGCGCTGCTCACCGATTTGGAAATTTCCTCATTTGACATCTATTTTAGACCTTTCATTAAAAAACATCGTGTCACAAATTCTAAATTCTAATTTAAACAATCGTTCCTGGGCTCAAGCGGTGCTCCCAATTAAATTTGGAGGTCTGGGCATTAGGTCTGTCACCAGTGTGGCTCTCCCCGCTTTTCTGTCTTCTGGGTACAGTTCGCTGCCTCTTGTCGGTAAAATTTTAAATAATATTACCCAATTTTCTGACATTGAGGTAGCTTGCTTGTCCGAAGCCAGATTGGCGTGGAGTGCCGCTCATCCCACTGAGACAGTCCCTGATGAAACCGCCAGCCAAAAACATTGGGACCTACCGTTTTTAAAATTGGAACAGTCCATTCTTCTAACAGAGAGTGTAGACAGTACGGACCGTGCCAGGCTCCTTGCGGTCTCTGAAATAGAATCTGGGTACTGGCTCCACGCACTGCCTTCAAAAAACATTGGCACGTTGCTGGACGCCAGTACCTTGCGCATAGCTTGCTGCCTTCGGCTCGGTAGCAAGCTATGTCAAGAACATACTTGCCATTGTGGACGAAGCGTGGGCCAGCTGGGGCATCATGGGCTTTCCTGCTCCCAGAGCTCAGGCCGCATTTTCCGCCACAATGCCCTCAACGACATAATTCGTCGCTCTCTTGCCACCGCCTCTATTCCTGCTTCCCTTGAGCCACGAGGCTTATTTAGGGATGATGGCAAGAGACCCGACGGTGCTACCCTTGTGCCGTGGACGTTAGGACGAATCCTTATTTGGGATGCTACCTGCGTCGACACGCTAGCAGCTTCCCACGTCCATGGCACGTCGTTGAGGGCTGGTGCTGCGGCCGAACAGGCCCAACTTCTTAAACGCCGCAAATATTCATCGCTTCTCGGTGACCATGAGTTTGCGGCGTTTGCAGTTGAAACGTTCCGTGGAGCTCGGACGCAAAAAAGCTGTTCAAAGCTATTGCGCCCAAGCTAGTCCACGCTTCAGGGGACCCTAGGGCTGGTGCGTATTTCGCTCAGCGCTTGTCACTGGCAGTCCAGCGCGGCAATGCGGCCAGCATCTTAGGGTCCATGCCTCAAGCACCTCTTTTAGAAGAAATTTTTCATTTATAGGTAGTTTAGTTTTTATATTAGGTTAGGTTTTATATAAATTTGTTCCTTTTTGTTTTAATTTTGTATAAATAGTAATAGTTTTTGTAAACATTTGATGTACGTTTTCTTTTATAGAGGTAATAGTGAATGGAAATCAAAAGTCACTTTTTCTTTATTCAATGCTCTTCAATAATCTTGGGCATTAAGCAAAAAAATACCATAGTATAAGGAAGGAAACTACTTTTCTTTACTAACAATAACATATTTCATTCAAGGTTTATTTTATTACACAAGCCAATTCATTTTACAAGCTCGTTCCTGTCGAATGAGTGTTTGACCAATTTTTCATTGAAGGAAACGTGTTTCCAACGACCTTTCTGGCTCGGCTTTTTTTCGGTCAATGATTTTTTGTTTACTGAAAACCCTACGCCTTTGTACACGTAGTAAGTACAACCTGGCATAGATACATAATATAATATTTGTCAGATTCATAAATTTTATTTCACTTCAATTTACAATTGCTAAAGTGGATGTGGGATGCAGAATTAAAAAAAAATCTTGTCCGTCAAGGTAGAAATAACCAAAAATTCATTATGCATTCTGGCAAGAACCGTTCTTTTTGCTGGCAGTCCTTCAGTTTTCTATCTAAAAAATGTGAATAAAGTATTAAAATCGCGTTGAGTGCCCTAGTTCCATTATTTTGTTCCATTATAATTTTACATTAAAGCGCTTGTTACATCATGGAACTAGCAATGAAAAATCGTATGTATTTACTTTTTGTGAAAATGGACAGTTACACAAACATGGGTTTAATTAAAAGCAGTTGGCATTCCCCCGGAATTTGTAGGCGGAAATGTTCAGACAAGCAAGTGTAATATTATCGTATATTACGTAACTTATCAGACTGTAATAAAGCAATGATGGTATGTTACTACTATCGTTTATCATAAACAAGCAAAGTTTTAGTCTTAACTTAGCCTCAGGCAAACTTAACATTAGTCGTACGAGGCGCACACATCAACCTTTACATAGGCGCACCTTATGCGGCTGACATTAGACCCATTTTGCAATGGTTTTGTAAAGGTTGATGTGTGGGCCTCCGTACGTAGACCGAATATAACTGGGTCCTAATAATAGCAAAGCGTTTAAGTATTCTGAAACTGACTAGTCTGTCTCCATTTATTATTCAAGAAAGTTATGAGATTCAATGCTATTCGAGTTTCAATGTGTATTTTTGTAAATGGATAATAATAGTTAATAACACCATTTTAAGACTGCGTAACTACAAACACAGAATGAATATTGATTAAATAAACATTTGTACTAAAACCAGACGTTTGTGATAGGCATGATATTTATCACCGTTTAGCATTTATAGTAATTGCCATTGGTAAAAAAAACTAAGTTTCTGATATTAATATGTTTTTTTTACATTTTAGTAAATGAACCTAGCAAAAAATAATAATTCTTAAACAGAGATAACTAGTCGTTAGGGAAAAATATAATTTAGTCTGACGTATGTATCCAAGGCTTTTAGAAAAAATATTATTTCGATACTTCGAGATATAATTCTGTTTCATTCAGTAACTTTTGACGCAGCACTAAGAAGGTTATAACTTCAAAATAGAATAGATCTTCAGAAAACAATTACGAAAGCCAGGTTTTATCATGGCTTTAGAAGTTTTAATAGCATCGCCGCGTCGTAACTTGTAAAAACTTTAAAGATGACTTTTATGATCTAATTTAGCGAATAAGTCTGTAAAAACTGCAGTGAAACTATGTCTGAACTGGTTATTGCAGGGTTGAGTGGATTTCAGTTCATTAATAGAAAAGCTGGGATTTTAATAATTCAAACTCATCATTGATTTAAAATAAAAAATTGCAACAATGTGTTTTGAGGAGCTTAATCAAACTTTAAAAAAAGCCAATGGCTGGTAGAAAACAATTCGGCAAATACGAAAAGCGTTCTATGACGAATGTAAGCTTCATCCATTAAATTGTCTTACACAATTTCTCACCTTGGTATCTCAGTGGATAATTTGTCAAAAACAATTCGTCAAAGTGGATTTGGAATGAAAATGAGTGATTTCTAATCTTTCAGTTATTTTAAAGTTTGAAGACATCAAAAGTCCATGAGTCGACAGCTAAGAAGATAAATATTTATTTGCCCTCTGAACATACCAAATTATTCTTTAGTGCATATAACTAGAACAATTCGCGAGCTTAATGCCGAAGCATGCCCGAAAAGAAAGCTTAATTTCTGTATTTTCTTCGGAGGGGAAGATCGCGTAACTGGCAATTATGAAGGCTTCAAACTAATGACAGTGAATTTGTGAAGATTATACTTTAACTTTACTAGTGGCGTTTTTTGCGGATACTGTCATCGGAAGTTCGGTTAATCTATTTTTGTTTACTTTGAATTAATACTTGGTGGTTTTAAATGAAAACGTTTTAGTTACCAAATAATTCAGTAAAAATCCACAACACATAATCATTATCATCATCATTTTTCAGCGAAACGATGCCTACTGCTGGGCAATGGCCTCCTCCTAGGATTGCTACAACGAGCGGTCCTGTGCTGTCCGCATCCAGCAGCTTCCTGCGACCTTGACCAGCTTGTCGGTCCACCGTGTGGAGGGCCTTTTTTTTTTGACCCGGAGGAAACGACGTTACGCATACCCGTTCACCGGGGGGCGGACGGGTTATGTGGGACTCACCACTGGAAAGGCCACGCCCAATGGCATACCCACTAAAAACTCCGGGACTCCCTCTCATTGTCAATGTTGGTGGAAACTGCGGTGACTGGTACGAAGCCTTCTACGCACTCAACCGTGTGGAGGCCTGCCCACGGAACATCGTCCGGTGCGCGGTCGCCATTCCAAAACCTTTCCGCCCCAACGGCCATGGGTTCTGCGCGCTATGTGTCACGCCTCTTTAACGATGCAATCCTTCGTGCGATGTCGGTTGTCTTGGTTCTCCTGCAGACCTCATTATTTCTGATTCGATCAGGAAGAGAAAATACCAAGCATCGTACTCTCCATTGCTCGCTTTGGTGGTAGAACACTTAGTATTAATATCATTTTAACATGGCCAATTAAGTCACGTGGTTTAAAAAAGTACTCAGAACTTTATGGCATGTTAAGAAAAACATCCGCGTAAAGAACCTCAAAAAACTAACGGTCTTATTCATAAAAAAACACCAAAATGGACGTAACGGCAACATTTGCTAACGTTCTCACTAAGCCTAATGTGTCCTTAGAGGCCTCTGTAAAAAACATTATTCATAAACCGTTGTTAACGCTCCAATAGCTTAAACAGCAATGTATGGTGAATTTTCACAGATTAAGCAAAAAAAACATAGATTTTTAAGGACAATCGTTAAAATAACACATTTTGTCTATGGTTGTAGCAATAAAAATAACGTCAAGTGTCAGTGTCAAACCAAGCCATTCCGTCTTCTTATCCAATAAAATCCATGTTCGATGGCGCCATCTAGCCGGTATTCCCTTGTACTTATATCATATTTCAATACATTCAGAAAATGTAAAATCAAATTCGGTTTTTGCGAATTGTAAATTTGCCCCTCCCTCCGATCCTCCTCTCGCTAGCGTCACGGTCGAGGAAGTTCAGACTATCGTCAAACCAGAATATCACCAGACTTTGACGGGATATCCAATAAAGTGCTCAAGCACTTCTCCACTCCTCTTTTTATAGTTCTCATGCGATATTCAACGCAGCTTTGAGCAACGACATTATCTCCGGAAGCGTGAAAAGAAGCTATTGGCATTGGCTTTCCTAAGCCAGGCAAACCCCAATCCGATGCCACTAGTTACCGCCCCATCAGTCTTTTAAGTTCCATAGGGAAACTTTATGATCTCCTTCTCCTTAGACGACTCAAGGACTACGTAGAGTCCAAGAGCCTCCGTCCTGACGAGCAGTTTGGCTTTAGACCCAAACACTCATGCGTCCAACAGGTGCATCGCGTAGTCGAGCACGTCCTAACCGGTTTTGGTAGGCAGAAGTGCCACAGAACCGGCGCCCTCTTTTTCGATGTAGCGAAAGCGTTTGATAAGGTTTGGCAAAATGGCTTGATTTACAAGCTATATTCACTTGGTATCCCAGATCGTCTCGTGCTCATCATTCGAGACTTCTTTTCAAATCGCACTTCGCTACAGAGTGGAAGGCATTTTGTCTAAACCACACCCAATAAGAGCTGGAGTCCCTCAAGGCTCCGTCTTGTCCCCCATCCTGTTTACGCTGTTCACTGGCGATCTCCCAACCTTTGATTGCCCTCGGGTACCTATCAAGATAGCTCTTTTTGCTGACGATACAGCTTTGTATTGTACGCACCCCAGACTAGATCTCATTCTCAAATCTCTCCAAAACGCCGCCAATACCATCGGTGACTGGTTTAAGAAATGGAGAATAGAAGTCAATCCTGACAAAAGCGAGTCTACTGAGCCCAGTGCATCTAGCTGGTATTTGGCAGAGCCATCACAAAGGTAACAGCAGTACTCCATACACGACCGAACTTGTGCTTGATACAACTGTGAGAGCTGTTCCAGTGTGAAGTAACGCCTAACCTTAAAGAAGATACCAAGCTTCTGAGCAGCGGTTTTTGCTGTGGACTCAATAGAACTTCCGAAGTTGAGGTCAGACGAAAGATCCATTACAAGGAGCTCGAGGTGGTTGGTTATCGGTATGGGTGCATTCATAAAGTAGAAGTCAGATTGAAAGGACTCCGTTCGGCGGAGAATAGACACACCTGAGTTTTGTTGGCGTTGAACTCAACGAGGTTAGCCTCACCCCAGTCGGACACTGCTTTTAACGTTGAGCTCATCCGCCCTACCACAGCCTCTCTAAGGGACTCAGTCTCAGCAGGACTAGTGCCAGCACTGGACGTGTATCCCTGGACATTATTGCACACAGCGCCATCTAGCCCCAAGTGAGCTAATTAAAGTCCGATTTATGGGATGCTAGACAACGGATAAACGTTCTTAAATACTTTTTCTTTTGTAAATCCTTCCTTCCTTGGACACCCAGACCAATACAAACAAACATGTTCAAGCACTCAAAAGTTTGCATTGTGCGGGGATCGAACCCGCGACCTTTGGTGTAGTAGCCGACTTCTCAACAATTACAGCAAGACGGTTAACTGGGCTATTTGAATAAATATGTTTTAATTTAATTTCATAATACCTATAACATGTTGTTTCCTTTAAATGTTTGAGAAATGTTCATTGTTTTAAGGAATTTATGGTATTGCTTAGTTTTGATTTCCGATACTTTCGTTTGAAAAATAATCAATTTTTCAACCAAAAGTAACAAAAACTAGCAAATTGGGTAGGCAATAAAGCTAAGTAAAAATACGTATACCTTCGTATACCTAGATATAAACAAGTATATCTACCTATAGGCAAGCTTTGCATAAAGGCATTATAGTGCGGGAATTACCGGATAGATGGCACCACTTTGTCTTTTTACCTTAGTTTTATACCTTATTCTTTTCTATGTATGTGTCAAACTAGTTTGTCATTTTTACAGTAAATGGCAAGCTGAACTGTTTTTCTATCTAATATGTTAATCTGAATGAACAAATCTCAAATAAGTACTGATAGATCATTTATAATATTTGTTTATAAGAGAGAAAGGGCTAAAAATAATGGACACTTATCATTATACAATACAAATACAATACAAATACAAATTCTTTATTCATAACCAGATTGTTTACATTTCCATGTTACGTTCGAGGATTTCTTTTAAGTAAATAATTACTTGTAGTAGAAAATCCCCGCTCTCCATATTAATTTAACAATAATTCCCATGACTGGGAAAAACAGTGTTAATATTATAACAACTTAATTTTTTATTAACAAAATACTAATAATCGCAATTAATTTAATAAACATTTAAAAAGAAATTAAATTAAAAATAACAATAATAATTGAATAGGTACAAGTAAAATTGAAATAACTAAAATAACATTTGATACTAAAATAATAATTGAAATTAAAATAATGATTGAAATTAAAATAATAATTGAAATCAAAATTAAAATAATAAATGAAGTTTATAATACGGTTCGTTTTGGCCTTGGCCCCACGTTGGGCGCCAGTTTGTAATACGGGAGTCCGGGTGAGGAAGGGGTGCGCGGTGAAGTCGCCAAGTAAAACACGCAGGAGTGTGGGAGTGGAGATCTGTATTACGTATCAATACAGATACAATGTAGTATGGACTGAGCAGCGCAACTTAATAGCTTAAATGTACGAGCTCAGTGCCTTTACATTCAAAAAGTTATGGAAAACCAAAAAGAGGTGTCGAGGCAGTAAACTAGAAAAGGTGCAATAGCTTGCAAGCCAACTCCAGTGTAACTGCATACGAGAACCAGAACTGAATTCAGATCGTATTGAATTGAATTAAAATATTTCTAAGTACGGTGAGATCTAGTACAAAATCTAAAACACAATGCTTGCGCGAGCTAAGTTACTGCCAACGCCATCTATTGGTGTTAGTGGGAACTTTTTACAGGAACATAGGCGGCTTGCTGCGGGGTTTGCTTTTAAGGTTCGCATGTTAGATTTACGTTGTGTTACAAGTTAAAATAATAATTGAAATTAAAATAATAATTGAAACTAAAATAATAATAGAAATTAAAATAATTAAAATTTAAACACTTATAGTCGAAATAATTTACATTTAAATAATTGGTATAGGTGGTGATGTCATTAATAATTTGCATTGAGGATGTTTGTTCAAGAAGTAAAAGGTGTGTGTTGTATTTGCTAGTGCAAGCAAGCGTGTATGTGTTTGTGTGTGCGTGTATGTGTGTCTGTGTGTTTGTGTGTGCATGTGAGTCTGGTGTGGGTATGGGTGTTAGTTTTGTTCTTCTAGGAGTGCCTCAGTTTCCACATAGTCACATGATTTAAGAAATGAGGTGACCGAACTTTTACATGTATACGTGTTTTTTGGGTAAATATTTAAAATTTTGTTGATCTTATTGTATAATTTAGCAGACCGTGTCATATACTGCCTCCCTGCGTAAGCTGTTCTTACAGCAGGAACACGAGCTACGTTATAATAACGTCTTCTGGCAACTTTATGGGCATCGTAAGGGATAGATTTATGTAGTTTCAGGATTGCGTTTAAAATGTAGATTTGCCTTACCGAGAGTACATCACTGAGTTTGTAAAGATCTTGTGTAGGGTATCTATACGGTTTAAAATGAATCACCTTTAAAAGAGCTCTTTGCGCTATTTCTAAATCCTTAAACTTTACCTTGCCTGCCCCTCCCCAAACCGGAATACAATAGGCCAAAAGCGACTGAGCCAGTGAAAGGTACACTAATTTTAGGAGCCTTTTATCGGCAACGCACCGAAGCCTCTTAAACACCCACATAAGTTTTCTCGTTCTTGTCATCATAAGTTCCAGGTGGGCATGCCACGAGAGCCTCTGGTCAACTAGCACTCCTAGGTACTTACTTTCAGTAACTTTGGTAATAACTTTACAATCACACGAAGAATTACGTTGGTTCTGATGACATTCATGAATTTGTACCTTGAAGTTTGTTTCAGGTTGTGATGAGTTATAATTTGTGAATGTTATGTAATTGGTTTTTTCTGTGTTTAGTGACAATAAGTTTGATTTTAACCAGGTGGCTATCTCTGCAAGCCCCACCTCTGCAGCCTGACGCACGGAGTTCCACGTGTTGCCCGTAAATATGATGGCAGTATCGTCCGCATATGAAAAAACTTTTCCTGACTTAATGTTCATATCACAGAGACTGTTAATATATATTAAAAATAATGTAGGACCCAGTACACTCCCTTGTGGCACCCCATACGTCATCTCGCATTCGTCACTAATGTACGAACCAAGTGTAACGTGCTGTTTGCGATTGCTGAGGTAGTCCTCAAACAAAGCCAGAACGACTCCGCCAATAAGCTCTAGCCTTTGTAAAAGAATGGAAACAGAGACTGTGTCAAAGGCCTTTTTCAAATCCAAGAATACTCCTACACATTTTTTCCCTCTGTCAACGTTTTCTACAATGTGGGATGTGAGAGAGATGATAGCATCCTCGGTTGAGAGTCCTTGCCGGAATCCGAACTGTGAATCAGACAAAAAGTCAATTTTGGTCAAGTAGTTTAATAGTCTTTTTTGAATAAGTTTTTCTAAAATTTTTGATATTGTAGTTAGGACTGAAATTGGTCTGTAATTGGACACATCATCTCTGTCCCCACTCTTAAACACTGGTGTGATCAGGGCTCTTTTAAGTGCGTCTGGGAAGACACCTTGCTCAAAACATAAGTTGGCTAAGTGCGAGATTATCGGAACCAATGTTACATATCCTAATTTAATAAATTTAGTCGGTACATTATCCCAGCCTGGGGCACTTTCAGTGTTAAGGCTCATCAGGGTTTTGTATACTTCATCACAAGTGGTTTTGTGGAGGGCAAAAGAAGTCATAGGCGGATGATAGGATTCCTTGCAGACTTGCGTCTGTTGTGTGGAACTTGTTATTAATATGTTCTGGGCTAAAGTTTTCCCGATATCCGCAAAAAAGGTATTTACACGATTGACAGATAGACTAGGGGTACTTTGTAAGTCTAGCAATTCCAGACCATTTGATTTTCCTGCGTTTCGGTTTGTTATGTCATTTATTGCTTGCCATAGACATCGTGTATTTTTCCTATTTTTAGCCAAAATCTCATTTTCATATTGATTTTTTAACTTACGAACTAGATTATTACAAAAATTTCGGTACCTCTTATATGTAGTTTTTAAGACTTCATTAAATGGGTCACACCGCAGCTTTCGCTGCATGTTGTTTCTGTTGCGAATGCATTTTAAAGCACCTGTGGTTATCCATGGTTTTATTATACGAGATTTAGAGGAGATTTGTTCAAAAGTAGTGTTTTGTTTTAGACAGTCTTGCAATTTGGTAGTTAAGGTATTGGTTAGCTCCGTCGGATCGTCGCATGAAGTAAGACCAGTTAAGTTACTTTCTTTTAGACTCGTTAGTGCTTTTTCGTAATTAATAATAGTTTGAAAAGTTGATTTATTATTTAAATTTTTATTAGATATATTTGTGAGTTTTAGAAACACCATGTGATGGTCAGTTATTGTGCTATCGAAAACTACGATAGATGCCGCATACTGAGTGTTATCTAGTTTAAGTATAAAGTGGTCTAAGCAACTCTGGCCCCTTGTAGGGAAAACGTGACCAGGTAGAAGGCTATGTTCGGCCAGCATGTTTAGATAAGTAAGTCTGTTGCATCGTTCGTGTGAATATTCTTTAATTTTATCCGTAGTATTTATATTTATGTTAATGTCTCCAGTAATGACAATATTTTGGTGTGTCTTGATACTATCTAGATGAATGCTCAATGAATCAATGAACTTATTGGCATTGGTGTTGGATGGTGACCGATATATACACACAAATGTATAACACGGGAGTGTCACCTGTATACATGATGCGTCTGTCAATTGAATCTCTTTCATGCTACACCTATGTTGGTTTTTCAAATAGATAGCAACACCATCACATTGATTAATATGATTTGTAGTAAAGAATGATGTGTAATTAGTTAGTTGCGGTATTGGTTTATTAATATCAAGCCTACATTCGCTCAATACGAGCAGGTCTGGTTCGAATTGAAAGTTAGATAGAGAGACACACAGATCGTCAAAGTTTTTATAGATACTGCGTGTTTCTATAGATTATGCATATTTTATTAGTATACAAAGTGGATACAAATATGTCTAAACAACCTCACTCTATGATGTTTTATATATCTAATGTTCGATAGAAATCTGCAATAGCACTCGTGCCTGTTCATCGCAACAAAACAATACTGCAGACTGCTCACCACACACACACAGCATATTCATTGAATAAGTTATAAATTTGAAATTGAAATCACGCAGATTCAGATAAGGTTTCTAAGTACACTTCACGTCGTCTATATTTTGTCGCCTTTCGGCTACTTGATGATTTGCATTTATTCTTTCTAAGATGCTGTTATCTATCACGTTGCAAATTCTTCTGTAACCTTTCTTCAAGAATTAAAATTCAATTATATCCACAACCACAAAATTTGGGTTGGTAGCAACTCGTCTAAAAACGCAACTGGTCTAAGTAGCAACTGGTCTAAAATGCAACTCGTCTAAGTAGCAACTGGTCTAAAATGCAACTCGTCTAAGGAGCAACTGGTCTCAAATGCAAATGGTCTAAGTAGCAACTGGTCTAATCCACTGTATCTTGAACTATTGTAAAATTTTTCAGCATTTAAAAAAAGGACAAAAAATTTGCGTCTAAAACCAAAACTATTTTAAACATAATTGAACAAAATAAAAATAATATTTTCAGTTGCTTTTGGTGAATCAGACCGGAATGAAATTTCATAATAATGATTGTTAGATAATTTTCACACATAGAAGCGACTTTTCATGATCGCAAAATTAATAAATAGTCTTTTCTCTGGATTTTTAACAATGTCACGCTTGAAAACAGGTCCATTGGACCTGTTTTTTTGTGTGGTCACTTTTGGTACTCTGATACCTCCTTTGTTTACTACATTGCTTAAGAAGCAGTTTTTTTGAATACAAAGGACATGATCAAAATTTCATAGGCAAAAGACCCATAATAGCCAGCAACGAAATGTGTTAAAATGGGTTATCTATAGTAACCCTATAGCATATTCAAGAAAACAGCCTCCTAAACTATGTAGTATGGAAGTTATTGTACCGTATACCTCATTAATTAAAAAAAAAAGATGAGGATACGGCATCCACGCACCAAAGTCGGCCACACAAAAAACAGGTCCAATGTTTTCAATTCAATATTACAGCGACTTTTTCGCGTGCACGTCAATGTCATGTGCCAGTTTTCGAATTCCCGTAGTATGAACGTAACGTATCTTCCTCTTTTTGTTAATATAAATACTAATAAACACTCGATTTTACAATGTTGTTTGTGTGTATGTATATGAACAACTCATATGTCAAAACACAAGCTGAGTTTTTATTTTAATTTAGGTGTGTTCTATATCTAAAAATACAGGTTGTCATTTTTTTTCCAAAACCAACTGGCAAAAAAAAGTAAATCAAAACTAAGTCTGCAGTTTTAGTTTTGGCCAAAATTGGGCTAAGACTCGTTTGTCAATTTTTCTAAATTCCTCATAGTTGTGAATTTTCACAATTTCTCATACTTAGAGCGCGAAAAAAATTAATGCAATGATTAAAAAATAATCATTGCATTAATTTTTTTCGCTAAATCTTTAATAGATAGTCGCTACTATGTGTGAAAATTATCTAACAAATAATTTTCATTAAAATTTCATTCCGGTCTGATTCACCAAAAGCAACTGAAAATATTATTTTACCAAAACTTACCGAAACTATTTTATAAACATAAATAAATAAATATATATTTTATTGTTTTTTTAAACATAATTGAAGATATTATGTTCAATTATGTTTAAAATAGTTTCCAAAAAACTATTTTAAAACTATATTTTTTTATTAATTATGTTTAAAATAGTTTAAAAAAAAAAATGTTTTGGTTTTGGACGCAAATTTCTCCTTTTTTAAATGCCGAAAATTTTTACAATAGTTCAAGATAAAGTGGATTAGACAAGTTGCTACTTAGACCATTTGCATTTTAGACCAGTTGCTACTTAGACGAGTTGCATTTTAGACCAGTTGCTCTTTAGACGAGTTGCATTTTAGACCAGTTGCTACTTAGACCAGTTGCGTTTTTAGACGAGTTGCTACCAACCCCAAAATTTCGCTTATTGTTTTGACAACTTTTGACAATACGTTTATGTCAAAAGCCTAACGTGCCGTTATAGTGCCGCTATAGGTGGTCAGGGCCCACATTAGCCTAAAATATCATTACTGTAGACTCTAGCGCTATTTTGCGTTTATGAATGAAGTTTTTTTAACGTGGGGTTAATGGGCACCAGAAAGAGTTGATAAACTGAGCAAAATTTTTATGAATAAGACCGTAACTATTTACATGCTTTTTTTCTAGTTATAGACAGAATAGTCGACTAAGATTCATTTTGCATGTTATTTTATGTTCAACAAAACTAATGATTCAAATCTCATATTATTGTGACACCACCATCAAAATTTGTTTCAAATAGGTGTGCAAAGTCGGGTGCGCAAGTCTACTCCAAAAATAAAAAGTTTTTGTAAAAAAATATATTATCTTGTGACGCGTACTAATGTCGAACAGGTTCTCACGCGCCCCTTAAAAAGCAGATATCGCATCAAGACGTTATTATCGCAGTCACGTTTGAAAAAAGCATTTTTGGGCAAGTCCAAAAATATACATTTCAAATTGTTATATCTACCGAAGTGGTTCTTTTAGGATTGTTCCCATGAATGTAAGGACTTTTTACAATTAAATAAAACAGTCAACTAGCTCATCTCCTCGAAGTCAGTAGAGGCAATTCAAAATACTTTAAGCGACGCTTTAAAACGTAACTCTTATTTCCTAGCAGTAACTTTGGCGAACGAATTCAGTTTGTGGCTAGAAAATTGCTTTGCCACTTGATTCAATTCTATCTGCCCGAAGAAGCGGAACTGAGTTATCGGGGCAAACGAGAATTCACGATAGTTACGACCACAAGCATTTTGTGTTCCAGCCTTGTACCAGCCAACCACGTAGAATAAAAATAGAGATCGTAGAATAAAAATTGTAAAATAACTATATTTTCAAATCTTTTTTTTTGTAAGATTTACAAAGTTAATCCAACAAAAAAAAAGCGAGGTGCCCGTCCGTTTCCCCCCGACCCCGTCCCTGTTCGTTTGAGGTGCCCGTGGCGGTGTTGTGACAGTGGTCGGCGACGATCGCTGTTGTAAAGCAACACACGCCGGGTCGGAAAAGGGATGGATGACCACCCCGACCGAAATTTAGTGATGTGTATTTCGGGCTGACGTCGTTAGATATCAGTCGTTAAGCCTAGTCGGAGGCCTAAGGGCGGCTTAATAAACATCTGACATTAAGGTTGCTCACCAACTCTACACCCCTCCAACAATCTGCACTGAGCCCGCGTGTTAGAGTATGGCTCAATCCACCTCATAGTTGAGGTGAGGCCTGTGCCCAGCAGTAGGACGTATATAGGCCGTTTATATTATGTTATGTTACAAGGTAAATGTTTGAATAAACCAATAGAGTCATCCAGTTTTCACATGAAAATAAATAAAACAGGAAGTTAGTAAGTAAACTTGGGTAAACTATTTAAGTAAACTTGAGCAGACCAGTTCCCGAAGGTGGCACCTGTTCACAAGTTGACGTGTGAGCCATCATCCCACTCAACCATATTTTAGGGAATGAAATGATCCGTCACACAACGCCACCACCCCCGAGGCCATTAACTTTACTAGAACTTGTACAAAAAAAGTAGCTGACGATCGATTTACTGAAATTAGAAGAAAATTGTCGAATCGTTAGATAATGCGGTTTAGAATCGCCCTCCTGATCTTGAGTGATGATGTTGTTTAAAGTGATAAAGTCGGCTTAAGAATGTCTATTCACTCCCTTCCTGAAGAGGCTCAAGTTTGACGCTCTGAAAACAGTTGGACAGATCCTTAAGCTCGTAGCACGAATTGTAAGCACGGCAACTGCAATTATTTTGCCATTCAAATTGGAACCTTAAATTGTGAGTGGCACAATATATTTTACAATCATGTGAGAAAGCCAACGACGATCTGTCAGTGTGCTCGCCGCTACTAAACCACTCAACTCGCAGCTTGCGTTTTTAGAACTTAAGATTCAAATTTGAATGGCACGATAATTGCAGGGTCGAAGCCGTGCAGTTGCCGTGCTTGTCTGGTGAGCTACGAGCTTTACTCAAGCCCTTTTCAGTCTGTCAATTCTCACTACGATCACTTCACATCTTCATGCAGCACGCTTTATCCTCTATCTGGTTCATCTTGAATTCGTTTTCTCCCACATTTGTATTATAATCTAATGAGGCTCACCCCCGAATTCACAACTCACTCAACGCTAACCACGCACTCACGCTCATGCTGTCCCGTAAAATGTCAATAGAACTCAAAGGGACAGCTATACTTCTGAGGGATGATCAACGCTGATTTGCGTTTGTGAAACCGGGGTTTAGTTTTTTCACACAAACGATCAAAATCGCACAGTTATTGAGTTTTACCCGCTGGATGCGGACAGCGCAGGACCGATCGTTGTGGAGATCCTTGGGGGAGGCCTATGCTCAGCAGTGGGCGTCGTTTGGCTGACATGACGATGATGATGATTGAGTTTTACAGAACGTCAAAATCAAGGTGAAATGAAGTGTGCATTGATAAGGACACCCCAGTTCACATTTTGTAAGAGTGGTTGTGAAGGTTAGTGCAAAATATCAGCAAAATGAAGTGAAGGGCTGCGTCTAGAGGTCTGATGAAAGATGCTGGAGGAAAAAAGGTCATGCCACGCCTTTGCTTGTTCCCGAAATACATATTTTAGAACAAACTAACAATAACCTCTGTTACTTATAAGTCACAGTGCTCGGCGCAGGCCTCAACCCAACAATGAGGTGGCTTGAGCAAAACTCTAACACGTGGGCTCAATGCGGATTATAGGAGACTTGAAAGCCAAGCGAGAAACTTCACTGTCAGGTATTATCAAGCCGCCCTAAGGCCGCTGACCAGGCTTAACAAATGACATCTAACAGCCGTACGTAACAGCTGAGTGCTTTGGCCAACGGTTGAGCGTGAGCCTATAATTATTATTGTTGTTGTTGTTATTTAAAAAAAAATATACTGTCACGCTACTAAGAATTACTGTTCCCTGGTAGTAGCTAAAGGAATGAAGGGTGACTGACCCTCCTTTGTCTGTTTTTCTGGTGTCAAAAAAGGTAGCATTCAAAATTGCTTAGTCAAACAAAGGAAAAATTTGGAAAAATGGTGATGCTAATATTTCCCATTTATTCTCCATCTGACAACAGCCAAAAGTCGTTAAATTATAATTAAAAAGTCACCAAGTGCGTTCCGAAATACCAGCAGTAAAGTGTTCCGTAGTCAACCATAAACAATGTTTATCAAGATTCATGCACCGCATGTACAGTAAATATTTATAATTGTCTGTTTTTTGTCGTTGCACACAATTCCAGTAAAACTTTAGCTAATTTTAGCCTTTAAGGCGTTGAAGTTTGTGTTGAAAATTCCCTAAAAGAAATACCTCAATTGTAGATTTTAATTGTAGATCGGCGACGATCGCTGTTGTAAAGCAACACACGCCGGGTTGGAAATGCGATGGGTGACCACCCCAACCGTACTTAAGTGATGTGTTTTTCGGGAACCTCTGTGCTTCAGAACGCACGTGAAGCAGTTGGTCCCGGATGACGTCGCTAGATGACAGTCTTTAAGCATAATCAGGGGCCGTAGGGCGGCTTGATAACATCTGACATAAAGTTTGCTTACTAATCTTACACCCCTTCAACAACACTTAGCCCGTGTGTTGGAGTATGGTTTGCTTCACCTCATAGTTGAGGTGAGGCCTGTGCCCAGCAGTGCGACGTTGTATAGGCTGTTTGTGTTTATGCCATTAGGCCATGCCTAACTAGGCCATTTAGGCCTAGTTAGGCATCTCATGGATCCCATGGGCAATGTGGGAGTTTAAATCTGCTCGTAACAATTACAACTCAAAAGTGTTTTCTGTAACCAAAATCAGCGGTAATTTTTACTTTTGGTTCCTACATCGTATTCGGAACATTTTGAGTCTGGTGTCCTGTAGGCCTGGCACAAACCAGTAACTTAAAGTAAGCGTTGCTTTTTTTTTAGAAAGACATGGAACAAAAATAAGAGCATCGTTTACTTTTCGATTATCTAAACGTAAGCGGTTCGTGCTAGGCCTACTGTTTTGACAGCGTAAAAATACATAATCCGATGATTCTCTTTTGTTCTATGATATTATGTTTATTAAATAAGAAAGTTGCCATCTGAGGTCCATTTTGGGCCTTAAAAAGGGAAAGTAACTCTAAAAGCGGACCCTTATTACCGAAGAAGAATAAAATTTCCATATCTTTGCCCTTTGTTATAAATCTATTGTTTTCTCAATCATTAATTAGTCGCCACTCGCCCAATTAGTGGTACTTGACCTCAATTAGGAAAATTTACCTTTTTAATAACATTCCCTGATATTTTTGCCCTGCCTTATATTAATTAGGTAGTCTTTGTTTCAGAGCTGTTTCCTAAGACAAATTGTTTGAATAGGTTTTTAATAACAATTAAAATTAGCCGATACATAATTTCTTTTTGAGGCCAATGTTTTAAATTAAACAGGAATGAGGTTGCTTGATATTCTATCATAACCCGGCTAGGTAGTTTCAAGCAAAATAGTTTGAAGAAAAGTAATAAGTTGAAGCGGCTGTGAAAGTGAAAAGTACCGTATTTATTTCATGTACTTGTTTATGAAAAGTCAGTAAAAAAAATGATGTAAGGAACACTTAATGTTACTCTACCACCGGTTCAGAAGTTGATTCTATCGAGAAGAATCCGGCAAAAAACTTGATTGTTACTCTTTACAACATACTTACATGGTTTGTTCGCAATTATTGAACTAACTGAGTACAGTCATAACAAAATGTGCAGAGGAGCAGATTATCCTATGATGACCACAATGTGGATGGAGTAGATGTAGTCCGAAAAACTGTCTGTTGGGCTTGAAAAAAGTCGGACCATTTCTTTGACAACGCGACCTGCTTTGCTATTCCGGTTGGCGCGAAAACTCACTTCGGTCGTGGTGAGCTATCTTTAAAGTTCAGTTTCTTGGCGACCGTGGTCGTTTGAGAGAGAATAATACATGTTCGTAAGACTGATGTAATTTTAGTTCAAGTAAAGGATACCTGTAATGACCTTAAAAATTTAATTGGTTTATGAGTATAAACTTTGTAACGCAGTTGGTTTCTTATCCTACTAATATTATAAAGGCGAAAGTTTGTAGGTATGTGTGGATGCTTGCTCTTTTACATAAAACTACAGAATGGATTTTAATGAAACTTTACAATAACGTAGCTTATACATCTGAATCGCTCATAGGCTAAAATGAAGAAATAATGTTTCTTTTTGTTTTTCAACTTAAGTCCTCGCGGACGAAGTCGCGGGCGGCCGCTAGTATAAAATAAACGTTGTCTTCGTAAAGTCCGATATTTAGCAGCGGCCGTTTTGTGGTGAGCTTATTATACAAATCTTTTCCCACGTCATAACAGAGGCTGAATTTAACAAAAAAATGGGAGAAATTTACAAGAAATGCGTATCAAAATTATAATAACGCAATCTACCCAATATTTAACGTTACCAAACCAATATTTCATGTTCGCGCGGCTGCTTTTACGAAGATAAAACATTTTACCAAAGCGTTCATAACAAGGTATCTAGACGTTGTTGCTCCAATGAGGAATCGCGTACTTTTAATGAAACTTTTTATCATCTCGATCGTATATATTTCATCGGTGAGCAAATCAAGACAATGAGATTTTCGAATTACAAGGAAAAAACAAAATTAATTTCTATGAACTTATCTCCGCGGAAGATTGAAATTGGAAAATCCGAAGATTTTCTTTTATCTTTACAAAAGAGGAGAGAATGTGAATAACCTTTATGCGTTGTTAAGGTACTGAGAAGACTAATGAATTTGAAGTACGCATAGATAACGTTTCAAAGTCAAAGCTAGCAGAATTCTTGGGAGACGATCATTTTCTTAGTGAACACGACGTTGCATGCCCAGTGTCCATAAAGATAAGCAACCAATGTGGTTAGGAAATGAATGTGCGTAGGAAGTTCAATATTTTGGAACTAAATAAATGCTTCTGAAACCAGACAAAAAAAGCTCTGGTAGACGAAATATTCTGTCTTGGTCAGGTTAAATTTCGAAACAAAATAAATATTTTGTATAATTGGGTTGCTCGTGACGCAGTGGTAACAGCGGATCGGCAACGATCGCCGGTGTGAAGCACGCACACCAGGGCGGAATTAGGATGGGTAACCACCCCGACCAACATTTAGTGAAGTATTTGACGGCTTTTTCCGTGTTTCAGAAGCGACTTTAAGCAGTTGGTCCCGGCCGACGTAAATATCATTCATTAAACGTATTCAGTGTTCTTAGGCCTTAGGGAGGCTTGAAAGCAACTTCAAAAGGTTGACTGGTAGCGAATGCCATTTGGCAGTAAGTTCGCCTATTGTACCCTATTTGTGAAATAAAGTTTAAATAAATAAATAATGAAGCACCTGACAGCAAAGTTTCTCACTAGCCTCAGGCCCCTCCACCAAACCGCACTGTTGACGTCTGGCCTATGCTCAGCAGTGGGGTTTATGACGGTTTTTAAGGATGTTTATTTTTTAATTAACATTGTTTGGTAGAAAAAACAGAGTACCTACACTGCATACATTTTGAATGGCAATTAAAACGTACTCCTGAATTCCCCAGCTGTTCCAATTAACAATGGTCTCAACCGCAATGGATGCCTGGGTCTAACTCGCTTAGAACCAGACGCCTCGCTTGGTCGTTAAATGGTCATTGTTCGATCGGTTACTTTAACAAGGTATTCACCTGCTAACGGCACAAGTAGGTACTCAATGTTTCTGGAGTGTGCGCTCGGTTGTGAGTCGGATCGTTCCATTTCCAAAAATAATTATCTACGATAATTACTCAGTCCAAAAATAAAAAATAAACGTTGCTGATTGCTAACTTCGGGCTGGTTTCGAGCTTGCAATAGGTGAAGACCGTAAAAAAATACCTTTCGATCAATGAATGATGGTCCCTGAATTTTGGTCTTAGTGTAAGTAATAAGTTAGGTGAAGTTAAAACACCCGGGCTATGTATTCGTAGTCAAGTAAATATAATTTTCGGAAACTTTTTTTGCTTCAGTAATGTTCATTAACAAGGGCTTTTTCATGCTTAAATATTTTTTTTAAGTCTTTTTACAGCTAATAAACTCAACCAAACAACAATAAGCTCCAACATAAATGAAAAAAAGACATTCGGTCTTGGGTTTAAGAAATATGCCTGTACATTGGTGAAACAAACCTGGCTGCCAGGTTTTAATATACCAGAAAAATTCGGTTGGTCCGTTAATAGTCTCGGTAGTACTACAGTGGTTAATGCAGCCACACGGAAGTTCCGCTGTACGGAAGACGCGGCTTCGATTCCCGCCTGACGCCAAGACCGAATGTCTTTTTCTGGTTTTTCCATCTTCAGTAAGATGATAATGCATTATCCTTAATGCTTAAATAAAATAACCTACAGATATAATTTAATTCGACTCACGGCAAACACAGTTTTGAACCTCCAAGTGTTTCAATTTAGCAACAAGTAAGGAAACAGAGAAAATGTACTCTCAAATTTTAGGGGTAATGGAAACACGGATATTAAAAATTCCTCGGCTTTTTGGGTACGAGTATGGCATAGCAGAATATTTTATGTGAATATTTACTCAACTATTATTAAATGGTTTACCCTTGTTTGATCGAACAACGTTTCGTCGAATTTCAGTTGGTCGAACAACGTTTGAGAAAATCATCACTTTGTATAATATCATTTGATCGAATTTTCAGTTCGTCGAATGTTTATTTGATAGAATTTTCAGTTCGTCGAATGTTTATTTGATAGAATTTTCAGTTCGTCGAATGTTTATTTGCTATAACAAAGTTTGCACTAATGATCAAAAGGTAGAATGTTCATTTGATGTAATTTTCAGATGGTATAACATGCCAAGCAGCATGTAATGAGGCAAGTCGTTTTTTTGGGTTTAAAAAAAAAATAACCACGAAGGCTTAAGGCGGGAGCTACGCTCCGCTTCGCTCCCGCCTTAAACCTTCTAACCTAATCTAACCGAGTCGGTTCCGCCCAAACTATAGTATAGGGCAGTGACGAAATTCGATAATATGAAATTAGTTCAAATGAAATTCGGTCAAACAAATAATTACATCAAATGAAAATTTACCAATTAAATATTCGGTCAAATGAATAATTCGACCAACTGAGATTCGATCAACTGAAATTCGACCAACTGAAATTCGACGAAACGTTGTTCGATCAAACAAGGGTAAACCTTATTAAATATGTGGTTCCAAGCCAGGAAAAGGCCACATTTGCTTAAGCAGCTTTTCAGTATATTTTTTTCAGTTTAATTTGGTATAATTCCAGCAGCAGAATAATGTTTTCATAAGGTACGTGTGTTAAAATACAAATTGTTATCCACCTCCTAAAACAAGTATGAACCTTTGCTTGAACGAGGATTCTGTAACCAGGGGGGCTAAAACGGTAACATTTTAGCATTTCATATTATGAAACATCTAACTGACGTTTCATCTAGGCCGCGGTCCGTTTCGAGTCAAAAGTGAGTAATAGCGCGCTGACGTCGCTCACGTTCATACAATTTATCAATTCGGGATGCGTGTCAGCGCGCTGTTACTCACTTTTGACTCGAAACGGACCGCGGTCTAGATGAAACGTCAAATAGATGATTCATAATATGAAATGCTAAAATGTTGCTGTTTTAGCCCCCCTGTACTTATTTTTAAAAAACGGCCAAGTGCAATTCGAGCGAGTCTATTCATGAAAGAAAAAAAACGGGGAATAATAAACCTAGCCACAGATTTTTTTATTGGCGACTTGATCAAACTCTTATTTTATAACTTAGCATCGCGATAAATAAATAGCCTCAAATAAACAAAGTTGTCTTCTTTACAACGACATCTAAATATTAAGAAGAAAGCGTCTAGTAAAGTTAGACAATTATTGTTACTTGTCCTTCTGATTTCTCAATTGCCACGTATTTTACTAACTCAGCTACAAATTGCAAACTTTTGCAAGTCGTTACTTCACTTCAGAATGGTAAGTACTTGTGGTGTGCTTAGCTACAATCTACTTCAACCAATAACGCTTGAAGAGACACGAAAGCTTTCTAAAACGTCACTTAAAGTTAACAAGCTAATTCAAGGTAGCTTTTTCGCTTTCAGTGGAGCTTTTGCTTTTAGCTATGCGGCGTACGGAATAGCATCATATTAAAAGGGCCTCTGAACTTTGAAGTGAGTTTCAGAATTCAGATGAGAGAGGTTAAAACACTTAACTTAAATGCTGTGGTTTAAAAAATGCTAGTTTTAAAATGTAAAAACGAAGGAATGATTTTTAAAGATATTATGATGATGACGTACCTATTTATTGGTAAATATTCTTTATTGCCTACTGAAAGAACAAATAATAGTCTACCAGCAATAACATTGTGGATGTACAAATTGGGCGGCTTTATCGCTTAAAAGCGATCGATTCTAAACAACCCACAGGAAACTTGACGAGAACGGTAGACAAGGATATTTACTAGATATCATTTATTATTTTATTGAAATTCTACCAATAATTTTCATTTTTTACTGAAATTCTACCAATAATTTATTCCAATTCCACATCATATCATCTGAATCTGTTGTATTTTGTTAAATATTGTTACGAAACCGAGTCCTTTATTAAGTAAAATCAAAAAAAGTTATTTCCTTAGATAAGTAAATACAGTAGTGAGGCCAAAATCACATTACTTTGATCCCTAATTTAAGATGTTATCCCTTGCATTATAAAAACATGAAACAACACGCGAAGGTACCCTGAACAATTGATTTTATATCTTGAACCATTTTCAGTGTTCAGAATTCAGTTAACAATGTTTGCATTAAAATTGATTGACTTCACAATTCCATTAAGCAAAGCGAAAGGGTTAATTCACACTAGTTTCAGGTGGATATCCTACTAATATTATTAATGCGAAAGTTTGTATGAGTGGATGTGCCGTGTTACTCTTTCACGTAAAAACTACTCTACAGATTTTAATAAAACCTTACAAGAATATAGCTTATGCATCTGAAAAGCACATAGGCTTCAATTTATTAAGATAAATTTCTTTGTATAGGCGGACGAAGTAGCGGGCGGCCGCTAGTCAATAATAATTTAATGAAGTGTAGTTTCAATGTTGATTCTAAGTACCTAGTTGTTATTAAGACTAAAAAACCGGTTTTTAGAAATCTGTTTTTGGTTTGGATTGTTGAAGGGGGGTAAGCGTAGGTTAGTTTTTACTGTCATATATTATCAAGCCGCCATAAGGCCATTAACTAGGCTCAACGTCCGCCATCTAGCTACTTCCGCTGGATCTGGGTCTAACTGCTTAACGTACCTTTGGAGGCACGGAGGAAATTCATCACTAAATTTCGGTCGAGTTGGTCGCCCATCCTATTTCTGGCTGGTATGCGTTACTTTACAAGGGCAAACGTTGCCAATCCACTGTTACAACTAAGAAAGAGGCCACTCCGACGAATCAATCTAAAGAAGTAAACATTCCTCCTATTGTATGCTCCAGTTGTATATAAATAGGTATTTCCGGTTCGTATAAACGTCAATCGAATGTTTATTCAACAGTGAGAACCGCTCAGAAGGCTCACGCACGAATGGAAGGTGTTGGATATAGGGAACTCATTGAATACAGGCGTTCAATTGCCGTGGTATCATTTCCACATCAAAATATATGAAAATAATGTAGAAAGCTTAACAAGACGACGAGTTATGAGAAAATATTTTTCGAAGTCATTGGTTTTTTTGTATTTTGGATTCTTATCCGTAGTTTGATACTATGCGTTGATAACTTAGTTCATTCATAGATAATATCCTCCGGCACGTCACTTTATTTTCGCACTAGACAAACAACAAAAGTGTTGTACGTAGGTAAGGTTTTTTTGTTGATGTCTCTCGATCCTTTTACAGACTTACTATTAAGAATATTTATAAAGTTTTTTTTCAAACTAGGCACTTTGGCTAAGATGATTACGATGAAGATGTACCTAGTTTATTATTTATAAGCTTATTTAAAATATGCAGCACGTTGCAAATAAACCCTGTATGGAAGAGGAAAACGACCACACTTACTGCAAAAATTGCCAATGAAACAACCCGGAAAGTACAAGAAAAAAGTGAAATTAATGCGAGGAATGTTCAAACGGAATAAAAGGATAATATTGAGGGATCGCGGCCGAAGTTTCCGCATAACATCTTACAAGTTAGCAGTTTCAAGAAAAGGGCAGGCTGAGGAATTTTAGCTATTTTTATATTCTTCTTTTACAAAATAAATGGTTCTTTACACCGACCGGTCATAAATCATGCTTTCCACGACTCAGTTGATAGGATTTGTGGAGCAAAGAAATTTATGGCATAATCAAGACATGAAATTGGATTTTTAAATCCAAGACATGAAATTGGATTTTTAAATCCAAGACATGAAATTGGATTTAAAACATACACAACATTTACAAAAAAAAACTACCAGATGGTTAACTGGTAGAGAATTCCTTTGGAATCAAGTTCACCAATTGTGTTTTCTGGCACAATCAAAAATAAATTTCATAAACAATAATGATAATCCAATCTCATAATTAAATACTGCAAGAGCACCTAGCGCAAAATTGATGGCCATTGAAGAGTAAGATCACCACTACCGTCTACTCTAGGTACTTTTCTGCTTAACTGTATTTTGGCTGGTTTTAGTAATCATTAATTTGTTATGCAATAAATAACAAATACAAAGGAAAGAAACCAGGGCTTTTACAAAGAGATCCTCAACAAACTCAGTGTCAAACCCAGGAAGCAATTGAGAGAAAGATGGTAGGTGTTACGCTTCAGGATCGTAACAGAAGCGAGTGGCGCAGAGAACAGAGTAAAGTCAAAGACGTCATCCAGCGTATATTCGCGAAGTCAAAATGACAACCGACGGGCCATGTTGCGAGGAAACTCGACTCATGGTGCAAGGGACTGGTCACCTGGGTGAAAAACGACCACAAGGGAGACCGCAAATTCGTTGGTACGACGACATTAAGAGGACCACCGGTGTGAACTGGATTGAGACAGCACAAGACCGGAAAGAATGGTATAGACTGAAGGAGGCCTACACCCACAGGGTCAAAAATGGCTGAGAAGAACAAGAAAAGAAAGAATAAATCATAAAATGAAATGTGGAAATGGTCTCCATTTAATTACGTTATTCCTAATTACAATATTGGTTGATTGAGATCTCCGTTTCAGCAAGTTATGCCTGTTTTTTCTATTTTAGCATTAGGGATAATGCATTATCATCTTACTAAAGATAGGCAAACCAGAAAAATACATTCGGTCTTGACTTCAGGCGGGAATCGAACCCGCGTCTTTCGCAAAACGGGTGACTTCACTAACCACTGTGCTACCGAGACCATTAACAGACCGGCCGAATTTTATTTCTAGTATGTTTTACCTGGCAGCCAGGTTTCTTTCACCAATGTTTGGGCATGTACAGTTAACGGAACATCGGGCTACCCATTCCTGTTCTTGCCAAATGACATTTCTTTGCAATAGAGCAAGGAGGACTGACCGGAAATGGGTAGCCTGATGTGCCGTTGACTGTACCACACTCGAAAGAAACATTATTGGGAATATTTATTCATTTATTTTTTATTGCACAACATTAAATGGTACAAAAGGCGGACTTAATGCAAAGAGGAATATTAGACTTACGGTACCTTTAATAAAGTAAATTAAAGTAGCAAGACACAAATATTTGAAACCAACACTTATTGTCAAACCAACAACAATTACATATTTAAAATGAATGCATCTTCATTGATCGAATATTTAATGAGGCACTAACTCTACATTTAGGTTCAAGGTGTATCGATTCGCAGCAAACCTATGATTTAAATGGAAAATTAAACGTTGACCGTTGCATAGATGACTTAGTGGTTTGAGTACTCGACCTGAATTGAGGATGAGGACTAATAAGGAGGCTTTTTTAGAATTTGTAATCAGTACTTGCGAAGCTGGTGGTAGGTATTTAATGCCAGGTGACTATGCAAGCACTTTCCATAATTTAAATATACGCTCTATAGAACAATATACTATTTCATCGGTTTTTTTCTAAAAGTAGTAGTTTTAAAAAAAGGGTTCAAAATATTTTGAAAATTCAGTTAATGAAGGATAATAATAATAAATCATTTATTTCGGACCTTAGATATCCATATTGGTTAGTTTACATTATTGACTTATGGCTTATTTTCGCGCATAAAAATTATTTCCAAACTTGTAATTTGTCTTGTGCAATGATTTGGTGACGTGCGTTTTTTTGATGAATGTAGTAAATTAACAAAATTAAAAAAACACCACTTAAAAAAAAATATTTTTCACCAAAGTTTCATTGAGTTTCGGATACCAAGTTGCTCCTAGAAATTTGGCAAAATCATCCTGTATACAAAAGTACAGTTTTTACCCGTCAATAACTTAATTTGGCGTCAAATACTTTCAGTCAGCTGTAAGGCTGTATAGATATTTCATAGATACACGCATATCATAATCCTAAAAACTTATTCCAAACTTACCGTCAAACTTTTTGAAGAAGTTGCAACTTTATTCACCAAACACAAAGTCAAGGAAACAAACTTCAGATCACACACAGAAACAGTTGAAAACTTTTCAAGAGTAATTATCGTCACAATCGGTTCTTTCACTCAGTTCGAGATCTACCAAACTTGGTACTGGCAGTTCGCACACGTCTGCTCGCGGCGAGCTGATAAAATGAACTGGCGGCTGAAACCACTTCACCCTCTACGTTACAGACCTTTTTCGTTTTCCTGAACACACTAGAACGTAGTTCCCGATTCATTGAACTGTGGGGGAATTATCTTTCGGGATTCAAAATGATAAATGGATTGCGATAGACGATCAATGTACCCTTGGAGTTTTGACATTGAAACTTACTTTATTCAAAAAGATTTAAAATTCAGATGTTTGATAATGCCTGGAAAAAGTTTTCGATTACTACGCAGTATTTTACTTTGGTAATTGTTTTACCCGACAGAAAGATGGCCTAGGACGAAATATAACCTAAAACCTAAATTTTAACTGGCACAAATCACGAATGAGTTTAACGTTGTTCATGCTGCGGGCCTATAATATAAAATGCCTATCTACCTAATAATTTTGGATCCATTTTAGTACTGCGTTATTTTCGAGCATTTACTAACGCAGTGTTTGTTCAAAGCTTAGTCTTTCTATCTAGAAAGTTAAATAAAGAATTTTGAATTCCGTTAGTTCTTGTTATTGTTTTACTTTAATTTAGTTTTTTCTATAAATGGCTCTGTGGAAGCAATTAGGTGCTAGCGTCTGTTAGCAGATATGTGATATATCTGCTAACAGACGCTAAGGGTGTTTGCTATAACATGCCAGGTGAGCAATCGCTTATGCTTTAGTACCCTTAAGCAAATTAATTGGATGGCTTAGTCCTTGCTTATTAACACCTGTAGGACAACCTCTGCTTAACTATGCAACATACTTAACTTAGAAACATATACAGAACCATGCCATTGACTAATTTGGTAAATTCTTTCTTATTTTAGTTAGACTTTAGTCAGTCGCACATGAGATCGTTTCCGTTTTTTATCTCAGTCTTGCTTATTGGCATTTCTTTGCAAGGAGGACTGACCAGAAATGGGTAGCCTGTCATGGCTTTGATAATAGTTTTAGGGATGGTTTTAAATTTTAAAATAAGAAAGGGTATACCTAATTACCAAACGATAATAAGAGAAAAATAGAGAACCTAAACCGTACACACATTTTGCCGATCAAATTTAAGCTCAATGTAGCAAAGGACGAACCCACCGCCATTAGTGGGGTTACTTGCTTTTTATTTCGGTGTTTTCCGACACCGAAAGATAACAGCAAGTTGAATGAAATTAATACAAAATCAGCTGTTTTACACCTTCAAGTCCGATTTGAGCTCGGGACCACGCGGGTTCGGAGCAAGATCGCATAAGATCATAGCACATTATGCCAGCACGGCACCTCGGCGCGGCACCTTCTTCTCTATCGTTTCGCTCTTGGCAGAGCGGTCGTGGTCACCTTTGAGGTAGACACAGCTTTCCGCACGATCTCCCGCCACCTTTTCCTGTTGGTAGACTGTCTAGCGCAGTCAGATACGCGGCGCGGCACCACGGCACCATAAAATGATAGTGAAAATTATCAAAATTAATGTAAATTATACATTGATTTAAACAAAAAGAGGTAGAAACGCTACGTTCATACTCCGCGAATTCGAAAACTGGCACATGACATTGGCGTTTGAATGACGTGCACGAGAACAAGTCGTTGTCATATTGGCTTGAAAACAGGTCCCTTAGACCTATTTTTGTGTGGCTGCATTTGGTACGCGGATGCCGTATCTTCCTCCTCTTTTTCGACCGTCGACGACCGTCTTGGTGTAATTGTTGAGAAGTCGGCTACTACACCAAGAGTCGCGGGTTCGATCCCCGCACAGTACAAACATTTGTGTGCATGAACATGTCTGTTTGTATTGGTCTGGGTGTTTCCTATGTATATTAAGTATGTATTTACAAAAGAAAAAGTATTTGAGTATGTTTATCCGTTGTCTAGTATCCCAATATAACGGACTATAACTAGCCCACTTGGGACTAGATGGCGCTGTGTGGAATAATGTCCAAGAATATTTATTTATTTATTTTTGTTTATATTTATGAAGTTATACAATATAATAACTTTTTTTTAATACTATAAAGGGTTACTACAGTGAATCCATTTTTATACATTTCGATACTGGCGGTTCTGGTTTTTTTTGTTCATCTACTTTGAACGGCAAGATATTTGCTTTGGTAAAATGGGCTATGAGCTTTAACCGTTCACAGATTAGTCACGTTGAAGGATATTTATGACTATTACTGGCGTTTTCCTCTGGGATGTCGTCTTTATAAACCTTAACCTAATACCAATAAGGAGTTGAAATCCGATTTCTCTCTGAGAGTAAGCCCTAAGTAAGGTCAGGGCCTCCCCATGGGGTTCCTTTGGGCAAGTTTACATTTTCAGGACGAAACGTTTCAGCTAAACAGCGGTAGCAATTTTTACGAAAAAAGTCGACACAGTTCTTTTATGTATACATATAGAGTGCACTAGTGCAATATAAGTTGCGACAACGCACTGAACTGTGACACCTTATTTTTAATGTTAAAATTTAAAATGTAGGCATTCATTTCATATGAAAGTATTTCAACCAAATCATTTCAGGATGTGTTTGAGCGAGTAAAGTTTTCATCGACAGTAATTTTGTCATACCTGAAACGTATTTTTTCCTGCCCAGTAGGTACATCAAGACAATCCACCATACCAGTCGCATGCTTAAAAAACCATTTTATGATTATGGCATGTTATCATTGAAATGCTTGTATCGATTATTTTTATTCGAGCAAAGAGCATTGAATTGGATCTAAAGTAGGAAACCCACATTCAAGTGGTGTGATTCCTTTCAAGTGACTGGAATTATTTTACATTTTTCACGGTCTTAATGGTTTTGTCGTTTAAACAAAGCGGCCGCCCGCGACTTAGTTTAGTAAAAATGTTTAAAAAATAGTTTATGACCTATTCTCAGACCTAACGAATATACATATAATCGGTAATATGATATAATTTCATCCAAATCGGTCAAGCTGTTTTGTAGGAGTTTAGCAACAAACACTGTGACACGAGGATTTTATATAATATTACTTTAAAATTATAATGACTAATCTGAAGGATGTTACACGAGCATACGCGTTGCAAAGTTTTGCAGCTGTTTTTAGTTAAATTCTTTTTGTGTTTGCAATTCGTAACACGAATATGCAGGTCAAACCAAACTTCAATATTGTGCTCAAGTTTGCGACGCGAGGGACGTGAGGACTGTCCCTAAAATGCTGCTTAACATGGATACAGTACAAACCATACAGCAGGCTTTCTAAGGCCGCCCGCCGAGTTATTAGCCTAGCGTGCACACAGACACGCGGCACAGCCCGACCGTACTGCCGCCTCCCTATGCCTCCCTATTTTATGCTAGCGTGTGCGTGATATCGCGACACGGCGCGCGACGCTCACGCACACATTCAAACCGAGAGTGGCACGTTTGTATTTAGATGTTCTACTGTATGGTTTAACTGTGACATGGACCTCCAAACTATTGAAAATAATTTATTATTCGATATAGCAGATGAAAGCTTTATTTTTAATCGCTAGTAAAAAATATTTTGAATAGTATTAAATTACTATAGTAGAGAAACTATTTCAATCACCCCCGATGATAATAGTTGAAATAGTATTCGACATTTCTCGTATTGTATGCATGCGTGACTGGCTGGTATTTCATAAGCTATGTTCGACGAGAACAATTTACTATTTCCAAATGACAGGCAACACATAAAACTCAACTGATCTGAAATGAAATATGGCTTTCCTTTGTTTTAAATATATACAGGATGTTTCTTCTAAGGTGTCAAGCCGGTGCGAGCTGATAGTAGGGTACCATACCTATCGATTTAACCCCCATGTATGTTCTACGATTTTTTGTAGTTTCCGAGATAATGATGTTTTTGTTATTTTTAAAAAAATTGTGAGCACTTGGCTTTAAATAATTATAACTTTTTTTTCGTTTTACCTTTTTTGGATATTTTCTTTTTATTATAATGTCTATTGATTGCAGTTTTATGATTAAAATAATCTCTGTCCTAACTTAACTACAAGATACACAAATTTTGATTGATAGTGAAAAAAAAGTGAATCATGCAGAACATAACCAAAATTCAATCGTAAATTAAAAAAAACAAAAGGTATTCCATAGCTTCTTACTAATTTCAAAAACTGCGCAGCATCATAAGCTTTCATAATAATACATTCTTGTATTATTATGAACTTTAATTTTTTACTTTTTTACGATTTACTTTTTTTTCACTATCAATCAAAATTTGTGTATCTTGTAGTTAAGTTAGGACAGAGATTATTTTAATCATAAAACTGCAATCAATAGACATTATAATTAAAAGAAAATATCCAAAAAAGGTAAAACGAAAAAAAAGTTATAATTATTTAAAGCCAAGTGCTCACAATTTTTTTAAAAATAACAAAAACATCATTATCTCGAAAACTACAAAAAATCGTAGAACATACATGGGGGTTAAATCGATAGGTATGGTACCCTACTATCAGCTCGCACCGGCTTGACACCTTAGAAGAAACATCCTGTATAGATATATCTGACTAACTGACATAGACAATAATAAGTCCTAACTAACAACTAATTTCAATATCATTTCGTAAATAGACAAGCAAATACAATGGTGAATGTATATACATTTTAAATAACGTAATAGGTATATGATACGAGTACCTAGGTATTATGCATGACTATTTATTAAGCTACTCAAAAAATACACTATTGGATGGTTGGCGTTTTCGTCCACCGTTCGTTTTACGCGTCAAATATGGAACGGTCTCCCAGCGGCGTTGTTTCCGAAGTAAAACCACGGACGTAAAAGTTAACGTCACCTTCCGTGCTATTCCGGCGGTGCACATCGGACATTGCTTCACGCTTAGCTCAATCATCAATACGCTATCTATGAGATTCTATGAGATTGACCAGCAGAGTAGTTGTCCATTACTGTGCTTGTCAACCCCATATCTGGACCTCACGACTGCTTTCCATCAGGTGGAGTGAGGTCATCTTGAAGACCACTATAAAAAAAAAAAAACGCCTTATAGTTATCCATGGGCTGAGATGATCACTTTCTTTCCCGTGAACTTCAAGCTAGTGTGCTCCCTCCTAATAGTTATTACTTTCTAAAATATCAGCATCAGTCTACTTTTACAAACTTTGTCGTCCAATTATTTTTTATGATGAACAAAAACAATTGGAGATCTTTCGGATAGGTGCTCCGATAGGTCCACCATTATTTTTGTGACTGCAAGGTATATTATTGTTAAGCTAAAATAAATAAAATTGAAATTAAAGGAAATTGGGAGAGACCTTTGCTCAGCAGTGGGACAAAATAGGTTAAAAAAAGGGATATCTCAACAACTCATGTCTCAGTTAGGAAAACTGTTTCGTCAAAGGAAAAAAACACGAAATAAACATTAACTTGAAAACTAAAAGCCCTAGTGTTGCTATTTCTCTGGTTTTGGCTTAACACTGCTTTTTGGGACACCTTGTACCTATAAGAGTATTACTCAGTTATCAAATAAAAGTAGAACGTAGAGAAACCCCTAACATCAGCTTACTAATTATTTCCCAAGTCGAACAAAGAGTCTTTCGACTTCCGACTCTTCAGAAATGCTAATGTCATATAATTATGTGCGAAATTACCTTTTCCAGTTTAAAACAGGTTGTAAAGAAATAAATTAATACCTATTTTTGCGACACTGTATACAGGTTAGCCTGAAAGGTGACACTAAAAAACTTTTTATGGGTTCCTGACATAGGTGTACCCGAAAAAACCGCGAGTACAGCGAGTTTTTGTAGTTTTCGAGATATGATTGATTTCGATGATATTTTTAAAAGTAAATTAGTTAATTTTCGACTTAATCTACTGAAATGCATTTTTTCGGAAAGGAAACTTAACATTGTGACCACGACAGGCACGAATCAAAAATGTATTACAAGCATAGTTTAATAGTAAGAGGCATATGGGGAAGGACAGCGATGACGGGCTTTCAAACGAAAATGATATCTGACAGTAAGGTGTATCTTAACACTATATAATTTTGCAATTCACACTTCTCCAACAATTTGCACTGAGTCAGCATGCGAATTGGCGTATGGCTCGCACATCTCATCGGTGTGACTAACTGTGGGACGTCAAGGCTGACTTTTAGTTTAGTGTGATTGTCAACCATCCCATTCTTATCCATTAAATATGTTCACAATTCAACAAAAATGCTTTCAGTGAACAAACTTTTTTCTTTTCCTTGTATGTTCGACCGAATTGCTTCACTCGTGCGAAACGTCCTTTGTGCTCTTAAGGGAGGCAATTCCATAATGTTCACATAACGACACCATCAGAGATGCTTTGAGAGGAAAAGGCATTTTCAGAAGACACAATAGTAAAGTATAATAAATGACAAATAATACGTATGACAAGACATCATATTTAACCTATATCTATATTAATTTAATCTTCATTGCGCATAAAAAAAAATGGCGGACTTAATGTCCAGAGGTGCCATTCTCTACCAGTCAACCACGTGGTCAAACAGAGAAATTAAGGCGGTGCACAAGATTAAGGTCTTTATTCCGATTGAATGTATTTGATTTAAAATAATTAGTCATTATTCTTTTTAAAAAACAATATATTTGTCCACAATATCATTACTAAGACCAAGTGGCAAAGTTTCTTTTAATTATTTTTGCAAGTACCGGTATAACTCAGCCTGTCGCTATGTGCCCGCTTGACGTTGAGTTTTGGGACACACCCCGTATAGTGTGTGGCAATGGCGTGTGGACTCAAAGCCTACCCAATTTCAAAGCCAACTATTTTAAAAAACTAAAAGCACCTTTTTGCTTCGACAAAAAACCTTTCATGTCAAAAACATCAAACATTGTCAATCATGAAGTTGTGATTTTATCGCTTTTATTTTGTATAAAAAAATTTAGAAATTCCGTAAAAACGTTAAAATTCCTGTGAAATGCCAAATACGAGGCGGAGGAGATTTTCAGTGCAAAATGACATTGGGGGCAGAAATTCATCTAAAATGCAAAATGGCCTGCAAACCAGGTAAACACACAAGAAAGGCTGTTAGTTTGCTGTGAACAACTATGAATAATAATGCGTGTTTGTCTTGTTATGTGCAATTTTGCCTAAAATACCGTAATGGGTCATATTTGCCTGAAGGAAAGCTATGAATTAATAGCCAGTTAATTTTGACATAATCCACAATGTTATTTTTGACTTTCCAAACAACATAAAATGATTTTTCAGTGCTAAAAAACGCAGAGGGTCAGCTAAACCAATTTACTGAAAATGATTATTACTATCAGCCTTTCAAAGCCCACTGAAAGCAAATATATCTATAGTACCCATATCTTACTGTGTCAAATTGCACTTTCTGAGTGCACTTTCTGAGTGTAATATCTTACCTATACCTCAACTTTGACGTCAAGGTGGTTTTAATAATGGACTTACAAAAAAAAAGTTTTTTTAGTCAGTATTTCATCCGTTTTGAGGGGATATAAGACGCTTTGGGAATAAACTCAAAAGAATATTAAGGCTTTCTTTTACTAGAATAATGAGTGTGTTGGAAATCTTAATTCTTGTGTACAATAGGCATGATGACTGTATTTTTTTTTTGTTTATTATCGAAAGACCTTACATTTATGTAAACAATCCTCAAAGAATCACTTCATCTGGATCAATACCACCAGAGATATCACAATTTGAAATGCACATTTTTGGACTTGCCCAAAAACGCTCCATACAAAAGTGACAGCGATAGTGACGTCACTGTCGCTTTTGTATGGAGCGTTTTTGGGCAAGTCCAAAAAATGTGCATTTCAAATTGTGATATCTCTGGTGGTATTGATCCAGATGAAGTGATTCTTTGAGGATTGTTTACATAAATGTAAGGTCTTTCGATAATAAACAAAAAAAAAATACAGTCATCATGCCTATTAAGATTATTTCCATAAACTGCTTATCTCTGAGTTCCTAAACGTGCTCAACTTGTAGCTACAGTTTACAGGTGCTTCATTATTATTCTAATGAGCAAGGAGCTTCCTGTTGGCAACAACAACACAATGTAACGCTTTTTCCTAATTTTTACTACCACAGAATTGTCTTCATAATTTTTGGCCCTTGTAAATACTTACCTTCCTCATTATTTTTAAGAATCACATTATTTAGTTGTTTTATTACGCTTTTCTTTGTTTCTAGTCACCAAGGCAACGATGCCACAAAAGTACTGGTAAATAATTTAGTTTCGATGAAACCATCTCAGTCTAAAAACAAAATGCTTGCAAACAGCTCGAAGAATTCGAATAGTCTTGAAATAGTAGCAGAATGCGAAAGCTCCATTTTGTCAATCAAAAATATTAGTAAATCGACAATGGATAAAGACGTCACAGCTAGTTCCAGTAACATAGATCTATTTCATATACTTACTTCAGAAGACTTTTCCTCAGATCAATTAAACAGTGATGAAAATCAAAATGTGCAACCGGTAAAAGAGAGAGATGGGAGACCTGTAAACAGAGACAAAACACCGCTAAGACGAGAGAAACATCATAGGCAGCATCGGGTTAAAGTACGAAGTCCGAAACGTCGTATTCCGGTGATAGATCAGAAAGTCAACGAAAGTAATTCTAGATCTTTTGGAACTGCTGCTATTGACTGGGAGCAGGAGGTGGAAGTGTGTGTTATACAAATGACATTACCAGAAAACAACCAGGAACAGCGAAGAATAAGTAATCACTCATTTGACGATATGTGTCGCATATGCCATGGAGGAGAGTCGTTGTCAAGCGAATTAGGGTCCCTGATCTCGGCTTGTTCCTGTCGTGGGACGGTAGGGCGGGTTCATGTGAAGTGTCTAGAGAGATGGTTGACAGAATCAGGAAAGTCGAGGTGCGAGTTGTGTGGGACTAGATATGTTACAAAGAGAGTGCACAGGTACGGAGTGCCAAGAGCGCTGCTGATGTGGGTGCTGAGCCAAAATGCTAAGCAGGTACGTAACGTTGTATACCTATTTGTCTTCTTGCATTCTATATGCAACAATATTGTACTGATTGCACCTAGAGATTGGAATTTCAAATTCGTTGCTGTCCATTGCATTGCATTTTTAGAAGAGAAAACTTATCAAAACATAGCGCCGAACTCAATCTGGGTTTGATAGCTCGATTTTTATAGTGATTATGTGGCAAAATTTTACGATGTATTTTCAACAACGAATTTTTCGATTCAAATCAAAATGGGGCAAAGAAAGCGTTTAGTAAGCTATGATACTCTTAAATAGCGGTATTCGAGTATCGTAGTTTACGAATTTCAATCCCTTTAATAAACATACCTGTGATGAGATGTGTGTGAATGAAAAAAATGAATGTTTCCAAACAGAATTAAGCATCATGTTCAAATAGATGTTTATTGTTAAATTAAATACGTAACGCTCGTAGTTACTGACTTATATGTACCTAATTTGTACGAATTCTCCTCTTCAAAAGTTTGCCGATGAGTACCCATTACTCTACACAATATTTTTTAAATAAAATAACTTGCTACAAACTAATTCTACACAGTCTACGGTGCGGACAAACGCTAATTAATAATGATTCCTTCTGGTATGTAACAAAATTCAATTTGCCTTAAGATTTTAGGATCAAACGCTTGGCCTTAATTTGTTTCAAAGGGCCAACTAAACGTTCTGTTGGCGACAATATATTAAATCTCTAATTAGTTTTACTGAGAAACAAAGTGTTGAGTAGTTAATAAACCTCTCTTCCGGATGTGTCCTACATTGTCCTAATTTTTATGTTGATGGCCTATGATTATACTTATTTTTTTAACAGATCTAATTGTGTAATTAATTACCAAAGGTCAATTTCTCATTGGAATATTTTTATTTGTAGTACCTATTTAAATAAATAGAATAATCATTTACGGAGCCGTAAAACCCGGTGTTGAATATACTTACAAAGTTGATTTAATTTCAATGTGTAGTGTTTGCGCAAAAGAAAAAGGGAAAAGGTTGGTGACGTTAGTATGAGAATATTCATTGGCAAAAGTTAGTTTTATTTTAAAGAGGTATTCTTGAAATACTTTATGGCTTTTCAACCAAGACTTGTAATGAAAGAAGTAAGAAACTTTCCAGGCGCTCGCAACAAAGCATTCGCTTGAATAATTTGTTGAAAGTCATTCGTACTATTTCTTACCATTTCCGAGAAAAACTAACCAACTTTTAACGAACAAAAGCTTGTGAAGTTCAGCTTGATAACGGAACCCCTAGGAATTCTAACTGAGATATTATATTGAAGTTTTCAGAGACTATTTTCGATATAATCAGAGATAAAACTGTTCCTTTCATAAAATTTAGATGAAGATTAAAACCAAATAAAATTGCTATTATTGAATGAATTATGTTTTAGTTTGAATGAGTGATGATAGGAAAGTTTCGTTGACATATTTATTATGGAATGTGATCATCACTTTGTAAAAATAAGTGTGGTATGGTAAAATATGGGTAAAAGTCATTAAATAAATAAATAAATAATAAATATCTTTGGACATTATTCCACACAGCGCCATCTAGTCCCAAGTGGGCTAATTTATAGTCCATTATTATGGATACTAGACAACGGAAAAACATACTTAAATACTTTTTCTTTTGTAAATACATACTTAATATACATAGGAAACACCCAGACCAATACAAACAGACATGTTCATGCACACAAATGTTTGTACTGTGCGGGGATCGAACCCGCGATCCCTGGTGTTGTAGCCGACTTCTCAACAATTACACCAAGACGGTCGTCAAAATAAACAACAAGATACGTTACCTTTATACTTCACGAATTCGAAAAGTGGCACCCGACAGTGACGCATGAAAGACGTGCACGTAAACAAGTCGCTGACATTTTGGCTTGAAAGCAAGTCCATTAGACCTGCTTCTATGTTTCCACTTTTTTACGCGTGTGACGTATCTTTCACTTTTTGTTTCTATCGAAGGGAAAAATGCACTATTCTATAACAAATAGAGCGCCTCGGTTATACCTCTAATATATTGCGCCAAAGTGGACGACATAGAAGTGCTAGTCGACAAAACAAATGCTCCAAGCCTAGAATGCAGGTCAGCTAGAACTCCTCATTTATAGCCTTTTCACACTAGCGTGCTAGCTAGTCTTTTCAAATAGCAGCGATTTAGTTCCAACCCCCGGCGATAGCGCAAACAAATCGCTAGTATGAATAGGCTCATAGGGTGAGTTCTGTGCTCAACAGTAGAACGTGAAATGGAACTGTTTGGTTTAGTACCTACTTACCTTTTATTATTACAGTTGGTAGATAACTTGTCATAGCATACACACATACCATCACGCCTCTTTCCCAACGGGGTAGGCAGATACCACTTTCATAGCAATAATGTTCTTTCATGATTTTCAATCCTCGACCCATACTGAGTAGTAAATTTGTTTGAAAAATCACTCGATCGGCAATGTTCTCAGTAATTACTATTTTAGAAAAGAGGATTTGCATGTTTTTGGTGTTTTTTAAACAAAAGTAATATTTTTTACATTATAATTTAGACTGTGAATAAAATAAAAATGTATTTGGGTAATCTACATGTGTTCATGTTTTATTTTATGAGTTTGCCAGTGCAGCGCACGCAACGATAACAATCACTGTTTTCAACTGGCCGTTGGTTTCTGTTGCCAGGAAAAAGCTTTCGGTTGCACCTGCGACTGCTCTATAAGTATTTCTTTATTCGTATCATGATTGCAGTCAATTAAAAGTCAGACTATAGTAAGGATGTACTTACTCGAAACTTGCGTAGATGCACGGAGTTTTTACCTGCTCTGGACATCTACCGCTAGAAATTATTGGAGTTCAAATTTTCTACCAATACGTATTGACACATAGCGAGGAGAGTCCTGATAATGGACGATCGTAACCTGGCAATGAAACAAGCTTACGCAATCAGCCTACGCAATTGTTTTAACTTAATATAATTGAAGCTGTGCTACTAAAAAGCTGTGGAATTTTAATTTTTTTTAACAAATGAACACAACAACATAGGTGGATGGCATGGCATACACCTCTGCAGCGTATAGTGATGATTCTTTAAATAAATTCAACATTCCACTGGTTGTCTATTTGAATAAATATATTCTGAAGGCACGTCATAGTAGGTATTGCAAATCTGAATATGCATTAAACATTCCGTCATACCTTATTATGGCCTAGTTTTATTTGTAAACTCAAATTTTACCGGAATTTGTAGATAGAATTTTTGATTCTGCACCTGTATTTTAGGATAAAATATCCTACTACTTTTCGGCAACTCCCTAGCAGTGCCTCTCACGAAACCTCAAGAGGCTTTGAAAGGTAACACAATATATCTATGGGTTTAACCTTGTTTCATTTTTCTGTAACGTAATCTAAGGCTGCCACAGTCTTCAGGCAAAACAATAAGGGATGTGAAATAGTAGACCTAGGTTTATCTTTAGTTCTTGTCGTATTATACAAAATTTTGTTTCACAACCAACGGTTTCTGAAAACCAGAAAAAGACATTCGGTCATCTTGGCATCAGGCGAGAATCGAACCCGCATCTTTCGCTAACCGGGCGACTGCACTAATCACTGTGCTACCGAGACCATGAACAGACCGGCCGAATCTTTCTGGTATATTTACCCTATGAGCCAGGGTGATTTCATCAATGATAAAGGGGATGCCTTTATTTTCTTCAACACTCTGAAGAAATATTATTTCCAATATTTCAAATATTAAGATGAAAAAGCTAGTAGTTTTTTAGTGCCCGGTAAGGAAAGATGCGGGTTCGATTCCCGCCTGATGCCGAGATGACCGAATGTCTTTTTGTGGTTTTCAGATCTTTAGTAAAGATACTGCAAGGAAAATGCTAAAAACAATAATAACCATAATAGCCTCTTTTATCGTAATTATCTCTTCTCTTCACCCCTGAGAAATAATCATGGTTGAACTTCCCATCTAAAAAAAGCTGAAACCCCACCATAGTTAAATCAACCACGAATCTCTGGCCACCACCAAAAGATAACATCCCCTGGTTGACAGTTCTTCATTTCTGTGTACTTTCCTTCCAGCTGATGGTGGACAGTCTCGGCATCATGCTGATGTCACCACTGGCTGTGCTGGCGGCGTGGCTCTCTGGACGGACGTTAGCTGGGCTGATGACACAGGATAGCCACGCGACCCCTTGGCCTCTAGCTTCGACCTTTGTTCTGGCCTGCATGACCCTTGTAAGTTTCCTACAATTTAATTCCTTTTTTCTCAACGTGCCGCCGCCGCCGTTGCTTCTTTTTTTGCGATGTTGGATTTGGACGCCAGTATGGACTTCCTAGGCACATACCTGTAGTACCGTTTTAACACTCGAAAATTGAAATGAGACATTATTTAATACAAGCTAAACGCAAATACCGTAACATAACATAAACGGCCTATAAACGTCCCACTGCTGGGCACAGGCCTCACCTCAACTACGAGGTGGATGGTGGTGGTGAAGATTACTCTTTCAGAGATAATTTGGGGTCGACCAGGCAAAACCAAAATATCATCAAGCAGTCAAAATGTTTACGTAGATTAACTACTTTCTAGAGCATCATGTTCTAGTGGTTAAACACTATGAAATTCATGGTTTTAAGTTGAGGAGATGTTTTGTACTGTATTTCTAAAATTGCAGGTATGTTACTATTGTTGGATAGTGTCAGCTGCGACTCGTCACGCTCTTGGCTGGTGGTTATGGTACAGATCACAGTACGAAGTCAGACTTCAGATACAAGAGGTTGAAGAGTGAACAAGAACTGGCATGCTACAGTATTTCATGGTTGTGCTTTCTTACCAGAGATGTCGTTTGACACAATTTATTGTAAGCATTGGCGTAACTATGGTGATATGGCCTTGCCAAATTTTGACACAGCCATTCTTTATTTTTTGTTGGTTAGATTATGCTGATGCCCGTGGCCATTGTTGATGGCTTTTACAGGAGGCCTGTGGCTAATGTTGCTGACTATTTTAGGCTGGACAGGAGCTTGTGGCCCGTTTCATTTTGCTTCATATGACATCTTTTTGTTACGTCACTGCAGCACTGATTGCAGGGCTAAGAAGGTTTAGAATAGTGAGAATCAATATTTGATTAGTTAATAAGAAACCACTTAAAGAATTTGTAATACTTGATCAACCACAGATACTACAACATTTACCAAATAACAACTCCTGAAGGCTAGAGCATCAAATGTCATAACATATTGTAATGTTTGCTGGTAAGAATACCTTTTGAAATGGCTCGTCTGAGACAGACAGTAGATGTTTCATCCTATTTTTGAACATCATTACTTATTTATTCCAACTTTCCGTATCTGATTCAATATTATCGAAACCAAAAACAAAATAATGAATGAATAATGCAGTTCTTGGTAATTTCGCAGTTATTTGCGGCATTTCTACGTACTACTTCTTCATCTTTATTTTAAAATAAATCATTCTCCACCTCCACCTGCATTTTAAAATATTTAAATATAAGTATTGTTAATAAGTAAAAGATTATGCAACTTTTAATATTGGTAAGTTTTTAAAATTTTAACTTTGTATGTTTTTTTTAATCATGTAGATGTAGACTTTTATGAAGTTGGTAGGTACTTAAATATAATTCCAACTGAAATCTCCAAAGTAAACGCCTCGTTAAAAATAATTGTTTTGTTTAACTGAATACATAGCTACAGGTACAGCAGGTTTTTAAAAAGGTCTACCGCTGAGTACGAGAGCGGGGGAGCGTGGGGCTCACCCACCCCAGTGGGCGTGGGCATACCCACTAAACTCCGCGGAGGCCATCTTCTGCGCGGTACCAGGAATCCCCGAGGACCCCCGCGAGGGACTCTATCAGTGGTGTAGTTAAGCACTGTATCCACAATTTTACAGGTTCAGGCTTCAGTGCTTACTTACTGCCTAACGTGCCTTATAAAGCATGGATTTACTCGTAGATAGAATAAACTTAATTATTATGGCAGAAAATAATTCTGTGACTCAGGTTAGGATTGGTTTTGACTAAGCAAAAATCCACAAAACTTGCATGTTAACCAAATTATAACTGTTTATTGCTTGAGAATAGAAACATCTGCCAGGTACTCCGGCCAAGATCTGATCTTGCTGTAGAGCTTCCTTCCAGGGCTGAGAGTGGCGATCAGTTGCCTGTGGGCGACGAGGCGGTACTGTGGAGTCAGGTGGCCTCGCTCCACCGCACACTTCAGCAGAGCCTTCGTTGCGTCCAGCATTTGAGGAGTTGGATCAGTATCTGCAAATAATTAATGACAACTTGGAATGGTTTTAGGATCAGCGTCAATTTGAACTTCTCAAGTAACTGAATTAACTTTTTTGGAAATGTTTGTTGAACAACTGATTTTCGACGAAACGTTGTTCGATCAGACAAGGGTAAACCATTTTTTTATTTTTTGTTGGTAATTTATGCTGAGGCCCATGGCCATTGTTAATGGCTTTTTCAGGAGGCCTTTGGTTAATGTTCCTATTTCAGGCTGGACAGAAGCTTGGGCCCGTTTCGTTTTGCTTCGTATGACATCTTTTTGTTACGTCACTGCAGCACTGATTGTAGGGCTAAGGAGGATTAGAATAGGGAGAATCAATCTTTATTTTGATAATCAGAAACTACTCAAGATTTATGTAATACTTGATCAACCACAGATACTACAACATTTAACAACTAACAACTTCTAATGTCATGATATGTAATGTTTGCTGGTAAGAATAACTTTTGAAATGGCTCGTTTGAGACAGACAGTAGATGTTTCATCCTATTTTTGAACATTTCATACCAGTCATCATCATCATTAAATAATAGTCAATATTACTTATTTATTCCGATTTTCTGTATCTGATTCAATATTATCGAAACCAAAAACAAAATAAATCATAAATGATTATGCAGTTCTTTGTAATTTCGCAGTTAATCATTCTCCGCCTTTTCCATTACGTGCATTTTAAAATATTTGAATATAAGTATTGTTAACAAGTAATTAGGCGCGCATTAGGGGAGGCCTACGTCCAGCAGTGGACCAGCATAGGCTGATGATGATGATGATAACAAGTAATAGATTATGAAACTGTTCATCTTGGTACGTTTTTAACATTTTAACTTTGTATGTTTTTTTAATCATTTAGATGTAGACTTTTATGAAGTTGGTAGGCTTGAATATAATTCCAACTGAAATCTCCAAAGTAAACGCCTCGTTAAAAATATTTGTTTTGTTTTACTGAATACAGAGCTACAGGTACAGCAGGTTTTTAAAAAGGTCTACTGCTGTGTAGTCCTGTCTACACATTTTTACAGGTTCAGGTTTTACTGCCTAACGTGCCTTAAAAAGCACGGATTTACAACTTAATTATTACGGCAGAAAATAATTCAGTGACTCAGGTTAGGATGGGTTTTGAATAAACAAAAGTCCATAAAACTTGCATGTTAACCAAATTACAACTGTTTATTGCTTGAGAATTGAAACATCTGCCAGGTATTCGGGCCAAGATCTGATCTTGCTGTAGAGTTTCCTTCCAGGACTGAGAGTGGCAATCAGCTGCCTGTGGGCGACGAGGCGGTACTGTGGAGTCAGGTGGCCTCGCTCCACCGCACACTTCAGCAGAGCCTTCGTTGCGTCCAGCATTTGAGGAGTTGGATCAGTATCTGCAAATAATTAATGACAACTTGGAATGGTTTTAGGATCAGCGTCAATTTGAACTTCTCAAGTAACTGAATTAACTTTTTTGGAAATGTTTGTTGAACAAGGGTTGTTAAGCGTTGTAACGTCAAACCGGTCTATTTCGTTACATATGGTTCCCAAGATATTACTTTTTTGAACTTTAGTTCACGCGTTCAATAGGACAATGCTTGTCGCGTCAGCTAGTAATTATTAAAAGTTGTCATTTCAGGCAGTAAAAACTAACCTTTTACTTTGTAGTAGGTACTGAAAAACACATCTCTGTCACTTTTCACCATCATCGTCATACATTCTTTTTTTTTCTCTTAAATCTTTGCTATCGCAATCTCAGCTGCTAAAACACGCTTTCAATCTCTGGAGCGAGGCCCAGCCATCTAAGATACGGGCTCTGCCTAGTTAGGATGGCAGCAGCATACTTATTCCTAGTTTTCATTGTATTGCTTAGCTTTAAGTGAACTCTGTTGTTAAATTAAGTAATCTCAATAAAGATAAAGTAAGGTTCATCATCACATCAGCCACAATACGTCCACTGCTGAACATTGGCCTCCCACAATTGTTGCCTTTAGTCGATTTTAAAGTAGTAAATAGAACTGCACCTTCAAAATTCCCAATAAAAGAGATACCGATAGAGCGTCTGTTGTATCCTAGTGTATGAGCACCCACGTGGATCCACCCTGAACCTTCATAGACCTTACCGCTACCTCCCACGTAGAACCTGAAAGAATAACCAGTTATTTTATAAAAGTACAAACATACATACCCGCACGAACATATCACTAATGGGTTAGTTAGGGGCACACTGATTGTTGCCGTCATAATAAACGGAACATTCAGAAGCCCACATTTCGCTAAGGGAATTTGAACCCAACGTGGCAAGGGGTGAACCTACCGCCGTTTTTCGGGTTGCTTGGGTTTTACATCGGTGTTTTCCATCACCGGAGAGTTAGCCGCTACTTGTACAGTCGAGGAATGAAAAGGTTGACCATGCAGTTTCCAAATAAATTTATTTACGCGTTGCAAGCCCATGTTATTTATGCTATCAATAGTATACAATGGAATATACAAAACCATTTTATGTGAAGATGACGTGTCGTGTCATTATGATTTTATAGAACCGGAATTTAGTATTAAATAATGCATTTTTAAAAGCACAATCAAACAAAGAGAACAAAGAGACCCCTCAATTCAAAGGAATATAAAATAAAAATTAAAAACCTACGTGTATTTGACAGACTGTAAGGGAAAGGCTCTTTACAACTGGTTTGAATTAAATAATAAATATCATTGAATACGCAACAAAAGCCTATGCAAGTATTTGGGTCCGGCCTCGAAACCAAGTTCAAAAAGAGATATTGTTTTAAAAATTGCTCCAGCATAATGTGTTTTAAAAAACGAACAGCTTTAAAACTACATTTCACACTTAGGTACTTTGCTAGTCATAGACTTCGTCATGATAACAAATATGTTATGTTTAGCTTTAACTTCTTTAGCAGTTAGCTGGGTTAATGTACACCAGTCCTCAAACCATGCCTCAAACTAAAAAAGATTGCACTTAATGTACGAACTACGAAACGGATATACATGCTCGTACTCAAATACCTTTTTGTTAACACATAGATAATAAACTTGTATACATGTACCTTTATGTAGAGGCTTTTACAACGACAGTGGCAAACAATGATGGTAGGCGCAGCCTATGGACACATGCAAATCAAGGGGCATTACTAGCATACAAGAACCTTTTCAAACCCTTCTTGAAGGACTCCATTCATAGCTCATTGGGAAAACCTCGGCACTATCCTACCGCTAGGAGGAACGGTGGGAAAGTGTGGGACTCGCCCACGTCTGAGGTGGGAATACCAACTTAAATAAGCCCAGTGTATCTCCGCTCCTCTTTGCAAGGGGCAATGTAAACAACTTGAGTGTCCTGGGGAGTCAGCATCTCAAGAATCGGACTGTACAAAACCATGGCGGCTCCAGAGTATGTGGATGAAACCCCTGACGATGGCGGGCGGTATATGGTAGAAGGTAGCCGCGGCCATGATATCAAACATTTTTTCAGAACAAAATCTGTTGTACAAGCGGCAGAAAACGCAAAGTGAGGAGAATTCTCTCCTTGAACTTAGCGGTTCCAGGCCACAAGTCAGCTTGGCTTGTTGAGTTTTGTACACATGTAAACTTACGAGGAGCCGATATCCCAATAGTTAAGGTTCTCCATGTGGTAAGTCTGTATGTTCCGCATGAGCTCCTTGCAGCCGGCGTCGGTGGGGCACGAAGGACTAGCGGTGTGCTGTATGATGACCAGATCCACCGGTCGGGGCAAGTATTCCACCTGGACTGGGTCCAAGCCATCCCACTGGCTTTTAGTTACTACACCACAGTCTGAAACCAAGCAAAGTACCTATAGATACCTACATACATCTTAAAGATATTTCTCGACCTTATTTTTAGTGTAAGAGTTAAAACAAAGGAAAAAAACGTCCTCATGGTTTTTGAGATTCATAACTTAAAATAGCATAAAATAGTAAACATTGTGAACCAAAACAAAACCTTATGCTTATTTGTAAAAGAGTTGCTACATGGAACTATTCAAGCGGAAGGATTTAAGGAGCAGCAATGCATAAACCAAATGTTTTTGCCAAAATCTCCTTACGATAACTTATTTGTTTGCAAACATGTTCGATTTTAACTTTGAGCTGAGTTATTTTGTCTCAAAATTAAATAACTTTAAAATATAATCTTCACCATAAACAAAAAGAAGATCTTACCTCCATTAACTAAACTTCCTAGACAAATAATAACAAAAACACTTAATAACTTCAACATTTTTACTAAACCAACACCTCCAATCTTGAGAGCTCACTTAAAACTAACTTCGAAGATATTTTGAGGTGATAATACTGCATACGACGGGAATAACCCGTGCCCCTAGTCTTTTTGTATCTCTCTTCCTCGTTAATTACAAGAAAGAGACGGGTACTAAAATCTGCAAAGTTGATAGCAAGATGATGACGTCAGGGCTGGATGTCTCATGTCTGTACCTACAACATGATAACTGTCTATAGGGGAACTACCGGACATCGACCTTACATTCTCGTATGCACTTTGTTTGGCAACTTAAAATGGCTTTTCGTTAAGTAAGTTCGCAAAGTTTACTGCGAAAGAATACTTTACAACCTTTCAGTAATCAAAAGTTTAAAAAGGTAATTCTTGTCTCGCAGAAACTAAATATTTTTTGATTCTCTCAGGGACTTTTTGGCACAGGGATTACCCCAGTAACGGATAGTTTCTTACGAAAGTACCTATCTTTTATGGCAGATAAGCTGTCAGAAACATAATGTGATGTGCGACATAGTAAAATAACATACAATTTATTAAATGCAAATATGAACATCACTTAAATCGAATAAAATGATTTCACAAATGTAAGATTAGATAAGATAAATACTTTTTTGCACAAAGGAAACGATTAAAAAACAATGCTTACAGAGATTTAGTACTAGGTACAATGTAGACAGCCTTATCCCCAAAAGCGATCTCTTCCAGACAACCTTCTGGTAGAGAAAAAAGGTAAGCAACAGAGATGTGGTGGTGCAAGATGGTTATTGAGACCTGAGAATAAACCTGACTATTCTAGCACTTAGTTTTCATTTTAGCACACTATATTTTCGAGAGTGCCAATTTTTAAGGTTTGCGATAAGCTCTATGAACGTTTAACAGGTAGGTACCTAGGTATTTTTGAATGACACTACGTTCTTAGGATGTATACCTACAAAGTACATTGTGTAATTGTATTTACCCAATTTTAATTTAGTTAGTGGTGGAAAGGGTACCGTGTTGTGTGCATGAGTGTTCAGTGTCTCTCGGAAATGTTCACAAATCTTCATAGCAATAAGAATAAAAAGGGACACAACGCACTAACTACTTACAGCAGTAGAATTTTTTTTTTGTGGGTCTGTTTGCGTTTATATGAATAAGAGGATATAATATAATAGCTAATTAGCTATGCTTTGATTAAAAAACATTAACGAATGTAAAGAAAAAAAAAGTAAAAAAAAAAATAAATAAATCAAAAGTAAAAGTAAAGTAAAGTTTCCAAAAGTAGCTTTGGACCGCAAGGAGTGGAAGGTGGGAGGGGAGGCCTTTGCCCTGCAGTGGGACAGCATGGGCTGAAAATAAATAATAATAATAACGAATGTTGCCGATTCCCTGTACTTAACTGTGGGACATCCCCATAGTTTTTCAATCCAGTTTTGTTTCGACTAGGTAATATCTAATAGTTTTATTCTTATGAATATAATGTGGAGTTTAGTTTCCACAGTAAACAGTTGGTAGGTTACCTATACTCAGACTTTTAATTAGGTGCAGATACAATTTGTAATTTTACTGCAGCTCATTAAAAGTTTGAATAAAGGTACCGATGTCTACGTTACAACAATAAGGTTTCAGAGGTGCCAGAATGTAACGTGAATTTAAGTTTCAGCCAAGTTTTTCAAATTATCACGTGAGCTAACGGTTTTTCCATAAGGTGTTCCATTCGGAATAAAATGTAATTTTATTGATTAAAAACTGTATGCTTTAATTTTAATTTCATAAATTTTGCGGCAACGATGACGAATTAACATTTAACTAGTAAATTTCATGAAGGCGTTTGTCTTTCAAGCTTTGAATGAGAAACTACTGAAATGGCAAGTAGACTGAAAGCACTTTTACTCTTGCAGTCAAAACCTTTATTTTGCCACTAACACTAATTGATTGATTACATAATAAACGATTGTCTACGTGGAGACGTTCAATCGAATATTATACAATAGGGAGTGTCCATAAAACTGTTCATTGCCACACCAGGCGCTCGTTTCCATCATCCCACGCACACAATATGCCATAAGCTGAAATTCTACGCTCATCACCAACGTGGCAGGCACTCTTTCAAATCAGTGAAGGAGGAGAACCAAGCATTACAACCTTGTTCTGGTACAAATAAGTAGGCCTACTATACCTTTAAGCACTATACTTGGGAGAAGGCAGCGCGGGAGTGTTGGAGTCTACCACCCCGGAGAGGGGTGGGAATACCCACTAAGACACCGAGGCGGCCTTCTTCTGCGCGTGACCAGGGTTTACCAAGGACTTACCCGAGGAGGAACTCTACCGGTTAAACTCGGTACCCCGACTCACCTCGAGGGGATACAACTTGTATCATCACTCAACTAAATGAATAGTTATTTTCGAAATTTAAAGTTATACTGAATGTCACATTATACGCTAATGCTCGACAGTCTGGGAGTTAGTATTGTAATGATCAAAGTCGAATCTTTAATGTTAAATTACAAGCAAATGCTCCCGGTCATAGGGCATTTTAGGCGTCATTTTTAACGCGTACAGCGCTTGGCGATTGTGTTATACGATGGCTATAAGAAGTAGTATGTTATGCTCGTGCTCAACATGTCCGTTTAAGCTCTAGTAAAAAATCAGACTGTCTTGTACACACGGTAAAATTATACGGAGGTATATAGGTACGTACGCCAGGTCACAATTTTCGACTTTGCATCAGTCCTGGCATAACGTACCTATAAATCTATCTATATATATAAAAGAAAGTCGTGTTAGTTACTCCACTTATAACTCAAGAACGGCTGAACCGATTTAGCTGAAAATTGGCATGGAGGTAGTTTAGAGCCAGGAAAAGGACATAGGATACTTTTTTTCTTATTTTTTTTATTTATTGCCCTTAAGGCGGAACAAAGTTCGCCGGATGAGCTAGTATATTATAAATATCATTGATTGAAACCTACTTTTCAATTACCTCTGTCTTGGAAGCCATCTGCCGTTTGGCTCTCAAAAATTTCGTTAGTGCCTTCCTTGTAACATTCAATAGAACGACTTAAGTAGAACTAGTGACAACGAAGGCCCTAACATGCCAAACGATACAGTATCTTGTGTCTCATAGATTTAGTACATTTCTGCGTGGTACACGACTTAACATGCGAGTAATTTGTGATATAATAAAGAGCGACATAATAAGTAAATCAGATGATCACGCGTCATTAAATACAATTTTATTGATAACACAATTAGACTAAAGTTATTTACGATAACCCCGATGTTAAATTATATAAATAACATTATTTTGCTACCGGTTAATATGATTGGCAGATTAAAAATAGTTACATTAAATCAAACGCAACTGTAAAATTATAGTGACACCATTGAATCGTATTTCATAATCCATTTTTCTGACGACTGGGCGATGCTCTTTACTGTACAATGCTCTTTACTGTACTATGCTCTTCCATCCGGTTAACCCTAGCCAGTAAAGTCTAGCAGGCTTCTCATGAGTTCGCGCCTTGGCGTGGCGAGAGGGCTTAGTACCGGTTTTAGAGTGGAACCACCGGGACGCCAAGAGAACTCAGGCGTGGCAGTGTGGTGGACTTGCCACTCACCCGCTGCGGAGCCGCCCGTTGGGTGGCTCGTGGTTGCGGGCCCAATAGGGTCTGCGTACGGTGGGAGCCAGCGGGCCGAAGGGGGTGCTCTGGCTTGCATTGCACGGCGTCCACCGAGACAGCGAAAGTGTCTGCGTACTCCAGGCGCTTTCGTGGCCACCCCCCTTCGTTGGGGGGTCGGTCGGAGGGGGCCCCATGAGGCGCTAGCACTGGCGGCGGAGCAGTGCGGTATTACTTACGGTAGGATCACCAAAGTGCCACGGTCGAGTGCCGTGGGGTTTTAGTCGGTAGAAGTCCGACATAACGTCGTCGTCCCCCTGGGCAGCGAGGTATCCATGAGGATTCCCCCACGAAAAAGAAAAAAAAAACTAGCAGGCTTGCGCCCTTATTATTATAATTATTGTAAGATAAGATAAATAGATAAATACCAATATTTACTCTTTTCTTTAAAATATAATTGTGTAGAGCTGTTTAAATTTCCCCCACGATGTTAAACAATTGATATTATTGCCCTGCCGCACGTTCGGCTGGTAACTGCACCCAGAAGTTCTGCCGTAGAACTAAGTTCAAGTTCTAACGTAGGTGATTTTAGTGGGTGGCATAGATACACCTAACCAAATTCAATTTGAACTTGATTTGCATATTACATGGTAGTACAGGTTACAACTTAATTTAAGTATACTCGTAACAGCTCATGTTTAGACAAACGAGGCCATTCGTGCAGCAATGAATATTCTATGGAATAAATATCAACATTCGATAGTAATTATTTGTGTCCTAAATGTCCTAGAGGGATTGCCCAACAATGTTTCATGCCTCAAGGTTAAAGTAATATCAATTTGAATATTTTTTATTTTTAAAGCTATCTGATTATTCGACTACCTGGCCTGAAAAGAGATAATTTAGTATCTATCTTAAGACCTTCGTGTCAATTTTGACCCATTTTGATTTTTGCACAATGTTTTCATTCAAACACTTTAGGCATAGTGCCTGGAAACAAATACCGTCATTAAAAGTTCAACAAATAAATAAATAGGACTATTTATGACTGTAGAAACCATTTTGCAACTTCTGTCAACTTTCTGTTTCATTTATTTTCATGTCAAACTATATGACTCTGTTGGTTTATTTAAACATTCACTCTGTATTGCAAAACATTGGACGATTTAAAATGAATAACTGCTAAGTTTCTTGCCGGGTATTCTCAGTAGAAACAAAAATTAAATTTCTTGACGGTTCGAAAGTATTTCGTAATGGTCTAATTGAATAAAGGAATATTGTATTTGAAATTAAAACTTACTCTCAAACAGGTATTTTCTCGTTACTCCTCCTTATTCACCGTACATACTTCACTGATTAAAAACAACATTTTGCTTCATATTAAAAAGAAGGGTAATAAAATAACACTCTAATTAATTTTCATCATCAAAGATATTGTAGAAATTCCTTTTCCAAAATAAACACATTTTGATTTTGCTCCATAAAAACAAGAATCGCTGCTAGGTCGAACAACAAACCCAATTTAGCTAAATGTATGGCTAGTTATATATGCTTCGGTGGATTTTAATTGAGGATACTCTAAATCAGGGTTTCTCAAAGAGGGGTACGCGTACCCCTAGGGGTACGCCATTCGAGGGCAAGGGGTACGCGACAAAATTTACAAGGTTAAAATTGACCAAAATTACACCTAAAATCTTAGATTAAAGAAAAGGGGAAGATACGGTACGCGCTTATAATTGTCAACTAAAATATGGGCTTTTACGCACACTACATCCATTCGAACACACACTACGCAAAATAATAACGAAGTGATATGACATCAAAAGATAAAGATAGAGCGATGGGCTCCTCAATAGTGCGAGCGAGAAAAGTCTATGTAAGAAAACCTGTTTTTGCAGGAATCTATCGAATCGTGTCTAACGCACACATCCCGTTTAGTCTGTCTCTGTCACTCAAAAATGACGGATTTTATGGAAAATACAAGAATATTTTCTTTAAAAATATAATTTTGTTGTTCCTACGCATGAAACATGATTTCCTGTGATTTGTTTTTACGCCTTGAATGATTTGTGTAGTGAATAAAGGCACAGCCAGGCATTTTTTGCGTCAATTAGTTGGAATATTGTATTTCAATGTCAACGAGTAAGACAGCATCACGTCGCAGTGTTTCAACGCAGACTGAAGCAAACCAAGTACACTGTACTCAGTTTAGTAGGACCGCGCGCGGCTAGCTGTTGCCGCATCTTCTTCTTTTGCTTTAATCTAAGCCTAAAATTGAATCCCTTTGCGACAAGAAACAAGCACATCCATCACATTAATATTAAAAAGACATTTCTTTTGGCACTATGTTTGTTACCTTTTATTTAAAATAAAAACCTTATTTTCTTCAATAGTCAATTTTATTATTTTCTTTGGGGGGGTGGGGAGAGCAATTAATTAATTAGGGGTACGCTGTCACCTGGAAATTTTAACAGGGGTACGTGGTGCCAAAAGTTTGAGAAACCCTGCTCTAAATGAACGAAGAGAAACAACCTCTTGTGTTGGAATATTAGAATAATAATGACCCCTGTGGATTTTCTCTCGATGTTTTTCTTAGCGGGATGTAAAGTTTTACGGAACAACGATTAAAACAATTTTTATCGGTAAGTTCGAGTAGACAGTTCAACGCAATATTAAATATTAATTAGCGATGTTTTACAAGGACATAATATTATTATTATTTAATAACGTAATATTGCTTCAAAGCAGTGAAACGTGGGTTGGCCTTTTATTTAATGGTAAATTATGTACCTACCTACTTAGCTTTTGTGATCTTTGACCCATACTTATGACTCGTGCCATCTCTTAACTTGAGCTCAGGCCTGTGCTCAGCAGTGGGACGTTGGAAAACTGCTGTTTGTTTGTATTCACCAGTCATTAAAATCTTAAGCTCGTCTCACGGTCCCACTCACCTGCAACCGCGAGATCTCTTCGCCAACCGACTTGTTGGCGCGGCACACCAGACTCTGGTAGAAGTGCGCGAGCCCCCCGGAACGCCATCAGGCACCTTGAACAACCTTGAGCTTTTTTCGTGAGGCTCTTAGAAAGAGACCGCGTGTGTTACCTGCCTATAGTTATTATAAGTATCGACTATTACTTAGTATACAGGGTGTCCCGAAACGTGACGTCAAGCGGGCACGGGATGATAGGCTAGGTCATACCGGCTCTGGGAAAAATAAGGAAAAAAATCTATGTCACTTGGTTTAGTAATAATAATAATATTTTAGAAATTTTTGGAAATCGACACCCTTGACTAAGTTTTCATGTACTATACTCATAAATGACCAAATTTCGCAGCGTTTTATTTTTTTATTATATCCTAGAAAACTATGCTTTCGATTATAGTCACTTTTATGATGATCAATTTTGGACATTTAGTAAAAAAAAATAAAGTTCGACTGAGTCATGGTTAAGAATTTTTATGTCACCTAACTTCATCCCTCATTTTCTTTAAAAAACATTACTATAGCATCCTTGGCAAGTTGTCTAGAAAAATAGCCCATTTCATCAAGATTTCAAAAAGGTAAAATACTAACCATTTCCTTGTCTTATCTTTCCATGAAAAATATTATGAACCAAAATGGGTCGTTCAAAACTTGAACTAGGTGAAATCTATTAGTATGCCTTACTTGGATGACAAAAGAAATAATGACCGTAGGTTAGTGGCAGCGGCAAAAATAAATCGTTTGCTGTTGCTAAGCATTCCATGATTGGTCGGTTAATGTGATGGGTACCAGTCCGTTTTTTTTTTCATAGTATCTCCGTACACATGACATTAAGCAGTTGTCCCCAGCTGAAGGTGCTAGCAGAAGTCAGCCGCGAAACTTATTCAGAGAGCTTAGGGCGCCTTAATATCATCTAACTACATGGCTCAATAGCAGCTCTGGTATCTTACTTTCACGGTAAATGCCACATCACCCTTACCATTTTCGTTCAGTCCTCCTTACAAACATACATAATCCGTCCCACAGCTGGGCTCAGGCCTCACCTCAACTTAAGGGTGGGCGCTAGCCATACTCTAACACGCGAGCTCAGTGCGGATTGTTGCAGGAGTGTAAATTCAGTGATATAAAAAAAAACTCAGATGTCATCAAGCCGCCCTAAGGCCTTCGACTAAGCATTATGACTAACATCTAACGATGCCAACCGGGACGAACTGCTTAACGTGCCTTCCGAAGCACGGAGACGTCGCAAAAATACACTACTAGTCTTCCTTGCTCTATTGCAAAGAAATGTCATTCAGCAAGAGCGAGATAAAAAACGGAAATAGGTAGGTGGGTATGCCGGTGACTGTACCACAATCCACACTTAGCTGACTGTGCAGACGTGTAAGAGTATGATATTGTAGCAATACAGGATAGTTTCGGTGAGCGTAAGCGTGAACGTTGAGCATAAGTCTGACCTCAACTGGTGACACTTATGCTCAACACTGGGCACAGGCAACGTCTTCCGGGACCAACCGCTTAGCGTGCCCTCGAAGGACGGAGAAGCTATTAAAGTTTTTTTTTTTGAGTGGTCACCCATCACATTAACTGACCAATCATGAAATGCTTAGCAAAGCAAACGATTCATTTTTGCCGCTGCCGCTAACCTACGATCACTTTTTCTTTATCATCCAAGCAAGGCATACTGTAGACTTCACCTAGTTCAAGTTTTGAACGACCCATTTTGGTTCATAATATTTTTCATGGAAAGATAAGACAAGGAAATGGTTAGTATTTTACCTTTTTGAAATCTTGATGAAATGGGCTATTTTTCTAGACAACTTGCCAAGGATGCTATAGTAATGTTTTTTAAAGAAAATGAGGGATGAAGTTAGGTGACATAAAAATTCTTAACCATGACTCAGTCGAACTTTATTTTTTTTTACTAAATGTCCAAAATTGATCATCATAAAAGTGACTATAATCGAAAGCATAGTTTTCTAGGATATAATAAAAAAATAAAACGCTGCGAAATTTGGTCATTTATGAGTATAGTACATGAAAACTTAGTCAAGGGTGTCGATTTCCAAAAATTTCTAAAATATTATTATTATTACTAAACCAAGTGACATAGATTTTTTTCCTTATTTTTCCCAGAGCCGGTATGACCTAGCCTATCATCCCGTGCCCGCTTGACGTCACGTTTCGGGACACCCTGTATAATAGTGTGTGCAACCTATAAAGAAAACCATAAATGTTTGATAGCATTTTGGACTTCCAATAGTTGCAATGAATGCATGCAAGCGATACGGCCGGTAAGGTCAGACCCGAAAGGTCATACGTCATCGGTCAGTCTGCTCCGGAACAAATATGGCGGCTTCCCGCGCAGCGATATCGGGTGTAGACAACGATAATATAATTTAAAAGAGGTAGATAGGTTATCTTAACCGAAGTCAGAACAATTCGTACACCTCAGCAAAGCATTGACAGTGTTGACAGTTTGAGACGACGTTGCGCAACATGAATCTGACTCTTTTACGCTCTAGTAAATAATCATACTGTCTTGTTCACACGTTCAAATTAAAGGTACGTACGCAGTGGACAATTTTTGACTTCGCATCAGTCGTGACATAACATATCTACCTTTCTTTATAATAATATCATGGGGTGCAGACATCCCGTCCAAAGTTAGAGTTCACTACAGGACAGTTCATTGAAAGTTTAGTTTTAATTTCAGCTGGAATACTTTGATATAAATGAACATAACATACCCTCACGGCCATATCCCTAATGGGTTAGTCAGAGGCACACTGATTGTTGCCGTCATGGTGAACGGAACATTCAGAAGCCCACATTTCGCAAGGGAAAACAATTAATGAAACGCAAAAAAAAATAGGAAAGAAGTTAATCACGGCTGTGGTTAAGCACTCTGGCTCGGTGTATTTGTCTAGTCTTGCCCAAGTATCGATAGTGTGATTGCCATCGTAATGATCGACCAATAATATTATTATTTCAATAAAAATATTAATATTGTCTATAGTGTTGTTACATATCGATACGATCGAAAGTATTGAAGCTCCTAAACTATAAACTATCGATTACACCAAATACTGTACCGATAGGTACCGCTATTACAAACCAATCCACACGCAGTGGAAATAGTATTCTTTGTTGTAAGCTTAAATAAACCATCAGGTATTATAAAAGCTGTAAAAAGTCAACATTGTATATATTGTATGATCGCAGAGACTATAAAAAGATGCCTGAATATAAATAACAATTTCATGAGAGAAAATAATGAGCTAATACAATGTAAGTATTCAACAAGGCCTCAGTGTATTAAAATTCAGTGCCTACCTGCGGCTTAATCTGATAAACCTAAGGAGTTACAATTATTTATTAACTAATACAAAGATAACGTAAAGCGTAGCGTAACTAAAATAAAAAATCTATCTAATCTATCTATCCGAAATGTTTCTTTATTTGGTTATATGCAGTCGGATTCATTATAATACTTACTAGCGACCCGCCCCCGCTTCGCACGGGTGCAATAAGATGTTAATATACATATAAACCTTCCTCTTGAATCACTCTATGTATTTGAAAAAACCGCATCAGAATCCGTTGCGTAGTTTCAAAGATTTAAGCATTCAAAGGGACATAGGGGCAGAGAAAGCGACTTTGTTTAATACTATGTAGTGATAACTCTGACTTACAGCTGGTAAACTGATAATAGAAAAAGAAATTAAAATAGGGAAGAAAAATCTGTCAAGGAGTGATCGGCATATTCGCTAGTTGTCAAATATAAACGATTTCGTTTTTCAATTTCATTTATTTAATAATGTTGAAAAAACACTTATGAAATGTAGAAAATGGTTTTGAAACTTGAAGCAAAATGATATCATGTTTTTTCGAATCTAATTTTTATGGCATTTTTATGTCGTCAAACTGACGTCAATGACTCGAAGGTTAATTGGAATATAAATGATGAATGCAAAACAATAACACCTTTATGCAAGACCATGTTTGTTGTTTACAATTGTTTCGATGACCGTATGGTAGCCATTGCTTTGATCATCACCATTATTAACATCAAGCTCGTAGCACACTTTGCAAGCACGGCAACTGCACGGCTTCGGCCCTGGAATTATCTTGCCATTCAAATTTGAACCTTAGGACGCGATCTGTGAGTTGAGTAGTTGCTGACATCTAACTGTTGGCTTCCTCACATTGCAATTGCATAATATATTGTACCTCACACAACATAAGGTTCAAATTTGAATGGCAAGAAATAGTGAGCTATGAGTTTCATGCTGGTCCATTCCTGGACGTAGGTCTCCCCTAATGCGCGCTATCACGCCCTCTCCTCAGCTAGGTAGACGCATCTATGCGTAGCTCAGTGGGTGGGCAAGCAATTTTCTTGTCATTCAAATTTAAACCTTAAAGATAAAAGTCTGAATTTAAATAGATTTTTCTTATTAAATTATTATTGAATACGTCCCGCTGCAGATTAATAGAAAAACATATTTGAAGAAGCTTAGCGCTGGGTCAGCAATGCGTTTAATTTTAAACATTTGTGGCAGTTACCATTTCATGGATAGTTCATAATATTGCATTGATTGGAAGACTAAATGATCACAACAAGTCAGTAAGATCAATCACAAATCGTTTTGTTTTAAGTAGTAGTTTCTAGTTATGTCTCAAAATGCCAAATTCATGAACGCAAATCAACGTTGAGCATCGCTTAGAAATAAAACTGTCTTTTTCAGTTCTATTGACGTTTTACGGGACAGCATGAGGGTGAGCGCGTGCTCAACGTTGATTGACGTAATTTGTGTATTCGGTGTAAAGTAAGATAACTTTAGCCTGTACTTACTTCCAACTTATTTATTTACATTTTTTGTTTCTGAGGTGATGTTATGACCTAATAGTAAGATAGTATTTCTATGAATACGAGTGTATTAAACAAACGGTAAGTTAGTACGCCAAGGAACAAACATGTTCCTTTGTGATTAACCCCCAACTTCGTACCGGTGAATGGACTAACTTAGGTACCTACCCAGGGCCAAAACAGCTGGGACTAAGTAATTATAGAGCCTTAAAAGCGTACAGATTCCTAGCTTTCCTGGTTGCTAGTTATGTTGTAATTACGACTTTAATGACTTACGAAATTATCAACTGTTTAACATATTTTGAAAGCTGAATGACAAACAAATAAGTTAAAATAACTTTGTTTGGTTAGCTTTCAAAGTACTTACGATGCTTTCGGTATGTCAAATTACAGAAAAATCTGATGATCCATCCAATGATCTGGGTGGGACTTGAGTTAAAAACATAAAGTAATATTTCATTATAAATTGTAGCTCATGTGCGATTCAGATGTTTAAGCTAGATTATTGTGAAGTTTCATTAAAATCCATTCATTCGTTTTTACGTGAAAGAGCAACACGGCACATCCACACATACAAACTTACGCCTTTTTAATATTAGTAGGATATTAGGATTGAACAGTCACAGTCCAATAGAATTTCAATAACAGAACAACGGGTTTGACAGCTGGTCAAAGATAAGAAACACTTAAGGGTAAGTTGCACCATAGTAGAAGTTAAAGTTAAAGTTAATTTTTTTGTTAAATTTGACAATTCGACGTCATTTTTGGTCGTCAAATTGTCAAATTTGACAAAAACTTTAACTTTAACTTCTACTATGGTGCAACTAACCCTTAAATTGATTGCAAACAAAATGAAGTGTAATACGGGTAGGTAAATAAACTCAACTAAGTCATAATGATTTATATATTAATAAATAATAATGTAATAATAACTTATATTAAAAACCTATTATTTATGCATAACATTAGCCCAGTGCGGCCAGACCTGAATGATGTCCTGTAGCGCATTCCCTGGACTCTTCGTGAGCCGCAGCTGGCGAGCCCCCACAAGCTTGTAGTCTTCTGATAAGTTTCTAGTCTCTAAACCGTAGTTTAGGAGGTCCTGAGCGCCTTGCAATGCTTCTGGAGTAGGCGCCTTATCTAAAAACATTTGCATCGAAAATCACTTACCCCCTTATTCATAAAAAAATAAACAGCTCTTCAACAACATTTTAACTTGTATCGCTTTGTCACTGTCATTCTTGTTACTGCCATTTGCGAGTGAGTGACACAACACGTCAATTGCTTAAACTATGCTTTAGCGCTGCTTTTGTTTTTATGAATAAGGGAGTTAACCCTTAACCAGACACTGCACATTATTTTATCAGTCAACCACATGGTAAGATAGAAAAATTAGGACGATGCACATCGCTACGATTGGTGCTTCCAAATGTTAATTGGTTATTTTAACAAATCTAATTATCCTAAGCGCACCGTGGCCCTGTGGTTAAACACTCTGGCTCCTTACCCGATGGTTAAACCTACTTTGTGTTCATTGTGCAATTTGCGGCTAATTCTCCGGTGATGGAAAACACCGATATGAAACCCAAGCAACCCGGAAAACGACTGTAGGCTAGCCCCTTACCACGTTGGGTTCAAATCCCTCGGCGAAATGGGGGTTGCTGAATGTTCCGTTCCCCATGACGGCAACAATCAGTGTGCCTCTGACTAATCTATTAGGGATATGGTCGTAAGGGTATGTTAGGGTGGATTGCGAAAGATGCGGGTTCAAGTCCTGCCTGATGCCAACATGACCAAATGTCTTTTTCTGGTTTTCTTTAGAAAGATACTGCATGGAAAATGCTAAAACAATAATAAAAACATAGTAATAGCTTTTTCATCTTAATTGGAAGTTAAATATTTGAAAAAATATTTCTTCCGAGTGTTAGAGGTGGATGCCTATAACATTGATGAAATCACCCTAGCTCATAGGGTAAAATATACCAGAAAGATTCGGCCGGTCTGTTAATGGTCTCGGTAGCATAATTGGTAGTGCAGTCGCCCGGATTGCGAAAGATGCGGGTTCAAGTCCTGCCTGATGCCAACATGACCAAATGTCTTTTTCTGGTTTTCTTTAGAAAGATACTGCATGGAAAATGCTAAAACAATAATAAAAACATAGTAATAGCTTTTTCATCTTAATTGGAAGTTAAATATTTGAAAAAATATTTCTTCCGAGTGTTAGAGGTGGATGCCTATAACATTGATGAAATCACCCTAGCTCATAGGGTAAAATATACCAGAAAGATTCGGCCGGTCTGTTAATGGTCTCGGTAGCATAATTGGTAGTGCAGTCGCCCGGATTGCGAAAGATGCGGGTTCAAGTCCTGCCTGATGCCAACATGACCAAATGTCTTTTTCTGGTTTTCTTTAGAAAGATACTGCATGGAAAATGCTAAAACAATAATAAAAACATAGTAATAGCTTTTTCATCTTAATTGGAAGTTAAATATTTGAAAAAATATTTCTTCCGAGTGTTAGAGGTGGATGCCTATAACATTGATGAAATCACCCTAGCTCATAGGGTAAAATATACCAGAAAGATTCGGCCGGTCTGTTAATGGTCTCGGTAGCATAATTGGTAGTGCAGTCGCCCGGATTGCGAAAGATGCGGGTTCAAGTCCTGCCTGATGCCAACATGACCAAATGTCTTTTTCTGGTTTTCTTTAGAAGGGTATGTTATGTTATGTTAATAATTCTGAGGGATTCAAGAAAAGGGGTGAAATAATTCAAGTAACAATGTTGGTGGTTGTGGGGTGCCTGTCAACAACCTGCCGCTTTTGAATTCCTTAGAAAATTGACTGATGATAGAGCGTGCTTTCTGAAAAGCTGCTGGTAGAGACACTTTAACTAGTTGCTCTATTCTGCACTAGCGGCCACTTCGACCGCGTGTAGATGGTATTTCTTACCTTGAAAATTCCCTATAAATCCAATACCAATGGACTGCGTGTTGTAACCAAGAGTGTGAGCGCCAACTTTGTCCCAACCAGCACCTTCATACACTTTTCCATTTCCGCCGATTAGAAAACTGAAATAAACCAAGGCTGATACTTAAACATGAAAAATTGCCCTTTACATTTCACGGCTAGGCACGGGTCTCACATCAACATCTCAGACATCAGCTTACGTCCAATATGCAGGCTAAATTCGGATTGTTAATTAACACAAAGGGGTTCGCCCTAGCCCAACGAGATAACTATCGCGCGATTAAATGAACACGATATAATCAACACGATAGTTGCATTGTGTTATTGCGCGATGACCACGTTTAACGCGTTTTATTCGGACAATCTAGGCTGCGTTTCCATTAGAGATGCGTTGCGAGAAATGTGTTTTTAGACACCAATAGAATCCCTCCATTTACCTAGCTTTGCTCAATGAAGGGACTATATTTTTCCTTAGAAACACATTCCTCGCAACGCATTTCTAGTGGAAACGCAGCCTTATAAGAGTAAAACAGGAAGAGACCCTGAAATGACACACAAAAAACTTACTTGTATCCAATATCAGTCTGTCCAATCTGCATATGGTATTTCCGAACGCTATTTGCTATTTTCTCACACTCATCATCAGTGTGACATTCATTGGTGACGGTGTGCTGTATCACAGCCATAGGCACTGGCTTTAGCAAGTCTTCATCGCGAAGAGACTCCTCACCACTCCATTCTTTTATAGGAACCACGTCAAGGCTATAACCTGTTCAGCCAATTACAATAAAACTTTTTAGTGGTTCCTAAAATAATTCCTCAGAGTCTCTGATTTAGGAGCACCTTAAATCAGAGACAAATTATGTAAATACGAGATTGTTAACTGCTAACAAGACATGAATGGGCTAATACTAATAGTAATTTTAGAAAAAAAAATAGAACCCTCAACATAATTTTTGAAGACCTATCTTTTGAGCTTCAGTTAGGATTAGATGTTTTTTTGAGGTTCTGTTTTAAGTATGGGGAACAACCTAATGTGTTGTTTTTTGGTATTGTTGTATTAGAAATATTAATGCGGTTCCTAGAATATATTATTCACTTACCAAATTTTAACAGTATAGCTTTATTAATTTGGAAAAAAAGTGTCTGTGACATACGGACAGGCAGACAGACAGACAGACGTGACGAGTTTATAAAAGTTCCATTTCAATATTAGATCAAAATAAAAAAAGTTAGCAGATTTACCTTTTGTGACCAAAGCCATCAAACTTGCAAAAAATAATCCCTTCATTTCACAAGAAAAGTATCACCACCGAAATTTAACTTCATGTAGCAATGCTGGCTGATTTTCTTAGTTCAATAACCGATGTTATTTGACGAGAGTAAACCAGTTTATGCGTTGGAAGTCCTGTCGCGTCTGTATTTGTACCCATTGACAGATAAGATGGGGCTGGGTGTTTTCCCTATACCTACGAGTAGGTGCATTAGGGATTGACTTCATACACTGAGACACACTTCAAGTTTATCAAGACAGTTGGCACATGACTTTGAGTGCATTGTTTGATGATTAAAACTATCCGATTGCAATTCTGCAGCCAGCAATCTCGACTGCTGTGAATTCCAATAAATCGTCGTTTTTACACACAGTGCTGTCAAACCCCAAACTATCCAGTTTTCAGCCTTTATTTATTTTTACTAGACAACGAATAAACAAAAACTTTTTAAAAAGGTTGTTTGAATGAAACTGTACATATTCCATATTGCAAAAGAAAAGGAAAACAGTCATGTTTACATACAGATAAACAGTGAAATCAAAGGACTGAGTAATTCCCCTTACTTCTGCCAATCAAACTAAATAAAATAGGTATATTCATTAATTGATTTGGTTACATTTTCTCCTACCAGAGTCACAAAAAGAAAGTAAAAATAAAATAACCTATGCTAAATCTCTTGATTCTGCCTTAGAAAAAACCAGGAATTTTCATGACAGGTTTGGATAAATATTTCTCTTGACTTATTTGTAAGGGATACAGAGAAGTTGCAACAGTGGTTAAACACTCTATCTCGGAACCTATGTGGTAACGAGCTCTAATTTGGCCGAGACACTTTGTCTTCACTGTACAATTTGAGGCTAACTTCCCGATGGAGGTGATCGAAACACGATAAACAACAAGAACAAGCAACCCATATTACACCAGTAAGCTCGTCCGTTCTACACTACGTTAGGTTCAAATTCGCTCGGTAAAGGGAAGTTTTTTGAATGTTCCGTTCATCATAATAATCAGTGTGCTTCTGACTACCCCGTTTGGGATATGGCCCTGAGAGTATGATCGTGTTTTATGTTCTATTGCTTATAACCAAAACGAAAAATAAAAGTGTCTGTTTAATTTAGGTTATTAGATATGTTATGAATGCCGTAATATTATGTTCTATAGATTTCTACGCAAAGTTTTTTTTTCTATATTGTAAACCAGGTGAGTACAAATTACGTAAATAGTTTAAACTTTGACTTCTAACGCTAACTAAATAAAAACTCTATTACCATTACAATGCAAAATGTCTATTTATCTCGAGTACAGACAGCCACACGTCAAGCGCGACACTTGGGTTGGAAAATGACCTTTATTACAATGGCAGAAGTTAATAATAATTGTCAAAATAAACACGCTAGACAAATCAACAGGATAACAGGTGTTGTTTCTGAAACAACCTCTATTTCTTCTGCTAGGTTAACAGGGTCAGATGCAGGTTAGGACTTTAAACCATACTTCTATGGTGGTAAGTAGAGGACATCATAACAAGTTATTTAAAAAAACATTAGTTTAGCGAAAATCAATACTTTAGAAGTTATGATTTTTTCAAGTTTCTTATGAAATTTCTCAACTCCAATCACTTCGTTCACTCTTGTTTGGAAACTATCGCACTGAATCAGTTCAAATTTGGTAAAGATGTACAATAGTAATGTAGAAACCATATTATGTGCGAGTTTTGAGTTTATTATAAGATAATTTGTTTTTTTTTTAATTTTCTCAATAATTTTTCGCCATTTTAAAAACTAATACAATTTTCAAAAAATCACCGCTGCTATGTTTGTGCACTTGATGATTTGTTTATGATCTTGAAAACTGTCTATAAGTATGATAATAGTATATGCAAAAACTTGCAGTGATGCAACCAATGGAACACTTTCAAAATTAAGTAATTCACACATTCATATATATTATAGTTCTAATCTGTCTCTAACTAGTAGGAAAGATCGGTTTTTCTCCCTCTATTTGTTACTGGCATGAACGGAAGTAGAAAATATTTTCATTAAAATTATGTATTTTGTAAGAATAAAAGTCAAAAGTACTTATTTGCAACACATTTGCAAACAAAGTGTTACATAGTTGGACGGTACACGATTTGAGACTAAAAATAAATTCCCTCTTTTTCGACACAAGACTCATAAAAAAAGGAATAAAAATATAAATAAACAGCAAAGAAACATTTAAATATATAATAAACAAATAACTGTCGAATTATCGGCTCGCGCAAATAAGCTTTCTGGTTTAGCAGATGCTAAAACTAGTTCAACTGACTAAATATCAGCAATTCTATCAAGGTTAATATGACGAAGGATAAGACCCTTTATATAACATGTCAAAGGTCCGATTTAACCCAGCATAAAGAGAATCCTTGAACTAACGATATTTAATTAAATTGAAATAATTCTAAATGGCTGAGCAAGATTTTTCACTGTCAGACTTCACTGTGCCTTCATTCATCCTAAATACAATGTCGACTTACCTGCTAATTACCTTTATTCTTTCAGGGATGTCCACAATGATAATTTTAGGATATGTTTCGATTATTCCTTCTATAAAGAACAGAAGTCAAACACGGTTCGTTGTATTCAGAGATATAATCAATAACAATCAATATAAACAACATCTTCAAACTTTTAACATCCAACCACAAGCAGCCCTTTTTCACTTGACAGCCGAAAAAAACAATATGGCCGCCCTTGTCGGTCCGAAACCAATAACGAAAGATTTAATATCTTTCGTCATTGGTTAAGTATAGGTCCAATTTTAAAAGTACCAATAATTATCGATATAAACTAAATAAGAATTTAAATTGTAAAATATACATAGTTAACAGTCGGCCATCCTGAATTAGTGTCTGACCCAGACACTGACTCAGGGCTCCTAAACTTAAAATACATTTATTTTAACACCAATCACCTAACTAATCAACAATTTAACACCTTTATATAACATTATGGTTTTGCAATAAATTATTTTATTCTAATCAAAATTGCAACAATTATAATATTCCTATTTATAGATATTTTTATCCACATAGTCAGTAACCCTAATTAAAATCTCCTAAAAATCGAATCAGTCATTTAGTATGAAGAAAATATAGGTAAACTAGCAGCCGCCCGCGACTTCGTCCGCGTAACTTTTTCCCGCTTTTCTGTTGAAATTTTCCTGAATTTTCTTTGCTATAAACCTCACGGAGCCCGAGACCTTTCCAACGACTGCAAAACCGTGGAAATTGGTTCGTGGGTTCTGGAGTTATAGCGTCAGGAAGGAAAACCCGACTTATTTTTATATAGTAGACTAGCAGCCGCCCGCGACTTCGTCCGCGTGGACTTAGCTGTATGTGAAAAAGATTTTCCCGCTTTAAAAAAGATTTTCCCGCTTTTGTGTTGAGATTTTCATGAATTTTCTTTGCTATAGACCTCACGGAGCCTGAGACCTTTCCAACGAATGCAAAACCGTGGAAATCGGTTGTTGCATTCTGGAGTTATAGCGTCAGGAAGGAAAACCCGACTTATTTTTATATAGTAGATAAGTAATAAGGTTAATACTAAATAGTTAAACAAGGAAAACAAGTGATGTACATATGCTTGATGTTACATAAAGAATAGAATAACGTTTATTGGTACATACATTTCACAGTTTTATAGTTAAATTTTTTTACAGCATAGTGTTGCAGTATAGATTACAAACCCACACCACAACACTGATATTCTGCGGTACCTTGGTACAAAATTAAATAATAAAAAATAAAAAAAAACAATAAAGAACATACAAAGCGATTGCCCTGCGAAAAGGACAACAAATGACAATCAAGTAGTTATAAACAACGAAATCAGGCAAGGTATTGTCAGCAACCTACGTTAGAAAAGTTATGTTTCAAATACCGCCATCAGATTTTTGAACACATAGAATATGCAGTTTGAGTTTACGTTTGAAACTATTTACGGATGAAAAATTTCTAATCGGTGGTGGAATGTTGTTCCAACACTTTGTAGCGGCATATCTGAAACTGCCACAAAATGCAGTTGTTTTATATGTAGAACAGACTCAACGGTCATGCACTCGTGTCCTACGTTTGGTGAAACACATACATAATTACAAATTTAAATGTTTACCAAGAGATATCAGCTACACAATTAAGATTAATCAGTTATTAACTTGAACACAACTACAAGCCACGGTAAGGTAACTAAAGAGGTCATTAGATAATGTCTTAGCATTCACGTTTACATTTTTTTTCTAAACCTGTTTCTTTCATACAACATTTGCATAATAAAACAAAAAGAGGGACCATTCACAAAATTAAATGATGGCTTGTTGAATTTAACTTTGTTTTCTTTAAAAATTCATAAACATTTCAATTGTAAGAACAATTTTTATTTTATGTTTCGGCCATTCTACTTAACCGAATGACCACATTCGGACCAAGAATTATTTTAATTAGTGAAAACAGGTTTAAAAAAATATTAACAATAGCAAGTTAACTTAAACATAAATCACTAATAATTGCGTCTACAGATATCTATGAAGATCACTTGATTTATTATCACACGTATAAATCCACTGATAAGATTTTCACTTCACTTTTCACTCACATTCACTATTTAAAGATGCGTTTAGGTTGCTTGCCACGAGCAACAATTGCCTTCGGCAGGAAGGCAAGCAGGCGACAAACACCACTTGCCCTCGGCCGGCAGGCAGAAAGGCGACAGGTACCATTCGCCCTTGCCAGGCAGGCTGGAAGGCGACGGGCACCACCCGCCCTCGGCAGGAAGGCGACGGGTACCCCTTGCCCTCTGCAGGAAGGCAACGGGCACCACTTGCCCTTAGCAGGCAGGCAGGAAGGCGGCGGGCACCACTCGCCCTCGGCAGGCAGGCAGGAAGGCGGCGCCTTCTGTTGTCCACATCAGGAGCAGCAACGGATATCAGTAAGTCAGTAAGTCATCAGTAAGTCAGTAGTGACCAGCATCGCTTGCCCACACTAGGAGCTACGACCGCAGACCGGTACACCGAAATGATCATTTTATGAATGCCAACGCTTGCCCTCTACCAAGAGCTACGAACTCAGAGCATTGTGATGTTCTTGACTCGCCGCAGAATGCCATCGCTTGCCCTCTACCAAGAGCTACGAAATCAGAGCATTGTGATGTTCTTGACTCGCCGCAGAGTGCCATCGCTTGCCCGCACCAGAAGCTACGACCTCAGAGCATGGCGATGGTCTTGACTCGCTGCAAGCTGCAACGCAGCCTCTGGCGCCACTGGTCAGCGCTGAATGTCATGTCCACACGTTGTCACCAATCACAGTCTATCAGAGGATAGGAAAACAAGGCATTAGTGATTGTCACGATCTAGGAATTAAGGTTATTTTCAGGAAACTAGCTTGTTCGCTAATCTCATAATAACTTGCAGACTCCAACTCAGCGAATCTCACCCAAGGTTTATTTTTTTTTATCAACAGGGTAGTCATGGGTGTACTTTTACTTGGAATAACCCTCAACGCAGAAAGGGTTAGGGAAATAAGAGCTGAAGTTTGATTATGTATTTCAATCAAAAATATGATTACTTCTACTAAAGATTTCGTAATATCACAATGTAGATGATGTTATAATTCAATTCACAATATTCAAATCCAACCCCCATACACACACGAAACTAAAACTGACGCTTAACGAATTAATGTCTGGAGGTGGTACAATAGAGGAAAAGCTAAAGAATCTTAATTTTATCTGAACTATAATTGATGGAATTTCCCATCATGTTGTTTACGGCACAAAACATTCAAGGCAAGTCATATACCTACAGCTTACGTGCATCTAACGAAATGATCTAGATGTGACTTGTTAACAACATATTATAGAATAGATGCACATAATAACAAAACCCAACAATTTCATTTCTCTATCTATTTGATGAGGGTACTGAGAGGGGATTAATCTCCGTATCTAGTTGGCCCAGACATAAACTTTTTACCCTGAACACCCAGAAAACTACCTACGTCTTCATTCGCGCTTCACTCTTTCCAATAAATCCCAGCCTGACCAGAACTATACCATTAAAATTTACACATGCTCTAACCTAGGAAACCAAAACTGCAACTGCTCTAGTATTCAATTTGTAAAGTCAGCAAAACTAAATACCTAGATATAATGCTCGATCAATGTCTTAACTGGCATTCAAACTTGGAACTCTTAACAAACCGCACTAGGAAACTCATCTGGATATCAAAGTCATCTACTCCAAACCATACCGATTTCCAAATGACATGCTTTATAGAATGAGTGGAACCTCCTCACATTCAGAAAACTTTATATCCTTGGTCTCATCTTAACCTGCCACAGAACTCTGCTTTATATTAACCTGAGCCACAACATAACGAAAGATGCGGTTGCTCCTGTCACTGCTGCACGTATTGCGTTCGGTTGCCTAGATAAGGTTCAGACTGCCTTTATATACAATAAAATTAATAGAATACTTGAAATATTTCTCATGCTATCTTACACCTGCAAGAGTTTCAACTTCCTCCTCTTCTTCCACAAGAATTAATTAAAATAAGTACCTGTATGCGGACTATTTATACCGATCCCAAGGAACCCGATCCGTAGGGCATACAGGCACCACACACCTACGCATACACTCCCACCCATGTATTCACACAAACAGACACAAACTCTGACATTCACACGCACACATACGCGAACACACACACATACGCGAGCATACATTGAACCCATAAATTAATGCACATAACATGAGGCACATTGGCATAAGATTGCCTATTTTGACATTTTATTTATTATCATTTTTGTTAGCTGTTAGCCAAGATGTAATTTATTTTCATCCTTAAATCAACTTTAACCCGGCGTGATGGGGGTGAAAAACTGTTACACGGACGTGGGGGTTAAGTCAACCGTAAGGAACTGTATACTAGTGTCCCAGACTACGTATAGGGAAAAACTCGGCTATGTACTGTAACAAAGACTTTTGTTAATAAAGGATTGCCTTTTTTTTTATTTGAATTTATAAATTTGTATTTTTTTTTTTTAAGATACTGGAAATTATTCCACACAGCGCCATCCCTGGACAGTACCTTTCGTCTTACTGAGCACCGGCTTAACAAGTTAAACGTATCACTGGTGTCAATAACAACTTCAAATTATCCAGCGCCCTTGTAAGGAAGAATCGTTGAGTTATCCTGTACGGCGTCAGCGGACCAAAATCTGATTGCTAAAGTTTCTCAATCCAAGCCTAAAGTTGTCTGTGGCGACTTAAATGCAGATTTGTTAGATGACACTAAGGTGTGAACCAGATTTGGCTTGTCACTTTGACCAAATCATTAATTTAAAGCAGCAGCATTGCAGCATGTGACATTATTTCAAAATTTAAATACGCAGACCTGTCTGACCTATCAAAATCCTCCAATTCAATCAACTCAAAAAAATACCACCGATCTTTGGTATATTTCGGTAAAAGCCATCAGTCATAATATGGATGCAATTGCTGCCCACTAAGCAGCTATCTTCAATGAGTGTTGATGAGATATACTAAAATAATACTACTTTTCAGATCAGGCAGCAAACTGAACCCTAGACCCGTGTGACTTAGATAGATAGATATTCTTTATTGTACAAAAACATTACATTTCAAATAAATTACAGAGAACAATTAAGGCGGTCTTATCGCTAGAGAGCGATCTCTCCCAGACAATCTTCAGGTAGAGGATCGTGAGTGAGTTAAATAAACCAAATGCAATGAGTTGTAGTATCGTTTGCAGATGACACATCCTTAGTCTTACCGTTGACGGGATTGAAACGTTTTTGTCAATGTCAATGAGATGCCTACGAACGCATGTCCAAACCACACGTTAAAAGGTTAGGGACAAATTATCAAGCATTTCATATGCCCTATGAGAAGAGAATAAGTCTAAAGGTCTATCAGTAACACTCGTCACTTATTACGCCTATGCTCAATCGTGGCATACTTATGGCATTATCCCATGGGAAAACAGCACTGACTATCAATTTTTACCCAACAAAAGAAACTGGAATCTTAGTAACCATAGAGGGAACAGACACACACACACTTTGTGAACCGCATTTCCAAGAACTAAAATACCAACTCTATCCTTCATAGAAATTTCTGCTAAACACTACTTCATTCTAGAAATATGCAAATTTGTTCAGAAACACTCCTCCAGCCCTTTTGTGATGTCCATAAACATATTTAATAGACTACCAAATTCCATTAAGAATGAAATTAAATTTAACAACTCCACTGCCTAACTCAAGTTTTTCCTTTTGCAAAAAGTTACTGCAGGAATTTTAATAATTTAACAATTAACAATAGAAGTAATGTAAATAATTCTATCTATAGATAATAATGATGAATAGAAACTCCAATACTTTTATAATTATTATGCTCTTCCTTTCTTCTACCGAAACATGCCGTGCCCAACAGGGTCCATAATCTGAACTAGCTAATACTATCTTTTACAACATTTATTTATTATGAAATGCAACAAGATATTAAGTATTGCATTACGTTGGTCTACAGTTAACAATCTGCAGCTAAATGCGAAGAAAATCAAATGTGTTTATTTGAAATTGCATATAGGTACTACATAAATTTAAAAAAACAGTGATGATGAAGTGGAGCTCGTGAGCTCCAGTCTTTTCCGGAACAACTGGAAAGGTTCAAAAGTGCAATGGACTCCTAATTTGACAAAACTCTCTGGCCAGGCCCAGCTCAGCCACTTTGCCATTAGAAAAATAATGCCATGGCCTATTACAGCCGCCTCCACAGTAAGTGAGCCATGTCATATTATGGCATAGTGCTTTGAGGTTAGGCAGCAGACACACAAGTAACTTTCGCTCTTCAGGAGTGAGCCACTAGATAAGTTTATAGGCCCCGCGCGCGGGCCTCCCTTGGGAACCTAATAAGGAAATTAGTAAATTCCAATTGTAGCCCTGCAATACATTTACAATTGCATTGACTAGGTAAGTACCACATGGCACACCACCAAACATTGAATCATGGATGGAAATGCTTAAGAATAACCTCTCTGCTCCCTACAGTGTCTGATTTACTATTGTAATATCAACAACTAGGTATACTTATATGTGAAGACACTAATATATTTTCTTGGCATGTTGGCATGCTATAGCTATTATGTTTCAAGTTCATACACTGATACACATACTGATTTATGTATATTGTAAAAACTTAGTAAGTGTGAGTCGGACTCGCACATAACTGGAACATAGTGTTCCAAACCTTCATAGAGAACTTGCTTAAAAATTATGTTTGTTGTATGGGAGCCCCTATTTCATATTTACTTCATTTTTATTTAATTTTTTATTTTAAGAGGTAATATACAACTACATATTCTGTGAAAATTTAAGTAGACACATGTCATGGGAACCTCCAAACTCCTTTTTTTTTTAATGTTGTTAACCAGTAGACTTTTCTAAACAATATTGTTAATTGCATTTAATAATTTAACATAATTTTGGGCACTAACTATTTTCTTTGAATTGTATAACTGTATATGTACTTAATAAAATTGTAATTTACTAACAGATTATTGTACAGAACATATTAAAAAGAGTAACTGCTGAGTTTCTTGTCGGTTCTTCTCAGTACAGAAACTTTCTGACACCGGTGGTTGAGTCACATTCTTTGTATACTGTGTATTTATTTATTATTTCTATCATAGTATTTTAAGTCTATTATTATGTGTATTTTTGTTTGTTTGATTAAGGTTTGGACGATATGAAAGCACTTGTAACAGGTCCATTTGAATAAAGATATTTCTGATTCTGATTCTGAATGGCCTGGCAACAGACAGGCAGCCAGACAGACAGTAAAGGCTTGACATTTAGTTATTTATTGCATGCCAATGGTATATAGTTCTTAGGTTATAAGAAATAATGTGAAATGCCGCTTCAATGGTTTTTGTAAAATTGTATGAGTTTAAAGTAAAGAATATCATTATTATAAGAACATTGGACAATAGAGGCTTAGTAATTATTACCTTTCAACTATGGATAGTATAAACAAAACAGAGAACCATGTTTACTAGAGCAACTCTCACACAGATGCACCTTTCCGATACAAGAACAGTTTTTAATGTATACAATTCGTGATATTGTATTCATGTCTATTTTTTTTGTATGTTACGTTGATTAGACTTGTCAATTTGATTGAAAGTACCTACTTTGAAACAGGGCTATTTGAATAAAGACGTTTTCGTTTGTTTGAAGTGGTCTGAATAACCATTTCTTCAGACTGCTGTTTGTTTCTTTCAACATAGATTGTAATTACTTGTTCTACAGAATAATATACCTGGATCTACACTGTTTACACTGTGGTTCGAATTTTCAGCCTAATAACGATAAAAAGACGACAATTGAACACTTACCAACTTTCTGCCATTTACTCACGTGACCGAAATAAGGCTGCAAGCCGTTCAGCAGGTTCTTCCGCTTCTGAACTATAAAGAACAGAAGTCAAACACGGTTCGTTGTATTCAGAGATATAATCAATAACAATCAATATAAACAACATCTTCAAACTTTTAACATCCAACCACAAGCAGCCCTTTTTCACTTGACAGCCGAAAAAAACAATATGGCCGCCCTTGTCGGTCCGAAACCAATAACGAAAGATTTAATATCTTTCGTCATTGGTTAAGTATAGGTCCAATTTCAAAAGTACCAATAATTATCGATATAAACTAAATAAGAATTTAAATTGTAAAATATACATAGTTAACACTTCGAAAGACATCTTCAAGAGTTCTTAAACAAATATTTGTTTATTAACAACTACGGTCATTTGAAGGTTCAAGAAGAGAAACATTAACTAAAGTTGCATCTACAAGCATTATAAAAAAAGAAACAGAGGTGATAGGTATGACATGTGATTAAAAAGACGTAGTGGTACGAGTATAACTGGTATTTTACCAGTTAGTGGAGTGGAGTAATCATTTCTAAAATGTCAACGGAAAGTATATAAAAAACGTTTATTCAGAAACCACGATAAAAAAGGACAGTAATATTCATAAAAACCAAAAGTAATAGGTACTGAAATGGTCTCCAATTAGCTTAATGACAAGGTCTACTAAGTCATGTCTGCGAACACTCAAGCGATGTTTTTCGGTGAGCTGTGCAATGCTCAGACAATACCTGATTTATAATATACAAATGTAGCCACAGAACTGTGGACATCAGTGTCCCCTTTAAGCAGAAGACAAGACCGACTGTGTGTTCTACCAAAAATCAATCAAGTAGAAGATAAAAAGTCTCACCTAACTGGCTCAATGGAATTGAAAAAAAACTCCTTTCTCACCGAAGAGGCAACCCTATTCAATTTAGTCACCGCCAATTAAGAGGTCCAAAGTTAATTATAGCACGCGTGGGCCATAACTCCTCTCGAGGGAAATTTCCCGGCAAAAATACGACAGAACTAGATCAGAGAATTATATACCTCAGTGGACAAATGGCGGCTTAGCATAGGCTGAACCTACAGCGCGTGTAGGTTCAGCAGTAGTAAAACAAGGAGGCGATTACACAAAATTCTTTGCAATCTCTGTATCGACTATAAGTTTGACTCAAACAAAAAAACAACCTTTCTTTCACTGCTAGACACAGGCCTCATTTCAGCTGACACTACTGAGAGTTCAGACTCGCGTGCTTGCTACGGATGTTGAAGGGATATCAGTTTAGAGAAGGTTAGTGATAAAACTTGCTGACAGGTGTTATCAACCCACCTTGACACCTACCCTGACCGACATAACATATATTTTAATTTAGAAAGAATAAGGCAAGGAAAACTATTGATACCACATAAAGAAAACGTAGGACTACAGTAAAGTATTGAAAAAAATATACGTAAAAAAACAAATGAATATTGTACGAAACCTTAAACGGCGTTTGGTACATTAAATATGATAATTTTTCCACGAAATTATTAATGAACAATAACTTGTTTTTGAATGAAACCTGAGTGAATTTAATAGCCTTATGGTTCAGCTGTACCGTTTATTTGCTTTGTCCCAACTTAGACCGAAGAATTAATCTTTCGAAGCCTCAGACTGATTAATCGATGGAAATTAATTTGCGTTCGGGATCAAAGACCTGCAATCAAAGATGATTGGCGTTTATGTGCTTAAAATTGAAACAATGAACTAATGTAGCAGTTGTTTTAAATTACTTGGAAAAACGTTACGCCTTTGTAATGAGATCGCCTTAATTGAAGATAATAGATAACAGGCTTTAGACAATATTTCAAAGCATTTTGGTCGTCTTTTGAAGGGATTTGGATCCTACTAAAATTACCAATGCGAAAGTTTGTATGTGTGGATGTGCCGTGTTGCTCTTGCACGTAAAAACTGCGGAATGGATTTTAATGAAACTTTACAATAATAAAGCTTATACATCTGAATAGGACATGGGTTACAATTTATGAAAAAGTATGTCTTGAAGGCGCGGGTGACCACTAGTATCTAATAATATCATGTCACAGACTACTAGTAGAGTATCAGGCAATTTTTAAATTTGTGCTTTAAATTTGTGTGTGTTTTAACGGAAAATGCAATTTTTTCTTTAAAGCTAAGCTAGAGCAACCCCATATTTTCGAATAGGACAGTAAAAGGGGTACTGAGGAATATAGTCATCATTGCACTGTTTTTACCGAAACCCACTCGCCAAACTTATTTCAGACGCCGCATAGTCCTAGCAGCATATTAAGTGCACTATTGTATTGAATTGAACGCAACATTGTTGAGAAAATGCTTCTTGTCTTAAGTTCATCACTAGTCAACACCTCTCTAACGTGCCACAGAAATCACGTTTCGATTTCTCATAAGTCATAACTCCTGCACTTACGCTGGAGAAAAATAGGTAAAAATCTAATATAAATAATGTTGGTAATTAAAATTGTCTTTTATTAATGCATATAACGAAATTGTTTGCAATGCCCTTGCGAGGTTCTGGCATATTGGCATTTGCGCCATTTTGGCGCAAAATAATGACGCGCAACGATCTACCGTCATTTTAGTAAGATTCGGCGATAACGCGCCTGGCAGCTCGTATGTCTCCGACACTTGAGGTTATAAGTCATCTTTAAATTACTGTACATAAAAGCGAATAAATGAACATGAATATTAACTCTGTTTCAATTTTGCACTTCACATTCAAAAGTAACTTTCGTGAAATTTTGCGTTGAGCCACTCTTCCAATTAAATTAACTAGATTCCGGACACGTTCACTAATTGCCACTCCTGGATGACTTTTCCGGAGATGTGCCAGAAATGTTTAATGTTTGTACCGTTTCATTGTTAGTGTGAACTAGAATCGTCTTTAGTGCTGAATGTTTTTAGCGACATTGGAGGTCTACAACCCTTATTAATAAAAGTCAAATTTAGTGCTGGAACATTGGGTTTATTGGAGTGTCTTGTCCTGTCCATTTATTCCTTATTGGCATAATGGATTCACCTTTAAGAAAAAAAACATTGGAAGTTGTGCTGTAAGGATGTTTGAGTTTTTATGAATTAAGCTCATAAGCACATTATGACTGTGAGCACAGCAGCTGAAATAAGGTGCGACCGACCCTGCAATTATTTTGCTATTCAAATTAGAACCTTAAAGTTGTGTGAGTGGTATTGAAGCGGCAAGCGCGCTGATAGCTCGCTGTTGGCTTTCTTATATTGATATTGCAAAAAATATTGCGCGCCTTACGGCTTACTCATATATTGGAAAATGATGTAGAAGTGCGACCTTTTCGGCAATAAATATTTTAATATGCACTACCGTTGCATGAGCATTGTTTTTTCTTATTGTACTGACATTTGAAATTCGCCTGCAATTGCCACCCACGCCCAATATAGCAGTCTCAATCAGTAGCTCATATAACAACAGCGTTGGTGGTTGTGGGACCGCCCGCTAGCTTGGCGTGATGAACACAACACAAGTTAGGCGGTGAAAAGCGAAAGAGCCTTTGCTCTTACCACCCACACCTTAAGATTAGTAATACCTCACGTGCTGCTTGCGTGGGCGATCGCGGCCCGCTTGTGTTTACTAAAATCGCAGATGTAGCGGGAACGACGGAACCGTGCTTAGAGCTGTCTTTTGATCTGAGATATATTTTCAACCAACATTCTGGATTCGAGAAAATACGGGTTATACCCCCGCTCGTCTACCATGATGCGGGCTAGTAATTGCTTCACGAGTTCCTAACTTGACACAGACAGAGTGTACCTATTCTAATTAATTCATAGTTACTATTTCGCGCACCCGCAGCGCAGCTTCCATATTCTATACAAAAATTAACGCATGGTTGAAGCGCAGCTGTGTGCAACGGGTGCAGCCGCTGGTTATATTATTTCGTATGTAATATTTAGCTTCACGTATGCTTTCCAGTAGAGATCAGCAACTGAAAAGCAGGAAATATTAGGAAAAAAAAAGCCAAAACATTGACGAAGCCAACTATTTTAAATGAACATTCAGAACCACAGCATACATGCCAGTTTTAGCGTTGGCGGTGCACAATCGGCGATTTCGCCACTGTATTGATGATGAAGCACGATCGCGGTATCGGAATCGCGCGTTTTAGCAACTAGACGCCTGCGTTTGGGATTTTAAGTGTGCTGTGTGGATTGTTCGGTCTATGCATTCAGTTTTTAAAAAGCGGCTGAATCGCCAGTTGTCCAGATATGGGGTTGACAAGCACAGTAATGGAGAACTACTTTGCTGGTCAATCTCATTTTGAAGGCCTGCTTAAATGCCTCATCACCCCCCGGTTAAAAAAACCCGGGATGGGATCTAGGAAGAAGGAAACACATGCGCTGGAAGAGCGTTCCACATGTCGATAGCACGACACAAGAACGAATCACCGAACCTTTTGGTGCGGTGCTCTTACGGCCTTTTTAGAAGTAGCTCGGTACGAAAACGACCACATACGCATATTATTTCGGTTAGGAAGCATATATTGTTAAAGCCACTAATGACATAAAAGCCTTGAATGTGAGTCGTAAAAATTAAGTTACTTATAGGCTGCTCTCGTTTTTATTCTGATCAGTCTCAAGCTTCGCTTATTTGACGTAAATTGATTGATACTTAGATGAATGTCACTTTTCACTTGACATTCGATTTATCTTCTTCCTCAATACTTTAGGCAGAATCTAGACCCTAACCACCGGCCGCCCTTCGCGGCTAGTGATTTATTACTCCTTTCAAATCTTTTGAAATATGTTATTGTTGATCAAATATACTTTGGCTTCATTCCACGGACAAGTTAATGGCATACGTAAAGTGTTTTCTCCACCAAATTCATAGAAACTTTAATATTTATTACCATTGAGTTGTTCTAGATACTGTTGATACTTAACGCTGAAGATGGTCTGAAATACCAATGTAGTTGAGCAAACCCTTTGTTTGAAACCCTTTTTTATTTATTTTTTATCAATGTAATACTCGTTCTATTATTCTAGTCATCCGTTCAAACCACTCAGATTATTGCAACTTTGTGCGTGAACCTAACAGTCAGGTTGCTGAAGAGAAAACGATTTTCCATTAGATGGGTATATCTTGGAATATGATGAGGTCGACACATGGAATGATACCGTATTACTCTATGAAATAATCAAGTGACTTTATTTATAACTAACTTTCACTACATAGCATAAAACAAAGTCGTTTTCTCTGTCTTCGCTTAAATCTCAAAAACTACGCAACTGATTATGATGCGGTCTTCTTAATAGGTAGAGACCTTCCTCTTTAATCACTTTAAAGAGGAAGGTTTTTATCTTTTTATTAACATCTCATTGCACCCGTGCGAAGCCGGGGCGGATCGCTAGTAACTTATAAAACTTAAACAAAAAGCAGTGAATCTTATAAGTTTTGAAGAATGAAGCTTTGGAGGTTTTAAAAACAGTGTGGGGGATAGCTTAGCTCTTTAGTTTCTAATTAAAAAGTGTATAGGTGTTTCTAAAATCTCTTAACCTGTGCAAATAGTCAACCAACTCGGCACACTTAATTTATCTTTTGCAAATACTTTCGAGAGTGGTTCATCGTAAGTCATGAATGACTTTTAGACAACTCTATTTAGAGTAGTCGATAATTCACAATGACATTGGTGGTTTGAAGTCTATCGACGGGCATAAAAGTTAGAACTCGAATTTAACTTAAACTTTTGGCTGACAAAATGCCTAAAGTGTGCGCGGGGTTTAAGTTAATGCCCGTATGTGACGAGAAATGGACCATAAATTCATTTGAATGAGAATTTTTGAGTAAATTGAGCGAACCATTCCCGTATAATTCAGTAGATAATACCGCCTCGTGCTTTGCATTTTATTCGCACACTGTGTCTACAAATTTTATTTTCAGGTTATTTCACTGACGAACAGTAAGAGAAGAGTTTTATTCAATTTGAGTTCGCAAAAGTGCTGGCTGGTGGAAATTGGGTAGGAAGTTAGTTATTTGGTATGGAGACAAAGTAATACAACGTATGATGATGTAATTAAACAACAAGCAACATTAGCACAAACTAACTATTTTTAACAGCAAAGAATTTATGAGAACAACATTCATCCGTTAGTTTTCACTTCTTCTAAATTTTCATTGAATTCTCGAATGGCCTGTGACCTTGTTTTCAAATCCAGTTGAAACACTTCTTCTTCTTAGCCTCTACACTCTTGCCAGAGTGGTCATGGTCATCACTATGTATCACGATGAGTGATTAGCTTAGCTAAACAGCGCCATTCTTCGCGGACTGCAGCTTTCCGGGTGCATTCGTAAACTGCGCACTGCTGAAACACTTACTCTGTGTTAATTTTCCAACTTGGGGCTAACTTTTAGCGATACTACATTTATTGCAATAAAATGTAGTACAGATTCGTACTATTCTATGCTATTCTGACTAACCCGTTTGGGGTATAGTCATTGGCGTCTGAAATGATAATAAAAATCCTCAGTTATCCCTAAAGTAACAAAAAGACTTTTAATTAAAAAGTTTATCACTACGAAGATTACTTATTATTTTATTTTTCAACGATCACTGTCCCGTAAATTACGAAATCTTATTGGTCGCTGAAAATACTCCACTCCAGACTCTGCTTAGCTTTGGTGAAAACCATGCATTGTCCTAGACACGATCCCTCTAGAGAGTATTTACTTTCGGGTTCATCCCCAACTGACCTGGTAAGGGAGGTTTGTTGACCAGATGATGGAAAACACTAGCACTTTTCTAAATTATTTCGTAAAAGTTCGTTGAATCACACCTTATGGGCTTTAGAGTAGACTCTTAAGAGTATTATTGCGATCTGCACTTTAATTCGGTATAAAAAAGTGTGAAACCTGCAGGGAGTCATTGGTCCTTAATAAAGGCCAACGGCAGACATACTCTTAGGTCCAGCAATAGGCAATTAGCCACATTTTGGAACCAAAATACAGTGACCAAACAATCTACACCATATACTTAAAAACGCCAGACGCGGTGATGTAGTCACTGACGCGGGCGCAAGCGTCTGACCGTTACTGCCACATTTAAATGCCCGGTCGCAGTGATTCAGCTTTAACGAACACGATAGTGTTCAGTATTAGTGTGTGTCAGTGCTACAACCTTTAGCATGGATTACAATAAGGATCCGAACTGCTGATTGCTTTATTGATGAAACGAAAGTAGCTGTCGTCGGAGCAGTCAATAATCGCGCAATTCTGTTACCGCGTCCGAAAGCATGAAGTTGTAAAATCGCGATACAACCTCACGATTTCACTGCAATTAAGCGCAGAGTTGCCAAATCGTGCTTCAGCATCTAGACAGTCGCAAAATTTCCGATCGCCGATGCTAAAAGTAGCATGTCTGCTGTTATCCTTACTAAGGAATGGAGAGCTAGAATGGAGACCATTTTCATTTATTACAACCTTTAATTAGTTAAGTTTGGGGCTACAACGGCGCTGTTTGGATTAATGTCCAGTGATACCTATTTATTTATTTAATTGCACTTTTGTTCGTCGTTTCGTCTTCAATTAATATTTTACTTCGAATAAACGACGTTTATTTAAATAAAGAAAATATATCATTGGACAAAAATCCACCACGCGTTGTCTAGCTCCAAATTAAACAAACCTTTTAGTAAATGACTAGCTACCGCCCGTGACTTCGTCCTGGATATGGACGTTGGTAAGAAAAAATGTTTTTTATTATAAATTGTAGCCATGTCCTATTCAGATGTACAAGCTATATTATTGTGAAGTTTCGTTCCAATCCCTTCAGTAGTTTCTAAGTGAAAGAGCAACACGGCACATCCACACATACAAACTTTCACATTTATAATATTAGAAGGAATGTTACATTACGGTACCCGATCAGATAGAATCCCCGACAATGCCCGCTTAGTCTAGTAGTTGTAAAATATTGTGATTCTGAAAATAGAGACCGGGGGATTTTATCTCCTCCTAGCAATCCACCCTGACTTCACTCAGTACACGTTCGAAACTTTTCGGAGAAGATATAGATGAAAACGGCTGTATATTATTTGTTTTTCTGTCATGCGACGCGACATAAAAGAGGGCGACTGACCTTTTAACACGATGCTATCTCTCTGTCTATGCAACTCCAATAATGTTTCACTGGCTTTTGTATTCCTTCTAGGTCTGCCGCGATTGTCGCGGCAGACGCGATCTACGCGACCACGTTTGGTCGTCGTAGATCGATTAATTAGTTTAAACTATTAGTAAAACTAAGTACCTAGTTTTATTTACAACCAAACGTCTTGGCACACAAAGGGCATGATGAGGTTATCAAAGGGATGGATTTATTCTTATCGCACAAGTCATGACCCTACCAAATTACTAATTAGTTCCAAATATAATGTAAATTAACTACACACCAATATTAGATAACAATATTAGTTAGCAAAAACCAGGAAAACACGTGTAAAAAGTCACGTAGTAACTCATCAAATACCTCTTTATTTAAATTTTATGGGAACAAAATACTGAAATAACAACTGTGGATTTTGAGTCTACGACCTAACGCCATGAGCATGAGTTGATGTAAAAAGTACTGGAACAAACCTGACTTCTTCATAATATAAACTAATATAAATGGATGTCTTTACAATGACTTTTATGTGGCAACTTTTGAAACTAATACCATTTAGGTAATTTATTGAACCTCAGTAAGTTGTACTTACGACTTGTCTTCCACAACGGTGAACGTCGCTTACGCACATACACTTCCAATCAGTGCCTTAACAACAAGCCCGAACTCTGTTTGAGCTGAGACCGCAATTTGGAACAGACCGATCAAGTAATTGGTTACTGAAGATATTAATACAACAATATGACGCAAAAGTGACACAATGAAATTGATTAATGTTCATATTTCATTAAGATTTCCAGGCGTAGTCCACAGTTAGATGATTAATGACGGGTCTAACCCAAAGATCTGAAAACCAGAAAAAGGCATTTGGTCATGTTGGCATCAGGCAGGACTGTCTTTTTCTGGTTTTCAGATCTTTAGTAAAGATACTGCATGGAAAATGCTAAAACAATAATAAAAAATAGTGATGGCTTTTTCATCTTAATCGAAAGTTAAATATTTGAAATAATATTTCTTCCGAGTGTTAGAGGTGGATGCCTATAACATTGATGAAATCACCCTGGCTCATAGGGTAAAATATTCGGCCAGAAAGATTCGGCCGGTCTGTTAATGGTCTCGGTAGCATAATTGGAAGTGCAGTCGCCCGGCTTGCGAAAGATGCGGGTTCGAGTCCTGCCTGATGCCAACATGACCAAATGTCTTTTTCTGGTTTTCAGATCTTTAGTAAAGATACTGCATGGAAAATGCTAAAACAATAATAAAAATGGTTCTAACCCACTCCAAAACCCTCTCTCAGGTATGTAGGCGAAGTGTTTAGAAATGGGGTGCTAGACACCCAATGCTGGTTTTGTTCGTTTTTCACGGTGACGAAAGATGTGTAGTAGGTATTTAAGGTAAAGGGGTTGCGTTTTTAGCAGATGGTGTTTTAGCCGAATTGAACTCTATTAAGATGGCGTAATATGGTCGTTATAAACGCGTCTGACACACACGGAATCAGATGAATTCCAACAAAGGCGACAACAGCGCACAGGGACCGCTCAGATATGGCACTTGGATGATACGGAGATGATACGCGGGCCATCCCGTCACAAAAATCGTTACGCACAAGTACGAGTATGTCTCTACGCATCATCATCATCGTTGTGATGGGTAGAGACCGTAAGGATACATTTCTGGCAAGTAAAATCATATTATGATTACAAATTTCCAGGCCATATAATAACCCAGGGGGGTATTATTGTACAGTGCTCATCCTACAGTTTAGTGAAACTGTCAGAACTAACAGCGTACCAGAGTTTATCAGCACAACTTATTATACAGCGAAAAAAGTAGCGTTGGCAAACCTTGTGCTGAAGAGTGGGACGTTAAAAAAGTTATTGAAGTTAATAATTCTCAGCTGGCTCTATTTCATCTGTATTAGTATTTTAAATCACCGAATATGAGCTAAACAATTAATTTTTAAATAACTTTTGTTTCGCTTAGATGCTCACTGTAGTACCTAACTCAATAATACAATACGCGCCTAAAACAATAATGGACCCAATTTGTGGCAATTTTTATATTACATGTTTTAAAACGTGTTCTGATTGCTCTAAAATATTCAAAACACGCACTGCGAGCAATTTTCTAGATTGGGCGTGACTAATATGTTGTTTATTTCACTCGTACGTCTACGAAATCGAATCAGCTTATTGGTAGAATTAAAGCTCTTACGTTGCCTAGGGGATAATCGAAGTAGTAGTAGGTGGAGCATATATTAGGCATTAATATCGGTAGAATAGAGATCATTTCAAGGTGGTTAGATCACAAGAAAGGAAGTGAGATTTCAGTGGGTGTAGGTCAGAAGCGCTTATGTTGGAAATCTATAACTAAGCTAGGCTTGTGATTGGTTTTTAGTAAAATAATTTGATAGCAATATTTTTTTCTAAGTTTTGGCTAATGTCTTCTTCTGATGTAAGCTAACTATTGTAAAGTTTCATTAAAATCCATGCAGTAGTTTTTACGTAAAAGAGCAACACACATCCATCTATCCATCAACACATACAAATTTATAATAATAAGTAAAGTAATTTAGATGTAAGATTATGTTTAGATTTAGATGTAGTTTGTTTGTAGAAGATATCTCTGCCTTTAACATTGATGGAAGCACCCTAGCTTATAGGGTAAATATACCAGAAAGATTTAATGGTCTCGGTAGCACAGTTGTTAGTGCAGTCGCCCGGTTTGCGAAAGACGCGGGTTCGATTCCCGCCTGATGCCAACTAGACCGAATGTCTTTTTCGGGTTTTCAGATCTTTAGTAAGTAAAGATACTGCATGGAAAATGCTAAAAAATAATAATAACATAGTTTGTTTTAGTCTATATTTCTCAAAATCATATTTTTAACGACCATCATGACGATAATAGTGACCGGCAAGATTGCGTGAGTAGGCGTCAGCCGTGGGCTCGCGTCGAAGTTCATGAACAATGATTGCAGTCATGACCCTTGTGATAAATGGCTTATCTGATGATTCCGTTGTTAGCTAGTATCAACATGTGATACTGGCGTAATGAGATAATTATCTTATAATCGGCATTGAGCTGCTAATCTGCGTTTGAGGATAAGGCCTTATACAAGCCAGACGGTTGTTCTATACGGATATTATTATCGTCATATTCATCTCGTTTGATCGTACAAGGGGTTAATGTGCACATCGAAATAGAGATAGTCTTGAAATATATTGACTATCGATAAGACTTGCGACACAGGACCCATTTGTTTCGCCCTGTGGTCTGGGGCGTAAGAATGCAGCCGAGGTCCACCCCACCTGTCGTAAGAGGCGACTTAAGGGGGCCCTTTGGGGTTTGCTCTGAAAGCACACGACGGGAGCTGTGCGCTTCGATTGCACAAGTGACCCCGAGGACCTCCTTATTGTGTGCGGCAGTGTGGGGTGCCGTACACGGCAGACGGGCGTAAGAGGGGAAGCACCTCTTCCCTCGAGGTGAGCCGGCCTGCCGGCACAGCGCGCCACGGTTTCAGGGTTTTCCCGAGAACTCAGGAGAGTTCTCGGGAAACCCTAGTCACGCGCAGAAGAAAGCCGCCCAGTGTTTTAGTGGGTACTCCCACCCCCTTCTGGGGTGGCTGAGTCGCACACCCCTCCGCTGCCCTCCAACAAGCAGCGGAAAGTTCGTAAATGTTTTTCACCGGTTAAAATAAAAGGACACCATTTCTTACGCATGCGATCATAATTGTCAATCTTATTAGAGGGAACATACAAAATGACTTTTGAGTTTAAACAAAAATAAGCAATATTGATAGTTTTCGTGATTTTCACTAATGGAAGGTATTTCAAAAATATGCAATTTCAAAGCTAAAATACAATTCGACCTCAATAGGTGCTATGATATTGCTAGAATAAGTTTTTTTCCCATTTTTATTAAAGAACCTTTAAACCGAAAATAAAATTGCATTTCAACCTTTGGCGTTTTCCGTCAAATTATGACTGGAAAATTTGTTTCAACTCACGTTAGGAAACAGTGGGGTGTCCATGAGTGACTAACTTTTTTAAGTAGGTAGGTAGTAAGTATTGTTTTTTTATTTATCTCGTCGCCTTAGTTGTCAACTGTTTTATATCAACCTCATTATTTTGCATTGGTTGTCAACCAAGTGTAATGTAGATTTTTTTAATTTTTCATTCAAACGGTTTACACAATATCATGAAAATATAGGCCATATTACAAACTGTTGGTTAACTCAAAGCACTTTTCGATTACTAAGTATCGGTTTTAACGTAAGGCATTGATGTCACTGATTCTATTTTCATAGCAAGTATTGCTACGTTTTCAGCTGTCAATACTCTTACTGATTTACGAGGTCAACTATCATTATTGGAACTACATATAACAAATATCAACGTAGGGGCCGTGATTATCACAAATTGGCTGTGTGATAGGCATTGTGACCCATATCTTGTCTAGCTTTGAACGACACGCAATAGGGTTAAGTAAGATCAAGCGTTGGACATTCGCCAAGAATACTACGAGTACCTATTTTACGAGTATTTACATCTTCATATCATCTCGTTTCCGCTGTTGCGTAGTTGGTACTTTTCTCGGTCGAATACCCAAAATACAGCTCGTCCCACCATTGCCTGTTCGGCCTGCAACGACGACGCTTTATATCTTTAGGCACCCAGTCTGTAACCCTCTTAGCCCAGAGTTCTCGCGGCATGCAAAACGTGGCCAAGTTTTTGCCGTCGTGGGTTTTTATTTTTAATTTACTTTCGTAGTACAAGTAAACAACCCACAAACATGTTTGGGCATAAATCAGTTCAGGCTTTTTAACCAGTAACACTTCAATGATAAAGAGATACTTGACAACAGACAAACACACAGAAATATTTTTTTTCGTAAATTTATACTCGATATACATAGGAAACACCCAGGAAAAACAGACATGTTCAAGCACACATCTTTGTACTGTGCGGGGATCGAACACGCGAACACTGGTGTAATAGCCCACTTCTGAACCATTACACCAAGTTGTCCCTAACAATACTATAGTCCGTTCGCGTTAAGAATGAATCTTATCCTTCGACCTAGCACGCCCCCTAACCAATTAAATCGTTCCTAATCAGAAAGCCAAGTTCACAGTGCCCAGCTGAACGCATTCTTTCATACGCAATGGTTTTTTACCTGTGTTTTTCTCCGTGTAACGAAATTAAATTTAAAATTACTGCATCCTTAACGCGAACATTTACTCTAGTACCTACTTACACATAATACTTAAGCGCTCGTCCACGTATCACTTTGCGGTCGTTTCGGACTGAAATGCCAGAGGTCCATGCATTCCACTCACATTCACTCACATGATTTCTGTTCGCGCGTGTTTGTCTACTATATAAAAATAAGTCGGGTTTTCCTTCCTGACGCTATAACTCCAGAACGCACGAACCGATTTCCGCGGTTTTGCATTCGGTGGAAAAGTCTCGGGCTCCGTAAGGTTCATAGCAAAGAAAATTTAGAAAAATTTCAACAGAAAAGCGGGAAAATCTTTTTTCACACACAGATAAGTCCACGCGAACGAAGTCGCGGGCGGCTGCTAGTGTTTTATAAAGGTGTTACAGTTCGGGTGACACCAGTATTATGGGCCCTGTCGGGCACGCAACATAGGAGCTAGGAGAGATGCTCGTCAACGGCACACTATGTGTCATGCAAACCATACTAGTATTGTTTGTGACGAAAATCGGTCGTCACAAACAATACTAGTACCTACTTACACAAAATACTTAAGCGCTCGTCCACGTATCATTTTGCGGTCGTTTCGGACTGAAATGCCAGAGGTCCATGCATTCCACTCACATTCACTCACATGATTTCTGTTCGCGCGTGTTCGGAATTTATCATGACCTCACCCTCACTAAAAGCCTCAGTTGAATCATCCGGTCAGGCTGCAAGTGGTATCTACTCGAATAGTCTGGATTTTATCATAATAATGTGAATGAGTTTTGCAAATACAATTTTACCCCTGATTTTCTCATGATCATTTAAAATTAGGTGCCCGTGGCGCAGTTGTGACAGTGATCAGGCACGACCGCTAATGTGAAGCAACACACGCCGGGTCGGAAATGGGATGGTTACCACCTCAACCGAAATTTTGTGATGTGTATTTCGGGCATCTCCGTGCTTCGGAAGGCACGTTGAGCAGTTGGCCCCGGTTGAGGTCGCTAGATGTCAGTCGTTAAGTCTAGTCAGAGGCCTTAGGGCGGCTTCATAACATCTGACATTGAGGTGGCTCACTGTAACACTGAGCCCGCGTGTTGGAGTATGGTTTTCTCACCTCATAGTTGAAGCAAGGCCTGTGCCTGAGTGTTTTAATGCAAATGATCTATTTAAAGCTTCGTTCAGTCTCAATCCTAGTGGATTTAAATGTCTGGAAATGTTTTATTAAAATAGTTTTTTCACCACCAAAAACAACACTAAATACCCTTTTAGGATTATTCAACAATCCAAATGGGTTGCTTTTATTTGTATTTAGTTACCACAACCACAAACTATGATCCTTCGGCAGAAATTATATAACTGTCTGAGAACTGCATGGAGAGGCGATCCAAAACAGTCACTTACTGACTTGGTTTGCCATTAACAATAATATTATAATAAAAAAGAGGTAGAAAGGTTGCGTCAGTACTGACGCGAAATCAAAAATTGTCCATGGGGGACGTCCATGGGGTACGACGTAGTTAATTCGACCGTGTTATAACGTGTGAACAAGATAGTATGATTATTTACTAGAGCGATAACGAGACAAACACATGCTGCGCAGTTTTGTCTTAAACTGTCAACACTGTCAATACTTTTATCACGTGCACTCAAAGTTCTGATTTCGGGTGCCAATTTCTCAGCACAAGTAACCTATCGACCTTTTTTAATTAAATTATCATTGGCCATCAAATCCTTGCTTTAAAAACGACTTCTGAAGCTTCTGAACCCAGAGCCCCAACTACAATCTCTTAGAGCAGTATTTAAACTATCAGAGCCGTACGACAACGTCTTATTGGTATTAGGTTAAGGTCGACTCCCTAATCATTTCAAAGTATCATAGTTTTAACATTATTTTAAGGGTTTGTAGTAAGGTTGCAGGTCTTATTTTGAGGCAAATATCTTAGATTTTATCACTGAGACGTTCGTTTCAGGTTGATTCTATATGTTAAGGTTGACGACTGATTTGGTGTAGAAGTTGGCTCCTACACCAATGTTGCGGGTTCGATCCCCGTACAGAACAAAAAATTGTGTGCAGAAATGTCTGCATGTTTCCTGGTTATATTATGTGTGCATACACAAAAAAAAGGTATTCGTTGTCTAGCTCCCAAAGTACAAACACACATATTGCACAGTATAAACAGTAGCTTATCTAAGGCCACCCGTCGAGTTATTAGCCTAGCGTGCACACAGACACGCGGCACAGCCCGTCCGTACTGCCACCACCTTATCTCGCCCTATTTTATGCTAGCGTGTGCGTGAAATCGCGACACGGCGCGTGACGCGCACGCACACATTCAAACCGAGAGCGGCACGTTTGTATGTAGATATGTTACTGTATGTTTATACTGTGGTACAAGCTAAGTTAAGGGCTAAATGACGCTGTGTGTGTGTGAATTATTAATGATGGTTAGTGAAAGCTTTGCTTAATTTGAAGCTGTTATTGAAGTCTGCTAGTATCTTATGCTCTCACACTTGAAGCCTGTAAAATTAAATTCGAAGTGACGCATTACAGGAAAATGCTCTTGATATTGCACCTGTATTTTAAATGTATTTTTTTTCTGGTAATATGTTATTCGTTATTGTTAACTACTCAGTTTTGTTTGTGGCCAATAAAGTCTTTCTTATCTTTATATTTATTTTTATTATATGAATTAAGCGGAAAACCGTATTCGCAGTTCGCGTCAGACGACCTTCTGCGGTCAGGTCGCCCAGTTCTAATCCAGATCAAGACCGTCGATTAATAACGATTATGCTTCATTAAACCCGATGATGTATCATTGTTTCTGCATATTAAATAGCTCATTTCCTATCAAGAGTATTAAGTAAAGATCTCTAATGATATTCAGTTGCTATTATCTATGTTTACTGTTATTTCTGTGGTAAGTGTTCCAGTATATTTTGATTGTTATTATTTAATATTGGACGTATCAAAAGTCCATACAAACTCAATGTAATTCTAAATTATTCTAACGCCTTCTACCTACGATCTAACTAGGAACATGAATATTATTCTTCCTAATATTCCTTACATCCTTTGTCAAAACTTACTTCGCTCGTGGTGAGTTATCTTTAGAATTCAATTTCTTTGCGAATGTAATCATTAGACAGAAAATAACTACTTGAGCCATTTTTTTTATTATTTACATACAAAATGAGTGAAAATACTAATTCAAAGTGAAGCTTATTGATGATGGAAGGAAGCTTGAAGCACCGAGATGTGAAGTGATGAGCTATGATATTATCTCTTGGTCTATGGTAGCCTTGAAAACGATTCCAACGATTTCAAATTTTTCATAAAAAAAAACGCAGCACTCAGATTCAATCGCGAATGTGCTACAAAAACTCTTAGGGAAAGAAAAATAAGTCTATTGCACAGAAAATTGGAAATCTTTAAAAAACTGTACGACTATTCTTCGTTTGACAGAACAAAGTTTGTTGGGTCAGCTAGTTAGGAATAAAAGAAGTGTTCAAGATTATGTTAACATCAGTGAAATATGTTTTTTATTTGAATATCGGTCGTTTTAACCTTTCTTCCACTACTCCACGTTACAGGAAATAGACGAGCAATTACGTGGGACATCCTTTTATTCCTTTGCAAGGGGTACCTAACAATTTAGAAAGAAAGAAAGAAAAAAACACTTATTTCATCTGGACATCGCAACTTAAAGATAAAAACAAAGAAAACTAAATTTTTACACAAAAATGAAAAACTAACAGACAAATCACCAAAAAACAAAACCTCCAGACAGCAGTGTCGCGATGTCCAAAATTAAATGGACCACACTCAGCTAATGCCTGGACCTGAAAGGCTCAGGCGCTGGTTTTCAGTGGGCCCAACTGAGTGAAGACACGGACTTTAGACGGATATTTAGGAAGTGCAATTAAATCATTAAATTAAAATCCCAATTCCGAAACTTGCGCGATTATACGGCTGGAAGCGAATTGTCCAACGAGCTTGCAACCCTTGCTTCAATTTTATTGGCTAAAAGCGTGTGTGCTCTTGCGGTTGTGCGAGGCGGTCGGCGGGAATTCTTTTGACAAAACAGCAATGCTGCCGGGATTGATAAATAATTTTCTGCACGGAAAAGCCAGATTTAACAACTTGTTTTCTGTTTGTTTGTTTTGTTAAATAAAAAATGACTATTGTAGAGTTTGCTATATAGGTAATGTAGAAAAGGGTTCGGTGTATCTTAAATTGTGTCAATGTGTTTTTCAAGGCCTTATCAATAAGACGCATACTAGTAGTTTTCCTTTCTTGATCACTAGGTATCTTAAATTGGCAATCGCGGTACCTATAAAATCTCAATAGTATTTTGGAATAAAAAAAAACTCATTAAATAAAGTAAGTCATGAGTCAGTTGTTTCGCTTGAACACGCCCCACTTAAAAGCTATACCCATTTGAGAGCGAACACTATAGTAATTAATCCTCATGCAGAGAAAATACATAGACAAAATACTTAAGTGATAAATCACTAAAAGGAATAGTCGAAAAACATTATCATTAAGCCTAAATATTTCAAGTAAAAACGTTGTCAAGTTAAGTCACGCGTTAACTGTGCCCCGCAAATTTTAAATGGCAACTTTCACATTTATAGGACAGTCATTAAAAAGTCCTTTTTTACTCATGTTGATATTCCAATCAATAAAACTAAGACAGAATATTGCCAAAAATTTAATCAAACTCACCTCTCTCACTCACTCAATCTCAAAATTATGTATTTGTAGCTCTAAAGGAAAAAATAAATCCTTCTACTGATATTGATTATTATGTTGTCCGTATAACTGAAGAAATATTTTGCTTGAAAATTAAGTATGAGGAAATTATGTTAATGCACAATTTCCTATAAAAAAGCAATCACTGAGGCTAATGACCTAGTGATTGCTTTTTGGCAAACTGTTTACTTAAGGCTTTTAATCATCTTTGATATGCCAAGTAGAAACTGTTGAACGAATATTTACAATAGCGAGTTTATAAGAGAACGTGTTTTTTCTTATAACCTTTCTACGAAATAATATCCTCACCCTTTTATCCTTTTTCCAATTTCACAGAAAGACATTTATTATCATACTGTCAAGGTCTTTTATAGACTTTTTAAATGGAAACCATTATGTCATGTACAAACGGCTTCAGATTTAAGTGACCCATCTAAGTAGCGATGTCTTCGCGACATAAGTCACTTAAAAAATTCTTAACATATAGCATCTAAGGCCCGGCGCCCACATCGGCATTTTCTACTTTATTGCCATTGTGTTAGAGTATATTACTATTTGCCACCTTAAAATCCTGAAGCATGCCGATGCCGATAGTGGGCGCCGGGCCTAAAAAGACAGCAGGCTGTAGCAAGCCACTTTCTAGAAGATGGCATTGCAATACACGGTGTATTTCTTTCCATACCCAACTGGATAGTGGCCCGGTAGTATTCTCGGTAAATACTAGGTAAAGAAAATACACAAACTCTAGTTCACTCCACAGTGACTAGTGTGACTTCGCAAAGTTTTTATTCTTTAATCGGCATTGAATCCATATGATCAAAAAAATAAAACACATATGACTTAGCCCTTTTAAACACGTTTCTTGCTATTCTTTCATCCGCATGAGTTTGTTTTGTTTTTACATGTATGTGGGGATTTCCCAAGCTGCTCTCATTTTAAAAATAGCTGCAAAGTGAAGGCTATTCAGAAACAGGCCATTTTTGCATTAAACCATGACATAAGTTTATTACCGGAAGGTTACAGTTAAAGAGAATACTTATTGTATTTTATTATTACCTCGTTCTGTTGTTATTTGCCGTAATTTAAGGACACCGGTATTACCTAGATAGTAATCTAGCAATAAAAGTCTAGAATGTTCGTACCATATTGTCAGGCTCGTAAACATCTTTTCCGCAGAATAAATTAATCATCTTACGTTCATGTTTGACAGACATCAGTACTTTTCCAAGACCAAACGCTTCATAAATCTTTGCTTGTTACTTGTTGTATGAAGTTACTTCCCAGTAATTCCTAAATGACACTGCAAGTTGGCGCTTTGATACAGGATGACTCAAATTGTGAATGTCAAAAGAAAAATATAACATAACATACCCTCACGACCATATCACTAATGGGTTAGTCAGAGGCACACTGATTGTTGCCGTCATGGTGAACGGAACATTCAGAAGCGCACATTTCGTCGAGGGAATTTGAACCCAACGTGGCAAGGGGCGAGCCTAACGCCGTTATCCAGGTTGGTTGGGTTTTATATCTTTGTTTTCCATCACCGGAGAGTAAGCTGCAAATTGTACAATGAACACAAAATAGGTTCCGGCCACATTTGATCTCGGGCCCATCGGGTTCCAAGCCAGAATGTTTAACCACTAGGCCACAACCCTCTCAGAAAAATATAAGTATTCGAAAATCACCAAAATGATATTCAACAAATAAAATAAAAAAACACATTATTTATCTACTATGTAGGTAACACAGTATCTAATTCCAAACTACGTCACCGTTATGTGTACAAAACATGATTTTTTAAATTAGTGATTAACGGTTTATTCTTACGAGTACTAGTTACCAAAGGACCTGCTTTGCAGAACCAGTTTTCAATTTCTATTTTATGATCAAGAAGCCAGCTTATAAAATTCCAATAAGTATGCTTCTTTAAAATGATAATATCGAAGCTCGGAAAATCTTACACAGCCTTACCTATGCAATGTTCCAATTACTGGCTGAATTGGATAACGTCGCTTCGGGCTAGAAGTCTTTGTAGTCTAAAATAGCTTTAAATTGGCTGCACTGTTTAAATTATTAGATATCTTTACATCTAAAACTTTTATAATAAAATGGTTACCTACTTATGTTAAATTGCAGATTTAGGATTTTTCATTTTCATATAATTTTCATGTTTCATCCTGTATGAACGCCTCCAGTACCATAATTGTAATATTTAAATGTATCGATTGTCGGCTGTTGTATATGTCAAATAAATAAATTAAGAAATAAAATAAAATATTATAAATATGAAAAACAACAACCTGGTCACAAGCCTTACCTGAACTATGAAGGGGCATGACCCCATACACCAACAATCTTATTGGTAATAAACCTCATTGTTGTATTTTATCAAGCCGTCCCAAAAATTCGACTAGGCTAAAAAACAAACACTTGAGTTTCCAACATTAAGGAGCATTTGAGAACAAGCAACAACGAAAAAGAAACAACTGAAAGCAACTCCGTAACCAAAAACTTTGTTAAATTTTCCCCTGACTCAGATAAAATGAACAAGAATATTTTTATTGTACTTAGAGTGTTGTGGAGTTATTGCTAAGAGAGGAATGTTTCTCGTAAGGTAACGATGTGTGAATGAAACATTAACGCGGTCACGGTACATGTCAAAACTGAAAAGGGTCCAGAAGCACTAAAATCTAGTCCAAGGTTAACTTAGGAACTATCAATCTCATCTAAATGATAAGAAACACTTAGGATCAAATATCATGTTAGAGTTACTATTTGTTACACCACCATTAGGAGTAACTTTGGTCAACAGAAAAGAGGTAATATTTCATATAGCATTACTGTGTAAAACCTACCTTGACTCAGCTTCAAGGTTACCTCGAAAAAGGTTTTAACGCCACATTACCCAGAGGGTGTAGTGCGAATTTGTGTTGAAGTATTTATCTACTATTGGCGATCAGTCACCAGGGAAAAATGATAAAGTGAACGACTCAATACCTACCTAAAATACGGTCAAAGATATAGATATTCCTGATAGTTTTATAGATTCATGGAAGATACAAATGGTTTAAAGTGGAGTGTACTAGTGGAGTGGAGGAGTTAGTCAGAGTTTTTTTTACAGCACAGCTGTTAAGGCATGGAGGAAACGTTGTGTGTTTTAAAATTTGATAATATGAAGCTTAATATGAGGGACGTAAGGGAGCTCAAACACCATCCCAGAGCTCCAAGCCAACCTCACCTTCACGCGGTGCGTCCTGATGGCCAACGGACGGGGATATGGCGGCCGACCGATGGCGGGATAACCATCCGGAATGAGTAACGTGCCGAAATACACAGGCCGCGACGGGCAGCAGCGTCGCGGCGCGAGAGGGTGCGTTCTGCGCTCGCCAACCCGCCTGCCAAGCGTGGCGAGTATTGGCAATTCCCCCCATGAAGACGGCAATGCACACAAGGCCCCTAGTCTCCGGCAGCCCCGCTATTCCTGGTTACGGCAGCGATCATGGTAACGGCGGGGCAGGGGGTGCTAAGAATCCCCGGATCGGTTCGAGCTGCCATCCCCAACAGAAACTGGCCCTGGTAACACACAACGTACGCACGCTCAGGACAGAAGAGAAAATTATCGAATTGGAGGAAGAAGTCAGTGGGTTACACTGGGACATCATCGGGTTATCTGAAGTCCGTAGAGAGGGTGAGGACTCGATAACCTTGAAGTCGGGTAACCTGCTGTACTACCGGGAAGGTGACCAAAAGTCCCAAGGTGGTGTCGGGTTCCTCGTTCGCAGGTCCCTTATAAACAACATTGTTACCATCGAAAGTGTGTCGAGCAGGGTGGTATACCTTATACTCAGAATATCGAAAAGATATTCGCTGAAGGTCATACAGGTATACGCGCCGACCTCGACACATTCAGATGAAGAGGTAGAGGCTATGTATGAGGACATTAGTACAGCCATGCATGCCTCTAAGACTCATTTCAGTGTTGTTATGGGGGATTTTAACGCAAAACTGGGCAGGAGGGGCGATTGTGAGTCGAAAGTGGGGCAATTTGGGTATGGACGTCGGAACCCGAGAGGGCAGAGGCTGGCCGAGTTTCTGGAGAAAGAGGGACTCTTTGCGATGAACTCATTTTTCCAGAAGCCACCTCACAGGAAGTGGACCTGGATAAGCCCCGACGGTTCCACGAGAAATGAGATAGACTTCATCATGACGACAAAGAGACGCATATTCAATGATGTCTCAGTGATCAACAGGGTGAAAACCGGCAGTGATCACCGAATGGTACGAGGCACATTGAATTTGAACGTCAGACTGGAACGAACTCGACTGATGAAGTCTACGCTCCGACCTACTCGCGCCCATATCGAAAACCCCGAGAGCTTTCAACTTGAGTTGGCTAATCGTTTCGCCTGTCTGGATACTTGCGTTACAGCGGACGAGATGAGTACCGGATTTGTAGAAGCTGTCCATGCGGTTGGGTCCAAGTTTTATAAGCCTGGCCGTCAGAACAAACCGCAGAAACTTTCAACCCACACCCTCGACCTTATGGCTGAGCGTCGGTCTTTGCCCCTGCAGACCCCCGAAGATGCTTTGAACTATCGACTGCTCAATAGACGTATCGGGAAGTCCTTGCGACACGACATCCGTGTCTTTAATACGAATAGTATTAAAGAGGCGATCGAACGGAACAAAGGTTCCAAAGTGTTCGCAAGAGACAAGTCTATTGGGCGCAGTCGATTGTCGAAGCTGAAGACGGAGGACGGCAGTGTGGCGTCGACGCAAGAAGCAGTATTGAGGGAGGTCGAGAGATTCTACGGGCAGCTTTACACGTCTGTCGCGGAATCCGCTACAAGTACGGCCAAAGATCCCAGAGCCAAACTAACCCGACATTACACCGAAGACATCCCGGACATCAGCCTCTATGAGATTAGGATGGCTCTCAAACAGCTCAAGAACAACAAGGCGCCGGGCGATGACGGAATTACCGCTGAGCTTCTGAAGGCAGGCGGAAGGCCGGTTCTCAGAGTACTTCAGAGGCTGTTTAATTCCGTGTTGTTCGAGGGCACTACGCCAAAGGCATGGAACAGAAGCGAGGTGGTACTGTTCTTCAAAAAAGGAGATAACACCCTGCTGAAGAACTACAGGCCCATTTCGCTTCTGAGCCATGTCTACAAGCTGTTTTCGAGGGTCATCACGAACCGTCTCTCTCGCAGGTTTGATGACTTCCAGCCACCCGAACAAGCCGGATTCCGAAAAGGCTTTAGTACCATAGACCACATCCATACGCTGCGGCAGATTATACAGAAGTCTGAGGAGTATAATCTGCCACTTTGCTTAGCGTTTGTGGACTATGAGAAAGCCTTCGATTCGGTCGAGACTTGGGCAGTGTTGCAGTCTCTCCAGCGTTGCCACATTGACTATCGGTACATCGAAGTGTTGAAAAGCTTATACGCAAACGCCACCATGTCTGTCCGAGTACAGGAGCAAAGCACGAGGGCAATTCCTTTGCAGAGGGGCGTAAGACAGGGAGACGTTATCTCTCCGAAACTGTTTACGGCCGCATTGGAAGACGCCTTCAAGCTCCTGGAATGGCAAGGACTCGGCATCAACATAAATGGCGAGCGTATAACTCACCTTCGGTTTGCCGACGATATAGTGGTCATGGCAGAGTCGCTTGAAGAGCTCGGCAGCATGCTCGAGAACCTCAATCGAGTCTCTCAACAAGTGGGCCTAAAGATGAACTTTGACAAGACGAAGGTCATGTCAAACGCCCTTGTTATGCCCACTCCAATATTTGTTGGAGGCTCGGTTCTCGAAGTTGTCGACGAGTACGTCTACCTAGGACAAGTTGTCCAAGTAGGCAGGTCCAACTTCGAGAGAGAGGTAAATCGCCGAATCCAACTCGGCTGGGCAGCATTCGGGAAATTACGTGATGTTTTCTCTTCAAACATACCACAGTGCCTGAAGACGAAGGTATATAATCAGTGTGTGTTACCGGTGATGACTTATGGATCGGAAACGTGGTCTCTCACTATGGGCCTCATAAGAAGGCTCAAGGTCACTCAACGTGCTATGGAAAGGGCAATGCTCGGCGTCTCGCTACGAGATCGAATCAGGAATGAGGAGATTCGTAGAAGGACTGGAGTCGCCGACGTGGCCCAGCGGGTAAGCAGGTTGAAGTGGCAGTGGGCGGGGCACATAGCGCGTAGAACTGATGGCCGCTGGGGCCGAAAGGTTCTGGACTGGAGACCATTCGAGGCCAAACGCAGAGTGGGGCGCCCACCCGCAAGGTGGACCGACGACTTGATAAAAGTCGCGGGATCCCGGTGGATGCAGGCCGCACGCAACCGGGCGCTCTGGAAATCAATGGGGGAGGCCTATGTTCAGCAGTGGACTTCTTGCGGCTGATAATGATGATGATGATGAATATGAAGCTTTAGTTTATGGGAGGATTATACCTTTCACGTTTACTTCGGAAGTTTAACCTGAGTAGGCTGATAACATAAAAACAGAAACACTGTTCAGTCTACAAGTCAGAAAACTTAGAGCCCTTTTTCATCTCATGAAACGATTTTCGTATGACCTCTAAGTCGCTTATTTGTCCACAAACTGAGCCACAGAAAACTTACCCAATATATGTAGCCCTAAGTCTAAGATAAGGTTTTTCCTTGTGATTACGCAGTAACAACGAAGACACCACAAACATCATTTGTCTCAGCCAAAATGAGAAGACCGGAACAAAATTACAAATAAGCCCTTTTTTCTTGTGGTAGAAATAATTTTCCCTTTTAACAACGAGAATAGCTGTCCCTCTCCCGGGATTACTCAGTTCAATTGTTTACTTACACCGTGACCCCTTATTATTTGTGCATTATGATAAAAAGTCATTGGCCGTCTTAGAAAAACACTCGAGTAAAGTGTTTAGTGTGTGAGCTAAAAATATACCAACTTTTTTGTTCAGTGCGGGGACGTAAGTATACCTTGAAAAAATAAGGTAGTATGTCCAGTTGACGGTCCAACAGGGCTACCCGTTTCCGCGTTTTATTTTGTTCGTAACAAACGAATCTTCTTCATATTCTGTACTTTTAGCTTGTTACTGAAATGTTGATAGATCGTTATCTGGATGCGAAAGAAATTACAAACGCAATAAAATGATTCTCATCCAGTGACGAATTACAAATCGGACGACGAGAACTTCCCGTCAAAAACAAAAATAAAAAAATTAATCGACAAACAATGCAGATAAATTAAGCAAGCGGCAAAACCGTCACTCACATCACACCATTTTAATTGAAAAACAAAACAAAAGCCAACTTCAATTTAAATCATTGACCGTAATAACAACGTGGACGTTTTGTTTATTTAGGATAAAATACTGTGTTCCCCAGAGGTAATACAGCAATATACTTTTTTTAAGCTATCAATCGTGATATTTGACAACCGATTCTAACCTAAATTAATTGCTAAAAAAATCTAAAACACAAAAAATAGGCGATATTTTGGATTGTTACAGCAACAGCTTAAACCCTTGCATCCCACGCCATATTATATGGTTGCGAATGTTTACGATTTTTTCCTGCCTTAGTAATTTCATTATTTAAAGAAACACTTTACTACAAAAACCTAAATTTAACCTTATTAGCCCTGATTGCATACAAAGCCACATAATATGGCAGGAACATTTTAGGCTGGATTGCATACGAAGCCATATGCGGGGTCATGTAATAACTTGGAATATACGAGTTCGTTTTTTTTCTTTCCAAAAACACTATTTTCCGAACCAAAAGTTTTAAAACTCAACTCTCAAAAATTCATGCGGTAAGGGATGAACATTTTTCTACATCAAGATTTAGAAAAGCTACTAAACCGTTGTTGGTGTGTTGCAGCCAACGCCTAAAGTATCAAGTTTGCTAAGACTCTTAATCCTATACTATGCCTGCGCCCAGGCTTCGCCATTGTGCAACGTTTGAGATCTTTGTATCCTAAGCTGTTGTGTCTTATTACTGTACAATTGCGTCTTTGTGTGAGACGTGTAGCGCCCGTGATATAAATGATGTATTCAACCAGTTTTCACTTTGTAACTGAATTCCGCGTATATCTACAGGATGACTGTGCAAGCAGGAACTTGCCAAATTTTTACAATATGCTCTCAAGAAACTACGTCTTGATCATATTTTTTTTAAAACGTGTGAAGGTGTTTTAAAATATCCTAAAAAGTACGTCAATAAAGGATTGGGATTATTTTCCCGCACAGAAATGACTTCTACACATGTACAGGGCGCACACGTCAACCTCTACAAAACCATTGCAAAATGGGTCTAATGACAGCCGCATAAGGTGCCCCTATGTAAAGGTTGAAATGTGCGCCTCTGTAGGTACAGAAGGTTGAAGGTTCAACTCGTGTAACTCGTTCAAAACACCACATTGTAAAACCACCACGGAAATCCATTCAGTTCCTGATACCAATTCGCTCCTAAAAATTTGGCAAGTACTTTCAAAATCACCCTGTATGAGCATCTCAGCCTAAAATGTTATTTTCTCAGAAAAACTGTTTTTGTTCGCTTTGCGAGTAGGCAGTCAAGCGTTGGACCACAATATCTCTGCCCCGTGGTTTAGAATCGTATTATCAAACAATTCGGTTAAAGTTTTTTTTCATCTTGTGGTCTAATAAAATTGAGTTTTTTTTTATATAGTATAGGAGGCAAACGAGCAGACAGATCACCTGATGGAAAGTGATTACTGCCGCCCATGGACATTTGCAACACCAGAGGAGCTACAAAATGCGTTGCCGGCCTTTTGAATGAGAGTACGCTCTTTTTTTAAAGGTCTGCATAGTCAGGTAGCTTTGATGTTAGGGTGGTGAAGCCAACCAGCCCCAAAGCACAATTTGCTTCAATGATAAAAATCAAATGCGTGTGTCTAGTGTCTATTGTCTACGGGAGGTGCCCGTGGCGCATTTGTGACAGTGGATCGGCGACGATCGCTGTTGTAAAGCAACGCCCGCCGGCTCGGAAATGGGATGGGTGACCATTCCGACCGAAATTTAGTGATGTATATTTCGGGCATCTCCGTGCTTCGGAAGGCACGTTAAGCAGTAGGTCCTGGTTGACGTCGCTAGATGTTAGTCGTTAAGCCTAGTCGGAGGCCTTAGGGCGGCTTGATAAAATCTGACAAGGTTGCTCACTAACCTTACACCCCTCCAACAACCCGCACTGAGCCCGCGTGTTGGAGTATGGCTCGTTCCACCTCATAGTTGAGGTGAGGCCTGTGCCCAGCAGTGGGACGTATACAGGCCGTTTATGTTATGTATGTTATGTGTGTCTATTTGTAAGCTTTTGCTTGACTTGGAACCTCTACCATCCCTTATGAAAACAAAAGAAGAAGAAAAATGGAACAAAGTAAATCCAGGTTTTATAGGATATCACCTTAGTGAATTGGACATAGGATCTAAAAAATGTTAGGGACGTCCTTGCGCTCTGGGAGTGAAGTTTTATCCTGTTATAGGCCTTGTTATAAATGTCACGTCTAAAACTATACAATACTTTTATTCTCAACAGTAGAAACTTCGGAAAACTCGTAAAAAAATGGTGGACACCTGCCCTGTATTATTTGTGAGGTGGTTCACTATAGTCCGAAAATTAAAGTGTGAGGTCACACTTCAACTTATGTCGGAGGAAAAACAACATGTCAGAATATTTCTTTGATTATTAAAATGATCAAGTTTAAGTCTATCGTTCAGAGGAACACAAACTCTTGATAATCTGCTAAATGAGTAAATTGTTTACTTACAATTTTAAATTTGTTTAAATGTAGTAAATTTGTGAATGGTTCGGTTCACATACAAAAAATATTAGGTACGTATATGCGTATGCAAATTATCACATGAATATAGGTAAACATAAACAATATAAATGTTATACAATGCAAAGTGTAAAAAAAACTTTGAAGTCCATAATCCACAAGTAGTCTCACAAACAATGTTTTTTTTGTGTCTGGTTCCTCAACAGTCAATGACATTGTCATTTTAGAGGTTGCAAGCGTGTTGCAAGTTCGGAATTTGCACGATAATGTGAACCAATCTGAAATAATCAAGTGATTGAACTTAAATGGATTAGATAAATGTTATTAAATGTCATGCCTAAATTGCTAATAAGACGATTGTTCCTAAGACTGATAGTTCGTTGTCTAATTACTTTGCAATGCGATGTAATTTCAGAACTATTGATACATAACACGACACACGGCCCACGACCTAACATCCCGAAAGGGGTAGTCAAAGGCTCTGATTGATGCCGTCCAAGGTGAACGGAACATACAGAGCCCACACTTCGCCGGGCCGTTTTTTACCCAACGAGAACATTTTTTATTGCCCGTTTTCGAGGTTTTAAATCGTTGTTTTCCACCAACGCGAACGTAGCGTTCTCTGCAAATTATCAAGTCGTTATAATCGTGGTAGTGTTCCAACCAGATTTGAATTCGGAACTAAAGAAAGAAAGAAAGAAAAACGTTTATTGATTCTGAACATCGCAACAGATAAAAACATACAGAACAAGGTCATTAGGAAAAAACAAAAAAATAAAACAAACAATAGAAAAACCAAGAATAATTTCCACCAGGCAGCAGTGTCACTATAGGGGTTCAGTCCATAATCCTGTTTTGTACGATTACAATACTAGTGACCTTGAAAGTTTATTAAATAACTCTTTAGTGAATACTCATTTTTTTAGACCATAACGCAGTACGTCGTTGAGAGGAAAACATTGCGTATGAACAAGATGAAACAAGATCATATCAAAGCCAATTCTGTACACAGCATGTTTAATTTATTTATTACGAGTAGTAGGTAAAATACTAGTAGAATCTGCTTTGAGCTATGGAAGTTCAGAAATATGTATGCATAAACAATGTTTTTTCAAAACCATTTTGCATCAACATACTTATAAGTAGAGTTCGTAAAAAATATGACTTTGCAGACTCTTAATGCCGATGAACTGGTGACTTTGCAGATATTATAAACCAATACAGTAATGAAATGTAGACTTTGTCACACTAGTTGTAATAGATAAATACATAAGTGCAGACTTTTTACACTTGGACCCTAATAGACAGCCTTTTCTGGAACCATCATCATCATTATCATTAGCAGCCGCAAGAAGTCCACTGCTGAACATAGGCCTCTGCCATTGATTTCCAGAGCGCACGGTTGCTTGCGGCCTACATCCACCGGGGTCTCGGGACCTCTTCTAGCAAAAAACTAAGCAAAATTTGCGCTATGAGAACTAGGCAACCTAAAAAATATTCTTAAACACTCTTTTTTGAATACTTACTTAGCATACACATACATAGAAAACACCTAGAACAAACAGACATGTACATGCACACGAATGTTTTTACTGTGCCGAGATCGCAACCTGTGGTGTAGTAGCTAACATTTTAACCAGAGTCGCAAAAAAATGGAAAAATACTATAAATATTACTTATGGTTCTTCTTCTTTACATGTCAATGCATGTATTTTACTATTACGAGGTACGTGATTTCAAAAATGGTTGTAGAGTTTGCATCTGTTTACATCTGAATTGGGCCACTTTGGTCCCTGATTATTTTCTATTTACAGATCGCGTTTTAGTCACTGATATAATTCAATGAATAACATATAAAAATTGTGCTTACCTGTTATGAAATATCCGTTGCTGATATTTATTTGTCTACGTTAGCTTTTCTTTTAATAGAGTATTGAAAAACCATAAGTATAACATCAGAAGTAAAATATATTATAAAACGTATTCACAAGTTGCAGTGCGATCCATTTCATTCTGGACGTCGTAACACCGGTGCCTGGTTGCTTGTTTTACTTCTTTTTCACTCTCATTGTTTTCTGTTCTATTTCTTTTATTTATTTTTTACCCTAATACTCGTTGTTTTTTTGTGTGTAAATTCATTTGTAATATTTTATAGTTGTAAGTTGCGTTGTCCAGATAAATAAATTTCTTTTTTTCTATTCACATAAGAAAAACTAAGTTGGTTTGTTCGATCATCATGCTCCGAAAGCGTTTACTTACTATTAGTATTAGTTTTGCTAATTCAAGCCCATTTCAGTTACTGGTTCATCCATACCATACGAATTGAAGCCACTTGGGATTAACATTACTCCTTAATCTAACCCAAAGATCGTGGCAAAACCTAGCAAACATAATAATTAATTTTCAAATAGGATGTAATTAGAACGAATCCTATTATTCTCAGTTCAAAACACTGCGAACGTTATCTACGTCAAATACTTAATCACTTTACTGCTACGTCTGACGCTCGGTCAACAAATTATTGACCCTACGGCTGCGCGTGCGCTGCGCGCTTCATATAAGCGAAGTGGGAGGTGGAGCGCAACGTCAGAAACGTTTGGACATTCACAGTGAGCGGACGTGTTGCGCGATTCACAATGTACACAAACCCGTTCGAGAGAAAGCACTCTTCGTTGAGGCAGGCCCTTGACCGCTTCATCGGCGAAACGCGACTCAGCTTCCGGAAGAAGATTTCGTCTAAAACGAACAGTTCTTCCAGCGCGTCGTCGGTTTCATCATCATCATCGTTTTCATCGCTGCAGTTCAAACCGAAATGCAATGGGAAGAGGTGAAGAGACCAGTGATGTGTGTGGTTACCAGTGAATTTGAGGCGAGCGCCACGTTAAATAAGGTTTGTTTTCTTTTCTCTTTTTTCATCTTATTTTAGTATACACATAATGAACCAAAGGTGTAATCCATAACTAAAAAGGGAAACCTTTTTTGTTATGGCATCGGTTTACCTGTTGGTACTTAATTTGCAAAAGATATTTTAAGTAACGTTGAGAATTTATGAAATCAATTACGTTTGCTAACTTTTAATATAGAGTCACGGTTCACTTGTGACTTCAAATCTTACATTCTTAAGTCAAGTGAACAACAATATTCTAGAGTGTTCTAAAGTATTTTAAACATTACCTCTACAAGGCACATCATAATTTAAATTTAAATGTTTAATTAAACCTATTTAAGAATTCAAAACGTAGAAATATTCGTGTTCTGGCATTTCTTTGGATTTCTCAACTTTAAGAATGGCCTTGCGCACGCGTCGACACATGAGATTTCAGAAATTCTAATTTTGCAATAGTGTGTTTAAATGTGAAACGTTATCAGGAACATAACAGCTTATTGCATTATAGATAAGATTTATCAATAGATGTGCAATGATTATGTTTGATTTGATTTGTAAGTTACATTTGACAGATAAAATGATGATTCAATCAATGTAATCGTTTTCGAAGTTGTGATTATGCTTACGTTTGATAAAAGATTTCAATGAGTACATCTTACATGCGCTGAGGAGGAAATAACTTTCTATGTCACACCTTATCTATCTTTACACCTAAGCATTATTTTTAATTTCCTATGCCAATATTCAAACTCGTAGATGCTAACTAATACAAATAGTTATGAGTAAGTTCATTACTATCTTGTGAATGTCAATGAGCTCTGTATGAGAGTTGAATAATTAATAATATTGTTAATTAGTATAGCAACCATTTCCTGTCAGTTTCCGTCTTGATATAGTATTCAATAATCAATAATAATAAAGTTTGAGTAAGAATTGAACCTGTTTTAGACCGGGTTGAGTAAAATGTACCTTGCATATGCCTGCCTTGCATTGAACTGCCTATGAAACTTTTCAGTAACAACCAAATTGTAGAGTTACTATCAAGAGCATACGCCAAAGATTAGGCTAACATTATAAATGTACTACGCATTGTTTTGAATATAACAATTACTGAGAGCGTCGTGGCTTAGTGGTTAAGAAGTCTCACAGCTGCAAACAGTCCGTGTAGCTTCGAGTTGCAAACTGGCCGGTACACCTACTTTGTGTTAAAATAACTAACTTGTTGCTTACTCTACGGTGATAGGAAACACTGATTAAAAAGCCAAGCAAGTCTGATAATGGTGGTAGGCCCCTTACCACGTTGAGTTCAAATTCGCCCGCTAAAGTGTGGTCTTCTGAATGTAACGTTCACATTTGGGATATAGTTGTGAGCATATTGGGTCTTCTAGTACTAGGCATCACGGAAACTGCCTCCATGACCTTCCAAACAATAGCAAACCTATACACATGTTAGACTATCAGTAACCTTGTGTAGTCAAAAATACTACACTTAATTAAAATATTTCTTCTAATTATTCGTATTCTCTTGTCCTCAGAGGTGGCTGCGATTTGAAACCGGTCCTATTGACGTCACAGCGACAACTGGATGGATGAACGCCCAATAAAGTTTCGACAAACATTGAAGAAATCATTAAATATACGTTAAATTAATTATCTAAACGATTTGTTTCATTTCAACCTTAGTGATGACATTTGATTATTCTAAATATTTACAGATAATCATTTGTTAATTAGGTATTGCGATTAGTATATTGTTTCTAGTCGGAAAACAAATTTCCTATCAGGAATTAAGTTTAAGTACCTGTTGATGGGTATTTTATTATCTGTATCAAGGTCAGTCACATTCACTACATTTATTAACCAAGTAATTTATTGACTTAATGCTGATTTTAACCTACTTGGGGTGACTAACTGGGGTAGGACAACGATTTATAACAAGTTAAACGAATGTTGTCAATTAATAATAATGCCTGTTGAATAATTTGACTCTGAGTACTGAAGTATAAATAAATTAATAAATGGATATTTCATGAAATCATGACTGTTTAAACTGGTAATATGGAATCTTTGCATGCCTTGCTTGCTTTGCTTTGCATCTTTGCATGCATGGGCAAAAACGTGTCAGTTCACAGATTGTCTCAAATATTTCACATCTTAAATTTTATTCATGAGGTATATAGAATCAAAGGCCGCTAAGCGACAATCTGACTTATCTACTTTTGATTCTATATGCCTCAAACCTGTAACTCAATATTATTCAAATCTAAACGTACTTAGCTAGTATGAGGGAACGTTTTCAATGTTTAACTAATTAATGTCGCGTATAATCTGTAGGAATTCACCACCACTTCCATTCTTTGAAAGCCTAACAATGATCTTGCAAAATGAAGGCAATTCTAAATAGTAGAAACACACAATATGTAAGGCATTTATATCCGCTTAAACCTCTACAACAAGAATTACAAAGTTAGTGACACTGAACAATTTCAAATTTTTAGATAGATAGATATTCTTTATTGCACACCAAAACAACAGAAATCAACAGCAAAAGTAACACAGATTGACGTAAATGTACAATTTGGGCGGCTTTATCGCTGAAAAGCGATGTCTTCCAAACTCTCTTAGGTGTGCTCTCAATCGTTAAAAGGGTATTAAATACCCACCACACAAACCACTTTACGACATCTACTCGTAATGTTCTAATCAAACCAATCACCAATCAAGTCACCGACATATTCTTTAGGGTAGCCAAGCTAAAGTGGCAATAGACAAGCCACATACCTGTCAACATCGGGGGAGAAAAAGTTCCCGAGTGACGACTACACACTAGAAAACGCATCGTTGGTAGACCTCCTACCAATTATCTGGTGCAGTTTGCCGGAAGCTGTTGAATAAAAAAGGCCAAATTCTGCGCTGAAGTTGCTTTGATGTAGAGCGATGTTGCAATGTTTTATTGATATGAATAATATTATAAAATAGCTCCATATCTATTCACTTTCTTAATAATCGGAACAAGAAGCAAGGCTATTGATTCAAAAGTAAACATCGGAATTCGATCTTGAACTGCTATCGTTGCGCTCGTGTTTTCCATAATCTCGTGTAATATGATTGGTTACGGCTCCTATTACAATAGAAATTATACTAAACCAGCATAAACTGATTAGATAAACTTGTCGTGTGACCTCTATGTTAATTCATAGGTAGCAATATCTTGTCCAAAACAAAATTAGATACGAGATTGTTGCTTGTTGTTATGTAACGCAACTTTGTTTTTCTAAATATAGACACATAAATAATGGTAGAGCATTCAATTGAAGATGTCTACAAAGTAGATAATAAGTACTGTAAATATTATAACCTGATGAGATTAATCAAATGACGTCAAAATATGGAAAATGCCGTATCGGATGCTGCGCAGATTTGTGATGCAAATAATATGTGAAGATAGAGAATAGTGATTATGTTCACAAGTAAGATGTTATTACTGGTTTACATATTACATTGAAAGCCTTATTTGAGACTGGAACAATGTTCATAACAACAACTGTGACAGTTGGCTAGTGCATTTCATCGCGTAATATCCTCAGCCTGACGCCTGATAATTGTGAGGTCAATAATGCACTACCAAGTTCTACGACAAATATCTTCTTCAGCGTACTAGTTCTAATAAATATGATGCTTAACACTTTGAGCGCCACGCCGGTCACAAACAATAGGAATTCGATTGTTACAGTGACCGACGGCGTTCAAAGGCTTAAGTTAAAACCCCCTCGAATCAAAAGATTAGTTACTAATATTAAGAACTTAAGTTTACTTCAACGGGTCTACAATTTAGAGATAGGTGCCTAACCGGTGGCGTCAATCTGATCTCAAGTCCGCAGGTGTACGCATGTAGACGTCATGACTGTGTCTCGGTTGACAACAGAATCAATGCGTATGTGGTCTGCCGCCTGGCCCGTTTCTAGCTTACTCCCTAAGTAACAAAACAGGATATACATATGTAGATGCAAAACAGCGACGTATATGAACAAGATTTTTTTCTTCAACACCGTCAACAACAACGCACATGGGCCAAATGGGCCAAATATTGTCATGATTACACGCATCTAGCAAATCCGGTTATACTGTTCATATTGGCGCTAAGCACCTAAAAACTTTAATCGACAATACGATAACACACCTTCGAAAGAACCAATATTAAAACGAAATAAAGACGAGTAATTTGTTTTTACTATTTTTCGAATGGTAGTGAACCATTACAAATCGCATTAGGTACTGATAAGAGGTAGCTGGTGACAAAAAATGGTCGCGCATCTCAATTCCGCAGGTGTACGCAACTGAAGACGTCATGTCTCTCGGTTGACAACAGCATCGATGCGGATGCGGTCTGCCACCTGGCCCGTTTCTAGCTTAGACCCTAAGTAACAAAACAGGATTATCCTATATGTAGATGCGAAACAGCGTCGTATGAGAACAAGATTTTTTTCTTCAACACCGTCAACAACAACGCACATGGGCCAAATGGACTATATATTATCATGATGACACGCATCTAGCAAATCCGGTTACACTGTTCACATAGGCGCTAAGCACTTAAAAATTTTAATCGACACTAATAATATGAAAACACACCTTCGAAAGAACCAATATTAGAACGAAATAAAGACGAGTAATTAGTTTTTACTATTTTTTGAATATAATGATAAAAGGTAACTGGTGACAAAAACTGGTTGCGCATCTCAAGTCCGCAGGTGTACGCAACTGTAGACGTCATGTCTCCCGGGTGACAACAGCATCGATGCGGATGCGATCTGCCGCCTGGCCCGTTTCTAGCTTACACCCTAAGTAACAAAACAGGATTATCCTGTTTGTAGGTGCAAAACAGCGACGTATTATGTTTTTTTCATCATTGTCGTCAACACCAACGCACATGAGCCACCTAAAAACTTTAATCGACAATACGATAACACGCCTTCGAAAGAACCAATCGTCTGCCAAAACGGACTAATAAAATAAAAATAAATACAAGTCATTTGTTATCCAGTATTTTTTGAATATTAGTAAACTAGATAAGAGGTAACTGGTGACAAAAACTGGTCGCGCATCTCAAGTCAGCAGGTGTACGCAACTGTAGACAAGACTTGGGTGACAACAGCATAGATGCGGATGCGGTCTGCCGCCTGGCCCGTTTCTAACTTACACCCTAAGTAGGTATCAAAGCAGGATTATCCTGTATGTAGATGCAAAACAGCGACGTATGAGAACAAGATTTTTTCATCGACACCGTCAACAACAACGCACATGGGCCAAATGAGCCAAATATTGTCATGATGACACGCATATTATAGCAAATCTGGTTATACTGTTCACACACATAGGCACTGAGCACCTTAAAACTTGAATCGACAATACGCTAACACCTTCGAACAAAACAATCGTCTACAAAACAGACTAATGAAACGGAATAAATACGGGTAATTTGTTTTCAAGTGTTGTTGATTAGTTTAAGACGTGGGTGTGTGTTAGGATGACGTACAGACTGGAACCAAATTGTCTTGATTACTCTAATCATTCTGAAATGAAGACCCTTGGGTATTGGAAAAAAATAAAATTGACTGAAATCCCTGGTGAAGCCGAGTCTCATGATTCAAGATACAATCATCATTTTTGTTACTGAACGGTCACCCGAATGCCTGAAGGAGTCTTAATTGCACTATAGGGGCGAATCTAGACAGTGGTCCATACTTTTATAGGTTAAGTCCTTCGTGGAAAAATGATGACTGCTGAAATCTGTACTAAGCAGTAAAATCCAGACGTGGAACGCTCTTCCAGCGCATGTGTTTCCTTCTTCCTACAATCCCGGGTTTTTTAAGCGGGACGTGAAAAGGCATATGCAGGCCTTCAAAATGAGATTGACCAGCAGAGTATTTCTCAATTACTGTGCTTGTCAACCCCATATCTGGACCTCACGGCTGCTTCCCAACAGGTGAAGTAAGGTCATCTTTAAGACCACTATAATAAAAAAATCGCCTATTATTCCATTATCAACTGTAGTAGGACAAAATAAGATTTCTATTAACACCATTCCAACCTGTGTTGAAGCAATTTCAGCTTATTTCAGTTACAATGACTCAGATGTTGCCAGATGCCAGGTCATGTCAGCCGCCTGACCACTTCTAGACACAAAAAGGTTCAATTTATAGCCTAAGTGAATACAATAATACCTGATTTTGACGTTAACTACTTCAGATTGACAAGGGTTTAACCACAAACGCCCATTTAGTTAATATTTCTATTCTACTTTTACAAAGGTGGATCTGGTGAAATTCAATTCGATTAAACATCTTAGTGGTTTATGAATTCAATAATATTGTACTATTGTACTCTAGATAAGTATTCACTGTTTAACTAGAGTGAATTACATACCATATTGTTATTAGTTACGCATAAAACCTTAAACTCCCCACTGATTTTTCTCTAGCTTCTGCAAAACAACGTTTTAATTATTAATTTATAATTAGTGTGGATTTTCCAATATTCTATGCACAGAATATTGCATTATAGCCACAATACCTACTTCCCGCAAATACATAAATGGTGCTATTGTTGTTGAAATAGCTATGATAATAAAACTATTGTGATTAAACCAATGGCAACACGTGGAATGACAGTTCACCACATCAATTTAAAACGATTAATGGACTCTTGGAATGTTTCCTCGAGTTAAATAGTTTTGATGCGACTAGGCTACAATTAAACTTTGAAGTTGCTCCTATTAACGCGGTTATCCATGTTAGAAGAATTTTAAATAAGTTAAGTTTTTACTTAAATTCAATTGTACTGGGCGACATCAAGATAGGCTGGTTCCCTACTTTTTCGCATAAAGTTTCAAGTATTCGTTTAACTTGGCATACTTAATAGTTACGCATAATAATATAATTGGCATAACTTTTCAGGCATGTTTTTTTTTAGGCATAATGATTGGCACAGTATTCTGCAATATTGGGCCGCACCGTAATCTACTGTCACACTAATAGGGCCTTAAAAACTATTAGTCAAATAAAAAATAAGCCCAATAACTTAATGCTAATTAAGATAAGGGCGAAAAAATATAGTCTTGTATAGTCGCTACAGTGCCAAAATGAAACGTTATATGAATTCAATTACGTTTGAATCAATCATGGTTCTCTATTGTGTCTCATAAAATTTTTGTCCATAATTTAACGTATCATAATGTTTTCTGATATAATTATCATATGTCCGAATGATAGGTAGCCCTAATTTACTGTCTCATAATATCACTTGCCCTAAAATCATAATTCCGAAACGTTATATGTCCTAAAATTATTTGCCATAACTATCACAATCTTTAATATTTATGAAACCTAACTGCTTTTCTCATAATAGTGTTTTGTCCTAACGTCTCTTCTCATAATATATTGAGCACTAAAATCGAAATTGCATAAATGTTAATAACTGTCCTGAATATTTTTTGCTATAAAAATTGCATGCAAGCAAGCAGCATGCAGGCAAGCATGCAACATGCAGGGATGCAGCATGCATTTTGTTTTAGGGTTTGAAAAAAAAATAACTAACCCTCGAACCTTCGAACCTATCACGGCCATGTCGGATCCGCCCTCGGCATTCACCATGTAAACAAGCATGCAACATGCAGGAAAGCATGCATGCAAGCATACAGCATGCAGGCAAGCATGCAGCATGCAGGCAATCATGCAACATGCAGGGATGCAGCATGCATTTTATTTTAGGGTTTGAAAAAAAAATAACTAACCCTCGAAGGTTAAAGCGTGAGCTGCGCTCACGCCTTAACCTTCGAACCTACCACGGCCATGTCGGATCCGCCCTCGGCATTCACCATGTAAAAAAGCATGCAACATGCAGGAAAGCATGCAGGCAAGCATACAGCATGCAGGGATGCAGCATGCATTTTATTTTAGGGTTTGAAAAAAAAAATAACTAACCCTCGAAGGTTAAGGCGTGAGCTGCGCTCACGCCTTAACCTTCGAACCTATCACGGCCATGTCGGATCCGCCCTCGGCATTCACCATGTAAACAAACATTCACCATGTAAACAAACATTCACCATGTAAACAAACATGCAGCATGCGGGCAAGCAAGCAGCATGCAGGTAAAAATGCAAGCAGGGATGCAGCATGCATTTTATTTTAGCGTTTGTAAAAAAATAACTAACCCTCGGATTCGGACTTACATTGTTATTATGAACCACCATTCGGACAAACATTCATTATGTCAAATCACACTTAGACCAAGTGATTTTATAGCTAGTAAAATTAGGACGTATAATTATTATACCACTCAATTTTATGACACAAAACCATTATAGTTGTGGACTATTAGGTGAAACAAAGTTTCGTATACGAGACCATTATGGATAGTGATGATTATAGAAAACGCGTTCGGGATTTTGATTTTCGGACGTACGATATTCGGAGAAGAAAGGGACTACCATCAATTCAATCATAGGTTTGTTTTCTATCTTTTTTTTTAATATCTGGTGGAAAATTTGAATACCAGTTGACACAGAAGGAAAATAAGAGTTATTAGATAAACTGAATATTTCTGGAATTCCAACAGAAATATTATTAATTCGGCGATATTTTTAGCTTGATAGCTGTATATAGCAGCAATTATTTTTAATCTCAATTATGGATTTTCCCTTTTGGTTTTGTGTTTATTAATGTAATACCTACTTACGTATTTACTGATAAAACAATAGGCACAGGATAATGCATTAACAATTACATTTTTATTCTAGTTACAGAAGAGAAGTAGGATGGTACCATATCAAAATAAACTGACCTACGAGTTTTTATGTTAAACTTAACTACTTTCATAATTTTTTTAAATTATGGGATCGAAGTCGCGAAGAACTACTATTCAATCAAGTTTATAACACTAACCCCATTATTCTAAAAAACCCAATTAGTGTTATAATTATTTCTGTTAAGATTGAACTTAATTAAAACGGCTTACCTACAATCAGTTTCAAAATCCTGTAAAGTTTCAGAATGGATCATATGAGTTTAATAATGACGAACGCCTATTTTTATATAGATGTAATCCAATCGTTCATTTGTTTTAGATTTGAGTATCCCGACAAACGACTCTAGGCTCTATCTTTGTTTAAAACTCGAATTGATATTATTAAAGAATAAAATATTTGTTTCCGCTTTGGCAGGAACATATTTCTAATGCTGACTTTACTCTTTAGAGAGAAAAACCTTAATTTGAGAATACAAACATACTTAAATAAACATAAATATTTTAGAGAACCGTAAAAGCATGCTAAGCAAATAACATTGTCATCTCTTTCATTTTCAGACAGTACATTAGTTTAAAACACTATTAAGAATGTCAGTGTTTCTATTCATACTGACCTACCTACAGGTACTTACGCAAAGTAAATTAGTCAAGCACTAATTGAAAAGTAGGTGTACGGAACTGCAGTGGTTGTACAGAGCCGCTGACATCAACCTTTACAAAACCGTTGCAAAATGGGTCTTATGTCAGCAGCATAAGGTGCCCCCTATGTAGAGGTTGATGTGAGTGCCTCTGTACGTCTAGGGAGTTGGTTTTGCAAAATTTTTGAAAGTACAATTTTAGAGAAATGAGACCTGATGGCTAATTGTTTGACAACCGTCAGATGTTGCTATCACAGCATTCGATACAATAATAAATAGTGAATGGTTAGCTTTGATTTTATTATCTATGGTAACACTTAAAGCTAAAATGAAACTTGCTGGATTATTGCTGAACGAACATTAAGTACACAATGTTGTGTACAAACAAAGAATAACGTCAACAAAATGGTATTGAAACTACAAATACTAAAATTATTCCAGATGCTAACTGATCCTGAAAACGCGGCTGCATAAATAGAGAAAGGAGAAAATTCAGGTCTCAAACATAACATACCCAAAAATGAAACTGCCGGCCAGACAAAAACGATACTGGCGTCATTTCCAATAAGATACCAGTAATATTTTTTTCTGGCCGGCACTTTCATCTTTGGGTACGAAATGAATATTCTCCTTTTAAGGCAACGCTACATACTCGTACATTGCTTTGATCCCAAAGGAAGGTTTTCCCTTGTGTTATGGAAACCATATTCATACACCCTGACAGGTTTCATCAACAAACAATTGTGTTGGGGTGAGAATCGTACCTTTTTCGAATTACTGAGCAAATACCCAAAAATAAAGGTGGTGGTGGGCGTGGTAGGCTAACCATGCCCACATGAAAAATGCAGCCTGTGTATTTAAGAACTGCCTACTAAGTAGGGTCATCTCGCCGGTTTGCGTCCACTTAGTGCAGTTGCTAAGTTTGAAGGTGAAACTAAAAATCTTCTAGCACTCATTTGTATGAAAAAATGATATAATATGTTCATTATATAGTCTATTTTAGGATTAACTTACAGTTTTGTCTGAAAAAGCTTGCGTTTTTTTTTAAAATAGATAATTATCCGAATAAGGCGTTTTACCCAGTTTGCGTCCAAAAAAGCCAGTTTGCGTCCACCCTGGACCAATTCGCGTCCACCGGCTTTATAAAGGATAATAGGGGTGATATTTTTATGAATTTGTACAGAAAAAGTTGTATTATATCAAATCCTTTATTTAAGGATAAAAATATTTCAAATCAACTTTATTTACATTAAAAAAACACCTGAAAAAAATCTGGTCAGTAGGTACGTTGGGCATTCTGCGATTAGGTGGAGACTTGTTTCTTCGCACTCCCCGCACTGCGGACACATGGGGTCGTCTTTCACGCTTATCAGGGTTAGATGTCTAATTTGTTGGGAGTGTCCCGTTTCTATTTTGATTACTAGTCGAACGTTGCTTCTAGAAAGCTTAATCAGTAGCCCCTCCCCTTTCGTGTCTAGTCCGTTGGTAAACTAGCTCAACTGCCGCAATCCTGCCGTGGTCTTTGATCCTTCTTTGGTTGCTGCGATAGTTCTGCGCTTGATTATCCCTCGATGATGTTAACCCCTCCTGGGTTCTTCTCGACCCCTGCTTTGGGCCCTTGATCAGCTTCTTCGTTGTCTGCCTTTCCCTCGTAGCAGGAGACCCTCGCACATCCAACTTCAGCTGTGCCAGCTAGTCTCTCTAGTGCTGATTTGCATCCTTTGACAATCGCTGATGTTGCCTCTGCTTGTTGAGTGCTTTCAGTGCGCCTGGCTGTCACTGTAGATCATCACTTTTGTGTCATCGTTTTGACGCTTGCCTAGCAGGCATGTCAGCGAAATCCAGAATTGCGGAGATTTTGGTTTGGCAAACGCTCGGAGGCCAGCCTGCCCAGGCGTCTTTATCTTGTCATCTCCTTTGCTATCATCAAATAGTACATCGGTACGGTCAATAGTACGGTCAGTGTAGCATACTACTCCACCTGGTTCTGTTCTCCAGTCGTCTGTCTATGAATGAATAAACAGTAAGGGTAAGTTGCACCATAGTAGAAGTTAAAGTTAAAGTTTTCGTCAAATTTGACAATTTGACGTCATTTTTGCTTACCTGACCGGTACTTTAACTGAAATTTTGATGTTTGTTATTGTTAAAGTCAGATGGTGCAACCGAACCTAAGTAATCAGTTCTGTTAAGTTTTGTCTTATCGTTTTATTCTTCACTCGAATTTCATTTAACGCTTCCTTTAAATCGTCTTCTGTTTATGTTCTCTTTTCTTCATTCTTTCTTGGTTCCGAAGACCGTATGTTAAATTTATTTATTATTTATTTACATTAATTAATACGGCTTACCCAATTACATTAATTAGACAAAAAAAAAATATAAAAAGAATGAAAGAAAGTACCTAATTTCATTTGAAAAAATATTTATAAGCACGTAGTCTAAATTACATTTTAAATTATTTTCACGAGTAAGTAAATTTTATTGTATTTGAAAAAGTAGTGGACGCAATCTGGTCTATCATTATCCCCTATAGGTATACTTTGCGTCCATAGCGGACGCAAACTGGGAGTTTTATAAATTCAATGTAGTAATTCGCGTCCACCCCATTTTATTCGTCAAATACAAAAAACTTAAGCAAATTCATAGTTAATAGTATTCCTTTTTTCATTATAAAAGTCTAGAAACAGCTATGTATCCTGAAATTCACATACAACAACAAAAAACTTACCTTCGAACGCGCCGCTGTACACTATTTTTTCGCTAAGAATCCGCTCTCTTGCTGAACATCCGAGACAAATTATTTTTTTAAACGGGATTGGTTTGGCGCACGGACCCTATATCCTTATGTGCGTGTCTCTTGAACATTGAGGTATTAGCACTAATGTCTTTTTTTTCAATTCGTGTGTTAGTTTACTTATTTTCGAGTATTTTCAAAGGCAGATCGGTAAAGTGGACGCGAACTGGGTGGTGGACGCAAACAGGCGAACTAACCCTACATTAGAGCAGAGGGTTCGATCCCCATAGTACAGTCACAGTGTAAACAGTTTTGCCCATTTTTCGGACGATGAATTGTTTGAATTAGAGTCCAAGGATATTTTTTTAAAGTTTTATGTCTTATTTGAATGACCTCCAATGATATTTATTAGTATTTATTTATTTATTCAACAACAGAAAGTCAAGCTAAGTAGGTATTTCTTGCCCCTAGGTGTTCAAATTAATAGGTCTATATGTAAAATGTTCGCAGTGAAATTTGTGATTTGCCTTACGGTTTTGCTCTTCCAATCATTATGGGTTTACATGCTTTCTAAATTGGTACGTGGATGCTATGTTTGCCAGCTGTCTCTTCTAATTCATCAAGTTGAAGGAGGAGAGATTCATAGTTTAAATTTGTGATTAACACCCTTATTCATAAATATGAAATCAGTTAAGCACGCTACTTAATGTTCACTTTTGCTTTAACGTGACATTGCACAAGACTGAACAGTAAATAAATTATTTGAGCACCTACCTATATTACGATACTGATATCAGTCAAAAAAATACTCCAAGAGAAAATATGTTAAATGTGTTGTTAGATATGTTTTTCAAATAAAAACTACACTGCAAGTTAGAAATAAGATGTCAAAAAATAGCATTTTCAGATGAGATCGTCAATAAAGTTTACTAAAAAACAGTTGAAATAAAATGAAACAAAATGAAAATTATATGAAATAACATTCAAGGAGGTAGGGGGAAGAATGATTTTTAATTCTCAGTAGCTCTCGTTAACTTTGTTTAAGTCTACGCAGTCAATTTCGGTAGCAACAAACAAGAAGGTTAACCTGAACCGATTCTTTGCCCCAAACCCAACTTTCCACTGCATTATGCCCAATAAGTATAACGCATTACTATTCAATGAACATTCTAGTTAGCGCCAAGGCCAATCGCATCACAGTATTTCCACTCGCGCAATCATAACTAGTTGTGGTTGGCGAGCCCACTGTACAGAGGCGCTCACATCCACCTTTACTTGGGGGCACCTTATGCGGCTGACATAAGACCCATTTTGCAATGGTTTTGTAAAGGTTGATGTGTGCGCCTCTGTACGTAAACAATGATTTGTGTTTTGTTTTAATGGCTTCATGTGTTAACGTATGAACTTTAATAGCTTCATATTGATGTTAGCGTATCATCGTGCGTTCATCTATCATACATACATAAACGGCCTATATACGTCACACTGCTGGGCACAGGCCTCACCTCAACTATGAGGTGGAACAAGCCATACTCCAACACGCGGGCTTAGTGCGGATTGTTGAAGGGGTGTAAGGTTAGTGAGCAACCTTAATGTCAGATGTTATCAAGCCGCCCTAAGGCCTCTGACCAGGCTTAACGACTGACATCTGGCGACGTCAACCGGGACCAACTTAACGTGCCTTCCGAAGCACGGAGATGCCCGAAATACACATCACTAGCGTATCATCGTGCGTTCATCTATCATTGATACGCAAATGTGGGTCTAGGTTTAGGTACATAAAATGCAAATTATTAATTGAGTTTTTACTTAAAATAATTGGATTTGTATAATTCGTGTTTTCGCAAAAAGCAAGTTTACATGTTAATGGAAGAATTAGCTTTTTTATCAAAGACGCAATTCAAATTCTTGAAATAATAACGAAAAGGGTAACTTGAGGTTACCGTCAACTCAGGGACCGCGTGGTGAAATTACTTAAGGCACCTAATGTTTTCATTCCTTTTTTCTGCCCTGTCTTTGACCTGTCCGCTTAATATAGTCAGAGTACTCACCTATTTTTATGAGTGTGGCCTTTGCCAAGGACGGGCAGTTGTAATTTTCTGCGTTAAAATTACAAAAGTGCTGATCTTAGAAGATCTGACGTATCCCGCGCGAACCAACAACATTTTGATATTTGTGTTGTTGTTTCGACTTGGCTAGGACAGTGGAGGCTGCCCTCCTCGTGTCCGAAAAGCAAAATGATCCATGCTGTCGGATGGGTGTGCAAGAAGTCAGTCCTGCGCCTCGCCTTTCTCCGGTCGTGTCGAACTGTCGTCCCAACGGCTCATAGAAAGGTGATGGAAAAGGTGCATTTACATGTGTATTGCTCACACACTTGAGCACTTTAATATGAGAGAGATTAGCCGCTGTGGTCGAAATCGACCAGGAGGCCTAAGGCCCAGACTCCACCAGAGCTGAGCGGAGATGTGCGGCGTCGAGCTGTGTTTTCAACAACCAATGGAATTGCGTTATTCATACATGGAGATGTAGAGATGTGATTCTATTGGTTGTTGAAAACACAGCTCGACGCCGCACATCTCCGCTCAGCTCTGGTGGAGTCTGGGCCTTAGACATGCCTACTCGTAGTTTGGGGTAGCTCTACCTAGTGAGAATTATATCTGTTTCATTACTTAGAACAAAACAACAATCCCCCTAAGTTAGGGCTCGGATCTAAAACGGAGCTAGATTTTGTTTACCGAAGATGACATAACCGGATACGATCCAGACAATCATTTATGTACAGGCGTTAAAACGGGGATTCCATTATAACTATAATTCAATGATTACTAACTTACAGCCTCTACATCACTATATTCATAGTAATTACTTATAAAAGATGTTGTTGACCAGCGTTTCCACAAACCGCAACATTTGCAAAACCTGTTTCATGTTTACACACACCTTGCACAGTCTAAAGTCCAATTCAATAGTAATTAATTCTTACTTGATAAGTAGATAAGTATGACCGGAAAGTATACGATCAGTTTTGAGCAGATATTTAAGCAATGTGTAATGATATAGCAGTGTTATAGCAACATCAACAAGGAATATCAGCCATCTTATGAAAAACCGCTATCATCACAATATGTGCCAAAAAATTATCGATCGACGATCGCTGTTGTAAAGCAACACACGCCGGGACGGGAATGGGATGGGTGACCACCCTGACCGAAATTTAGGGATGTGTATTTCGCACATCGCCGTGCTTCGGAAGGCACGTTAAGCAGTTGCTCCCGGTTGACGTCGTTAGATGTCAGTCGTTAAGTCTAGCCAGAGGTCTTATGGCGGCTTGATAACATCTGACATTAAGGTTGCTCACTAATCTTCGCACTAAATCCACTATGACGCCCGTGTTGGAGTAATGGCTTGTTCCACCTCATAGTTGAGGTGAGGCCTGTGCCCAGCAGTGGAACCTATTAAGGCCGTTTATGTAAGACAAGTAGAGAAAGTAATGTCAGTCATTAAAATTACAACTTAACTAAACTGTTTTTACTCTTAACCAGAGTCAAAATAACAATCTAAGGTCAGCTATCTTCAGTGTGTTTAGTTCATTTTCAAATCGATAGTAAAAAAAACGGTGCACCTAGTAACAACTTCACATGCAATTAATGTTGGTATTCATATTGTTAATATGAAAGCGTTCTCATAGATGAAGACACATTCGATGTAGAGTCCAAAGTCCAACGGCACAGCATATTCTTTCTCAATTTGTGATCCGTCAATTTGAAATGATTTCAATGGGCGGGTCAATTGCGTGACGTCAGCCGCAGTTGAATGCGTACAATGAATCTGTGTCATGTGATAAAACTTTCGGCTGCAAAATAGTTCTTATCAGACGCCAACTGGAAGACGCTCGTGAGTATTTCTTGAAATGTTTTCTTAAAAGTATAAATAAAAATTGGCTTTTCATACGATTCTCTAGCTAGAGGTCTTTAGCGATAAGACCTCCTGAATTTTACATAGTTTACATAATTAACAGAGTGTTAATTTAAATAATTTGTCTGTCATGTGAGCTACAACAAGCACATAAATATTTATTTATTAGGTTTTTTTTTAGGAGGAAATTGGGAGAGACCTTTGCTCAGCAGTGGGACAAAATAGGTTAAAAAAAACGGTCACCAACAAGACATACACTATTACAGCGACCTAGGATAGGCAGATAAACAAAAAAAACATCACAGCAAGATGCTGCTTGCTGTTTTAACTATCCACCCATAAAATAACCGTGTTCACATATCATGACAGCTTATGTACAATTACAACGTAATTTAATTTTTGACTTATGGATCTGACACGTGGTCCATTACTTTATAATCCTCAAGGTCACTTGCTGAGGAAGGTTAAAGATATTTGGCATTTCGCTACAGTATTCAATCAACAATGAGGAAACCGGTAGAACTGTTAGCCGCTGATGAGGCTTTGGGTAAGTCAGTTAAAGAGTTGCCGTTCATGATGAAAAAAACCACCACCTCATTGTTGAGGTAAGCCCTGTACCCAATAGTGTAACGTATAAAGGCTGTTGATACAACGACGAGGTCGTGGGTACGATTGGTGCTGCGTAATTTTAAAAAAATAAGTAAAAAACGTTTATTGTACGTACAAAACGGTTTAAAAAAAAACTTTTCATTACTCATACTCTGAAAGTGGGTCATTACTGACCTGAGAAGCGGGCTGAAAGTAACACTTTTCATCCCTAGGGAGAATCACTTTCAACTGACAGCTGTCAAATTTTGTTTTTTAAAAACCCGTTTTTTTCACATATCTATTGAACAATGTTCCAACTTTCTATACAGCCACGATGTAAAATTTGAAATAACTCAAAGTTAAGTATTGATCAGAGAATATATATGTTTAAAATAACTTTATTACAGTTTAGTTTCAACAATCTCTTTAAAATAACTTAGCTTTGAGCAAAATATTTACTATTTTTCCAATGATGAAAATAAAAAATAATGGCTGAATAGCGGGCCGGCCAGAGAAAAAAAACAAACAAAATAGGCGGGAAAGCGGCAATTCGATCTTCATTCATTTTCCTCATTTTTTCTTTAGCTAATTCATGTTTTTATTTTTACTTTCCTCGTATTTGTAATGAAAAGCACAGTGTTTACCTCGGGTGAAAGACTTATTTAGTCCCTCGAACTATTGGCGCCCTCACTTCGTTCCGGGCGCCAAACCCCGTCTCGGGACTAAATAAGTCATTTTCACCCCTCGTGTAACAATGTACTATTAAAACAATAAACAATAATTTCTACCAATCAGCAGTGTCACGATGTCCAAAATTAAATGGACTCCACTCAGCTAATGCCTGGACCTAATAGGCTCAGACGCTGATTGAATTGCTCGAATCCTTAACATGTTGCATTTTTGTTATTGTTTCGAGTTTGCTAGTCTGATCAAAATAATTATCCATGCAGTCAGATGGACAAACAGTCGGTCCTGCGCCTCACCTTTCTCCGGTCGTGTCGATCTGCCGAGCCATCGGGTCATAGAAAGGTGATGGAAGAGAGAGTGCATCTGTGTATTACGCACTTATTTGTGCTGTATTATTACCTACCTGGTTATTCAGGCTGTATTATCACCCTAACCAGGTAATAATCACATTAAATATACCCTTGTATACTGAAATATTTATATGTAAGTAGAGATAGTCTAAGCGGAAATGAAGCCACCTTACTACGCTTAGAATAAAGCACTCTTGTAGGGCCGCGTCATTTCAGCTAAGACGATCTCTACCTGGTAAATCTAATAATAATCTCCACAGTGATTGCAATCGACCAAAAGGTATTTAAAGCTGTTTTATTTTTAGTTCGAAAGGCAGTGGTTTATTCGTAGGTTGTAGTAACAGCAACACTAATAGAATTATATATATTATGATATTATAATACAAAGTCTAAACTCACGTTCTGTGTGGAATAAGTATCTCTTGTACCTACTTAATTTATTTTTTTTGTTGTTACTCTCCTGTAGAGCTCACCACTACATTTTATTTGTTCAGTAGAGTGGACTGATGACGACATCAATGGCAATTGCAAACAGCTTATCTGGAATTCCACAGGGTAGGGCCAGTGGGGCTTATTTTCAGCACTGGACGTCAGATTACAAAGCTTTGTAATTATGTAAGGACTAATTATAGTTAGTTGCACCATAGTAGAAGTTAAAGTTAAAGTTTTTGTAACATTTGACAATTTGACGTCATTTTAGTACCGGTTAGGCCAAAAATGAGTTAAATGACGTCATAACTTTAACCGTAACCTTAACCGCTCAATTTTCACTTTTTAACTGAAAGTTTGTGTTCATTCATCTGTCAATTTGTCAAACGCGTCAAATAACATCATGTCCCTGCTCGGCGAAATACTCGCGGAAACCAGTTCTGAAGACGATAGTGATGAACTGGTCATTGAGCAAAGAAAAAGAAAAGTTTACTTACCTAGACCTGATCATTTCTCCACATGGGATGAAGAATATTTCTTGGCGAGATTTCGAGTCTCCAAAAACGTAGCTTGGTGGCTGGCCATACGATTGGAACGCTGGCTAAAGCCTCCCACTATGAAGTAAGTTTCCCTCATGCCTAGCAAATCACATACGTACCTTGGCTACCTACTGAACTAATTTTGTCGTGAAAATTATCGTGAGATAATACATCTGATTTTGTAAGCCACTTATCTTTAATTGTTCAGAAATAAAGCAGTAACTCCAGTGCAGCAAGTACTCATTGCGTTAGAATACTATGCTTGTGGTTGGTTCCAAAGATGCGTTGGCGATACAGCTGGTGTGCATAAGTCCACAGTATCACGCATAATACACAGAGTGAGCCGGGCAATTGCATCAATGCGAGCAGAGTGGATATACATGCCGCACACCGTTGAGGAGAAGAACAGAACAGCCACAGAATTTTATGATCTATGTGCTTTTCCGAAAGTAATTGGAGCAATTGATTGCACTCATATACCAATAAAGTCTCCAGGTAATGCAAGTTCCCAGTCCAATGAAGCATGTTCAATGAGAAGATAAGCCATATTCATTAGACTTTATTTTCAGGTGGCTCAGATGCTGAAAATTACAGGAATAGAAAATTGACATTTTCTATTAATGTGCAAGTTATTTGTGATGCAAAAATGTACATCACAAATATTGTTGCACGTTGGCCTGGCAGCAGCCATGACAGCCATATTTTCAACTCCAGTGTCGTCAAGGTACCAGCATTTATTTATTAAATACATAACATACCACTACTACAAATCAGAATTTCAAAAGCCATTTTGTTTTTTGAGGGTAGACTGGAAGATGGAGATTTTGAAGGATACTGGTTGGTTGGTGACAAAGGCTATGCAGTTAAGCCGTATTTGCTAACACCTCTGCGTAATCCCAAAACCGATGGAGAGAAATTATACAACGAGAGTCAAATCCGTACAAGAACTGTGATAGAAAGGGCGTTTGGATGTTGGAAAAGACGATTTCCTGCCTTGTCCATGAAAATAAGGACTCGCCTGGATAGAGTCCAAGCCATCATAGTTGCAACAGCTGTACTGCATAATATTTGTAAAAAAATGCAAGATCCTATGCCCCCATTGACGCTTAATAATAGGAGGGAGGACCCTGGTTCATCATCCAATGAGGCAGAGAACTTAATATATTCAGTGGCAAGTGACGATCATAACAGGTCACAATTGATAAACAATTATTTTAGTAGGCTACGCTAATAAGCGTAGGTATTAGGTGTTGGAATATGCAAAAACCAAAATTATATTATAACTAAAGTTGTGAAATGCATAGGCTGTGTAAGCCATCTGAAAACCAGAAAAAGACATTTGGTCATGTTGGCATCAGGCAGGACTTGAACCCGCATCTTTCGCAAAAAAAATCTTTTGCGAAAGATGCGGGTTCAAGTCCTGCCTGATGCCAACATGACCAAATGTCTTTTTCTGGTTTTCAGATCTTTAGTAAGTAAAGATACTGCATGGAAAATGCTAAAACAATAATAAAAACATGTGTAAGCCATGTTTCCTATGCCATATTATTTGTACACCCTTCTTAAAAGAACAATTATAACCTCTCTCTGCTTCTGTGTCATTGCCAGGAGACGGTCGTATAGCTTTTCTAATAATATAGAAAGTAAATACATTACTTGAATGTAAATCTAAATACGTTTATTATTCCTGCAAAATCCCACTGACCTAATTATTCCAATATTAGGGAACGAAAAACAGTAAAAACAATTAAACGAAATATTTATTTTTATTTACATTTTAAATTCCACCAGAATAGGGTAGATTAATTACTTCAAAATTAAACTACAATAGGCCTGCAAAGTTGGGTGGGCAACTCCATTTTAAGAGTATGTAATTATTGTAATAAATAAATATTAGTCTGTAAATCATACCATTATGAATACATTTTCTTAAGAGACCATTTTCATAAAAGCTATATTTAATATACCTTTCGAACAAAGTTTTTAGGCGCTTCTTACCAAAACAGTGATTGTGACGTCATATTCACATAGCACGTTTGTATGAAGCGTTTTTGGGAAAGTCCAAAAGTGTGCATTTCAAATTGTGATATTAAGGGTAGTATTAATACCATCGAAGTGATTCTTTTAGGAATGTTTACATTAATGTGAGGTCTTTTTAATAATAAATGGAAAAAAATTACAGTCACCTATTCTGCAGTTTTTTTTTAATATTTTAATTTCTATTTGAAATTTCTCCATTTCTAATTTGTGCCGCTCCTCGTTATGGCGCAGCGTTTGTTCATGAAGCTCCTGGGCGTGCTTTATGGACTCTTTTATTTTCTGGAGCTCCAGCTCCTGCAGATTGTCCATAACAGACAACTTTTTTTCCTGCAGCAACTGCCGGACTATGTTGCCATTCCCATTCTCCACACGGAGAACCCGTTTGATAGTTCGACCTGAAATAGTCCTTTGCAATGTATTTACACTTCTCTATATAAAGATAGAAATACTTTTCAAAAATTGGTTAAGGAATTAGGCAGGATTCGAACTTGCGAATGCAAAATAACAATCTTTGCTTCTCTACAAGTCTGAGTTAAGTGATTAGTATGCATTACGTTTTAGCGGTGATGATATCGGTCTCTTGAGGGAACTATAGGGTGTACTTGCATCAAAGTCCCACTCCTCTTTCGTTGCAGAGGTCACGCTTACATCTAGCATCTAGCTGCTGGCATTGTTTCATTATCAGGAATCTGTGAAATAAGTATCAATATTGATTACTGGCTTCCTATTTAATAAATCAATAATTTTGGTTTATGACATTATCATTTACGCTAATATATGTAGGCATAACAGATCCACCCCCCATCTTCCTATGATAATGCATGCCCTATGTTTTTATGTAAACTAAATAATACCTTCGTTAGATGATGAGACTCCTCAGTCATTTGGTTGTCAACCACTCCAATGACGATGCTCTCTGGCTTTTTTACAGGCTGTCAATAGAATTTTGAATACAATTACTGTTATGACACTTTTTTTAATTTAAAGAACTATTTGAAGGTAAATGGTAATTTACTGAGCACTCACAAATACAGGTTTTCGACTTATGGCATCATCATCATAAATAGCCATATCGCCATAAATTGATGATGGCATAATTGTCTTCAGCCAGTCTGTAGCGTCGGCCAAACCAGGTGGTGGAGTTGATGGTGGTCCTCCTCCAGTGCGGCGCATTTCTTGGCGCTCTTTGCAAGCTCCCTGTTGACATAATAATTTTAATTGGCCACATATCCAATATTTGAATGAAATACGAAAAGCACTAGATAGAAATAATATTTCATATGTTCCTACCTTCTTTGCTATTCTTTTTAAGTTCTCAAATTTATATTTGAGTTGTTTCACGGTGCGTGGAGTATCTGCAAGAGCATTGAACTCACGTTCGATGATAATCCACGCACTTTCCTTCTGCTTCGAACTTATGCCGTCCGTCTAAAGCTAAATTTAAATTTAGCTAAAAGCGATTGCAGTCTGTCCATTTCTGCTTTAGTGAAATTTACACTTCTTTCCCTGAAAGATTCAAATGTAACTTGGCAAAGGCGTGATAAAGTTCAACATAATTGTTCAACTACAAAATAACAGGTGCTTAAGACAAAGCAATCATAATCATAATAATCATCTATTTATAAACATAGGTGGGAATATACAGGTGTTACAATCAAATTAACAATAAAAGGGTACTTACTTTGTTTGAATGTTTGCAAGCAAATTGTTATCCATGATTTTAAGTTCAATAATGCTGAAATATATTAAGTTGAAATGTTGAAATGAGTGACCAAACGCGACACTGACATCAATGAGTGACACTAATGACCGCGCCACATTATGTTCATCTATGATTAGAACTGCCTTATTTAAAAATGTTACCCGCAACGAATTAAGGGTTAAATATGTCTCATTTGCCTTGCAACCCTTATAACTTTAACAGGGTGCAACACATTTGGCTTCAACCGTTAAAGTCAACGTTATTGTTACTGTCGAATTTGACAAAAACTTTAACTGTAACTTTAACTTCTACTATGGTGCAACTTACCCGTGATTAGAAACGATTCTGCTTTTTAGAGAACTAGGAGGAGGCGTAGGCGGGAAAAGGCAACTAAATGGTAATAACTTGCACTTTTAATGCAATCCTTAATTCATTAAAATGTCACCTATGTCCGGAAGGCGGACGAGGGTGATTAGACGCTTCGGACATAAGAATATGACACTACTGAATTACTTAGTTGAAATTTCCCTTAGCCGAAATAGACCCACTGCACCTTCTAAATATACACAAAGTTTTATGTTTTGGACATAAGAAAGTGTGATTGTCGTTGAGATTTGAAATTAATGACTTGTAAATAATTGCAGTATTGTTGTAGTGACAACAGAGTGTCATAATAATAGTTATTTATGCAATCATAATAACTTATTATTTTATGACATCAGATTACCTAATTAGCAAAAACAGGTGGATCTTGATGAGTTTGTCAGTAATTTTCCTTTGATTAAAATACTTCACTATCATAGTCACTCAATGAACTATTCAGAGAGTTGTGCAAGTAGGTAAAATAAGTATGTAATAAATAAAGAAGGTATCATCAGCGACAGTGTCGGAAACATATTTCTACTGAGACTCAGCAGTTACTCTCTTTGTTCCAGACGTTTTTACAATTATAAATAGCATGAACTGCCTTTATCTATAACGTCCTATTGCTGGGCACAGGCCTGGTGTTGCGCGAGCCTTACTCCAACACACGGACTCAGTGCAAAATGGTAGAGTGGTGTAAATTTGGTGGAAACCTTAACGTCAGATGTCATCAAGCCGCCCTTAGACCTCCAGCTAGGTTTGACTGACATCTAACGACCTCAACCGAGACGAACTGCCTTGCCGTGCCTTTCCAAAGCATGAAAATGCCGGTTAAAGATCATTCATAATTCCGGGATGAGATATTTTGTTGGTGAAATATAACTTACTACCTACTTAAAAAAAACAAAACAATAATAAAAGAAAGTTAACAGAATAGGATATTAAAGTATCAAACAGGTGGAGTTTGTAATATAAATAAACGCAGAAGTGCGAAGAGGATATAACTATTTAGATACTTGAGTGTCAGTGTCAATATTTACCTGATAGTGCTATTCATAGACACATAAGTACAATATTACGTCAAAGAGAGTCATAAAAAGATAAAAGCTATTTTTACTTCACGATGATTTATTTTGATATAAAACGCACAAACAAACAACCTTCTATAATTTTAAGTAGGTACCCCGTATCGGCATAATGAACCGACAAAAAAAAATATTTCGTAGTCAAGAGAACAAAATATCTCAATACAGACAGATTTACATCTTTAGGTTTTGTAATTACAATTACTTGTTTTGTCTAATAGAGAATTATCTGATGTTATGGGTTCGAAATAATAATATAAAATCGTTTTGACTTGTGACTATTAACCCATATGCGTACGGGGTCGTTTTCGACCCTCCTGCACTAACCTGCTTCAAGAAAAGCCAGCTTGCAAGAGATGCAATTAATGAAATCGTACAAATATATGGGTTAAGACTACTCATTATTAATATTCTGTTGTCTTACAGTGCTCAAAAACGCACAGGATAGAATTGAAAGCCATTCAAAAGGACAGAATTTGGTTTTGAGAAACGCACAGTAAGTAGTGTTTTTTTGACTACTTGACTGCGCTACATAGGACCTTGTTTAGACCTATATTTTTTGCTTATCAGGTAAATTTAGGATTTCGAAAGAAAGGTAATCAATCTTGTACGGAACGCTCAACAATTCAAACACGACGTTCTTTCCACCTGTCACCCGAAAATAACCCTATTTCTCACGCAAAAATTGTTTATTTGAAGTACAGTGTCAAGGTTCTTTGAATAAAACATTCCATCATGATTTGTATCTGTTTTTACATAACACGTACCGCGTGTCGTGATTCGTTTGAAACGAATTGATTTCTACCGATAAAAATATGCTCGTGTAAACTCATTTTTAATTTTCTATATTCATTTCGAACCATTCAACTCCATCGTGAATAACAAATATAGGTCTGTTTGTTTTTTCTGATTTGGTACAAAATTACTTTCATGTGTTACATGTTATTGGCGGAATTGTGCCGTACACGTGTGTACGAAAGAGATTTTTCCTACTAAGTAATTACTTATCATTAATCATTGTCAGCTTTTTGCAGTCGATCCAATCCTGAATGTTATTCAGGAATAACAATTCCTAGATTAATTTGGCTCGAGGCTGGTTGTGGTGTGGCACATAAGGGTGAGACCCCATTAGTGCGTTGCGTTGCGACGACGTAAGTAGTAGTTTTATTATATTTGATAACATGAACTATTAGTGCGTTTTATAGTCGCAGTTTTATACTGCAAATCAAGCCATGCAATGCACCTCAACGCAACGCACAAATGGAGGTTTCACCCAACGCTGCGTCTGCAAATCTGTAATCTGGATTTGAAGATTTCTCTACTCCAACGGCCAGTGGTCCTTTGACAGATATTACCAGCCCACCGCCACTTCAGTTGCTAATTCTAGGCTCTATTTCAGCTCAGCTAGCGTTCCTTCTGAATAGTTATTTCAATTCAAACTTCAAAGTTTCAACGTTGGACGTTCAAACGTCCAAGAGATTTCAGTTTCCATTTTGGCGTTCTGTAAAACTCAATAACCATTCAACTGCGATCGTGGAAGTGGAACGAACTAAGCCGCATCAGTTTTTTTTTTATACAAACGAGGTAGAATAGCAATCCAAGGAGGAGCGAATATACGATTGAAGTGAGCGTGCTCACCTGAGGATAAACGATATGAGAAATTATGTTGGTGAGGATCTCTAGGCTAAATGTAAACGGAAAGTGGAATTGAACTAATTTTGCTGGTAAGTAGTATCCAAGTTTTGGCACCGTACAATAAAATAGGAACGATACGTTGATTGAAAATCCTGGTATCCTGGTAATATCGTGTAGGAAATAGTGGGCACTGAGTAGTTTTGACAAACGCAATTTGGTTTTTTTTTTTCAATCAAAATACTTCAAATGAATATTTTTTAAACTTTTCCAATTCTGCCCGATTAAAGCTTAGTCCAGTGAACGACGACCGACAAAGTTTCGATACTAAGTCACATGCAATGTTTGTCGATCGAACGTTCACTGGGCCTTTTATGAGTTTGGTTTAATCTAACAGAATAAGAAAAGTTTCAAATCACAAGAGTGCCAGTTTCATAGGCAAATGTCTTTTTAAAATATTTAGTTGGTTAACTATAAGGTGGTGATAACTCTAACTTAGTCATTTACAGTGGAAAAAACTAAAAATTTCTCAAAAAAAGATGAACCCAGTAGGTAAGTTACTTTCGAAAACTACATCACTAAATTTCGTCGAGATGATCACTCATCCTATTAAAGTAAACTGTTCCAAAGTAGGCTCGAGTAAAACAGAGGGAGACCATAGCAGACCATAGCAGGTGATAGTTACTAGAATGTATGTAGGTACTTTTGGAATGCATTCGTTGGGTGAGTGCACTCAACAGCACTCTAACATCATGGTTTACTTTCTCTTTCTTTCAATGTAAATTGGTACTCAAGTTATTCCAACATCTCTGTCCACTTGTGTTAATCAGGTAACTATACTCAATTTTATCCAGGTTGATTTTTGATGAGCGGTTGAACATAGTAACACGAAGAAAAACATTGGAAATGACGTCCTCACAGATTATGAAAGTATAGTGCGTTAAAGCTGTTAACTTAGTAGTTTTCTTTCTTCTAAGAAAACCTTTCAAGTGTTTCTGAGTCAAGCTGACAGAAAGAATTATATCCATATATTTTATAAAGCTGGCCTTAAGAACCGCAAGGATGCATAAAATGAATTGTTGTCAAACGGCATGCCGGCTTTAATACGACATTACCTTCGCCGCACATTTTCATACACCTACATAAATATTTTTTCAACACTATTCCTACTTAAACAAGGTTGTGCAAAGAAACCTAACAGTTAGCCAACGAAAGCGTAGTATTAAGATCCGTTACAAAACAGAAGACTGCCCGATCGGTCAGTAAAATCTTACCAAACATTTCATAAGGCGTAACGTTCTGAAGTAACATCAAATGGGTCGACTTTGAACTTGACCCCTAAAGGCTTTTTTTAAATTTTGTAAGCGCCCCACTCTTGTTGCAGCCGGCGAGTCGAACCACTTTTGCGTTTACCGTGGCATAGTGCGCGCGAGTCACCAGTGACCATGTACCCAAACCCTTTCGACAGGAAACATTCGACGATCAGACAAGTCCTGGACAGACTGTTCAAAGATTCGCGCGCGATGAAAAACAAAAGCACGCTGTCGAGGAAGGACAGCAGTAGTTCCTCCTGCTCTAACTCTTCCAGTGGGAGTGCTTCGGAGAGTAGGAAGTTCACCAGGTTCACCTTTCGGAGCTCTTGAACAGTGACAGTTAAATGTTGGAAGTGTGCAATCGTAAACTGATGTTATTTTCTAGTCTTCTAGTCGGCGTTTTTCACAATAAACTTAGGTGAGTGGCTTTTTTTAGTTGTTATTTTATATCGGTCACTTAAATTTACGTAAGATGTTTCTTTGTTTTAGGTGTTAAAATAATGTATCAGTTAAAGATAGTAGTTTAAATTTCAAACTTTACATTTTATCAATTTTTCGGAAGGGTCTATTATACCTACCCAGTAAGGATTTCGCAATCCGATAATCTTGAACAGTAATTATTTTGCTTAAGATAGTTTGTTTTGGGTTTACCAAATAATTTAAAAATTCCTACCACATGGCTATAAATAACTTATAATGAATGCTAAAAATACTACCGCTGACCAGCAAAAAATGATCTGTTTGTTACAAAAATAGATTTAATGACGCAAAACTAAGATCAACAGTTTTTTGCTAACTACTTGTTGGTTATTTATAGAATCGTGTTAAATTTCGCCTTCTGACCTTTACCATACGAATCAATCGACAATCACCTGAGCTGACCGTTAATATGTTTGAAATACCCAGAAGGTTCGAAAGTATATTTTTGTGATACCGGTTTAATAAAATTCCAGAAATATCCGAACCGTTTATGGCTATATTATTACCTAAAAGTATTGACATAAATCAGATATAATGTATTAAACGGACCCACTTAATTATTGTCGGTTGAAGTTATTTCTGTTTCTTATTTTGTGAACTGTAATACTGTCTATAGGCACAAAATACTTATTATACGGGTATAATGGTTTCGAGAAACGTAGTCTGGGCTTAAAGTAGGGCATTTCCTGCCTAGACAACTGGCCTTCTCAGAATAACCTGAGCTCTCCGTTTAGCTACGTATAAGTTTTGTAGTTAGCTTGTCAATTATTTGGAGACTTTGTCGAATTCACGAACTTTGATTTCCGTTTGCCAATTCGGAGTAAATCTGATGTCAAATTCAGATATTGAATATATTATGTATGTAATATTCAATTTGAGTTTACATCATACTCAGTGGCTAACCGTAGAAGCCTTATGATAGTCTCTAGATACGTTTTATGACATTGCAAAGTCACAACTAAGTCAATGTATAAACCCAAACAAGGTACTCAACAATATTTAATTAACATGTTTATCTGTAATTTATAACTGTCAATTTTGTACTTTTTAGTATACATTTTTCAATCTATCTTTTTTCCGCGAGTGAATTCATATAATCGTGAGGCCCTCCCTACTCATACTGTTCGACATCGTTATTTTCCATAACTAAAGAGTTTATTGTAATTTTAATGAAGAGTTTTTGGTTTTTAAATTCTCAGAAGAATCACAAAATACCAGTTTTTAAATAATTACCTACTGGTTTTCATAAAAAACATACTGACATTGACAATATATCCCTTACTGAAAGAAGTTACAGACCTTTAAAAAGCAACTTTTTAAATTGTCTGCGGACGTTGTTTGACTGATCCGTTGACCCAATGGGTAAAGGTCCTGCCTATAGCGCTGAAGGTCGTAGGTACGATCATCGCCCAGGACAAAATCAGTGTAACGAAAATTTATTTTTGTTCTGCGTCTGGGAGGGTTATCTATTTTAGTATGTTTCTGTAAAATGCTTTTGGATTGTGATGGTTCAATAAAGTCAATATTTGAAATGTCCAGTCACGTTTGACAATGTACAAAACCCAGGAAGTCAAATTTTAATTGTAGTTTTACTAATTATCCTCGTATTTTTATGTTTTTTTTCTTATTAAAAACCTTTCTCAGACTCCATCAAACACAATTAAAAAGAATTCGGGAAAATCGGTAGAGCCGTTCTCGAGTTTTGCTGTTAGCAACACGTAATTAGACATATTGTATTCGACATAGTTTGTGTGTCAAATAATATTTTTATACAACTGTCACAGTTATAGCATTTTGATAGAAAGACGTCAGTCGTGACAGCTAGTTAATAAATAAACAAAGTTAGCGCTAAACGAACTTTGTTAAAATAAAATATAAATAGATGATGTGTACTAAGTTTTGCAACAATAAGACCGTGCAATGAACCTGTTCTGGCTCTCGGCGTCCTTGCGACACGTGGAATAAATACGTTTCGACGTAGTAACAACAAAACGTGACCCTTTTCACAATATTTGCAAACTCAAGTGGGAGAAATCATATTTCATATTGTTAGATTTGATTTTATTGCGGTGGATTAGGCCATTAGAGACTTGAATCGCATTGCGCAGAGTTTCTGTATTCGTCATTATAGACTAAACCACTAGAGTCACTGAGCAAAAGTACGACATACAGACATGTACAACTTAGGCCAATTTTGGCCATAATCGGGAACCTGCAGGTAGAGGAAAGCAAAAAAGACGAGGCAAAAATGCGCTCAGATATGAATAAATATCCCCGGTCGACCAACGGCTAATGTCAATGAGATTAACCAGTAAGACAAGATATATTGTAGTAGACAAGTGTGTGCGCAATACACAGGTGATCTCTCTATGATGAACCAATGGAACGACAGATGGACACGACCGAAGAAAGGTGAGGCACTGTTCACATGCCTAGCCGACAGCATTGATGATCTTGTTTTTTTGGACACAGTTGATCACCCTCCACAGTCCTGGCCTGATTTTCCCAGAAATGTTTTATAAGTGTATGATGATCTAAATTTATTTTAAAAATTAATCAACGTCTCTAGAAAAAATATTTGTTGTTATTCAATAGTTAGCAAGAATACAGACGTTGCTATGTTAACGAAATGCTAACTTACCTTTACTTGCGTAATAAGTTGGTAAAGCTAACAATTACGTTGATCATCTTGATTTGTTACTTAATAACTTTTAATTAAGCACTACTTGATGATTCAATATTAGTCACATTTACTTCAACGAGAGTGCATACTTAACATTTTAAAAAGTAGTATATTATGCACCCGAGGTAATTAGGTATTGAAATTGAGTAATTTATCGTCAACGAGTTCATTTTATTGTATTCCTACATTATTTAATTAAGTACTTTGTTCTCTTGTCTGGTGTTTTATTGTGTTTTTTGACATTCATTTCCATGATTTCACTGTCATAGAATAAATTGAACTAACTTTAATTGCTTCTTGAGAGTGTTTCTACTTTTTGCATGGCATTTTAGTGGTACTTTTCTAATAAATTTTATTTGTTTAACTACTCGTATCCATTTGTTTTGTTAAGGTTTTTTTTTTTAATATGGGTCCGTTACATATAACAAGTTTTAATCATTAAACTTACAGTATACAATACTTTATTATTTTTGTAACAAACTGTCCTTAAGCTTCTTTAACCTTTTTTACAGTCTATAATATGATTTTTCATTTAATTTCCCGCCTCCTGCCGTTGATACGCTTTTTGAAGCACAGGTTCTAGAAGTAAAATCTAGGACCTATCATTCCAAACTCCCGCCTCCTGGCGGTGATACGATAAAGCACAGGTTCTAGAATTATAATCTAGGCCCTATTCCAAACACCGTGTTTATCTTGAAGCAAGTAATCGAGTGAGCAACGCTAACCGCGTCGTTTCCTCCAGCACTTGCCCAACGGCTTGCGTACGAACTGGTCTGGTATAAGGTTTTTTGTTTTTTTTTTCAATATGACTTTCGTTACCTAGAACGAGTATGAAACATTAGTTAATTAATATACTTTTGGGAAATAATTCAGAAATGCACTCTTTCATAGTAAAACAACTATTGATTTGTTACTAAATCAAAACAAAATAGTTCCCAAAACCAAGAAAATAGGAGTTCACCCGCAATGCACACAATATTTTTACAAGCTTATTTCGTGATGGATATTCCAACCAAAAGTGCGCGCCTAAATTTATGTGATTGACAGAACGCATCGATCTATGGTCGTCGTCTATGGTTCGGGTAGTGTAAATCCTCTGTAGTGTAGTGGCCCTCTACGTCTGCCAAGGAGGTTCTGCTAACAATAGTTATACAGTATAAAAATACTTTATCCTTTTTGTAACAAACTCTCCTCAAGCTTCTTTAACCTTTTTTTTATTCTATGATATGATTTTTGATTTAATTTCCCGCCTTCTGGCTAAAGCACAGGTTCTAGAAAGATAATCTAGGCCCTATTCCAAACACCGTGTTTATCTTCAAGCGAGTAATCGAGTGAGCAACGCTAACCGCGTCGTTTCCTCCAGCACCTTGCTCAACGGCTTGCGTCCGAACTGGTCTGGAAACTGTGCAACGTGCACTCGTGACGAAACCTTTCTTGAGCTATGTGTGGACAAGGAGTCGGTTGCTTGTTTAGTTTGCTTTGCTGGTTGGTATTGGATTTTATTCGTTAATTTATAAAATACTAGCTGTCCCAACAGACTTCGTTCTGCTGTCAAACATTTAGTGTCACGTGACAGGTAGGAACATTTAGTAAGAGGAAACTAAAATTGAGATTTTTACTTTATTCCCAGCATTTTCTCATGATTACTCACCTTTTATACCTTCCCTCGAACATTAGGTACAAATATTTCAAAACCAAAATTAGCCAAATCGGTCCAGCCATCCCCGAGTTTTAGCGTCTCTTGATATTTGAGAGTGCAGGTCATTAAATAAATGAAAAATATAGTTTCGTACACACGAAACTATTACACAATACAGTGAACAATTTTATTGCTATAATCCCATCGGTTCAGATTTTAGGTTCCATGCCCATCGAAGCTATTATTTGAGTAAAAATCATTTTTTTGTTATATGCCTAGTTGTTACCTGTTCTAATATTGATGTATAAGCGCGTATTTATATATTTATGAGGCTTTAATGCTGATGCTTACGTTGAGGTCAGAATATCCCGGTGTAACATGTCCAAGATATTTTAATTTTCGGAATGACCTTGAATTGCCATCATGTCTTGGCCTTGACTCGTACCATCATAGTTTGTATTCACCGGACAAAGACTATAGAAGGATAATTCTAAAACCAGGATAATTAAGACTTAGATATGTCTAATAGATACCTGTTCCGTTAATGAGTTCCGGGATTTGGACTTTACTATAGTAATTAAAGACGTTTATTTATTTGCTAACGAAGAGGAAAGACAGTGTTTGCAACATTGCAATTCCGGTCCGATTGTTTCTAAGTTATTGGCATAGAGCAGGTCAGTTATTCTATGGTTTCGGTAATAGAACTAGTGATGTACAAAGCTCGAGGCATAAAGCCCTTGTCCCTAAAGCTCTTTGTCGCTTACAGGGTTCGTCTCGTTTGCAATGCGCTCGACGACTCGGGAGTCTTATATTACTTCCTACAAATATTATTAGTTCTACTACCCTGATGATAATAAAAACACGTAAGTTTTTAAGAATCTGTGAATGAATGGATGTATGGATGATCATTACTCTTTAACGTAAAATTTAGTTTTAAACACCACTAACTACGTCCATGAATGTAAAACTAAGTTACGGAGTTATTAAAGTCATAAACTTGACCTTTTATTGAGAGCTTCCATTTATTTCAAGAATCAAGATCTTTTTACGGCTTGAGCTCTTCTAAAGGCTCGAACTCTTTTAAAGCCTCGAGCTATGGTTCAGAGCGCTCGCGGCTCGGCATAGGCTCGGGACTCCGAGCCTGCTGAACTCACTGAGTCTTGCAATTCCGCCTCGAGGCTTCAAAAATAGGTCTCGACGGCTCGAGTCTTGTACATCACTAAATAGAACACAACACTTGAGGCAGGTCGTGCTGACAATGACCTCACACCGTACACACCAGCGGGTGTAGAGGGGAGGTACAACTCGCGCACTGCGGGGTCCGAATTCTGCCGAGCTATCCCTGCCTGTCCTAGGAGGTGATTAAAAGGGCCTTTGGGATCGTGAAAGGTGCGTAGTGGCCTGCGTGGCGTTACGTAAACCGATTCTAGGGAACAAAATAACGCGTGTTAGCGTACACTGGGGTTAAGATTGCTCCTCCCGAGACTGGCTGCTAGGCAACCACGCCGCAGGGTATTTTGTTGCTTCCCACGAGGTTACGCTACTTACTAGTTTCGCGCAAAGATGACCAACGTCAGGTTTTAGTGGCTATGCATTGATATAATCAAAAAGAGGAAGACAGGTTACGTTCATACTTCGCGAATTTGGAAACTGGGACATGACGTATGAATGACGTGCACACAAACAAGTCGCTGCCATATTGGTTTGCAAACAGGTCCATTGGACCTATTTTAGCGTGGCCACTTTTGGTATGAGGATGCCCTATCTTGCACTCTTTGTTTATATTTCGTTTCACAGGAGTTTTGAGTCCCAGTTATTGCGAACCTAGGGCATTATTTATAGGCATGCTTAACTGCATACCCTGATAAAAAGAGAGTACTGATTGTTTTTTTTTACATTTTCCTAACACAGTATAAGGCGTGACCAGGCCAGTTAGCCACAAAGCCATACTTTAAGGCCAATTAGCCACTTTGATACCTGTATACTTAGTTTTCAAATAAATATTTTGAACGCTAGAGAGGTCTTCGTTCTAATAGTAAATCGGCAACGAACTGTAAAGCAACGCACACCGGGTTGAGAGCGGGATGAGTGACCACCCACACCGAATTTTAGAGATGTAAAAACTCTTTTCTACGACGTGCAACATTAAAGGCAGGGCGTTTACCTATTGCATTCACTAACTAGCTAATTATTTAAGATATGGGTAGATAACAAATAAAATAAAATACAAAAAAACAACATCTTTCCACTAATTTTGTAGTGTCATTGTTAATTAATGAAAATTAAATGCACAGACAGAGTTTTTTATCACCTATAGGTACTTGCAAATTAATGCTTATTAAATGTTTTAAACGAATTAGTAAACCATTTTACCAGTCAATGCCAACCTACTCCTATACTCCGATAACGTTTTTTAACAAAAATCAAAATTGCTTTTGTAGTATCTGTGTCTACCGGCCAAATTCCTTCAGTAAGAATACAGGAACAGAGAGGCACCCCGATTGTCGTTAAAAAGTGATGACTCTTAGAACTTAGAGTTGCTTTCACTTCACGCAAACATAAGCATATTTTACTTTTAAGCGAAAAAAAACCAGTTAACGAAATCAAAGGATACAGTGACTTTTAAAGTTGAGTTCAGTGCTGCAGTCGAAAGCAAGGCTCTGTTGTACCTACCTCTTTTCTTAAACTTGCGCCTCTTATGAAGAGAGTGAACAGCCATTTGTTAGGCCGGAAGGTACTACCTTAGACCACATCACCACTTATGATCAGGTGAGATTGCGGTCAAATGCGCGCCTAAGTTATAAAAAAAACCTCATAGAACAATTTGCCTCAGGCTGCAGAAATTCCATAATTTAAGTTTTAACCCTTCATAAGGCTCTGTCCATATGTTGGTCACCATATTTTCCACTCTATTGTATGGGAATAGGGTCCAAAACCAATGAAAAATCGCAACGTGGTCTGCCCTATAAAAGGTTAAACGTAGCTCCATGATTCAAACTAACCCCCCACGGCGATAAGTGGCTCTTAATAACAGTCTAATACAGTAAACACCTCATAATTAGAATTTCCACTAACGAACTATTTAGCACCTTTAGGACCAAATTATTTTGAGGCAATGAAGCTTGAATCAAATATTGAAACTAAGCGTAGCGAAACTAAGTATTAATGAAACTCATCAACGTTAGACAAACAAATTGTAGGATACTTTAACAAAATTATTCTGTAAATATGTAAATTGTTTGAATAGGGTATGATTATGTTTGAATTATATTTCGACCTGAATTCAGCTCATAGGAAATTAGTTTGTTGTGTTGGATACTTAAATAATTAACAAAACGGGTGGGAAACAAGATATTTCATTGGCCATTTATTAGTACCTTTATTTAAGTAGTGCAATTTGCAAATAAATAAATTAATGATAGAAGTTTTATCGATGATGTTAACGATGGTTGGTTATAACAGTCACAATAGCAATTAGTTATTTTTATGATTTTTCTAGAAGCTATTTACATTCTCAGAAATAATATAATTGCTACAGTCTAAGTCAATTATGCAATTTAAAAGTCTGTATGCTGTTGAAAGACACTTGCACGTGCACTTTAATTAGCTGTTAGATAATTTTGCAAAAATAATAATTACGAAGTCTATTTGGCGTCTTCAATCCTCTTGCTGTATACATTATTAGGAGACTGACTTCCCACAGAGCATCGGGTCATTTGAAGGGATTCGTACATTGTAGTTCATACCTGGACATCCTTTCCCCCCCCCCCCCCCCCCCTAATGGCTCCACTTTTTCTGGCTCTGAGTCTTACGTGTCCAGGCAAATACCGACTTCCCACAGGCAATCGGGTCATTTGAAGGGATCCTACACTTAAGTACCTACTCGTTCACACCTTTTTCTTTTTTACAAGCTAGACCACAGCAGACGTGGTAGGTAAATTTAGCATTGGCGACCGGTGATTTAACCGCTTCTAAGAAGCTGAACGCAGCGACAAATCGATTCCTTAAAAACGCCTTATTAACGTCGATTTAGGCCCAGACTCCACCAGAGCTGAGCGGAGATGTGCGGCGTCAAGCTGTGTTTTCAACAACCAATGGAATTGCGTTATTCACACATGGAGATGTGGAGATGTGATTCTATTGGTTGTTGAAAACACAGCTCGACGCCGCACATCTCCGCTCAGCTCTGGTGGAGTCTGGGCCTTAAGTACTCGTTCACACCTTTTTTTTTACAAGCTAGGCCACAGCAGACGTGGCCTAGCGTTAACGTTAACCACTTTTAAGAACCTGAACGCAGCGACAAATCGTTTCCTTAAAAACGCCCTATGAACGCCGATTTGGTCGCTTCAGAAGCTAACGCAGGAGTATCTAGACGCTAAAATGTGCTATTCTGTCCAACCGCCCTAAGTAAGAAAGAAAGAAAGAAAGAAAGAAAGATACATTTATTCGACACATAAAACATAAAAGAAAAAGCATACAAACAATTTCATAAAAAATGTGTCAAAAAGGCTCCCACTCAGCGTATGCCGCGGTGGCACAAGAGCACCACGACGCTGGTTTCCAGTGGTCGCCTTGTTGAATTGTCGCGATACTTCATTAATACAATCTCTCGACCTAACTGCGATCGAACGCATACAGTCGAAACATGCTTCAGCAGCGATGCAGTCGCGAAATCGCCGATCGCCGATGCTAAAAATAGCATGTCCCCTGTGACCCTTAGCTCAAATGGTAGCGGTTACAGTTTGCCAGACAATAGGGTGAGCCAAAGGCTCTCAACAGGGGGCCCAAGCTTATAGGATTACTAGGAAATTGCATCCGGACGTAGCCTTTACTCCATCGGCTTTAAAATGTATAGTAATAAAACTTGCAAAGGACCTGATTCGGCCTATATACGTCCCACTGCTGGGCACAGGCCTCACCTCAACTATGAGGTGGATTGAGCCATATTCCAACACGCGGGCTCAGTGTGGATTGTTGGAGGGGTGTAAGGTTAGTGAGCAACCTTGATGTCAGATGTTATCAAGCCACCCTAAGGCCTCCGACTAGGCTTAGCGACTGACATCTACGACGTCAGGCGGGACCAACTGCTTAACGTGCCTTCCGAAGCACGGAGATGCCTGAAATACAGGCACCTCTATATACAAAGGACCTGATGCATATTTAATTTCACTTGACTCGCTTTAATTTATTTATACACACGTGCGTGTAAACGTGAATACAATGATATCACCGTCAGACCAGACAGGTCATCAGGCCAACCGACGAAAGGGCGCCCTACACTGCGTTTACCGATTCGCACTCTCCATTCAAGGATTCCAACCTCCAACGGTAATCTACAGACTTAAGGTCATAGCACATTATGCCAGCGCGGCAATGCTTCGACTCAGCAATTATCCTGTCATTCAAATTTGAACCTTAAATTTCTAGTGTATATAAAAGTGGTATAGTAGCGGCAAGCGTGCTGACAGCTCATTTTGATATTGCAAAATATATTGTACCACTCACACGTTAATGCTCAAATTTAAATGGCAAGTTATTGGTGGGTCGCAGCCATGCAGTTGCGGTGCCGGTATAATGGGCTATGACCTTAAGCGTAGCCGTGACCTGGGCTGCGATTCAGAACCTTGTAATCAGCCGAATCGGTATTTTTTATTTAATTTAGTTTTTCACTCGTCCAGTTTCTACCTCTACTGAGTAGAGATACTGAGTGACGACTGATTGAACTATTGTTAATTTTTTGAATATGCAAAAGGCAATGGCTTTAGGTAAATATGAACAAAATAATACAGACACCAGTTACATTGAAAAATGAGACTGAAACTAAAATTAATTCACCGAATCATTCCATAACGCATCATCCTCTAGCTAACTAGAACCAAAACCTAGCAAGTTACGTTGTTTTCCAGCACATTTTATTTAATTACGATCATTCGGAACGGGTATGTATTAGAATACTTAAAACAAAAACGCCGAAGTTCAAAACCCCTAAAATCATAACCCCTAAATGGTCAGTTGATCTAAAGCAAGATAACGTCCTAATGATTAGCTAGACCTAATACAAGTTTTATTTCGTTCAATTAATATTTTTTTTCTTATTTCACGCGTGCTTATACACGTGAATTTGGAGTGACGCCCGCAATGGCTGTTTAAGTCAAAGTAATCGTCGTTTTTTATGCAAATGCGTGTTTACATAGGTAGGTATCTACGTTACTAGTAAGATGGAATAAAACTTACACTAGGTCTAACAGCTCGCTTATCATCTTTAAACACAGACCAAGTAGCCTTGTCTGTCATCCGTATCATGAAGCACATTTGAATAAAATCTACTTAGTGCGTTTGTGAAAATCGAGTAAATATTCTCCAATTGGATTGGTAAAATTGAACCTCTTTTATTATCAAAATGTATCCCACATTTTGACCGAGTGCTAGAAAGCAGTAAACAAATAAGACCTTGTTCTTCAGTAATTTGTTAATTGTGTCATATTGGCTTTATCTACATATTTCGCAGATTCAAAATGTAGAACACTTCTTCAATCAACCAACGATATAAATCGTGTGTGTAAATTATTTTAGTACCAGCATAAGCTGAAAAATCGTTGCTATTGACTAGTATAGACGAAGACGGTTCAAAGTACAAAGGTGGAAAGACCCCAAATGAGTCTTGTTTGGTGCTGTTGTCCGTTTAAAACGTTTTGCACGTCATGATTGCGTCTTATTGACTGATGCCAGTGCCTGTGACAAATTACCAATTCTAAACTATCATCCAATAAAAGTCTTCTTCTTCTTCTTCTTTTTTTTTTAGTGGCGACGTCTGGGTTATCTCACCACAATTCCGCCAATGTCACGTAGGTAGCCACTACACGGTACGGGATCTTTGCATTTTTTACCGAATGCCTGTTTTGACTGGCTAAGCCTTAAGCGAATTTATCAGAAAGGTAAAAAAAAAAAAAAACAAAAAACCAATAAAAGTCAGTCAGTCGATGACTGAGTATTTAGTATTCTGTCATCATGACTCGTTAATGTACAGATAGCATAGCATCGCTACTCGCTGCCTACCTACTAATTTATACGCGGCTTCAGTATAGTACTGTTCTTGATTTTAATCGCATTTGATGATAAAAGTATAAAAGCTAATCGCAGTGGTGATTTTTCATAAAAAAATTGTGAGGGTTTATTGAACTGTATTGCCACTAACTCTACCATGTAACAAAATAATAGAACTAGTGGCAATAAACCGTTTTGTGTAATGTTTGATACACAATACCACGAGGCTTCGTGAGAACTGTCGACCTTCAGCTAAAGAGGATGCGCTGAACAAACTAAATGCAACAAGTATAACGAATACATAACGTTAACAAGACTAACTGACCTTGCTTGCTCCGTCTGTTACAAAACTAGTTCATAATTATCCCATTTATCTACAATAGTTTAAGTGTAAATGTTTGATTCGGCAAGTTTCGTAAGGGGGGAAATTTCGCCGCATCGGAAACGCGCGATACGCTCCATAAAGTGCGGCGTGTTCATTCAGTTACAAATACGAGGTTTGACTCGTATAAAAGAAGTCTTGTGAAACAAAGTGATATCCTTTATCGTTGAATGCACAGACTTTTTACGCTAATATCGCCTTTTTGTTTGGTACCAGACAGTTAGCTCACACAAGTGTCATTGATGGCAAAGGATCATTTTAATGTTTTTGTACACCCCTTACGATGAAATATAACGCAAAAGTCATACGATCTGATAAACGGGCCGTTTTTTATTTCTAAGATACAGAAAGAAGAGGTTTATTCGTTCATGAGAAAATTACGCTGAAAACTTACTCTTGCAATAGGTCCAAGTCAAACAGGTCGCGAATGAACTCGCTATATACGTGCCCACCGTTTGAAAATAGGATTTAGAGCACCGATTTATATGTATTTATCGCAACAAAATATTATGTACAGTTAAAAGTAATATCCTTATTAAAAGAGTCCCGTTACAAAAAGGTACTTTCAAATCGCCAAATCCAGTTAATCAACGAATATTACGCTAAATATTCTTTGATTTGTTGAGCTGTTTCGTTTTCGACTTAACAGGTTTACTTAGACTAAGATATTGTTGATTTGATTTGATTTGACTAACACCTTTTTTACAATATTTCGAAGTGATTTTGAGTCACCATAAATGGGATCCTAGTTATCTGACTTTTATTTAATCTTTTTTCCTTTGTTTCAGATGTGAACAGCCATCAGATTGGAACGTTACTAAAAATGCTTGTGACAAGCAGTTTTATAACTTGTTTTAAAATCTTAATTGCCAGAAGAAGCTCTTAAAACTTAGTCAATAAAGGTTCAAATAAGAAATAATTTAACATTAGAGCATAACTATTAGTAGGTAGATACTTACACAAATGTTCGTTTTTACATGGATGATTTAATGCTAGGTAAAATTTGTAAAGACGTCATGTTTTGAATCCTATCGATAGCTCAGATGTATGTCTGTGGACTTTGTACCACAAGTGTATCGTTTATAGCAAAGCAAGAATAATTAATGTCAACTGCTTCCTTTACGCTTAAGTTGTTATGGACTGCAAAGTTAGATTCTTTCCCTTTAATTCACAAATGTCAATCAGGGTTGAGCGCGCTGTCAAACTCATGCTGTCCCGTAGAGGGACCATGGAACTTAAAGGGACTGCTATACTTCTTAGGGCTGCTCAACTTTGAATTGCGTTTGTGAATTCGGGGGTCAGTGACAATATGGTGAATGCCTGATCTTTTGATGTTTGTCTTTCTGCCTTGAATTAAAATAATTGAACACTAATGTTAAAACATGTATTTTATTAGGTTCATAAATAAAAGGGATAAACGTAATTTCAATTTTTTTTTCTGAAATAATCATAATAAGTGAGGTGCCAGGAATATCATCTTCAGGACATTTAAAGTGCAACGTTTTTGTAATTCACTTTAAGAGTTACTATTTCCGAAAGCACCATCGTAGAACGATTCAGTTAATGGAGTATTAACTACAACTATGAACTACGTTTTTTATAGGGCCAGCTTCTTTCATATAGTCAGTAAAAACATGAGTATCTTGGCCTTCATATTATGACCGGATAATTTACTTAAATTTAAAGAACTTTAGCAAAACGTACGACGACCTGGGTTCTGAATGAGCCTCTTGAGAGCGAAGACGGGTAAAATCTTCTAAGGGTGAGTCCCTATAATTGATTTATGACTATGACCTCTAAGGTTCTTACAGTCATTCGAACAACTAGTTTGAAATTCGCTTCAACATAGCCAATAACGAGTGCAGCATACACGATAGAGAAGAAAACCTAACTTTAAATATAAGTAGGGTTTCGAACGAATGATGGGCAAAGTGACTGCACGAAGGGAAATAAGTTTTAAAGCCGTACTTCCGTAAGTATAGGCCGTTCGCGTTAAGAATGCAGTGATTTCCTTCTTGTCCTTCGACCTAGCACGCCCCCTAAAAAATCGAATCGTTCCTAGTATAATCGTTAGAAAGACAACTTCACAGTGCCCAGTTGAATTCATTCTTTCAAACGCCTGTTGCGTACCTGACTTTGTAAATGAGCTTTACGGAATCTATATCTATAAAAGAAAGTCGTGTTAGTTACTCCACTTATAACTCAAGAACGGCTGAACCGATTTAGCTGAAAATTGGCATGGAGGTAGTTTAGAGCCAGGAGAAGGACATAGGATACTTTTATTTATTTTCCTTTTTTTTTTCTTTTTTTTATTCATTGCCCTTAAGGCGGAACAAAGTTCGCCGGGTGAGCTAGTTAAATTTAAAAAATACTGCATTCTTAGCGCGAACGTACTATAGAAGTGAATACTCTTTAGTAATGTATACTGGTTTTCAAAGTTATAAACACGGAAAACCATAACTGAATTGTTTCCTTTGTTAGTATACGGGAGTATCTCAACATAATGCTTCTATAAATAGTATTCGCATTCGCATTAATGTCAATAAATACTTGTTTGTTATGATAAACAAATAATAATACCTGTTTTTCTGTAATAATTGATATGCTTCGGTAGATAGGTAAACTTCAATTTTAGGAGTGTGTGTACCGGATCTTTTCGGAACATAGCCCGTGTTTGTGATGATCACCCATTCACACTTGACAAGCTATCATTAGTGATTTGACTTAGATGCAGGCATTCAGTGTTATGAGACAATACCTTCTTTTATAGGCTTTTATGAGTAAATTTTTTTGTCGTTGTGACTTATGCTCTATTACTTCATACATAGTGGTTAAGTTTCAGTATATCATAGAAAGCAGTTACTAAGAGAAATCTCGTGTCAAAGCGTGCCAATGTTATGATAAAAAAAGCTAATTCTGTTCATTATTATCATAGTCAGCCAAATGTCGATTGCTGATCATGCAACTTACTCGAAGATTTCCGTAGCGGCTAGTTGAAGGCGTGGCGTTGTGTTAAATACTGCCAGGCCCGGCACTCCGTGCTGTAGGTATAATGCTACAAGTATGCGTTGGAGAGCGACCGACCCTGCGGGACGGGTTCATTATCAGGGTTGTGCAAGGCAATTAGGTTTATTTTTGCTCACTTGGACGCGAGTTTTGTGGTAGATAATAATAGTGACCAACTTTGCAGATTAATCTTGTTGGCTAATTTAGTTTAAAAGTGCGCATTTTTCCCCCTTTTAGTATTCTGTGACGCTGCTAGCTTATTGATACTTTAATAGTCCTTGTTTAATAACATTTTTATGCCAAACATTATATTTACATTGTTATTTTATGGATATTTAGTATATCGTTCCCTATTCATTGGTTTGCTAATGTAACAGCGGGCAAGTACTAAAATGCCATTCTAAGCTTTAAAATGTAATCTAAGTATACCTTTAAGATTATTTATGGAATAAATACTTTTAATATATAAGAGTCTTGTATCATTTACTTTTCCAACTATTATGAACTCCAAATTGTGACTTTAGAAAAAAATGCTATGTGTTAGTGACGTTCAAAACACTAGCTCTACATAACAAAGTTTATTCTTAATCTAAATCAGGAAAATAGTTGAATGTCATGTGTTTTCACTCAATTAGCAGGTTCTGTAAACAACATTTTGTGTACAACACAGAACAAACACATGTGTTTGAGCCAGGATTACTTTAATGACAAAGTAAGCCGAGAAGCCGAAGTATGATTAGTTTCTAACACACAGGCAGTAAAACTAAGCTTTCTGCGGCATCGTTGCTGTTTAATAGCCGCCGTTACAAGTAACCGTGCGTCCACTCAGCTGGGCCCACTGGAAACCAGCGTCTGAACCGATCTGGGTAGCGATTCACAACCAAGTTATCGTACGATTCGGTAACTTTCATTGAATTTCAGTAAATTGCTCGTTCAGCGAAAGCGCTTTAATTTGTATATTTTGAAGCCAATGGCATCTAGTATTTATTAAGAAAATAATACAGACACAATGGAATGGAATGGAATTGAAAAATGAAAATTACCGAATCGTACAATAATTCGGTTCTGAATGGAATCGAAAAATGAAAATTACCGAATCGTACGATAACTCGGTTCTGAATCGCCCTTATGGAGAGCTAATAAATACTAGAAGCCACTGATGGTTTTCACATATACAAAATAAAAGTGCTTTCGCTGAAAAAATCCCATTCACTAAAACTAAACGAAAGTTACCGAATTGTACTAAAGCTCGGTTGTGAATCGCTACCCAGGATTACCCAGGGTACATTCGAGGATTTTAATGTGACTAACCTAAAATAATATAATAATTAAAAGGACAATATTATGTGTAGAGTTACGATAACAATAATATTATGTGTCGTGTGTGACTGTATGTGGTGTTTGTGTGTGGTGAGTGCATGTGTCGATTATGAATATTATTATACTATACGTTGCAATATACGTATATACATTGATAGACAATAAACACTCAAATGTTTTTTTTTATGTACTCATAACTTGACGACAACAGTCGGCATTGCGACTTCCTGCTTTGGATTATGGTCGTGCGCGTATGTTATGTTTCACTATCAGTAATAAAGCAAGGAAAATACATGTCTACAGATACCTCTCATACCAATTAATGTAAGTCCCCACAGCTGAGAACAGTAAAAACATTTTTCATCCAAATGAATGAAGCCATTACAACCGCATATAGCGATATCGTATTTCCTTGACATTACGAACATAAACACACATCCACAGAGCACATATCTTCAGTGTAAATGGTTATCAACTGCATCGTTAACTGCTATGGACATAAATGCAATATTTTCAACTTAAATTGTTTCTGGAAGGTTAAATGCTGACGACGCTAATTCAGCGCCATGTTTATGATAAGATATTTAGTAACTATTTCGATTTGTAAGTAAGGCATATGCGTGAGGGATACCCCTGGTTCTACACGGGTATTTATTTTATACATTGTATATGACTGTTCATGGCAACCACTCACCTTACGAGAATTGAGATCTGCACTTTTATCTACTGATCATGGTAAGTCCAAGACGGACCGTAGACTGCAAACTGCTTGCGACGCTACAGGTTTCCAGCAGTCCACCGACCACAGCACCATTTGTACAGTGAACGCCCAAAAGTGCCTGATCACTTTAATACTTGGTCTTAGTGGCTTATCTGACAGCTCTTTTAAGACACTATGGCAACAAAAGGCAAACAAAATATATTATTATTATGCACTTTTGTCGTTGACTTTTAGATGGACACGTCGTCGCCGCGCATGGTATAAGACCAAAGCCAATACTGCAGCTGACTCAAAGTGAAGCAGAATGCGGTTGCAGTTTGCAGTCCGCCTTGAGGAGGTAACTTTAAGCGTCCCCGAACAGCGGTCGAAACAATTTTTAGAACAGCCCCGCTTCTATTGCAGTGACGCCTGGCGTATTTTCTGCATAAGACTGCAGAAGTAGACCAAACCAACAAGTTACTGTTTGTTATAGAAATCAAACACACGTAGTTTGACAAGCAACTGATTTAATAGAATTACGTTGCTAGGCAACTAATCTACTACAACATCTTCCCCTTAAACACGTTTAACTTAAAGTACAAAAAACACCATCCACGGCCACTCAACTCACTTTGCTTCTTACAAAAAAAAAAACATTTTCTATAACCATAAGAATAAAACAATGAACGAAATGTAATACTCAGTTAAGTAACATGTTTTAACTTAATCAAAACAAAATTAAACTTATCTATAAGGAATAAAAAATACAATTATGCAGTTTTACTGCGAGTAAGAGGTGGAGAATAGTGACCAACGTCAGATTTTTGACCTCTAGGTAACAAATATTCTTCGTCATCAGTTACATCTGCAGAAGTCGTTTCCTCGTCACTACCTTGCACAGTAACATCTCTATCCTTATCGGGATTGGATGTCCCTGCGTCTTCAAAAATGGGTTGTTTGATTAAATGTCGACGATTGCGACGATAAACCCCTATTTTGTTTCGAACTATATAAGAGCGCGGAGTTGGCGCTTTCGCCATTACTGTGCCACGTAATCTTCGGTTATTATTTTCTAACATAATAACGTCATCGCCGACATTCAATTCTGATAAAGGTTTACAATGCAGATCATAGTACTCTTTACTCTTTATTTGGTTATCTATAATTTTCCTATAAGTTTTTCTATTATCATATTTTTTTCCTCTTAACAAATCTGGGTGAACTGGAAGTCTACAATTCAGTCTACGGCCCATCAAAAGCTGTGCAGGAGAGTGCAGGTTGTCACGTGAAGTATTTCTGTAACTTAATAAATTGAGATAAAAATCAGAATCGCTTTCTATTGACTTTTTTAATAGTCTTTTTACAGTCTGCACTGCCCTTTCACTCTTGCCGTTAGACTGGGCATAATATGGAGAAGAAGTAACGTGGCTAAACCCCCAGAGAGCTGCAAATGCTTTAAACATATGGCTAGAATATTGGGGGCCATTGTCACTTATTAATGTTTCTGGTATACCATAGCGAGCAAAATTTTCTTTCATCACATTGATTACTGACATTGATGAAGAATCTCTTAGCTGAGATACTTCGATAAAACCTGAATAATAGTCTACCATTATTAAATAATTTGTCTTGCCATATTCAAATAAATCACTTCCAACCTTATTCCAAGGTAAGTCTGGAATCTGCACTGGCATCATAGGCTCTTTTGCTGGTTTATTTGCATTGTCTTGACATACAGTACATTTTTTAATGTAGGTTTCTATATCATTACTGATACCAGGCCAAAAAATAACCTCTCGCGCCCGCCTCTTACATCTGTCAATACCCAAATGACCATCATGAATAATATTTAACATTTCAATTCTCATAGAAGCAGGAATAAGTACTTGCTTATCTTTAAATATCACTCCATCAACACAATAAAGTTCGTCTTTGAAGGAGTAAAAGTATTTTAAATAACCCGGTAAATTATATTTATGATTTGGCCATCCATTATTTATATATGAAATTAATTCCACCAAAACTTTATCTTTCGTAGTTTCGATTTTTACCTTCGTCAATTTTTTTTTGCGAAATAGGTATATTATTCACAACCATTTTTAAGTGAAGAGTAATGGCTTCACTTAAACTATTATCATATAAATCTGGCAGAGGCGCGCGCGACAAAGTGTCTGGTACGAACATATGTTTTCCTGGCTTATACACTACTGTCAAGTCATAACCTTGTAATCTTAACATCATCCTTTGCAAGCGCGCTGGGATCGACTCTAATGCTTTTTTAAAAATGCTTTCAAGGGGCTTATGATCTGATTCAACCACTACATGAGCTTTCCCATAAATATATTGGTGAAATTTTTCACAAGCAAAAACAATTGCTAAAAGCTCCTTTTCTATCTGAGCGTACCTAACCTGGGCGTCCGTGAGCGTGCGCGACGCGTACTCAACGGGCCGGCCGCCCTGCAGCAGCACGGCCCCGAGAGCCACGCTGCTGGCGTCCACTGACATCACCACCGGGCTGCTGACGTCATACAATGCTAACACTGGTGCATCACACAACAATTGCTTTAATTTTTCAAATGCACACTGATGACCTTGTTCCCAACACCACACATTATCTTTTTTTAGCAAACTAGTTAGTACATTTATGTGATTTGAGTAATTTGGTATAAATTTTGACAAATAATTAACTGCACCTAAAAAACGTTCTAAACTTTTTCTATCACTTGGTTGTGGCATGTTCATAATGGCTTTTATTTTTTCGGGATCCGGTTTCATACCATTTTTACTAAAACAATGCCCCAAATATGTTACCTCCTCCACGCAAATACGACATTTTTCCTTATTGAATTTCAAATTTATTTGTCGTGCCCTATCAAATAAGGCTTCTAGGCGTTGATCATGTTCTTTTTTATTCCGTCCCCAGCAGATAATATCGTCAATAAACGAATCAACTCCTTCTAACCCCTCTAGAAGTTGCTTTACTCTAGAATGAAAGATTTCAGGTGCACAGTTCAAACCAAAGGGTAAGCGCAAATATTGATATCTCCCGAAAGGTGTACTAAATGTACATAAGTCTGAACTTTCAGAATCAAGCTTTACGGCCCAAAATCCAGAAGTAGCGTCTAAAACAGAGAAATATTTAGCTCCATGCAACTTGGCTGCAAACTCATTAATCGTGGGAAGCTGAAAATGAGCACGCTGTATAGCAACATTAAGTGGTCGAGGATCTAGAAAAATACGCAAACTGCCATTCTTTTTTGGCACCACAACTAAAGCATTTACCCACGGTGTTGGGTGCGTAACTTTTTTTATAACCCCTAACTGAATCATCCTGTCCAACTCATTTTTTAGTTTTTCCCGTAGACCTAAAGGCACGTTACGGCGGCCACATACAACTGGCGGTACAGACTTGTCCACAACAATGTGGTATTCCCCAGGTAAACAACCCAAACCGCTAAATAAATCATTATTTTCCTCCGCAACATTATACATTCGTTTAATTAGGCCCAAATCTAAACAGGACTGTCTACCCAGCACACTTTGACAGTTCATGTTGGCTATGGCAAATTTCAAATCATACCGTTTATTTTTATACACCCAAGGCAAATTGCAAATACCTTTCAATGGAATTAAGTCACCACTATAGGACTGCAGTCGGACATTTACACGTGTATTTATTATACCCAAATCATAACCTAATGTCAAAAATCTGTCAAAAGATAATACATTAATGTCAGCACCAGTGTCCAACTTGAACTTCTCATTGCCGCACTCACCTTTGAGAGTTTCAAACCATTCCTCCGAAGATGAATTCAACTCCGAAACATTATACAACACTGATATATAGAATGACTCACTGTCATCTTCACCATGATCACTACCATTCAAGGCAATATCATACATTTTACTTATTTTGGCGCTCTTCTTGACCTTGCACATTCTAGCAAAATGACCATGATTTTGACATACGTAACACTGCACAGCAATAGCGGGACAAGAAGTGGGGTCGGTGCACGGTCCTCCGCACCTCTCACAGGCTTGCTGTATCGCTGTAGTTCCGTAAGGCCGCCTCCCCGCAGCTGAAGACCTGCCGGCACCGCGGCCTCGCCGGCCGAGGCCTCGCCAGTCCCGTCGCTCATACCCGCCGCGCGCATTGCCGCCGGTGCTCGTACCGCCGTGTACACCAACTACATCCATATGTGCCAGCGCCGACCCCAGGCCAGCGCCTCGATTATCCAATAGACGATGGCTATCACATGATATTTCTTCCACTTGGCTTATTTTTATTGCCTTTTCTAGAGTCAAATCTTCATTTCTCAGCAATCGATCACGTACGACACTGCTCTTAATGCCACATACAATACGATCGCGAATCAATTCTTCCTCTAACAACTTGAATTCGCAATTTTTCGCTAACAACTTTAAAGCAGTAACATATTGATTCACGGATTCGCCGATTTCTTGATTTCTGGTGAAGAAATTGTATCTCGCCAAAGTCAGGTTTGGTTTGACACCGAAATAACTGTCAAATTTTTTAATCAGTACGGCAACATCATCTTTTTCACTTTCTTGTGTAAATGTGAATGTTTGGTAGACATCAAATCCATCTGGCCCTATTAAATTTACTAATAAACTTGATTGCATATCGCCTGATTCTTTGTGCACCCCCGATGCTTTTAGAAACAAGTTAAACTGCGTTTTCCAACGCTTCCATGCGTCAGCCCGGCTGACGGAGCTGCCGTCCAAACTTAACTGCGGCGGTGGTCTCGCGTGCTCCATAGCGGATTATTTAATTACTTTTCAGCAAAATAATGCACAAACACTTCAATAATTAATATTTTTACCGCTGCCACCATGTTATAGAAATCAAACACACGTAGTTTGACAAGCAACTGATTTAATAGAATTACGTTGCTAGGCAACTAATCTACTACACTGTTCCTTCAAAAATATGAAGAAGCTCGGATAATTAATAATACATTCACCCTCGAATGCATAAGCGTCAATCAAGGTGGACGACACCTGAGGAAACTCTTCTTCTTCTTTTTGGTTTGATGGCATTATCTGAGGAAACTCATGCGGTCCTGTGAATTGTCTATATAACTGAAAGTGGCAGCCATACTTGTGGGGTGCTCAACTATGATTTGCGTATGTGTGATAATCACCCATCCGATGATCGGCCTATGCCTCCCTAATCACACACTGAATGCACTAAACGCTGTGCTCTCGTGCTCCTCTACATTTTGCGGCCCACTGATTCTACGGTCAATTTGCATTTGGGCCCTCAATGATTTCGACTTGACATGAAGGGTGTACCGTATGGTCTTGGCAGTAAGGATCAAATCAATCTGGAACACGGCAGACAAACTCTTTGCTAAATGTCGGTCGAATTTAATATTGGTATGATGAACATTCGGGATCAAGTGATTCGACATTACATACTCGTACTTTCCAAAACCCGAGTTCACCAACGCAAAATTCAAAGTTGAGCATCGCTCACAAGTACAACTGACGTTCTTATAATTACAGGTTTGACGACATGAGTTTGACGGCGTGTCCAACATTGATTGACATTTATGGATTCGGGGGTAAGCCAAGTTAAACTATATGAAAACAGTAGGTACTTCGGTAAATTTAACGTTGAGTTCAGTATGACACTCTATAATAAAGCAAAAAATATTCAATTAATTTAATGTACCCTATCTCATTTACAACTTTCCGATGCTCGACGTTATCCGCTACTTCCGTTGTACAAAAAAAGTAAGTGGATTAAATAACAGGTCTTGAGCATGTTTTTATGAGTATTTTATGAAAATGGTATTTTAGTCATTTCGCATAATGAGCTCTGCACCGAACATCTTCTGAAGATAATGTATTGACACTGTGTCATTTACACAGGGTCATCCAGAGACAATTATGATAAACACTGTTATTATTTTTTAAAGTCAAAATAACAAGATGGCTTCGGCATTTCCTATTGTTTTTTTTTTGTATTTTCACGCCAATGTAGGTACGTATATTGTTTTTTTTTATTCTGTTTATTGGCAAGAGTTTCAGGAATTGGTCAGGTTTGAAAAACTTCCGCAGTTCCGGTAAATCGTCCATGATCATAATGACGAAGAAATAGATATAGATATTGTATGACTGTAAAAATAAATATTTAACAGCGAGGTAAAATACGTGGTAACTCATTAACCGCAGTGCTAAAGACGTCACAAGCCACCCCGTTTGTTGTCTTGCTAACCTTTATCAAGTCCGTGTAATCTTCCATTATTCCATTACACCAATGTCATGGGAAAACCATTGTGACACATTCACAGCGATCGGCAATGATAATACAGACATGAATCCGTAAAAAGACATTCCGCAGCTGTTACCGTCAGTAACAGGTTTGATCAATAACTTGCTCCTACAAAAAGTATCAACTTTGATTAAAACAACGTCATTGGTTTTAAGCCGTCTGTTGCTAGTCGCATAGGATACAAACTTGTGCCATAAATGTAAAATATCACGGAATAAAAGTCGATACCATTCCTATTTTTTTAAGTTCCTTGCTAAGTGAGTTTTTTATAAGTTCCGAAACATAATCCAAAATGACATGTGATTCAACCCCTCATTAGATTTAGAATTTCAGATAAGATAATATTTCACTATTCCTAAATAATCTATTTAAATTAACTACAACTACAACAACATACATTCACGAGTGCATCCTAAATGGGCTAGTCATTAAGCCATGCAACAAAGCAGATAGAAAAAAATGATGGAAATTGTTTTTGTCGAGTTTCATGCTTTTGTTCTTATTAACGACACTACATACCTAAACTTACTGAAATTGCACCAATTATTTTTTTCTTAATTACAACTTTTGCTTAGCTGCTACCAACCTGTCAGTTTTAACAGATAGGTTTAGCGTGAAAATCAGGCATTTGTCTTCAGCCATTGTAGAACTAAGTACCTGAGTACGCGAGACGTGACGGCCATTAGGAGTCAATTATAAGGGGGAAGTGGGGTGGTAATTGTACCAACAGCAATTAGTATAGCATAATTGACAGTCAATTGTACCTAAATGGCGTTGGGAAATGGGTTCTGAGAAATGAAAATAGATGCCTATGAGTACATAGGCATCTGTTTTCATTACTCTACTTTACCTTTACTCTTATCAGCCACCCTGTGCTGTGTAGTAACACACCACAGGGTGTGATCAACTAGGTATTATCTATTTAATATTATATGTCAAAGCCACCGCCAACAATTTTTCTGCCTCACCCCATGATTGACTGGTAGAGAATGCCTTTAGGCATTAAGTCCGCCAATTGTACTGATTTTTCATTGTTTCAATAAAGAATAAATAAATAAATAAATTTAATGATGAATTACTTAAAATAATAAAAGTATTTTTGACGCTATATGTATAAGTACCTACCTACCTCGAAAACAGCTCGTTATACTTACCTAAACCGTTTTAAGACTCTTTTCCAAAAAGAAATGGTCAATGTGTTAAGATGGTAGGTAACAGTTAACGGCTCATGAGACCATTGCCGTTTCTTTATCAATAGGACAATCACGACATTTCTTTGCAATAGCGCAAGGATTAATTACCAGACATAGGTAAAGCCGTGAACTCAGTAAGTAACATAGAACTTCTACAATGTCCCAGATATCATTTTTTAGCTGAGTTCCATTTCTGAGTACAAAGATGTGTTGTGTCCTTTCTTAAAGTAAGTTTGTCCTTATATGTTATTCTCATTACGTATTTGTAGGCGTACCAGTCTATTGTATTCCACATAATTTTTGCATAATCATGCATCAGACCGCTACTAGAAAGATTGGTGTGCTCATACCTCGTCTGAGACCACAAAAATGTGACACTATTAAAACTTTACTACAGGATCTAACTTTGACCTTTCCTGTTTTTTTATTTACCCAAAACCCGTTCCTCGGACAAGCCTTGAATATGAATAACATTCCAAAATGCAATAACCGATAAGTAGGCAGTTACTTACATGATGTCGTTCCACCATAATGCGGAAGGCAGGAAACATCCGTGCATTAACAAAATAGGCAATTAATGATCATCAATCAGGAAATAAATTGTCGTAAATTACCCGCCAACCTACTTTTAGGGTGGCGACCGTCCGTACTACTGACGGGTCCGTTAAAATAAATAAAACACAACACAGACTGTTATTTTTTTAATTAATTATTATCAGTGTAGGTCTAGCACGAACCACTAACGTTTTGGTAATCGAAAAGTAAACTATACTTTTTCTTTTTTAAAGACATAGGCAAAAGAAAAAAAAGTATCGTTTTTTCGATCACCAAAACGTTAGCAGTTCGAGCTAGGCCTATAACAGATAAAGGTAAAAACTTTCTGAAACGAAGAAATTACAATTTCGTAACTAGAAAATAATTCAAACAAACTCACTCACCCACCTCGGTTATGGTTCATTTTATCATCTCGCATTATTTATTTCCTTACATTTAATTAGTAAAGACTACCTACCTACATTATCGACGGTTAGATCTCTCAGAAACTTGTCAATAACTGACAAACCACTTTTCTTGGCTGACTTTTCTTAATTAGCTTTAGGTGAATTAATAATGACTGTCAACTTTTGGTTTGATATCGGTTTCTTTGCTTGCTATACAAAATTTAGTCAAATAATATTTTTATAGCCATTTTTATGGTAGTTGTTATTGGTTCCCGTAAAAATTAATTTGAAACTTTCAGATTTTCCCGCTTTAACTTTAATCAGACGTTCCGTTGTACGTAAGTATCATTTCCAGCGGAACTTGAAAAACGCCCAAGTTCTTTAGTTTTAAATAAAAAGTTCAGAAAAAAACGGCCCAAATGTTTTTTTTTAAAGAAATTTTTCACAAGGTGTCTCACATAAAGCATTTCGTGTTTGCAATTCATTTTTTAGCTCTCTCTCACAACACATTACAAAAAAGACAAAACATCGAAAACGATCTGTCAATCCCCGACCTTTGAGTACAAATTGACAACATTCATAAAAATAGAAGTCAACCTGACCAATACTTTTAAGTTAATTAATCTAAGAATAATTTGTACAGTTAAGTAAAATGAAGACTGGGCTTGATAGATACCATTCCAGAGCCGTAAAAATAAACATTCTTAAAAAAACAATCCCCGTCTGTCAAGTGTCTGTCAATGTCAAACTGTCACAACAAAAACATGTGCATTGCGTTTGCAGCGTGAATTTTTCATTCGCACGTGTTTATTTCATAAAGTTAGAATGAATGTGTAGTAATTTTGCACAAAATTAGCAAAATGTTAAAACCAAAAAACTTGGGAGATGACCTCCCTGGTTTCGAAGCACCTCCAGAAGAAGAAAATGACCAGAAAAATGGCCAGCAAAGTAAGAAGAAGAAAAAGAGTTCTGGAGGATTTCAGTCGATGGGATTTGGTTTTCCAGTTTTGAAAGGCATAACTAAAAGAGGATACAAACAGCCGACCCCTATTCAAAGAAAGGTAACTCATAATAGTTTGTAATACGTCGCACATAACCTATAAGGAAACCTAAACTGTTTGGGTTTCGAGCCCTATTTTACAGTATATTATGCCATGACAAAGAATATAACTATCTGAGTCGTCTGGTACTCATGAAAAGTTCTGTAAATCTATCTCAATATAAACAGTTATTACAATCTTAAAGTTTGTTTGTTAGTTTCCACCATCAAAAGTTAAATCTTAATATCATATTTCTTTATTGTTTATATTAATTTCCATCTATTTTAATTTCTTTGCTAATTTTTCAGACCATTCCCCTAGCATTAGATGGAAAAGATGTGGTTGCGATGGCTCGTACAGGTTCAGGGAAAACGGCTTGTTTTGTGCTACCAATACTGGAAAAGTTGACTAATCCTACCACTAAACCACTGCCCGGGAAGAACTTTAGAGCTCTCATCTTATCTCCAACTAGGGAATTGGCATTACAGGTATTTGTATGAGTGTTTATATTTCTGATTAAATAGGCTACAAATCAAAGAAGCTATAGTCTGTTCGCGTTAAGAATGCAGTAATTTCATACTTGTCCTTCGATATAGCATGCCCCTAACCAATCAAATCATTCCTAATTAGAAAGTCAAGTCCACAGTGACCAGTTGAATGCATACTTTTGAACGCAAAGGTTGTGGACTGAGGTTTTTTGTGTGCAACAGAATTAAATTTATAAATCGCTGCATTCTTAATGCAAACGGACTGTAAATTATCTAACTGGCCATCATCCTACTTAATGGTCTCTTGCCTCTGCTTTTTTGTGTGTCAATGGTAGTCATAATATTCGATGAGACTAAATATCTGCCACTTTGACTGCATCTTCATTGGCACTTATCAAGTCAGTTGTCTTGCTAATTTATTTATGTCGATTTGTTTGACAACCTCCTATCAATAAGGCCATCATTTAACATGAGGTACTGGCAACGAATAAGTGGGAAGAAAGCTTCAGAAAGCTTACAGGCATGTCTTATGGCAAGTTCAAGAGGTTTCAAATTCTGAAAACTTACAGTGTATATTGTAAATCATATTCCTACTACACTTGTGACAGCACCGCAATTATAGAAAAAAAAGACTTTGAAAATTATGAACATGAAATAAAGAATACTTTGAGTAATTTAATAACGTGGATGAAATCAAATAATTTAAACATAAACTTAGCCAAAACTAAAATAATACATTTTTCTCAAAGAGATAGTAAATATAGAATAAACACGGAGTACAACAGCACGATCATTGAAAATGTCAAATCGACCAAATTTCTTGGAGTCCATATAGACAGCAATATGAAGTGGGAAACCCATTCAATCGAAGTTTGTAAAAGATTGTATAGCTTCTCATATGCATTGCACAAACTAGCTAAAGTTTCTAGCAGAGAGTCAGTATTGACCGCGTATCATGGTTTTGTCATGTCCACTCTTCGGTACGGGATAATATTTTGGGGCAACTCGTCACACAGGGAAATAATATTTAGAGCACAGAAAAGGTGCATCAGATCAATCTGTAACCTCAAACCAACTGACAGCTGCTTACCCTATTTCAAATCCCTGAAATTACTAACATTTCCATGTTTGTATGTTTTGGAGCTCTGCTCATTTGTGAAAAGTAACCCGCATTTGTTTAAAAGAGTTAAGCCAGTAAGTTCTAGCCTTCGTCCTAGAAAACCTGCCATAGAAAAAACTTTATGTAGGACAGCGTTAATGGAGAAAGGTTTAATTGGTATGGCGTCGAGGCTTTTCAATAAACTTCCTGCATCAATACAAGATCTCGACAGTCACAAATTCAAAACCATCCTCAGTAGTCTTCTTGAGGGTAAATGTTACTACAAGATTGATGAATATCTGAACGATGACCTCTCCTAGGTTGGCATTACTAATAAGCTTGTTATTGTAATAAAATAAGTGCTAGATAAATTTAAGTTATTGTTTATAGTAATATTCGTATACTTTTAAGGTTAATCGCAGTGAAACAATATACAATATGTACCACCTTTATAAACCTTCGATTTTAAACGAATAAAGATTCATTCATTCATTCATTCATTCATTCATTCTTGTTTTATTTCTAGTGAGACATACATTATGTTTATGCTGACCATAAAGGAAGCAGTTAATTGCAAATTTACCAATCACAATTCTTAGCCATAACAAATAGTATGATGTTCAATTCTATCATTCTAGACTTTGAAATTTGTCCGTGAACTGGGAAAATTCACCGGACTGACTTCAGCTGCCATTCTTGGTGGAGAATCCATTGAGCAGCAGTTCAGCGTCATGTCAGGAACTGCCCCCGACATTGTAGTGGCCACTCCTGGACGTTTTCTGCATATTTGCATTGAAATGAGTTTGAAACTGGATAACATAAGTGAGTCTATTTGTATATTTGTTAGTGCAGCTAACTGCATGTTGACAGTAACCTTGTATCTAATTAAATCATAGTACTTTTATTCAAATTGGCTTGTTTCTAGTAATTACAGTGATCGCCTAAAAAGCAAGTACATTGCTGACTGTAGTGACAAAAGTATACAAAATGTCTTTATTTTCCTTAATCAGGATCAGTTTTAATTAAATCAGTATTAAAATTGTCTAACTTTGTTTATTACAGAAATGATAGTATTTGATGAAGCTGACCGTCTTTTCGAGCTTGGCTTCGGCGAGCAACTCCGAGAAATAGTGGCGCGTCTCCCATCCGGACGGCAAACACTACTGTTCTCTGCAACCCTGCCAAAAATGCTTGTGGAATTCGCAAGGGCTGGCCTATCAGATCCTATGCTAATCAGATTGGATGTTGATTGGAAGCTACCGTCAACTTTGTGGCTAGGCTGGATATCAATCCGAGCTGAATTAAAAACGGCTGCCCTGTTGCTGTTGTTAGACAAAGTTTTGACTCCAACTACGCCCCAAGCTGTTGTGTTCGCAGCTACGAAACATCATGTTGAATATTTGCATTTAGTGAGTTTTTAATGTTTTTTTAGTACTGTAACTCTGAACTATTCTCTCAGCTTTCCTGTTCGACAGTTGCTCATTACCTAATTATTGTTTGTTCCCTTTCAGATCCTAAAACAAGCAGGCATATCGTCCACCTATGCTTACTCTGGGCTAGATCCTTCGGCTCGTAAAATAGCCCTTGGTCGATTCACAAACCAGAAATGCTCAGTCCTTCTTGTGACAGACGTGGCAGCGAGAGGCTTGGATTTGCCTGCTCTTGACACTGTCATCAATTACAACTTTCCAGCAAAACCTAAGCTATTTGTGCACAGAGTTGGTAAGTCTTCCCTTATTAGCTTTTTGTTTCCATTATCGTGGTGATAACCATATGGATATCTTGCCACCGAGCATTGACTAAGTTATTGTGGACTCCCACTGATTAAAACTTCATGGTTGTCGACCTTGGCACTTGGGTGGCTAAGCTGGGTTTAACAAGGCTTCAAGTTGAAGCTCCTCCTCCTCGCCCTTATCGGGACCGACAGTCAGCTGACCACCCCTAAAAAGGGCACAGTAAACACTGTGCTATCGGAACCGACATTCAGCTGACCACCCCTACAAGGTAGCTAACCTATAGCTAAGGTTGAGTTGTAAGGCGATATGTGACCTATTTTTACAACAATGCTATGTTGATTTCTTAAAAAGGCTCAAAAACTTCGAATCGCGCATATTTCGTGAAGATGGATGAATGTTTGTTACTCTTTCACGTAGAGTTTCATAACATAGGTTATGATATTCAATTTATTCTGGGTATTATTTCCTTCTTCTTATTCGTCTCTTTTATATTTCAGGTCGCAGTGCTCGTGCGGGTCGCGCTGGTAGAGCTTTCTCTCTGGTAGCAGCAGAAGACGTAGCTCACTTATTAGATTTGCATCTGTTTCTTGGAGCTGAACTGCTAACTCCCACACAGGTAAACAAAACAGACTAACCCACGAATTCACAAACGTCAATCAACGCTAAGCACGCGCTTACACTCATGAAGTCCCGTAAAATGTCAATAGGACTGAAAGGGACAGCTATACTTCTGGGGGATGCTCAACATTGATTTGCGTTTGTAAATTCGGGGGTAAAAATAGCGGTTACCCATCCTACTTCTGAGCACAGGCATCACCTCAGCTGGGATTGAGTCATACTCCGTTTTGTCAGCTGTTCCCAAGACGTCCAACGATTAAGGCTGCCCACTAAGCTGAATGACTGGTATCTGTAGGAAATGCTATTTTAACACCAGTATAATCGAAATGGAAAACAGTAAGTACTAGTGTAAAAGCGCCGCTTTCACGTATTTTCAACCTCATTTAAAAGCATTTTATGGACTGACTCGTTGGCACAATAGTTAGTGAGGCCCTGGTTTTCTTGCCTGGACAAACTTTAAGTTCACAAATGATTGTGAGAAACTACATTTAAAAAGTGACCCAATTACAAGCACAGCTTAGTTTGAAATCAGATCTCTTTTATTTAGACATTTTTATTGTTTTTCAGGTAAAGGAAAAAGGTATGTTGTGTCCAAGTGGCGTTTGGGGCGCGATGCCGACAGGCGCCCTAGAGCTGCGGCATCAAGACGTCATGGCGTGGGAGAAGGATCTCTCTGAAGTTGTGAGTATGTTTAGAAATCTGTCAATTCCATCAGATTTGAAACAACACGATTAGACAGAAGATGGTGCTGAAAGCTTGCTAAGAAATTGGGATACGAAATTGGCGCCGTATGCCAATTTAAACTGACGATTTTAAACTTTTGTTTACTATCGCTTACTACCGATATTTATGTATAACACATGTAACATGTGTGTTTATGTTAACATGTATGTTGTTAGGTAGAGGAAAATTTTCCTTAACAATTCTGAGGCTACAAATTAGAGATACCGAAGAGTTTTGTTTGTCTTGCTTTTAATAGCTGGGGTGGCATTCCGGCTAGTACTTCATATCTCGGTGCTTTCACGCTCACTTTGAATTAGTATTTTCTCTCACTTTGTATGTAAATTATTGAAAAAGGATATTTTTTAATAATTTATTTTTATTCTTTCTCTCAAACGACCACATTCGCAAAGAAACTGATTTTAAAAGATAACTTACCACGACCGAAGTGAGTTTTGGCAGGACCGGCAAAAAATATTGTTAAAAAATCTAAAATTAACGAACTGACTTTACCACTGATTCTGGCGTTGGTTCTATCGAGACGACTCCGACAATAAACTTGATGGTTACTCTTGATTCGTGCTAGTTACGCTATCGAATTAGGATAAGTCTACCTATAATGATAGTGCTAGAGGAGATAAATAGTTATCCATTAGTGTCACTTTTTGCTCCTGTATAATTTATTTAATTTGCTGTACCAAGTGCCACTGAATAAATTATTTTTTACTTTACTTTTACTTTTAATCGCAACTTCTAGGAAGAAGCAGTCCGCACTTGTTCTCGAGGTTGGCAACAATACATAAAATGGCGCGAAGCCGCCTCAGCCGAAGCCAACAAGCGCGCCAAGATCACCCCCATACCGGTCCACACGCACCCATTCCTGCTGGATGAGGCCGGGGACAACGCTAATGACTTGGTCGAACAGATCAAGAGATACACGCCGAAAGGGGTGAGTATCATGCTATAAAAAAAGATGTCTGCGCATCATACTAATTATTATTAATTATTTATTATTATTACAACGTAAACATTTTCCAATGCTGAATTAATTGTGCACTTGCGAACCCGTCCTATCATAGGTATTTCCTCTGCCTGTAGGTTGTCTGGAAGAGATTGCTTCCAGCAATAAAACCGCCTAAATTGTACATTCATGTGAAAATGTATTCCTTACAAATGTCTTATTTTGTGTGCAATAAAGTGTTTATCTATCTATCTATCTTTGTATTGAAAAGTGTGTATTAATGTTGTTAGCTGTGAGAGGCACAACTCGTAGTCGTACCTAACCTTTATTCAAACTCCAGTGATTCATGATTATACAAAATATCCTCTTTGCCTATGAAAGATAGGTACTTCTGGGGTTTGATCGAATGTATGAGATGATGAATAGTATGAGGGAAATAAAAAATAAAGACGCTTAAGCATAACAAATAATAATGCTTTTTAAAAGGTGTAATGTTGTTAGAACTTGGAACGTGTTTCCAATTTCAGAATTATTTGGAAAAAAACATGTGTTAAATACTTTACCTGAAGGTTGTCTGGAAGAGATTGCTTGCAACCATGAGAGCACCTAAATTTTACCCGCATTTTAAGGCTTTCTTGTTATCTATCTCTTTTGTACAATTATCTCATCTTATGTTTCATCATTCTAACATTGAAGGAGTTTAAAATCCACTTTGCCCATGCATAGTAAATCCATAGGTACGAAGGGTTTTTGAACATTCCAAGATTATCCAGGCAAACTCATGGTCCAGGTTAAAATTTGTTACAGACAATTTTGGAGTTGGGCACCAAGAACGATTCGCCAATGTACGTAGCAATGAAAGTGATGAAACAGACTCACGCCAAGACTGTCCAGAAGACTAGAGAAAATAAGAAATTACTGGTATGTATTTTATATTCTAAAGGAATGATAATTAATGAATGGAAACAAAATCAAACGGATACTCGGACTATATTAATAAGGTGACAGGTTTTTCAAGGAAATGGAAGTTTATCAAATCAAATAACCCGTGATTTTAGCACCTAATAAATATCCGAATATACAAAAAATCCAGAACAAGGTAGAATTAACATCGCACGTATTATTTATTATTTTACGTTATTCACTTACATCTCCAGGTGAGAAAAAAAATACAGTCAGCGGCACAACGGGATACCCAGTTCTGTTCTATCTTGTTCTTGAAACATGTCATGCATCTTAACAGTATCAAAGAAAATGAATCTAAAAGTTAACTCACCACGACCGTAATCAGATTTGGCGCTAACCAGAATAGCGTAGCTGGTCGGAAATAGGTACATTAACTAGAAACAACAGAAAATCTAACTATTCGTAAAACATGATTTCTGTAATTTTGCAGGCTGAAGGAAAGTTGGATGGCATAGATTTTAATGTCAAATCCAAAAAGAAGAAAAAAGAGGTTGTTCGTGATGAAAATTATATTTCACACTATGCGTCCGACCAGCACACGGAAGCCGGGTAAGAAATAGATACATTTATTCAAGAACTTTTCTGTTACTCTCAGTAAACCATTGTTTTCTATTGTTAACTCCATTTTTTTACGAAATAAAACAATAAACTCACACACACATATCCTGTCACCTTGGTCTGCTGGAAGAAATCTCTTTTCAGAGATAAGCTCGCCTGAACTTTTACTGTCCTTTAAACTGTCTATTGTTATTGTCTTTTTGAGTACAAACAAATAAATTAAAGAAATGAATATGAAATAAATAGTAAACTCATATTTTTAATGTCAGTATCAGAATAAACGAACGTAGATGAAGATAAAAAAAATGCTTTTATTAATTGCTAGCTGCCGCCCGCGACTTCGTCCGCGTGGACTTTTTAGCAATATCCGTATAAATTATAGCCTATGAGTTATTCTGATGTTTAGGCTACATTAAATTATTGTAAAGTTACATCCAAATCCGCCTACAGTTTTATCGTGAAAGAGTAACAAACATCCATACCTACAAACTTCCGCATCTACAATAGTAGGATGGGAGCTATCCTCAACAACTGAAATATTCCAGAATGGCAGTAAACTTCAACGTGGGCGCAGAGTCGGCTGAGTTAGAAATGGCGGCCGACAGTGGCGACCTCGCTCGCTCCCGGAAGAACCAACTGCGCTGGGACCGGAAACGGAAGAAGATGGTGCACGTTGATCCGGTCAGTACAACACCTATTAACGTTATAGATGCGGTCCGAAATATGACAATAGTGTTTTTATGAGAAACAATCTTCCCGAATTGAGGTAATAAAGACTTAAAACAGAGTGAAATTAACGCAAGCATCATGTCTGATATGTCTATGATTAGAGGAAACGCCAAACAGAAAAGTTTACTAGGAAGTATACTTGTAGTTAGGTAAATTAAAAATATTTCCGCGAACAGTTCTCTGCGATGATGTTAGGGAAACTTTCCACAAAAAACAATGAAAGTACCCTATGGACGACAGAAGACAAAGTAAATAATGATAGGTTCTGTCGCATACATTTTGCGGTTTGCTAGCACACTTTTGGCGCTAATCTCTGTTTTTAAACCAGTCCGGGTAACGAACGTCGTCAGCGCTTAAAGTTAAGAACCGATTCAAAATCAACAAACATCACTATTTATAAAATTACTGTTTGTTTTTGAATCATTTCGTACTACTTTCAACTTGTGCCTGACATGTTTTAAGCTTAAAGTTAATTGCGAGTTTTAAGTTAAAAGCGTCCTCCACCATCCTATTTGCTGTGCCCGAGAGGGACTGTAATGAACATACCAAGTTTGTAACATCTACCATTACATTATGGAATGCGAATAAATGATTGAGCATTGATTTCAATCGTTTTTCTTCTGAACTGCCTGTATTATCTTCTAACTCTAAGTTTTCCCTACAGGACGGCGGTCGCAAGATGATCCGTACAGAAAGCGGCGGGCGCGTGCCGGCCTCGTTCCGCTCCGGCCGCTACGAGGACTGGCGCAAGCGGAACGTACAGGACGACGACGATGATGACGGACCCGCCAGAGATGCCAATACTAAGAAGCCAGGTAAATACAGTCCTACTGTGTCGTTGGAAATTGTACTCCAATTCAATGGAAAATGCGATTCATGACTTTTGAGCCTGGCAGAACACTTAAACCTTTTAGCATTGCTTAAAGTTCAATTTCTAATGACAGTGGCACCTGCCAGACTATATTAACAGCTGTCAAAGTGTATTTCATAAGTAAGTTGGAGATGAAAAGCGTACACTTAGGGGAAGCTGCAATGACGGCCGTTGCTAAGCAAAGCAACCCCTAGGTCATGTAGACATAAGATAAGATCAACCACCTCAACCGAAATTCTGCCGCATTCAGAGTCGTTGAAGTACAAAACCGCCCACAAAAAGGCCTATTGAATATGATTAGCGCGCTAAGCATCTCTATAGGCCTAACACGAACTGCTAACGTTTTGGTAACCGAAAATTTAACAATACTCGTTTTTCTTTTTACTGTCTCTTCAAAAGTAAGGAATACTTCTCGATTACCGTTAGTGGTTCGTGCTACACCTACTAAACTTGTTTAAAAAACACGTCTCAGTGCCGTAATCATCACTGGCAACACGTACTGCTGGAACACACAAACACATTCGTGGGGTTTTATTTTTCAAAAGATACATATCGCTCAATGTCCCGCGAATGCTGCCCAGCCGAGTGTATTCGGCATTCCACTTCTTTGTCGAAGTTGGACCTACCGAGACGATTATTTTGTAAAAGTTCTTCATTTCTTATCGATTTCATTCGAAATGAAACAATGAATAATGAACTTTTGTTGACGTCTCGTAAGTTATGTATTTCTCTGGCATCTCAGTGCTTTGGACACACGTTATGCAGCTCGCTAGGCCTAGTAGTATTTTTTAATTACCGATTTATGTTAAAAATCTAATTGAATGTATTCGTAATTCTATTCCAGTGTCCGAATTCCGTCCTCACTGGGTGAAGCACAACGAGCGGCTAGCTAAGAATAAATCTGAGGCATCATCTAAAGAGTTCAGGAACAAGCAACAGATTGTGAAAGAACGTCTGCGCAAGGAAAAGATCAAGATGAAACTGAAACACAAGGGGAAGGGGAAAAAGAAGAAGAAGAAATGATAGAAACTTAAAATATATTTGATAAATTAAAAGCCGGTTTTTGATTCTGATACCTACCTACTCCTTATAAAGTGCCATTTATATCTGACGGTGCGAGTCTCAGCTCTAAGCTGACGGAGAGCGCCATGACCCAGTGGTTTAACACTCTGGCTTCGAACCCGGTGCTCGCGAGTTCTAGACTGGCCAGGAAGTCTACCACGGAAATCGATAACGATATATGCGGATCCATCGACAGTGCCCCGATACGTTCGCCTAGTAGCTACTCCGTAACATTGTCGTATCGTGGTCGTATCTCTCCACGACCGTCGTTATCATAGACAATAATCGTGAATGAATGACTGAATAAAAAGTTTGTTTTCCTTGAACCAATTGTTTTCACTCCTTTTCACCCCAATTGGTTAAACGAAAACAAACTTTTTTTCGGACTCGTTGCCTACTAAAAAAAGAAGTCGTCAATGTCAAAGTGACAAAATAAATTCTTTTTGATAGTTTCAACTGATAAACTTTTTTTTAAAAAAAAATGTGCTAATCATAAATCAAATTTAGTATTGTGCAGCTATCTTTATTAAAGGTGTAAAGAGTTGTGTAAGTACCTAAATAGTGAATCCATTTCCATGCGTGCAAGTATTATTGTAAACATCTTGTTTTGTTTTACCTATTTTAATTATTAAGCAATGCACTTAGTCCAAAAGGCAGCGAGGTTCGACCGGGAAAGAAGATACGGAGTCCGGTGTACAAAAAATTAGTCAATAGTTGAAGAAATCACAGGTAAAGAGATAAAAATTCGGAAACGATGATGGACACGATAGCTTGGCTGGTATCGTTAGAAAGTTCGGAGATTTGACATCTGTGTAAACGTCAAACTCGATTTATCGTGTACGCAAGAGTAACATACGACATCCCTTGTCAAAAAAAGTTTCGGTCGTTCCTTCGTTCAAACGATGGTCGAAACGATGCGTAAGGGAGTAGGGTTAGACACGAGGAAGAGCACGAAGGTTCGATTATCGTGTTCTGTGGTAGACCTCCAGAACTAGTGATAATTGTAAAACTTGCGATTAACTCTCCAGTGATGGTACCTAAATACCGATAATAAATTCAAGCAAGCCTAGGTAGGCAAAACTGACCTGGCACCATACTTAAGTAGCCGTAGGAGGTGCCCAGGGCACAATGGCAACAGTGAACCGGTAACGATATCCGATGTTGAGCAACACACGCTAGATTGAGCAAAGGGATGGGTGAGCACCGCGAAATTCAGTGATCGATTTTACAGGCATGTCCATGCTTCAGAAGGAGCCCTTTGCGAACTTCTTAGCTCACCTCTAACTCCCATTCACTCTCAACACCTGCTGTTTGCACTCAGATGACTCCCAGCGACCCCGGAGGGCCACCTTTAGTCGCCTTTTACGATCAGGCAGGATGGAACCTTGACCGTATTCTTTCCCCAAGACATCCAGGAAGTCTACCACGGAAATCGATAACGATATATGCGGATCCATCGACAGTGCCCCGATACGTTCGCCTAGTAGCTACTCCGTAACATTGTCGTATCGTGGTCGTATCTCTCCACGACCGTCGTTATCATAGACAATAATCGTGAATGAATGACTGAATAAAAAGTTTGTTTTCCTTGAACCAATTGTTTTCACTCCTTTTCACCCCAATTGGTTAAACGAAAACAAACTTTTTTTCGGACTCGTTGCCTACTAAAAAAAGAAGTCGTCAATGTCAAAGTGACAAAATAAATTCTTTTTGACAGTCTCAACTGATGAACTTTTTTTAAAAAAAAATTGTGCTAATCTTAAATCAAATTTATTATTGTGCAGTTATCTTTATTGAAGGTGTAAAGAGTTGTGTAAGTACCTAAATAGTGAATTCATTTCCATGCGTGCAAGTATTATTGTAAACATCTTGTTTTGTTTTACCTATTTTAATTATCAAGCAATGCACTTAGTCCAAAAGGCAGCGAGGTTCGACCGGGAAAGAAGATACGGAGTCCGGTGTACAAAAAATTAGTCAATAGTTGAAGAAATCACAGGTAAAGAGATAAAAATTCGGAGACGATGATGGACACGATAGCTTGGCTGGTATCGTTAGAAAGTTCGGAGATTTGACATCTGTGTAAACGTCAAACTCGATTTATCGTGTACGCAAGAGTAACATACGACATCCCTTGTCAAAAAAAGTTTCGGTCGTTCCTTCGTTCAAACGATGGTCGAAACCATAGAGCTTCCAGAGCGTGTTTTCAACACTTATAGAGTGATCAAGTGAGGAAAAGAGAAACTATTGCATATATGGACATCACACAAGAGGAAAAGAGACAGAGATATGCCCAAGATTTGTTGCCAAAACCAAACCGAAAACTACACCACCACACCACTGTCAAAAGCGGGAAATTTAGGTTTTCAAAATGTATATAAAGTAGGCGATAAAAGTGGATGAAGCTTTAAAAAAATTAATAGTGGTTTGTTGCGTGCCCAAATATAAAACGAATCATAGCAATGATTCAGAAATGCAAAAGTTTCACAGGTAAATACAGAAAGTAATCGGTTTTTTCAAACTTTGTTTTGAGCAATTATTTTCACTACCCAGTTCAATTTATTTATTTCAGCTATCCTTATATTAGTTCCTCATGCTGCATAAGCTATTATTTCAGAAATTAAATTAGAATTGAAAAAGATTTTGTGTAAAAACTGAATTGATTCACGTACGATAGGGATGTACAAAATGAAGAATGACACCTATCGATATACGTAGTCGATATTTTTTTAACAGCTGAAGTCATGGCCCAGACTAGAAGCTTAATAAAACTACCAAACAATAACAATCAATACTTGGCGCCATTTTTAAGCAATTTACCGATCATATGACCACTCCCGTACTAATTTGAAAAAGCAGATAATGAAAACTTCTTTATTTTTATAGGATACCAAGACCACCGTGTTCCTATGATAACAAATACTATATGCCTAGGCCGAAACAAGAAAATCAATTTAAATCTACAGAGTACGGGCCAACAAAATACTATTTAACCCAGTCCTAAAAAGAGGATAAAAATGTATGGTGTTTATATTATTTCGTTTCGTAGTTGATGTCTAAATATCATAAACAATGTAACGAGTAAACCTAATAGATAATAAAGAACCTCAGCCTTTTATTTTCAAGAATACGAGTATACCTTTATTCATTTGTTGTTCGTGATTTCGATAATCTGTTAGCTTGTTTTGGAAAGTACCAACACTATTGTGCTGAATGACAGCAGATGTCATACATAGACAATCACTCACACATGCGCAATTCAGTTTTTGGAACGTTTTTAGAGGCGCTTTATCAATCTATTACTTTACATCATTGGTCGAAACGATGCGTAAGGGAGTAGGGTTAGACACGAGGAAGAGCACGAAGGTTCGATTATCGTGTTCTGTGGTAGACCTCCAGTAGTTCAGCTTTTCAGCGGCAGGAGTACGCAGGCACTCCGCCATAACGGTTGGCGCCGTGCAATACAAGCCAGTGCCACTCAAACACGAGTCAGTGGCGCCTACGGCCTCGCCGGACCGCGACGCAGAGGGGGATCAGACTCGGATCGCTTTATTAGAAAACTATATCGATTTAAACGCATTTTTCGTTAAGATATTAAATAAAACAGGGTGCGTTCCGTGAATTATGTGAATGGTTAAAGTGATAAATAGCGCTCCCCGAATTTGATGAAAGCAGCGCCAACAGCAAATGGCTTGACGTCACTACCGGCGCTACAAATTGTAACCGCTACAATTACGCTCTGGGGCATTATCGCAGTGAGGCTTTTAAGTCAGACACATAGATGAAACGTTAAACAGACACCAGTAAAACAACTAAAAAGCTCTAGAATTAATCTATGCCAGGAAAAATCTTCTTTTACGATAACATTGAAGTAGCTTTAAAGTTGGAGAACGTCACGAATTGATTTAAATAGCGGTCCGAATTCATTATAAACACAATTTTCAATTCGTAACGGCTAAAATCACCGTTAGCGCTCACGGCGCTAAAATCACATTACGGACCACACAGAAGATCGTTCGCAGGCCGCAGGTGAATTTGACAATGGTTGACATCGAAGCCGTAAACAAAATATAAAAAAAAAGAATTTGACAACTATCAGCTGTTCTGTCAGTTAATCAGTCAACAACAAAATAACCTACAAACTGGACGTAACCTTCGTAAAATGCTGAGAAATATTCTACGTACCAGCCGTGGGCTGGCACGGAAACAAATCAATATTGTGCCCGCTGTTATAACAAGACAGTTTTCGTGTATCCATCGTTGCGTAACGTGCCACAGTCAAATATCTATTCGGCATTATGCTGCGCCTTCGGATACGCTGGTATCATCAGAACCAATAGACCAGGCAGTCTTTGAGGAGATCTGTAACGAAACTTTAGAATCCCTGTGTGATTACTTTGAGGAAATTGTAGAGGGTTCAACCAATTTTAAAGGCGCGGACATTCAGTTTAGTGTAAGCACTTTTTGCAGTTTTTCGTTGACCTCGGTGTGTTATCAGCTTGTTTTGAATACATTAATACTTTGAAATAACGAGAAAAAGTGTTTATTAAAATGTTTATTTAGGTCCTACTATTTTATAAATGTACTTTTTTGCTTGGCTGTTTCTTTTTCCTAAGTTTAAATGAAAAAAGGCCCTCTGCTGATTAGTTTTCCTCCTTCTAAAACCTATCTTATTTCTGAAATTGTCATACTAATATCATGAACCTCGTGGTCTTCGGCTGTAAATTATCTCGTTTCAACACTTGTAAAGCTGCAGGCACAGCTGACCTGTTTTATTATGAGAATGTTTTGAAAATTTGCATTAAAACTTAAAATAACCAAAAAACCCTAAATTGATCTGTTACTATTTCAGGACGGTGTCCTCACTGTAGCGCTAGGTTCAAACCACGGAACTTACGTTATAAACAGACAAACACCTAACAAACAGATCTGGCTTAGTTCCCCTGTGTCTGGACCCAAGCGTTATGATCTAGTTCTACAAAACGGAGGATATTGGATCTACAAACACGACGGTGTATCGTTACACCAGCTCCTTCAAGAGGAAATATCAAAAATAGTCCAAAACAAAGTTGAATTTAGCAAATGTGCACACAGTTTGATTTGATTTTGTTATTTTTTAGTTATTTATTGAGTAAGTAAATAGTTTTATTGTTTTTATTTTTGTTTTATTTTAACCTTATCCAAAATGGAGGTCATAGAAGATGGGAACATTATGGACAGGATCCCCATCTTATTGCAGAGGGATTTGGAGTACTACCAGGTGTGTAATGTTTATTGTATCTTAACTTGCATGTGTATTTTGACATGGAGACATTATTTATTGTTTCAAAACATTTCTGTATTCTTTATTGCACAAAATTACTAGAAGAAGGTACAAATGACAGACTTATTTCCTAGAGGCCAACCGCAAGGCTTAACAGTGAATATTATCAATTATTATACACAGTAGTACTAATAAATAAGTAATTCATCAAATTACGGCTCCCAAAATACAATTTAGGGAGTCTGAATAGCTAGGGACTATCCCTTGTGACGACCTTCAGGTCCACCTAAAGGTCACTTACTTATGCTCTTATAAAAAAACAATGTAACATCAGAACACTTCTTTTTGTGATGAAAGACAAACAAGACAAGACACCTTTATTTAAAATAGCTTAATAAATGTTACAGAGCAATCAAACAGTGTTGTCGGAAACCATCTGTCCTGGTGTTGTTGGTGGAAGGTTGGATTTCCCTAGGAACGCCTCCTTTGCTGCTGTGAAAATTGTGCTCTGGCTGGAAGAGGAGTTCTCTATTGCTTTTAAGTAGGTCCAAAGTTTAAAGTCTCAAAATCTTTTTAAACTGAAATTCCACAGAAAGTTTAGTAACATATTATTCACTTAAAATACTCATAAAGTTCTTTATTATTTATTTAATTAAGCTCCTAAAAATATTCATATTCAGGCAGGGTTCAGGAATGTTCGTGATTACTGAAGATGATGAGAAAACGGATGCATGTGCAAAGAATTCCGACCCCGACAAATTCGTTCAGTTGGCTGTTAAATCCAGTGATTCTTTGCTTGGTTAGTATTTTTTTCTGATCATAATTTTATTGTGATATAGGTACCTAAATTAAGTGTGGTTCTTTTCTGGACAACTGGGCTATGTGGGACAACCTGACTGGTAACGGAATCCCCGCAGGATGTTTCAATATACCTCCCTCAGAACCTAGGCCTATGTTGCCTTTTCCATAAGTCACCTGAAAATTGCTGGTTTATATCCAAACGCACTTTATTAAGAGACTACCTATTTAAAATGCAAGTGTGGCTGTGACTTGATTATTATTTTAGTTACGATTCTAGATTCGACGACGACGTTTTGATGACTGGCTATTGTAATGGTTAAGACTTTGGCTAATATGCTCAAGTATGCAGGTTCGATCCGGCACGGTACAAAGAATCGTGTGCATGAATATGTCGGTATTCATGGTTCCTATGTATATTATTTACAAATAACATTATTAGTGATCTAATTTCCATGTCATAGTACAAGTTTTGGCTAGGTTGGGGCCAGATGACGCTGTGTGGGTTAATGTCCAATTAATATTTATTTATTTGTGAACATTCCCAGAACATCTCCACATGCTAGCCCAAGAAGCATTGGACCACGCAGACTTGCCGGTGCTGACAGCCACTCTAGGAGCAGCGGCCCTGATCAAGAACAGCCTCTTTTGCTATCTGCAGCATGCCGAAGACGTGCTGAACACCGACCGGCAGTCGGCTTTGCAGGTGCAGTTATTATTATTATTTGTTAAATATCCATAAAGTACAAAATGTTTAATTTCATTGAATTATACTGAGGTCGTAAAAAAAAATAAGTGTCCAAAAAGGTTCTGAGGTTTAAATGTTTAAATCAGTCACGCAGAGGTTCTAGGCGGTCAAAAAGAGGTCTCTAGTTGCTTTGAAGTCGATGGTACCAGTTTATTATTGACTAGCAGCCGCCCGCGACTTCGTCCGCGTGGACTTAGCTGTATGTGAAAAAATATTTTCCCGCTTTTTCGTAATTTTAGTAAGGATGCCTATTTTTTTTGAAAATGAAATATAGCCTATGTCACTCAGGAATGATGTAGCTTTCCAACAGTGAAAGAATTTTTCAAATCTGCCAAGTAGTTTCAGAGCCTATTCAATTCATACAAACAAACAAAAAATCAAACCTTTCCTCTTTATAATATTTGTATAGACTATAGCGGCCGCCCGTGACTTCGTCCGCGTGGAATTAAGTTGAAAACCAAAAAGTAATATTACTTTATAATAAGCTACACTATTGTAAAGTTTCATTTCACACATACAAACTTTCGCCTTTATAGTATTAGTAGGATTTATACCATTTTTATTTTCTTATCGCTGTGCCCATTCCCATTTCCGCTGGCTGCTCTGCGAATCTTCTTTGCATCTTTTGTTTTATCGAATAAATAAACCTAACCTAAAAATTAAAACACTCCTTCGTCTTAACATTTCCAGGCATGCTACAAACGTTACGTCACGATGTCGGAGGCAGTGGCAGAGAGAGTGTTGGATCTCCATAACCGCGTGTTATCCCTGTACATCCTCCAGGACTCTGGTGGAAGACCGATAGACGGGCAGACACGCACTGTGCTTGAGACCGGCACGCCCTCTGTGCAGGGGTGGTGGCTTTATATGAACGGTAATTATTTTTTGTAATTATTTTTATCAAAAACAAGTTTTTAGTTTAGTTGTCAGCATTTCATACAGGCAAATAAATTTCAGGCATGTGAGATTGATGCAAAAAATAACTTCAAGCGGGCACATGACGAATGGCTAGGTTATTTCAGTTCTGAAAGTGAGAATCTGTGCCATCCTAAATATCCTACTAACATAATAAATGCGAAAGTTTGTATGTGTGGATGTGCTGTGTTGCTCTTTCGCGTAAAAACTACTGAATGGATTTTGATGAAACTATAATAATATAGCTTATGCATCCGAATAGGACATAGGCTACAATTTATAAAGATATATCTATTTTTTTTTAACCTGAGTCCAGGCGAACGAAGTTTGATGAAGTAATAATGAATAATTAAACGGTACCTGTTCTATGGATGCTAATTCAAATGTGGAAGAAAATCATTTTCTGTTTTAGGAAGCAGAAAGGATCTATGGGACACAGTACCTCCGAGGATGGCGCAAAGGATATTTGCTGGAATGCTGAATGAAACCCTCACCATACTGACTGTTCGGTACTGTCAGGTGCGTTTGTTTGCATTAAGCGTCTTAAGCGCAAAATGTAAGGGAATTCCAAAAAAGACACCACTGGTCTTTCTCACAAAGTTTTTATTGTTGCTTTCAGTATTTTCCTTGTATCCTTTGGAACCTTATAGGACACAACATGAAAGAAATCAACCATATCGGTTCAGCCGTTCACGAGTTTTGCGGCTAGGAACACACTTAGCAAATAATTTCATTTTGGTTCTTTGATTAAAATAAACTAAACTAGCTAGAATGTGTCAGATGTCGACTAAACTTTCAGTTGAATTTAATAGATTCTAGCTTTAATATCATAGTTTACTTAACACAGATCCTACTTATGACTGATTGTACAGTCGGGGAATGAAAGGGTTGACCACCCTAAGATCTGTTTTAGCTTGCTTAATGATGAATTGCTCTTTGACAAGATCAATTGGTTCAACTCTCAATCGTGAAGGGACATACGTCTAATCGAATTTTGGTTTTATTGTTACACAGTTTTAAAAGGTAACATGTGCTTGCAACGCGTAAGTGAATGTGTTTGAAAACTGGTCACCAGCTTTTCATTCCGCGACTTAATATTGGGAAAATTCTATAATGAACCGATTCAACATTTGGCAGATTTTTTTTTAAAAGTGTGTGACGGTACATGCATTCGATTAAAAAGATGCATACCTTTTTTAACAGACGTATACAACAGATACAACAACCCGCCTGCTCCTAAACGACATACTAAACATATTGCTATGCGTGGCGCAACTGCTGCCATCTATCTGCAGCTGTGGCGCCGACCTCGCCGGGCTGGACGTGCAGCAGCAGACGAGGGACGTGCGCGATGTGCACGCCAAGTGCAACGAGCTGTTCCACTGCCTCGTGTACAGGGGCGCGCAACTGCACTTCATACACCAAGTAAGGCTCAACCTTTACTTTTGATACATACAACAACCTTTAAAGCCGTCCCATTGCTAGGTTTAACCTTAAAAGCATCTGAGGCACTAAAGTGGCTTGATAACATCTGACATTAGCTTTATAACTTCTGACACTGTGCGAATAGCCGGAACGGTGTTTAAAGAGCTAGTTTCATATGTAGTGTCAGATGTTATCAAGATAGTGTCAGATGTTAGTAAGCTACTGTCAGATGTTATCAAGCTAGTGTCAGATGTTATCAAGCTAGTGTCAGATGTTACCAAGCTAGTGTCAGTCGTTATCAAGCTCGCGTCAGATGTTATCAAGCTAGTGTCAGATGTTATCAAGCCGCCCTAGAGCCTCAGATGCTCAGTTGCTGCCATCAAGTGGCACTATTGCCCCTGGTGGGCGGCGCCGCTGGTCCATCTATCTGCAGCTGTGGCTGTGACCTCGCCGGGCTGGACGTGCCGCAGCAGACGCGGGACGTGCGCGATGTGCACGCCAAGTGCAACGAGCTGTTCCACTGCCTCGTGTACAGGGGCGCGCAACTGCACTTCATACACCAAGTGAGGACAATAATATACACTTACAACAACCATTGGACGTCCCATTGCTTGATCATACCTCAAAAGCATCTGAGTCTTCAAGCTAGTGTCAGATGTTATCAGGCTAATGCCAGATGTTATCAAGAAAGTGTGAGATGTTATCAAGCCAGTTTCAGATGTTATTAAGCTAGTGTAAGATGTTATCAAGCTAGTGTCAGATATTATTAAGCTAGTAGCAGATGTTATCAAGCTAATGTCAGCTGTAATCAAGCTACTGTCAGATGTTATCAAGCTAGTGTCAGTTGTTATCAAGCTAGTGTCAGATGTTACCAAGCTGGTGTCAGATGTGATCAAGCTACTGTCAGGGGTTATTAAGTTGCTGTCAGATGTTATTAAGCTGGTGTCAGATGTTATTAAGTCAGTGTTAGATGTTATCAAGCTAGTGTCAGATGTTATCAAGCTAGTGTCAGATGTTACCAAGCTGGTGTCAGATGTGATCAAGCTACTGTCAGGGGTTATTAAGTTGCTGTCAGATGTTATTAAGCTGGTGTCAGATGTTATTAAGTCAGTGTCAGATGTTATCAAGCTAGTGTCAGACGTTACCAAGCTAGTCTCAGATGTCATCAAGCTAGTGTCAGATGTTACCAAGCTAGTGTCAGATGTTATCAAGCTAGTGTCAAATGTTATCAAGCTAGTGTCAGATGTTATCAAGCTCGCGTCAGATGTTATCAAGCTAGTGTCAGATTTGTGATCAAGCTACTTTCAAATGTTACTAAGCTAGTGTAAGATGTTATCAAGCTAGTGTCAGATGTTAGCAAGCTCGCGTCAGATGTTATCAAGCTACTGTCAGATGTTATAAAGCTAGTGTCAGATGTTATCAAGCTAGTATCAGATGTTATCAAGCTAGTGTCAGATAGTGTCAGATGTCTTCAAGCTTCTGTCAGATGTTATCAAGCCACTGTCAGATGTTATCAAGTTTCTGTCAGATGTTATCAAGCTAGTGTCAGATGTTATCAAGCTAGTGTCAGATGTTATTCACCCACTGTCAGATGTTATCAAGCTAGTGTCAGATGTTATCAAGCTAGTGTCAGATGTAATCAAGCTAGTGTCAGATGTTATTCACCCACTGTCAGGTGTTATCAAGCTAGTGTCAGATGTTACCAAGCTCGCGTCAGATGTTATCAGGCTAGTGCTAGATGTTATCAAGCCGCCTCAGAGCGTCAGATGCTTAGAAGCTGACATCAAGTGGCACTATTGCCCCTGGTGGGCGGCGCCGCTGGTCCATCTATCTGCAGCTGTGGCTGTGACCTCGCCGGGCTGGACGTGCCGCAGCAGACGCGGGACGTGCGCGATGTGCACGCCAAGTGCAACGAGCTGTTCCACTGCCTCGTGTACAGGGGCGCGCAACTGCACTTCATACACCAAGTGAGGACACACCAACATCCCACATTTGATCCACACAACCACCTGTAAAGGTCGCATTGCTAGGTCACACTTCAAAAGCATCTGAGGCACTAAAGTTGCTTGATAACATCTGACATTAGCTTGATAACATCTGACATTAGCTTGATAACTTCTGACACTGTGCAAATGAAAGCGGGAACGGTGTTTAACAAGCTAGTTTCAGATGTTATCAAGTCAGTGTCAGATATTATCCAGCTAGTATGAGATGTTATCAAGCTAGTGGAACATGTTGTCAAGCTGGTGTCAGGTGTTATCAAGTTTGTGTCAGATGTTATCAAGCTAATGTCAGATGTTATCAAGTCAGTGTCAGATATTATCCAGCTAGTGTAAGATGTTATCAAGCTAGTGGAACATGTTGTTAAGCTGGTGTCAGGTGTTATCAAGCTTGTGTCAGATATTATCCAGCTAGGGTGAGATGTTATCAAGGTACTGGAACACGTTGTCAAGCTGGTGTCAGATGTTACAAGCTAGTAATAGATGTTATCAAGCCAGTGTCCGATGCTATCAAGCTAGTGTCAGAAGTTATCAAGTCATGATCAGATATTATCCAGCTAGCGTGAGATGTTATGAAGCTAGTGTAAGATGTTTTTAAGCTGCTGTTAGAAGTTATCAAGCTTGTGTCAGATGTTATCAAGCCAGGGCCAGATGTGATAAAGCTAGTGTCAGATGTGACCAATGCAAGCTATCACGCATCTGAACGTTTCATGCTAGCAATCAGTAATCTCATTACATTCTATTCATTGTTATTTACAATCCTACATTTTCTTTACTACTGGTTTCCAGGCTTTCAAAGAGCAAGACAAACCAACCACCGTTTTCAAGGAGAGCCCCTACCCATGGTTCACGTTCGTGAGTCCCGATCTGTTCGACATCAGCCTCGACGACAATTCGCACGCAGTTAAGACGACTCAGGACCTACCGACCAAGACCGCTATAGGACTTGAACTGCTGGTGCTCTTGGCGCAGCCACAACCTTCTTGGGCACTTATTGTGAAGGTAAGATTAACGAATATTTTCAGGAATGTCAATTAATGTGAATGATTGTTGCGTCTGAAATTGCATATTGTAAAAGAAACTACAACGAATGAACTAAAGAAAGCGATATGTCCAACTTTAGCACTAAAACACCATTATCTTTGAAATTTAAAGTCTTCTGCTCCAATTTTGTAGTTTAAGTTAAGAGTAACTTTTGAGTTTTATGGTAGCCTTCTGGATAGACGCTAAGTTCAAATCGTAGTAGTCACATTTTTTAATATACGTTTGATATGTTAAAAGATTATAAGTAATATGTCGTACCTATAGGAAAAATAAAAAGGAAATAAGTTAATTTTTATTTTACACACACACTTATCAGCTACCACTAAATTCACAAATGCAATTCAAAGTTGAGCAGTTTCTACAAGTGTAGCTGTAACTTTCAGTTTATACAATTCATGGTACGGCATGAGTTTGCAGGTGTGTTCAACCTTGATTGACGATTGTGAATAAGTGGGTTACCCTCAAATTTACAAACGAAAATCAAGGTTAAGCATCCCTCAGAAGTATAGCTGTTCCTTGCAGTTCTATTAGTATTTTACGGCACAGCATAAGCTTCAGCGCGTGCTTAGCGTTGATTGGCGTTTGTGAATTCGGGGGTTAGTCACATACCCCCTTATTCATAAAAACGAACTCAACGCTAAAGCATTGTTTAAGCAATGGACGTGTTATGTGACTTACTCGCAAATGGCGGCAACAAGAATGAAAGTGACAAAGCGATACAAAAGTTATCGTGTTGTTGAAGAGCTGTTTAAAGTTTTTATGAATAAGGGGGTTAGTTGGTAGAAGTCTAGTCAATGGAAATTCTAATTCAAAATATCTTCATTTAAATAGACCTGTTACAAGCGCTTTTAAATCGTCAACAAAGCAAACTCAAATACACTTAATAATAGACCTGAATAATATAATAAAAATAATAAATAAATACCCAGTATACAAACATAATGTGACTCAACCACCGGTGTCGGAGAGTTGTTTCTGTACTAAGAAGAACCGACAAGAAACTCAGCAGTTACTCTTTTTAATATGTTCTGTACAATGAGCAGTTAGTAAATCACAATATTGAAACATGAGTACAGATCCAGCTATATGTATAATTAAAAGACAATATTGTTAGTTTGTGCAGTAAATAACTATTTTGTTAAAAAAGGCTACTGCAAACATTTAAAAAAAAAAATGGGAGATCCTTTTCACCTTTTCTTTTAGGTACTGATGATGCGTAACTGCCACCTCGCCCGTATGCTCCTCATCCACGCCATAAAGAAGATGTGCGTGGACAATTGCCGTTGGCCAGCGAACGGACTGTGGTACTGCGTGGACGGGAAACACCGCAAGTGCAACGGGATTCTTTGCACTGCTGATGGTTTCTGCAGGTTCAAAGGATATAGCGATGGTGGGTAGCTGGTAAATTTGATGTTTAAGGGTTGATATTGGTAAAGAAAATTGAAGCGTCTTTTCAGTGATTAAGGCCTAATATCATCATCATCATTAGGACTCATAACCAATATAATTGATTTCAGATCGGGTCTATGGATCAGTTTTTTTTTCAGCAACAGACACGAGGTGATCAGCCTACACTGCTCTAGCCGAGTCCAACTCGAAACAACAATACAAATAAAATCACATTGTTTTTTTTGAGCGGGATTCGAATACATGACCTCTAAGTTGAGAGCCAGTTTTAAGATTTTAACCACTACACCACAGAGGCAGTTTACTTTCTACTTTACCTAATAAAACCTTATATTTTTTTCTAATATTTACGCGAACACTATACATCGAAATAAAACAACTTCACGGATTCCACTCACAATACGTATTTACTTACTTACAGCTGGCCAAGAATATGCGCGCGCTGCAGGTGCATTAACACACATTATTGCCACTATAGGCAGTAAAGAGGAGCTCAAGTCTACTCTCTGTTACGCTCTGGAGATATCCGGAAAAGATTGGGCGGCGTGTCTGGATAAACGACAGGTAGGCCCACACATATTTATTTATTTATCAAAACTTTATTGCACAAGTAGGGTACAATTAGCTAAGTTGAAGCCAAAGGGCTTTCTCAACCGGTCTGGTAGAAATTGTTCAGTTCGGGTGCGGTTCAATATTACTGACTAGTAAAAATCTGAGGTAATGTGATGTATTCAAAAAAATAAGTATAGTTTTTGCATTATCATCGTTTAAACTGAGCAGCCTATCTCAGCCTTTCAAAGATACACAATAGCCGTATGCAAAGCCATAACGCTATGTTTACGCTACAGGATTATTTAGACAAAACATTTATTTATTTAATTATTCCTTATTGCACAAAATTAAGAAAAAAAGAAAGAAAAACAATTTGCGGGGTTAATGCTCAATGAAGGCATTCTCTACCAGTCAATCGCAAGGCATAACAGAGAATTTACGAAGTTTGGGCTGTGCAACTTGCTATAGTTATAAAGATATAAGAGTGATACACAATATGATAATAATAAGTCTAAATCGATATTAACTGAATGATAAAATAACTAATACCGTACAACTAAAATGAATAACAATAATAATATACATACACTTAAAATAAATATACATAAAATATAATAATATTGCCTAAAGTAAAGTGAATAATGACTAATGACCCTATAATGTGACGGTAGCTACTTACTTAAAATGCTCTCGCAGCGACTTCTTCAGAGTATATTTGGAAGAAAACTTATCTTTTAATTTTCCCAGGTTTGGTGTGACCGCAGACCGCCGTGGTTGGCCGGGATCATGGGTATAGTCGGTACAGCGTTGCAGTTCATACCGCCGATACTCGCGAATGCTATACAGTCCGGCGCCTCGATGTATCAGGTAACTTGATTTTCACGGTTTGTAACTTGATTTTCACGGTTTTTTTAGGTCTCTCAGAGTGCCAAGTACGACAGGCACACCGCTTTTGCTCACTAAACTGTCCCGAGTCGATGAACGCGAATTTGTATGGCGTTGAAGCACCGCTACCTAGTGGCTATTAGGAGAAATAACGTTTGCGAAGCGTCAAACAAAGCCCCTGTCGAATCTGAAAGTCATCTACATAGAGTAATCTACCAGTAAATAATGACTTTCTTTATTTGGTCGGCTTACTGCACATAAGTCAACTCAAGAAAAATAAAGTTTAGTGAATGCTCGATAATCTTGTGGGTGAAGTAACTCGAAACTGTTTGTGCGTGTCGGAATAGGCACTCTGGTCGTTAGACAATTTAATACGTTAATATGCAATTTTAGTACTCACACATGTCTCTTATTCCTGGTTAATATTGAAACTGAGATTTTTTTATGAATAACTAGCTGTGCCGATTAGGCCTTGTCAGGACTTTCACAAATTGAAAAATTTGGTTTTGTTTTAATAATTTTGCCTGAACCAAACCTTAATTTATTGAAAATCATCCGCCGAAGGTTGTCTGGAGGGTCGCTTTATAGAGACAAAACCTGCAGATTAAGAAATTTTACTTCAACCAAACCTAACAATTTGAAATAAGAGTTGTTAATAACATACGTAACATAAGCGGCTTACAATATACGTCCCACTGCTGGGCACAGGCTTCACCTCAACTATGAGGTGGATTGAGCCACACTCCAACACGCGGGCTCAGTGCGGATTGTTGGAGGGGTTTAAGGTTAGTGAGCAACCTCAATGTCAGATGTTATCAAAACGCCCTAAGGCCTCCGACTAGGCTTAGCGACTGACATCTAGCGTCGTCCACCGGGACCACCGGGAGATGCGCGAAATACACATCACTAAATTTCGGTCGGGTTGGTCACCCATCCCATATCCGACCCGGCGTGTGTTGCTTTACAACAGCGATCATCGCCGATCACTGTCACAACTGCGCCACGGGCACCTCTGTTGTCATGTATATATTTTTGTTCTCATCCAGACCATGTCTCTCTGCCTAACGTGCATATCCCGCTCCCTGTCCTGCGTGCCCCGCAGCTTCTTCAACGCTTGCGCTATCATCGAGAAGACCTTGCCGTCTCACGTCAGCCCGGTGGGCGGCTGTGTACTCCTACAACTGTTGATCACAGTCGCTTACGAAGAAACGTTCAATTGGGCTCAGAAGGAGGCGGCGAGGGAAAAGGCTGGTGAGTTTTTGTTTCTGAGACTATGTTGGAAGATCCGGGGCAGTCATTTGAATAATAAACATTAAATAAACTGCCTTTAAACAATGATTTTATATCAAAAATAGGTGGATAGGTTAGTTGTGCTAATGGCACCCAAAATCAGAACGATTCGCATACCATAGCGAAGCATTGACTGTGTTGACGGTTTGAGACGACGTGAAACTGTCTCGTTTACGCTCTAGTCTCGTTTTCACAGGTTATAACACGGTCAAATTAAGTACGCCGTACCCCGTGGACATTTTATCTACGTCTTTCTATTGTAATATCATTGCTTGTATACGTCTCATGGCCCTGGCCTCTCCGCAACTATGAGGTGGCGCGAACCGTTTTGCAATACGCGGACTCATAGTGAATTGTTAGAGAGGTGTTAGGTTACTGTTGAATCTTGTCGTCAGACGTTATCAAGCCGCCCTAGGCCCACGCTTAAGTACTGACATCTAACGAAATATTATTAAAAATATTTTTAATTCTGCTGTTTCTAGTCTACTATAAAAATACAGTGTTGTGAATGTTAATTAGCAGACCTATATCTTTTTGTTTCTTTTTTAGCATTTCTTAAAACTCATCTTCTCACGATACTATTGTTTTTAACAGCCACTGCCAACGGTGAAGCACACACCATGAGTTCCAGGTCAAATCGGCCAAGATCGAAACACGTTCGGATTGCACATAACAGTAAGTCTTTATTTAAAACTACCGACTTACGGAGGGGGAGCGGAAATGAATGGACTGTATATAAATATGTGAATAAAAGTATATTGAATAAAAACAGAAAACAAAGTAATAAATGTGGAATACAAACCAAGTCGCAGTTACAATAAAATCAGAAGTGACAGCTCTTATGTCAGACAGAGAAAATAAACAAATGACAATCAAAACGTTTTTATGCTACGAAGGAGTCTTCACTCCGTAACACCGACTGACTACACTTTATGATGGTTAAGAAGTTGGCTTCTACACCAAAGGTCGCGGGTTCAATTCCAACACATTACAAACATACGTGGTCACAACAATCTTTGGTCTGGTTGTTTTCTATGTAAATCATGAATGTACTATAGTCCGTTCGCGTTAAGAGTGCAGTAATTTCATTCTTGCCCTACGACCTAGCACGCCCCCTAACCAATCAAATCGTTCCTAATTAGAGAGCCAAGTTCACAGTGCCAAGTTGAACGCATTCTTTCAAACGCAAAGGATTTGTACCTGAGTTTTTCTCCGTGTAACGGAATTAAATTCAAAACAATAACGCGAACATACTATAATAAAAAAAATGGTGTTCAAGTATTTTTATCCCTTGTCTAGTTCGTTTCTACAAGCTTTGCCTAGTTAGGCCTAGACGACGCTGTGTAGGTATAATATTGTCCAATTGTTTGTTTAATATCGAATTTGTGTAGATGCGTCGAGTTCCTTAAGCTTCGACGGCAGCCACAGCTCAGCCTCGTCCATAGCGCTGGCGGTGGCGGAAGCGCTGTGCTCCATCGATGAAGACGACAAACATACTCAGGAGATCACACTACTGTGGTATGCGACTGTAAACCTTATATTTGAGCATTTAAGTACGGACAACGGATTGAGAGACTATCCATTTCCAGTCATAGCAAGAGCAAGGTAAAAACGAAACTCGGTAGCCTGATGTACCACTGACCAATGATATTAGAATAAAAAAGAGGTAGTTAGGTTATGTCAGTCAGTACTGACATAACCCTCTTTTTACGGTAGGTCTCAATTTTTGACTTCGCATGATGCGAAGTCAAAAATTGTCCACTGCCTATAATGTTGTAAACGTGTGAACAAGATAGGATGATTATTTACTAGACCGTAAACGAGACAGATATATGCTACGCAGTGTCATCTCAAACTGTCACTGCTTTGCTCAGGTGCACTAAAGTTCTGATTTCGGGTGTCACTTTTTTAGCACAAGTAACCTATCTCTTTTTTATTGTAATATCATTGCATCTGACACATGTATTACATTACATTATTTGATTAAATAAAATATAACACAGTTTAAATTCCGTACTTGTCTGTTTTTTTGTTAAAACAACCCCTGTTTGCACAGTGAGCAGTCGAGGAAAACGTTCGCGCTCTCCAACCTCTTCGGGTTGGAGGACTTTCCTGAATTCGCAGAGTTATTTGAAGAGGTAAGCTTGATCATCTGATATCCCACTTATTTGATTATTCCTATTGCGAAGTAATAATGTCTGTAGTTCGTTCGCGTTAAGAATGTAGTGATTTCATACTTGTCATTTGACCTAGCACGCCCCTTTACCAAATCAAATTAAACCTTTCTAATTAGGAAGCCAAGTCCACAGTGAGCAGCTGAGCGCAAACTTTTGAACGCAAAGGTTGTGGATCTGAGTATTTTTGTGTGCGACAGAATTAAATTTAAAAATCACTGCATTCTTAACGTGAACGGTCTGTAGTTCTGAAGTGTTTATTCAATGATTGACAGAAAGTAAGAAATATTTTGTTACAGGGGGATGTGCCGGGCTCAAACGCGGAAAGGGCAAGCGATGCTGCGGCCCTGACCAGCCAAATACTCATGTCAGCACCAGGGAGGGATAGCCTTCGTGTAAGTGCCGCCTTTAAATACGGATTATATTGGGTATACTCCGGGCGTCTAACTCCAGTGCAACATTGACGAAATTTCTCTAAATTTGTAAAAGATGAAATGCCAATGAAAACTATTGTGATTTTTTGTTCAAATAATGATTAAATTTTCTACAATCAATAAAAATGACATGAAAACCCGAAAATCAAGATAAACCTCGCTTTAAGAATGTTTTTCAAAGCCTGACGATCAGGATATTTAAATACGTTGCGAACGATAGTTCCTACACATAGGGCACATTCCAGGAATGTGTCCTGGAATTTAGGTTAGGTTAGCAAACATAGCATCCGAGCATTTGCAAACTGGCCTTTTATCCTTGTGCCATAATAACTCCTGACATAACCTATTAACAATAAGCCTTTAATCTGCAAATGTATGCCCTCATAATGGAAAACTTTGTTGCTATAATTGTCATGATTTTAGTTAAATTGTATTTGTAACAGGTAATATACGACCATCTCCAATTACATGCTGAGAGGATCTACAAAGAACTGGGATTGCAGGAGCAACGAGAAGGTGACGTGCCACTTATCAAAGCGCCGCTCATCTATATCATGTTCCATATCGGAAGAAGGCCGTTTGATCAGGTCAGTGGATGGCTTTGAATAGATATTTCATGTTCTAGGAGAAATAGGACTGTGCTGTGGGCTAAATGCATAGAACCAAATTGGGTTAACAGGTTGTGGCAGTGCGGCACATATTAGGGAAAATGTTGACCATTAGGTTCGTCCTTTAGTTCTGGAACAGAGGTAGTGTGACGCCCACCTGCAACGTGGATCAATGGCAGTGGTTCAGTAGATGCGTTTTTAGTCCTTTAGCTTTTGATGAAATATAACTGGAAGCCGTAACTTACCCCCGGATTCACAAACGCCAATCATAATTTAGCACACCTTCAAATTCATGCAGTCCAGTATAGAGCTACAATATTTGTAAGAGCTTAATTTGTGAGTCAGAATGTTACGGTAGGAAATCAATTTACTTGTTATAATCAATCAGCTTTTACTATAAAAAGATTATCTTCCCAGTTCCTCCGCAACGAATGGCCAGTGCCATGGAGCAGGCTGGTCTCCATAGCCAAGTTGTGGTCGGGCACCGAGGGAGCGCGCGCGCACATCAACCGGCGCGCCGACGTGCGCGCGGCCAGGGCCGGCGCCAAGGGCTCCAAGCAGCTGTTGGACTTGTACGCGATGTTCAAGTCACGGGCTGAAGGATTGCTGTAGATAGACAGATATAATGATTATATTTAACACCGAAAACTACAGTAATGTACAGTTTTACGTGCTAATGTAGAATTGAGTAGATCCTACGAGTAAAGTGTTTGCGACGAAAAAAAATATTGCTTTAAAATTATTTTTATTAGGCCTTGACATTATCAGTAATTATTCAGATCACGAAGGTCATTCAACCGTCAAACTAGAAAAAATGTTTTTGCGCAACTGTTATTTTAGATAATAAATGAATTCTACACTAGGTACAACATATTTTTGTTTTTTTTATGTGTTATAAATAATAACATTAATTGAATACTACTAACCTATAATTGTGCTTCTGTTGTTACTAACGTTTAAATCGAAGAAAGTATAATGGCCAGTCCCATGGAGCAAGCTGGTCTCCATAGCTAAGTTGTGGTCGGGCACCGAGGGAGCGCGCGCGTACATCAACCGGCGCGCCGACGTGCACGCGGCCAGGGCCGGCGCCAAGGGCTCCAAGCAGCTGTTGGACTTGTACGCGATGTTCAAGTCACGGGCTGAAGGATTGCTGTAGATCGCACGAGTGAATTTGTAACAAAGAACCGAATTACTTAATCAAATGAAGTGTCTTAGCTACCGTTTCTAAATCATAAAATAACAGCCCTTCTATCGCTAAGTCCTAGAAATATTAGGTTTCTTTATTCTATGTGCTCACATTAGTAATGTCATCACATTATTTTCTGTAACCAATAGTGACTTTTAAAATGTAAAGTTGCTTAACACAAACTTTAGGTAGTGGTTCTTAGTATGCGACTATACACAAATCTGTTATTTTTAAGTTTCATATATTAAAAAAAAGTAAAAATATGTTTTCTATAGACTATCAGTTATAAATTAAGAACAATAGTGTAATTCAAGTAATAAACTATAAAACAAATTATGCGCAACAGTATTTGAAGGTGAATAAATCATTTTACGCAAGTGCCATAGAGCAAGCTGGTCTCCATAGCCAAGTTGTGGTCGGGCACTGAAGGAACGCGCGCGCACATCAACCGGCGCGCCGACGTGCGCGCGGCCAGGGCCGGCGCCAAGGGCTCCAAGCAGCTGTTGGACTTGTACGCGATGTTCAAGTCACGGGCTGAAGGATTGCTGTAGATCGCACGAGTGAATTTGTAACAAAGAACGGAATTACTTAACTAAATGAAGTGTCTTAGCTACCGTTTCTAAATCATAAAATAACAGCCTTTCTATCATTAAGTCATAAAAATATTCAGTTTCTTTATTCTATGTTTCTCACATCAGTGAAGTCATCACATTATTTTCTGTACAGTGACTGTTAAAATTGCAATTCAAAATAGATTGCACGAGTGAATTTGTAACAAAAACAGAATTACTACTTTTAAATGCCGTTTTCTTAGCCACCGTTTCTAAATGATGTTTTGTTCTTAGCAGTAATTACTTAAAAAAACTAGTTATTAGTAAAGTAGTGTAATTCAACTATGTAACTATAAAGCATGTTTTTGTGCAATTGTATAGGAAAAAAACAATTCTAGTCATCAGTTTTCATTTTATGTTTTACTAGCTGACCCGACAGACTTCGTCCTGTCAAAAAGATTTGTAATGTGGCAGTTTTTGTGCCGTCGTATTTTAAAAAAATCTCATGAACAGAACCGTCACCCTGGTGATAGGGCGTTGTGAATAAAAAATAATTAAATAAATCATATATAAGGATTTAAAAGTAAGTAATCGCTTTATTGCCGTCAATATGCTGAGTGGGGACCCTTTCAGTTCCACAATAATCTTAGAGATAATAAGTTAGTTTTTAAGAAATGTATTTTTACTTATTGTTGTGGTTCCTGAATAAATATTTTTTCTTTCTTTCTTTCTTTCTTTATTGTTCAGTTTAAAGAGCTTTATTCTCATAAAAGACATGCATGTCACTTATTTGAGAAATACATTCAAAACATAGTACAGTCACACGTCGTGTGTTAACATTAATGAAACTATAAATAGGTTAAAGGTACAATAAAAATTTCAAGAGTAGCATTCGCTGAAACTCTCCGCACTCTCAGCCCCGTAGTAAACTATGGTCTGAAAGGATATGGTTGCATATTTTGGTTTTGAACGTTTTTGTAATGATTGTTAATCATGTGAATCATAATTATTATTATTATCATTGTAGTGCTTTGTGCTTTTTGTGCCCGTTAGCGCGATATCACAATTCGGGACGCTCGGTGAGCGCGCTGTGATCGATTTTGACTCAATTCGGAACGCACCCTCAGTAGATTAGGTAACAGACAACTTTTTTTTAAAAAAATTGATATGACTTGAAGTCAAATCCTTTTAAGCCGTACGAATTGTTTTATTAAATTACTAAACGAAACGCGAGTTTCGGAACGCGACATTAAACTCCTCCAACTATCTGTGCTCCAACGCACACACGCACATTGTTTTGATAGATATGATCAATGATGTAAAGTAATAGATTGATAAAGCGCCTTTAGAAACGTTCCAAAAACTGAGTTGCGCATGTATTAGTTGACAACTGCTGTCATTTATCACAATAGTGTTGGTACTTTCCTTAACAATCTAACAGATTATCGAAATCACGAACAACAAATGAATAACGGTATACTCGTATTCTTGAAAATAAAAGGCTGAGGTTCTTTATTATTTATTAGGTTTACTCGTTACATTGTTTATGATATCTAAACATCAACTACGAGATGAAATAATATAAACACCATCAATTATTATCCTTTTTTTAGGACTGGGTTAAATAGTATTTTGTTGGCCCGTTCTCTGTGTATTTGAATTGATTTTCTTGTTTCGGCCTAGGCATATAGTCTTTGTTAACATAAGAACACGGTGGTCTTGGTATCCTACAAAAATAAAGAAATTTTAATTATCTGCTTTTTCAAATAAGTACGGTAATGGTCATATGATCTGTAAATTGCTCAAAAATGGCGCCAAGTAGGTATTGATTGTTTTTGTTTAGTAGTTTTGTTAAGCTTCTAGTCTGAGCTAGCCAGCTGAAGCCATGATTCAGCTGTTGAAAAAATATCGACTACGCATATCGATATGTGTCATTCTTCATTTTGTACATCCCTATCGTACGTGAATCAATTCAGTTTTTACACAAAATCTTTTTCAATTCTTATTTAATTTCTGAAATAATAACTTATGCAGCATGAGGAACTAATATAATGATAGCTGAAAAAAAATTATTGAACTGGGTAGTGAAAATAATTGCTCAAAACACAGTTTGAAAAAAACAATTACTTTCTGTATTTACCTGTGAAACTTTTGCATTTCTGGATCATTTCTATGATTCGTTTTATATTTGGGCACGCAACAAACCACTATTTTATTTTTTTAAAGCTTCATCCACTTTTATCGCCTACTTTACATAAATTTTGCAAACTCAAATTTCCCGCTTTTGACAGTGGTGTGGTGGTGTAGTTTTCGGTTTGGTTTTGGCAACAAATCTTGGGCATATCTCTGTCTCTTTTCCTCTTGTGTGATGTCCATATATGCAATAGTTTCTCTTTTCCTCACTTGATCACTCTATAAGTGTTGAAAACACGCTCTGGAAGCTCTATGGATATGATCTTTGACGTTAGGAACACACCTACATTGCTTAGACAACAGTGAGTGCTTGTAATTCAATATGAACGTTATCCCATAGCAATAAAGCTCAAATTGTCTACGTTTTAGTTAGAAATCATTTGTATGGGAAAAAGAAAAGGGCTATTTTTAGGGTTTTTTCAGCAATAATTCTAATTTTTCTCGCCGTAAAAACCATCCTTGAACTTCAACGAACATTTAAAAAAAAGATTTGGCCAAATTGGTCCAGGCGTTGTTGAGTTATGCGCTTACCAACACATTTTGCGATTCATTTTTATATTATAGAGATAATATGGTATGGTATGGTATAATATGGTGAGGTGCCCGTGGCGCAGTTGTGACAGTGATCGGCAACGATCGTTGTTGTAAAGCAACATACGCCGGGTCGGAAAAGGGATGGGTGACCATCCGACCGAAAATTTAGTGATGTGTATTTTCGGGCATCTCCGTGCTTCGGAAGGCACGTTAAGCAGTTGGTCCCGGTTGACGTCGCTAGATGTCAGTCGTTAAGCCTAGTCAGAGGCCTTAGGGCGGCTTGATAACATCTGACAATAAGGTTGCTCACTAACCTTACACCCCTCCAACAACCCGCACTGAGCCCGCGTGTTGGAGTATGGCTTGTTCCACCTCATAGTTGAGGTGAGGCCTGTGCCCAGCAGTGGGACGTTTATAGGCCGATTATGTATGTGTATGTGTGTAATATGGTATCTATTATTTCAATACTGACATATGATTGTGCTTCTGTAGTTATCGTATTATATAAAATGAAGCTTTATATTATAAACGGGTATAAAGGACTAGTAGATTATGCCACAAGGGCTTAAAGAAGTGTATTATGTCCCGGGCGTGATATTGAACCCCGAGTATGAGGGATTCTACGGTTAACTCCCGAGCGGAGCGAGGGAGTTAAGGTTAGAATCCTGAATACGAGGGGTTCAAGACCGCCCAAGACAAATACACTTTTAAGCCCGCGATGCATACTCTACTTTTTATACTTTCTGCGAGGCAATCGAAAGTAGTGGCTGAAAAAAGTAAGTGCTTAAATATTTATTTCAAGTGAAAATAGGTAGGTAGGTAATTAAATATGAGAAATTAGGTATTTATCAAAAATTAAAAGTGATGTTAGAAACATAAGACAGTTGTGCGAAGACATTGGAAAGATGAGTTACAATCTTTGGTACATTTATTTTATCAGCATAAGACTCAGGAGCTATTTGAGCGGTTGGCGCCTTTTTTCTTTCTCTGGCATCTATTTTGTTAGTGGCCAGTACGACATTCGAACTCAGATCTCATTGCACCTAAACATTTTTGACTACACGGTTGCATTCCAAATTCAAATCACTTTAATCCCTGGGGATTAATGAAATTCAGTACAACATTATGTCCCGGCTAGACCGTAGGGCTATAATGACTTACTTTAGGACAGCTTTACATGACACATAATGTGGCATTGACGAGCAGGAAGTATAAAAAATATATTTATGACTCTGTTTACATAAAAAATCTTTGCTTATCTGTAATTTTGGGCTAAAACTTACAAAGTAATAAACTACGTACCCTTAAAATTTGTCTTACTTAAAATATCCTTTAAAAAGGTAAAAAGGGTTTTACCTTTTTACTTAAACGAGGTGCTAAGAGATCAATTCAAAACCGACAAAACAAAAAACTTCATGAGCTCTCAAATATTTTTACTATCGTGACCAGTGCCCTAATTAGGGCGGTGCAGCGGTGCCCACTACGTCAGACGCAGGGATCTTTTAGGGGTGTAGATTATAATATCATGGGGCTGGGTCAGAAACTGAACTAGTCTACAGAGTGAGTTACTTTATATCGGTGACGTTATGTTGTTGTAAGGAATTGAGAATAGAAAATAGTGGCTATTGTAAAAAGTTATTGTCCAAGATTAAATCAAATGTATCTTACCGTCGACAACGTGGTTCTTAATTAGGGCCGAAACTTATGATCGGCAGATTCCATGTTTTTTTAAATAATTCTCCCGTCCAATGTGTGCGTTTCATTTTTGTGCATTTGAAAGCTAATGGTTTCTAATGTTTGCTTCAAATTGTGTTGTTACATTTTAAATAACTATTCTATCTCTACTCATTATATCCGAAGTAATAAAACTGGAAAGAAACAACATTTCCAAAGTAGCACTCCATCATCGACTCAATATTAATCTTCAGTTTATATTTTGTACCAAACAAAAACTTTAGACATCTCGAACGAGCTAAGAAGAAAACTCCCTGGCATCGAAATGTCAAACTGTAACAAAATTATCATCCCGCATCTATGAGTCCGATAGCTTCCAGTTATAGAAAGTTATCAGAACAAGTTAAAAGAAAATCTAAAGTTTAAAGTCCCCTTTGAAATGTCAATGTCTGTGAAGGCGGGTGCCATAAATTCAGTTATAAAACTTAAGACACCGACTAAGGCTGCGGTCGGAGGGAACAGCGGATACAAGGTAAGACAATATTGTTGTTTGATATTTGTTCGGAAATATTTTGTGGTTATTCTTTTTCTTTAATTGCCATGGATTGGCGTTGTCTACCTGTTGGAGGTATAACTCCCTTTGAGTTTGGACTGGATTAGCCAGTATAGCGCGCCAGGGGTCCACCGGCAGTTTTCCTGACAACAGATCACGGGGACCCCTAGGGGAAGGGAAGAGCGCAGAAGACGGTCACCGGGGTTTAAGTGAGTAAGTAGTGTCTGTCGATTCGTGGCAGACAAGTCTCAAACATCATCGCCTTTTTTCAATAAGCTCTATAAAACAATATAAAAAAATGTTTCAAAATGTCCTAAAAAGTTAAGATAAGATAAGATAAGAAACACTTTATTGCACACAAACACAACAAAGAAATTAACAAAGAAACATCTAAGAGACAAAGTACAATTTAGGCGGTCTTATTGCTAAAAGCAATCAAAGCAAGTTAGCCAATTATTAAGGTACTTACGAAACACTTATTTTCGCGCACAAAAATGACTCCTACACTTCTTCTAGATCAACTCGTGCAATTATATCGTTACCTTGGCGTATTTTTCCTTTAATGAAGTAAATTGTATTTTTTTTAGATAATACCATGATAAAAATTTTAAAAACAAAAAATATCAAATTAAATCCACCTTAAACTATTCAGTTCCTAGTTCGTCATAACAAGATTACCAAGTCGCTCTTAAAAAAAAAAATCTTACTAGAACTTGCAAAATCACCCTATAAAGGGGTTGAGGTGCACACACTAAATGCCGATCGCATCATGTCTTGATTTGAACTGTATTTAAAGTTAAATTAAAACGCATTTTCATTCGCTGTCGCTTACAATTTGTAAATGTATTGGAAGCTATCCGCTAGCCAAGAAAAGTTTACTATTCTTTCTATAAGCCCGTGTTGCGAAGAGCTTATCAAGCAAAATGATTTTCTAAAACCCAGCTACCAGGTTTGAATATTGATTAGATGTTACTTTTCCGAGGGAAATGTGAATATAAAGCAACAAAGAAATTTAATTAAACATAACACAAGACTAGCTGATTGCTAATGCCATCAGCTTTAACTTGGGTTTGCTTTAAAATGTAAGTCCTACTGACAAGTTGATTTACCGAAAAGTTCAAAAAATGCTTTTAGTAGAACGTTGGGAACATTACACTCGAAGTTGTTGACCACTATGTTTACCTGGGACAGGCAGTCCAGTTAGTTAAGTCCAACTTCGAGAAAGAGATCTCTCGTCGAATCCAGCTCTGATGGGCAGCGTTCGGGAAGCTCCGGCATATATTGGCGTCCGAAATACCTCAGTGTCTCAAGACGAAAGTCTTTGACCAGTGTGTGTTGCCAGTAATGACATATGGGAGTGAGACGTGGTCGTTTACTATGGGTCTCATAAGAAGGCTCAAAGTCACCCAGCGAGCAATGGAGAGAGCGATGCTTGGTATTTCCCTGCTTGATCGAATCAGAAATGATGAGATCCGCAGGAGAACTAAGACAACCGACATCGCTCGAAGGATTGCATCGTTGAAGTGGCAGTGGGCGGGACACATAGCGCGGAGAACCGATGGCCGTTGGGGCGGAAAGGTTCTCGAATGGCGACCGCGTACCGGACGACGTTCCGTGGGCAGGCCCTCCACAAGGTGGAACGACGATCTGGTCAAGGTCGCGGGAAGCCGCTGGATGCGGACAGCGCAGGACCGATCGTTGTGGAGATCTTTGGGGGAGGCCTATGCCCAGCAGTGTGCGTCGTTCGGCTGATATGATGATGATGATGATAAATGAACATAATTAAATAGATAGAAAAACATTTATTTGCATCAACACACACAGGTCAAAAATAATTTAAGAAATTAAAAAAACAAAGCAATACGTACAAAACTGACTGACTCTGCATCTGTGACACAGTGATGCAAAAGTGTAATGGCTCAGCAAAAAACAACAAGAGTAAATGATCAAATAAAATAAATGGATAAAAACAACAAACACCCTCTTACTTAAAGCTTAGTATGTACAATGTGACAACACACATCCACCCACACACACATTCACTCACACACACACATATTTTATTGTTATGTTTCAAGAGTAAGAACCTGTTATTGGCAGTCAGTTTTGTTTTAGTTATTAAGTTTCTAAGTGCTGTTGGTTCTAAGATCAATAAAAAAATAAAATAATAGGTGCTCAAAACGAAGCCGTGACCATTTGCGTATCATTCGCGTTGGTAACCGCTAAACTAAACCGCCAGTCGCCTATACCTACTAAACCGCCAGTCGCTAACTCTTTGTTTGATCTTGTTAATCTAGTCCGAAAGTTGGTAATATCGAAGAATCTATCGCTTTAGAAAGAAAGGAAAAAATAAATAATAAAAATAACAAAAGAAAAAATAAACAAAAATGTTCACCAGACAGCAGTGTTACGACTTGTTTAGCACTTTACGAAAATATTCCCTAGCTCGCTGCAATGCACTGCTATTTGGGATCCGAGCGAATCTATCGCCTCGAAGGGTTTTCGACTAGATCATCAAACGTCAGTCCTGACCGGGAATAGAATCTAGGACACTACAGCAATGTCAACTTGTACGACGCGCTCGTAGTTGGAGTTCGACATGTTACATGTAAATTGAGATTACCATTGAAACTCACTTAGATCTCGTTTCATTATTTATTAAAAAATACACGAATTGTCTACATGTTAGACAGACAGGCAAAATACACCACATAAATTGGTCAAAATTGTAGATATTTGGAAATCACCAAAATAAGACAAATTCAGGCTGAATTTCTGAAGTGAGAGTGGTTGGCCAAATAATAAACTATGAAGAATGAAGAAAAATGCTCAAAGGAGTCTCCAGGCCGATTTTGTCAAAAACGTAAACTACATAGGTACTCAGATTCCAGAAAAAAAAATCTACCTAGCTGGGACTCGAACCTGTTATAAATGTTTGTAAAATAGATATCTCGATTTATCTTATTAATAGCACAAGAAAAAAAACCTATTTCGAGACAAAAATCGTTCAAAAACGCGGTTCTGAATCGCCGCCAGGAGGCTTTTTACTAGCAAGCCATCTTGTATGCGTAGATGCGGTGGAGGTGCGCGTCGTTTCATCTCAGATAATCTCTACTGCAATGGTCTCTAGGTATATTTTACTTAACAACTAGAAACAATTACATTTGCGTAGGGACAACTCACTTAATTCGAGGTGCCCGTGGCGCAGTTGTGATAGTGATCGGCGACGATTGCTGTTGTAAAGCAACACACGCCGGGTCGGAAATGGGATGGGTGACCACCCCGATCGAAATTTTGTGATGTGTATTTCGGGCATCTCCGTGCTTCGAAAGGCACGTTAAGCAGTTGGTCTCGGTTGACGTCGCAAAATGTCAGTCGTCAAGCTTAGTCAGAGGCCTTAGGGCGGCTTGATAACATCTGACATTAAGGTTGCTTACTAACCTTACAGCCCTCCAACAATCCGCACTGAGCCCGCGTGTTCGAGTATGGCTCGTTCCACCTCATAGTTGAGGTGAGGCCTGTGCCTAGCAGGGGGACGTATATAGACCGTTTATGTACTCATACTACTTTGTCACACTTGGTAAAATGATTTCGTGGTAAGGGCCGGATCAGTGAAGTTCTCTTGTTTATTCAACGCGCGGCAGCAGTGTGATACGATTGTTATGCATGCACCGCCATTTCGAATCAAATTTTGATTTATCCCATTTGATTTTCGGCTTTATTGCCTATAACAGATAGTACTCCTTTTTAAATCGTTTTTGCATAGATTTATTTAAACGACTATTGGCATTTTGAAAGGGATGTTTTGTTAAAGAGTTCGTTTGCAGGGAAATAAATTCGTTATCTAATAACAGTGGGAGTGTGCAATCCTTCTCATGTTACTGCTGGGTCAGGCGAAAAATAACTTTTTAATGATAAATGTATTAGGTAATCGTTTTTTTTTGTACTTGTGCTACTGCGATATACTTATTTGTTTAATCAGTGGTTGTAAAGTCGAAAAGTTAATTTGTTTCCTCCTTAGGCTTTGAGTTAACTAATAAAAACAATACGCAGGGAAAGCGTAGCGATTGTCAAAGTAGGGGAATCCCCGATACAGACAGCCATTAAATGTTTTAATCTTGAATTGAGACACCAGGGGTCATCGTCTTTGGGGTTCCCCTTTTTGCTACGCCACTGCCCGCACCCAACTTAATATTGTAAAAAAGAAAGTAAAAATCTTGAAATAAAACTATAAACATCAATTACGAAGTTTAATAGGTAACGTACTAGCACGCTAGCACCCAGTCGAAGTTAAAAACCAAGATAGCCAAATAACCAAGCCATTGTCCAACTCGGACCGATAAATCGCGACCAATAGTTAGGAAGTTGCCGCCCATCGATTTTCTTGGGCGCAAATTGTGGAACTTGGGCATTGTTGTGCGGGCGCACTGTGCACCCGCTGCGGATTGCAATCACTTTTGCAACTTCTGTCAACTCTATTGTGCCTCACCTACTAATAGATTTTGGGGTAACTGGATTGCCGGATTAGTTTTGGGCTGCCTTTTGCAGGATCAAAGGCGTGGCGAAAAAGGATTTAATATCAACAATCCTAGATGAATAATAACTTATTATGATTTAGGAAATAAGAGCACATTAGTTAGTTAGCTAATGTTTTTCTGAATTGTAAAGTACTTACTCTATTTTTTGTGCAATAAAGTGCTTCTTATCTTATTAGTCCGAATAAATGAGGTATCAATTCTTGAATTAGTTTATTTATGCGCCAGTATACTGGCAAACATATATGATTAGAAACACATACAGCTACATGCCCGAGACTGAGGAATTCAGGTTGACATAGTGTTAAAAAGACCACAGGCGGAGCCTTATTAGCACGAAGGTAATTTTTTGAGTACCTACGCATGAAAGAGTGGCCGTGTAGACCCCTTAGCACTACCTCACAGCAGTTATCTGAGTCGCTATAATTTGGGATATTATGAGAATCGCATTCACTACCCCTCGCTAAACCACATCCTTAAGCGGTTTTCGAAACTAATTTTTCAACTGTACCAACCCGCATTATTCTAGTTCACTGGCCTACCTAACACCACGATTTACAATTCTCAGTCCAGCCGTTTTAATTCCCCTCACAAAATTTTCCCGTCTCGATCATTCAGCCACGTTAATTAGTCCCTAATATTGATACTAAACCAAACATCGGTTTCATTAGACCCCGACCGGAACACATAAACAATGCTTCCCAATTTCCTCCACAGGCGACCTCTAGCGCAATCTTATTACAAACCGAACTATTGACGGAGAACTAGTACTAGAGTGAGCATAAATTGTCTACTTGGCGATAGTTTTCGCTGAACTAATGTCCCCTTGTAAGCGGTATCTTGCGGGGTATTTGCAGGGTAAATTATAGAGGGAATTTAGCTCGCTCCAGGGTGCAACTAAAGTCAATACCGCCCCAATGTCTGTCTAATAGCTAGAGTCTGGCTTAAGCTATTTTCTCTAAGAACAGCTGTTGTGACGCGGAGGCAAAGTAGCCTGTAATGAATTTGGTATAACTACATAACTCAAGGATCAACATTGTAATACCAGATGTATCAACAGACATTTTAAAAGTTGGAGCCTTAAAACTACCAAAAGCACGAAGGTCACTTTCTGGGTATGCTTGAAAGAGTGGCCGTGTAGACCACTTAGCACTATCTCGCAGCAGTTATCTGATTTTCTATCATTCGGGATAGTATGAGAGTCGCATTCACTACCCTTCTCTAAACCACATCCTAAAGCGGTTTTCGAAACCAAATTTTTTCAACTGTACCGAACCGCAAGAGAAACAGTTGAAAAAATTAACTGCTGAGTTTCTTGCCGGTTCTTCTCAGTACAGAAACAACTTTCCGATCCGGTGGTAGGATCACATTTATTTAGGTACAGTATATTTATTGGTAACATTTAATATTATGGTATTCATGTCTATTATTAAGTACTTATGTTTTGTTTGTTTATTCGATTTGACGATTTAAAAGTACTTTGTAACAGGTCTATTTAAATAAAGCTATTTTTGATTTTGATTTTGCGTTATTCTAGTTCACTACCCTACCTAACACCATGATTTACAATTCTCAGTCGTTTTCATTCCCCTTACAAATTTTCCCCTCTCGATCATTCAGCCACGTTAATTAGTCCCTAATATTGATACTAAACCAAACATCGGTTTCATTAGACCCCAACCGGAACACATAAACAATGCTTCCCAATTTCCTCCTCCAGCGACCTCTAGCGCAATCTTATTACAAACCGAACTATTGACGGAGAACTAGTACTAGAGTGAGCATAAGGGCCGGCGCCCAGTATCGGCATCGGCACGCTTCAGGATTTTAAGGTGGCAAAAAGCAATATACTGTAACATTATGGCAATAAAGTAGAAATTTCCGTGATGTGTTCTCGTAATAACAAAAATACCGCTTGAGGCTGCTGTTTCGGCATTTTCTACTTTATTGCCATTATGTTAGAGTATATTACTATTTGCCACCTTAAAATCCTGAAGCGTGCCGATGCCGATAGTGGGCGCCGGCCCTAAATTGTCTACTTGGCGATAGTTTTCGCTGAACTAATGTCCCCTTGTAAGCGGTATCTTGCGGGGTATTTGCAGGGTAAATTATAGAGGGAATTTAGCTCGCTCCAGGGTGCAACTAAAGTCAATACCGCCCCAATGTCTGTCTATTAGCTAGAGTCTAGCTAAAGCTATTTTCTCTAAGAACAGCTGTTGTGACGCGGAGGCAAAGTAGCCTGTAATGAATTTGGTATGGGTAACACAAGGATCGACATTGTAATACCAGATGTATTAGTCATGCATTGCCGGTCGACCTAAACAAGCCTCATTTTGTGGAAGATTATACTGATTAATCGATATTCCAGTAAATAGACATAAATATATTGTTGACGTGTTGAGAACAACATTCTTTATCATAAGAATATACGGTTTAAAGCGTTATTTTTTTTATAGTGGTCTGCAAGGTGACCTCACTCCACCTGATGGGGATCAGACGTGAGGTCCAGACATGAGGTTGACAAGCAAAGTAATGGGGAACTATTTCGCTGGTCAATCTCATTTCGAAGGCCTGCACAAATGCCTTTTCACGCCCCGCTTAAATAACTCGGGATTGTAGGAAGAAGAAAACACATGCTCTGGAAGAGCGTTCCACGTCTGGATAGCACGACACAGGAACGAATCACCGAACCTTTTGGTGCGGGCAGACAGTTGCTGGATCGTGTGTTGTGTGTTGTTTTTTACCGGACAAGAGTTACATACCCTCACGACCATATCTCCAATGGGTTAGTCAGAGGCACTGATTTTTGCCGCCCACATTTCGCCTAGGGAATTTGAATTGAACCCAACGTGGTAAGGGGTGAGCCTACCGCTGTGATTCGGGTTGCTTGGGTTTTATAATCGGTGTTTTCCATTACCAGAGAGTTAGCCGCAAATTGTAAAATGAACACAAAGTAGGCGAGTTCCGGCCAGATTTGATCTAGTTACATTCGGGTTTCGAGCCAGAGTGTTTAACCACTGGGCCACGACGTTCTCAATTTTTACGAGTTATAAAGACAAATTGGGTTTACTAACTTATTTCTTTGTTATATAGCATCAAAAGACTCACTCTCTTTAAAATAATTCCCTTTGATCGATGAGACTGTTCTCAGGTTCTTTTTAATGCATTTAGCCGAGTAGTGTGTACCACAATGCAGCTCTTGTCACATAGTGTTGCGCTACTATCAAACTATCGATAGCCCATCAACATTATAAGATAAGATAAGATATACTTTATGGCACAAAGAAAACAAGTAACATAACGATGCTTAAAGATATTTGGAATGTACAATACAGGCGGTCTTATCGCTAAGAGCGATCTCTTCCAGACAACCTTCAGGTAGAGAAACTAGGAAGGGAAGTAGATGCGGTGGTGCAAGACGGTTATTAAAAAGAAAATATGAATATAGGTATTAAAACAAAATTTAGTGTTCCAATTATAACCGTTCTTAAGCTCAGTTAGGTATACCGTTTTTATATTTCTAAATACTGAATACATAATTAAACCAATCTGGTTCCTTTTTTCCGAATGAATTTAATGTCTATGAACGTTAATTAACAAAGATTTTCCTAAAACATTGATAAAATATTTACGCTGGCATATGTACAGCAGAAAATAAAGGTGAATAACCCAACCCAACCATATTGTTTTGACTATGATATTTATAACAAATAATTAAAATTAATCTTTGTTGTAATTAACTTTGATATTTATAGCTCAATGATAAAAATGAGGAGTTACTTACAAAAGGCAATCTCTACCTGTAAACCACATGGCCAGACAGACAAATTATGGCCGTAAATATGACTAGTTACGTAACAAGCATACGCTTAGTAATTACGAAGACTATTATCGATTACAAAACATCTTTTGATTTATCGAGCTGAACTACATACAACACTACTAAGCTCCAGTATCTTGCTCGATATTTGCTAAGTAAATTACAGTGCGGTGTTTAGTTTGGCTGCAACAACAGCTGATGCGGTGTGTAGGTGTATCGGATAAGGGACTATCCGATTGAGTGGGATTTGAGGCAGGATTGAATAAGCTTTGTGGACAGTACATAAGAACTATTGGGTAACGATAATATTAGGGATTTAGGTTTTTAATTGCTGTTTTGTATGGAGAATGTTACAGTGTTAGCATCTTCTAAAGATCCGTTTTTAAAAAAACGGGATGGAAGGGGATTAATAAAACAGAATTGAAAGGTGAGGGTGAAAGGAATTGTTAGCTGCGGAAGACGGAGAAGACTTTAGTAACTAATGTCAAGTCAAAAAGCACAACTTCCGGTAAAGCGTCGATTTCACCTGCCAATAAACTAACTACCTACCTACCTAAATGCGTAATTCTCATACGGGTGGTATAAAAATAACTCATCAACGTATGAATTTTTCATTTATTACGTAGGTATCATGGAACTCGAATTACGTATAAAATTGAGCATGAACCGAATCAATCTGTAAGTATTGAAAAAAAGCTTAATCAATTCTTGTAATTACTATGACTTTTCAGCGTCACTCTACAGCTACGTAAATTGTTGTTTTCATGTTTTATAATATGCAGTGATACACATTACATAGAATTCTCAATTTATTCAATAGAGCGTAAGTAGCGTAACAAAACCATCATAAGCTGGCCTCTCACGGCTAAATAAACTCGCTCACAATCTGACCGTATGTACCGACTAACAGAGTTGCGCTTGAGCTGGTTGACCACACTATCTTCACAGTAAACAGATTTGGTAAAACTTGACCTATTTCCCTTTGACATTTGCTAATGGCAGGTAATCCACTTACACTGGCGTGCAAAAATATCAGTCAGTGACCAAAAAATTAAAAATGACAATATCTCGTAATTTTGAAATGCACGACACGTGACTGTTGGAAAAATAAGTGAGGATTCAACCTCAAGCGAAAAAAAGCTGCACTTTTAATTCCCGCTATGACTTACATTAATGTGACGAAAGTTTGTGTTCTACAAAGTTGTAATTTAACACTAAACTAGTCTATAGCTATATACTAGTTAATGAAGCTTCATTTATTTATTAGGTCACTAACAAGACTTACACTAATTCAAAGATTCAGGATTCCGAATTGTAACAAAAACAATGCTAAATGAAGGTAACAACGGCATGCCAATTCAATATAACAGATTCCAATAATATAATAGTTATCCTATCTACTCGTATATAATTGAAATTATCAATTATTAATTAGTATATAGATATTGTCCTGTTTCAGGGGTTTAACACTAGTAGGTAGGTCTACCGTTAATTTGTGTTCATTTTACAACTTGCGGCTAACTATCCAGTGAAGGAAACCCAAATAAAAAACCAGCCAGCAACCCAGAGAACGGCGGAAACTACCTTGTTACCAAGTCGTGTTCCAAATTCGCTCGATGAAAAGTGGGGTGCTGAATCTTTTGTTCACCATTAGCAACAATTTATGTGCCCCTGACTATCCCGTATACGATATCATGAGCTTATGTATTTTTTGTATTCAATACTTTTTAAATAAAACAACAATTCGTGTCTACTTATTTTGCTCGTCAGTGTAGGCTATAATAAAAATCTGTGTAGGCGTATTATGATTTACGTAGAGTGCTTCCTTTGGACATGGAACCTCTTGAGGCCAGACAGGAAAACTGTATATTAATTACCAAATTACGGTGCCCTGTTCTAATATTTAGGTAAACCACTAAGTTTTAGGAGACACTGCATTCAAATTATTAAAGTTGAGGCTAAAAGTGAATGGAACATGAGGTGAAACTTTGTAAAAGAATGTCAAAAAAATTGTTTTCGTTTTTTCGTTACTTGATCATATGGAATCTACGCTATGTTGTCCCTCTGTGGGATTAACCTCCGATTTAACAAACGCAAATCAACGTTGAGCACCCCTCAGAAGTATAGCTGTCCCTTTCAGTTTTCATGTGACATTGTACGGGATAGCGTTGAGAGCGTTATTGACGTTGGTGTATTCGGGGGTAAGGCCTATTATTTGGGTGTATTCAGACAATGTCTCAAATAGGAATCCACCTCATCCTTTTGGTACTACAGCATAGATCATAATCAATGAAAAATATTCTCCTTTTCTTCTCTAATAATTGTTAAAATGGGGAACCCGTCACTTGTCCGAAATTTACTACTCCGAATTTCATTTGACTGAAAACTATTGACCAACATTTCATTTGCCAGATGTATTGTTTGACATATTTTTAACTCATCGAAGTATCTTTTGACGTAAGTGTCGTTATACCGAACTACGTTAAACCGAATTTCAGAATAAACTTTTTACTATTGCCCGAAGTCTTTTTCCAACTTTTTTCATTTACCAGACGACTTATTTGGCATATGGTCACTTTGCCTAAATCACATTTTACCGAATATTGCTAGGCCACAACTACTATATGATAACGTTCAACGTCTCGTTAATGTTGATTTTCAGTAATTTCAACATCAGGGCGAATCCGACTCAGTCAACCCCGACACCACGTGGTACTTGTTTTGCCCTACCCAAGAGTGTTATTTAAAAGCGCGTAGGCATGAAGGGGCGAGGCGGCCCGCGGGCTGAGGAGCAGGGGGCTAGGAGCGAGGTGCCGCGGCTGAGGCTGGCCGGCGAAGCCGGCCAACAAGCCAAAGCTGCGGTGCTGAGCGAAAGCCTTCTGCAACGATTAGCACGCGAGGAACCGCCGGAGCCCCGTAATGCCGGAGCCGTGACAGAATTTTTGTGTTTTCCTTAAACTTGCATGTTGAAAAATTGCATGCCGTTTGCCTTTTTTATTTTAAATTTAAAAAATTATTGACTGCTTTTATGCTGCTTGCATTGAAGCCGTAACTTTTTTATGATCGTTTGGTAAACTAAAAATATGGCAATCAAAACAGTGGTCTAATGATTGTTCTGGAAAACAATACTTCGGACAATTGTTATTTCGGCCAATCATCACTTCGGTAAAACGTTTTGTGGCCTAATGAAACGTCTGGCAAACGAAAAAAATCCAGTTGATAATTGGTCAACTGATACAGTGGCAAACGTCATTTCGGGAAAATGAAAAAATGCCGAACGAAAAAAAACGAAACGTTTTCGGGAAAATGAAATTTGGGAAAAGAAAATTCGGTCTTATGATAGGTAACCGTTAAAAGAAGAAGAAACAAAAAACGTCTCTGACTACCCCGCCTGGGATATCGTAAGCTTATGGTTTGTGCAATATTTTGGTAGATATAACGTTCATATCAAAGTAACACAGACGTACTGTAAAAATATTAGTTGGTCAACGTCAGTATTAAACAGGTAAACATACCACACGAAATATGCATTTTGTACTACATTTCACAAGCCTGCTGAACTCTAACATTATCTGTTAGTTCACGCTCTAGTGCCTTTAAAGCCAATACATTGCGATCTTTTTGTAGTCTACTGAACGTTTGTGAAAATGTGACAACGGTTCTTCTATTATTGGGTTGTAGGCATTTTTGTTTAGATTTAAACCTACCCTATTTTTGGGGTGTGTTCCACTATTTCCATGTAAATAGATAATAGAAATAGTGGGACAAGCGATATTTTCAATTTTTATCCCATTATTTCTAATGCGTCAAAAAGAAACGCTATGTTAGGTATTTGAAAAGTATACCACTTTTAATGAATAGATTAAAATTGAATCATTCTCGGTATTAAAAAAAAACAAATACTCGTTTGAACGAGGAAATAAATAAAATAGTTTCTGTATGTACAGAGGCGCTTACATCAACCTTTACAAAACCATTGCAAAATGGTTCTTATGTCAGCGGCATAAGGAGCCCCTATGTAAAGGTTGATGTGAGCGCCTCTGTACGCCGTCATAAGAGGTGATGATGTTTTTTTGACGCAGCCGACAGCAATAGAAATAGTAGGACAATCAGTCTGAAACAGTCCCAGTATTTCTATCAATAGAAATATCTGATAGAAATAGTGGGATACACCCTATGTTTGCTGTCTGAATTTTTTAAACAACTGTATACAGGGTGAATATTTGGTTTGTCGCGTCTATTTGCCATTTGATGGCATTGCTGAATTTTAAAGTGTTATCTTTTGCATTTTTAACTGCTCGTTTGAATGTTGTTTATTTTAAAGTGTCAACTTGAAACATTTGCTTTGGCGAATGGTTGGGGTTTTTTTACTGAACCTTTCATATTTTATAGAAGTCGAATTTTACACCTCTGTGGCCGCCAGTGGAAGGAGGTTAGCATGAAAACCCAAAGGTCCCAAGTTCAAATCACGCGATTGTAATGTTATGTACGGATTTTTTTAACATACCTAGTTTGGCTTTTCGATCATGAAATCACATAGTGGGGTAGCGTGGCAAAGTGGCGTATGCATACGTGTTTTTTTGTATTGCGAAAGAATGTTACTCTTTCAAAATAAAGGTGGTGAAGAACCAACTTAATAAGAGGCGGTGATAATTTCGATACGTAGGTATGTAACTGCGTACATCGATACGTTTTTCCTATAAATCGTTTTTTCAACCTACATCGGGATGGTAATTACAGATTATCTAAAAATGAGTTCGATATTCTAAAAATGTAATATCAGCTGTAAAGATATAATTTTGATTTTAACATGTAATTTGTATTTCAGTACCTTTTAATTTCAGAACCTTTAAATTTAATTACCTATCTATTCCTACTTCTTCTTCGATTCTATGTAGGTTATTCATTTGCCTTTCTGATGAATTTATGTCACAAAAAAATAAGCTTCGATTCGGTTATAACGATTGATAAGACGGAAGTCTCTAAAAGTAATTTGCAGATAGGTATCAGTTGGTAAAGTGGACAAAATAACCTCATAAAACTGACTAAGAGGACCAAATTAAAAATGATAAAACCGTTGAACAGCCAAGCCTTTATCGCTGGCCACCAATATGAAAAGGTACTAAAACAAAAAGATTAATTTTATAAGATCCGTTCAAGTATCTCATAATTAAACGTTTTATAAAAAGAAGAAGGATAATTAATTTGCGCTTCGCAGAAACCGCCTACGAAATCCTCAAAAATCTTTCTTTTACGAGGAAAAAACAGAATTTCTTTGGGCATTCGATTTGGCTCGACGCGTCGACAATAGGGCGGGAAGTTTGAGTACCCACCCTTAAATCAGGATGCCATAAAATTGAAAGACAATTTATTTTTGTGAAATTCTTAGCAATTCGAATGCTATTTTTATTACATTTGCGAACGACTCGAAATCACATTAAAATTAATGTCTTCGACGAAGAAACTGTTGTTTTGTAAGCTTGATTTTGTTATTTTAGAGTTGTGCTACGAGTATTACACAATAGATACGAGTATAACAAATATTTGGGTCATTTATATTCGTCAGATTTTGATTTACATTATTTTACATAGACACTCTTAAACAAGAATTTATGTGGATTTTTAGAGTAGTACCTTCTTGTTTGAATTTCCTTCTTTAAATAAAAGATACAGCATCAATAATGGTGATTATTACATAGAAAAAACCACTACTTACTAACTTTCGTCTATGTAGACATATTTTACTTAGTAAAATATTTCTTTGAATGTTATAGGTTACCTTAAACACATGAAATAACACTGGCTCACAGCTAAAATACATCAGAAAGATTTGACCGATCAGTTAGGGTCTCGATAGCCTAATGGTTAGAACAGTCGCAGAAGAAACTGGTTTGAATCCCGCCAGAAATATTTTTTTTTTGGTATTTCCTTCTTAAATGTAGTTGTTTAACTAAATTAACTTACAGTAGTTTAGCATCAGCATAAAAAAGCCAGAAAACAACAGGGAAATCCGCGTGTAATTCAAAACTAAAACAACCCTGGTCTAATCAGGACACGAGGCCGATATTTTTCCTATGTTAGTAAAAAACAAACGAATTCTTATCTCGCTATATTAGATTTCCCGTGTTACACCTGTCGGGATTATTTAATTAAGGAATGTTCCGTTCTCCGAACGACGCCTTGGAGGACACTGAAATCTTGGATGTTACAATTGAGAATAAATATTGCGAGCCAAATGAAAATGCTGTTTTGCCGATTAGGTTTTTTACTAGCGCTGTTTTGGAACTTGTGCGAGTGTTTGATAAAATGTAAAAAGAAGGAAAATGGAAAATTATTTATTTAACTATTATGTAAGTTTTTCGAAAATAAGGTAGACTTCTTCTTTGAAGGGTGAAAGATAATTGTGACAGGAGAGGCCGCCCTCCCGTTACAAATCAATTTTCGCAATGCTTTTTCTGTTTCTTCATGTTAAGGATTTTAGCCAGTCTGTCAGCAGTTCTTAAATTCAAAACCAAAGTAGGTATACGTTTCGAGAGAGAAAGTATGGAACTAGAGACGGACTAAATTGGTGCAGCATCAATCAAATTACTAAAGTTCGATATTTAGCCAAAATGGTCCCTTGTGGATTTTTAGGAGGCTTTGCGGATTGCAGAACGTGAGTTCTGTGTAGTAAGGCGAAGGCCTATTATTGGGTATACGAGGTTCACGCCAACAGATTCACAAGTTTGAATGATTCTTAAACTTTCTGGTTGCATTTTTCACTATATAAACACTAAATAAACCGGGTTTTCTGCAACATATAACTACGGTAAAAACTACTGTTTTACCTGTATTTGCCCGACGTTTCGGCGACAATTGCATGTGCCGTGGTCACGAGCGGACTCAAACCGGAGCGTCAGCGGAGTGTAGTTATATGTTGCAAAAAACCCGGTTTATTTAGTGTTTATAAATGATTCTTGCTTGAGCAAGAATCATAAAAACAGACAACAATGAAACATAAAAACATGGGTTGACCCATGTCTTTATGTTTCATTTTTGTCTAAACAAATCTAGAACTTGTTTCATAACTAAGCTTAACAAAGAATACTAATTGCTTCGTGAATTTAAAAATTATTAAATAATTACTTGCAGTTGGGCTCGGTTATTTATTTAACTATTCGGAATACTAACATCTGGGCTTAATGTGTTTTTATAAATTTCCATTAAGGCCTACTGTCTACATAACCATACATCATAATAATTATGAACGCTTTTGTTCAGTTGAAGATTTCTTACAGCTTGTGTGTAGCTTGGGTGCATTCTCTCTCATACATTGTGTATTCAAGTTGTGTACTGCAAGGTCCAGTTCTCTTCCCTTGCTAATCTGTACATAACAGGTTGTGCATTTCGGTTCGTCTCCCTCACTTATGTAATTGTCGACTGTACTGGTACATTACATATAAATGTTTAGGGACTGGCTTTCAAGCTGTTATGCTGAAATTGTAATTACAGTGAAACGTTGTTGTTTGCGCAAATACTATGTGTAAATAAGAGTACCTTGCACACTTGTAGACGGTAATCAACAGATTAACTTTGAAGACCCGTTCAGCTCAGTGGTTGGTTTCCTGGGATGGGCGTGGGTTCGATTTACGCACTATCACTGATGTTTGGGAAGATTGTAAGAGGGTGAAGTGCACGCGGACGAAATCGCGGCTATTCTGTTTTACTATCCTACTGAAAATATCTCAATGGCGATTGAAATATTTTAAGCTTGGATTTAAGAAAAACCTTTGTACTAAGAACTCATATGTTTATTATTGTTTCAGCATTTTCCATGCAGCATCTTTACTAAAGATCTAAAAACTAGAAAAAGACTGTCCGGCCTGTTGATGGTCTCGGTAGCACAGTGGTTAGTGCAGTCGCCCGGTTTGCGAAAGATGCGTTTTCGATTCCCGCCTGATGCCAAAAATTACCAAAGGTCTTTTTCTGGTTTTCAGATCTTAAGAAAAACCTACGGCAATACTTACGGCAACAAAATCAAAGCAACATACTTAAGAAGTATGTAGTTAACTCTTAACTGTTGAGGGGTCGTTTAATCCGCTCTCAAAACAACGTTAACAGGTCGGATTAGAATGTTTATCTAATCGGGAGTTAGATCGATGTTAACTACGATTAAAGGTTTTAATGTTTTTAGATCAAATCTAAGGGAGAACCTCTTACATTATTGAAAACCATTTGTGAAAACCAAAACCAACGAAAAAGCTTAGATCAAGGGGCCCGAGGCCTTATTAGCGCGTTGCGATGCGCTGCGTTGCAACATATTATGTGCGACGCGACGCTTAACATCATGTGGCATGTTTATAAAAAAAAAACGATTACAAGAATTTTTTTTTTGTTTAATTAAACGCGCTTATCTCAGAAACTACTGTAGTTCGAAATAAAAAAGTTTTGCTTTGAATAGTCAATTTTTTATTTATAGAACTACCTATGTGGTTGATAGGATTGCAGCAGCATTCAATATATTTTTTGTGTTAAAGGATGATGAACTACTAGCGGCCACCCGCGACTTTGTCCGCATTACGTAAGGACTTCGTTAAAAACGAATGTATATATAAATACTCGCGACCCACCCCCGCTTAGGGTGCAATAGGATTGTTTTTATACATATAAACCTTAATCTTGATTCACTCTATCTATTAAAAAAACCGCATCGAAATCAGTTGCGTAGTTTCAAAGATTTAAGCATACAAAGGGACATAGGGACAGAGAAAGCGACTTTGTTTTATACTTATAGTAAAGTACTTAATGACTTATTTATATTTACTTTACTTTCCACAGCATTTCTTCTTAATTTTGGTACCTTAAAGTTTAATCTCATTCAATTGGATCAAGCGTATTCTTTTTATTCAACAAATATACAAAAAAACAATACTGTTCTGGAACATTGCGACAAATAAATAATGTACTGACTAACTAAGTAGCGAGATACTGAAACAAAACTGAATTCCTCACCAATATCCTGCTCAAACAGATGCAAATCTTTCCCAACTCCGTCGGAATGTGTCGGATGTTCATCTTAATAACATTAGGGTCCGTCGATAAGGTTCCGAAGGCAGTTACGCCGCTAACTGCAGTTTAACTGCTAGTTATTACCACTGTCGTATGTCCCTTGCCTTTATGTGGTAAGTTTGGGACAGTGGTTTGTACGCCCTCAATAGCAGTAGTAAAATATTGCTTGTTAAGAGTTTAAGTAATAAAAGTGTTTTGTTCTCAATAATTATATTTTGATTGTTGACATTTTTCACTTCGTTGGTCGATTATTTCACACTGGTGCTGTCAGGATACCAGTATCGCAGAAGCTGTTTTTATTTATTTATTTATTCGTACACAAGCAGATATTTACAGTGGTACAACATTTGGGACAGAACCAGTACAGGTGAGCTTATCTCTAAAAAAGGGATGTCTTCCAGCAGACCATGATGACAGGAGAGATGTAAAAAAAGCAAAAAGGGTGAGAATAGACTCACAGCTCACTTTTTTTGTGTGCTTTCGTATTATAATTTATGTACTTCTGTTTTTATTTAAGTTTTTTGTCTAGTTTCTTATGTTTTTATTCGTATTGATTGCTATAAAATGTTTATTTTTATTCAAGAGCTTCTTTTATAGATAGATTGTACTAAACAGGCGTGGGGACCGCCTCATCATAAGCGGTTCTGCAGCCTGTTCGGAAAAACCCCGGCTCGGAGTTCATTCACAATCAATCATAGTGGCTTTAGACTATCTCTATGTTGGTCGTTGAAATATATTTAGTTTAGCCATACTCAGAGTATGTGACTGCAGCAGGCTAAAGCTGAGACAGCAATTTTCTTGTCTACCACATCCGTAGAAAAAGTGACCTGAGAGCCCGTTCACTGCCCACTAGCGCCTGTATTTTGGGCAAAATAAGTTCATTGTTTACATTAGTTCCAACGTAAGAAACACATTTGGAGCTTTTGTTTCATGAAAAATGGTAACTACGTAATTTCGTGACAATTTAGCAGAATTTTGATGTAAACGCTTATCCCATTAATCACAGGATAGCATTGTAGAATGCAGAAACTGATTATTAATGTTGCGAATATTCCTGGAAATATTTTGATTATAGAATCGGCAGGTGGATCAGGCAACTGTTTTAGTTTGTAATTTATTAAACGACAAATTATAAACCTCAATTATTTTAAAATTATGTTTTTATTTTGATTATTGTTTAAACGTATTTGAAATTTAAGTATAACATTAGATGTTCCTAGGTGGAAGGTATGTAAAATCTTAGTTTATTATACTCGTATTTATAAAGAAATATCAAAAACATCGTTATTTAAATTGACCTAAAAATACTTGTACCGCTCATGACCCGCGTAAGTTCACAGGAAAGGTGCATCATTTATAGGCAGTAACAATATTCTTCAATGTCAGAATAATGTCGACAACAGGATATGATGAGAACAAAAGAAGAAACTTTATTTGCAATTTGCATGTCAGCTGTTTCATCCCCCAATGCAAAGTTCTTTTGTTACGATGGATAAACCATGATTTAAATGATGATGATTTCGAAATGGCAAGAGATACTCGTACTAGACATGGAGTCTTTGAACAGCATTTACAAATGAGCTTACTAAAACAAACGGATTGAAACGAACGTCTCATATGCAAGTAAAGGTAGTGTAAAGGCAAAACGCTTCTGCGCCATCCATTTTAGGGCTGCTATGCTATTTTGGCTAACGCCAAATCCCATATCGATCGTGATAAAAAAAAACGATCACATTCGCGTTGTTATGGAGTTTTACAAAAAGCCCAAGTACAATATATCACATCAAATTCGTTCGATGAGCAAAAGCACGTTAAGCACTACCTAGGAGTAGGTACCTTTATTAAATTTCGGGAAAAGGTAGTAGTACTTAAGTATTAGGTATATCAATTAAGAAGGCGTAGCATGACTGTTTTTGTAATTACTATTTAATTAAATAGTGACGCTTAAATAACGACTAACATTTCCCTAAAGATTAAGTAGAAATTCCTCATGCACGTATGTTTAAAATGTGATAAATTAAAGTCTGCACGTAAATTCGCTTAGTAATTTTCTTTTAACCCCACACATACAAATACCATCACATTATTTCACACCCTTTTGTTTTCGAGCGTTTTAGAATCCGGAACGGTGTGTATATCGCTAAATTCAATTAAGTTTCTTTCGGTGGCCCAAGTGACAAGAGCAAGGATGAAATAATCTAGCAAATCTTTTTAACAAAAAAACACGTTAATCTGTATTTCTAAACTGTAGATTTGTATAGTTTTTAGTGTGCAATAAAGATAATATATGTCTATTTACTGTCGTTTACATCCAATATGAAAAGATTCAGCATATTTGTTTAATATATGCTTGGAAACTAATCTCACTGTCATACATTTTTGGTACAAAAATCACAGTTCCCTAATAAACATGTTTAAGTATGGGTTCATTCAGTGATTTATATTGCCTTTAATTGCGATTGCGCAAAGATTTCGTGAAACCGGTCCACACAAGACGGAACGCAGTCATTAGTATAAACAAAAAGAGGAAGAAACGACATCCGCGTACCAAAAGTTGCCACACAAAGACTGGTCCAATGCACCTGTCTTCAAGCCAATTGGATAGCGATAACGACTTGTTTAAGTGCACGTTATTCATACGTCAATGTCATCTGCCCTATTTTCGAATTCGCGAAGTATGAACGTAACGTATCTTCCTCTTTTTGTTCAATTCAATGAACGCAGTAGACAGATCTGGCATGACAGTTCTGTTAAATTTTATCCAAAGGCAAGTAAAACTTCCTAGCAGCAGAAGACGTATTTTAGCGCTTCCAAATTTTTACATTTCGAAGAAAGGGAAATAGGTAGGTGGTGAAAATTTACTTTTAAAAATGCTCAGAAATTGCGAAAACCCGAAATGTTATCGAGCTAGCTGTCGATTTCGCTCGATAAGGAAGGGAAATCGGTAGTGAAAATTAACTTTAAAAAATTGCCCAGAAATCGCGGGAACCTAATTATCGAGCCACCTGTCGATTTTACTAGTTATAAATAGAAACAAAACCTCTACATCCCATGGCTTGCAGTTGGACACCGTAAAATGGCTGTTCTCGTGCCCTCGCTACATAAATCGGCCCGTTAAATCGACCCACCAATTCTCACGGGGATTCCGTCGCCCTCTAAAATTTACTTAAAGAAAAATTGCTACGTTATTGCGAAGGAATATAATCCTGGATTCGATTCGGGATTTAGAGTGCGTAAGTAATGTACTTGTAACTTTACTTTTCACGCATTAAGGTTGGATATATTTTAAACACGAGAGATTGCTACTCAACAACTTCTCATAATAAACTACACTATAAGTGGGTACTTCTATTAACGTTTAACGTAATCTAAAGTTTTGTCTCTTTTATTCTTATTGCTGTCAACATTTGCAAGTAAGTAACAATCGCGGATATGGGCTAAATCAATGTGGCAAGTTGCCACTGGCAACACTGAATTAATTTTTAAATAACGCGGAAGTCTCTAAACTGCGGTACACTGAAAAAAGTATTTAGTCATAAATAGCCAAAAATTGTGTAACCTGTTACATAAAAATAGTGACTACATAAGTATAGTTCTTAGTAGACAAACTCGGTTTTGTTAAAATAGTTTGGTTATTAGTAATCAAACAAAAATGATTACTCCCCAATAAATTTATAGTTTAAGAGTAACCAAAGTGTTCGAGTAAATTACTTAATATTTGTGTTACGATGAATAAAGCAGTAGTGTAAAAATAGAGCACTTGTTATGTTACTACGTATATAACTGTTTTGTTATAAATAACTACGGGTTTGGTTATTGGTAACCAAACTATTTTGTTTTTCGTAGCTGTATTATAGATTTAGTAGTAACAGTTCTATCATGTAATGTGTAACTGAACCTTTTGGTTAACAGTTACATCACTTTTTAGTAGTTAGTAGAGGTAGAATTTCCCAGCTGACTTCACGGATTATCAGTCGCGCCAATACTGGTTCTTTGTATGAAAACATACTTACGTAGTAAGGGATGCGAAGCTAGCGATGGTATTTCATAGAAATACATAGAAACCAATAGTGTCACGACTACTAGTCCGTGGAGTCTTAAAATAATACCATAAGCGTGTTTCTCAAATATTTATTTTAGACCCAAAACCTTTGTAACGTACCTACATTTCCAGGCCCCACGACCGCTGATAGTCAGAAATCGTTCAACTGCTTCGTCCGCTGGTGGCACCTCCATTCTCGTAAGCGGATTGATAATACTATTGTTTGAATAGTAATTCATTTGGGAAAAAATAAGTAAAAAAAGCACTCGCGCGCGCCATGACTAGCACGCAAGACGGAATGAACAGGTTTCTATAGGTCTCGCTTGTCAACGCCTGCGAGCGGGAAATTCCCAAAAACGTTTCGTTACGCGCAACATAATTTTAATAGCCGCCTACAAAATAGTTGAAATTTTTATTTTATTTGTAGAAGTTTTCTTTAACAATTTTCAACAAAACTATTTAGCTGCAAACACTTTTTTACTAAGTTAATAAACAACACTTTATTTATGTTAAAACAAAATAATTAGTCTTACCTAAGATAAATTATAATGTAGAGTTTGGTTAATAAACCAGTACAATGTTATGTTACAAGGTCCCGAAACCGAGTTTGACAGTAAATAACAATAACTTTGGTAGCTGAGAACCAAACTGAATCAACTGAAATGATTATGTAAAATGCAACAGTAGCAGTTTGTCTAAACGTAAATAAAATTTATTTGTTAATAAACAAAGTTTGACTATTCCTCGGTTAGCTAAACTATTTTTGTTAAATACTTTTTTCAGTGTATCCAGACTTAGTTTAAATACTAACACTTTTTTGCTAAGATATGGCACAAGTAAGGCGAACTTAAAAATTACATAGCACACATAAACGGCCTATATACGTCCCACTACTGGGCACAGGCTTTACCTCAACTATGAGTTGGAACGAGCCATACTCCAACACGCGGGCCCAGTGCGGATTGCTGGAGGGGTGTAAGGTTAGTGAGCAACCTTAATTTCAGGTGTTATTAAGCCGCCCTAAGGCTTCAACAAATTTCGGTCGGGGTAGTCACCCCTCCCATTTCCGACCCAGCGTGAGTTGCTTTACAGCAGCGATCGTCGCCGATCGTCTCAATAGCACTCACACTACTCCCAGGTGTGTGAGTCTTGTTAGAGGTATCCAGACCGACAGATTGACAGATTCATATTAGTTAAATTTGAGTTTTATCTCTCAATTCCCCACTTTAACAAATCATAATACGAGTATACAACTAGCATCATTTCAAGATTCATACATCAAAATGATAGCTATTCCAGCAACTTGCTATCTACCTACAAAAAGCTTATAAATGGTAGCTACTAACTTGCTTTATATTTTAAACGTATTTTTTAATTGTGAGTTTTCCAAGTCGAATCCTTTATGCTTAATTGTAATTACTCTGTATGAGAATATGCATTTGTTCAAACCTTTGAGCGTTTGAGAAATTATTTCACTTCAAAGTGCTTTGTTCACTGTAATCATATATTTCTCTAGAATATTGTTGGTCTGGTCATAATTTATTTAGTTTAATTCACTAATGAAAGAAAGTTTCAGGTGCTTTTAACATATTTCCATTGAAATATTATGAGTTAGTTTAAGTAATATGTGTCTGATGTATGTCTTTCTGATTAATAAAGTCATTATGAATTCAACTGTAATATTTTCTAAGGGATTAACTTCGGAATAACATAATAACATACATAAACGGCCTATATACGTGCCTACTGTAAAGTTAGTGTGCAACCTTAATGTCAGATGTTAACAAACCGCCCTTAAGGCCTCCGACTAGGCTTAACGACTGACATCTAACGACGTCAGCCGGGACCAACTGCTTAACGTGCCTTCCGTAGCACGGAGATGCCTGAAATACACATCACTAAATTTCGGTCGGGGTGGTCACCGATCACTGTCACGTAATAAGATAAAATTTAAAAGCTAAATTTTGGGATACAAGATTATATTTTGACCTAACTAGGGAATAACTGACACATACGCTAACGACTGAATTCCAAACGAAGAAGCCAGAGGGACGCTGGTTCAATTTAATAATTTATTGCAATACCATACCATTATATTTATACAAGTGTGCTAAAGTTTAAGTTACACTTTTTGGTTGTTACCGTCAATCCGTTATGGTGGTCAAAAAAAAAAGTAGTAAAAAAAGTATTTGAACTCAACGTAGTGAGGTGCCAGGCGCGACCCCCTCATGAGTTCTCTGAGGCTTAGTACTGGTGGTAGAGTGAACCACCGTGAAGCGAAGAGAATGGAGAATGGCAGTATGGTGGACTTGCCACCCACCCACTGCGGCCCGTAAGGGCGACACTTGGGGTTTTAGGTCTAGTTTGGCCTGCAAGCGCCCTGAGGCGCTCGGTGGAGGCCAGTGATCCGCGGCTGGCTGGCTGGCCTCGCCATCGCCAGGCCGCGACGCACAGGGGATCCCCCCCATATTCGGGTCACTCTGATTTTATATCGATGTTTTCCATCACCACAGCGCTATCCGTTTTTTTTATAATGAATATAACATTATTTCGCCAAATAGGACCAAATGTTAATTAAAATAATTTGACATTATAAAAAGAGTTTGAATGCTTTATGAAATTGGCCGCATAAATAACGAAACTCATGAATGTAGCCTAATGACCAAATAAATCTCATTATGCAGTAACATCACAGAACACAATCCAAATCTGTGATTTAACGCACCATAACTTGCGTTTATTTTGTTAGGTTTTCGAAATTTAGTGCCTAGAAATAAACAAACATAGGTAAATCTACAAAACCGAATTAAAACATCGTCACACCAAGCAGTGCACGAACGTTTGTACTGTGCGGAAATCGAACCCGGGATCTCTGGGGTACCTACTAAAGTTAAACTGCTATGTAATGTAGTGAAATTATTACTTTCCAGAAATGTCAGTAAGAAAGTGTGACACAGAATAGTTAGCACTATTATTCACCATACACGAAAGTATGATAAGTATTGCCATCAACATGGAATAAGATGACATCTGATAAATCTAAGTAGGGGAAAGGGGGGCACAACGGGGACGCGAGGCACGACGGGGTCACCCCCATATACAAGTAACTACGCATTCTAGGCGCGTTTTGTTTTAGCCAATAAGAGGGTATTTCTCATCGACATTAAGCACGGCAGTGACCGGAGACCACAGTGCACGCGTTTCGTGTTGACGTTCAATTCTTTTTTCCGGCGACATTTCATGGTATTTTGAGTCGATACCAAAACGTGTCTAATAAGGTAAGTGTTTAGTTTACTACAATCATTTCGTTTGGTGTGTTAAACTACTAGCATTAAGTTTTGATGTGTTTTGAGCAAAATCACTCCAACCTTGAATTGTTTTTTTCGTTAATTATTTTAAATTATGTTAGACACGGGGGCATAACGGGGTCGTGGCTAAGGGGCATAATGGGGTACCATTTTTGCCCCTGTATGGTCTGTTCATTTGAAAATATTACAGTAATATTATTTGTTTTGTATTAGGTTTGTACGAAATTACAAAAATATAAGCGCCGTTGGTCGGCAGAAATCATCAACAGTCAACTATCTCAGAACCTCAGCCTGGACCATCTAAGCCAGATGAAATCTGCGTTTCCCAATCTCCAATTCGAAGAGTTTGTCGTGATTTGACAATTTTCTTTGAAAACGCTTCTCCTAAAGACATATTCTCCCTATCCCCTCAGACGACCTAACGAACCAAGCGAAAAAAAACTATCGTAGAGGGAAGACAGTCTTCGGAGCGTTGGGTGGCCTGCGAGCGATGTGGACAGGCCAATACAGCCTGTGCCGGAGTTGATGACGCAGATTTAGAAGAAATCCACACCAGTACCAGTTAAAATAGTGTACCCCGTACTGCCCCGAACTGGGTACCCCGTGCTGCCCCTACCCTGGGGCATAATGGGGTTTTCGTAGAGGCTCCGTAAAATTTTAATAAAAAATATTAATTGCTTTTTTACCACACCAAATTCACTGCCAAATAATAAATGTATAAGTAAACAAAAAGTTGTGATTACTTTTTAATAAAAATATTCCATACTTTTTTTTTATTGTTTATTTCCCTTAGCGTCCCCGTTATGCCCCCCTCTCCCCTACGTAAGTTTTAGAATTTAGGTAAGTTTTAGAATTTAAGTAAGTATTAAAATTTAAGTAAGTTTCAGAATTTAGAACTACGTGTTCTACGTGTCAGACGGTTTTCAAAAACCGTGAGTTCAGCCCTCCTCCTCTTATAGTAGAAACAAGGTGGACCGACGACTGGTCAGGGTCGCGGGAAGCCAGTGCAGGACCGATCGTTGTGGAGATCCTTGGTAGGCCTATGCCCAGCTGTGGGCGTCGTTCGGTTCAAATGATGATGATGTTATATAGTAGAAACGCGAATTACTTTTGGCTGAAAGAGTTTCGGTAAATTGACAGTAATGAAATAAATCATTGTTTTCGTCTGTTTAATTTTTGAACAATGCTTTCGGACGATTTTTGATTTGATGATTACATTGTGAATGTTTTTTTTCTTTTATTAGGTACCGTCGAAAAGAAAAATCTTCAAAGACTATAATTTTTTAACGAGCTTCCATTACGTTTCCGACTCAGCTTTATTAATTAAAACAAGGAAGCACCATTAAAAGCATACCTTTTCCATATCGTGTGAACCATTTGGAAATTTATTCAGGACACTCATTCGCCACTCATTAAATAATATCACAGTAACATTTATTTGACGGTTTTGCCGTTTAGATTTTGTGCCTTGACTGCAAGTAATAAAGTGAATTCTAGCTTGTCGCTGCTATTGAAATATTTCAATTTGAGCGTTATTCTGGCAATTTGAATTGCAGGATCTGTTGTTAGGTACAGTCGTGGCCACTACTTCTATGTCCTTTGGGTTTGGCATAATCACTTACTTTGCATTACTCAGAAATGCATTTAGAGTGCTATTCATAATTTGCATTCACCTTGCTCTTCATTATCCCTTTTGTGAGATACAACTGCACATTATCCCTTTTAATAATAATTTATTTGTTTCAGGCTACATATTATATTTTATAGATCTTAAAAAACATAATGGCCCATATTATAATTACCTTAAAGACGAACATACATACATAACAAAAACCAAAAAACTACGCGTTACTTTGAGCTGTGTCGGGAAGCCGGCCTCGGAACCGCCGGAACATGAGACCTTTCGGCCAAAATAACATTTTCTCGAGACTCTAGCCGTTTGACTCTCAAAGAGAAATTGGTCTTTATCCTTATGCACTCCACGATTTCCTCAGCCTTCGTAGAGTTAGGAAGCCGGGATACTTTCAACATCTTTTAGGATACCACATTACTGTCACTGCTAGTAGATGTAGGTTCAAAGAATTTATTCTCATAAAAAACATAAAGTTTACATAAAATGAGAATACAACATTTTACCTAATACATGTTTACACTGTGGCTAACAAACACATCAAAGGCCGGTAGTGCAAAAAAAAAATGTAACACATCAATGACAAACATGAAAACACACGGGGGGACACTACATCGTATTAAATAGTGTAAATGAATTTCTTTAATTTATTTTTAAACTGTGGTTTACTGTCGCAATCTTTTATATCGCTAGGTAAGTCGTTAAACAGCTTTACTCCCTCAAAAAGTATAGTTTTTTTCCATAATTAGTACGCGGCGAAGTTGTTTGTAGTTTATTAGCATTTCTTAGATTATGTCTATTTTCCTTTTTATGAAGAGTTATATTTGATCTTAGGTTTCGTATCGATGTGATTTTAGGTTTCGTATTCTCATGCGAGAAATGCGTAAACACGATAATGTTCAGCATTACCGAGACGATGATAAATCCAATAACACCATTTTTCAAACTCACTCTAAGGTGGAAACCTTGTCTCGGTGGCTGTAGCGTAATGCGTTTTCCGGCTAGACCGAGCCTAGAATGAACGACTTAAAAAAGGCTGCTGGTAGGCAGTGGATGTGATAGGTAAGCTAACGTCTGAGTGAACGTCACGTAGAACGTAAAATGGGACGTAACGTGAACGAAACGCACAACTACTGAGCTGGTGAAAAGCATCCAGATCGTGCCGTCCCACCAAGGAGAGCAAAAGAAGCCTTCGACGTCTATGTCATTTGCCTTGTTGAAATTGATTGATAACTTACTTCTATACTTCTGTTACTTTAAAATTTTGTCGAACAAGGTTAATAAAGAAAGAAATGAAAAACATTTATTGATTTCGGACATCGCAACGAACAGATATAAACAAACAAAAGAGAATGGTAAGATAATGAAGAAAAATAAACAAAAAAATCCACCAGACAGCAGTGTCACGATGTCCAAAATTAAGTGTACCAGTGGGGTCCTAATGGTCGGCTAATGCCTGGACCTGATAGGCTCAGACTAAACACACATCTTCCACAAAGTCTATTCTCTATTCCAAACCATCTTCATAAACGAACGCGCAGCCACTCACATGATGATGTGATACTTAGGTAAATGATTAAAAGACAAAATGTAATACATTACATTCATTGTCTACAGACAGATTTGAACTTTAGAAGTGAACAATAAATTCTTCCCACTGCCTATCAGTATAATAATGTTTGTACCATTTGAGACCAGTAACAAAAAACAAATCACCAAAATGATGAATCCCAAAATCCCAACACAATAGATGTCCAAAGAGAACAAATGACATGCAAGCAAACAATTCGCACTAAAGACACGAAGAATCAGGGGAACACTCGCCGGAACAATCGGGGCAAAGTAAAAATATATTATTCAACGAGAAGATTCTCGTGCCGATTAAATTTTGTTTACTCGCTTTCCTAGGTCGCCGGCCAGTGAAGAGAATCTTATTGATAGCAATTTCTGAATAAAACTAAGTACCTACTTAGTTCTTTTCTTAGTTTTCGTAATTTCAACATTTTCATCATGTTTAGAAGAAACGCAAATGGAGAATAATGATCAAAATCTGGAAAATGAAGTAAAAACATTAACCACATATTTTTTACATTGTGGAGATGACACGTTTCATTGGATAACATTGGACATTATTCCATAGAGCGCCATGTAGCCATAAACTAGGCAAAGTTTACTACTACTATTACTACTACTTGTATGACGACGTGATACCTAAATCATTAAAAGACAAAATGTATTGTAAATAGATTTGAACTTTCTAAATGAACGAATTCTTCCCATTGCCTATTAGTATAATAATGTTTGTACCATATTGAGACCAGCAACAAAAAAAACAGAAATCCGTAAATTCCAACACAATGGATGTCCAAAGAGAACAAATTACATGCAAGCAAACAATTCGCACTAAAGACACGAAGAATCAGGGGAACACTCGCCGGAACAATCGGGGCAAAGTAAAAATATATTGTTCAACGAGAACCGAGATTCTTGTGCCGATTAAATTTTGTTTACACGCCTTCCTAGGTCGCCGGCCAGGGAAAAGAATCTCATTGATAGCAATTTCTGAATAAGACTAAGTTGTTCTTTTCTATGTTTTCGTAATTTCAACATTTTTATCATTTAAATTGAAAACGCAATGAAATGATAATTGATCAAAATCTAGGAAACGAAGTTAAAAATACTAACCACATAATTTTATATATTGTGGATTTCATTGGATAACATTAGACATTATTCCATAGAGCGCCATGTAGCCATAAACTAAGCAAAGTTTACTACTACTACTACTAGTTGTATGACGACGTGATACCTAAATGATTGAAAGACAAAATGTAATGTAGACAGATTTGAACTTTTGAAATTAATAACAAATTCTTCCAATTGCCTATCAGTATAACAATGTTTGTACCGTATTGAGACCAAGAACAAAAATAACAGAAATCCCTAAATCCCAACACAATGGATGTCCAAAGAGAACAAAGTACATGCAAGCAAACAATTCGCACTAAAGACACGAAGAATCAGGGAAACACTCGCCGGAACAATCGGGGCAAAGTAAAAATATATTATTCAACGAGAACCGAGATTCTTGTGCCGATTAAATTTTGTTTACACGCCTTCCTACACGGAAAAAAATGTTTGCTATAACCAAGACTGATTAAATTCTCAAAAAAAATGTTTTAAACTAAGTGTTTATTTTTTTAATATAAGTATATATTCTCAATCCAAAAAAACGTGTATTGTTACGTGAACACTAATAAAGTCTTGTTATAAATTCTTGCAATAAGTAAAAAGTTTTGGTTCAAGAATATTACTGTTTCATTCGAAGAAGATATCCGTTTTGCCTTAAGAGTTTGAAAATAATCGATATCAAGATGATATTGTCTTAAAGTAAGATGATATTATCATCCATTTAAGACAATTTTATTTTTTTTGACCGAAGATAATATTATTTCTTGATCGAATAAATGTTAACTCTAAACAAGAATAATTTTACTCCTTTTAACCCTATTTAATTATTATCGGCTGAACAAAATATATTGTCTTGACCCAAAAGACGTTTTCTCTATTCGAGAACATAGCACTTAAAAAAGGCTCTGTTTAACTAAGACAAAACTGTTCTCAAAAAAACTGTTTTAATTCAACAGTTTATTTTCTTAACATAAGTATAATGTTCTTAATCCAAAAAATCGTGTATTGTTACGTGAACCCTAATATAGTCTTGTCATAAATTCTCGTATTAAGTAAAAAGTTTTGGCTCAAGAATATTATTGTTTTAATCGAGGAAAATATCCGTTTTGCCTCAAGACTTTGAAAATGTTCAATGTCAAGATAATTTTATCTTATAGTAAGAAGATATAATCATTCGATTAAGACTATTTCATTATTGTTGACTGAAGAGAATATTATTCCTTAATCTAATACCAAAATGTTTACTCTGTACAAGAATAATTTTACTTCTTTTAACCTAATTTAATGATTATCGGCTGAACAAAATATATAGTCTTGACGTAAACGACGTTTTCTCTCTTTGAGAACATAGCACTCTCGTTTCTAATCATTATTATCAACTTACCTCAAGAATTATAAGTTTACCTGTATTCTTAATTCAACAATCAGTTCATTTTCGTCCAAGAATAACTATATTCAAACTGAAAACTAAAAATATACTTGCGGTTCGAATTAATTTTCCTATGCAAAGAAGCTATTTTACTTAATTTAGTAATGTCGCTTTTTTTTTTTTTTTTTTTTGCTAACCTACAAGATCCCACTGCTGGGCAAAGGTCTCCCCCAAACCTTTCCATCGTTCCCTGTCCTTTGCAAAAGTCCACCATTCTCTCGAGTGGTATACCAGGTCATCGCACCAGCGTTTTTTAGGCCGTCCCCTTCGGCGATAGCCATCTCTTGGGATCCATTGGGTTGTGAGTCGGGCCCATTTATTTGGATGCATCCTACCGATATGACCTGCCCACTCCCACTTTAGTTTGGCTGCTTTTACTCCTACGTCTTGAACACCAGTTTTAGCACGGATCGTGGAGTTCCTTATTCGGTCTGTGCGTTTGATGCCTAGCACACTCCGCTCCATTGCCCTTTGACAAACTCCGAGCTTTGACTTGAGACTCTCGGTCAGCGACCAGGTTTGTGCACCGTAGGTCAGAATAGGCAGAATGCAAACGTCGATGAGCTTACGCTTTAACGAAATCGGAAGGTCCCCCTTCATGTAAGCCTTCATGGACCAGTAGCTCTTCCAGGCGTTCTCGATTCGGCGTTCGATTTCCCTTTCTTGCCTGTTTTCGAAGGAGACTATCTGGCCCAAGTAGATATACTCATCAACGTATTGCATTGTCTGCCCATCTACCACTACCCCACTTTGTGTGCCGTTTGTCATTAATTTTGTTTTAGACCGATTCATCGTCAATCCAATGCGAAAGCTCGCCACGCTCAGTTCTTGGAGCATTGTCTGCAACTCAGCGGGTGTGTTGGCAAAAAGCACAATGTCGTCGGCGAAACGAAGGTTGGTTAATTTCTTTCCTTCGACACTGATTCCTTTATTAGACCAAGGTCCTGCCAACTGTCTGAATACTTCTTCCAGCGCGCTAGTGAATAGTCTGGGCGACAGCGGGTCGCCCTGCTTGACACCCCTCCTAATCGCAAACGGTGGGCCCTGAGTATTCAGTTTTATGTCGGCTGTGCTTTGGCGGTAAATGAGCTGAAGTAGTTTTATGTACAGTGGTTCGATGTTTTGATTCTCGAGCGCCGAAAAAATAGCGGAATGCGATACACTGTCAAAAGCTTTCGAATAGTCAACGAATGCCACGTACAGTATTTTGTTGTACTCAGAAAACTTCTCTATCACCTGGTTTAAGGCTTGCAGATGGTCGGTGGTAGAAAAGCCTGGTCTAAAACCGGCTTGTTCTGGAGGTTGCTCCTCCATTGGTTGATAACGTATAAATCCTGGAAAAGTTTTGCTCTAAATCAGGAAAATAAGGAACACCGTGTGTTTATTAAGCTAGGTGAAATTGAAATTACAAGATTGAACATCTACCGGTCCTCTCGCTAAATATTACAACGCTTCGACCCTTTATCATAAAATGGTGCGATAAACGAAATGAGGTGTGCAATATTTTCCTTTTTGAAAGTAGCTGAGTTTGACATTTTGTTCTTAAAATTATTGTTTTGTTGTAGATTAAACAATTTCAAACTACAAAATCTAACAATATTTGGCAAGGAGCTCTAGGCAATATTATTGCCGAACATAGTGACAATTCACGCTAATCACTGTAAACCTAACCTATGTTTACAAAGAATGGTACAATTGTAATGAAAATTATAGTTCTCTTTTGATTTCATAGTGTTTCTATTGATTAATGAGGGATGACTCACAACTCAACTTTAGCTAAAAATGATTGATTCTTAGCTAAAATGATCCTTGTTGTCTAGTCTATGTATTAGCTTCGAAATTCAACACTAATCGACAAAAATACTAGTAAACTCCAAATAGTATTTCGAGTCACCCCATTTAACCGGTAGTTTTGGCTGTGCTTCAATCGTTTCTCAGGACAATGACTGTCCAAGACTGCAATAGCACCTGCAGCACTATTAGATTTCGGGGTGATTTCCGTGAAAGATTTTGGACAATATTCTTTCAAAATTCGGTAACCATTTTCAGTTTTTGTCATTGAATTAAATGCGCATATTACCTGATTAAATCACTGTAAAATGGTAGTAGCGAGATTCAATAAATAGCAAAAGTTAGAGCTTGAAATATACGACTCTGAGCTAAACTGACCATTATTGGTACCACCACGATAGGCATTAGGTACTTCGTTTCAGAATATGCCATAACCCTTACCCTAATTTCAACAAAACGTTATCAAATCTTAAAACAAAAAAAAAACATTTATGACCCTTGCCACGTTGTGGGTTTCCCATGACTCTGAATGTTCCGTTCCCCATGACGGCAACAATCAGTAGGTATGCCACTGACTATCCCACCTGGGAAATAGTCGCGAGGGTTAACCCTCACGACTATTTCCCAGGTGGGGTAGGTTGTTTGATCCGATCACCTACTACAATTTCAAAAAATAATAAAAGGACACCTTACTTTGTATACCTACATCTAATTATGCGGCCAACATGATGACTAAAACATCTTTTCTTGGTTCCCGAATTTCTGTCTTGAGGTGGGTAGTAATAACTATGTGCCTACGAAATCTCTATGGCAAGTCATGACGAAAATCAAGACATCTTTTTCTTGCCTTAAGTACTTCACCTTCTCTTTTTTGTAAGAGTTGCCAGAAATATAAAATAAACCTTTTATTAGTAAATTATCAATATTATTATCAGTATGCTTAGTGAACGAAAATGTATCTCAGATGCGCTGCGGAATCATATTTATATGGTAAACTTATGGTAAAACTTAGCAGATTGACATTCTGGGATGTTTTACATTTACTTAAGTAACTTATTTACAACAAAAATGGAAGGAATTTCATATGTAATACATATCAAAAAAAAAATTAACATCCCGAATCAGAATCAAAATATTTATGGATGTACAGAGGCGCACACATCAACCTTTACATGGGGGCACCTTATGCGGCTGACATTAGACCCATTTTGCAATGGTTTTATAAAGGTTGATGTGTGCGCCTCTGTACATATAGCTTCCAATGATCCTCATCATCATCATCATCATCAGCCTATGCTGGTCCACTGCTGGACGTAGGCCTCCCCTAATGCGTGCCATCGCGCCCTGTCTTCGGCTAGACGCATCCATCTCCTGCCAGCAGCCTTTCGCAAATCGTCGCTCCACCTAGCCGGAGGGCGTCCCACACTACGCTTGCCGAGACGTGGTCTCCACTCTAGAACGCGCTTACCCCAACGGTTATCCGTCCTACGGCAAATATGACCAGCCCACTGCCACTTTAGCTTACTTAAATCTGAGAGCTATGTCGATGACCCTGGTTCTCTGTCGGATAACCTCATTTCGGATTTTATCCTTCAGAGAAACTCCGAGCATAGCTCTCTCCATAGCTCGCTGAGCGACCTTGAACTGGTGCATCAACCGCACTGTGAGTGTCCACGTTTCGGCTCCGTATGTCATGACGGGTAGGACGCACTGGTTGAAAACCTTAGTTTTCAGGCATTGTGGTATAGGCGACGAAAAGCCTCGACGAAGTTTTCCGAACGCTGCCCAACCCAGCTGAATCCTCCTCTTGGCTTCCCTCTCGAAGTTGTTTCTACCCAACTGCAATATCTGCCCAAGGTAGGTATATTCCTGTACAACCTCGAGATGGTGACCGAAGACAGTGACCGGTCCCGGATCAATGTGGTCATTGATCATGACTTTGGTTTTATCCAAATTCATCCCGAGACCGATTCGCCGCGAAGAGGAGTCTAGGCTGTTCAGCATCAGCTGCAGATCCTGGAGCGACTCCGCAATCAGGACTATGTCATCTGCGAATCGTAAGTGTGAGATGTACTGGCCGTTTATGTTTATGCCCATACTTTTCCAGTCCAGCGTCTTGAACATATCCTCCAGTGCATTAGTGAACAGTTTCGGGGATATGACATCCCCCTGTCTCACTCCTCTAAGCAACTGGATGGGTTCAGACTGCTGGTCCTGTACTTGGACACACATAGTGGCAGCTTCATAGAGACATCTCAGCACTTCGATGTATCGATAGTCCACTTGGCATCGCTGCAGGGATTCCAGGACCGCCCAGGTCTCGATGGAGTCAAAGGCCTTTTCATAGTCCACAAAGGCTAGACACAGAGGACGATTATACTCCTCGGACTTCTGTATAATCTGCCTCACTGTGTGGATGTGGTCTATGGTGCCGAATCCTCCTCGAAATCCGGCCTGCTCTGGAGGCTGGAATTCGTCGAGTCTCCTAGCGAGGCGGTTCGTGATGACTCTGGAAACCAGCTTGTAGACGTGGCTCAAGAGTGATATGGGTCGGTAGTTCTTAAGAAGAGACTTATCTCCTTTTTTGAAAAATAGAACTACAATGCTCTGGTTCCACGCCTTTGGAGTCCTCCCGGAGTGAATGACAGAGTTAAAGAGGCGCTGTAGTTCCTTCAGTACAGGAACACCCCCCGCCTTCAGAAGTTCTGAAGTAACTCCGTCTTCACCCGGGGCCTTTCCATTTTTGAGCTGCCTCAGAGCCAGCACGATCTCGTCTTGGCTGATTTCTGGCAAGTCATCGGTATAGTGGCGTGTTAGGGTGGCTCTAGAGTCGTGGCCGTCGCGCTGAATACGAGGTGCATGTTGAGCGTACAGTCGGCCGTAGAAGTCCTCAATTTCAGCGAAAATCTCCGGCTTTGACAGTGCGGTACTGCCATTGTGCGTTGTCAGCTTCGTCAGGTGGGTTCCAATGATCCTACTAATATTATAAATAGGAAAAGTTTGTATGTGTAGATGTGCCGTGTTGCTCTTTCACGTCAAAACTACTTCATGGATTTAAATGAAACGATGGAATAATGTTGCTTTTACATCTGAATGGCACATAGGCTATAATTCATTTAAAAAATACGACATAGCTATATTTTTTTCACATTAGTTCTCGCAGACGAAGTCGCGGGCGGCCGCTAGTTAGTTCATAAATATTAGCGTAATGAGAACGAAGTATAACAACATAAGTATAAAAACATAAGTTTATTTAAAAAATCTGTGTTTTGTTACTATTGTTCATTTTTAAAATACGGCCATTGTATATTTTTATTTTTTACCTTATAACTCAATATACTTATGGCAGTTTTGAGTTTGAGATACGGCAACCCTAAAGACCGGCGCGCGCGGCTTTCGCATATCGATCGATCGCGTCCGTCAATGGCGTCAATTCAATAACTTGCGCGGTCAGTGATAGTGTAGAACCTCATTAAGATTATTTCAGTTTATTTCAAAATGTCCCTATTCATTGTATTTTTATCAAGTGATTGTATGGTGAAAATGGAGAAGCTGAGAGATCTGCGTTTGGCTTGGAATAGCGAAGAACAGACCATCGAACATTTCACAAGTAAGTTGCGCAGCATTTATCCTTTGATTCGTTTTAAAAGTTCTTATCTAACATAATTACTAGTATTAAGTCCTCCTACTTTTTATATTATGCAAGTTTTTTTAGTTTATGTACTTAGTAAAGTAAAAGATTTTTGTATCAAGAAAAATATTCTTGGTGCAATGAAGAATATTTTTCTTGATTATATATATATGATTGATTATTATACTGGTTATTGTAATTTTGATTATGTTTAAAAATGATTAAAATGATTTGCACAACTACTGAAATATCTAGACAAAAAATCAAAAACTGAAACTCTTTTTCTGCAAGTAACATCTTAGGAAAATTAACAAATTTTCTGTCAGCTTGTTAGATGTGACCACTAAATAAGTTGCTGTTATACAAATTAACTGCCTTCTTGCTTAACCAGTTAAATACCTCATTTCTTTTTAATTGCAGGCAATGGAATTGAAGAAAGTCATTTCAAAGACCTGACTAATGATTTGTAAAAGAGCTTTGTCCTATATAATCAATGAATATCTAACAGCTGCACTGAGGTTAGTAATTTTTGTTTTATTCGATCAAAAATGTAACAAAACTGATGATTGGTTAGTCGAGGGTTTCTTGAATGAATTTCTGAAATATTGCATGTTTAGTAATGGCTACAAAACGATTTTGAGAATTACCACATATAACATGTTATTCTTTTTATAGCACTGCACAACGAAGATGTCATTTGGCTTAAGTACAATTCAGAGCCTTGGGAAGATGTTTTCAGAAAATGTAAAGAGACATATGAACTCCTCAAACCGCGGATGGTACTGATGTTTCAGTACAGAATTTTATAGAAAAGTAGCCTGTATTGAACGATACGAGAAGCGATGTTTTGGTGAGTTATCAAAAAATAAAAGTTATATTATTACTACTATATATTTTTTTACATACTTCTTCTAATTTCACTTTTTTTTGGAATATCAGATTCATCTGGGCTTCAGTGCTAAATATCCTGATCGAGAAAACAAATGAAACATATTGTGAAATACTTTTTTTAGAGGGTCAAAAACATCAAATAAACAAACAGTAATGATGAAGCAGCGTCGATCGAACACATAGACTGGATTAGCTGATGATGCTTGGTACTATATTTCTTTCTCCATTTTAATAACCCTATGAGTACTATTTGCTTCACAAAGTTAACTTGGGACTAGATGGCGCTGTGTGGAAATAAAGTCCGAGGATATTTATTTATTTATTTTATTTAAAGTAATCCTTCTTTTCGATTACAAAATAATTTACTATGGTTTAATTGCGTATTTCTTGCAAATGATGGATTATTTTATTTATTTTTTGCATTTACTATTCAGATTATTAAGGTATACTAACTATAGGTTGACAAATATATTTTTTTTTCAGAACACAAACTTCGTTCTTAGATAAAATTGATTTGCAAATTAGTTCCTACTAAAGGCCGCTTAAACAAGCAGCAATAATTTTCCACCACTGAGTGCACCCAAAGTTTCATACAAAAGAAACTCGACGTAATTTTGACGGATACGTCAGGAAACAGAAAAACTGAGCAACCATACATCAATCATTGCACAACCGAAGAATATACTGGTGAAATATTATATTTAATTAAAGATAAAGTCAGGTATGTTTTTCAATCGGCTTATAAAGCTTTCGACACGCTGTTTGAATGTTATCACTCGCTTCGTGTCGTATCCAAAAGCAGGTTATCACCTGTATTTATTGTTCCAAACACGATGTCAGTACTAAATACGATGTAATCCCACCATACATTTAAGATAATTTCTATTGAATGTGGTAATTAATATTATTAGTTGATTATTGAAGTCCTGTATTTGCCACATAATTCTTTATTGTTGTTGTCACTTAGATAGCTGTAAGAATGTCAGATATCATATTTTATATTTTTTAATGAATGTTATTAGTTGATTATTAAGTACTATATTTGTTACTTACTTATTTATTTTAAGTCTCTTAGATAATGACTAGAACGTCAGAAGTCATATCTTTTGAATTTGGTCATGGTATTTATTATTTGATTATTAAGTGCTATATTTTCCTTATATTTCTTCATTCATGTTGTCTCTTAGAAACCGGCAAGAACGTCAGATACCTTATTTTTTTTTAATTTGAAAATGAATGGTATTAGTCGATTAATAGGCGCAAGATTTGCCACATTTATCATACCACATTGTATACGTAAATGTGCATATACAGGATCTTCCTGAATGGTTCAACCGAAAACCTGACTGACAAATAACTGATTTGAACAGTTTTTTGGAAATTCCTCAGGGTTGCCAAAATATATATATATCTTTTGAACCACTCATTACGGAACAGCCTGTATATTTTTTTCATTATGTTTTGGTAGTCAAAATGTGAAATCAACGCCTACACGTCAAAATGTTAACTAATTAAATATTTTTAAGTTTTAAGTTGATTTAAGTAACGTTGAAGAAACTTCTTCGTCAAGTAATCGTGTGGTACTTTATTAATTTCAATTTTGTATAAAAATAATAATTTATATGATTGAATAAATACATTTTAAAAATATATATTTTTCATTTATATCTTATTCCATTTTGATCTTTTCTACTCGTAATGTAATATTTTGAGATACCTAATTCTTTTGTGTCAAGACTTAGATGTTTCCTGTTAAAATAATAATATAATCTTAGATGAAATTATTACTATTCTTAGCTGAAGAAATATCTTTTATATGTTTAAGAGGCTTTAATCATATAAAAGATATTTCTTCAGCTAAGAATAGTAATAATTTCATCTAAGATTATATTATTTTAGCAGAAAACATACAAGTCTTGTTGCAAAACAAGTATCTTTTCGATTGAGAATAGCAGGGCTTTCATAGAAGACTACATTATTTTAGCAGGAGACATTAAACGTCTTGACAGAAAGCGAGAATCTCTTTGATTGAGAATAGCAGAGGCTTCAACTGAGATTAAATTATTTTAGCCAGAAACATTATATGTCTTGACAGAAAACGAGAATCTCTTCGATTGAGAATAGCATAGGCTTCATCTAAGATTCAATTATTTTAGCAGGAAACATTATATGTCTTGATAGAGAACGAGAATCTTTTCGATTGAGAATAGCATAGGCTTCATCTAAGATTCAATTATTTTAGCAGGAAACATTATATGTCTTGATAGAAAACGAGAATCTCTTCAATTGAGAATAGCAGAAGCTTCATCTAAGATTAAATTATTTTAGCAGAAAACATTATATGTCTTGACAGAAAACAAGAATCTCTTCGATTGAGGATAGCAGAGACTTCATCTAAGATTTAATTTATCTTAACAGGAAACCTACAAGTCTTGACGTAAAACAAGTACCTCTTCGATTGAGAATATTAGAAGCTTTATCTGAGGTTATATTATTTTAGCTGGAAACATATGTCTTGACGCAAAACAAGTATCTCTTCGATTAAGAATATGAGGGGCTTCATCTAAGATAATATAATTTTAGCAGGAAACATAGGTCTTGACGTGAAACGAGTATCTCTTCGAATGAGAATAGCAGAGGCTTCATCTAAGATTAAATTATCTTAAAAGGAAACACACAAGTCTTATCTCAACACAAATATCTCTTCAACAGAAAATAATGAAGTTTTGACTTTACACAAATATATCTGCAGCTAAGAATAATACGGCCAAGAATATAATTCCTAAGAATATTATTGTCTATTTATAATACTCATTTGATTATTTATTTAAGACTTTGGAAGTCTTATTTCAAAGATTAATATTTTAGACGAAGACAAAAAATCAGAGACAATATTTTACTTTGTTAAAGAATATATTGTTTCCGCCATATGGGAAACTACAATTGTCTTGACCAAGTCGATATTGTCTTCTTTTAAGATACTTTTTTTTTCTGTGTAGGTCGCCGGCCAGTGAAAAGGGTCTTATTGATAGCAATTTCTGAATGAGACTCAGTTGCTCTTTTCTTAGTTTTCGTAATTTCAACATTGTCATCGTGTATAGTAGAAACGCAAATAAATAATAATTTATCAAAATCTAGAAAATTATGTTGAAATACTAACCACATATTTTTTACATTGTAGAGATAACACGTTTTATTGGATAACATTGAAAATTAATCCACATAACGCTATTTAGCCAAAAACTAAGCAGAGTCTGTACTATTGAAACTAGACAATGGATTAAAATACTTTTATACTTTTTTTTTTAAATATGTTGATAATAATATATTGGAATCAGCCAGACCAGCGCAAACAGAGAAACATCACATGAGGGTTCGTGCCCTCCTGTGATGACCCGCGACGTCTGTTGTAAAAGCTAACTTCTTAACCACTACCCCAAATTGGTTATAAAACGTTCACCAGTTGTTTTGCCCGAAGTCGCTAGTTGTTTGACATAAAGCCTAATCGGACGCCTTAGGGTAGCTTGTAACATCTGCAAATGACGTTGATCATATTAAACTCTTTTTATAATCCGCTCTAAGTTTAGATTCAAGTATCTAAGATCTAGCAGTGTATTTGTGCCCTAGCAGTGTAACATATAGGGTTGTAAGACTCATCATTGAACTCCACCAAGCAAATCCCCCATATATGATAAAACGGTACATTTAGAGACATTCACTGTTATGAGTATTTATGAGCTACAAACGTGTACTTACATTATGCAAGAATGCCGCGACGTGTAATCGCATTACAAACAAGTGTATAATCTTGTGCCGACACGCGAAGCCTCTTCGCGGAACTTCGAAAAGGTTGTCGCTTCCAGCGTTTTACAAATTATACATACGTATTTCTAGGGGATTAAACACAAATACGACGATGAGTATTGTGAATGAAATTGTAGGAAATGTGACAAAGGGCAAGAAAAAAATAGAAAGCTTAGAGTTATCCCGTTTTTGTAGGTAATGGTGAATGGAAACTGACCTCGATCAAATTGATACAGATAGGATAACATTCGCAGTAGTGGGAAGGCCCAGTTTTGACCAAAACGGTGGGGGTGGACCAAACAGAAATGTCTTGTAATCATTTAATAAGCTACGAATGTTGTATAGTAGAGGGAGAATATTCTCAGCCAGTGAACCAAAGTGACTTATTCTGAGCTATGAAAGATAGCTCAGAAGGCGAGCAAACTGCAGTGGCTGTGTAACGTTCCCACCCTTTTGACACTTATAATATTTATAAACTCTATTTAAATAATGACGAAATAAACCCCTTCCCTAATGATAAAATAAATGCAGAATAAATAAACTGGCCAAGTGGATGTGATCGTCTAACTATGGTAGGACCGTTCTACGTTGTATTGTTTTGTAGTAGACCCAATATTCTTTTATGAGGTAGGTATGTAAGCAGTAATCTAAGGTTTGATAGGACTCAATTGACGAGAAATAATGTACCTAAACTGGATCTAAATAAAATGTGTCAAAGACTGACATTTTAAGTATGGAAAGAAGCGAAGATCTCAAATCTATTGTTTTAAATAGAAATAGATAGTTAATTTTATGAATTGTAATAAAATGAGATAAAAAAGGGGATTACATTCCCTTTGAAAATGGCCATATTATGTCATGGTCAAATATTCAGTGACAGTAGGTATTTGTCATTCAGTTAGATCAGTGGTTCCCAAACTTATTTTGTCTACTGCCCACTTTGAGAATAAATATTTATTTAGCGCCCCCATTTTTTCACCTATTTAAAAACCACTATAACTTCAAATTGAATTAATTAATTATTGTGACCTATATATGTATATTAACGGAGAATTCTAAACGAAACTTTTACTATAACCCGCAACTTGAAACCTGAGCGCAGTAGGTAATATACAACGGCACACAACGCACCCATTTTCTTTCTGGGTCTCTCACCTTACCGGTCTCTTACCGCCCCCCTTGAGACCTGCAGCGCCCACAAGGGGGCGTTATCGCCCACTTTGGGAAAGACTGAGTTAGATGATCTTAGATGTTCCGTAGGTAAAATAACGCATCGCATTAAATATGTTAAATTCAATCATGGCAGAGTTTAAAACCCCACAAAATATATAAGTAGTAAGTACCAGTTATTGATTATCACAAAACCAAAAATGAATTTATCAGTAGGTAAGTAAGTATCTTATATTCAAATTAAATATAATTTTTGTATCATGGCGAGAATCGAACTCGCGTACATCCAAATCTTAAGAACCACTGCTCTAAATAGCCGGTTAAATTTACACTTGTGTCAATGCGAGAATCGAACCCGCATCCTTTAACATCTCAATCAGCCCTCTAACCAATGCTCTTATCGATTAATCAATTCGAATAATTAAGAACCACAAAACATCCTCGCGAGTAGGTATTCAATATGTTATTCGACACAAGACTCCGGTGTGGGAATTGAACCCGCGAACCTTCTGGTCTCAGCCATCGCACAGCTTGGTTTTACAACCATTCCTACACGGTCTAAGCCAAAAACGTATATAACAGAAAGATCTGACCTGCTAATATTCTCCGTCTCGCAAAATCCCCTATCTCCTAATGTCTCTCGTATCGCCTTGTCTCGTAGGTAAGTCTCCAATCTCCCGTCTCCAGTCCCGATATTGATTCACTTTGAGCACTAGTTACCACAACGGTTAGGTAATACGTCTAGAGCTTTAGATTTTGACCATTCTTCCCGACGTCTAGATCATGACTGCCGCCAAAGTTTGATAATGCAATTAGGGTCTGATTTATGACCATGAGAAACAAAAACACAAGGGTTTCGTTGTATCAGCATCTCAAGTGCCTTCGCCTCTCTAGCAGTTTTTGTTGTTTATAAGAAGTGTCAAATTTGAGATCTTTATTATACTAGATTTATGGCCATTGAGCGTAATACGAATTTCAGTCACCTGAGTACGTAGGTACTTAGGTATAACAGAACACTACTAAACCTTTTCAAAACGTGGGAACGAATTCTTAAATTGAGAAATTATATTATTGAAAACTATCCTTATCGAAGAAATTTACAACCTAAATCCAAAATACGCTTGTCTGTTCGTCTGTGGTCGGTTAGCTGTTCTACTTTGACTTAGACTTAGACGGCAGGCGGCAGGCGGCCCTGCCGAGTATAAATAACCTATTTACGTAATAAAAATAAATTTTATTAGCGCGAGCTAAAGGAGTATAACGCCATCTAACGTTATCAATCATAATTAATTTGTCTGTTTGCTTGCAAAAAAAAACGAATTAAAGGTGTATCTAGGTGCGTTCCGTTACAGCTGGTAGCAAAGGTTCTCAAATAAGCGCTAACGAGGCTGCGGCTTGGTAAACGTAGTATTAGACCAAGATCAAGGTGGGCTGGTGGCTTGAGAACAGAGTAGCTGGTTAACTGGATGGCAAAAACGGGAGAACGGGTCTTGTGGCGTTCCCTGAAGATGCTTAAATTCTGCCATTCCCCATTTTTATCTGTCAAATCTAACCAACTGACCGCTGCGTTCCAAAACACGAAAAAGTATGTGGTCTGAGCGTATTGATGCTGTATTGGAATATAGCATTGGCGTTGTTTGTTTGGTTTAATTATTGACGATTTAAAAGTACTTGTAACAGGTCTATTTAAATAAAAATATTATTTTGAAATTTGTAAAAAAAACACGCTACAGGTTGACACGAAATCAAAGTACACTGCAATGTGATTAAGAAAGTTTGTGTGTGGTTGTGTAAAAGTGAGTATACCGAATTTAAAAACACATCGTAGAGTCTGACGTTTACGTCTTCTGTTTCCGTTAGCGAACTTACATCACAACATAATTACGGTAATCTTCCAGCGCCTTGTCTACGGCTGAAATTACAGCGTAATTCGCCGAGTTACTCCGTACAGAACTTTAACAAACCCGGATTATTGAAGGTGTTTAATTTCATTTGGGAAAATTAATATAGTGTTATAAATTGATTAAGAGTGGGATGAGATATTAGTAACAGTTATCCAATTCCCTTGGTAATACAGGTAATCCACTAACATTATAATATTTAAGTTCTTATTAGTATTTGAGTTTGTTTTGCTACCACCAAAACTCGAAATGCTGCCGGATCCCTCCTAATGTCATAAATATTGAATACTAGTTATGTATCACGACATCGTTCTGTGAAATGCTATTGGAGTGTGACCGCTAAATGAAAAACATATTTGACAGCCAACAAATATGTCGATACCGGACCGTTTAATGGCACTTTCTTGTTTTTCTCCTTAATTTATCTTTAATCTTATTACTCTCTACATCTTTAAGTCCAACAAATAAAAAAAAGTGAAACTCTGTTTAGTAGTTTTCGAGTTATGAGTTCTCGAACAAACCCGTCTTTTTGTACGGAAATACATTGACGACGTTTGGTGCCTGCCCACTGCGATTGTAACTTATCGTCCGTAATTTCAGACTTGTCCTTCAATCTAGCACGCCCCCTAACCAATCAAATCGTTCCTAATTAGAAAGTCAAGTCTACAGTGACCAGTTGAACGCATATTTTCAAACGCAAAGGTTTGTGGATCTGGGTTTTTTTGTGTGCAACAGAATTAAATTTAAAAATCATTCATTCTCAACGCGAACGGACTGTAGTTAGCCAGTGGGTCGCGTTAATAAGCGTTATAGTGAAGACTGCGACTGGATAATTCGAAGCCTGCGTTTGCAACTAAATAGTACACACTTGAAATATTTTTAATCTCACCCTCTGAAAAATGCATTATTTTTGAAACGATTCTCTGACCATCAGCGCTTATTTCCAAAGCGTACGTACTTCCGCACCACCGCAACTGTTCTCAAGTGCTCGCCGAGATTTGTATCTTTGCCAGTGGATCTGGGAGTCTATAGCCGTGCCCCATTTGCTCTGGCGCGCCGCCAGGGGCGACACTGATTGCAAGTATTGACTCAAATATTGCAAGACTGTTTTGTATTATATTAAACTAGATTTTGTTTTAGTCCTTAGACTTATTGTACTTAAAGCATGCCAGTTATCTCACTATCATAATTAATTCTATCCTTCTTTATATTTTTCGTATTTGTTCGGTTAGTAGGATTGGTTTTTCTGCTAAGCTAGTTTACAATTTTCACTTATTTATAGGAAAAAAGTATTTAAGCATAATCTATTCATTGCCTTGTTCCAATAGCTTTTCTTAGTTTGGAGATCGCTGGCGCTGTGTGGAATAATGTCCAGTGATTCTTGATTCATTTCTGATTCGGAGGATCGGTGACCACCCGAAATTTAGTGTGGGTTGCACCATCTGACTTTAACAATAACAAACATCAAAATTTCAGTTAAAATACCGGTTAGGCCCAAAAATGACGTCAAATTGACAAATTTGACAAAAACTTTTTACTTTAACTTAACTTCTACTATGGTGCAACTTACCCTTAGTGTTGTATTTTCCGGGTATCTCGCCAGATTCCGCAAGACACGTCCTTCATAAGCCTAGTTGGAGGCCTTAGGACGGCTTGATAACATCTGACAGTAAAGTTAATCACTAACCTGACACCCGTCCAACTGAGCCCATGTGCTAAGAGAGTCCGCTTCGCTTGGGTGCAATGGGATCTTATAATACATAAACCTTCCTCTTTAATCACTCTGTCTATTTATAAAAACCGAATCAAAGTCTTCATGCTCATCTTTTTTTCCCATACACGGTGAATTCTTCTTTTCGATGTGGCTAGTTCTGGCTTAAATTTTGTTAGGGTCTATAATTTTGACAGTAACCACAAACACAAACAGAATATTTGGTTTAATTAGTCATGCCTTGATTGAAGCGGCTGTACCAACCTGATATTTAATGCCAAACCCGGTCTATCATGTTAATTGTTGGGGTCCGCATCGGAAGCCATTTTGTGGCTTCCCCCCTAGTTTCCGACCACATTATACAGCCAGCTGACTGAATGAAAACGTCAGTGGATTTCCACAAAATATCAAACATGCGGTCACTAGCAACCACGTGTAACGCGTGCAAAAATTGAAAATGAACCTTGTGGATTTGGTGGAAAAGAGGTATTTGAATTTGAGTTTTTTAACAGTGTTTGTAGCAGGCAGTATACAGCGTCACATAAGTAAACCATTATTTGGAGACGTCTTCAATTATTTTGATAAAAAAAAGAAAGGATTCCTGTACCTAATTTTCAGTCAGTTTCATTGACATTAGTCAATAAGTTTAGCCTTTTTCAAACGCAATCTTTGCGACGGTGGTCGACCGAGAGAAAAACACTAAGCCAAATAACATTTTTCAATTATTTACATTCAAAATGAGAGAAAATACTTATTCAAAGTGAATCGTATTTATGATTGAAGTAAGCGTGAAGCGCCGAGATGTGAAATAATGTTAGCCGGAATGCCACCCAGATACCATTTACTGTATTCATGATATTCATTGGTATGTCTTGAAGAAATAGGAAGATTCAAAAGTTCTGTTCCCAAAATGGTCTTGATTAAATAATTTATTCGCTTGATTTGACGGAGCTCTCCATAACTGTAATGGCTCGTATCCCAGCTTTCCACTTGCTTTACGAGGAATTCACTTGACACGTGTGCTCGTTAGCGAATAAACAGATCGTTCCACGAATTTTTGGATTAAAGGCCTTTGCCGCTTACACGGCACGGGCCCTATCGTGATCATTTCACAGCTCAGTTTAAGCTCAGTTAACGTATTTTAATTAAATAATTGAAAAACTAAACAATGCAGCTACATCATCATCATCAGCAGCCATAGGACGTCCACTGCTGAACACAGGCCTCCTCCATAGATTTCCAGAGGGGCCAGCTGTAGGTGGCCTGCATCCACCGAGACCCCGCGATCTTGAAGAGGTCATCCCTCCGGGTGGGCGGCCCACGCTGCGGTTGGCCTCGAATGGTCTCCAGTCGAGGACTTCCCGGCCTCAACGACCATCAGTCTCTCGAGCTATGTGCCCCGCCCACGGCCACTTTAACCTGCTAACACGCTGGGCTACGTCGGCGACCTCAGTTCTCCTACGGATTTCCTCATTTCTGATTCGATCTCGTAGCGAAACACCGAGCATAGCCCTCTCCATTGCCCTTTGGGTGACCTTGAGCCTTCTTATGACGCTCATTGCATAAAATTACGACTTATGACAATTTGCTGCCTAAAAGATGGGCTACTGGCAGAAACTGCCATGATACTTCAGCAAGTCCTTGATCATTCTGGCCAATTGACGTGAAGAAGAAAACAGAAAAGGTCTGACTAAGATGCTTTCAAAGTTTAATTTTATTTATGCAATGTCATGACACTACCAAGTTTCATAAAACAATAAATACAGGGTTTTTTGTGACACCCTGTATTCGGTGAGCCGTGGTCACGAGTAAAGTTAGTGTGTAGGAGAAAACCCGTATTGTATAGTGTTCAATTTGTGTAAAATCAGACTACAGAGATTATAAAAATATTTAGTGATGTCCATAATCTTCTTATCAATAAAATGAGAGTAAGAAGATATATTATATTGTATGTGTGTCATTTTTAGCCAAAGTCGTTTCAAGTATATCTGTTTAAGTTTATTAAAGTTACTACAGCATTTATAGGGAGATAAACAGTTTAACACATACGAGTTTTCCAAAGTTTCAGGGGCTGTTTCTTTGGGCCTTGTTATCTTGGCACAAACATTAGACTTAGAATAGTATCGAACTTAGGCACTAGTCTAATCCCTTTGGTGCTTAACTCGAGCTTTTGACTGTATTAAAGCTGTTTAATCTAGTGTTATTTGCAGATAACTTTCTTGAGCGTAGAACTGATAATATTGAATAAACTAAATACGATATTTCTGAATGAAATAGGTATACACTTAAAATGTAAAACTTAAGGGTTTATTTGTTTTCACACGCTATTATCGGAATCTACACTGGTTCGAATTAAAAATTAGAATGCGCCAATCTCGTGAACTACTGGGTCGAATTGAAAAAATATTTCTGTGTTGAATAGTCCATTCCTTGAGGAAGGCTTTAGGCTGGGACAAAGTGTCCGCGCGAACAAAGTCACTGGCGGAAGCTGGTACGTTTATATTTATGGATATAGTTGAGTTTGATTTCTAACTAAACATTAATTCTCACCTCAACCATGCATGCAAGATATATAGTTTTGTACCCAAGTAGAGCCTAGGGACACATTACGTCTTAATGTACTGTGTAGTACATTAAACGTATGTACAGTGTGTTAAATGTTAAGATTTATACGCTTACCTAAAGCTCAAGGCATACTGTAATAAATATAAGTAGATAAGAGTATTTTCGAATTCGGAAAATGGCGGAAATTTTCTGGATTATTTTATAAAAATTATCAACTGATCCAATGCTGAGAAGAAAGGTAAGTTTTATAATCTAATATAAGTAGATCCCTAATGAGATCCTTCTCATGATTAATCTTCTTACTTCTCATAAAACTGAAAAGAAATAAAATATTAATATTAAGTTGCTTTCGTAAAAACAGGCTAGTCCATCAACGATCACCAAGTGTTAACATAGGTACGGCATGCTTATATGCCTCTATTTATTTCTAAGTTTGTTTCCACACAAAACTTGCACCCATTTCTTAACGTCAGGAGTCGTGGAACATTTTGTGTCTTCAACAAAACGTAATTCATAAGAGTTCGTGTTAATAATGTGAGTCAAGTTTGCAGGTGCGTCGAGTTACTGACAAGTGTCAACTTGCATAAGTTTAGTGGAGGGCAAGAAGCCACAGTGTAGATATAACCAGTTAAGCTGTTCTAGTAGGTTGTGGTTTGCTTGCTTGGTACTTTGATATAGTTATTGAATTTTCATAGAAATTCCAAAGAGTGGATGTAAAATGTTATACTTAACTTTTTGTGCCCCAAAAAATTCATGGTTTAACGTTATTTTGGAATAATTTGGAAGAACTGGTGAAATGATAAGATATCATTTTCAGACAACCTTCAGATTTACAAACTGAAATAAAAACAAAAACAGTAAGACATGTTTGAATAGTAGGAATTCAAAATTGAAAAGCATATGTTCAATTAGTCGCACGGCTTACATAATATTATTATACAGAACTAATAACGAATAACTTCCAATCTTATTAGATCATCTGTCAACCTCATAAGTAAGTGCTGTGTTGCCTTTATTTTTGTTTCTAAGCTCCATTCAAGAACTTTCACGCTCCAATGGCTTTCAGTTGTCCACACTGCATACTGCAATTTTGTACGCGTAACAGGCGTAGGCTTAGTTTCTCTACGAATTTCGATATTTCTGAGCATGTACCTCCTCGTGACTCGTGAAGTGCGCGTTACTCGAGCGAGAGAGCTGGCAATGCATTCCTGAAAGATAAGAACATATTATTTGTAAAACTGATGTCCTTGTACACATGAACTGCAGTCTGCAGTATTTGTACTGACCTTAATTACACTGTGGTGACATACGGGGTCTTGAGAGAGCGGCTGCAATCATTTACGTCTGCCCCGCTTGCTGACACACGGTTCTATGTAAAAATTCATATTTCTCACCTGTCTGCTACTTTAAAGCTCCCACAGTATAAGTAACTTTGTAAGAGAGACATTTTCCGAGTTTTCTTGTACGTAACTTTTAATTGCTTGTTAAGATATTTTATTTTTAGTAAATATGTTTACACAGGGAAGCACAGAACACATGACTATGATGGAAATTGGAGTATCTTGTAGTATTAAAAGAGAAATCAAAGCTAAAGTCTTTTTAGTCTGGGTGAGTCTTATTGTTACTGGAACTATACTATCTCACTATATGAGTAACATAGTATTTCAAGGGCTCTATCGAGGTCAATTATGAAGACAAGTCTTTCATTGCGTCCGGTTGTATGCAGCTTGCATATCAAACCAAATTCGTATGTAGTTACGTTCAGTACTTAGTAAAATTATTAAAAATATCCATAGTATAAAATGAAACTCGTTTACTCTGTAGGTAGGTATAAATATTTTGATAACACTGTGTTTTTGGATTGTAATTGAAACATACCAAAAATCTGGAACCACATTTTTAATCTCTAGGGCAGCACAGATCCGGCCGCATGTTAGCTGTTGTATTTCATCAAGTATTTACAACATTATGTATGCCGCTTGTAATATTAAGTACCTGGAAGGTCCAATGTGCATATCTTGTGTTTTGCTAGGATGTGGAACTAACAAATCGCCGCGAGCTATGTAGATACGTCTAAGAAGATCAACAATGTTAGGGTGGAAAGCCTGTCCGTTTAGTTAATATAATCTGTATCTTGGGCTTTGACGCTAACATTTTGGAAGACGCGTTGTTGGCAAAATTAATTTATAAAATTAATAATGTACTTACTTGCCCTACAAAATCAAAATCAAATATAAGAACATGTACAGCGTCTCATTTTTAATGAATAGTCGTTTTTCAAGCTATTGACTAAATCAGGACCGAATAACCTTAAAAAAAAGTGGTTAAATGTTGGTCTAAACTTGCCAATTTTAAGCTCAATTTTCACCTAGTTTTTTTATTTCACCGAAATGACGTACGTACGACTTTATTAGTTGACCTTTCAAAATACTAATTAATATGGATTACAACATGCAACTAATATTCCCAAATGTATGAAAGCTTAGACACACCTTTTTTAAAATGCAAAAAACAAAAAAAAAATGACCGATTGGGAAAAAACCGTTTTGTTGAAGGTAGCAGTCCAGTTCTCAAGACAAAAAAAATATTTACTACCAAAATACCAGTTTTATTTTTTCGATCTACTTAAATTTGGAACACATACTTGATATTTGAAAAATCATCGGAATAATTCAATATGAAACTACACTGAACCGTGTGTATCGCAGAACAACTCGTGTGACTAATGACTCGGAAAACTACATTTGCAGTTTTGTTGCCGCCCACTTGTCTTGCGCTAAGTTTTCGGGGTTACGCGTGAGCACGGACGGAAAACCTTTGCTATAGTCTGACAAGTTATAGACTGTCACTTGTAACTCTTTAACTATAACTATTAGTTACGTGTTCCTTCGTTAGACTGTGCTGTACCTAACAGCGCTTTTTTAAATGTTAAGTCCCCAAATCCTTCAGAAATTACCCTGATCTAACCAGACATTTACTAAATTTTTCGGCATTTGCTCTTTTTTTTCTCCATCATGCATTTGCAATGAAATAAAATAAACGAACATACATACAAACATCCCATCACGCCTCTTTCCCAACGGGGTAGGCAGAGACCACTTCTTTCCATTTGCTACGATCTTGACACACACCTTGCGCCTCCTCTACTTTATTGAGTCCTTTCATACATGCTCCTCGGTTAAAGGTACTCCTGACCTTACCCTTTTTAAGAACATCTTGCAAACTAAATAAAATCCAACAATAAAGTAAACTAAAATAACAAATAAATCAGTAAACACAAAAACAAATAGGTATAACAATGCCATAGTACGTAGATATTTTAGCTAAATTTAATAGTAAGGACTAGAGTGCCCAACTTCACCAAATTTCACCCAACCACCAACAGTGTGGCATGTCCATCTATTAATCTAATAAAACTGAAACACGAGTATATCATCCTTAAGATATTTAGTAGCGTTTTAAGTTTAATAGAGTGACTAGAATAGTATAGGTATTGAAAGAAAGAGATTATTGAATATTCTCCTAGGACACATTCTCTAAACATTACTGTTTTCCCAAAACAATAACAAACGTTCCTGCAATTATTATTTATTTTCCCCTCTTAAGGGAGGGATGGAGTATTACCGATAGTCCCGTGGGTAAATTAATGAAAGCTAACAGCCACGGAGGGGAGGCAACTCATAATCAGACGAAGATAAACTGCAGCCAGGAAAGGCTGTGACCTACTTAATTTAATATTTTCCATCCGGAATCTAAGTAAGAAATAGGTATTGGCTGGCGTCTTGCAATTTATGCGTTCGGAGACTTAGAGCTGATGTAGTTATTAAATTTCTTGGGATACCTTCCAGTAAATTATAACATAATATAGATACCCTTACGGCCATATCCCTAATGGGTTGGGCAGAGGCCCACTGATTGTTGCCAACATGGTGATCGCAACATTCCAACATACATACATAACATAAACGGCCTTTATACGTTACTGTGCCACTGCTGGGCACAGGCCTAACCTCAACTATGAGGTGGAATGAACCATACTTCAACACGCGGGCTCAGTGCAGATTGTTGGATGGGTGTAAGGTTGGTGAGCAACCTTAATGTCAGATTTTATCAAGTCGCCCTAGGGCCTCTGACGCTAAGCTTGACGACTGACATCTGGCAACGTCAACCGGGACCAACTGCTTAACTTGCCTTCTGAAGCACGGAGATGCCCGAAATACACATCACTAAATTTCGGTCGGGGTGGTCACCCATCCCATTTCCGACTTGGCGTTTGTTGCTTTACAACAGGGATCGTCGCCGATCACTGTGACAATTGTGCCACGGGCACCTAACATTCCAACAAAATTGGAAAATTACTAGAAATTTGTACTAAATGCCAACCATATTTTAATGTAGAAAGCATTTTTTGAAGTTAACAGGACACCAGAACCACTGGAACAATCGTGTGTTCTTCTTGACCATTTCTGTGGAACTAACTTGGGCCTATAAGTTTGCGGTGGGGTATTGTGTTAAAGTTAGATTCGGTTTTTACTTGCCTAGCCCTGGGGAAATACGGTGAGGTAATGTTTTAGAATATTTATTTATTTATTTCTACACCTAGGTAGGCTAGGTACCAGCAATTATAACTTAATATTATTTGACGACTGGTTCGGTGTAATGGTTATGAAAACCTCGGGTTCGATTCCCGCACAGTACAATTATTTGTGAGCATGAACATGTCTGTTTATACTAGTTTGGGTGTTTCCTAAATTATCTTAAGTATGTTTTACAAAAAATATATATCCAAGTACTCGTATGTTAATCCGTAGTCTAGTATTCCATAGCACAAGCATTTAATTGCTTAATTTATCCGGTAATATTTATGGTACCTTTTTTAAATACATGGTAAAAGTAAATTATAAAGCAAATAAAGAATTGACTTGAATCGAAGCTAATATTGTATTAGATGATAAAATAGTCAAAACTTAACTATGTATACGACATTTTGTTTAATAAAAAAATATGCTCAAATTTAACTCTACCGGACAGTAAAAATAGTATTACGCACACGGATTAAAGGAACAAAAAGGTTAATGATAGCATCGGATCACACAAAAGAAGATACCTTATTTCTGAGTAGATAAATATTTTTCCTAAGTATCGTTAGTATTTCAATACATGAACGGCCTTTATTATACGTCCCACTGCTGGGCACAGGCCTCACTTAAACTATGAGGTGGATTGAGCCATACTCCAACATCCGGGCTCAGTGCAGACTGCTGGAGGGGTGTAATGTTAGTGAGCAACCTAAATATCAGATGTTATCAAGCCACCCTAAGGCCTCCGACTAGGTTTAATGACTGACATCTAACGACGTCAGCCGGGACCAACTGCTTAACGTGCCTTCCGAATCATTGATATACCCGAAATACACATCACTAAATTTCGTTCGGGGTGGTCACCCATCCCATTTCCAACCCGGCGTGTGTGGCTTTACAACAGCAATCGTCGCCGACCACTGTCACAACTGCGCCACGGGCACATCTTTTTTTAGTATAAGAAAAACAATATGAGAATCCAATTCTAATGTTCAACAAAGAACTCACCCAGCGCCTAAGTAGCCATTTTTTCTGTACTTCGCGGCGTTGAAAGGCGAAAGGGCAACTCTTGACAAGGGTATGCCTAGATGTCATAAGAGTTATGAACCGACGAAAATGTATAGCAGTGCGCTTATGAGACTGGTGTCTGTCGGTGGTAGAGTTTTCAAGACGTTCTGATTTATGTGGGACTTTTGTGTGATATTTGCCTGCGTCAGGAGACTGCCTGCTTATGAATACATCTAGAAAGAAGTTTGCTTATTATAATTCAGAGTTTAGGCAATGTCTTTACCAGTTTTTTTTCGGTTAAATATCAAGTAAGTAGAGTGGAATCGTCAGCCATAGGGTTTAACCTTCAAAAAAAAGCGACCAAGTGCGACCATGGGCTTCGTAGCAAATATTTTTGAAAAATAATTCAAACTAGATCTCGTTGAAACTTATTTTGGGGAAAGTTTGCATGGTCATGTACATCATTTATTTTTTTTCAGTTTTATCACTGCGTCATGTTAGAAGTTACTGGGGAGGACACATTTTACGACAGTATGGCTTTAATAGTTGCGGAAAATAGTGGTTGTAACAGACAGATAGACAGACGTGACAAATCTATAAAGGTTCCTTTTTTATACGGAAACCTTAAAATTTCAATGTATGCGAGGGTTACCTGTTGAAAAACATTACTTCTTTTTATCAATTATTTCATTTGTTTGAATTTCATTACCTTCATTACAAAATGCATGAAGTCAAAATTTTCGTTTGTTATAATATTGGTAAGACATACAGTTATACATTACCAACAAAATACAGACATTTTGAAAGGTAATGACTTTTTTGTTGAAATAGCTCATTATTCAATAATGCGAAATCCTTTAATAAATAAAAAGTGCTTGGCAGAGCACTCCAGACATCACTGACACCACTAAACCGTTACTGCAAGTCGTATCCGAATGCGTTAAACCGAGCACCGCACAAGCACAAGCACGCCGAGTTAGCACCAGATAGAATTCTAAAACAGACCGTATGTAAAGCCTTAAAGAAAGCACTGACATGAATACGGAATCGGAACTAGTGCGGCAAGTATCGAGTGATGAGTCACAGATACAATACTAGTTGCAATGATATTATAACAAAAAAGAGGTAGATAGTTTTTAAATCAGTACTGATGCGAAGTCGAAAATTGTCCTCTGGCGAACGTACCTATATAATTTGACCGTGTGAACAAGATAGTATAATTATTTACTAGAGTGTAAACGAGACCAATACATGTTGCTCAGTGTCGTCTCAAACTGTCAATGCTTTGCTCAGGTAGACGATCATCTGATTACGGGTGCTACTCTATTAACACGACATGTACAGTTATATGTATAACTAGCAAAATACAGACAGTTTTAAAGGTAACAACAATAAAAAACTAAGAAATTCCCCTTAATTTCAAATAGCTCATTATTCAATAATCCGAAATCCCTTCATAAAGTAAAAGTGCTTGGCAGTGCACTCCAGACATCACTGACACCACTAACCCGTTACTGCAAGTCGTATCCGAATGCGTTAAACCGAGCACCGCACAAGCACAAGCACGCCGAGTTAGCACCAGATAGAATTCTAAAACAGACCGTATATAAAGCCTTAAAGAAAGCACTGACATGAATACGGAATCGGAACTAGTGCGGCAAGTATCGAGTGATGAGTCACAGATACAATACTAGGTGCAATGATATTATATTAAAAAGAGGTAGATAGGTTAAGTCAGTACTGATGCGAAGTCGAAAATTGTCCCCTGGCGTACGTACCTATATAGTTTGACCGTGCGAACAAGATAGTATGATTATTTACTAGAGCATAAACGAGACCAATTACATGTTCCTCAGTGTCGTCTCAAACTGTCAATGCTTTGCTCAGGTGCACGATCATCTGATTTTTGGTGCCACTATATTAGCACATGTACAGTTATATAACTAGCAAAATACCGACACTTTTAAAAGTACTAACAAAAAAAAAGAAATCCCCTTTAATTTGAAATAGCTCACTATTCAATAACCCCTTCATGAATAAAAAGTGCTTGGCAGTGCAGTGCACTCCAGACATCACTGACACCACTAAACCGTCACTGCAAGTCGTATCCGAATGCGTTAAACCGAGCACCGCACAAGCACAAGCACGCCGAGTTAGCACCAGATAGAATTCTAAAACAGACCGTATATAAAGCCTTAAAGAAAGCACTGACATGAATACGGAATCGGAACTAGTGCGGCAAATATCGAGTGATGAGTCACACATAAAATACTAGATGATATGAAAGAATTCTCAATGCATAAAATCGAAGAGATAAAGATTATGATCAGTGAGGAAATGAAAACTTCTGAATAATAGACTTTAAATATTATTAATTGTTAGTTAAGTACTTTATTTATTTTTACTAACGTATCCCACCAGCTATGGTATTCCGGCGGGTGCCAAAACTCACTTCGCTCGTATTGAATGAACTTTTAAATTCCATTTCTGTGTAATTTTGGTCGTTTTTAATTATTTTCATACAAACTGCGAGAAAATATTGAATCAGAGTGAAGCGTATTGATGATATAAGTAAGCGTGAAGCACTGAGATGTGAAGTGATGTCCGCCGGAATTGCACCCCAAAAGGGCAAGGCTCTGTCAATTCTATTTGAGCGGCGAAGTAAGATAATGTGTAGGCCTCCCCTATTGATTCTAATAGCAGCCGGCTGTAGGTGGCCTGTATCCCCTGAAATCCGGTCTTGGACCTTGCGGGTAGGCGCCCGCCCCCCTGCGCTTACCTGATAAAATAGCTATAAGATAGAGTAAATTGCTATAAAAACCTAACCAACATCAGAACGAGAACCTAAAACAATACGCCTTGCAAACAACCCCTTTCGAGTTATCTAGTGACTCCCCGTGTTGTTCCGCCAGCCCTACGGCTTACCGACCGGCAGAAAACATACGTTTCCATACGACTGCGTATTGCTTTGAACACTGTTCTATTGCCCACAAACCGGATTTCAATGTGCCAGCGGTAATGTTCATTGGCTACAATCATTTCATTTGTTTGAATTTCATTATGTAGATTTCAAACTAAATAAAGGCACATATTCAACCTCAAAATTAATAATTTGTCCATTTTGAAGTGAACAAAGACCGTCAAGTACTTTATTTTGTTCGCAGTTATCTGCTAATCAATCAAGTTACCTTCATGGGTAACTTGTCATCAGTCAAGTTCAACTCGCCTAAAGCCTCGTTTAAGGAGACGCGGGGCGTTGATCGTTTTTACCGTTTATGGTAAGGCGGTGCGTGAAGCGGCTGTCGTAATCCCACGCGCAAACTCCAACGTATAGAAATGTAAGTAGGGGCTCATTCGCACCGCTCAACGCCCTGCGTCTCCTTAAACGAACCCCGTTTTTTTTTCCTATTCATTGATAGCTAACAAGCATGCCATCCAAAAATGTATATAGTAAGTCAATCTATTGTGCATTTTAAATTTTAAAGCAAAAGCAATATTTTACACTGCCTGACCCAATGATATTATCATAAAAACACGTAGATAGGTTACTTGTGCTAAAAAAGTGGCACCCGAAATCAGGACTTCGACCACCTGAGCAGATAATTGACAGTTTGAGAAGACACTGCGCAACAAAAAGTATCCGTCTCGTTTACGCTCCAGTGAACAATCATACCACGGTAGTAGTATTATTTTACTGTGATCATACTATCTTGTACACGCGGTCAAATTATAGGTACGTACGGGCAGGGGTCAATTTTTGACTTCGCGTCATTACTGACATAATCTTTTTTTTTATATCATTGGTCTAACCACTGTTCTATTTCACTGTAAATAAAGAATAAAACCCTGTTGATTATTACATCGGTATACTAAAGTGGAATCGCGTGATTCACATACGGCCCTTCGGCTTACCGAGCCGGACAGAAAACATAAGTTTCCGTAAGACTGCCCATATTGCCGGGACTGTTCCATTGGCCGCCGGATTTCCTCGCCCAACAGATAATGTTCACTGGTTCAAATCATTTTACTTGTCATTTGTTTTAGGTGCACTGATGTTTATTTAGGGTATTTGTATAAGTTAACAGTCAGGAACGGTTCCAGTGAAATGTAACTTGTTTTATCTATCATCGTTGTTCATCACTCCGCATTGGAAAGCCCGATTAATCGCAGAGAGCTTAAGTACGAGTGTTGTCGGTTAAATCTGAACCTACTTGAGGTTACATGTCACTATCACCGCTCTTTAGACATTAGTCTGCACTAGTCTCAAAACCTTGAAATGGTAATAGAATGTTATTCCTATTCATAGATAGCAAACAAGCATGCTATCCAAAAATGTGTAAAGTAAGTCAATGTGCTGTGGATTTTAAATTTTGAAGAAAATGCAAATATTTCTTGAACCCCAAATAAAGAATAAACCCCTGTCGATTATTACATCGGTATACTAAAGTGGAATCGCGTGATTCACATACGGCCCTTCGGCTTACCGAGCCGGGCAGAAAACATAAGTTTCCGTAAGACTGCCCATATTGCCGGGACTGTTCCATTGGCCGCCGGATTTCCTCGCCCAACAGATAATGTTCACTGGTTCAAATCATTTTACTTGTCCTTTGTTTTAGGTGCACTGATGTTTATATTTAGGGTATTTGTATAAGTTAACAGTCAGAAACAGCACCAGGGTATTGTAACTTGTAATCATCATTGTTCATCACACGTATTTGGCAAGCACGATTGACCACGAAGAACCTTAGTATAGTTGGTTAATTCTGTACTTGAGGTTACATGTCACACTTTACCGACTGAACTAGTATCTGAATCTTGAAATAGTTATAGAATGTACAAAGTATTTTCTTTAAATATCTAAAGTTAAGTGCTCATAATCTCAATTTTTGTTTAATAGAATAAAAAGTAAGTACCCAAACTATTAACCATTACTAAAAAAGTTAATTGCTGACCAGTAACTGATAGCTAGTATTAAGATAAGCTTTTATTGGAATTTGTGTGACTTTCTAAATAACGATTCCTGCTGAATCATAATTTACATTTTAGTCCGCTCATTATGTTGATTGCATTAGTCTGAAACTCTAAGCAAGGTTAGATAGCAAAAACTCGAATAGAAAATAAATTACTAGTACGCTTCATATCGATTCATCGCGATCACGAGTAGAGAATCTTCCCCTCGAGAATCACTACTTGAATCTTTCCTTCGACGTATTTTCTTTTCCATTTAATTTTCAGATTGAATGCAGTAAATCACCTTTTAAAACTTCAGTAAGTTTTCGGCATGGTTAACATAAAGGTGACATGCATTCATAACTTTATCCAAAACGTATAGTCAGTGCCACGTTGATATTTTATATGACCCTCGACAACTAAAAAAATATTTAAAAATTAGAAAACATTTTGTTTGTAAGTAGGTTATTTTATTTTAGAATTTAGGGATACTGCATTATCATCTTACCAAAGATAGGAAAACCAAAAAAGACATCCGGTCTTGGCTTCAAGCGGGAATTGAACCAGTATATAAAGTAGGTATATGCCTAAAAATTCGTGAAACAAACCTGTGTGCCAGGTAAATATACCAGTGAAATTCGGCAGGTCTGTTTAGTCTCGGTAGCACATTGGTTAGTGCAGTCCCGGTTTGCGACAGACGCGGGTTCGATTCCCGCCTGGAGCCAAACTTAATGTCTTGTTCTTGTTTCCTATGTCTGTTTGTAAGTAGTCAAGGCTCAGAAGTAGCACTACGCCTCTGTTCCATGCTTTTGGTTAAAGCCCTCGAACAACACGTAAATAAAATTTCCTCTAAAAGACTCTGATGACCTTTCCGTCTGCCTTCAGAAGTTCAGCGGCGATTCCGTCATCACGCCTTGTATCATAGTGCGCGGTCCGTTTTGAGTCAAAAGTGATAATAGCTCGTTGCTCACGCTTCTTAAAAAACATCAATTTGAGACGTTTGTGAACGTGCTAATATTACTTAATTCGGAACGCACCCATATTATTACTTTAAATATTTTTTATTATTGTTTAAGCATTTTCCATGCAGTATCTTTAATAAAGATCTGAACACCAGAAAAAAGACATTTGGTCATGTTGGCATCAGGCAGGACTCGAACCCGCATCTTTTGCAAACCGGGTGACTGCACTAACCAACTATGCTACCGAGACCATTAACAGATCGGCCGAATCTTTCTGGTACATTTACCCTATGAGCCAGGGTGATTTCATCAATGTTATAGGCATCCACCTCTAACAAAAGAAAAAAAATATGCGGAAGGATGCGGGTTCGAGTCCTGCCTGATGCCAACATGACCAAATGTCGTTTTCTGGTTTTCAGATCTTTAAATATTTTGTTCAAATTACAATTATTCATTCTACTCAAATAGTGACCTATATCCTTCACAGTCGGATGAACACAGTGTTGTACTTAGTGTGAGAAAACGATAAATATTAAAGCTTACCTTAGACGGTTTATCTCTGGGCGCGGCAGCCGTGAAAAACGGATAAGTACGGAATCCCACAAAGCCCATTGCCTGAGAAGTTTTGGGGCGATACCGCTGTGTGTCGGCTTATAATAGAGCTTCGGTGTTAGGCGTGCTTCAGGTACGCTGATATTTATAATTGTAAGGAAAATTGCACGTACTATGAATTGGTCGCTTTTGGGGTCGAATACTAGTGCCATAGTGATTTAACTTATGGCTCCAGAAATATCATCTGGATCAATGGCGCAATAGGTAAATGTGTTATCTTTAGCCCAAATGATCGAGAGCTCTAGTCCCGCTCAGCACAAAGTTCATGTTCAAAGCATATTCATGCAATATTAACTAAATACGTTAATGTTATATGGCCATGTTTCAAATACACTGCTCAAAAGTGTCTAGGGATATCTCAAGCATTTTCATACAAAGTATAGCTATTTGGGAGGCAGTAAAAATTAAAATATTGATACCAACGTAGAAATTTTTAGAACACAGAAACTGCTATATCTGCCCTTTCAGATTGTATAAAGAAATTCATTGTAGTAGCATTATTGTACAATCGTAAGGACGTTAAAAAAAGACAGATTTTTCTTTTAAAAGGTGTCAAAATTTAGCAATATCAAACGTTTTGTTTTGTAATATTTTTAACTATTATCGTATGCCTTTGTCCTCGCGTTATTCTAAGATAATGCTCAACTTGTAAACAAACTTAACTTTATGAAATATTTGAAAAATGATATCCCTATGATATCCCTAGACAGTTTTGGTGTGTGTAGTATATTAATAACATTTGCAAAAACTAAGGTAAACTCAGGTAAACTCTTATGATAGTGTATCATTTATTTAGCAACAATATAAACGAAAGGTTAATAACAATGTATCTTTAAACTAAACTTAACTAAAAAATAAATAAAGGATAATATTTACAAAGTGGCCTTACACTAGAGACTAGAGATTGCTTTTAGCAATAAGACCGCCTAAATTGTACATCAACGTATTCAATTTTTTATCATCTGTAAATTTATTTGTTTTATGTGCAATAAAGTATTTCTTATCTTATCTTATCTTACACCAAAAATTCTACCTGTATGTATAGTTACAGATAGAATATCTGGTGTAAGTCACTGTCCTGCGGGAAAGTACCAAGAAGGCTGGCCACATTGCCGCGCTGGATAGAGATCTTTCGTATACCCAAGCCTCCAAAACGTACCGGTAAGGATGCTTGTGTCCAAATGCGGCCTTCTAAATTTATGTTAAAATTTATTGATAAAGTTTGTCTAATTATACTGTCCAATTTTGCGGTGAGGTGAGGATGATTCCAAAGGTGAGATGACCGAAGATTGTATGTAAATTGAGGTGTAAAAAGACAGTGGCGAATGATCGTATAACACATGTGGTTATTAATTTTGTTCAAACGGTCCGAAATTAAGTTGAAATGGGAGATCTTCTCTTCAATGAAATCCGAAAAAGACTCGTCTAGAACCGGCGACCCAAGGAGACGGAGTAAACCTTCGTCAATAATTTTGACACCCGGAGCCAAAATGTTGAAACGGTCAATGATGTCACGCCGGTCACTACAACTGTTTGGTATAAAGAGTTCGCACTTGCTAAAATTTAATTCAAGGCCTAAATTTTTTTTTTTTTTTTTTAACTCTTATGTATTTAGCGTTTTATATCAAACGGAAATATACGTACGAAATCTATATCCTTTGTAAGTGTTTGTCAAAATTATGGTAAAGTAAATTACAGCAAATACCTAAAAGCTATACCAATAAAACCGTTCTGCGTCAAGAATCCTAGGCTTATAATTTGTTAAAATAAAACTAAATTATTTAAAGCTGCTATGCTATTCGTAACTTTGAAATTCAATTCCTTCGCGACTGTGGTCGTTTGAGAAAAAAGAACTAAGCCAAATAACATTTTTTAATTATTCACATACAAAATGAGAGAAAATACTAATTCAAAGGAAAGCGTATTGATGATTGATGATCGTGAAGCACCGAGATGTGAAGTGATGTTCGATGTGCACCGCCGGAATAGCACCGCTGGTATGCCTGATGATTAAAAAAAACGTAACACCCATGTAAATAAAAATATCAGACCGATTCAATCCTACGCTAAAAATCACGTGTCCCAAATCCGAATGTTTTCTCAAAGCGAAGCCTTTTTATTCGTCCATCACGCGGCTCGCTGACAGGGCGACGGAGGGAGTCGGATTAGCCAAGTTTAGAATGGCGATGCCGTGTTCGGTTCCACACTTTCCTGCAGCGGATTGAAGCGGATTGAAGCGGTTTTAGTTCGCCAAATTCGGATTGAAAGCAGTTGGCGTCGGCGATGTTGCGCTAACTAGAAAATTAATGATGGCCAATTTAAACTAAAGCATTTTTAAACGGAATTAGAACGTTACAGCGGCGTACTTATTTGATTCCGAAATAGACCTGTATCTATGAAGCTGATATAGGATATTAATGACTTCTTTAGTACCTAGAGATTTAACATTTGCTTCATGATAAAATGACACTCAGGATTTCATTCAAGTAAAACCAAAACTGATTTTGACACAAACACTTGCTTGCAGTTCAAAGTCTGGTAGATTTTTGGCACTTCTGAAGTTCGAAATATCACCGCTCGGTCTATACTATCTATCTAAACTGTGTAGCTGTCCTAGTTTCTATAACTCGACGTTGGCTGAAAGTGTAGAAATCATTTTATTTGTGCAATGAAAGTATCATACAATGTTTACTTATTAACAAGAACTAGGTGTGTTATTAAGTTTGTTTTAATTACTTCCTTATTTTCGGTGCTCGCTCGTTTGAATTTAACTTAATTAAATATTAAATAAACGACAATCTTCGAAATATACCGTTGGAAACTAATTAAGCCTCATGGCTTAGCGCATGTGTCATAGCACTAATGAGAATTATAAATTTCCTAGTACCGAATGAGGCTGTGTATTTAATAAACAGTCCTTTGTTTTGTACTGGCAAAGAGGCAATTTCTTCCTTACATCCTATGCTTCCAGCTTTAGGGCTGAGAAAATTGACTAATTAAATGACTATTCTAATTTTGGGATGGCACTGAACGCATTTATAGGCACCCTTAGATTGTGCCTGGATGCATGAGCATTGCAGTGCATAAGCAACGCAAAAAAGGGGACAACTGAACTTTTGTAGTTGCCCACCCAACTTTTGTAGTTGTTTACCCAAGATGGATATCTTGGGTTAATACGGGCACCTCCTCGAAGAGGATGGATAACCTTGTATGTGTGGATGTGCTGTGTTGCTCTTTCACGTAAAAAGCTACTGGATGAATTTCAATGAAACTTTACAATATTAAAGCTTAAGCATCTGAATAGCACATATGCTACAATTTATAGAGATACACTGCTCAAAAGTGTCTAGGGATATCTCAAGCATTTTCATACAAAGTATAGCTATTTGTGTTGGGTAAAAAGAGAAGAGTTTGGGAGGAAGGAAATTCGACTCACCTTGTGACGTCTTGTAGATCGACGCCGTTCTTCTCGTGATGATTTTCGATGATGTACGATAGGTTTTTTTGCGCGCGCGTTACCGCGGCCGCGGCTGATTTGCTTAAGAGTTTATGATGATGTACTGGATCGAATCGTCTGGGATGGAAGCTGCAGCGGAGCAGGACTTGACCACCAGAGATGCGTGTTGAACTCGAACAGGCCGACGAATCACGACTGTCGAATTCCTTTTAGGGAGGGTAGGGCTAGGACATGATGTGTTCCTACCTACATGTTTCCAACATTTTTGATTGTCAAAGGAAGTTGATACAGATACAATATCTTTACCTAACATACCGCCCCCCAAAGAGCTTCCAAGCTCTTTAGCAAGGGGTACTAATTATGATGATGATGCTGATTTGAACTAAATTGATGCTGATTAAACTAAGTTGAGTTTCAAAACAAGACTAAGATAAATAAACTAGCTTAAATTTAGAGTTGATGCTAAGATGAAAGTTAAAGCGGATGTGGCAACAAAGGACAGACTTTAGAGACTGGCCTAAGCAAAGAACCAGTGGCTGTTCGCAACTCTACTACCCTAACCGTTCCGTCTGAACCCGGACAAACTCTTGAAACTCTAGCCTTTTTCCACAAAAGTGGCGGTAAGTTCGGCTCCCTCACCAAAACCAAGTCATCAACCTGGATGTTAGCAGGCTTGGCAAGCCATTTTGGACGCTGTTGTAATGTGTGTAAATACTCAGCCTGCCAACGCTTCCAAAATTGTTGACTGATTTGACGAACAAGCTGCCAACGCTTAAGAATGCTGATGTTTTCCGATTCCAAAGTGTGTTCGGGTAAGGACTGAAGCGGTTGACCAATAATGAAATGACCGGGGGTTAAAGCCTCGAGATCATTCGGATCATTAGATAGAGAACAGATAGGTCGGGAATTGAGTGCGGCCTCAACCTTAGCGAAAACAGTGGTGAGCTCCTCGAAGACGAGCGGACGTTCACCTACAACGCGATTTAAGATGAGTTTGGCAGATCGAACAGCTGATTCCCACAAACCACCCATGTGTGGGCTAGCAGGCGGATTAAAGTGCCAAACAACATGCTGATTTGCCAAATGTTTATGAACTTCTACGTTGGATTTTTTGAAGAAAGTTGCTATTTCCTTTAAATAGTTGCGTGCGCCGACGAAATTTGTGCCACAGTCGCTGTAAATATCGCTGGGTAGTCCTCTGCGGGACACAAATCTGTCGAGGCATGCCAAGAAGGCTTCTGTGGACAAGTCTGATACCAATTCCAAGTGGACGCATTTGGTTGAGAAGCAAACAAATACGCACAAGTAGGACTTGACGCTTTTCGCATTGCGTGTAGGAGATGATTTTAGAAGAAAGGGTCCTGCAAAATCGACACCTACCTTTTGGTATGGTCGACATACATTGACTCGATCCGCGGGCAGGTCGCCCATAAAAGGTTCGATTGATTTTGGCCGCAGCCGGTAGCAACGATGACATTGAAAAATACGATGTCGAATCACTCTACGTGCAGACAAAATCCAAAAATTCCGTTGAAGTAAGTTCATAAGTGAGTTTAGACCAGGATGAAGAAACATCCGATGGTAATAATCTACTAGAAGATGAGTTACATGGTGTGACTTCGGAAGTAACAGCGGGTGCTTGCTTTCATAGCTCAGGTTAGATTTGTGGATTCTGCCACCAACCCTAATCAAACCTTGGGAATCAACGAAAGGATTGAGGCGGCCGAAACTACCCTTGACGACTTGATTCGCACGCAGCAATCGAAGCGCTTCTGGAAACTCAGATCTCTGAACCAAAGTGACAATGCTGAGCATGCTGCCGTTCAATTCAGAAACCGTGAGAAGTCCAGAGCGACGGTCTGAAGGATTGCGCGTGTTGTGGATGAACCGCTTGCACCAAGCTACTACGTTTTGTAACTTGGGAAACGAACTAGTATTCGTCAACAAGGGTAGCTCTTCCACATCACGTGCTACGACGAATGAAGATGCTGTTACTGGCTTCACACCAGGTAATTCCGAGTCAGGCACCGGTGAAATGTTTTCAGGCCATGACGAAGCATCTGCTTCGAGCCATGCTGGACACCACCATAGCGGGTGATTGACCAAATCTGACGGTAAGACACCACGACTTGCCGAGTCCGCAGGATTCATGTGGGACGGCACGTGACGCCAGACAGCGTTTGGAATCAGCGCTTGAATTTGTGATACACGGTTCCCCTCATAAGTCTGCAACTTATGCGGAGACGTGCTAAGCCAGGACAATACAATGCTGGAATCAGTCCAGGCCACTATAGAGTCCAGTCTGAGTTTATCCTGATAAACAGCACAGACGTGTTCTAACAAACGAGATAGGAGGAAGGCTCCGTTGAGTTCCAATTTGGGAATAGTTAGCTTTTGTTTTAGGGGCGCTACGCGTGATTTGGCGATCAACAGACGAACCAAAACGCTACCATCGGCACCTAAAACACGTAGATAGACGCAACTAGCGTACCCACGTTCAGACGCGTCACTAAAACCGTGAAGCTGAACTTCGACCGGTTGATTAGCGAGCACGCAACGAGAAATAGAGATGTTGTTGAGTTGTGGAAAGTCTGACATAAAGGCAGTCCACGATCTTTGAATGTCTTCCGGAAGAGGATCGTCCCAGCCTGATTCCATTGACCAAAGCTGTTGTAAAAACAGCTTGGCAAGGAATGTGACAGGCGCTAAGAAACCGCACGGGTCATAAAGTCTAGCGATATTAGACAATATGCCGCGCTTGGTCAAAACCTTGCTCATCTCCGACACATGACAAACGAAACTGTCCGAGTTCGCATTCCATTCGATGCCTAAAACCTTGAAAATGTTGTCGCCCGCTTCAAATCGATAAGGTGTTTCGCAGTAGTCTTTTGGCAGCGCTTTCAAAAATTCTTTAGAATTGCTGGACCATTTCCTAAGAACGAAACCACCCTGAGACAGGACGTCGACGAGGTTGTTTTGAAGATTTTTGGCAGAACTTAAGTCAGACGACCCACTGACTACGTCATCAACAAATGTATCTTCACGCAAAACCCTTGCCACCTCAGGACTTTTCTCAGCATTGAGATGTGCCAGCTCATGAAGTACACGAATGGCTTGAAAAGCCGAACTTGAAACTCCATAAGTGACAGTAGTGAGCTCAAACTGTTTAAGAGGTGCGTCAGGAGATTCACGCCAGTAGATGGTTTGATATCTGCAGTCGTCGTCATGCATGCGAACTTGTCGGTACATTTGTTTGACGTCGCATGTGAACACAACGAAGTGTAGCCGAAAGCGTAAAATAATATCTTCGATGTTTTGCTGCAATTTAGGGCCAGGCATCAAGGTTTGGTTTAATGATACACCATTGGAACTAGTAGCTGATGCGTCGAACACAGCTCTAAGTTTGGTCGTGCTGCTGTGCTCTTTCAGCACTCCATGATGAGGGATATAATAACGATCCTTGCTCACAGGGCAAGATACTTCGCGCATGTGACCAGTCTCCTCATAGTCGCACATGAATGCTACGTAGAGTTCGCGTAATCGAGCGTCTCCAATCAGCCGGCGCTCTAAATTGTGAAAACGTTTTAACGCTGTGTGATGAGAATCACCAAGAGGTTTGTGATTGACCTTGAATGGCAATCGAACAATAAAACGACCTTGATCGTCCCTGGAGTAGGTATCGGCAAAATGTTTTTCGCATTGAATGTTCTCAGGATCCTGTATAGGTTGATTGGGTGGCTCTTCGGTCTCCCAAAACCGTGTTAATGCAAGATTGAGATCAAGAGTGCAGGCCATCGACACAACACTAAAGGAGTGTGGTGATGCTGCTGGTGCTTTTCCCATAATGATCCAACCAAAGACAGAAGAGTAGGCAGTAGGCATGTTATCACCTAGACTGAACTTCTTGCCATCGAAGATTTGGTCATAATATTCAACACCCAAGAGAAGATCAATTTGTCCAGGAACAGTAAAATTTTTATCAGCTAAAATCAAATTTTCACATTGCTTCAGTACTTCTGGATCCACACGGACAGACGGTAACTGGCTAGTGATGCGTTTCAAAATAACAAAATCTGAAGAAATAATTTTCGATTTTGTTTGTATAGAACAAGTTATGACACCTCGAGTCTCGTTAGCAGACGAAGCACCTATGCCTAAAAGAGTACCAGACCTGGTACGAGGAAGTCTCAATTTTTGGGCCAAGTTCTCACTTATAATAGAAACTTGAGAGGCGCTATCTATCAAAGCACGAGCAAAATGGAAGTACCCATCGTTGTCTTGAACACGAACAAAGGCAGTGCCTAGAATCATGGTGGATGTGCCATCGACACCATGCAAGGACTGAGGCTGTACAATAACCTCACCGACCTTCGCAGACGCTGAATTGGTAGACTCAGTAATGCTGTGTGACGAAGTGGATATGTGCAACTTGGTGTGGTGCTTCCCACGACACACCTGACATACACTCCTAGAGGTACATTTCTGCACTTGATGAGTGCGCAAACAATTAAAACATAGTTTATGCTCAATAACCAAAGCCTTGCGTTGCATCGGAGTCATTTTATCAAATTTCGAACAGTAATAAATTGCATGAGTCTCCTTGCAGCACGGACAAAAACCAAAGCTATTTTTAGCAAAGTTTTCAGTTACGTTAAAAGAGTTACCAGCTGAGGGCTTTAAGTGACAACCGGAAACATTGTCAAGAATACGAAGTTGATTTTCTAAAAATGTTAACAAAGAATTGAAAGTGGGAATGGCAACTGGATCTACAGTAGATTCAAATTTGGTCCGTAGTTCAATAGGTAATTTCTTGAGTACAATGTGTAGCAAAAGGAAACACCACTGATCAACATTAATTTTTAGAGATTTTAAGGCTTGTGTGTTTTCCTTCAAAGTGTTGACTAATTTACCTAATGTTTTAGAGTTAACTTGGCTCAAAGTTGGCAAGCTCAGTAACGCTTCAACATGTTTGTCGGCAATCATCCTTTTATTTTCATAGCGCTCGGTTAAAAGTTTGTAGGCTACCCAGTAGCTGTCTGAGGAGATCACCAGATGCCTCACCAAAGTTAAAGGCTCCTTGTCTAACACACTCAAAAGATAATGCATTTTTTCAACTGGATTTAAATTATTGTTGTTGTGAATCAAACTGTTGTAAATAGATATGAAGTTGGGCCACTCAATATGTATACCACTAAAATTCGGAAGGTTGATTTTCGGTAAATGGAAGTCAGTAGATTTAGAACCACCACTGGAACTTCCTCTGTTTTGATCTTTGCATATTGCAGAATGCAAAACCTGAATACTATAAAACATGTCCTGCAATTGTACATATTTCGAGTCAAAATCATTTCTTTGTTGCTCATCCGCCTCTAAACTCGCTATGATATTCGCAAAAGTATTGTCTAAAGAATGTTTGTTTTTATCCAAGTCTTTGTATCGAACAAGAAAACGTTGTTTGTCTAACTCAAGAACCGATTTTTCTTGCGATAATTTAGACGCTAAACTATACAAATCCTGTATATTGCGCGCAGCAATGTTAAATTGGACTGTGCTCTTCTTAATATCTGCCATTATTGCTAAAAAACAATGAAAGTTTCTTAAAAAAAAACGATGAAAGAAGATGAATTTACTTTGTTTACAATAATTACGATTGACAGTGACAAGTTACTTTTTCTGAATGAGTGAACGAATGACACTTGATTAAGGTGACTTTACACTATTACCAAAAAGTGATGAAACGAAACGTTAAAATAAGTGACAGATGACAGAACGAACGAATGAGCGAATCTTTGTCTATGGAATGAACTGGAAAGATTTGATGACTAATGAAATGACAAAAAACGAATCAAATTATTTGAACTAATTTAGGGAAATGGTTCATGGATATCATGGATATTCGGGACGAAGGACCAGGAAGGGATGTTGGGTAAAAAGAGAAGAGTTTGGGAGGAAGGAAATTCGACTCACCTTGTGACGTCTTGTAGATCGACGCCGTTCTTCTCGTGATGATTTTCGATGATGTACGATAGGTTTTTTTGCGCGCGCGTTACCGCGGCCGCGGCTGATTTGCTTAAGAGTTTATGATGATGTACTGGATCGAATCGTCTGGGATGGAAGCTGCAGCGGAGCAGGACTTGACCACCAGAGATGCGTGTTGAACTCGAACAGGCCGACGAATCACGACTGTCGAATTCCTTTTAGGGAGGGTAGGGCTAGGACATGATGTGTTCCTACCTACATGTTTCCAACATTTTTGATTGTCAAAGGAAGTTGATACAGATACAATATCTTTACCTAACAATTTGGGAGGCTGTAAAAATTAAAATATTGATACCAACGTAGAAATTTTTAGAACACAGAAACTGCTATATCTGCCCTTTCAGATTGTATAAAGAAATTCATTGTAGTAGCATAATTGTACAATCGTAAGGACGTTAAAAAAAGACAGATATTTCTTTTAAAAGGTGTCTAAATTTTAGCAAAATCAAACGTTTTTTTTGTAATATTCTTAACCTTTATCTTATGCCTCTGTCCTCGCGTTATTCTAAGATAATACTCAACTTGTAAATAAACTTTACTTTATGAAATATTTGAAAAATGATATCCCTATTATATCCCTAGACAGTTTTGATGTGTGTATGTCACATATTTTTTTAACTCTAAGTCCACGCGGACGGAGCCGCGGGCGGCCGCTAGTAAATAAAGATTCAGCGTCACTATTCATCTAGTTTAAAAACTGCATAGTTGCCAGCCCTGCTTCCTCATAATTTATTATTAGGGACTGTGATTTTATAGCCACAGTCCCGGATAGCATAAGGTAGAATGATGTTTTTACGACACCCGCCACGGTTGGATGGAAGCCAAGGGGAATAAGACCTCCGCTTTGATTAGCCAATGTTTATCATACCGCGAACAATCTATGTCCTGGAGATAAGGAGATATTTGGCTGAGATCGTAATATGACATGATAGACAATAAATGTCACAGATTACGAACAGACGCGTTCACAATAACCTTTACATATGGGAACCTTGTGCTGCTGACATAAGACCCATTTTGCAATGGTTTTGTTAAGGTTGATGTGGACGTCTGTGTGCCTAGTTTCACTTGTTTGTCGTCGATTGGCCTTGTGGTGGGTAAATATCTAAATTGGATTCAGATTGGACCCAAACTGGAAGTGATTCTGCTTGATCAGACAACCAGACTACGTAGTGGCAGGATTCTTAAGGACCTAACCCAAGTGTGGTAGTCTAGACAAGCTGGATGTTACATTTATGGTGAACGGAACATTCAGATGCCTACACATCACCGAGCAAAAATTACGGCGTCGTTGCAAAATATTATTTCGCGCCACGAAGATCGTGTCATGGAAAAGGATGAAATCACTGTTATATCTGTTTTAGCTAAACTAGCGTTGTTTCTGTTTATTCACACTGTTGTTCATACGGCGCATTGTATAGGATACAGTTATATTAATTTATTTATTACATCAATGTTTCTTGGAAAATACCTACAACACTCGAATTTTTTTTTGTTGTAGATTATGGTGGAAACTGGCTTCCTAATCTATAGCTAGAAAAGCTCTATTGCCAAAATGTTGAAAACATCCAACTCAATTCAACTTTCATTCAAGTTTTCATTTTCATTCATTCAAATTTCAATTCAACTCAAATTGTTACTAAAAACAAAATTTCTTGAAAAATAAAATAATGCTTTAAATTTTAACTAACCAAATTGAGTAAGTTTCGGTAACAACTATAAGCTCGGGTGCACACTAGCCGTCGCAGACAAATTGTGCCGTCAGGCAATCCGCCGTTTGTCCAGACGTGACTAATGCGGTGTAGCTACGGCGTAATTCCTTGTTTCGGACTAAGTGCGGAGTGACCAACTGTTAGAAACTGTCGTTGTTTAGCTTAAATAAAGCTAAATATTATTTTAGGCCTAAAGATGTTGTCGTTATAAAATTAAATGAATATCATGCTTTTACTAATATACGTTTCTTGGATAAGCGCAAGATGTTCTTAAAAAGGGTAAGGGAGTACCTTTAACCGCCGAGCATGTATGAAAGGTCTCATGAAAGTAGAGGAGGCGCAAGGTGTGTTTCAGGATCGTAGCAAGTGGAAAGAGGTGGTGTCTGCCTACCCCGTAGGGAAAGAGGCGTGTTGGTAAATGTATGTATGTATGTACTTATATTAATTTCATTGAAACTATGACGGGCTGTTTCCAGTTAATTTGTACGCGGTCTCTGGCGATGAAAAAGTTGCATGGCTCTGTTTTCCACTAAAGGTTTATGATTTACGGTTTAATTTTTTTATTTGTTTAGCTATTTTTATTCCGTTTAACGTTTTTTGGTTGAATGTATGATGTAGTGATAAATTGCCCAGGGTAGAAATAAACATCGGTGCATGCTGCACGTGAGACCTTTGTTAATATTTGATTGTATAAACTGCACCCTCTCATAAAAAAAACCTTACAATTTGCGACACTAAAAAGGCTATTGTTTCTTAGCAACACAGTGTCATTATTTTTCATTTCCCACAAATAAAGTAGAATTAGCCCATTAAAACTGAACCTAATTGTCGCTACAAAGAATTCCCACTGCAGTGGCATTATTCACCCCCCACCAGACATTTGTTTCAGCCACCGACGAGATGCGACCGGGCTTGGAGGAGATCTGCGAATGATAACGAAACGTGAAGCTCGAAAACTAGTTTTTATATGTATGCACAATAGGAAGACTTTTGATCACAAATACTTTTTGAAGTTCTGAAATGATGACAGAATCTGATGCCGAAAATCTATGCATGTGCAGCCTTTCGTTTACTATTAAGTGTATAACGAGAATTTTATATATTCGATGTAACATTTTTTCAAAGGAAAATATATCGCCAGGGAGTGTCCGTCACGCACGCAAAACAAATTAACTACATACCTACTAAAGATAGGAAAACCAGGAAAAGACATTCGCAACACAGTGTTAATATTTTCAATAATGTTTCTTTCGAGTGTTTAAGGTATATGCCTAGTATAATAAACCAGAAGAATTCGGCCGGTCTGTTTATGGTCTCGGTAGCACAATGGGTAGTGCAGTCGCTCGGTTTGCGAAAGATGCTGGTTCGATTCCCGCCTGATGCCAAGACCGAATGTCTTTTTCCGATTTTCCTATCTTTAGTATGTATTATCCCTCATGCTAAAAAATTAAATAACCTAACTACATACTAATTAAATGACCAAACATATTCAAAACACTTCCCAAGCTAACTCAATTCTCATTCAAAACACTAGCTTCAAACTCCAAACTCCCGCAAACAAATCTAGGGCCTAAAAAGTTACTTGATATTCAATTAGCTAACAGCAACACCGTACTCCCTTGGAATTTAAAAAATCCCACTCAAATAATAATTACGGGAGACAAGAGGCTCCCGTAACGGGAAACTTTCCTCCCGAAAACGGCCTAAGGATTATATGCTTGAACCACTCGACTTTTTTTGGCGTTCGGATGTTATCACTGTAGTCCGTTCGCATTAAGTAAAAAAAATACTGCATTCTTAACGCAAACATACTACCTATAGCTCAAAAGATGCAGTAAAAAGCTAGTGGGATTAACCTTCTGACAATTGCGAGTCAATTCTTCATTATATTGCTATTCCTCCGAAAGATTTTTTGTTTGAATATTTTTTTCGTAGGGTGAATGCCGCCGACCTTATGCATCGGCAGATGCACCTGTCCACCGGGGGGCAGACGGGTTATGTGGGGCTCACGGGTGCGCCAAAGTTCACCTAAAATTTCAACTCCTAATATCGGAACTCCGAAAATTTTCTTCCTAAAATTTTTCATCCTAACAATCCCAATTCCTAACTTCTCTTTTCCTAATGTTTTAGTTCCGAATCATTCAACTTCATAATTTCGATAGCCATAAACACTTATATCCTAATTTTTGTCAACATAATCGTCTTTGACCCTAATTCTACACTGGGAAAATGAATCTTTTTTCTATGAAAAACTATGAATTATTTGTTATTACAACTAATTGGTATACTTGTCTGCTCCATACTAGAGTCGGGGCGAAACCGACACGGATAGATTAGGTTATTTTTTATTAAGCCCTAAAAACAACTTGCCTGATTAGCTTGCTGCGTGCATTTATTGTGTGTTTTCATTATATCGTTATGAAAAACAACATAAGGAGATCAAATATTATGAGTTGAAGTTTTAGGAAACATGAGCGGTATGAACATCGTCATTAGAACTACAAAAAGTATGAAAGAAAACTTTAGGACTAAAAATTTTAGGAAGAGTGATCATTCGGTGCACAAATCGTTAGGAAGAACAATTTCGGAGAAACAACTTTAGGTGAGTCAATATGGACCCGGGGCTCACCTTTTGGGGTGGGGGGGGGACTTCTTGACAAGAAGCCGCCCAGAGGCATGCCCACTAAACACCCTTGTTGTTGGATTGTTGTGGGGCACTAGCCAGTGGCCCTCCGCCATAACAACCCCCGAGCGACTCATGACCTGTGTCTCTTAATGACATGATATTGCGCAGTGGATTAAACTTATACAAAAAAAAAATGGAATAGGCTTAAAATTGATCCATGAGTCACAAAATAAAAAACGTGTCATGGATTGGGAACGTTTAAAGATATATGAAGAGCTAACGGCTGTTCAGAATTGTATTACTTATTCGGGGAGTTGTGTATTGGCGCCGGCAATTGTGATCTTTTTCACGATTTTTAACTATACATTATTGCCTGTTTCGGCATTTGAAAACGCATTTCAAACTCAATTTTTTAACATTCCATTTTTTTCTACGCGAGCTTTTTTATTTTGCATGTGCCAAGATGACAGCTAACAGAGTGAAATCCTGAAGAAGCTCACAACATTAGGCGTATGTATAAAATGACGTAAACATGTGGGAAGTTATCTAGCAAGTTAATTCTATTTTGAATTCAAAATAACTCTCCTCATTTGTCCTCGCCTGAAATTCTCTCGAGTGATACCCTAATAATACCCTCGGATAATCTTGTAATTTTATAAGTGTCCGTCGCGATCTGCTCAAGTTCCTTACGGCTGTCGCTTTTTAAAGAATTAATTGCCCAAGCCGCCGGAGCCGGGATATCTCCAGATAAAAGTATCTTGTACCTTCTCCACGCATTTGCATATTTGCCGGGAATTTCGTCCTTGTATTTTCACCATTTTTTTGTGACTTTTTTTAGACGCAGAAGCTTTTTGATTTTATAGTATTAATGAGTCTTCTTTACATTTATCTTTTTGTTTTTAAGCTTTTTGTTACAGTAGAAAATAAAAGCTTCAAATGAAAAGTAGTTGGCTCGTGTTTGTCGGGAAAGAAAGTTTTCAATAGTTTGAATTTGATATTATGCGAGTGAAATCACATCACACGTCACACGCAGGTTGTAAGACGCTAAGCTTCTAAGTTGAATGAAGTGAATGCTTGTTGTGAAACAAGAAAAGTTGAAGAGCCGGTCCTGTAAGAAGATTGCCTCTTGCGTTTGGGTGAAGGTCTTGGGTTTGATCAGACCCAGAACAAACAAACGGTCATGTTGTGATAAACGTCTTTGTTTCTTTTGAGAATGGTTGGCATTATTTAAGAGTAAATAGTAATTTTATCATGTGGGAATATTCATGCATTTAAATTATGTATTGTGTCCAAAATGCAAGTTCTGTCAGTTATGGGTCAGAAACGTGTTACTAATATCATACGGCTTACTTCTGCTTATTTATTATTCGTCGTATCCTCTGAGAAAAACGAATAAGCGGCCAGATCCCTACTTTGCGTTACGAAGGGTTCGTTTGCATGAATAATAATATTGTGTACGGAATAATTAATTATCGACAACGTGAACGTAATCCGCCTAGGCGGCTCTCATTACATACGATGTCTCTCGTAATAAGGTTGTGGAGGTTGCTTTTTTAGTTACCTTAATGAAGTAGAGTGTTCTGAGCAGGTGTGTTGATGCTTACGATGTTATTTTGTTAACTCAATAAACTTCTGAGACATCGTTCAATCAAGATCATAATCATTCTACCAAGCCGTCCCGTCATTGGTAATTTTGCCTTCGACTGTGAACAGACTTTGTCAGTTAAATAAAAACAGTATTATTTGACAATTCAGAAACATTTTGGCAACGTTGTGACTCTGCAACTTATATCAGGTCCTCCCTTCACCTTGCGGGTAGGCATCCCGCACTGCGTTTGCTATTACCTTGTCGAAACTTGTCGGCTACGATGGCCATCAGTTCTTTGCGATAAGAGGTTCGATCACTGCTATTTCAACCTGCTGACCCCCTGGGCTTAGCGATCTTAGGTCTTAATCGGAATTACTCATTCCTGATTTAGCCTCGTGGGAAAAATGCCAAAAATAGCCCATTCCCCTGAACGTTGGGCTGTGATCAGAGCGGGCAAGGCAGATCTATGAGTCATGACACATTGATTTTAGATCTTTGTCTCTACATTTAAGTATAAGACGTACAAATGCGAATACTTACCCTTTTCCAAATCCGTCAGCTGTGCTATTTCACTTTTTCCCAGATATCATTTCAAATAAAACTCTTCGTATTCAAAGATGGATTTAGCATATCCTAAGAAAACATGACACCAATAACTTCATGGGTCCCATTTCCATGCGGGCAATACGCAGATTATCCGCAATGCAAGCGACCAAAGTCCGAATGTTATTTCACCAACCTTTCACGGTTACCAATATATTCTTTTGCAATATGGCTGGGCTGTTTTCGTTGGGCCATGCGTTCATATGCATAGAGGATGAGGGTGAAGAATATTGAAGGATTTAGAAAAGGCGCTTTATAATGGCCATTCATAGGAATGATATCAAAGGATGTCATATATTTTTTTGGGCTCTTCAAAATGCCTGCGGTGAGCTTCGGATATGGGATTCAAGTACAGTATTCTGTTACTACTTAGCTGGTCAATCCTATCTTGAAAAATAATCAAAAAATATCACGGAATTCTTACAAGTTCTAATTTAAAATTAGAAGAACTTGAAGCTACTAAGGGTATATTTTCCAACATTTTGTAGACTTTAATACAGCGCCACCCATAGAATCAAAACGGGTATCGTAGATAGCTATTTGCGTCAGTAGGTATAGACCGTTACATCAAGTGAGTTACTTATGAGAAATCCCAACTTTCTCTGCTAGTGTTTGAACCTATGTTTGTAGAGACCCTCGCCGAAAATTCAAAAAAGGAGGAACCTACATTTCGCCGTTTTAATTTTCAATCCCACGTCGGGTGAGCCTTTATCCAGGTTGCTTGGGTTTTCTGATCACTGTTTGAGAAAACGCAAAATGAATGTCAGACCACATTTTTAAAAGCTAATTATTATGCAAAATACGTAAAGCAAAAATAAGAGTTTTATGGCAAAATCCGTGCATTATGTCGAAAGGTACTCAATCCACAGTGACCACACGCCTGCGGTAATTCCTCACATTTTCCATTAGCACGTGGCTTATACTGCGAGCATACGATCAATTACAACGTTTAGCTGAACCGATTGTTTTGTTTATTCGGTGGATTTAATCAGATTGCAGTAAATGCTGGTCGGTAGTTGTGTTAGGACTTGTTGGATTCAATAACCTAGCAATCTCTCATAAGGTTAAAGATTTGGTCTTGGCTTCAGACGGGAATCGAACCCGCGTCTCTCGCAAACCGGGCGACTACACTAACCATTGTGCTACCGAGACCATTAACAGACCGGCCGTTTTTTTCTGGTATATTTTACCTGGCAGCCAGGTCTCATGAGGTTATCCTGAACAGGGTAGCCACAAGCACACTGTTCTCCATCGCCAGAAAGTCAGCCGAAAGTAGCATTGATGACACAATGTAGTCATTTTGGCCAGACTAACTCGGGATCATGTGTTTCAAGCATGCTTTGACGACCATTTATTCACCCTTACTTGGCGAACATGTTAGCTCTTAGGTTCACACATTTGCTTAATGAAATCGAAAGTTACTATCTTCAGAGCTTATTGTAGTTATTTAACTGCTACAAATGTAGCCTGTGGGCCGACTGTTGGCATGGTTCGTAGGTGCTGGTGGGGCACTGCGGACCCACGATACCCCTGGCGATACCCCTGGTGGTATCGTAGGTCTTTTAAAATCGAACGATACCCCCAACAAATAGTGTTGCGACACTAATTAATAAGAGCTTTATCGTCTCTTGAATTTTATATTTACAAAAAAAATCGTTCGATTTTTTTTGTAAATATAAAATGCCCAGATTTCAGTGCATCAGGAATGTTTGCAGAAGGGTATGTAAAGTGCTCTTAACTGGTGCACAGAGTACGGAGCAGCCCCCATCCTATCTATAATAGCAAGTAGTCTGAATTGCCGTTATGAGAATCGTTGCTGTGCAATTTCTGCTGACATTGCATAATAATGAATATGTCTTGATGTAATAAGCCTTTTAGTACTATAGAAAACGGGCCCCTTATTCATAAACGCGAACGCAACGCTGAAGCATAGTTTAAGCAATTGACGTGTTAAGTCACTTACTCGCAAATGGCGGCAGCAACAAGAATGCAAGTGACAAAGCGATACAAAAGTTATCGTGTTGTTGAAGAGCAGTTAAAATTTTCATGAATAAGGGGATGAGTCATTGCCCCATTAATAAATTATGATTATGAATGACTTAGTCACGTCGCTCACTATGAAAAACAAAAGCCCATTTGTTCGATTCGCATTTCATACTCAAAAAGTGCGCAACGTGCGGTGACCACACTGCGGTAATCTCTCACATTTCCCATTATCCGGTATTGGGCGCCCACACACCACCAATCACAATGTATTGTTTAATCTATTACCGTTGCGGCTATGCCGGCTGTTTGCTAAAGTGTGGTGACACTATCGACCTGGAGTAGAGTAGCGAGTGGGATGTTGTTTGTAATTGTTATTAAAATACATATTGTTATTTTTTTACGTATAGGATGGTTAAGTTATTTCTGAAAACGTTTAATGCAACTCATTTTCAAAAACAAACAAACTTCTTTTCTTCAAAACATCCAGTGGTGCCATTATGTTTGTATGCCTTTTTGACTGTAGTCAAGAATGCAACCTTTAAAGGTTGTATTCCAAAAAATCCCTTTATAGCCCTAGGACAGTAATGAAGTCCAGTACGACATTATATCCCAGCTAGAGCGTAGGGCTGCAATGACTTACTTTAGGAAAGGTTTGCATGACACATAATGTACCATTGACGTGCAGGTTGTATATAAATTATTATTATCAATGACCAAGTCACGTCGCTCACTATGAAAAGCAAAAGCCCATTTGCTCGATTCGCAGTTGGTACTCAAAAAGTGCGCAACGTGCGGTGACCACACTGCGGTAATCTCTCACATTTCCCATTATCCGGCATTGGGCCACACACCACCAATCACAATGTATTGTTTAATCTATTACCGTTGCGGCTATGCCGGCTGTTTGCTAAAGTGTGGTGACACTATCGACCTGGAGCAGAGTACCGAGTGGGACGTTGTTTGTAATTGCTGCTATAAACTACAGAGTCATTTTTTCCGGTTAGATTCCTGGTTCAATAGAATTCCTGGTCAAAATAAGATCTATATTAGAAGGGAAATTGATTTTACGGTGCAAACTACTGTTAAAAATGACCTGTGAACGGTGAACCTGCTTTGCCAGCGGTGGGCCAAATGTCCTCTATCCTTGAAATGAATTCGCCAATTAAACCATTTCATTAATTATTGTTGGTTACTAGCGTAAAATGTGCGTAAATTCTATCGTTTAAATGCTAATCGGCCAAAGGTTCAAAAATACAAAATCTTTATTTGCATGACTTGAGAATGAAACAACTGCCGTAAAAGTAAGAATATGGAAGTGGTAAGTATTGAGAAAAAGCTATGCCTTTTTCCGCCCAAGTCTTAGTTAACCAGTGCCATAAATACGAAGCGGAAAAATACTTTTAACTTAAACATTTTGCATTAACAACTAACAGCATTGTTAAATTTGACAATTCGACGTCATTTTTGGTCGTCAAATTGTCAAATTTGACAAAAACTTTAACTTTAACTTCTACTATGGTGCAACTAACCCTAACTGTTTGATATCTCAAACATATTGGAATTCGGCGGGTCGTGTTGCAAAACTTCTGCTAAACTATTAACTTTTGTTTAGGTCGAGTAACAGGTGCGGAGCACAGCCGGGTCACAATCGCCACGGCCATAACGACGAATGTAGTTTCGACGACGCTTGTGTTAAGAACCCTTAGATAGCGGTACATATGAAAGCGAAAAAGTACAGTGCTACTTTTATTTACTAGTTAATAGTTGTTGATAGAAATTTGATAAATTAGCTCTTAATATAATATTACGACAATCTTTAATGATTTATAAATCTAAAGCTCAAGCTCGCCCAAAGTGTTATGGAGAGCGCATTTCGCCACGAAATCAAATCAGAGAACGCGAAATAAATTTAGAATTCGAACTTTAAGTGGCCAATAAGTTTTCAATGGGCAGATGGTAGCCGTTTCAGGCTTCTGGTAAAGACACAATTTTAAGGTAAACACATTGAGGACAGCTGCTAGGTGGACAGAGATCTTGCCACGCAGTTATCATAGGATCATAAGATCTTTCCCTACTTCGTTTTCATAGACAACTTGTGTATTTTCGTGACTACGAAGTTCCAGCGCCGTTAAGTATAAAAGAAACATGTTTTTTATGGTGCGGAAAAAAAAAGAGATGTAGCAACTCCTTTTTACAAGCATACGCCGAGTTGCATCAGTTGATGTTCACCAAATACGAAGATGAGAAAGCAAGCATTTATGAATATTATCTACATTATTGTTATGTGAGATATTATGTGAGGTGCCCCCTAGCGCAGTGGCAAAAACACATCGGCAAGGAATTCCGTTTTTAAGCAACACACGCTAGGTCGAGTAATGGGATGGAAGTCCACCCCGACTGAAATTTAGTCATGTTTTTCGGGCATTTAACAATACACATACTGGCTGGCTTTAGTTTGCCTGGACTACCAATCACTCCGTATTGTCGGCACATTTTAACTTTCCGCATAATACTCATAAAGTATTTAGAATAACTTCCAACTCGTGAACCGATGGTTTGATTGCCGGTTCGGAAGATTCGCTCGTTTTCAACACATGAAACGGTTCAGACGGTTTGCTGGTATTCTGACCGGTGTAGAATCCGGTTTGCAGAATTTCCTAACCGATTCAACTCCGGTTCGACAAACTCCAGACCGTTACATCACTAAGGAATACATTCTGTCTCTAAGTTCGTCCCCGTGTACGCGTTTTATCATTTTGAAAAGGAGCCTACCTTCCACAGGGATACGCAATAAATCTAGCCAGGCCCTTTCTGCTTGGCCGCGTCGAAACACTACATACATACAACATGACAGATTATTCTTCCGTATAATAATATTTAGATCCTTCTGGTGACCCATCTCTGTGGACTGAGTAGTGTTCATTCACAATATTATGCTTCGTTGCCAACGGTAGATTTAAAGCGTTATTTTCTTCAAAGACAAGTGTTGCTTTCATGTCTGATGTTTGAATATAGCGAAAACATTACAATTCATTGCGCTTGTTACAAGTAATCGGACTATTATTGCGGAAGGCCTAAAACTGGGACTTGTGGTGTTCCTTGGAAAAGGTCTACAGCCATCAGTGGATTGTTTGGCTAATGATGATTGTAAATCGTTACAAGTTGTATTTTTTACTTTTCTCCAGGAGTATAAAAACATCTAGAAATATATACAAAGCTTGTTTTCATATTATGGGAACTGAACAATAAATAAATAATTAAATACTTTTTTGAAACTAAATTCAACTAATAATATAAATATACACTCGTCGCTGAACACTCAGACCAATAGAAACAGACATTTTTGCACACGAATGTTTGTATTGTGCTGGGATCGAACTCGCTACCCCTGATACAGTAACTAATGCTGTGACCACTGCACCAAATCGGTCGTAAAATTACTTAGGCTTTATTTTTGAATAAAAATTGTTCAATAGCAAGCGCTCACTTGTCTTCAAAATTAACAAAGCTCCAGTAAAAAACAAGAAACACAAAACAAAGACCATCCTTCCAGTTCCCTTAAGACAAGTTAATCTATGAAATGTACTATTGGCCGTTTGTAACAATTGAAAAGAAATTGCATCGGAGCGCGGCTACTAAGTCGCCCGAGGGAATGTGTATCTAATTATCTAAGTAACATGGTCTATTGGCATGTTGGACTGTAGAGCTATCTTGATGAAAGAAAGGATGGAGACAATTTATATTATCTGGATGGTCATTATTTTGTTTTTCTGAATTCTCTGATAACACTTTTATATACTACCGGCCACCCGCGACTTCGTCCGCGTGGACATAGAATTGAGGTATAAAAAATAGATTGCAACCTATTCTCATTAAAACATTCAACCTATATTCATTTAAATATCATGAATTGTGGAAGACTGCTGATTTTACAATAAATATTGTTGGATATTATTCCACACAAAGTCGTCTAGCCGCAAACAAAGTTAAGCTTGTACAGTCAGCGCCAATTATGTGTCTGATACTTTGTCACACTGCCTAATCTGACAGCTCCTTCAGAAGTTATATGACAACTAAGGCCAAGTTAATGTGGTAAGGCCAAGTTAAGGCCAATATTCACACTTTGTCGTTGATTGTACCATAGGATACTGGACAACGGATCAACATATTTTTATTATTGTAAATACATACATAAGACGTAGATATTAAGAAACAGCCTAATACACATACATTTTTGAACTGTGCAGAGATTTGAACCGGTGTAGTTATGTGGGTAAAAGTCTTTAATTAATCTGAGCACATCCTTTTTTTTATACTGGCCATTTTGTCGCGGTACCAACACATGTGCGGCACAGGTGTCACACTATAATATACAGGGTGGCCGGCCGGGGAGTTGACGTCCAAAGCTAAAATTTAGATTCCTCATATCAAGGTGTATCCGAATCACCCCCATTTATGTTCTACGATTTTATTTATTGATTTGTACAAATTAATTCAATGAACAACTGTCCGAGTGTAGTTTGACACCAGCACAGCAGCAACAGTCTGGCACAAAACGCTTAGTTAAAAAAAACAGCTCTTAGCCCACTTGAACAGTTTTTTATTTAAAGCAAATGGGTCCAAATGGAGATTACGAACAAAACAAAAGCCGGCCGATAAAGAACTCTCAAGTTCGGATCGAGTCGCCTGATAGGTTGTTGCAAACTTTGCTTTCAACACTGGACGTGTTGTTTGCTGATCTCCACTAGATGGCACTGCTGAGTATTTAGTTCAGTACAACTTATGTCAAACACGATGTCATTAGCCAGAGTGGAAGCCTCGCTTCAAGAGGTAGGTGCTATTTGCGTGTACTTGGTAATGGACTTAGTTGAATCAACATTGTTACACGTTTCGCTGATATGATCCGTTGTTGGACTTACGATTTGATTATAGCTCTTACAAACAGACATATACTATATTAAAACATAATGTACACTCACGGATACGTTCCAAACTAGTTATTTCTCTGAATACGAGTGAATCTCTCATGCGGATTCAAGCCCAACGTGGTAAGGGGTGAACCTACCACCTCGCCGATTTCCGGGTTTTTCGGCGTTTTTTCGGTGTTTTCCATCACTATCACCAGACCTTACAGGGTTACATTCAGAGTGCGCCAATCTCCATGCTATCAAGAATATTTTCTAAGTAATTTATAATAATCTCTATACATAAAAATGGATTGCTGTTCGTAAGTCTCGCTAAAACTCAGGAACGGCTTTATCGGTTTGAGTAATATTGGTTTGGACATATTTGTAATGGTCCATGGAAGGTTTAAAAGGCGAGTAAACGTGAGCAAATGCTAAGAATATAGTGAAAAAACACAATTTAGTTTTCTCTTAGCAACTGTTTCTACCTGTCACGTGACACTCAATGTTTGACAGCAGAACGAAGTCTGTCGGGACAGCTAGTCTATACTTATAATAAATCTGTAGAGAGGCCAATTCTGTACATGAAATATATTTCAAAAATAACTATCAAGGGGTGATTAGGGATCGCTACTGATGCCAAAAATACAATCAGTAAAATGTTTGTCTGTCTATCTGTCTGCTGTATATTCGTAATAGAAACAAAAGCTACTCAACGGATTTTAACGAAATTTGGCACAATTATTCTTCATACTCTTAGACAGGTTATAGTATACTTTTCATTACGGTACGATCAATAGGAGCAGAGCAATGAAGGGTAATATTGGGAATGCGGGAAAAGTTATTCCATTTTTTACATGTAAAAACTACTAGGTGGATTTAAATGAAACTCTACAGTAATATAGCTTATGCATCTGAATAAGACATAGGCTGCAATTTATAAAGATATAACACTTTTTTTAACTCAAGTCCACGCGGACGAAGTCGCGGGCGGCCGCTAGTATTAAATAAAAATGTATGCCTTTTTTGAGTCTCGCCTCTACTTGTCCTGAAAAACATAGTCCGTACATACATACATTGGATGAACTACAAAATCATTCTATAATGTATCAAACTACACTGTACCTGACATATTTTATAATGACTTAGCTCCTCGGCCGTATTCTCCTCAAACTAACTTCCGATTGCCATCTCCTAATAAGACCTAAGCCGAGATTCAGCCACCTCGGACCCTGACTCTTAGACTCCTCCACTCACCCCTTTAAAGCTGTGACAGCCACAACTTGGGCTGATGCACAGTCAAAGAAAAGGGAGCTTGATTTCAGTCTCTGTCAGACACTATTATAACCAATGATATTACAATAGGGGTACGACGTAGGTAATTTACGACCGTTTTATAACGTAACGTACAGTACAAATTTACTAGAGCGTAAACGAGACAAATACATGTTGCGCAGTCTCGTCTTAAACTGTCAACACTGTCAATACTTTGCTCAGGTATACGAAAAGTTCTGATTTCGGCTGCCACTTTTTTTGCACAAGTAACCTATGTAACTATTTTTATTATAGTTTCATTGATTATAAGCTATTTGACTCTCTATTTTTAGTGCATGTTGTCGGTTTATCAAGTTTGTTTCGACCTCAAAAATTATTTAACCACAATTCAAATGATTACAAATGCAGAGTTTACTGTTAAATTTGCCAAATAAAATACAAAATCGTGATTGTTCAATCAGATAGACAGGACGAGCAGTTAATTCTCTGTTTCTTTGTTTCTGTTATTAGCCAATCCGAAAGCGCTACAGCTTCATACTAGTTCGTGAGATGAACTCCGAGATACTACTCGAAACGTGCCCTGACTCTGTATTTAGTTTTTAAACTCAAATAAAACACAACTATTTTGTGAGACTGAGAGATAAATAGAAAGTTAACAGATTAATTTGCTGAGGATAATGTTGAACCGTTTGAAATGGGTCAAAGAAATACAGTTGCTTATTTATTTTTATGTTTGAAGATTTTACTTGATTTTAAGTTCACTTTGACAACTTTTTAATTGTGATCTATCTGAAAACATTCTTTCATTCTTGCTTGCTACTTTCTCTTATATAGAAGATAAATTTTCAAAAGAATTTATAAAAATTATTGCTTTTTTTAATAATGTTGAGTGTAAGCACTTATTATATCTTTGATCCAAACAAAATCGCTGCGACAAGAAAGCCTGTTCACACCTAGCGTTTTTTGGGCGATTTCAAACGTACGTACGTGATGTACACACCGCGATCTCGCAGCGTACACGATCTCGCAGCGATAGATCAGCGATAGCATAAATGCTGCGAGAACGTCGCGAGTACGTCGCGGAGCCTACTTTGAATTAGACTGATGAATGAGACGCCCACGAGAGCGAGCAACTAGTTAAAAAATGCAATCAACGATCAGTCATTTTACAATATAGTAAAAATAAACTATGGTCTACACTGTCAAAAAGTTAATAATTGAAATAACTTAAAAGAAGTCAGTAGATGAGTTTAGGTAAATATAAAACTTAACGATAGAAACGGTAGTAAAATGATTATTTGGTGAAGCAGTTGACCGAACACCTGCTAGGTTCATACCTAAAAAAGTTATCATTTAGCTTTATTAATAATAAAGAACAAAACAAAACTTCTTACTTGATCGTTGAAAATCTCACATCCCACTCCGCTGCACATTTTTTAAATTGATCAATTCCTTTCCCGACCTCGACAATGGCACAGTATATTCTTACAGTAAGCTATCTACATACAAACGTGCCACTCTCGGTTTGAATGTGTGCGTGCGCGTCGCGCGCCGTGTCGCGATATCACGCACACGCAATTTCACGCACACGCTAGCATAAAATAGGGAGGCATAGGGAGGCGGCAGTACGGACGGGCAGTGCCGCGTGTCTGTGTGCACGCTAGGCTAATAACTCGGCGGGCGGCCTCAGATAGCCTACTGTTTGGTTTATACTGTACTGTGACAATGGTAACTTGAGGTAGATGTATTGTGCGCGGAAGGATGCCGTAAGTCAGAACAGTGTAAGCCGCTGTGAATTATTGCTGTATTCTTTCTGTTTGCATTGTTTAGTGCTTCCCTGTTTCGCTTTATTCTAGTATTTATAGAGGAAAGATGTAATTTTAGTTCATTGATACGAAAATTGCCTTTTCTGTTTGTGTAATAGCATTTCATAAAAGAACAATTAAGGGGAATAACGACACATGCTATCAGCGATGGAAGAAGCAGTGGCAGGCAAAGCTACAACAGGCCATTACAACTGAACCCCATTCTGAAAATATTTTAGACCAATATCACATAACTCAAGACAAACCAAACTCAAGAGAAAGGAGGTAAACAAATGTTTTTTTTGGAAATCTCTATTTTATCGATTCGTGGATAGTTTGAGTATATTGCAGCAGTCCAGTACAAATAAATAAAACATACCTACACAGGTACAGGATGATTATCTAGTTGGCAAGGAGAAAAAACATTAACTAGCTAATTTGGCACCTTAAGACGAAAAAACTATACACGAAACACAAATTGTACAGAGAAAAAATACAACCAAATAATTGAAACACACTATGACACCAGATTCACTGGCGAAAAGAATATTCGGAGTCACGCATGTCACTGACTTCGGTCAAGAACACACCATATTGTCAGCGAATCCTAAATACGAGACCAAACAATACACATAACAAATAAATGTAACGTCTCAAGATTAACAAGTCAAACTACACGTGCATCCAATATCTTCCCACGGTAACCTCGAGCAAAAAGAGCCTCAGCTTCAAGGATTCTCTATTCGCAAGCCGTCGCGAGAAAAATTAAAAGCTTCTTTAAACAAAAGCCAGTGAACGCCGCACGTAATTAAATGGGCCCCCTCGAGGGAAATCCACGGCGTGCGGTCAAGTCGCCCCGGAGAGGAAATGTGATTTCCTACAGCGTTGTTCTTTTCCGTCTCATAATATTGTTTTCTGTATTTCTCGTTTATACACGAATGAGATTTGTGTGACGTATGTTTTTCTTGAACCACAGGACATAATCAAGGCAAGATTGTTTAATTTTAACATCAACCTTACTCAAAAGACTTAACACAATAATATTAAAAATGAAGAATGCTAACAGCCCTTAAAGTCGGCTAGAAAAAAATTAGCCTGCTATTTATCAGTGAATCGAACAGCACATTTTAAAGGCGGGCTTCTGTTTCACCTGTACTTTGATGATATCCCATTATTGCACTCTTTGTCACAATAATTACATGATGTCATGGCACAAAGTGAAAGCGAAGCGTAAAAGACAGCAAAGAAAAAAATAGACAAGAAGAAGACAAAAAAATCTGCGTTTTTTATAATGTTGTAAAATTATTCTGTATTAACTATAAAAAGTAATAATGGCGGGCATAAGGCCATGAAGTTTCTACTACCCGTTAACCACACGGTAATAATGATGTTCTGTGCAAATAAAATAACAAAATAGTTGTACTCGTTTTGAGCTAATAATCAGAAAAATTACACTGTTTGACCGTTCGCATAGTGGCGGGCACAGAAGACAGTCAACTTTTTCTTTTTGATTGTTTGTGTCACCTTTACACCAATACCTATGAACTTTAGGTCATTTTCCAACTCTTGTACATTACAAAATTAGTTTCTCCGCTATTCACAATCAACATCTCACTTTTGCGCCACATGACTGCGTATCGGAAAACGAGAAAGAAATATGACCGGGATTCGAGTCTTTGATCCGAGTGAAATAGGAAACGGTGGAAGTTCATAGCACAGCGGGTGCAGACTAGCAACAAAAGCGGAGAGATCGTATGATACAGCTCTGTGCTTCGAGATTCAAAATAAATGAAAAAAACCCTTGGCACAAGAACGGAAAAAAGCTCTACGGATTCTAGTCGCAGTTCGTCGCTAAGCGTTAAGATTTGCATGTGCTTAATTAGAAAAAGATGTGGTTGTTGAGTAATGGTGATAAGTTTAGTAATTTTCCTGTTTTCATTCAGACAATATATTCAGGCTATATCTCAGGCATGGTAAACAGAACATTCAAAAGGGCAAATTGCACCGAGCCAATTTGAAACCAACGTCGAAAAGGTCAAGCCTACCACCGGTATCCTTGTTTGCTTGTGTTTTTTATCAAAGATTTCTATCACAGGATAATTAACCACACTTTTAATGAACAAAAAGTGAGTATTCTATCTTCAGTTACTTAATATGGTAACAATAAATTAATAGTCAAGTTGTTTACAAGTTAGTAATGTTCGGTAATATCACTGATCCAATTGAATAAATAATCTGATAAACCAAATACAAATATATTTTCAGTAATACCTACATGAGAAATATACTATAACAAATATATACCGTCTAAATATAACAGTTCTAAAAGCTCCTTCTGAATTATTTATACCGGTAATTGTTTTTCAGATATCAGTTTTGTTTTATCGCAAAGAATCCCTTTTTGTTTCATAAGGAAAATCCTTCGTGTTACGAATGTAGCGGAGATAGCGGGTACGATGACGTCACGGATAAAGTTTGTTTATGGCCAGAGGACTATTTCAGTTATAGCTGAGCCTTGATTTTTTGCAACTAGAACGGTTGACCATGGTTTTGACCATTACTTCTAGGGCGCGGTCCGTTTTGAGCCAAAAGTGATAATAGTGCGCTTACACGCGTCCGGAATTGATAAATTGTATGAGCGGGAGCGACGTGAGCGCGCTTTTATCACTTTGACTCAAAACGGACCGTACTATAACAAACCTATTGAGGTTTGGTACTGGCTAGCTAATTGAGTCGACAACAGTTTGAGGAAATAATTTAGTCAGCCAAAACTAGTTGATTGAGAAAAAGCTTTGAGGAAAAAAATGCAATTAACAAAATGATTGTAAATGTATAATCAACTTTATTATGAAGTTTTTATTCACAAAACTAGTGTTAAGTTGGTTCAACCTTCATCTAATTCTGCTGTTGACCGTACTTTAGGGCTCGTTTGCATAAAATGGCTGGTTTATAGAATCCTTTTCAGCTGATCCGTCGCTACTGGGGGTAATATTCACACAGCATTTACAGAATTGATCTTAACAGATTCGACGTTACTTAACGTGGTTACTGTATCCGGAATATTGTCATGTGTGTGAACTGGCTTACAACTATATACGATGATAACATGTACGTTTTAACGGACAGTAAAACGGATTGCTGCTTGTTTTGTCGGATCGGTATTTTTCACTTGATCTAAAATACTGTATTGTGTGTGAACTCGGTCATACAACTACATACATACAATACATAACATACCCTCACAACTAAACGGGGTAGTCAGAGGCAGAGTGACATTGATTGTTCCATCATGGTGGACGGAACATTCAGAAGCCAATATTTCGCCTGGGAAATTTGAACGCAACGTGGTAGGGAGCAAGCCTATACCGCTGTTATCCGGGTTGCTTGGGTTTTATAACGGTGGTCCATCGCTGAGTAGTTAGCCGCAAAATGTACAATGAATACAAAGTAGGTGTTCCGGCCAGTCTTGAACTCGGTGCCCTCGGGTTCCGAGCCAGAGTGTTTAACAACTACATACGCCAATAACATAATTGCATTCAGAAGGACCTGTAAAACAGATCTTCTATGTGAACGAGCCCTCACTCAGTAGCACGTGCGCGCTCGTGACACGTTAAGCCGTTGGTCTCAGGTGCTCTCTCAGGTGGCTGTCATAGAAACAAGATGGCTGCCGTGGAAAGAAGTCATGTAAGACTAAACAACCGGCTAGTAAAACTCAGGAATAAGGTTCGCAATTGTAAAAAACAACATTGAAAACTACGAGTATTGTAAATTGACATATTTTATCTACTCAGTTTATTTTGAAATGACAAACTACATAGAAGGGTTTCGTAGGTACGGATTTGGTAGATATTCAAAACATTATAAACGTCTTTGAGATTAGCTCTAAAGAAGTTTTTACAACAAATGAACTCAATGAAATTGGCGACATTGTGGAATTTACTCACTGCAGATGGTTGAAATAAATTGAGAAGATATGTTTTGACTCAGAAGCGAGGACATTGTACGTTTCTTCGAAAGCTTGCAACAAATGTATTTACAAATTTCAGAACTGACCAATAAAGTAGATTACATGGTCAGTATTTCGAAAGAGTTTAAAAATGTCGTCCTCTTCTGTGTTGCTGTCTTTCAATCAATATTGGTGTCAGTCGGTCAGCTACCTATTTGTAGCAGTGTGTGTGTGTGTGTGTGTGTGTGTGTGTGTGTGTATGTGTGTGTGTGTGTGTATTGGTTAGTTCATTTTAACATAGGGCGGTTGTGGGCGTGACTGCGGAGAGGCATGCCATTGCTGGACCCCCATGGGAACGGTCGTGGCAACCTGTCCTTGAGTCAGGCACACATCTATTCTTAGCATCTGTCCGATGCTAAGTCTGGCGAATGGCCTTGGGGGAGAGCGCAGGTCGTGAGGATCCCCAAGGCAAGGCCTGTGTACTATCCTTCTCGAGGTTGCTGCCCGTTCTTGGTCTGATTCCCTAAGAAACAGACGTAACAGAAAACTCAGGCCGGACCACTTCCAACCCCACCCCTCCCATCCCAGTAGCTAGGTACCACAGACCTGGTGCCTTTGTGCCCAGGTCGAGGGCCCAAAGCTTAATCCTTCCCAACCTTCCTATCCCTGTCCAAGAGGAGAAAACCTCTCTAAAATACCCCAAGCCAAGGCGTGACCGACCGTGCCGATGGCTGCGTGGCTGAGGGGGTGCTCAGTCTCGAACGGTGGACCTCTGATACCGGGCGACCTCAGAGTGTATAAGCCTTACCCCCGCATGCTGGGCTCTGTGGGGGTGGACCACCTTTTCCCACGCTACCCGTGGGAACTGGATGAATAGGTTAGGTTCTCACGGAGAGATAAGGGAACATAGTGGTCCCCTATCATTGACCACAGAACAAGCCGTGTTGGCCTCTGTGGTATCATGCAGTGAGATCGATGACGACGATAGGTCTCATCCACTCGACGCTGTCATGATCACCGCCGAAGCCGTCCTGGGAACACTGGTCCCGGGACTGACTTCGGACCTACAATCATAACTATGATAAAAATTATTCAAGCAAACCTTCACCACGCGAGAGGAGCGTCGGCTGTAGTGTGCCAGACTTTCCTTAGCGAGGACTTGGGCATTGCCTTGATTCAAGAACCGTGGCTTAACGGTGACACGGTGCGTGGACTGACTGCCGCAGGGAATGTTCTTTATTACACCAGGGGCACACGTCCAAGAGCATGTATGGTTCTTAAGAAAAACATTAAGTTCATGCCAATCCCAGAGATCAGCTGCGACGACCTCATAGCCGCATATATCTCTCTACCTGGCCTTGCCGGCAGGAAAACTGTTGTCTGCTCAGCATATCTCCCCGGCGAGGCTCCTGATCCGTCACTTCAGCTTCAAGCACTTGTGGACTACTGCAGGGAGCAAGAAGCGGAGCTAGTTGTGGGTTGTGATTGCAACGCGCACCACACTAGCTGGGGAAGTACGGATACAAATCATAGGGGCGAAATACTTTATGATTTTTTACTCAGTAACAACCTGTATGTCCTCAACGAGGGTTGCGAGCCGACCTTCGTTACGAGGAGTAGGCAGGAAGTACTAGACATAACCTTCTGTACTGGGCTGATCCAGAGACGCATAAGTCGATGGAAAGTCTCAGGGGAAGTCTCACTATCTGATCATAGACATATCAGGTATGACCTAGGAGGCAGTGATGAGGCTCCACCCACTGCTCCCTATAGGAACCCTAAGGCGACCAACTGGGGCAGATACACTGAATGCCTAGGCGAAAACTTAGGGGCTGTCAATAAGAGCATACGCTCAATTGAACAGCTAAACTCTGCTACAGTGGCAATAACTAAGGGCATGATTGAGGCCTACGAAGCTAATTGTCCGCTCAAGCAGGGCCACCGGGGACACAAAAATATCCCAGGGTGGAACAAGTCCCTCTCCCGGCTCAGAGCCAGAGCTCGCGACCTGTTCAACAGGGCAAAGCGAACAGGGGTATGGGAAGAATATTCCAAGGCTCTCACTGAATACAATAGGGAGCTACGGAAAGCAAAAAGACAGTCTTGGAGGAAGTTCTGTGAGGAAATCGAGGGCGCCTCGCAGGCGGCCAGGATACACAAAATACTATCCAAGACACCCACGTCGCATCTAGAACTTCTTAAGAAGGCGGATGGGGCGTTTACCAGCTCAGCGGAAGAAACTCTGAAGCTACTGGCTCAAGTTCACTTTCCGGGTTCCTACCAGATCACTGACAGAAACCCTCCTCACATTATTCCTGGAGCACCCCGGCCAAGGTCGGAGGACTGGAGGAGGGCCTCACAGATCTTTAGACCCAACCAGGTCAGATGGGCCATCAACAGTTTCAAACCCTACAAGTCTGGGGGTGTTGATGGAATCTTTCCCGCACTTATGCAGAAGGGCATCGAGGTCCTTCTGCCATTCGTGGTAAAAATATTTAGAACCAGCTTTGCACTCGGTGTTCTACCTAAAAATTGGACCAAGGTCAAGGTAATTTTTTTACCGAAGGCAGGGGACAAAGACAGGTCCCAGCCTAAATCCTACCGGCCAATTAGCCTAACGTCTTTTCTCCTAAAGACGATGGAAAAGGTGCTGAACCTGCACATCAGAGAAAGTTACCTCACGGTCAACCCTCTGCATGGGAGGCAACACGCCTACAGATGCGGTAGATCCACGGAATCCGCTCTGATTGAACTCACGGACAGGATTGAAAGGGCCCTGGAAGACAAAGAGATCGCCCTATGCGCCTTTCTCGACGTTGAGGGGGCCTTTGACAATACCTCGTCCGACATTATCATCAAATGTATGAAAAACAAAGGCGTGGACGAAACCACCCTTAGGTGGGTAGAGTCCATGCTGACTTCAAGGACGGTAGAAACATCCCTCCTTGATGCACGCGTAGAGGTCAAGGTGACCAGGGGCTGCCCTCAGGGTGGCGTCCTGTCACCACTAGAATGGTCCATTGTTGTGGATGACCTACTACATCGATTAAACAACGCGCACTTTACCACGCAAGGGTACGCGGACGACCTGGTGATCATGGTGGTAGGCAAATGTCAAAACACCATATCGGGTCGAATGCAGAGGGCGCTGCGTTTGGTAGAAGAATGGTGCCAGGAAGTGGGCCTGTCAGTAAACGCTGACAAAACCACACTGGTACCATTCACCCGCAAACGGAACCTGGAGGGAATTCGCAAACCTACCTTGTTCCGTAAACCCATAGGGATCTCCAAGGAAGTCAAATATCTGGGAGTAACCATGGACCAGAGACTGACATGGAACCCTCACATAAGCAACATTACCCGGAAGGCACGTATGGCCCTGGGGTTCTGTTGCCGTCTAGTTGGCACCAAATGGGGGCTCAACCCCAAGGCTGCTTTCTGGATATACACTGCCATAGTGCGACCCATGATCGCCTATGCTTGCGTGGTTTGGAACAAGAAAACCACTCAAGTTACAAGCAGTGTTTTACTCGGCAGGGTGCAACGGCTGGCCTGCTTGATAACCACTGGGGCCATGAAGTCCACTCCCACGGCAGCTCTGGAGGCCATGCTGTCGCTGTGCCCTCTCCACATCCATCTAGGGATGGAGGCTAAGGCGGCCATGCTGAGAGTGCTGAACAATGGGGGTGGCAGGTTCCAGTCGAAATGCATGGTCAACCTGAAGGCTGAGCTGCACAGGATGCCTGTTATGCTTATGCCTAAGGACAACATGCCCATTCAGTACCACTTTACAAAATGGTACAGTGTAGAAATCCCGGGGAGGAACGAGTGGGAGGAAGGATCTCCCGCGAAATTCCTACCGGGAGACATCGTGTGGTACACCGATGGATCCAAAATGAATGGTAGAGCCGGCTACGGAGTCTACGGCGAGAGGCCAAGGGCGCGCATATTTAGCAGCCTAGGCGTCCACGCCACGGTATTCCAAGCGGAAATGGCCGCCATTCTTCACTGCGCACAGGCAAACCTGGAGCGCCGGTTCTGGCACAGGAGTATCTACATACTCTCTGATAGCCAGGCCGCTCTTAAGGCTCTAGCCTCAGTTGAAATCAACTCGAAACTTACCCTGGATTGTGCCCAAGCGTTGAACAACCTCGGCGCCAACAACAGGGTCACGCTGCGCTGGGTCCCGGGTCATTGCAATATCCCTGGGAACGAAGCTGCAGATGAGCTGGCCAGGGCAGGGGCGGAATCCACCAATCAGGCCCCAGAGCCGATGGTGGGTATACCCAACTGCGCCCTGCGTCAGCCACTAAAAGCTCGGGCGGAGACCCTTGGCATGCAGGCCTGGACCAATACAAACGGACTGGTGCACGCCAAGGCTCTGATAAAGGGCTACTCACATAAGTTCACCGCGGAGGCCCTAGGGATGAGTAGGGGTCAAATCAGAACCCTAACCAGAACCCTAACAGGACACTGCCGGTTGAACAAACATGGTCACAGGATTGGGATCTCAGAGGTCCCAACCTGTAGATTCTGCCAGGACATGGACGAAACGCCGGTCCACGTCCTCTGCGACTGCGATGCGTTATCGCAGCGTAGGTACCGCGTGCTGGGGAGTCACTTGCTTGCTCCCCAGGACGCCAAGAACATCACTCCCAGGAAAATAGTGCAGTTTATGAAGGCTGCTGGCCTGGAGAGTGATCTTTAAAGGGATGATGGCCACAATAGATCAGTAATGGTCGCAGTGGCCTATCGCTCAGGCGACATCCCCTTCACAACGAATAACGAATAGTTCATTTTAGTTCGAAACAACCAACCATGTCTTTTTGTTTTAAGTTTCAATAAATCCAAATTATGTAATATGCGAATTCAACACTTGGGTTCTTAGACTAGCAACCGATTACTGCACCAACTCAGCCTTGCCAACCAGCCATGTCTTCAAGGCGAAAATTCAATTGGAAGTCAAACACGAAGTTCAACAGAATAGCAAGTACCTCACAAAATTTAATATTACGTCCTCGGTTCGTTCTAAGATCACGTATAAAACGTCCTTGCGATAAATATCGGCAAAATGTAATTAAATATATCATTCCCCGGGTGGTACGGCGCTTGAACCACTGTGCAATTGTTTTCAATGAGCATAAACTACGGAGTGCCTAGTTTACGAGTGAACCAAATTAATCTGGTAAGACTTTTGACAAGGCTAGTGATAAATCATAGAACTGCGTTTTGGGCGTTAGTTTTGACAAAATCTTGCGTTGTTTCTGGTGAATCTTATTTTGTACGAGTAATCCGGGGTTTTAATACAATCTCCTGAATCTAGGCAATTTTTAAGCTCAAATTAAAAAGTTTTTTTCGGGGCTGCAAAAATCGTGTAGTCGTTCTCGGACAGAGTTGAAGCAAAAATCCGAAACTTGCCGATGCTGATCCCCACAGAAATCGATGGCATATCAAAAAGTTAGTCGATTGTTATTATAATTTTTTAACATTTATCTACCATGCAGTATTTTTACCAGAGATCCGAAAACCAGAAAAAGACTCTTTCTGGTTTTCGGATTTTAAGTTAATCAATTTTTTGAATCACCCGGTCTCCCTGACACAAACATTACCACTGGCAGGTAAAATGCCACGTCCAAAAATTCACCAACGAAGTCCGCATCCAAGAATGGCGTATTGTGTTGTGTTGTTTCCACTTCAGCCAGTTAAAAACGGAGTATGCAAACGAACTGGCAATCGTTCATCGTGATGGACTTATTTACCGCTCAACGCAGACATTAAACAAGTAGCCATAATAGTAAATTTCGGTAACGGTCCCGCTGGCGGTTGGTTATGTATTTTTTTAAAGCCTAAATAATGGCGCTGGCGAAATTTACCGTTCGCGCTCGACTTTACGAGCGAGGAGTTAATCACGGGACGATTTTACTGCGTAATTCGTTTTTCTTTGCTATGTTGTTATGATTTGCATACGCGTTTGTTAGCCAGTTCGATTAAATAATATCTCTTTCGACCAGTTGCGGCTGGTCAAATAAACAAACAAACGTTCCCTGGTTTGCCGGTTTGAACGGATCAGGCTTGTCCTGGCTGGGTATTGTGCACAATCATCATTATCATCATCCAAGATAAATGCTCTGTAAGTTGAAGTAGCAATGGGCAGACCGTGGACCTATGGCTACCAGAACGTACAAAAATGGATGTTATTGAAGCGGATATATTACTAAGCCTCTATTATTTTCGTTCACATAAGGTTAATTTTGTGCAGTAAGTCTTCACAATAATGGTCAATCCCGCGCACAATCACGGCAACACGTCTCGCTACGTGAAGACCGTAGCGCACTATGCTTCAACTACGAAAATCCGTAGCAGAAATAACAACGTAGCTCCGTAGCCCCACAGGGAAGCATAGGGATTTTAGGGGATTTTATGGTGGGAAACTGCGGCGGTGTTGCTAAAACGCTGGCTGACGTAGGTGTGACTAGATTGATAAGCTTTTAAACTAGTTTCACAAATTATAATGCTGCTTCAACGTTCTAGTACAACAACAACGTAGAGCGTTTTTAAATTTTTATTGATCGTCGTAACTTTTTTTAGATAGATTTAATTTACTTTCACAGTATTCACCTATCGGTTATCTGAACGACATATTTTTATAAGAAAGTTTCATATTGTAATTAAACCAACAACTGATATTGTTTTTTGTTTTACATAAAATTCCTAAACCCAAATATTTTCGCTCGAACTCTGCTGCTCTGTACCGAATATTTTTAGTTGTTAATTCACAACGTCCTTTTTCAGACCGAATTTAGGCCTTGTTTACATTTCCAGTTTTTCAATGTGCATTTAGAAGAGTGTTAACGATGTACGGACTGTTATTTTAGGTTGGAAAAACTTCCCTTTGATCGCGTTAAAAAAACCACCCCTTTTTCACATTTGAAACACCCAAGCAAAGGATGGGCAACGGGCGTGCTTCGAATTCCATAAGTCTATCAATTTAGATGAGAACTAAAAAGAGGGCTTGTTATTCAGGTTTAAATACACATACTGTTTTACTAACTTTGCTGAGGACTGAGGAAAATATAACGCTTTGGATACACATACATCCCTCACCACCACCACATCCCAAACTAGTCTAGGGTAGTCAGAGGTACACTGATTGTGGCCGTCATGGTGAACGAAACATTCAGAACCCCACATTTTGCCGTGGGAATTTGAACCTAACTTTGTTAGGGACGAGGTGTTATCTATCACCGGAGAGACAGCCGCAAACCGTACAGTCCGATCAGGCTTGAACTCGGGACTATCAGGTTTCAAGCCAGTATAACCACTGAGCCACATGCTCTCAATTTCAATTCCTCGGGTACAATTTTATAATTCAGCAGAAATAATTCCCAGTCTCAGTTAGCTGGTTCATAATTGAATCCTAAGCTGTTCAACTTATTTTTAACATACACACGCACCGTTTTACTAACTTTACTGAAGATTCAGGGAAACATCCTGAGTTGTTGAACGCCTCGGGTTAATTTCCAAGATTAAGCAGAATCCACACAGTTCATAGTTAAACCTTTAGAACTAGATGAATATGTTAAAGAAGAATCTTAAAGTGATAGTCCTTCTTTTATGTACAAATTAGACATGGGTATATTTCTATTTAGGTCTTTTCATGTTATTTATTGGATTGTTATTGATTCTGAAATTGAGATCTGATAAAAGAATGAACCTAAGAATGTATCGTATAACAAGCAACTGTAAATTTTGTACTGTATTTATATTGAGAAATCAAATATCTGTATGTCAATCCTGCTTATCTCTTTTCTTTTCTCTAGACGTAAATTCGCGTAGGTATCTGGCTTTTACGCAATGCACCCCTGTAATATATGATGCATATAATGTAATATAACCTGGGTAAAGGGAATTCCTAGACCAAGCAGACGCCAAATTAATTCACACGAAATTTGGTATTGTGGGATCGAACCCGCAACCTCTGGTGTAGTAGCCAATTAACCATTACATCAAATCGGTCGTCAAAATACCTTCGCATAAAAAATATTAAACCAAGTAAAAAGGTAAAAATGAGTCAATAAGAACGAAAGTTATAATTAATAGTAAATCCAGATGGTTTTACTATTAGCATAGATAGTCGCAGTTTAGACGACGAATAGTATTTTACTATCAGCATTTATAGGAGGTGCCCGTGGTGCAGTTGTGACAGTGATCGGCGACGATCGCTGCTGTATAGCAACACACGCCGAGTCGGAAATGGGATGGGTGGCCACCACGACCGAAATTTAGTGATGTATTTTTTGAGCATCTCCGTGCTTCGGATGGCACGTTAAACTGTTGGCCCTGGTTGACGTCGCTAGATGTCAATCGTTAAGCCTAGTCAGAGGCCTTAGGGCGGCTTGATAACATCTGACATTAAGGTTGCTAACTTTACACCCCTCCAACAATCCGCACTGAGCCCGCGTGTTGGAGTATGGCTCATTCCACCTCATAGTTGAGGTGAGGCCTGTGCCCAGCAGTGGGACGTATATAGGCCATTTATGTTTATGTATGTATTAATAGTCCCAGTTTAGGCGATGATTAGTATTTTACTATTAGCATTAATAGTCTCAGTTTAGGCGACGAATAGCATTTTACTATTACCATTAATAGTCTCAGTTTAGGCGATGAATAGCATTTTACTGTTAGCATTAATAGTAGGACTATTAATGCTAACAGTAAAATGTTTAGGCGTGAATAGTATTAGAATTGCGAATATTTCGTCGCCTGAACTGGGACCTCACATTCCCACTGCATCAACAACAGCGTTGGTTTTGCATGATTAATTCGCACGTTGATGTATCTCGAATATTTAGGTGCGCCCATTAATTTTATAAATCCACGGTAACGTGTTGTCAACAATGGGGATTATTCGCGACGCATTAGTTTGCTGTTTCGTGATGTTACAGCGGTGTTTGTAGTTTTTCGGAACAACATGCAAATGGATGGAATAAAAACTCAAGAACAATTGTAGCAATTTCTTTGGAAAAATGACTAGAAGTCAGTCATTTCATAAAAAAAGATATATCTAGAAATCGCAATAATAAGCTAAGTTATCTGTTCCCAAAAATACTGTACGAAAGCAGGATGTTTTTTATTCCATAGAAATCTTAAACATGTATGAATAGAAGCCTTACTTATTTAGTCAAATCATTGAAGAAGGACTTAGCATCAGAGGTGAGTACACACGGTCTAAGCATTCACATGAGTCTACTGATCATGGCAACATCAGAGACGTTAATTGCGCGTTGCTAACCCAGTAAAATACTGAATAACAAGCCTGGGCTCCGCCAGCTGACCACACGGAACCGTTTTGGTAATTCCTTCATAACGAACAGCAGGGAGTGGAATGAGCTTCCTGCTGAAGTGTTTCCACAGCAGTTTAACTTGGGCCTCTTCAAGAAAAGAGTGAACAGCAATTTGTTAGGCCGGCATGCACCAACTTAGACCGCATTTTCACATATCAGGTAAGATTGTGGTCGTATGCACGCCTACTTATTCTTTAAAAAAAAGCTCTCTTATGACCTTTAAAATTTTTTTTAACTCGCATGTTATAATTTCTTTTTTGGCAACATTTTTACCACTTATAATATTTTTGATGCTCCATACTGCCCTGTCAGGGAATTCACATCGTAACGCATGCCTTTATCTGTGGTTTATGTAGATTTATTTCGCGAAGTGGCGTCGTCGCGCGGCGATAGTGCGGGCGCGACGCGACAAATTGCGAACATTGATGTGCATTTAAACTGTTGTTACGTCACCCGTGGAGGTTAGGAGGTGATAAACAGGTGTTATAGTTGGTAATTTTTATTTTTAGCATTAGGGATAATGCATTTTCATCTTACTAAAGATAGGAAAACCAGAAAAAGACAATCGGTCTACCTGGCATCAGGCGGGACTCGAACCCACATCTTTCGCAAACTGGGCGACTGCACTAACCAATTATGCTACCGAGAACATTAACAGACCGGCCGAATTTCTCTGGTGTATTATACCTGGCAGCCAGGTTTGCTTCACCAATGTTTAAGCATATACCTTAAACACCCGAAAGAAACATTATTGTCTTTTTCTGGTTTTCCTATCTTTAGGTGTTATAGTTGTTTTAGAATGTGTGCCACCGAAAAAAATTGTGGATTAATAAGAATATAATACTTATGTATTCATCGTCTTGTCGGTCACTTAGTCGATCGTTTGGGATTATCTTGTGTTCCGTACAAATTGCCATAGCATGCTGTAGCTTCATTGAAAGTCTACTTACGTAAATGTTGTCTTGAGATTCTCAACTATAGTCCGTTTGCGTTTTCATACTTGTCCTTTGACCTACAAGCCCCCTTACCAATTAAACCTAATTAGAAAGACAAGTCCACAGTGACCAACTAGACGCATACTTTGGAACGCAAAGGTTCTGAGTTTGTTTTTGTGTAACGGAATTCAATTTAAAATCATTGCATTCTTAACGCGAACGAACTGTAAACAGTTATTTACAAAATTATTAAGGACCTTAGTAAGTAATCCTATTAGCTTACAACATTACTGTCAGCACGAGTACATTGAAAATAGTATCTAACTTCTTTGTTTCATTTTCACTCCCGTTTTATTTCAAGTAAACTTCAAATATTTTCACATTTTAACCTACGCGAGTGGCATCACGAAAGCTACTCCAGGCACACAAATCCCAACAGCATCAAGCTTTCAAAGCGGTGTCAGCGCAAAAGGAACAGTATACTTACCGATCAAAAGATCATAATATACGATGCATCCGGTCCGGATATAACTTCGGATGTCTTTGGATATAGCCAGCTTCTAGTATCGGCTTGGATGTCAGGGAAAATTCTGGATAGGATATCTTTACAATGGCATTTTTGAGAGATATGTGAGGCGGTGATGTTGAGTAGCACGTTTGCTATTTATTTATGGAACAAGTTTAGTTTGTAGGGAAAGTTAACTTAGATATTATCTTGGTATCGAATTTGAAGTTATTTAATTTAGCTATGCACTCATACCACTACACTTACATAGCATACTATACTTAAATATTTTGTTTTATTTTTATTCTGCTTTTTCTTTTCTTTTTGTACGCTACTGTCTTAAATTGTCAAACTTTTTGAATCGTATCCTGTCACCGTGGTCTGCTGGAAGAAATCTCTTATTAGAGATAAGCTTACCTGTAATTTTTGTGTTCTAATTATTTTCAATTTAACTTATTTTAATAAATAATACCACATAATATAATATTATTTAGCCCGCCATGTGACGTCAATTCGGATGACATCATTGGCGATCACGGTCTCACTTATTAACTTCCTGTTTTATTTATTTTCATGTCAAAACTGTATGACTTGGTTGGTTTATTCAAACATTGACCTTGTACTGTAAAACATTGGACGATTTAAAAAGAGTAACTGCTGAGTTTCTTGCCGGGTCTTCTCAGTAAAAACAACCTTCCGACCCCGGTGGTAAAGTCACATTATGTACATGTATCTAAAAAAAATAAAAATAAAAATTGTTTATTTCGGTAAGATTCTTGACGATTCGAAAGTACTGTTTAATGGTCTACTTGAATAAAGAAATATTGAATTTGAATTGAACGGAACTTGCGGTTTACAATCTTAGATCTTGGTAAATGATTAACTGTTAATGCTACTATAAGCTGGTTTAGTTTTTATCCATTGATTTATGTCAATATTCAACTCTTTCATTAGTCTTTGTATAAACGTGATCAAAATATCACTCTACTAACAATACTAGTATTTTTTTGACTTAAAATCAGTTTTATACACTTAAAAGCTCCTTTAACATTAGAAACTCCTAGAAATGAACACAAAAAGACGTCTTGGTATATTACCTCGGACCCACGAAGAGGTTTCCCCAGAATTCAATAATATCAGTGACACTACAAAATCCTGTATTATGGCACTATTTAGTACTTGCTTCTTAGTTAGAAATCAACGGTTTCGAACGCAGTTTAGGCTTGGGTCAAAAACAGCCCTTTGCCTTTTTGAACATTTTGAGCCTACCACCCCAGTTAAGAGCTTACCCTGTATAGTATAAACACCCCCCTCACCAGTGTTTATTACAAAACAGGGGTGTGAATATCCTTTGAAGCAAATAGAGCGTACACACGCGTCGAAGCCTGCCAGTCTGTGATCAGAGCCGTGAAGCTGCGGTGTCACACGCGAGAGCTTCGTGCGACGCTTCTGTACGAGTAGTGCTCTTTGACGAACTTGTGCCTTTGTTTTGATGGGAAATGTTGTTTAATTATTTAGGAATTCACTAGCTTTTGCCCGTGACTTTACGCATGTGAATTAGTTTTATTGTAAGAGCTGATTCTCGAAATTGATAAGCGTTTTTTCTTGTTTTTATATCATTTTGTTTTAATAGGAACACTTCACTCCACCTGAAATGTAACAGTGAGTTCTGAATATGAGATAGACAAGAGTTACTTCCGGGCTGGTCAATCTCACCTAGAATGTCTTAAAAGCCCTTTTTTGTTTTCGAAGACTATTTTATTAAGAGAACAATTATTTAATTATCAGCAGTTTTGAGTTCACCATACAATATTGCATCGATGAATAGATTTGAAAAATAAACACTTATGTATCTTTGATATAGAAGATTCTGATTTTCTTATTTACTACTAAAAAATCCATCAACTTTTATTCATCTTGTAGAACGGCTAAGGAAGATCTATTGACTAGCGTGAGTGACCCCATCGCATTTTCCCATGAAGTTCTTAGCATAAACATTTGAATATCAGTATTAACAACCGTTATTATTTTTACATACACACAAAACAGATTATCTGCAAAGTTTTTTTATAAAACCCTACATTTTCAGTGATAAATTTCATGAGCTTTTTAGGCACGTTTTGAAATCAACACCCTATTTTCAAGTATTCTTGTTCATGAAGCCCTATTGTTATTTTCTGCTGAACATAACAATAATCTAATTAATGCGAATTACTTGCGAGACCGAATTTCGTTCCTACTTACTTACTCGTTATCACCAATTAGAGATGCTAACAAACGTAGTGTTCGATTCGAGGTAGCGTTACGTCAGATTAATTAATATCTTACTTTGATTTACGTCTTGGGATAAGACAATGAGGCGTTTGTCTTACCTAATTAGCGTAGTTTCCTAGTTTTCATGAAATTTCTATGGATACCTACTGTTATATCATGTTATAGCCGGAGTACGTGGCGGCGTCAGAGCAGTAGCCATCTGTTGGGATGATACAATCATGTTCACTAAGGGGTCGAAGTAGTGGAGAATCTAAACGAGTTTCGTATTGAGTCGACCTTAATAATAGACTGCAAAGAATATCCAAGGACAGAAGCCTACCTACTGTGTATTTCTAACTTCTTGTACTAAATTAAGCCAAGTCCAGTTTGTCGCACTATATAATGTTTATCGTTATTTTTAAAACAGCGGACAAAATGGAGGACAAGCAACCGTCTAAGTATGCTGTATATTTCGTATTGAAACAAACCCTTACAATTAAGCCTCTAACTAACACCATATTTCAAATTCGAGTCCCACCGGAAGCAAACGGATCCCAAGTCGTGTCCAAACAGTCCTATTGAATTTGCGATTGACTCCGCACTCCCGCGCGCAAAGGCACTGAAGTGCTGCCGCTGTGAAACATCCCCTGTTGTTTCTAAGTTGAATTTATAGCTAAGAGAGTGTTTATATCGATTATATTTATAAGCATTCGACATTTTGATATGAATAGAATACTTCAATAGCACGCTTAGTAAAGGAGTGGGTATTAGGGTAAGTCTCATTTCAGTTTTAAATTATAATTATTATAATGCAGGACCATAACATACAATCAAAAGTCATATATACAGGGATTGTTGCCGTCTACATAGTGAATGGTGCATTCAGAAGCCCACGTTTTGCTGAGCAAATTTGAACCCAACGTGGTAAGGGGTGAGCCTACTGTTTGATGTTTCTTGGGTTTTATATCGGTGTTTCCCATTATCTTAGATTTAGCCGTAAATTGTGAAATGAGAACAAATTAGGTGTTTCGGCAAGCCTTGAGTTTGGGACCTCCCGGGTTCCGAGCCAGGGTGTTTTAACGCCTAGGTCACGACGCTCTCTGATGATGCAGTACTTAGATACTCACAACTTAATTGTTGTAGAGTTCTTGAATTGTAGCGTTGTAGTGCCAAATTATCCTTGATTACATATTTCCAACTGGAAATTACCTATATTCTTAACTTAAGAAGAGAAGTTCGTTTTTCGCCAGAAAATAAATGAGTTAGAGAAGGTAAAATTCAACCAACTATGCCGAGAAATAACTCTTAATTTCGTGTTAAAGCTAAAGTGATATTTCTAGGTGATGTATGTGGCACTAGCGAAACAGAATTCTCACATCGAGCAGACAAAAGTGCAGTGCAAACATTTTAAGCATTTTTAGGTTTCAGAATCTTATTTGGAATTTTCTAGTGTTAATACCGTTCAGTGTACAGTCGAATAGACGTAAATTGTTTTGTGAAACTGAAAATGAAATCCTCTGTTTCCCGTCCAACTAATGTTAAAATGAGCAATGTTTCTAAACGAGAAACCAAGGTTGCTCTACGTTAACGTTGAAAGTTAGCGACAATTACACTAGTTTAAATGTAATGGTAATGCTCTAATGCTAATGTTTCTTTCGTTGATTTTAAATACGTAATTCGTTTTATTTCGTAATCGAATCGATAGGATCCGAAACACCACCATTCGTGCAAAATTCGTGAAGGAATAAAAATTGTATAGATAAGCTTATATCTCTAAATATATTTCTCTCAGAAGACCACGATGACATGGCAATGGTTTTTTTCATTATTTGATTTTACTGACTAAAATGGTACAACTATCAGCTGATTATCTGACAAGACAGAGATACTGTATTAATAATATATTGTCTGTGTCTAGATTAATCTATGAACTATAAAAGTTTTTTAGTTTTTTCAAATTATAAAATAGAAATCCGAAATTACGGAATGTATTTAGTTTTTCACTTACATGACATAACAAACAATCAAAACTTTATCCTAAAGAGGAACAGATCGGAAACGTGAACGGAACATTCAGAAACCCACATTTCACCGACCGAATAAAACGAATTACTGAAATTATATTCCTTTCTGATTCACCATCCGGTATTTCAGTCTTTTCCCACAATAGCACTAATTCACCGCTGAAAATAGTATCCTTTTAATTAATTGTGTCCTTAAAACAAAGCTCGCCTCCGAGTGCATCTCGAGTGCATACCTACATTAACTGCATGAGGCCGGTGTGAGGGTGCTCCTCCACCAGACATGTGCTACGGCTTAGCTAAGCTAAGCTACGAGAGTAGTTTTGACGACCTTTACAACACCATTAACACCTTCAGATTTAATTGACCCATCTAAGCACCCCGTGTGGGTTGTTAGGAAGATATCTCTTCCAAACCTTATTTACTTGTTAAGCCATATCTACTTGTCTGTAACCATTTTTGTTATTTATTGTGCAAAAACAATATAATATTTGTTGACTTATTTACTAAGTACAGACCATCTTCGCGACATAGGTCACTTAAATCTTAAGGCGTCCTTACCACTAAGTTGGCAATTTTTAAGTTGGCTACAACACCAGGATCGCGGGCTCATACCCGCATAGTACAATCATTCGTGTGAATGAATATGTCTGTTTGTATTGGTCTAGGTGTTTTATAAACAAATTATGTCAGTATTTCCAAGAAAAACACACTTCGTTCAGTTTGGGAATAGTGTACAGTAATATTTAACCATAAATAAAGACGATCCGCGAAGATGCGGATCTGCCATGTAGCTGTGCAGCCTTAGCCATGCAATGTATCAACAGTCTGGAGGGCTAGGAGATTGCCATTCAGCTACATGATCTGAGAAGCATAGGACAGTGATGACTTTTGCAATACCATAAAAGCCTTCAGATTTATGTGACCCATCTAAGCACCTCCGTGTGGGTTGTTTGGAAGAGATCGCTGTTCAGCTACCTTAGGGAGGCTTATGTTTACAATATACTGATGATGATGAAACGCATTAGCAAAGTTGCACAGCACCTATCCAATGGAAAAGCACCTTTAAACAGAGGCCTTTATTTTTCCTTCGCACTGCTCTCACATAATTTCACCAAATGAGCTCTCTAGAGGTGCTGCTTTTATTCTGCACCAGTGATATTAAAAGTTGGTCAAATGTGCAGTCCTATTGTCCTGCACATTCCCCCTTTGTTTCTAACGTGGAACAATTTTATCTTCCATCCCCGTCGCGAATGATATACAGGTTGAGTTTTTGTTACGCAACGACTCTCTAGACGATGACACTCGATGGACGAAACCATTGAGTGGGCCGAAATTGGAATCGTTATTTTCAGTACATGTTTCCTGGTACTTGAAATACGATTTAATTGTTTTAAAGATTATATACTTGATATTGATTAGATATTATCAATAGTGGAATTATATAAAAACAGCTGCATTATGAAACATATTTCACATTTAATTTTGTTTAGTCATTTCATCACTATCTCACCAGGCAGTAAGCGATGATGTGATCTACGGCACATATTCAAAAATCTCTGTCATACCACAAATCAGATATTATGAGTAATTAGCTTCCTTTTTTAATCGACTACGGCGAAGCGAAAATGAGGGTTAAGATTTCGAACTGTTTTTATGTTTTAAAATGCCAACGAGATCATCTAGGCAAAGGTAGTAAGTATTACTTTATGTTTATATTATATTTTTCCGCATTAATTAATTTATTACTTGTTGCACAAAATTACAAAAGAGGAGTGTGCAATGGCAAACTTAACGCCTTAAATCAATTTCAACATGTCAACCGCGAACCCTAACGCATAATTTAGGAACTTTGGGCTGTGCATGAGAAACATATTGTGCAATCTAACTTAAAATGTTGACTTAAATTAATGTTAAAAGTAACATCATACATAAACGGCCTATATGCGTCCCACTGCTGGGCGCAGGCCACACCTCAATTACTATGAGGTGGAATGAAGCCATATTCCAACACGCGGATTTTTGGAGGGGTGTAAGGTTAGTGGGCAACTTTAATGTCAGATGTTATCAAGCCGCCCTAAGGCCTCCGACTAGGCTTAACGACGTCAGCCGCCGTCAGTTAAAAGTAGTAGTTCCCTATTCTGATAGCTGTGCTGCTAACACCAAAACTAACCTTGTATAATCCAGGTCGTCGCATTGTTTAGAACGCGAGCGCGGAGGCGATGAGAGCAATATTAGTTTTAATGGTAAAGTGATGCAATCCATTTGCGGCGCGCGTCTGCATAATGAGTGTGTCGACGAAGCGCTTCGTGAATTAGTGGTTTAAGTGTTTGTGATTTCGACTTCAACCTCTTGTTTGAGAAGTGTTGTTTTGATCTCTTTCTATCTTTGTATATGTATTGTTTATTTAATGTGCCTTAAGTTGTTCTCGAGACATGAAAAAAGAGAAAATTGCTTTAACAAGACGTTTTTCTTAAAATTATTAACAATCCGTACTTTGTTATCATGGTTATGAATATAATAAATGTATGTATTGAAATTAAATCATCAACGTAATATTAGTAAGTACTTGACGCTACACTTAGGTAGATGTACACCCACTATACTCACTGCCAAATAATTTCGCAATAAAGTTCAATGACCCACTCCTACCAATAAACTCAATTATTCGTAACTAACGTACGAAAACGTAAGGAACTCATCATCGTCATCATTATCAGCCGCAAGAAGTCCACTGCTGAACATAGGCCTCCCCCATTGATTTCCAGAGCGCCCGGTTGCGTGCGGCCTGCATCCACCGGGATCCCGCGTCTTTTATCAGGTCGTCGGTCCAACTTGCGGGTGGGCGCCCCACTAAGTAAGGAACTGTCGGAAGTTTATTACTCATCCAGCGTCTCGTGGTACAGGGGCATCATTGACGTCTAGCCTTGACATACATCGTAAACCTGTTTTATACTACCTGACTGATGGCATGCACTAACGGATATGCCTACGAATGTCGGCAAGACAACTAACTCTATAAGACGATGACGCTCTCTCAAGAAGCAGATGGTGCCTCAAACCTGCGAGATTTAACGCGGCGCGGACAAAGAAAAATACGAAGAACATACCCAATCGTGCCTATGACAGTTTTCATTAGTATTGGCTAAGTTTGCCTACACGCAGAACGGTCGCGGCAGTGAGAAGCCCTCCCGGGATCCTAACTGAATTACTGTTCCCCAGGCCACATTGAAGCTTCTGTCCTACAGAGATGCCACAATTATTGATTGAATTGACAATTTTCATTTTATTTATTTCATCACCACTAAAATATCAAAGTAGTTGTAATTTTATTGTGGAGTTGCATTTTAAAATCAGAAAAATATTCCTCACACAAACTTCTAAAAGTATTCAGTAACAAATATAAATTGAATGAAGGGGCTTTAGTTAATATACCTAATTTAGCTTTTCGCTTCTTTGCCACACTTGTTGTATCACAATTGATAAGCCCAAATGCATCGCAGGATGACGGTGGTGGGCTTGTTATTTACCTGGTTCTTAAATTCATTCGATGAAACGTGGGCTTCCGAATGTTCCGTTCACCATGACGGAAATAATTAGTGTGCTTCTTTCTACCCGTTTGGGTTATGGTCATGATAGTATGTATGTATGTATGTGTCACCGGAAAATAACAAGAACCGTAAATTTATAACTTTCCTAGGAAATTTATAAACTTTCGTAGGATTCTAAATGAGAGATAAATTTTATTATTTTAATCCCACATTTCCGGAAATTCATCAATTTACGACGATGCATACAGGACTCCAAGTAAAACAAGTCCCATATTGCTCCCCAAGCCGCAGTAAGGGCGGCTGTGGACGCAGCGACCGACCGCCAACTTTCACGATACTTCCTAGAAAAATATTTGCACCGCAACTTGAGCAAGATAGTTTTTATTGTGACACCGACTACGACAGTTGTTACTTCGCGTCTCCGAGGAAACATAAACTTAGTTACGAGAAAAAAGACATTACAATTTTATCAGGCGCCGCTTGATTTTGTTGCATTAAAATTGTTGAATGACATACACACATCAAAAGTGTCTAGGGATATCTCAAGCATTTTCATACAAAGTATAGCTATTGGGGAGGCTGTAAAAATTAAAATATTGATACCAACGTAGAAATTTTTAGGACACAGAAACTGCTATATCTGCCCTTTCAGATTGTATAAAGAAATTCATTGTGGTAGCATTATTGTACAATCGTAAGGACGTTAAAAAAAAGACAGATTTTTCTTTTAAAAGGTTTTTTTTTTTTTTTTTTTTTTTTTATAGTGGTCTTCAAGATGACCTCACTCCACCTGATGGAAAGCAGTCGTGAGGTCCAGATATGGGGTTGACAAGCACAGTAATGGACAACTACTCTGCTGGTTTCAAAATTTTAGCAAAATCAAAGATATTAGATAATGCTCAGCATTATCTTAGAATAACTCGAGGAAACAGGCATAAGATAAAGGTTAAGAATATTACAAAAAAACGTTTGATTTTGCTAAAATTTTGAAACCTTTTAAAAGAAAAATCACTCAATCAATCAATCAAAAATCCATCACATAAAGGCAATCGTTGTTTGTTTTATGTTATGTAGTTGACAATTGCTTAGTTTTTTGTGTTCTCTATTGGTAAAGAATTAATTCTCCAAAACTTTCATGAAACAATATTTCGACATTGTAGATTTTAAGGGGTGATTTATCAGGTAAATAAATTGGCAGATTTTAAAATGTATTTCAAAATATCCTTTCTGTGCTATTTTGTCGGCATTCATGTCATTCAAAAGGACTGCTTTTTCCAACTGATGTATTTTATAATGTAAGTAGGTCACATAATCTGTGTAATAAAAATAAAATAATTAAATAAAATTAATGTTGTACATACATTTTATGGAACATAATTATAGCTTCATACATTTAACATATGTTCTGAGTCTGATAAGTTTTATCAGACTACTAGAGGCCACCCACGAGGCCGCGTAGATTTTATTTCATATTTGACTAAACTCTAACCTTCCTCGTCCAATGGACTGTACACCACCGAAAGATTTTTCAATTCCAACCAGTAGTTCCTAAAATTAGCGCGTTGAAACAAAAAACTCTTCAGCTTCATATTTTTGGTTTAAATTATAAATCGGACTTAAAAAAACATCAATTCCATTTATTGGTTAGATTAAAAAGAAAACCTAAACGAACAGCAACAGAAATGCAACAACTTCTAGAACCTGACGAGTAAGAAATTCAATTTCCCCAAGCGAATAGATTTCATTACTTCCCGTCATAGCCGAGAGGTCGTACAATATAACGACGAATTCATTTTCTTGAGGAGTGACGGAAAAAAATTCGTCGCAAAATAACAGCCGACTTATTTCATGAAAGTTGAACAGTGAAATCATTTCAAGATTTCATTTCATTTATTGGTCGGTGGTAATGGTGTACCTTTCACTTTGGAATTTTGGTAGGCATTTTTGTAATAAAATATTTAGTTTTGATTTGTGCCAGAATACTTATGTCGCGTTACAGTATTTTTTTGATTTTTGAAAAATAAGATATTAATAAAAATAATATTTAAACGCTTGTTTTTTCAAAGCTTTATAAATGGTTTAACAAGCTTAACACCTGGGGGGCTAAAAGGCAACATTTTAGATGTTTCATAATATGAAACATCTAACTGACGTTTCATCTAGAGCGCGGTCCGTTTTGAGTCAAAAGTGATCATAGCGCGCTCACGTCGCTTACGCTCATACAATTTATCAATTCGGGACGTGTGGGAGCGCGCTATTATCACTTTTGACTCGAAACGGACCGCGCTCTAAATTAAACGTCAGTTAGATGATTCATAATATGAATCATCTAAAATGTTGCCTTTTTAGCCCCCCTGAATTCATGAACGTCAATCAAAAGCGCGCTCACGCTCATGCTGTCCCGTAAAATGTCAATAGCACTGAAAGGGACCGCTATACTTTTGAAAGATGCTCAACATTGCTTTGCATTTGTGAATTCGGGGGTAAGTCAATTAGCAATACCAGCGGGTAAGAAGGTTGCCACTTCAACCTTGTGAGAAGGAAATTAACACAGCAAAGTGATGGCCCCTAGGACAGGTAAAATCTAAGATGGAAACCATTTATAGGCAAGTGCAGCACAAACAATGTGCGAGGTCGATAGATGAGTTGCCAGATGTTGGTAGATGAGGGTTGCCTGGTATGAATGTGGTAGATGGTGGCTAAAAACTTCACCCAAAATCTGGAATTCACGGTAAGTCTATCAGAATGTGAGAAAAAGACGTGAAACATCTTTCAAATAACATTTCTGGATGAAACAACTTCACGGGCACCGTAATAAATCTCAAAATAAGCCCAATCTGAATAAACAATTTGAAGTTTGGATTTATGCCCGCAAATCCTGGCTATATTCATGGTCGACTTGGAGAAATATTGTCAACTCGAAAGTAATAAGAAAGTTTTTTTCACGCACAACTTGTCGGAAGTTCCAAATATGTTTAACCAAGTCAAGACTCGGTAACTCTGATCAAGTTTCGGGTGTAATAAATTTAAAGTTTCGTATCCATGGTCAAGATATTTTAATAATCTGGACGCGACGCCATGAATAATTTCCGCCATATTGAATAACTCGTAATTAATCTCGGAGTCCGATAGCAGAGAATGAATGGAACTTGATTAAACTTGCTGAATCCTTTGAAATGTTAAAAACAATTTTGTTTCTAAAAGGAACGTTTTGACTCTTAATATTGGTAATTAGAGACGCCTTTGACACTGTTGTTGCAGTGAGTAACTGGATATTGTTCCGTCCACTTTTGTTGGAGAAGTTATTTATTAGCACCTATTTTTAAATGACGTCGTTGTATAAACGTATTTTCTTCTTTCCAGATGATTTAGCTAATTTATTAAACCCTCACCAGCCGGTGTCCAGCGAATTACTCATTCATATACTCATGATATAGTCAGCATGCGGTATGTGCTAATTAATAGTAAGGTCTATTTCTCATCTTGGCGGTAAATACTGGTTGGTTGGGTCACTCTGGTCCAAAAGTAATGTAGGTATGTTGGGCACAAATTAATAAAATGTGGATATATTTGGGCTTCTGAATGGCCTGTTCACCATGGTGGGACAATCAATGTGCCTTTAATTACCCCGTGTGGAATATTAGTCGTGAGCATATGCTGTACTGATGTTTTTTTTGCTTTAATAGTGGCTTCCCGTAATGGCTTGTGATTTGTCAAAGCTATCGCCCATGTAATACTATCATTTAAACTAACTTATCTGCTAGGCTACATCGACAAAATGGTTGCACTAGCGTACCCTCATTTGATTCGATCGCAGCAAAAACAATAAAATATCCAGCAGATAACCTGTCCCGACATCGTTATCACCCACACCCCACTGCGGAACTGTTATTTCAACTGCAACAGCGAAAATAAGCATGAGAATGCTAAATGCTGCACTCTTTAATGTATCCTGCTAAGCACGATATGTCCATTAAGCATTATCTAGAGTTATGGTCGGTTTGCTGCATGACTGCGCCATTTATATAGTTATCTACGTAAGGTATACAGTAAGTTAAACTTTGTTATTTGGTTTTTAACAAAAAATACGCTCTTTGGCCAATCAGCAGTGTAATTCTGTAAACTCATTTCGATTCACATTTTAGTTGTGTCTACATTTTGAAATAATTGTTTTTTTTTATTTCACTAGGTATATCTGTTACACTACATGTCACTTACTGACATTTGGATGTTTTCGTTTCATGCGATGCTCTATCTGAAGAGATCTCTTTCTAGTGACAAGACTGCTCAAATTGTACTTGGTTTCAAGTCTTACTTATGACAATTTGTACAATAAAGAACATCTATCTTTCAATCTCGAAATTTACAAAGTGGTCAAAATTTATTTGCAAAATGTATTTACTCACAATATTAAATAAAATACCAAGCCCAGAAGCCTATTTTGAGCCAGGAGGCTGAAAATAGATCATACGAAATTCTCACTGCCCGCCTCCACTCTTGCCTTGGCCACAACCAGCCACAAACTCACCTGAGTGCCAGAAGCCCTCAGGAGTCAATATTAGAAAGTGTCTGATAAAATAAAGTCTCAAAGAGTGTGCAGATAATGTAAGTGGTTATTTTGGATCTAGTTTTACCCGCGACTTCGTCCTTGTGGATTTAGGATAAGGACCAATTCTGAATTGTGCATTTTCTTCGAAGAAAGGGTTATTTGGGGCTTTCCGTTTTGAGTTACTCTCGCCAGAGTGGCCGTGATGGCGCTTATCAGGCTTTAAGACACAAAGTCATTTTGATATCGTCTTTTCAAACAGTGCAGTTTTGGCAATGAACTATGAAATCCCATAACTTTAAAATTATAAAATTACCCAAAAATACTCACTCTAAAAAACAACCCTACGGCCGGGCACAGGTTTCAACTCAACTATGAGGTGGCGCCAGCCATACTCCAACACGAGGCCTCCATGTGGATTGTTGGAAGGGTTTAAGATTTTAATGATAAACCTCATTGTAAGATGTTATTTTAGACTCTCACTAGTCTCTATGATAATGTTTTCTAATATTTACGCGAACACTATACTTACATCGAAATAAAACAACTTTACGGATTCTACTCGCGGTCTTATATTTTCTTTCATTTTCTAACCCGACGTTTCGACTACTTTACAGCAGCCGTGATCACGGGTTGACAAAGATGTTTTATGTCACAAAACAGAACAGTTTTTTAATCTCTATGACTAACATCTAGTTACGTTAGCCGGGACCAACTGCATGTCTCTTATCAGGAACTTAAAGTGAAATACTATACCTTTTAAACCAAATAAAGCATCATTACATAGCATAAATCAGTACATTGTCTACCAATAGTATCAATGCTGGCCATAAAACTCTTAATAACAATAAAGATAAAAATATAGGTGCCTTTTTGGAAGGCTTCCAAACAGCACAAACATTGTTCTAGCTCCGGTACGCTGCGTACCATTAACATTCATATTTACATTTGACCTATATTTATTTATTTTTTAGGACCTTTGCATTGTAAGTGGTGAAATTAATCTTTAGCAATTAAATCCTTTGTAATTTAGCAGATTTACAGGCATTTTATATGGATAATATGGATATACAATACCCATTTACGTACCCCTCTTAACAATGTCACTATTCTAAGTTCAGCAGTGTAAATGCTCTCTCATATTTGTTAGGCATTAGTCAAGAAAGAGGACCCATGAGAGATATATTTTATTTGAAAACTAGGGGAAATAATTCTTTTAGCTACTTATATAAGAACAATGTTTTTTTTCTTATGAAATAATTTGAAATACGGATAAATTACGAAAAATTGGTATGAAGCTTTTTAGTTCAATGCGTTCGTAGGTTTTCTCTCTCCGTACAAAATAAGTAAGAAAGAAGCATTTTATTACACACAAAACAAATTAATTTATGGGTAATCAATACATTTTACAGTTGTGTACACAATGTTTAGGTTTGAGAAATAACCCGTAAAAGGACATTATTTTTACTATTTCATCGTTCTGAACACAGCTTCTGGATTCAACTCAAAACAACAAAAGGAGGAAGGCTCTGATAGAAGGTGAAAAACGAAACTTGAGCAGGTGCCTGGGCAAAAAACACAAAAAACGGCTAAAAATGGTAGTCCACTATTCGGCAAGCGTCAAAAGGAAAATGGTACTCAGTTATTGGACTTTATTAAAACAGGATTTGCAGACAACGAATGGACAAAGAGTGTTCCGTTGAAAATTAGTTTCGGCGGTGTCAAACGCTGAGTGCTTGATGAGAATATTTCATTTAAAAGCGAATCTTATTTTCTGTTGATACTGAGCTTGAATTTAAAAAAATGCGTTTCCTTTTTAAAATAGGCGGTAGTGAAGAGCTGAAGTGGGCTTATGCTTACAAAATATTTTACGATCCAAAGAAATTCAATGCTTTCGAAAAAAGTTAAAGAAGACGTGTCTCAACAAAGAAACAGAATCGATAAGCAATATCTTATAAGACGTCATTGAACTGAACTGTAATAAACTCGGAGCATCCGTGTAGCGATGTCACGTGGAAATTATAAAGAACCTTTGAAGCGGTGCAATAATGCATCTTGCGTGGCGAGTCAAAGGTTCTTTTTGAGTTCACGGCATGTTCTGAGGAAAAGAGACCTTTGAAAGGTTTGCCATTATTAAAAATGGAACAGATTATGAATTACTCTATGCAATGAGTGGAAGGTCTTTTTCTTTAGCACGATTACCTGGTAAGAAATGAGGGATGGATTTAATAATGAAGCTTTAAATGTTTATCGCACCGCCAGTTGTCTACAATACTTTTCTGCTTAACCCCATGGTTGACTGTCATAACGCTTCTAATTCAACAAACCAACCGACATCGTTCTGTCAAATGCACTTTGGCTAAAAATATTTAGTTGAACCTAAGCAACATTTTGAGAAAAAATAGGTGATATTTTTGTTTTTTTTTATTCAATATACCTCCTCCTATTTGTCCTGTGTATCAATATTTGTCCTCCTATTCGAGGTCGAGACAAATCCAACAAATCAAAAGTCATAAAAACCGTTCTTGCAGTCCTCTAGAAATAAGTGCTGGAACGAACCCTACTTCATGCCATCATAGATTTAATTAAATCCTTTAATAACAGTAGGTATTCAAAGATTACAACCTAATTATAAACTATTGGACTTTAAAATAGAAAAAGTTGAAAGATTAAAATACCACAATATATCTAAGATTAAAACCATGCTGAAATTCTCTATTCGATATTTGGTTGTTTAATAACAAATCGTTTTGAATTGAAAGCTTTGTGAAGTTACGTCCACCGCAACCGAACGCCAATAGCTACTCTGAGCAAAATACGTGTTTTCGTAAATTAGCACGATTAGCATTTTAGTGGCAAGTCGAAGTTGTTTGAAAACTTCCCGCGGTCGGGATTAAAACTAGTTTTCATTTGCCACAAGAAGTTAAGGGAAAGTTTTTTGAGTTTGTAGCAATGTTTTGATTGAAAGCGTTTGTGTTGAAGGGAAATGTTTTATTGGGAACCGCAAATAGGTCATCAGCTGCCATTAAAAAGGCTGTTGGCATAATGGATAGTGTTCTTGAGTCCAATCCTGATCCTGAAATTGAATTTGCGACGGATTATGGCTCTACAAAAGTTATTGTTATTTTCAGTTAATTGATCACCAACTGTTGCTTCATCAAATTCATTTCATGTAATAACCTCATCAAACGATTAATATTTTTCGTTTGAATTGTGGTCTTGAAGTTAGCTCACTCCACCTGATGACAAGCGTGGCCCACATATGTAGTCAAGTAAAATAATACAGTTGCTACTAACCTGGTCTATCTTGAATTCCTGCCTAACATAACTGCACAATCGATTAAAAAGTTAACCATTTCTTGTCAAAAATAGTTCAAGTCAAAACTATACGCTGAATTTTTAATTACTTATATGCAGTAAAAGTACAGGCAATTTGCAGAAAATAACAGATACTTCAAAGAAATTACACTTTTTCTGCCGAACAGCTTGTAATTTTTCTGTACTCTTACATCCATATTAGACCGAGTATAGTTGAAGAATGTCAATACACCATGTACCTACACTCAGTGCATTTTCCCGGCACTGTTCGTCGAAACAAACACGTAAAAGGGCATTGGACATTACCTTTAAAACTTATCAAAAACCTCACAAAACTCATTTAGCATTAGCAACTAGCAATAAACTGCCTCTCGTTGTTAACAATAACAATGCGAACTCATTCGCTCATATTTGGCGACGACAAAACGACAGTGCAATAAAAATGTAACGCCGCTTATCTGCCGCGTGTTATCGCTGCAGTGTGGCAGCTTGTTGCAATTGGACTTATTCCAACTAGGGTGTGGTTTGATGAGGTAAACAGAACTCGTTACGGGGAAAAGGGATATTAGTTCCAGATTTGAAAGTAGGCAAACAGGCTCGGAAGTATAGTTATTACATTAATCGTGTTAATCGAGATAGGTTTTTGTTATTGCTTAATGGTCTAGTAAGGTCGTACTTTTACGAGGTACATTAGTTCTTTACCCATCTTTTTTACATAATCAGGGCTGAACGAGGGTTGTGTTATGAAAATAATGTGATTTCGTGAAAACAGGAGTAATGACGTGTACATTTAATGATGGAACTACTTTAGTTCCTGATGAAAAGCATTTATCAATGACAACAGAAATACGAGTTGGCAGCATACATTTGATTCCCGTAAATTACAAATGTATACAAATATTTCGCATTATCAACTAGCTATAAACTGCCTCGTTGTTAACCATAACAATGCGAACTCATTCGCTCATATTTGGCGACGGCAAAACGACAGTGCAATAAAAATGTAACGCCGCTTATCTGCCGCGTGTTATCGCTGCAATGTGGCAGCTTGTTGCAATTGGACTTATTCCAACTAGGGTGTGGTTTAATGAGGTAAACAGAACTCGTTACGGGGGAAAGGAATATTAGTTCCAGATTTGAAAGTAGACAAACAGGCTCGGAAGTATAGTAATTACATTAATCGTGTTTCCATTAGTTTTTTATCCACCTCTAATACTAATCAGGACCGAACGAGAGTGGTGTTATGAAAATGATGTGAATTCGTGAATACAGGAGTAATGACGTGTAAATTTAATGATGGAACTACTTAAGTTCCTGATGATAAACATTTATCAATGACAACAGAAATACGAGTAGGAAGCATACATTTCGATACCTCCCACGTAAGTTGTTGTATCCCCAAAACTGCAATTTTACAGGAGAGCGTTTTAAACATTCAGATTGGCCTAGAAACTGCGTTTATTTATGTAGCTTTGTGAAATTTGTTATATGAATAAAGTATATGGTTTTATTGACTATGTTGAAACAAATATATGAAATAATTGCATATTTTCTGAGAATTGTGGCTTACAACATTTTACTACGGAATCCAGACTGTGACAACTGTTGTATCTCATACATACAACATTATACTGTGGAACACAGACTGTGCCAGCTGTGATATCTCATACTTACAAGATTATACGGTGGGGTCTTGGTTTCATCTTTAGTTGTATCTCATACTTACAATATTATTTTATGAAGTTTAAGAAAAAGTTCGCTGTTGTAAATGATTCTAGTCTCACTGTATGTCACATTAACAATAAAATTTCAAGTGTATATTATTGATATTGAATAAATATTGTCAGTTAAGAAATAAAAGTTCAATTATTAATACCAAAGAAGAATGGTCACGTCCCATACAAAAAATCCCAGGCCCGACAGAAACGTAACATATCTCATTTTTTTTGGTATATTGTGTATTGTTAAAATACATATACTTTATGTTCGAAATCAATGGCTAACACCAAAAAATATTGCCGTATGTTTTTATTCAGGCGATACACTAAAAAAATGCAAAACGCCTATTATCTATAAAATTCGTATAACTATGTAGTTAAATGACGAAACAATAGCTATGGTATGTATCTAGGTGATCAGGAGATGCAGTTGGATATATAAATAAACTAGCTCACCCGGCGAACTTTGTTCCGCCTTAAGGGCAATAAATAAAAAAAGTAAAAAAAGGTGAAATAAATAACAGTATCCTATGTCCTTCTCCTGGCTATAAACTACCTCCATGCCAATTTTCAACTAAATCGGTTCATCCGTTCTTGAGTTATAAGTGGAGTAACTAACACGACTTTCTTTTATATATATAAGACTCGTAATACAACGATCAACTTAAGATTCATTGAAATCGTGGTAGGTTTTCGATTATTTAGTAGCATCTATCAATTGGCGGTGGAGGAGGCCTATGTTCAGTAGTAGAAAGCTATGGGTTTAAATGATGATGATTATGATCTATCATTTGGGTTTCAGAATTGAAACAAATAAAAATAAAACTAATAGGTATGTCGATATAAAGTTATATTGAATTTCTATAATATCTCTTGAAACGAAATTGTTTCTGCAGCCTATTGCCGCTGGATGTCTATATATTTCCATATTATATACTCCCGCGGCTTTTAAATTCTCACTGCAATACGACCGTGCTAACCTCACGTGATAGGTGCCGATTGAGAATTTAATTAACTCTTTAATTGTTAATTGTGGAAAATGTTAAATATCCGGATCATTTCCAGTCAGTTTGTTTTAAACACTTCTGTGAAACGACACTCTTTGTCGGTTTAAATTATTTTCCTCCACATACTCAGATAATTGATTGGGGCGTTGTATATTTTGATTACTTATTTCAATGAAATCTTCTGTGTATGAAATGTCTCCGTAAGGATCTTCAAAATAATAATTAAAGCTGCAGCAATTTCAAAATGTTTGTTAAATAGTCTGTTTCTAAATATCTTGAAGTCGCGCTTGAATCTTCCGTTTATAGTTTCCACGACCCATCGCACCATTGTGATGAGTCGTGATTTATTAGTTTCTTCGGTGCTGAATTGCGTGTCTTGTGGTCGTTTGGTTGGCGGCATGTGAGCAATATAGCCATATGTTTCTATTAAAGGAATAAAGCCTCGGTCCAAAATAAATGAGTCTCCTACATGGGAAAAAAGTGGAACGGTCCGTCTTTAATGGGTCCATCATGGTTTTGCAATCTCATTTTCATTATATCAGCATCGGTTGTCCGTACAGAGTACGGACCTATTATATCCAAAATATATCCATCCGCGCACACGATCATTAATGGTTTTACTAAGTTCCTATACTTATGAACGCTATAACTGCGGCGTTGAAATAAAAAGTTAGAACTTTTTTCTATGTAGGTTCCATCGAATATAACTATTAGTTTTGGTGACTCTTCGTTACCAAACAAAACATTTGGCAAAACCCGGTTGTGGGCTATCACTTCGTCCCTGGTTATATGGTCTAAGTCTAGGTGCAATGGAACAAAGTCAGTAATGAGACACTGCCTGACTTTATGTATTTTTCTTCCAATGGTACGCTCGGATATATTAAAAAATTAAGCCATTCTATTATTCGGCTCCCCTAATCGAATTTTGCACAAGTAGATAGCCAAGTCATTTCTGGGAGTATTTGAGGACCGATTAAGGCTTAGCATTTGACACAGCAAATCGTTGAACGTGGCTCTGTTTCTTCAGTCCAAAACCATAACTCGTCGTCAGAAACGTCATCTACTTTGAACGTATCGTATAAGCAGTTTGTTCTTCTGTTGTGTAATCGAAAAAATCACTAACTATCAAATTTGCAAGCTCATTCATTTCTGATTCATTGAAACTTATTGAAAGAAACAGATAAAAACATACAGAACAAGGTGGTTAGGAAAAAATAAAACAAACAATAGAAAAATAAAGAATAATTTCGACCAGGCAGCAGTGTCACGATGTCCAAAATTAAATTAACCCCACTCAGCTAATGCCTGGACCTGATGGGCTCAGACGCTGATTTTCAGTAGGGCCAACCGAGTGGACGCATGGACATTCGCAGCGACTAAGCAATGATAATTATAAAAATAAATATTTAAAATACATAAAATATAATGTGATGTGTACCTTCCCAGTGTAAAAGTGTGCAATACAATACATAAATACTTTGGGGGATGTGTATTGGTAATGGAGACTCCAAAACAAAAATGAAATATGTCATTTTATTGCTTGTAAGCAAGCTATCAATTAAACGATCAAGGTTAAGGCACTTTATCGGTGAATCAGTAAAGAGAGAGCGCTCTATTATATTACTTTACTAAAAATATAGGAATATGTCGTAACATTAAGCAAAAAATAAAACAAATTTTGACTATCAACTTCCGATGCAAACATTATAATTTACTACATACCACATTTATTTTTATTTTATTCCAACGTAACACATTCTATGTATTACATACAACTTTTTTTAATGGACGCTTTACGACGTAAAATGTTGTATGTATCACAAACAACATTGTCTTATACTCGCTCAACAGCGTAAAATGTTGTATGTAAAACATACAACATTGTTGAATGTTTACTTGACAACGTATACTGTTGTATGTAATCTATACAACATTTTTGGTTGCTACATAGTTATAACGTGTTCTAATCAATTATCAAGTCCTAATAACGTAACATGTGTGGAAAAGTTGAAGCACTTGACACACGGATTATTTCAGCTCTCTCTCCGGCGTAGTCTGTTTTATCTAACCCATACAACACGCGAGCGCGCGATCTGCCCCGCCCCGGGCACCGCGTAAACGGTTGTCTAGGACTATACAGTGTTATAGTCCGTTCCCGTTCAAAAGTTACAACTCTTTACGTCTTGAAATTGCATGAAATAATTGTGTTTTCGTAAGTTTTAATTTTTTTATGCATAGATTACTAATAATAAAGCTCATTTTTAGTAAAAACGCTAAATCGCATTTTTGTGGGATACAACAACTTACGTAGGAGGTATCGATTTGTTTCCCGTAAATATTCATATTCATTCAAATTACAAATGTATACAAAAATTTCGCATTAGCAACTAGAAATAAACTGCTCCTCGTTGTTAACAATAACAATGCGAACTCATTCGCTCATATTTGGCGACGACAAAACGACAGTGCAATAAAAATGTAACGCCGCTTATCTGCCGCGTGTTATCGCTGCAGTGTGGCAGCTTGTTGCAATTGGACTTATTCCAACTAGGGTGTGGTTTAATGAGGTAAACAGAACTCGTTACGGGAAAAAGGGATATTAGTTCCAGATTTGAAAGTAGACAAACAGGCTCGGAAGTATAGTAATTACATTAATCGTGTTTCCATTAGTTTTTTATCCACCTCTAATACTAAACAGGACCGAACGAGAGTGGTGTTATGAAAATGATGTGAATTCGTGAATACAGGAGTAATGACGTGTAAATTTAATGATGGAACTACTTAAGTTCCTGATGATAAACATTTATCAATGACAACAGAAATACGAGTAGGAAGCATACATTTGTTTCCCGTAAATATTCATATTCATTCAAATTACAAATGTATACAAAAATTTCGCATTAGCAACTAGAAATAAACTGCTCCTCGTTGTTAACAATAACAATGCGAACTCATTCGCTCATATTTGGCGACGACAAAACGACAGTGCAATAAAAATGTAACGCCGCTTATCTGCCGCGTGTTATCGCTGCAGTGTGGCAGCTTGTTGCAATTGGACTTATTCCAACTAGGGTGTGGTTTAATGAGGTAAACAGAACTCGTTACGGGAAAAAGGGATATTAGTTCCAGATTTGAAAGTAGGGAAACAGGCTCGGAAGTATAGTTATCACATTAATCGTGGTAGTCGTGATAGGTTTTAGTTAGTGCCTAATGGTCTAGTAAGGTCGTATTTACGAGGTCCATTAGTTTTTTACGCACCTCTGTTACATAATCAGGGCCGAAGGAGAGTGGTGTGATTAAAATGTTGTGAATTCGTGAATACAGGAGTAATGACGTGTAAATTTAATGATAGAACTACTTCAGTTTCTGATAATAAGCATTTATCGAGTAGGTAATAAGCGGCGGTAGGTTAATACTACCGCCTTCAAAATTATCGCTTCACTCTTCTAGCCCGTTTGTCATGAGTATAAAAATTTACAACAAGCTGCCAGACACTCTCAAACAGGAAGCAAATGAAAACCACTTTCTGAATAAACTGAAGAAACATTTGACAGCCAAATGCTACTACACAATTGAAGAATATCTTTCAGAAAAATGAATATAAGTTAGTAATATTGGAGAAACATGTAGGCTTACTGAGAATTAATAATGTTATGTTTTAGTTATTCAGTATAATATAGTTTTAAGCTTTAGGTATTTTTTTTTTTAGTTTAAGTTGAAAGCGTCCTCCTCTATCCTATTTGTTGTGCCCGAGAGGGTCTGTAATGAACATACCAAGTTTGTAACATCTACCACTACATTATGGAATGCAAATAAATGATTGAGTATTGAGGTAGCATACATTTGAATCCCGTAAATTACAAATGTATACAAATATTTGTTTGCATAAACATGTCTGTTTGTCATTCACTATGGGCCTGATAAGAAGACTAAAAGTCACCCAACGGGCTATGGAGAGGGCTATGCTAGGTGTTTCGCTACGACATCAGAAATGAGGAAATCCGCAGGAGAATTGAGGTCGGCGACGTAGCCCAGCGTATCAGCAGGTTGAAGTGGCAGTGGACAGGGCACACAGCTCGAAAGACTGATGGTCGTTGATGGATTCGGTGGATGCAAGCCGCCTACAACCGGCCGCTCTGGCAATCTATGGGCGAGGCCTATGTTCAGCAGTGGACGTCGTATGGCTGCTGATGATGAAACATGTCTGTATGCATGTTTCCTATGTATTTTAGGTATGTTTTGTCGTCTAGTATCACAAAGTTTAAGCATTGCTTAGTTTGGTGGTAGACATCGCTGTGTGGAACGATGCCCAATTAGTTATAGTTAGAGATATTTTTAACATTCTTGACATTTGCAATGTCAAGAATTGCTTTAGACTTTTCGTAATTGCTTTTGAAAAGCCTCATGCTGTAGCTAGTTAGGTAAACCTCAGCAAGGAGCTTACTAAGGAAACATAAGCACATAGTTACTTAATTGTTTCAGTGTGTCTCGAGTATTTTCATTGCGCATAATTACCCAGTAACAATGAAGACGGAAGTGCCGTACAGCCGCTCACTCGCGGCTTGGCAAAGGCGAAGCAACTTACTTCGTTCACAACCTGCCAACTGCTTATTAAGTCTAAGCGTTCTTTACGATTTCTCTGTATCACATTAAATCCACGGTTGGAGTTCATCCAATTCAAGTAGGTGCAGTTTCATTCGTCTTGATTGTGTTTTGTGCAGGGTGTTGAGTTCAAAATTTGTTAGTTTTAGAAGTTCATATTTGCGTTAGGATTGCCAAACGTCACGTGAAACAAAATTCTTAGAGAGTCGACCTTCAAACATTCACATCTAATAAATTGCTCGATTTTGCCAATAGTTTTTTCTAAAGCTCCATCTTGCCACGTTAACATTTAGCAAATCGTCACATGCCAGTGTCATTGAATGATCAGAGAGATAATTTATTTTTTAGACTCAGTTTCGAATCCATGCCAGAAGGTTATCGTAAACTTGAGGAAATCCAAGTTTCACAAGCTCATTATAGTGGTAAGGGAACCACCGGGAAATTTAGAAATCTCCAGGACAGGATAGGTCTTTTTTCTGGACCTATTTTATTCTATTCTAAAATACGAGGACCCCAATCCCAGGTAATCCATCGAACTCCTTACAGTCCAATAACACTAATAGAGGCACAGCAGTAACAATGCCATCTGCGCACAATCTTGTTGGTGTAACCCGTCGTATACTGTTGATTGGCCGTTAGCGGTGCGCGACTAGCCTTTTAGGTATTCCCGTTATGAGGGTCGTATTTAATCACTTATAAGTAATGTCCATGATTAAACTATTGTGCTAAACAAATACGTTTGAAACTAGTCTTAAGATTGGGGTTAGGAAATAAAAAACCTGATGACTTTTGGCCAAGTACCACCACACACCAAGTGACACGGGATGCGTTGCTTGCTTTTCAGAAAGGATTACCTACGCTCTCTCGAGGACCTTAATGTCAGGCCTTTCTAAAAACACGTTTCTGAAAAATCGTTGCATAGTTAATTTTTAGAAGTGCTGTAAAAAGTGACGCGTGTAACGAGGTCAGTGGATGAACGCCAAGTAACCAGTTATGGCGCGTTGTGCGATGATCAGAGTGAGCAGCTGGTATGACAAAAATCGTTTTGTAAAACTCCCCATTTTAATATCTGACACATCAAAAATAGATCGAAAAAAACCTGATGGTCAAAGCAATTGGAAATTACAGGTCATCAACCATTTAAGCAAGATCTTGACGATCAGGAGGATGAAAATTGAGGCGGTCCACTCAATGATGGCAGCGAAAACGTCAAGTTCTACCAGAAAATTATGATCAGATTCCTTAAACAATTGACCGTGATACGACTGACTTGCACAACCTATTGCCATTACAAAATACTAAAGCCTTAGGATAGGAGTGAAGTGGAGCAATAGGAGTGAAATTCCAGGCACCTCCCGAACAAAACTTTTTATCAAAAACGTGTTCGAAAAAGGACTGTCCAGTGAAGCAAGTCTCCCTTTGGAACCATTTCATTGCTTGCAATAGGAAAAACAAAAATAAGAACAGTTCCCAATATTCACGTCCGCTCACCTCACACTTAGCACAATTACTGCGAGGGTTCGAACTCACCGTCATAAACGGGAATCTCTCCTCAGGGACAGTTCAATTTACTGGATGGGGCAGACAATAGTCGCTAACTGCTCCATCATACCATCGGTCACTGTGCGTTATGGCCCAATTTACTTGTTACTATTTGTCTGCGCACCTGTACTGGAAGAATAATGTAATTGGACTTCTGCTCGACGTTTTTGAATGTATTGTCACGTAATTTATTTGGTGATTTTCTGAATGGGACACGTTTCGGAGAGGCGTAAAGGTATAAAGTTTTAGTAGTAGACTTTTAGCTGCGTTTTTTTAACTTTACGAGTGAGAGTATGTTGCCATTCAGTTCCAATGAAACGGTATTTCAATGTTTTCCCTTTATTTTTGCATATGGTCCAATTCGCTGAGGTTTTTTAAAGAATATGTTTGTTTTTAGGGTTCCGTAACTCAAAAGGAAAAAACGGAACCTTTATAGGATCACTTTGTTGCCCGTCTGTCCGTCCGTCCGTCCGTCTGTCAAGACCCTTTTTCTCAGGAACGCGTGGAGGTATGGAGCTGAAATTTATATCAATTACTCAGGTCTACTGTCCCTTGAAGCTGTGAAAAAATCAAACTTCTAAGCCAACGCAATCAAAAGATACAGCCGTTTATGCCGCAAATTTTCGACACTTGCAAGGGAATCAAAACCTACAGGGTGCTTCCCGTGAACTCAGAATCTTGAAATTTGGTACGAAGCAACGTCTTATAGCATAGATAAAGGAAAAATTACGAAAACCCAAAATTTTTAGTTACATCACATAATATATATTTTTTTAATAATTTTAAACTTACTACCCATTTCCTCATAAACGCGTAAAGGTATTAAATTGAAATTCATACCAAATACTCAGGTCTATAATACCTTCAAGCTGTAACAAAATCAAACTTCTATGTCAACGCAATCAAAAGAAACAGCAATTTAAGCTGCATATTTTGCAGGTTTGTACGGAACCCTCGGTGCGCGAGTCCGACTCGCACTTCGCCGGTTTTTTATTTACTTTCCAGCAAAGCAACCCAAGACTTCGCTTTCTTTTCCTCCTTCCAAGTCTACACCAAACTGCAGAAATATGAAGACAATTCGACGAATGGAAGTTAACAAACATCCATATTACAACTTCCTCATTCGTAGTAAGTATGTATTCGGAAAATATAATGTTTTTCTATATTCCGGACACCTTCACAGACGTATCATGAAAATACTCGATATCAAGATAAATGCCACTAAAAAGCAAAAGACAAAAACTCCTGTTTGGCCTCCTAATTCCCAAAAAAATGGAATATCAGCAAAAAAAAATTGAAAAGCGAATTTCTTAAAAACGAACGGAGCCCCCTATCGTCGTATCAGATAAACTGTCTCGCAGGTGTCGTAGATCTGCCTAATGCCGGGGATATCGAAAATGATAATTTCTCTGTCCCCAAACTGACAGGGTAAGACTAGGGGCGATAGCTGAAATTTTGTAGTCCGAATTTTGCAGCCCTCGTTATGCAGGAAGTTGCAGGGTCGTTTATATAAATTGGGGAGGCATTTAATAGACATTGGAATTGATAAAAATACGCATACAATTATGAAAGGGTCTGATAAAGTCAGTTCAAACGTAAATTGTTCAGGACTTTTGTTGTCCTTATTCATTTAGGGTTCTTTAAGTGAAAAAGTGATACTACAAAAGTGGCATAAAATTGTGTGTTTTGCTAAAATTAGCATTCATTAGTTAATTGAAACAACGAGTCAAACTGTATGGTAAGTTTCAGTGCCAGTTACTCCTACTTGTATGTTTACAATTAATTCAAACTGATTTCAACTGATGACATACTACTTTCATAATGTTTACATTTATGTAATTTTTTAATGGAAAGATTTGAGTTCTATATCAGTGAAGTGTTGGCTCCTGAAAATTTGGTTCACAATTTACGGAAATAATCTTAGTGTTTGCCTGACAGGTGATTTAGTTGTGAGCGTATTGTTATGGGTGTTGTCTTGCTCTTTTTTATAACTTTTTAATTTGTAATGTTCTTCCTTGTCTGTTGTTTCTCTCTGCTTGTAAAAACTATTGCTATTTTCAACGTTTTTATTCGCTATCCTCTGATAAGTCCGCAATAGGTATAATTTAAAATGTTAGTGTTGAAGTATCTTCTGTTCCCAGGGTTCTATAATCAGTGCTTCTGCTGGTTCACTAAGAAAGTAAAAATCCAAGAACGGTTAATAAAATACGTTGGTCGCTCCAAAGACAGAAGACCAGCTCCAGTGTTATCTTGCACCATAACTCGTGCTGTTTATCGCCTTTGCTAGCTTTTTCACAGCACGTTATTCTTAAATTGCCGTTGCATTACAGAAAGAATCATTGCAGAGAACAATCTCAAGTGTCTTTGTTATCTTTGATGAAATACCTATGTATTTTACCAGATAACTTTTAATGTATGTGGTTCTTTGTGTTGCATTACTATTGCAAATTTTGTGGTGTCCCAAAGAGATGCAATTATTTTAGATGTAATTAATTCATATACCTAACATTATTGATACTTCCCACATTCTTTGTGTGATGGGTGATAGATATGAACTTGAGCCGGAGTAGAGATAGAAGAAGAAGAAAGTAATTCAAAACGAATGCTTATCTCTCCGTGATTTTTATGGAAAACACGTCGATTTCTGTAAAGTATGCAGCTTCAGTAATTCTGGTCAAACACGTCGTCGGGACTACTACAATCTTTTATAAATATTCCTCATAATTTAGGATTTAGTCTGCAATACAGTTGACAAATTCCCTCTTTAAATAAATCACATAATAACAACATAACTACATCTTGCATATTAAATTATAAATTAGAATACTTCCCAGACGAATAGAAGATTTATGTAAAAATAACTTCTAAACTCAGATGAATTATGTATTCAAGTTCAAAATTTGAAATTCATAAGATGGTCCCATGTTTCAGTACGAGAAACATGCTTATATCGAATGTCTTTCACTTGGAATCATTTGGCTGAAACATTTTAAGAATGTTACTTTATTTTCTCGTACACTTACGTGCCGTCACCTTTCGACAGCTATCTGAATTTGCATGTTTGTGTATGGAATGTACAAGTAGTGTTCTCAAGAATGCACTGCAAACTTGTATGGATATAAAGCTTGTGAAATATCGGTTGCAGGGCACGAATCTGAAATATTTTTCAAGTTAACATTGCGCAACACAAAGCATTGCAAGTTCTAGAGAATTCGCTTATGATTTCACTGCTATAAGAGCGAACTAACAAGTACAAATTTTATATAAAAATACTCAATGGATACAATATACACTCACGACTAAACCACTTATTCATGAAAGCTTAAACAGCGCTTCAACCACACGTTAACTTTTTTATCGGTCTGTCCCTTTCATTCTTTCAGCTTCCGCCACTTGCAAGCGATAAAACACTATTTATGCATTTACGAATAAGGGGGTAAATTCCAAAGGGGGTAGTCAGCTGCATACTGGGGGGCTAAAACGGTAACATTTTAGCATTTCATATTATGAAACATCTAACTGACGTTTCATCTAGGCCGCGGTCCGTTTCGAGTCAAAAGTGAGTAATAGCGCGCTGACGTCGCTCACGTTCATACAATTTATCAATTCGGGATGCGTGTCAGCGCGCTGTTACTCACTTTTGACTCGAAACGGACCGCGGTCTAGATGAAACGTCAAATAGATGATTCATAATATGAAATGCTAAAATGTTGCTGTTTTAGCCCCCCTGACTGTTACCGTCATGATTCAAATTAACATTCAGAAGCCCACTGCTTCGTGTGAATTGGAAACCAACATGTTAAGTGGTGACCTTATCGCCAAATGGTAAATATAATAAAAGCAAATATTTCATCTTTAACAGAAATAAACAAATTTATATCTGATATAGGAGGTTTTTGCCTAAAATAGTGTCCCACCCGGGGAGCGCTAAGCGGGCGCGGTAAGTAGTGGCAGCGTTTAAGCCGTCCTAGCCTTGTCCTTTTGTTTCGACAAAAGGTGAGACACTTGATAGAGATAAATATACCTATTCTTCAACAGGTTAAACTGTCAATCTCCTGATTTGTTTTTTTGCATCGATTTTTGATAAATAGAACACTGAAAAAAGGTTAGGATTAAAGTCGTCAGAAGTAAGTGCAAACCAGCAAATCAAGCCGTTTGAAACTGAACGCGGTCACCTCCGAAGGCCGCATACAAAACATACAAAATCAAGATATTTTGGTCTACGGGGCCTAAAGCAGACTTGACTAGATTCTTCTAGGCTATAAGGTATCAAAAGATGCTTAACTAGTTCGGATCAAGTTATTTTTATGTTAAGACAGTACAATTCATGAAACTTAATAACTATGAAAGAGACTAACATTTTAATATCAAATTGGCATCTGAAATAATTCATAAAAATTAGGCAAACATTCAGTTTCACATCTAAGTATTATTTGCAATAATTCCCAAAAGTACGTGCTGATGTTTTGCAAAGCAAATAATTTCAATTGTCCAGGTGTCAGGACATAATTGGTTACTGGAAGACAGGATGAGAATTATTTATTTCAGTTTTAATAGGATGCGATAAAATATTAACGGAGTTTCAAAATAAAAAAGGCAAAAACGAAACAGAGCTATTTTTTTTTCGACGACCCTTTTAGCACAGAGGTTTAGGCACCGGTTAAGTCTAAAATGGTAGCGGGTTTGATTCCCACACCAGTTAAAAATGTTTCTTAGTAAAATAGATATTTAAACCTGCTGGGTCTGGGTGTTTGTGGTACCTTCGTTTTTCTGGTTTTAAATAACACAAGTGAAAACTTAACTTTGATTTTTTACTAGAGCAATGTATGGGATGTTGTATTATATTAATTTATTTTTGAAATGTTCTGATAGGTAATAGCATACACTTTCTGATTTGAGGCGAACACAAACTTTTTATGTTTGAAAAAAAAACAGAATATTATTCACTTACATTGTAAAATACCTATTAGTTACTTAAAGTGCAGTATTTTACCTAACGAGACCTTTTTTAAAGAGCAGCTACTGTAAGAATGTAGGATTATTTTGCAATGGGACCGGGAGATGTACTAATTAAAACAGGTGTTTCTGGTTCGATGTTGCGCTTTATTGTGTCCTAATTAATATGGATAATTCGTATATGTAGGGTCGAGGTGCGCACACACTACACCTCCCCCGTTTTTAAAAGAAAAAAAATACAATACAGTTTTTTTTTTTCATAATTGTTAAACATGATTCAGATGTTTTGATGCCAAAAATATAACTAAATAACAGTAAAGTACAGAAAACAACAGTAAAGTTAAGTAAGTTACTAGATACATTTTTAAATTTAAATTTTGAAACAACAACAAAGTTCCACAGGTTTTTCATAGTTACGTAGGTATAATATAGGTTAAAAAAAATGATTACATTCACTAATTACTACTGATTACATTGTCTTATAGTGAAGCACTTATATTCTTGCACTTATATTGGCACTGTTACTGGCACTGTTGACAACCACTAGGTAACCAAAAAAAACATTTCGACAAATAAGGTAGTTGAATCGGAAAGATACAACCACTAACCTTAACACATGGGATATTCCTTAAATACTTGGAGAGCTCTCATTTATCCAACACACATCATTTTGTTTGTTTTCAATTCAATTGTTCGGCTTGCGCGCGTAAGTTTTTTCTCTTAGCAGAAAGCGCGGGCTGAGGCGAGTGTCATGGCGGCAATTGCACTAACCAATCAAATCGCTCCATTTGGGTTGTGGCTACGTTACGTTTCATGTTACGCAAATCTTTACTAAACAGTAGTTACAGGCTGGTCATAGTTTGAATACAATTTCTTCAAAATATTTAAAGAATTAATAATTTTCACATAATAATTTCATAATGTTCTTTCCTTTTACATGTAAAATTTTTCACTGTCACACTTTATAAAAATCGTAATCTCAACTAAAAATCACCATTCTATTCACATAAGTATTTTTTTATTAATTTCATTCATTGTCAAGCTTCTATCATCATAAAAAAATTGCCTCTCTAAAACATTCGACTCCACTTTTTATCTTTAGTTCATTCAGCTTAAGCTTTATTCCTTCATTTCCATCCTTTCACATATTTTTCTTATCATTTTAATTGATTAAATTCAACCACACTTTTTTCCATTCTCTTGCTCTTAAATATTTCATATCACTTCCACTATGGTACAATAACACGATACAAACATAGGTACTTTGCCTATCTCCTTTTTCTCTTTTTCATTTTGGTACATTTATTTACCCTTTTATTTATAGTCGACTCTTATCATTCATCATCATAACTATGGACAACCTTGTGCCATTTTATTTCTCTGGGGGTCATTATTTAAGCCTCATCAGGACTCCAAACACTATCTCACAGAGGAAAGCTCGTTCACACCATGATCGACACGTAGGACCTGACCACCCATGTACCATAACAATATAACGTGTACCGTATTACGAGCATTTACTTTTCCTTCCATGCCATAACAAACAAAACTCAATTCCTAACAGAGTTTATAAAAGTATTCTAAGCTCTCAGGTGATCAATCCAAATCCGCTAGCATTAAAATCCTTATAAACTATATTATTTTCCTACATCTATAAATAAACACAAACCTTTCTGCCCAAACCCTTCATAAATATAACTTTTTCTTCAATACCTAACTTCTGTGCTGTACCTAATTGTAAACAATGCGTAACAAAAAGATTTTTAATACAGCTTTCCAATCTTATAACCATACTTTGTTATTTACTTCCTTTTTCCAATGTTAACCTACTCGATTCAAAATTAATCATCTCAAACTTGAAATTAAGCAAATTACTTCCTTTACAAAAAAAAACATATTTGTGTGACAACGATCTACTTACATAAAAATCAAATATAATAAAACATTCCGAGTGCAATATTCAAAATTTAAAAGTTGCAAGAATAATCGTAAGTTATCTTATTCAAAACGAAACTTATTCATCATCATTTCTGGAACAACTCGTGTACTCTTTATTTGGACGAGCATTAAGTTACCGCTCTGTCTGTTTCCAACGAATGCAAGCTATGCTTTTATATCTGGAATGCAAACGGTTTGATATTACGATGACCATACCTGCCTAATCTGGTGAGTTACTGAATAGGTAACATACCTTGTTACTAGACACAATTACGTACCTATAATGTTTCTACAATTACAATAGGTACTCATTACAATCTTTCATAGAAAACTTATGAATTTAATTTCAAGCTAAAACATCAAAAATAAATATCAATGTATAATTAATAATTCAACGTCAGTTTAAAAGATAAACAATATTATATCAGACAAAACTCTTTTTTAGTATAATTTTATGTATTTCGTTATTTTTAACTATTATGGCAATTTACAATCAAACTGAAAGAAGTAAAAAAAAAAGAATTTAACTATAAAAATATTTTTTTAACGAAATAATGTAAGTTAAGGCGCGATACCAGGAAAACGGCTCTCGGGAAAACTAAAGTTTTATATAGAAAATATGAAGTATGAGGCACGAAAAAAATCGTCATAGTAGTCAAAGAGTTGCACAATCAGCTCAAACTTCCAGTATATGGATCAACTTACTAGATTAATGTGAAAAAAAATCAGAATATCGCTAAAAACGTGCAAAACGCACTCCCGTATTTCAAAAGTTTAGGCATCATATAAACTAACAACTTACGTGTTTTAAATAACGTGTAAAGATCAGATATCAAAGAAGCATTGCCAATCAGTTGTTTTTCATTGCTTTATTTGAGTTTTGTGCAAAAAATTCCCAAACATTCCGAATTTCCCGCTTGAAATCTCCATACAAATTACTATGGAATGAGTGAAGTTTCTTTGATAGCTGTCCGCGCACCGTCGCAGCTCACTCCCCCCCATGTCCCCAAGGTGAGCGCACGTCGCTTTTGACGAAAATGACATTTATAATTACGCGGATAATTTACACGAAATAGGCGCACATAGGGTCTTTTGTTGAAAATAGTACAACTTTATTTTTTTTCCTCCGTACTGTTTGTTCATATGCATTATGCATAATTTATCAAACGTATGATTTTATCATGATTCACCATGAGAGTTATATGGCTGGTTTATATTTATAAGTACACTTGATTAAAAGCTCTCTTGGGTTTGACAATTTCGTACTAGTTGCCATTTCATACTAGTTGCCATTTCATTTTCCTATTCTTTACGCAGTGACGTGCACTCACCCGGCGTCATGTGGAAGACTGACTTGCGGGACTGCGCAGACGGCTGTCAAAGAAACTTCACTAGTTCCATAGTAATTAGGATGGAGATCTCGAGCAAAAAAAATTAAAGTTTGCGTTTGCTTATACGAAACAGAAATAGTTATTGCAATAGAACATAATGACAAGTTATTCGAAATGGAAACACACTTCACACCGGAACAGCTTTTACAATTGTACCAAGCACAAATTCAGTTGTGTATGGAGTACTTCTGCCACCTCTGAGATGGCTCTGCCAAGTATCAGCTGGATGCACTGGACTCAGTAGACCGAAGAGCCAGGAGACTGATAGGTGACGAGACGCTCGTTGGAACCAAACTCGAGTTTGGAGCATCGGCGTAGAGTTGCCTGTCTATCGGTTTTTTATAAGGTGTATTTCGGAGAGTGTGCGCAAGAACTTCATGACCTGATACCACCCTCTACTTTCTACTACCGGACCACAAGACGCTTTCATCTCCATATGGTCGACTTTCCAGCGGTCCGAACTAAGCGGTTTGGTGCTTCCTTTCTGGTCCGCACCGCTAAGGAGTGGAACGCCCTCCCTGCGTCTGTGTTTCCGGATACATACAACCTTGGTGTCTTCAAGGCAAGAGTGAATAGGCATTTTTTGGGTAAGCGTGGCTGGCAAGACTGAGGTCAAACGCAAACCCATTTTAAATTAAAAAAAATGGATCAGATAGAACTTTGATATAAATATGAATTATCATATTTACGTCAGCCATGGAAAAATGGCAGTGCAAGCATTTTTATCTCTAACTGGCTATTTGCACACAGCTTTTCCCTGTAGTAATTTGAATGAACTATACAGACAAACGTTCTAGAAAATATAATTAGCATCAACTATCATTTAGATAGTGAAAGCTTATGTAAAAACAGACAGAAAAACGCGGAGGGTGACTTCCTTTCATACTATGCTCTACTCGTAGATCAATTCCAGTAAGATGAAGATCACGGTGGATTCTGTATTAAATTCAGCGCGATGGCCTCTACAGGAGACTAAAGGTATTACTCAAGTGTTATTATCTAAAATAAATTATCCACTAAAAGTGTCTCAACTGTTGACAACTGTTAAATTCCTCGTTTTAGTTAGTAACAAGATAGCTCAGTTTAATGCTTCTTGCAGCTTTTCATTACAAGTAAGACCAATTAATTAGTGGGTTCTTCTGCATGTTACTAGAAATGGCTCCGTGTATTGCTATATCATATGCATTGGATGTAAGAAATATTTTGTGTTGATGATGATCGAACGGATAAACCAAGTTACAACTAAATCTCGATGGAATCGTCAAGTACCAGATACAACATTGTGCAAATAACGTGGTCACGAGAATAGATTGCAAATAATAGTGAAAAAAAAATAATTGGCAAAACCGCTTGTTAGTATGTTTAATAAAATAAAATTTTTGGTTAGTTTCTTTTGTTTGCCCTATATCCTGAAATATATTTTGTGGCGAAATAAAAATATCTTTGGTGAACGCATCAAATGATTATCATGCCGCGATTTATAATAATAATAAATAAATAAATATCCCTGGACATTATTCCACACAGCGCCATCTAGCCCCAAGTGAGTTAATTATACTCCGTTTTTATGGGATACTAGACAACGGATAAACATACTCAAATACCTTTTCTTTTTTAAATACATACTTATTATACATAGGAAACACCCAGACCAATACAAACAGACATGTTCATGCACACAAATGTTTGTACTGTGCGGGGATCGAACCCGCGACCTTTGGTGTAGTAGCCGACTTCTAAACAATTACACCAAGATGGTCGTCCGGATTTATGCATTGCATTTATGCACGGATTGCACGGCCCAACCACTGTGTGACCATAGCTGTCACGATCGCTTTCAAATTTGACAGATTTTCTCTCCGGCCGACCCTAGTAGCGAACCTTAATTTAACTAAGCTTTTTGTTATAGATTTTTTTTTTTAAATGTCTTTGGAATTATGTAATTCTTATCGTAAAATAAACAAAGATTTGCAATAAAAGATACCATGACTCTTGATCTTAACACAAACAATATATGCAAAACTTTTACTTACGGTTTTTTTTTTACTTCATTGTTAAAACAGGTTAATACAAAATCCCCATATTTCAAAATAAAAAAAAAAAACATGAGTAAGTTGTCAACAGCGTACATGCTATAAATTGGTAAATACATAATAGTTTTTTAAGAGTACAATTAAGGTTCATTAAACACATACTTTTCTCAACGTTTATTTTCTATTTAGTTTCAACACATTTTTTTTTAAATGATTAATCATCATATAATTAATATTCCAAAATTTTAAATTAAGAATAATGAACCTTTTAATAATATTTAAAAGAAAACTACACGATTATTTCTTAATTACCTCAGTGTAAAAAATGAAGCATTCGATCTAAAAAAAACAAAATTATGTCTGCTTTGTCTTAACAAAAATATTATTGATTCAATAAAATATTGATTGACTTGAAAATCAATTATTTAAACTTAAAATTGAGAGAAATGAATTTTGGTACAAATACGAATTTATATTCTGGTGGTCCGTGTTCTGGAATTCACCTTGACTGGAACAATTCCCTGCTGCATCCACATCCGACTCCAACATCACCCTGCGCCCCGCTCTTGACATCACAATTTCAGCTTCATCACGCCACTCCAGCATAAGCATCCTTTTTTAAAACTTTCACTATTGTTCTTGTATTTCTTGATGATTTTATTTGACTTCTAAAGTTCTAATACTTTTTCCGTCACTGAGGTACTTCTACTTATTTAATATTCAAACTTGTTATAAAAAAAACATATTTCTGTGTCTCTCTCACTATGTTTTATGTCTTCACATTTTCACTTTTTTCTGTCCAAACTTTTCACGGGCAGTTCACATTATTTTTTGTCTTTTACTAGGCACTGAATTTATTTTTCTTTGTCCTAACCATCTTGCGCAGCGCCGCCGCAAGGCAGCACTGGCAGGGTCGCCATGCAATGGGACCGGGAGATGTACTAATTAAAACAGGTGTTTCTGGTTCGATGTTGCGCTTTATTGTGTCCTAATTAATATGGATAATTCGTATATGTAGGGTCGAGGTGCGCACACACTACAATTTTCTAAAAAAAAATTAATTAACAAGTAACAATTCACTAAGCAAAAGACACCCAAGTTGACTGTAATCTGATACAAAAATGTAGTAGCAGAAGTACAGGAGTTGTACTAAGTCATATAGGTTTCACTGTGTTTTTATCGAAATATTATAATATTTCACCTAAGACTGTGCATTTTCTATCTCAAAATAAGCATGTAATGGAATAATGTGATGCTGTCTTATATTTTCATTTTATTATTCAAAGACTAGTCTCTATGGCGTCAATTTATTAGTAAGCAGTATATCGGTTGTTGACTCACACCGCGCCAGACTTTAACCCGTGGGGCGGCAACGTGGACGCCGGCGTCCACATGACAATGAACGACATATGAGCGACAGATGAACGACGGATGAGTGACATATGAGCGACATAAAATAGAATGAATGTGCAGACGGGATAAAATCAATCTTTACATAGCCCTTCTTATGCTGCTGACATAAGACCCAATTCGCAATGGTTTTGTGAAGATTGATATAAACGCGACTGTACGTGACAGATCATAACGGAACATGTGACAGAATGTATGTCAGAACGTGTCAGAACGTATGACAATAACTTGAAGGCTCGCCATATAGGTGGCGAGTATCCACTATATTGAAATTGTTTGTTTTCTCCAATGTTTAGGCATATACCTGGTACCTGGCTGCCAGTAAAATATACCAAGAAAAACCGGCCGGTTTGTTAATGGTCTCGGTAGCACAGTGGTTACCTAGTGCGGTTGGCTGCCCGCATTGCGGAAGACGGTGGTTCGAGTCGCCTTAGCCCAAGACCGAATGTCTTTTCTGGGTTTTCCTACTTTTGCATTGCACTTAGCTCAACATATTTTACTTGAACTAAAATTGATTGGCACTGGTTGGTCCTGTTTTAACAATAACGTCAAAATACTTCAACCTTTATGTAACAAACTGTTCATTTTCTTATTTTTTAATTTTTTATTCAAAATCAGTGCCACTTGCCGACCTTATGGGTCTTAATAGCAAAAAAGCATTTTCATCGCAGCAGTTGTAGAAGCGTGGAGTAAGAGATTCGCGAACATAGTGGACAAGTAGCTTTATAGGGATTAGCATAACATACACAACATTACCTGTGGTAATGTTTCAGATTGCCAATACGAGCTGAAGATCCTGAAAGTGGGGGAAACAAAGGATTGTGTGGAGTTTGCTTGAAACATTAAAATTTTATTCAGAAATTAAATGATTTAGCTATTTCAGTCTGTTGTATTCGCCGTGTAGGTTCTTATTATTACTTGAGCATAATACCGACCTGTTCAAAAAATCACCCTGTATACAGAGTGATTTGTATACAGTACATCTGTATACAGGACTTCGGACGGGAAGTCTCTGAAAATATCAAATCGAACAGACATAGGACGTGGGAAATTTTCCTACTTTTAACTCTGTAAAACAGTGTCAGTCGCATTTCATTGAATTAGGGACTGCGAAGTGCAAGTATAATTTTTGGCTTCGCAAGTGTTCATTCCTCCGGTGGCTGATGCTTGCTGGATTGATATAGAATCTCACACACATCTTACTGCTGGACTCGGGCTAGATATGCGGTGGTACAAACTATATAAGCGTCCCCGCACTTCCGGCATTTTTGGGGCCACGAAACGCCGCCACGATGCTTCCGGCTTCACCGGGGCGGTGAGGTGAGTTGATATAAAATGTATGAAAACTAAGGAAAAGGCGTTTTGAGGCGCGTGTCGCGTGACCCGTGTGTGGGGGCACGCTTACAGTTCGGATTGTTGTTAGGGCTGATGAAGAACTTTACTATCAGCTGATGTTCTTAACCCGCCGTAAGTAGGCTTAACGACTGACATGTAGAGGACCAGACGTCAGCCGACATCAACTGCGAAGATGCCCAAAAAAAACAACATTTAAGCCAGGTTCATATAACTGTGTCGGGGTGTGTCGTGGCGCGACACTATGCCATCGGTTTCGTTCAAATGTTATGACTAGATTCACATTGGTGTGTGGTGTGTTATGGTGTGGCACCAATCCCATAACGTCTTGTCGGGCCACGACACACCCGAACACAGAGATGTAAACCTTGCATTAGTTTTGGTCGTGGTGGTCACACAGCCCACCACCCGACCGGGCGTCTGTTGCTCAAAAACGGAGATCGTTGTTAATCCGAAGTCGCCATTAAGCCTCTCGTATTATTAATTCACCCCTACAATATTTCCTCTTAGGCATTACAGACGTGAGCGGATAATAAATTCAAGGCATACGGAATAAATTACTTGGATCGTACAAAACTGAGGCGTAACTAATTAAGCGGAGTGGTAATCCGCGTATAAATATGGCAGATGTTCTGGCGAAATTAATTTTAAGAGTTTTTTTTACTGTTTGTTACTTTTCTTAAAACTCTTAGAAAGGTTTTTACTTAATACCTACTCACTGACTACAATGTACAGCTGAACTGTTTCCATCATTTCAGCTTTGGATAAGAAAACTGAGTCCACCTCTGTTTTTTCCGGTGAAATAGAATGCAAAGACTGTATTTTATGAGTAGGACCAGTTTTTGATTTATGCAACACTTTTTAGGAATCGTTGGTGTAAGAAGATAATTCTGATGATTGTACAAAACTTATTCTACTAAAATATCCTCATAACAATCGACAGTTTATTCGTTATTTCACATTTTATTTATTTTTTATTTTACCCAAATTAAAAAATATCACTTTATTGATTCTCGTATTACTCTAAATAGTTTTTTCTGTTGTGGTTTCTGTAGTAATATGTGTCTGTAATTAGAAAGTATTTCTGATAATGGTAATACGGATACAAAATTCCCGTTTCTCTAATGTCCTTGAAATTGTCTTGAAACGAGTCGTACCAGTCAGCGCAAAGCGTTTTAAAGGTAGAGACAAAACGACTGAACTGAACAATTAAACAAAGAGCTAGAATAATTACCTTTGTAGACGTTAATACTGATATTATAATTAAGGTAATTAATGCACGTATTGAACGTGGATCTCGTTTCAAAATGTGATACGATCTGTCCATTAACCGAATTAATGCTGATTGATAATTGAACTCTGCTAATGATGCTCTTGTTATTAGGACTGTGACACAAATTGTATTTGAAACAACTGAAACAACGAGTTCAGTATTTAAAAATAAAGTTTGATCTTCGTGAGATCTGTCACTAGTGCTGCTTTTTGTCAGTTTTTTTTATTTGGATAGACCAACATTTGATCGGAATCACACCTGATGGGAAGCGACGATGCGGTCTCCGACGGAGCATGCTTGTCTAGAAGAAAACTTTTCACCATTCGCTCGAAGACTCCTAAATTGTACTACTCTTCGGAAACACAGACGCCGGCAAGGCGTTTCACTACTTAGCGTACGCATGATGAAGGGGGAAGCAAAGCGTTGAAGGCATCAGCATAAAAAGCACGTATAGGAAAACATAGAATGTGCTCAAGGCTATCATCTTTCTCATTTTTTTTTCTTTTTACTGATTTTGTAATGAGCAATAATAAAAACACTCAGCCAGTAGCAGAAAAACTAAAAGAATATCTAACAATATTTTTATTTTTCATAATTGTTTTCGATTCGGCAGCCATCCAAGAGGATATTGTTCCTATTATTCAGAATATCGTCCGCCATTCAATGTTTTGATTTCTAATAAAGGCCGATTTACGAGGCTCCTATTGAGATTTGGCCTTGTAAAAGCATTCGTAAAATTGATCGGATAAGAAATAACTCACGATTTAATGTCATTCTTTGTGCAAATCTTGTTATATTTCATGATAAATTACGTTTATAATTCCCAGACCGTAATAAATAACCAAAAACGGCCTATATAGGTCCCACTGCTGGGCACAGGCCTCACCATAACTATGAGGTGGATTGAGCCATACTCCAACACGCGGGCTCAGTGTGGATTGTTGAAGGGGTTGTAAGGTTAGTAAGCAACCTTAATGTCAGATGTTAACAAGCCGCCCTAATGCCTCCTTCTGACATCTACGACGTCAGCCGGGACCAACTACTTAACGTGCCTTCCAAAGCACGGAGATGCCCAAAATACACATCACTAAATTTCGGTCGGGGTGGTCACCCATCCCATTTCCGGCCTGGCGTGTGTAGCTTTACAACAGCGATCGTCGCCGATCACTGACACAACTGCGCCACTTATAATTCCAAAAATAAGTTAATTAATAGATATTTGACATTTAGAGACGAATATGTTCCGTAAGATCCGTTAGACAAACGCATATTCACCCTGAAATATTATTTGTTGAAGTAAATATTTCTGTCAAAAAAGGATGCTTCTTAGACGATAATATAACTCAGCAGTCTTCTTGTTTATTTTGTATAACAAAGTAATTGTTTTTCGAAGAAAAATAGTCAAGAAACATGATAAGCACCTACACAAAGTAGAAGGTTTCGTTTTCTGTATATGTCTTTCAATGAAATTGTATTAAGTAATAGTTCTGCAAGTACTTCATCCTACACCATTGGAAATGTACACAAAATAAATGGTACTCAATTTGAATGGTTGTTGTTGTTCAGAACTTCCAGAAAATTCTTATTTTATTGTCTTAATAAACAGTTTTATTGTTTTGTCCATAATTTTATTGCTGTTCTAGTCTTGGTATTTCTCTGGGGTATATTTTAAGAACTTTCAGTTGATACAGAACATCAATACAAGATTTAGAAATAGATTTGTTTAAAGAATATTTTCAGGCTTATTATTGTTTTTTCAAATCAGTCAATATTCTTGTAATAATAAGACATTTGACTTGGTTGTTAGTTTGTCAGTGATCTTGCCTGCGAAATCCTACTTACCTAAGCCTTAAAAAATTGACGTACAAACATGTTTTATTTTATGTTACTGTGTTGTTGTTCTTACACTGTTGAGTGCACCAGCACTTTTGCATGATTCACCATGATATATTTTAATCATGATTAAGACAGAATTACCAGAACAACATCAATACAACAACGCGGCACAAGATTTCCAAGTACAAAATATAAAACGATGCAACAAATATTTTACCCCAACCTAAAAATCTGTCATCGCGTAAAAATTGTAATAAAACTCGCTGTAAACTATCGCGATGTTCGCATTTGCTTTTCATTTTCTAAAATCGTCGGCGAACTTCGACTGCAGCTTTGTTAGGCGAATTTCGCATTCGGAGCTGACTTCGAACTTCTCTGCGAGTTACACGAAATTTTATTCCGGTTTTCGTGTTGGCACGTTTTTTGTTCGACCTGCGTTTTGCTTTTGCCTCTATTGAAACTGATGTACAGTGGAAATGGTAAGTTGGAGCTGTTGCGAACGAGTCTACTTGAAAAGTAATGTGAACAATGAAGTTAGTTGCGCGATAGACAAATTCAACAAAAAAATAAATTTTCGTCATTTATTTGTGATACAATATTAACTACAGTGCACAGTTATATAGTGTTATTAAGAACGTTTCGCATAATGTTAGTAAATAATACTACAGGTAATGAGTTTGTAATTTTTGCATAGAATATTATGTATTTGATATTCTTTTCAGCCACGACCACGATAAAAGACGAGTAAACATTTAAAATTCCTATCAGAATTTTAAATTTCCTTGCCTTTAATTGTTTTATTTCAACGAATAAAGTTTGGGTAAAAATCAGTTAGCCAGAAATGTTTTTATTTCAAATAGCTATCCTGACTATTTCTAGGACGCAGTAAAAGTATTACTAAAAGGAGAAGGATTCAAATTCGTTTCTATTCAATTGAAAAAGCTTTGACTCGTTATAAAACGTACTATTGTTTTTTCATCACCCGAACCTTTCGACTTAGGCCTAAAATACCAAGAAAACAGGCATCAACTGCCTTTCAAAGGGTAACTGAAATTCTTGATGAAGGCTTTTGATCCTAAAAGCCTTTTTTGTCCTTCACATTTTTCCTACAAGTAATTCGAGAGGCTAGGAAGAAACCTAAAAGCAAGAATGATGACCAATTTAAAGAGACAAAGGGTAACGAGTTCGATCTCCGCACCAGGACCCATATTATAATTTAATAATTATTTTAAATATAATTATAATTAAAATCTTTGGTTGCTATATTTTTATGAAAGCCACGCCCATTTTAATTCAAAATACATGGGTAACTTTCAGTTGCCATTCAAGATTCATAGGCATTTATTTCATGCAGACTGACATAATAATATGACAAGTTGAAGTGGCAATTGACTACAGTGAAATAAACATACTGTGAGTCTACTACAGCAAAATTAGACAGAACACCGCGTTGAGGTACCTTTTACCTTAGTATTCACCTGAATTTATAATTTTCCAATGGCTTCATTCACCTGGTGTCAACGACTTTATCCTATCTACCTTCATTATTCTCACTTCCAAATGAATGTCAAAAGAATTTAAATCGAAAAAAGACGAAGTACTTGAAGCAAGCAGTCCGTATCAACAAATAGTAGGTAAGTACTTTGTGTACGTACAACTGGGGACGGTCCAGACGTCAAGTTCCGAATTTGCATTCCAAATTCAGCAATTGACATGCTGCAACTGAAAGAGGTGCTATCACACCGATACGGCTGATTTATTGTGCTTAAAATAGCCTGAAAGCATCGTAGCTTAATAAGAGGCAAAGTGACACGTGTGAGTCTTGATATCGGATGAGATCAGACAACATACTTTAATGGGTGCCACTTATGTCCAAGACAAAACCGATTCTATATTATTTAATTGATTTAATTGGTACTCGTACTTTGCTTGGGAGTGAGAGATCCCCTCCGATAGCTGCCACAAAAAAAACAACTGATAAATAAATGTAACCTAACGTCAACTATCCTGCGTTTTGAAAAAGCAACATCACGTACCGCATAAATGACCACACCTACCCAGTCAACTTTTTATTACTGATTGCACTGGATATAAGTATAGATAAGATTTAGTTGATCGCAATGCATCTTTTAATGCGATATGCCTACTTACTATTTTTATTGGCGTCTTAACTATTTATAAAGGGAGATTAATAGTAATGATGATTAATAATTTGATCGGTGAAAGTTGATAAATAAGTTGTAAAATAATTACACTTCTTATCAAATAGTTGCTGACTGAATTTTTAATAAGTGATGATTGAAATCAAAGTCTCAAAAATTAGAATACCCAAAAAGAAACACAATACTTTTTTGATAGAAAACAAAATAAAAATACAAAAAGGTATCTAAAGTGAAGTCAACCAAAATAATGAAAAAAGATAAAATACAAAATAATATTCATTATATTTACAATACATTTTTTTTTACTGGAATGTGCTGCCTACATTTACATTACAGATGTATCATTTCAGATATTAAAAATATTTAAAATCTAGTTCCTACATTAGCTGACTGCGGAATTGAAGAATAACAGAAAACAAACACGCGTTGAAAAAAGACCTTCTTTCATTTCAAACCTGTGTGTTTACACGGCCATTCCTAACATTTACCAACTCTCGCGGAAGTGTAGATAAATACAATCACAGTACGGTGTAACAGCCACCCACTCTGCAAGAGTCGGACTATAAATTTCTATTCGTTACAATGGTTACAGAGATTGCACCTGGGAGCTGTCTCAGTGCCGTCTTAGTCTAAACTTGGACTGGAGATAAATCCCACTGAAGTTTACCGCCAAGGGCAAGAAACGACAAATTGAGTTATCAACTGTGGGAATACCGAGACATCATTTTTCTCCTGTCGCGAAATGAAAAACTATGTGAGCCTGCTTCGATATATCTGAGTTTGGCGTGCGCTGAAATAGCCGGGAGAAATAGCTATTTTTGATGTTTTCTCAGCTGTTCCTTTTTATGTTTTGTGTTTTTCTATTCTTTATTGCTGTGGTTGTGCAGTATTTTTATGTTTCGTTTTTACGCTGTGCTGTATGACGAATTAAACACAATTGAATTAAATATGTATATTACTTACCCACAGTTGTTTGTGTGCCTGTAAGGTAGGTATACTACTTGGCTAACACGAAAAAAATATTGGGATGTATTTCAACAATTGAGGCAAGATGACAGAAAAGAACGCGGTCAAAAACATTACTCAAAAACTACTACAAATTGCGGAACATACACAAGGGGGTTTTGATATGACCATGCGCGGGAAACTTAAAAAACAATTTTGTGTCAAAAAAAACTAGAAAGTTCATAATGTTGTCATGGCGTCTGAAGAAATTGTGATTTAAGGCTGTGAAATATAATGAAACTGTCAGAATTGTGGTAAACACAGATATTGCCATCGAACCAAAAAGAAGAAGAAGAAATAATGAAGTAGAGTCCTCCTACTTATTGCTTTGGTAGCTTCTGTCGGCGACTGCATTTGTGCATTTCACTTAGGATTATGAATAATGCATATCATTTCAAGGCGAAACGAGAATTGGTCAACTATTCTATATTTACAGAAGGTGAGACAAAATGTTTTCAGAGTTGTGATGCTGGTGTGCACGTAAAACATTTTTAGCAGCAACCGAGATTGCTACATGGAAATATTTTTCAATGAAGACCAAAAACTACAAAAAATGTAATACTTATGAATTTCCAAACAACATGTTAAAGTACAGAGGCGTTCACATCAATCTAAACGAAAGTCATTGCACAATTTGTTTTATGTCAGAAGCGTAACGAGCCTTTATGTGAACGCTCTGTACAAACTTATATGTACTTAAAATATAATTATATTTGGCGTGTGTCTTAATTCGGTTAGGACCTAAGCTTCCCAGTCGGTTTCACAATTCATCGATTGACTTATATCATAACATGGGATAGGTTGTGATACCGCAGCTTAAACCGCAGCTATAAAAAAAGGGTTCAATATAAATTAATAAATATCTTGTGATATGCCTGAAAAGTTGAATAAAAACTGAAAATGAAAAAAACGCATTGAATAAACGCAACGCAAAAGTTGTTTTTGTGTACAACATAAATTTTTCAGCTGTCTAATCTTATGCAAATGAACGGAAAGTTCGGCTTTCTGAATACACAATTTACTTACACTGTGCCAGAGAAACTTTAAAAATGTATTCTGTACCGAATAATAATATATCACTAACTTCCGCGACTTGGACATTCGAAATAAGTCAACAAAATAATGAATATTATTAGGTATAAGACTTTAAAAAAAGGTTGGTCAGTATCCATTTTATTTATTTTTGTTAAATTATGAGACTCAACTTTTGCTCACATTGCGACCAATATAAAAAGGGGTATGTCAAGGTCAGTAAGAATGCTGAATTAACAACTAAACTGAATAACAAAACGCTCTAGGGTGCCTTAACAACAACCTAACATAACATACCCATACACTCACGACCATAATCCCTATTGAGTCAGTCAGAGGCACACTGATAGTTGCCGTCATGGTGAATGGAACATTCAGGAACCCAGATTTTGCCGAGGGAATTTGAACCCAACGTGGTGAGGGGCGAGCCTACCGCCGTTGCTCCGGGTTGCTTCGGTTTTTAAACCGTGTTTTCCATCACCGAGGGTTAGCCGCAAATTGTACAATGAACACAAAGTAGGTGTGTTCAAGCAGGTCAATAAAATAGTTCTTGCTGGGGATGATAACATTATCGTGGTCTCCCTTGTCTTGGAGTTACATATCAACGCATTTGTTACATCGTTGGTTTTTGTTAATCTATTTAAGAATTTACAATTCTGTCACGTAACTGAATGTTGAGTGCTTTTCAAACTGAAGCTAATTATCCTGTAATTTGTTAGTAGAAATGAAAGTGACAGCTCTACTTGTGAGGGATGCTCAAAAGTGCCTTTCACGAGTCAGGGGCCTCTAACAATTCAAAAACATTTCAGTCATTTGTTTTGCCAGTCATACGCGCATACGGTTACGAATATTAAACTAATAAGCTGAAGAGTTTGTTTGTTTGAACGAGCTAATTTCTGGAACTACGGGTTCGAAATGAAAAAAATATAGTAGGCTAATGACATAACGCTGTTGGGGTTTCCACGCGGAAAAAGTCGCGGGCGGCCGCTAGTATCGTTATAAAAGGGGGCTAGGGGGGAGGGGGAGGAGCAAAACATTCACTGCTGTCGTTATGGTAAAAGGATCATCCTGAAGCTATGTGAGCTTCAGGATGATCACCAATCGAATTTCAACCCAACGCAAGAAGCGGAGAGTCTACCATCGTTATTCGACTTGATTTGGCTTTATATCGATGGTTTCCGTCACTATTACAAGTACTTAGTTCAGGGCTAGACGATTCTGTGTGTGATAATGTCCAGTGATATTTATTATATCCATAAGTTTGAAGGGGCAATACAATCAAAAGTTTTCTCACAGAGCCATTTCAGCTGAACTTTTTGTACGCACCCCTTAGATTGGCTAATTTGTTACATAATTAACTTGACAGAGGTACGCATTACACTCCATGATTTATTTCATTTACTTATTACATTGATGTTTGAAAAGTTTTAATTAAAAAGTTTGTCTTTGATTAAAAATTACATTAGCTGACTGCCTTATTTTAAATTAAATTTAAAAGTTACAAACAGAGTTAAATTGGAAAGCATCCTTCGTGCTCTACGTTCTTTTGTTTAGCTGACAAGTAACACTCACATTTTTGCTCGATAGTGCATTAATAGGAAGCCCATTAAAAACCTTTTTTTTTACAATTGTGTATAATATAGATAGTACTTTTGACTAGTTTAGTCAATATAAACTATTAATATACCACAATCCTTAAAGAGCCTGCGGTTTGCCCAATGTGTGCTCCCAAACATGCCATGCTTTCGAAACTTGGAGTTTAAACTACGGTATTCACAGAAATTGCTCAAAGACACATGGTACGCAGCATGTTTGACAAAACCCTGTTTGATAGAGTTTGCAGTAAAGCCTTGGCTTAAGCAAACGCTCCAAGGTGACCAATGTCGACGACTTAGTTAAAATATACCTCTGTCGACGGAATGACATAGATAGCTCTACATAAATAGATGGTAGTAGCTCTCTTCTGCGTTCTAAATCGAACTCGAACAGGAAAGCGAAGCGTTGAAAGACCATCAACTGGATTGTCCGATAATAATGGAGCAAATCTACAAAATCAACAAAGCTAGGAAATGAACATATTAAAAAGGCATGTCATTTCCAACGGTTGACAGAGATATACCTAAGAAGAAGGAAGGAATGATTAATAGATCAAGGACACTCTTACGAAGTGACTTTGGCGACCAGCGGAGCAGTTGTGTATTGTGGTGGTTAATGCCACGCTTGGCACAGGTTGGCGAGTGTATCCTGAAAAATGCTTGATGGTTACTCATTGACCTTTTTGTTACTAAACTATACAGGAAAATAAACTTGCAAACTGTGTTGTTAATTACAGCATTATTACTTCATAATGACAATCTGTTTTAAAAGCAAGAATCTACCTTGCTTAAAAACACGTAGTGTTGCTATTCACTTTTTTTACGTGGACGTGCATTTTCACGATGTTATTGATAAACATGCTCGTCCGTACTTCTGCACCAGGACACATTATCGTTAATCTTAATTATTATCTAGTCATAAATATCAGTCGTTGATAAGGCGTAATTATGACGTCAGACAAAAGGACAAAACACTCGAAGATTCTGTGATGTAATCTAAGCCCTCTTATGGCCTAGATAAAGATTGATCTATTTTTAATTAGACCTTACTTTCAGTCTAGACACGAACGAAATTCCTAGTTGTTATATAACCAAAATGACTAAATGATTTTTTTGATTGATGAACTTCTGCTAAAATATTTTATCTACATGATATGTTCCCACGTGTTATGCATTAATAATTATCATTTCTATCAAACCGTTTGGTTTTCCGCAATTGGAAAAGTTTTTGCATAAGTACTGATTGGTGACGTAAATGTAAAAGATAGGTATATTATTAACAAGAAAAGTTGAGCTGATTATGATATTGGTAATGTATCTATCTATCTGTCTACTTATCTAATTAGGTTTTAAACTCTACCAAAAAGATGATTATTTTAATTTGAACATTCATATTATCCGGACTATTAACACACATAACAATACATTTTAAGTAGTTAAATAGATACATGTTACAAAATAATATTCTCATTGAAGTTTCACCAGGCATCAGAGTCGTCAGTATTGCATTGGTTTTAATACTACATACATACCCTCACGAACATATCCCTAAAGGGTTAGTCAGAGACACACTGATTATTGCCGTCATGGTGAACGGAACATTCAGAAGCCTACATTTCGCCGAGGGAATTTGAATCTAACGTGGTTAGGGGCTAGCCTACCGCTATCCGGGTTGCTTGGGTGTTATATCAGCATTTTCCATCACCGAAGAGTTAGTCGAAAATTGTACAATGAACACCAAGTACTTAGGTGTTTCGGACAGTTTTGATCTCGGAACCACCGAGTTCCGAGCCAGGGTGTTTAACCGCTGAGCCACGGCGCTCTCCTTACTATTAATCAGTCGCTCTCCTTAGTATTATTCAATTTAACACTCATAGTTTTAGCATAAACCTAATAAAGTATCATTGTATTGTATTATTCGATTTGAAATTTCATCAAATCTGCCAGATGAAACGGCAAAAATAATCAAAGAAAACCAACATTATAACTGCGCAGTGTAAATATGTTCTTAGGTATATCTCGGCCACCCCAACTACCTGAACCGGGTCCTAAATATGTTATCGGCCGAACCGTCACGTTCCAAAAAAAACTGCGTAGGGTTAGAAAAGTTTCTAGTAATTCAATAAGAAAAGGCCGACCACACTCCCATCGGGAGCGATAGCCCCGGAGTCATGCCCAACAAATTGATGAGATTTATAGAAGAGATTCCCCTGAAGTTAGCCGAAGGGAAATTAAGTTGAGCAAACTTTCGGCTTGTTCCCAATGTGCCCTTATCGTTTTACAGTTAACGAAAATGGATTGTATTTTTATAGAATGTTTTATTTTACTGTTTCTAGAATTTGAAAGTCGATTCTGTAACCTTAATGTTTTACCCTAATTTAGCGATTGCGTGGGACTTAGCCAGTCGTTGAACGTTCACTGATTCTTGATTTTATTATTTTTACAATGACAATACCAGCATTTTGCTGAGGGAATTTGAACCCATCGTTCCGTCAGTGGTGGCGAGCTTACCGCTTTTATTCGTGCTGCTAGCATAGTAGGTAGGCTAAATATATTTGCTTAATTTCCATTTCCCTCCTCATCTGGTCCCTCATCATGGAGGATCGTGACTCTCGTGAAGAATAAACATATTCCAATGGTCTTCAAATTACTTTTTGTTTAGGCGAAGGTCGTATCCGCGATATTTGACGATATAGTCAAGACCTTTACATATTACACTAACAGGCTGGTCTTCTGTTTCAATATACTTAAAAACGCCATTAGCAGCATAAGACAAAACCCCGGATAAGAACAATTACCAACAGTACCCATCCCATCGCATCGACGCGGCGGCACGAAGATATCTCATTTATTTCGCTTATCATTGCCCCGGGAACGAGTATCGTCAACACGACAGCCATTTCTTAAAGGATGGCCATAGGAAAAGCGTTGAGGACAATATTTGTTCTTAGAATGACAGCCACCACAATTCCTTAATTACTATGTGGAACATTTTACACGTAAGACAATTTTTAAAAAAATTACCAAATCGCGCTAAAAACCATTAGTATTATATTCATCTAATTATTCATATTTATTTAATTCATTCTTAATCGCAAGAGAAAAAGGATACTCTACTATCAGGTACCAGCAACAATAAAATTAAGCTTTGAATTTCGTATTGTTATTTAAGTTACAGTGTATAAGACGCCTTGCGATAAATATATAAATAAATAAGTATCAGGCTTATTATCTTGATGATTTAGTTGTCAATATCTTTAAGAATGTCACGATTTTATTGAAGCTTTTCTACATCGCTGATTTCGTGGCCCCACATAACACCCCCGCCCGTTTCCTCCCTCCATGGAGAGCGAGGGATGCAATGCGAAATAAAAGGTGCACAGTACAACAAAATGAACAAAAGTTGAAATGTTGACACTATCATTTGTTTTTGCCACTGATTCTACAGATGTTTTGGTTACTTCACTTTACCTTATCTAAAACCAAAATTATTTTAGAAAAGTCTAATATAAAATATAATATAAAATATAATATAAAATTAATGATCTTGAATGAATTGAAATTAATGAATTCAAGGTCTTATATTACCAAGACCTTGTTGTAGACTTTTGTTTCACCTCTGCGGTCAGGAGGCAAGGTTCGAACAAGAGTCTTAATAATAATGATAAACGTTTATTTCAGATAAAAATCCATAGTTAAAAAAATATAAAACAAAAGCACACACAAAATTGAAATAAAATGAAATGAACAAAACTTAATGAAAATGTACATGTCTGCATAGTAAATGCTAATGTTTCAAAGATACCCAGATTGTATCTTTGCATTCTGAAACTTATTTTTATGATTCTGTATTTATTGTTGTTCTCTTTTGTAATGTTATGCAATCTTAGAACTTTAATTGACATCCCTGAGTGCGGCCAAAAGACAACAAGAAGGGGTTACTCTCGTTCGTCGAATCACGAAATGTAAAAATGAAAATACAATAGGTAACTGCCGAATTCAGAACCACAAAGTTGACTGTGAGTAGGTACTTTCAGTTCTGTAACCAATTTACGGGACGGCATGAGTTAGAAGTCGTGATTGGCTATCATTCATTCATTGTTCTGAACTGTCTTTAAATCATTTATATTAAAAATTTGGTACTTTAAGCGTCATATTTTATACTTTTAAATTTTCAAGATTGTTTGTAAACTTTGTACCGGGCTAACCTGGTGAAACAGCCACCAATGTGTTTTATAAATTCGTAATAGTTCAATCCCTCATTACCTTGTGTTGCTCCAATCACACCCTGTATAAACACAGCAAACCTCGTAACCCCGAACTCAAAGCAATTCAATCCTGTTATCTCTTAATAACAGGCTTCAATAATGTTTGTACATGCTCCTATTTATCTGAAACTATTGGCCGGACGCATGTGTTCACGAAATTGTCGGAAATCGACGGTATGTTCGGTGTTGTTTGTAACGAAATATGAAGTATTAGACCTTGTTTTTGGTATGTTTATTTCAAATAATGTGTAGAGATTATGTATTATTAACAAAATCATTAACTGTGCTTTATACATTTGATGTAAGTAGTGAAACAAATTGAGGGAGTGTTATTGACCAACAATCACTATTTTGTTTCATTTTCAGCATTGTGGAGATGACGTTTTCAACAAATTTCTTCTCTGTAATTAATAATTATGCTAATAATGCCACCTCAAAACATAAGAAAAATTATATAAAATACAACGATGCAGTACTTAGGCAGAGGCCACGAGTATCTTTCCTCATGCTATATATTTCACGTTTTTTTTTAGTATTAATGATCCATTCAGAAATGCTCATTGAAATAAGCAGAAGTATTTTATAGTAGTAGTACAAAAAGGTTCATAAAATAAAATAAAATGGTAAAACAAGTAACTCTCTATTAGGTAAGCATTAGATTAGAAATTTCGAAAATAACACTAAGGTCTATGCTAAAACAGTAAAAAAGGAGGGCAAACTTTTGTGTGTCCACCAAAAGGGTTTTGTTGGACCACTTTGTTTGTTACAGCATCTTATCTCAGCAACCATTAGTTATACCGACTTAGTTTGGAATAGTTGGTAAATATTGCCGGCGGATTTATAGGACATAGAAAGTTTCAACAAAATACTGTTGATTTTTTTATGTTGGGAGAAATAGCCCTTGAAACTTGGACAAAGTTATAAAAATCTACCTTGAACTTTTTGAAAAAGATAGATAAAATTAATTGACAGTGGTAACATGACCGTTCGGTAGTTAACACTATTTAGGGGGTTCATTTTTTATCAATGATATTACAATAAAAAAGACGTAGATAGGTTACGCCAGTTCTGACGTGAAGTTAAAAATTATCCACAGTGTACGACGTAGTTACTTTGACCGTGTTATAACGTTTCAACAAGACAGTACGATTATTTACTAGAGCGTAAACGAGACAGATACGTTGCGCAGTGTCGTCTCAAACTGTCAAAACTGTCAATGCTTTGCCCAGGTACACGAAACGTTCTGATTTCGGGTGCCACTTTTCTAGCACAAGTAACCTGTCTTTCTTTTTTCATTATAATTTCATTGTTTTTTATTAACAAATCCTAACGTTCAGTGACAGAACTACATAACTACAGCTAATAACGACCGCGAATTAATGCAGGCGAACTTTCGTCGCGAGACGTAGTCTAACTTGTAGTAGGTATTTTTCCTGAACAACGCTGAATTTCTCAGTACTCTGAACCATGCCTTTGTAAAACTTTCTTACGTCTGGGTAGTTTGAACTTTGATCTTAATGTGACTTTTGCCGACTTAATTTGAGAATTGTTCGTGGATATTGCCGCCTGTTCTTATGTGACGATTGTCTGGGGTTTTGTATAAAGATTTAAATGAATTACTCTTGGTTTGTAGAAATAAGTGTTACTTTTAAAATATATGTCCAACAACATCGAGCTTTGTCTGCCATTTTGTCGTAAGCGTCAATTTAACCGAAATTGCGTTTGTGATTTTTTGATCGCAAAATCCATTTGTTAAAATTTCCGAAAACTTGATTTCGGAGACTTAGGATATTTTAACAGTTTGAACAACAGCATTGTAAAGTACATGAAGTACAGAAATACAGCACCTTGATGAACATACTTTGCTCATTAAAAATAAAATCGTTACTTTTTTGCACTTGTTACCCTTCTCATCAACATTCCTCTGTCGGAGGGTTGTTCGGACTAAATCGCTTATTAGCGATAAACCTGCCCGAGTTTTATATTTACCTGTTAATTTATACTTGCTATTGTTGTTGTTTGAGCGTGCATAAAGAATATTTAATATTTTTTATTTATCTTGCACCACCACATCTATTTTTCTTTCCTTTTTCTCTACCGGAAGGTTGTCTGGAAGAGATCGCTTTTAACGATAAGGCCGCCTACATTGTACTGTTTTATCTCTGTAAGCATTTTTATGTTATTGTTTTCTTTGTGCAATAAAATATACCTTATCTTATCTTATCTTATTTACTAACCTTCTGAATTATATTTAAATTACTTACCTGCTTACTAACATTCAGATGCAGGCAGGTAATTTGTCGCATGAAAAGTGTGTAGTGGTTGGTCATTACAAACATTTGAAGCGTTAATTTTGTCTATCACTAAACAGAAGTCTCTCTATTCTTAAACTCAATCCTCACTAGATCAAGTCACCCGAACTTCCCACAAAGTATCCGGGTAAAAACACCCGCAAAACTATACGTCTTCGTTACAACGCCTTTTAATTTCCCCACGCAATCTTTCAAAGTAACGAGACGAAATCCCCTTCTCCCCGTAACCCGAGTAACAAATGGGGGGGAATTGACCCAATAAAGTAACTTCTTGGTCCCCAAATGACTATTAGCCCCTGACCGCGGGATGGCCGCGGCTCGCCCATTCTCACATTAATTATTTAAATGGACACAACCCCGAATCTCTGAGGTATTGTTGTTAATAATTTTGCTAAGTTGATGTTTCTTGCAGGATTATTTTGGTACGGCTAGTTTTGGCAACGATAATAGCAAAACTTACGTTATCTGCCTTGGAACAATCGTATAGTCAAATGTACCTGTTACAGTCCTTTTGAATCGTCAATTCTAATCTAATCTAAATGATCATAAACTATTATGCTAGTCATAAACATTACAATAACTGTGTGTGTGTAGTCGTAACATTACAATGTTTATGACAATACCATCGCTGTACGAGTGGTTAACAAGTAATACAAGTACTAGGTACACCTAACATAGGTCCATTAAACTACACCATTAAAACCCCAAAATGTTTTTTCACGCCCCGTTTCAAATATCACATAATTATTATGTGAATTAGGAAACATAAAAAGGTGTCAGGTTGTAAGGAAGTATATCGTTAATGACATGACAAAGAGAGCTAATGAGACGTGCTAATGAGGGAATCTTCAGTTACTTATGATGCTGAACTTACATTGCAGAAGCCTTCTGCTTTGGCGTCATAAAGAGCACTACACAATTCGCTACACTAAACCTTCGCTACTAATTACTTGCAGGTTTTAAAATACTCACCAAAAACTATAATATACGAACGAAAATATAAATTTTCCAAAATTATTCATTATAGCACCAATGAAAATCTGAACATGAAGATTTTCCGTTCTCATTTGTAGTGACAGTGGATCGGTGAAGATTGCCATTGTGAAGCACGACTTGGTGCTAACAACGGCTTTAGGTCCAAAATGGCCATCCATTCAGAACTTTGTGACGGTTTTTACCGGCCCCGAACTTCGGAGAGCATGTCAAGCAGTTGGTCATTTCTGTGGTCGCTTAGCGTGGTCAAAAGTCAAGTCAAGGTAAATCGTCAACAACTACTTAATTGAACAAACAAAAAAACACTTAATAAATAGACTCTGAATACAAAAGAATAATAAATGTATATACCGTCTAAAACATAATGTGACCCAAATACCGGTTTCGGAAAGTTGTTTTCTGTACTGAGGAGATAGACCCCTTGATAACATCTGAGAACAATTTGTCACTCACCGTACACGTTGGAGAAACTAAGCCTGCGTTTTGAAATATGGCTCGCGACACCTCTTCAAATATAAAAAAGCAGTTGTTTGTTTAAATCCATCCCTGATAGCTTATAAAAAACATTGTCAATTAGGCGGTCGTCCCAATTGTTTTTGCTAACTCGATTACTCTCGAAACCGAGGCACAACGTCTGCCTACAAAAGAACTAGTTTTTAAAATAGCCGGGATGTTGAACCTCAGGGGATAGTAGTTATTTCAATCGACGGCAGTAGTCATTCAACTGAATACTGGCTTTTAGTTAATCGCCTATGGGACCAAAAACCAGTCGATTCTCCTTTAATAACGATCAGACTACAACACAAATTTTACAGTATTTCATGTATCGATTCATCTGATTAGTATGATGTAATGAAATGGTGGCTGGCTCACATGTCAATATGTGCACAGGTGCGATCTACAGAAACTGGTTTAGAATGAAGAGGACTTTTTGCAGACCATCTAGAAATTGTAAATAAAATAAATCCTCAAAACCTGATAAACTATCTTCAAATCACCTGCTTATCATCATTTGAAAGTTACCAGAAAACAATAATATCCAGTAGTAAAATCGTCGAAAATGTACCTTCATAACTACCCGGACACCTGTAAATTCGCCAACTCAAGATGTTATACTACCAACTGAGGCATTTTGGTCAAATTACGATTGTTTACAAAAAAGCAAGGGTGAGGGCTACCAAATTGTACGGAGCGTTTCAAGCTTTTTTGAAGTGTGCTATTTTAGCAGTGCCAATCAAATTGACGGTCGTGATTGTGTAGACAGATAGTCATACTTTCATTCAGATCTTTAAGAAAGCAGCACCAGCGGAGGATGGATACGATACTTATCTTGTAATGAACCGACGAGAGGGATGGCCCGACTATCTTTTATTGTCCCCATGAATTACATTTCAGTTCGACGCTAGATGGTGTTGTGAGATTATCGATATATTTCGATTATCCGAGAATTAGAAATTGACTCGTGATATTTTTCATTGATAAAATTAGAATCTTATAGATATTAAGTAATGTCTTATCAATTTGATAAACTTTTGGATTTTAAATATTCAATCTACGATCTAACGCGATAAAATCTAGATTCCCTAAATGCTTGATTATTACGGCTGGGTGACAAATTTTGTATGCATTGTTTTTACCCAAATTGACAAACAATTAATCAATTTGTTTGCCAACAAATTCATCAATTCACTTCCTATTAATGTATTTCAAGGCAATTCAAGCCTGGCAAATCAGTTTCGTAGAGGATGTAAATAACTATTTTTTTTAACCATCTAGATCCCACACTTAAAATTAAAGAAACACAACGAATTTTGAATGAAATAGTGACATTATACACACACTTAAAAACCACTCCACTACAGAAGTGTTCTGGGTCAATTTTAATAAATTAGGTTTTTCAAGTTTAGGTTTTTGTCACTGACTTATTCTTCATTGTTTTTGGTAAGGTTATGTATCTATAGGTACCTGAAATTAGCTGATGTATAAGAACTAAGCTCGTTGTATGTTTGTGGAACTATTGTATGCATCTTGCTGTTGGTGTGCTTAAATAGATAAATCAATTTTAAATCATAATACAAACCAGAAAATTACATCGACACAAACCCCTCACTTTTCTCATTCAGAAAGGAAGCATTGATCACGTAGGAGCGATACTAGCAGACAATGATAAGAGAAATAATGATACTTCACAACGATCATACCGTCTACCCTCGGGGATGAGACATCGTGATTTGATTGCCTGTTGCCTTGTCCTTCAATGGGGGACACGAACAATTGAATGCCGGGGAAACGATAGCGGAAAACTGGGATGTGTGAAGCTAGACTTGGCTTCTCGAATCCAATCGAACAAAGTTAGGGCGTGGTTTCAATGTGCGAAGAGACTGAGCAGAAGTTAAATTTAAACAAAATACAATTATATTAGAATAAAAAAGAGGTAGATAGGTAATAGGCAAACAATGTCTACTGTGTTCCTACCTATAATGTTGTAAACGTGTGAATAAGATAGTATAATTATTTACTAGAGCGTAAACGAGACAGATACATGTTGCGCAGTGTCGCCTCAAACTGTCAACACTATCTGTCGGCTTTGCTCAGTGCACAATAGTTCTAATTTTGGGTGTCAATTTTTAAGCACAAGTAACTTATCTACCTCTTTTTTATCATTTCATTAATTATCTCTTACAGAGTCGTTATAAAAATATGCTCATGAAATATTAAAGGTTGGTGTTGTGTTTTTATCGCTCTATTTACTAGCGCAGATAAATTCAAATGATCAAATGTCCGTGCATAGCAACAAATCAGGCAACAGAGCCGAACGCCACCGCAAACCGCGATTGTGCTTCCATCACCATTTTATTGTATGAAGCATAGCATAAAAAATAGGCACTTATAAGTTCCTAGCTACGCTTAACAAGGAACTTCCTATACTGCATACACTACACATGTATCTAGAATACCATAATTCATTTTTTGTGTAGCATGAACTATAACGCCCTGATAGACCTTGCCATGGTGTTATTCATGCCATAGATTTATATTTATTTACTGTAAATTATCATTTTTAAAAATATTCAAATCAATTCAACTATCAGTTCAAATATCATACACAAGGTAAAATCTTCATTAATGCTATAAATCAGTGCAACAATTAATAAAATATTATATTATTTAAAGGGTAAAGTATTGAATTAATTATCGTTCATGGAAGCGGGCGAGAGCGTCGGCGAGCGGAAGTGCGGAAAAAGCACCCAAGATTTATACCTTATGCCTGAAGCAGCAGGGGTTGTGTGCTCTAATAACATATCAAAAAGCGGGTACATAGTATATAGAAACTGGCAATTCCAGTTCTAAATTATATCATTGTGACATATTTAAATTTTCGCAGGGTATAGTACCTTTTCAAACTTCCTTGTTGCATACCGGGTTTTATGCAACTTTGACGGTAAAAAAGTTTTATTGAGTCCGCTTGTGACTGCAGCAATGGAATTGTCGCAGAAACGTCGGGCAAGAACAGGTGAAAACATTTAACCGTTAAAATTTGTGTGTTGCAGTAAGCCCGGTGTAAAACGTGCTATCAATACTAAGTTACTCATTATTTATGTTTAAAAGGCAAGCTGCGACTGACTTGCAAACGACACCACACCATGTAGATAGAGGGTGTCGGAGTTGCTAACCGTAATAACCCAGCAAACTCATTCGTTGCCAATTATGAAGATACAATAGAAACACTGAGAGTAATTTTGAAGGACCTTGTGTTTGAAAAGACTCTTGGACTGGCGATTGTTTGATACTTCTTGAGTACGATTAACAAGGCCATGTTCACTAATTAATGATGGCGTGTTTTGTCACTTACTTTTTGTTGTGAAGATTAGAAAACTTTCAGTTCACTCATAAACCCAGGGTCCCAAGTCTGCTCATTTTAGAATGCTTCAATGGAATCGTAATTGAGTCTCGATAGTCTAATTTGACATATTTTTCATAGAGAATGTGTCAAATTTGACACTATCGAGACTCAATTACGATTCAATTGAAGCACTATAAAATTAGCAGACTTGGGACCCAGCTCTTGTGGAAAGGGTTGCTCAACTACAAAACTCAATGGAAAATTAATCAAAGTTTCCACTGGTTCCATTATTTTTATCCGTTAAGTACTAGTGTCGAAAACCCGAATTAAATAATGCTCAGTACGCTTCCACTCGCGTTTCGCACTGCCTCCTAAACGCGGGCCTGGATTCATTAATGAATACTTACTAGGTATACACGTGAGGTTGTGATGTACTTCACAAACGTAAACAGGTGGCGACACTGTTTATACACGCCTAAAGATATTATTATCGTCGCTGCAATTTGAGATTTTCGCTCTAACAACGAGCGTTTTGAGCCGCGACGTCATCAAATAGGTTTAGGTGCACTAATACTCGCGGTAATTGCATTTGAAATTCACAGGAATGGGTAAATAGGCTATTTATGTATTCTTTACTGCACAATAATAGCAGTATAGTGCCAATTAAGCATTACATACTAGTTTAAGGCCACCTAGAAAAATAGGCACAGATCAGTAGACGGTTTAGCAGATACAACATTATTTTTCAAAAGAAACCAACAATATTCCTTAGTTACGGATAAAAGTAATTTGTACATTACTGCTTTCGCTAACAAGCTTAATAACTTTATACAATGTTTGTTGCAAAGACGCATGCATGGATGGTCTTATAGTAAGCAGTTATCGCAACCTATGGATCCTCCACTTAACAAAATGGCCAACTTAGGTCTTCACTCGAGATATAATCATGTTTATTATACACTCTGGATATCTTATATCAGCTGGCTAACGTGCCAGTCAGCGCAATCTGAAAAAAATCTGCCCATAGTGCTGAAAGTCGTGAGTTCAATCCCCATACGTGTTTGTAAAAATATAGTTAACAAGCGGCCGCCCGCGACTTCCTCCGCGTGGACTTAGTTGAAAAACAAAAAGTAATATTTCTTTATAAATTGTAGCCTATATGCGATTGAGATTTATAAGCTACATTATTGTAAGGTTTCATTAAAATCCATTCAGTAGTTTTTACGTGAAAGAGCAACACGGCACATCCAGACATACAAACTTTCGCCTTTATAGTATTAGTAGGATTGTTTTATTATTATCTGTACCTACAATGAAACTTTTGCTTAGTTTGCAATCAGAAGACTGAGCCAATTGCTTTCTAATGTAATTTAAAAAGATGTGAGTCATAACATCTCCAAGACTGTCAAACTTCGTATTGTATCCGAATGCTCTGTCTGGAATATAATCATGAATAGAAACATTATCGTGGTGGTAAATTACAATAGATTAAACAATCCAGCTTTAATCTAGCCGTCGGGGATTTCCGACTAGAATTAATATCGATAAGATACACTATAAGCAGCAGGTTATTGAAAATAATGTAATCGGTGGGTAGGCCCATTAGCCATGTATCCAGGTAAAGATCTGCCGGTTGGTGGGGGCCAGTAACCCGAGGCTGATCCCCCCTGTGCGTCGCGGCCCGGCGGGGCCGTACCGTCGGTTACGGCAGCGGAGCCGCCCTTTGGGTGTCTCGCGGTTGCGGGCCCAGTAGGGTCACTGCGGCCCGTAAGGGCGACGCGGGGATGCGGGGCCAGTGGGGCCTGCAGGCGCCTTAAGGCGCGTGGTTGGGGCCGCGGCGCACAACCGGTTGGTGGGGGCCAGTAACCCGAGGCTGATCCCCCCTGTGCGTCGCGGCCCGGCGGGGCCGTACCGAAGGTTACGGCTGCGGAGCCGCCCTTTGGGTGGCTCGTGGTTGCGGGCCCAGTAGGGCCTGCGTACGGTGGCCAGCTGGCGCGCGGTACGGGGGTGCCGCGCCAGCATTGCACGGGTTTCACCGCTGCCTGGTAGGGACGGCTTGACGGACGGTCGCTTCCGGCCCGCCTTGCAGGCGGGCTCCGTCCGGGGGAACGCGTAACAGGCCTCGCGCTATTCACCGTGTTCCCCCACTACGGACGATTAGAGGGAGTAGTAGGGGTTTTAGTCGGTAGGGCCACTGGTATACCACCTTTCCAGTGGAGAGTCCGACATAACCCGTCCGTCCCCCGGTGGACGGGCAAGCGTAAGGCATTTCCCCCACTTAAAAAAAAAAAACAAAAAAAAAAGGGTTGTAAGATTTCCGAACAAGTGGAGGAGCAAAACAAGGATTATTTGACGAGTTAAGTTCACTGTTGGTAACATATGAATAAAATTGCCCAGTTTGATAGGGTTTTGGAAGTAAATACATGAATGTTTATGGGTTTTTCAAAAATGAAAAAACATATCTAGATAATGCTTCTCAACATTTACTACTTTTATCCTATCTTGTAAGAGTATAGTACCAGTAAAGTTTCTAAATACAAAAAACCAAACCATCTTCAATTTTTCAACCCAGATTTCTATCCTCAACGAGTATCTCCCAAAAATTGACAATCACAGATGGAAGCGCTGTTGTAACTGAATAAACCTGTTAGCTGCGGTACCGTCGACGAGTGGAACCAAAAAAACCTGGAAAGTCGAACTAAAACAACGTAGAACAAGCTAAAAATGGAAGGCACCAAAGCGGGCATCGCCGTGATGGGTATGATCTGCTCAAAAATTTAACGCGTTCTCGGTTTGGTTCCGTACACTCGATAATACCCACTCAATTGAGGTTTGCTGCTATTATCGGAACGAAATAATGTATGAACGTTTTCATAGCCATTTGTTTTGGGTTCTCAGAACGTAAGCGATTTCATCCATTTGTTATTCTCGCATATGTTTGTTATTCTCGCATATGTTTTGAGTGTTCGAGATATCTTTAATTGATCCAAACTTTGCTGAGCTTTCATAAAGAGTGTCAAAATCTGTTGATTTGAAATAAACAATTCAAATTACAATTGCACCGTGGGCCCCTGCGAAGCATCACCGGCATCCAGGCAGACCAACACATAAGTGGTGCGACGAACTGAATGTTTTCGCGGAGAAGTGGCCTAAAATACTCAAGACAAGCTGGCAAAGAGGAGGAAAAGGGAGCAATATTCTGTTGTTGAATGATAGAAAAAATATCGCTTTTTCTATGGGGTTTTTATGCAAGCTAATCACATAACACAACACATAACCTTAATGAACGTTGGACAGACTTAAAAGGTCGCTTACATCCTAGATTGTCTTCCCTAAGCAATATTTTGTTAAAAGAAAAAAAATACCGTGACAAAACGACCAGAAACATTGTATTTAGTCGTAAGTAATCAATTACAAAAACAAACAAAGAACTTCACGAAACATCAATCGGGTACAGGTAATGTTTGCTCTGAGTTTCGGAACCCATGACCCATTTCAGTAGGATTTATAAAACCAGTCAGAGGAGCTAGCAAAACAATTTACCCTAGAAAAAGACCTAGACTGAAAATATTCAATCAAGGCGCCGGCAGTTTTTCATATTAAACTTTTACCGGAGGCAAAATTAGTATCGGTCTAAGTTGCAAACTTTGCCCGGTTTACTAATAAGCGTGAAGTGAAGTTACATCTGGTTGATAACTAGTGTTGTCACATACACATATTTTATGTGTTATGTGGAAACAGTATAACATTTCAGCTGGATTTTTTATAACTTCAGTAAGAAACAAAATACGGTTTACATTCTGCTGACAGACAGACTAACAGACACTGGAAACAGTTTCATTGTGAGTATGTAAGTATAATTACAACTTTGGTGCTAGTCTTCAATTAAGTAGTAGTGACATGATCTCCGGTTCTAAAAAAACTGAATTTTTGGCAGATAATCGAAAAAAAGATAGAACTTTCGATACGACGATTGACGATAGATCTTCCCTTTACACCAACTTTTCTCCCTTTCAGAGCATGTGTCGCAAATCAATCAATCTCTAAGTAGTTTCAGTTCTATGGTCATTTTACGGGGCATCATAAGCTTAGCGTTGATTGGAGTGGTACTGAAGCAGTTTTCAGCTGGTGCACCAACCGTTCTAGTAACGTCTCCACTCATTTGTCATGATAGGTTGGACGCACTGATTGACAACTTTTCCAGTTTTGTCATTCCAAACGCGAATAGCGTAACCCTATTTTTCCTACTGCTCTTGTTTCTATCGGCCATTTGCTAACCATCTCGTTGTTCGCGAATAAAATTTCTCGTTCCTATCGTTAATCCGGTCTGCACGTGTCCACTCTAACGCAGTTTCGGGGTACGGAATATATCGTTTGAGGGTAGATTTACATACTTTTGAATGAGCGGTAGAGTACTGTGGTACTTACTAATTGGGGCAGAAATAGTAAGAAAAGTTCTCTATTAACTCCTTTTTCATTACTCATACTCTGAAAGTAGGTCATAACTGACCTGAGAAGCGGGCTGAAAGTGATACTTTTCATCCCTAGGGAGAATCACTTTCAACTGACGGCTGTCAAATTATTAAAAAGTAAAACTAGTTATTTTTCACATATCTATTGAACCATGTTCCAACTTCCTATACAGCCACGATGTAAAATTGAAATAACTTAAAGTTAAGTATTGATTAGGGAATATATTTTTTTTTAAATAACCTTATTATAGTTTCAACAATTTCTTCAAAATAACTTAGCTTTGAGCAAAATATTTACCATTTGTCCAATGATGAAAATAAAAAATAATGGCTGAATAGCGGGCCGACCACAGAAAAAAAAAACAAACAAAATAGGAGGGAAAGCGGCAATTCGATCTTCATTTATTTTTCTTTAGCTAATTCATGTTTTTATTTTTACTTTCCTTGTATTCGTAATGAAAAGCACAGTGTTTACCTCGGGTTAAAGACTTATTTTAGTCCCTCGAACTATTGGCGCCCTCACTTCGTTACGGGCGCCAAACCCCGTCTCGGGACTAAATAAGTTACTTTCACCCCTAGGATAACAATGTACTATTTTTCCCGTGAAAATTTTAGTTTTTTGTGGCTACAAGAAATTGGGGCGCAAGAGCTTAAACTTACAAAAACAAAACTTAAGCCTCAACTTATCGTTAAAGTACATACTACTATCTAGACGCTTTCTTTAGTTGCGTATCTTTGCTTTTAGGACAGAGTACAGTAAACTTACCTTACCTACCTCCTTAAGTTTAGCAGTGCCCACACAGGGTGCCATGAGTCCCATAATCAGCTTTTAGCATTCAAGAACCTCATATACCATGTGGTATACGGTTGATAAAAAAATAAGATGTTAGGGATGGCATTTGGTTTTATTTGAATAGAATTTCGTACCGCGTGAAATAATTAAGACCATTGCGTTAGTTCGCTCCCTATCCACATTCCAAACAAATAATTTACTAAAATGACTGCGTAAGCTAAATTTCCCTGTAAACCCTTTGAATAGAAAATAGGCTCGAATCTATTCATCCGTTATTAATAAGTTACCTATTTATAGTAAACCGTGCCTTTCATATGCGAGTTCACAGTTGTACTGTTATTCAATATTATTAGTAACAGTACCTAATAACAATGGAACCATTTATTTTCTCTTCACAATAGGTACATAAGCAAAGTATTTAGTACAAAAGTTCTAATTACACAACCTGCATTGTGAAAAACTGGTGCCTGTGGCAGGTTCAGTAAGAACCTGTGTTACTAACTAATAGAAAAGGATAAAAGACATCTTCATTTACATAATGAGGGACCTTTCCGTTAACTTATTTTATTTTTAGGGTCCAACGTGAAATAAAAAACTAAATATTTTAAGTTAGAAATAAGTATTTTTAGAGTAGCCATTAATGAGCTTTTGATGATAAACTCTAAGAAAAAAGTAGCCATACGCTTGCCAAATCAAGCTCTCACGGAGTAGACATAAAACCTCTGTGGGCCTTAACGCGAGTCATCCTGGCTGGATGGGCCACGCAACCACCGCGCAAAAAAGAAAAAAGAAAAACAATTGACGATGCTTGATTTCGTTACCGCGCCGCGCATACATACTTTGAAATATTTTTAATAATCATTTGATTTGGCTCTAAAATGTTTTTTTTTTCATTGTTAATTAGGTACTCTGTTGTGTTTGTGTGCAATAAAGTGTTTCTTATCTTATCTTATCTTAAAGTTAATTTAAGAAGGCTGTTATTGGCAGGACCGTCATCGTATTTTTGAAAATACTGTGGTTTAATTTGGTAAGTGGAATCGCTTTTTATTGTAGGTATAGTAGCATTTAGTAAGGGTTAGTTGCACCATAGTAGAAGTTAAAGTTAAAGTTAAAGTTTTTGTCAAATTTGACAATTTGACGACCAAAAATGACGTCGAATTGTCAAATTTAACAAAAAATTTAACTTTAACTTTAACTTCTAGTGTGTTCAGAGTGTGTTCAGAGTGTTCAGAGGCGAATTGGTACACATTTATTTATTTATTTATTCTTTACATTACCAAATCATGTTAAAGGATATTTTCCGTTAACTTTTATTAAGTAAGTAGTACAGACACATAGGTTAGAACCAAATAATGCGGTAGAACAACTCGAACTTGTCGTCTTTATTTTCAATGGGCTTCTTTTGTCGCCAGACACGCCGTTGTTTCTTTATAAAGTACACAGTGACAGAAGGATGGTTTCCCAGAACCAGTATGAACAAGCGCATGCACACATAGACTGAGCAAAGATCTCTAGACAAGATGGCCAGTAAAATATCTTACTTATTAATATTATAAATGCGAAAGTGGAGGGATAGATATGCATGTGTTGTTCTTTCACGTAAAAACTACTTGATAGATTGTAATGAAAATGTACAATAACAAAGCCTATACGTGTGAATAGGACATAGGCTACAATTTATGAAATAATATAACCTTATTAAAAATTACACCCCTCTAACAATCCGCACTCAGCCCGCGTGTTAGAGTTCGGCTCGTTCCACCACATAGTTGAAGTGAGGCCTGTGCCCAGCAGTGGGACGTTTAAGGGAGGTATATTATTATAAATAAACATTAAGGTTCACGTGGAAATACTCCTGGGTGGCCGCTTGTTTTTAATATGGACATAATAATGAATCCTTAACAAGTAGTACGTGGTGTGAATTGAACGTAAAGTGTAACAAATCATTGTCCGTTGAAAACGGACCTGTTAGCGGACCTGTTAGTGACCGGCTAGCCGTAATGTAATATGGCGGGTTTTTTAATCCGAATGCTACATAAACATAGTCTAAGGGTTAGTTGCACCATAGTAGAAGTTAAAGTTAAAGTTACAGTTTTTGTCAAATTTGACAATTTGACGACCAAAAATGACGTCGAATTGTCAAATTTAACAAAAAAATTAACTTTAACTTTAACTTCTACTATGGTGCAACTTACCCTTAAAAGTAATTTGTTAACGGCATCTTCCTTCTGTGTCTTTATTTAGTGGTTTCTTGGTTCTCCGTCCCTATTCATATCCAATGAGTTTTCAGCGTTCTACGATGGGATAATCGTAAGAATTTCTCGCTCATTCTGAACACAATGCGAAGAGAATGGTACTTTTGTCCTGTTGTTCTGTGTTCATATTTTTAAATAATAAATGAAAAGCACTTTATTGAAATGTTTGTGTTTAGCCTTTTTGTCTCATTAAATCTTCAGAAATAACGTAGATACCAACTGTAAAAAAAAAAACAAATCTGCCCAACTAAACAAATCTAAATAGTTTTCTTGAAATCAGCTTGACACTACCTTTTAGGACATCCCTTAAAAAATATGTTCCTAATGTATATACATAATGCAGCCACACAATTATTGAAACTGGCTAAGGGTGAAAGGCGATGTAGGTACAATCAGCGCCAAAGACATGTGATCAACCTTCAAGAATGATCAAATACATCTTAATTTTTTTGAAAAAAAATATATATTGCACAGTAGGTTTTCAATCGATTAAGATATTTTTGACACTCTAAAAGCTCTATATATCACGACAACACTTATATCGATAATATTCGTACTTAGGCAACATTATTAAAATATTTCTACCTGTTTACTTTGAAAGCAAACATTTTGTTTACGAAATTACGCTCAATATTGCATCAATGTCTTAAGTCAACACTCTAGGGTTTGTAATAAACTGAATAAACTCTATGTGTACTAATTAACGGGCTTCTTGATTGCTGATAAGTTATCTATCTATCTTTTTTAATAATGATGCATTACACAGAGTTTATTAAAACTTTATCTTTTGCTGGTCTATATCTTTTTTATCAAATCATTATCTTCTGGTTGTTACCACGAACTTTTTTGAGCATGTCTTATGTTATCAACAGGAAAATAACTGAAATAATTAATAACTAAGGACATAGGTTTGTAAACTTCGTTAGTTTATGAAACCGTTTAAACGCAGCTTGATGCTGAGATTTAATAGTGTTGTGGTTCTTAAGCTGTCAACTTAATAAGAAACTAACACCCGAATTCACAAACATAATTAAATCAAAGTTGAGCACACGTTCAAGCTCATGTCGTTTCGTAAAATGGCTATAGCACTGAAAGTGACAGCTATACTTGTACGAGTTGCTCAACTCGTTGGTAAGAAACTTACTAAGCCAATCCATTGTTGAGTTTTTGTTATACGTTTTGTATAAAAAAGTGATCGTTAGACCAAAGTTTTGTTTAGTGAAAAGCACGAACATGCATTGACAATGGTTATGCTTGTTATTTGTTTCCAACTAAGTACAAGAGGTGAGTACAAAAACAACATGCTTGTGCCAGACTGCTGACAGTCTAGCAAACATGATAAAAAAAATAACTAGCATCTGTGACTGGGAAGGACATACTTATCTGCTGAAATCCATTGCCTCTTTGTGTTTTGTTGCTCTATATACAACTGAACACCTACACAGATATATTCTATTGATTTGGCAGATTTAGTTAAATACATAGGTATGTTGACTATACTGTTGTACTCTATTACCGCAATATTATTGTAAGCAAACAAGATTTAAAATGAGTAACTATCGAGTTTCTTGCCGTTTTCTTCACGGTAGAATCAACACGTCCGAACCGACAGTAGAAAGGTGAAATTTAAAAATATTTTTTTTATTTGTTATAACTTGTCATAAGTGCTTTTTATAAAGCTTACATGAATAAAGATTATTGTCACTTCACTTCACTTACTAAACTAAACTGCACTCACTAATTTCGTCCAATTTAAAATATACACTCGTACCATATCACTCACAAACGAAACCTAAATTTAATCATAAATTTTCCCACAAATTTATTTCTACTTACTATCTTTATCATTACATTACGCGTTAGGAAGAAGAAAAGAAAGAAAGAAAAAACGTTTATTTATTTTGCACATCGCAACAGATAAAAAAACCGGCCAAGTGCGAGTCGGACTCGCGCACCGAGGGTTCCGTACAAACCTGCAAGGTTTACAAAGTTCGTTCATTACGACAATCAAGTCATAACTAAATATTTTGTAATGTAACTAAAAATTTAAGGTTTTCGGAATTTTTCCTTTATGTGTGCTATAAAACGTTGCTTCATGCCAAATTTCAAGATTCTAGGTCGTCTGGAAGTACCCTTTAGGTTTTGATTCCCTTGCGAGTACTTGCGAGTTGCAGCTTAAATTGCTGTTTCTTTTGATTGCGTTGACATAGAAGTTTGATTTTGTTACAGCTTAAAGGTATTATAGACCTGAGTATTTGGTATGAATTCCAATTTAATACCTCTACGCGTTTATGAGGAAATGGGTAGTAAGTTTAAAATTATTAAAAAATATATATTATGTGTTGTAACTAAAAATTTATGGTTTTCGTAATTTTTCCTTTATCTATGCTATAAGACGTTGCTTCGTACCAAATTTCAAGATTCTGAGTTCACGGGAAGCACCCTGTAGGTTTTGATTCCCTTGCAAGTGTCGAAAATTTGCGGCATAAACGGCTTTATCTTTTGATTGCGTTGGCTTAGAAGTTTGATTTTTTCACAGCTTCAAGGGACAGTAGACCTGAGTAATTGATATAAATTTCAGCTTCATACCTACACGCGTTCCTGAGAAAAAGGGTCTTGACAGACGGACGGACGGACAGACGGACAACAAAGTGATCCTATAAGGGTTCCGTTTTTTTCCTTTTGAGGTACGGAACCCTAAAAAACATACAGAACCAGGCGTTTAGGAAAAAATAAAAAATAAAACAAACAACAGAAAAACAAAGACCAATTTCCACCATTCAGCAGTGTCACGATGTCCAAAACTAAATGGATCCAACTCAGCTAATGCCTGGACCTGATAGGCTCAGACGCTGATTTTCAGTGGGACTAACTGAGTGAACGCACGGACATTCGCAGCGCTGTCAAATTGCTTCACTAAGCGATGAAAACTTTAAAAAAATCAAAATTAAAAATAAATAAAATATGTTTTAAATGTGACGTATATAGTATCTGTGAAAAAGGGATACTCTGCTGGACTAATTAATAATCTAGCGAGATTATAAACCGGCAGAAGAACTACACAGTCACTATTATGGTATAGCCGACTATCAATAGGTTTCTAGGAAAGCTTTGATATTATCATAATTAATATTGTTAAAATGTTCTGAGAGCAGACAAGTAGGTATTTATGCGTCGTTGCCTAGCAGACGACCATTGATCGTTGATCATTCGTCGTCGATCGTAATCGTTGCGCGTGTAAGTATGCTGACGGTTCTATTTCGTTGGTGAACCTGATACCACCAATAATTAAATAATGATTGATAATATTGGTGAGCAGAAGAGTATGAAATCTGTCATTGTTTAAAATCCCTAGAAAATTTTGAATTTATTCCACACAGCGCCGTCTAGCCCTAAGCTTAATAAAGCGACACAACGGCTGAACATTCAGCAATTCTTTTTTCGGAAATACAGACCAATATAGGAATAGACTTGTTCATTGTTCATGCTAACTGACGTTTGTACTGTGTACTGTAGTAACTTCCTAATTAGTACATCTTATCGGTTATAGTACCTTGTGTGTCAGGTTTCTATCGGCACAGCAACTGCACGGCTCCGACCCAGCCATTATTTTGCCATTCAGATTTAAGCATTTAATTGTATGGCGTACAGTATATTTTGCAATATTATAATAAATATTGCAAAATATACTGTATAAATACAAAATACAAACTGTATAATGTACAAATACAAATATACAAAATGTACTGTATTAAAATAAAGTAATTTAATAAATTGTTCCCATAGTCAGGAATGCTCAAGTGATTCTCTCTGGGGTTTCATATTCTATAGGTTGAAATGAACGCTTAACAACGAGTGGTTCTTATTCATGCCAGAATATGACGACCATTCCTTGTTTTTAAATCCATCAAATCAGCATTTTTTTTCTCTTGAATAAACTAATACCTGTGTAGAAAATACCTATTTTTCACCTATTTTTATTGTGGAACTAAGCGGGCCATGCATGCAGGATGCATCCAGATAGATGGGCCCATGCTACCACCCAATGGCGCCCTACAGATGGTCATCGCCGTAGAGGAAGGTCCCATAAACGAGGGTGTGACGACATATGCAATCACTCTAACGTCTGGCAAGTTTGGCATGCCAGCACGTTTAGAGAGCTTTGGGGGAGACTTTTGCCCAGCAGTGAGATACATCAGGTTAAATTAAAAAATACGGTAATAATAATAAGCTTTTTAACTAAAGTTAAAAATAAACTTACTGAATTCATCGGAACAAAAGCCGTCATAATTGGTAAAACGATACTAGGATAATTAATATTATGCCACGCTACTCCAGTTTGCGTAATCGATTTCATTCATAAAATCACGCCGCGAACAACCTCTTTCCTTGTGAGGCAGAAAGTGTAAAACAACATCAATGAATGAGTCTTGAAATAACGTCTAAAATACTCGTTATCTCTTATTGTTTTTGCATACATTCTCTTCGGTTGAGGCCTAAGAAGGGTATTTCTGATATGCGCTTTTCTATGAGATTCTTAAACTTGTATGAGGAACGTTGTTTGCTTTTTATTTTATTGGTGGAAGCCAGCCTGGTAGCCGGAGTGTCGGGGTGCTCTGGCCCGTATTGCACGGCGTCCACTGAAATGGTAGATGTGCCTGAGTACTTCAGGCGCCGCCATTGTTGGGGGGTTGGTTGAAGATGGGTCTCGTCAGTTTGGTAGCCTTCTAGGAAGATCCAGTTTTGCTGCTGAAGTGCCGGGGTGGAGTGCTGTGTAGTTTTAGCCGGTAAAAGTCCGACGTAACCTTGTCGTCGTCCCAGGCGACGAAGTATCCATGAAGACTTCCTCGAGATAGTAAAAAAGGTCGTTCGGGCTCATCCCACACAGTTTAAACACTAGTTTGCATGAACATGTCTGTTTCTATTGCTCTGAATGTTTTTGACGTTCGAGTATTGCCATGTAAAGTTATTTGCACTATAGGTATGTACTGTACCTTGACCATAAAGTGATTAAAGAGTTAACAAAGTCATATTAAAAGAAATTAAAAAGTCTTATACTCTCATAGGTAATCCTTATCGCTTAAATAATGCACGGAATTCACCAATATCTATGATTCGAGTTTATTGCTTTATCGATAGCTTCTAATAAATACAGGTCGATAAGCAATTTATGGTCTACTCAGTTTTCGGTTTTCGCCGTGTCCGGTTCGACCAATTTTTTTATATGCTGGTTTTTCATCGTCTCGTTGCAGACGTGAGAATTTTCATAGTGCATATGACAGTCATCAAGATTAGCAAGATTATTTACGATTTCACGGAAGAAAGTTTTATGAAATGGCTAGTACAGATAACACTATGAGCAAAGTAAGTTTGTATGTTTTTTACATTTGAAGAAAGTGTGGTTGTGTATTTTGATATTTTTTAGTGTTAGTGAAGTAAGTAATGAATTTGATCATAATAATAGTTTCTGTAATGCAGAGTAGGTAAGCACATTAAATTAAATGTTTTATCATCATCGGCCATGTTACGTTCACTTCCATCAAATCATGCCTTTGCATTTTGGCAAATGCCAGGCATTCGATGATGATGCTACTCGTAAGAATGACTTAGGGGTTTTCTGGGAAAATGCTGCTTATATTTATGAGGCTTAGCACTTATTTGGCAAAGCAGGTTGGAGTATTCATGTTTTTTAAATTACTATTGCTATACTTTGACTTTACAATTGTAACACAGTCTGAATGAAAGTATTTCAAAGAGGAGCACGTACTCAGCTTGATCAAGAAAGAAGAGCAGCTTTTGATTACTAAGTGTTTGTGAAAGACAAAAATAAATTCAAGTCAATAGAAATCATTTATCACACTTTAAAACATTTTTTCATATCTGAATTAGGACGTTACTAATCAAGCAATAAGTATACATCTCGCGAAGATACGGTATGGGCAACTTACTTTTAATTTTCATATTTACAATAAACCTTTATCTGGTGGGAACTATCTTCTTCTTCTCCACATCTGTAATAACTTCAAATGTTATTATTTCCAAATTGTGGTGTTTTTTTTTATTTATCCCTTTCGCACCTGACTTATACGATCGTGAGTTCAAACTTCAAAAAAATCTGAGATCACGCGTAATCTGTTTCGTCGCGCGCGGCCGGAACCACATGATCGTGTGTTTGTCAAATAACCAATTAGAAGCCGTTTCGCGTCATTCTCGGGTCAGTATATTCGCTGGTGTGGCCAAAATGGCGGTGGTTCTCGATCCCCGAATTAAGCGCCGTAAGTACTTGTATTAATTTAATAGTTTTAATGCTTTGTTTGATTAGATACATATTTCTACTTAATCTTTATTAATATGATAATCAATTAGTATAGAGTTATTTAAATTATTTCACATTACCGTCGACTTGCTTCGTGTGAAAACTTGGAACTCACGAACGTGAGCTCCAGGGTTTATTTGTACCTACTCACGAAAATGAGTTGCGTATATTTATCTTTTCTCACTTAGTAAATTTAAGTATTATTTTATTTTTCAGGTGTGTTATTGAATCATGAGCACATCCTTGACAATTCCAGGAACGGAGAATGCTTAGATATTGACATTGATGAGGCTGACGAGGAATTTTGTGCGTGAGTGAAGATGAAACGCCTGTAAAAGAGTATACCTCTTCACAGGGTTCAAACAAGAGATATATTATAATTTAGTACCTCTTAATCATGATCTTGATGGGTTCTCACGATCATCATCATCATCACAGACCAAAAAAACAAAAAAGAAACAAGTATTACCAACAAAAACACTATTTTAAAGTGAAGAGCCGCCAACGTGAAGCCTGAGGAGGAAAACCGATATTGATAAATCTCATGACTACCTCATCATCACCATCATCATCATAAGCCGTACAAAGTTCGATCACCTGTCAAATATATTGTTTAGCTATGATGACAATGATGATGCTCAACGCTCGAAAGCTTAACAAGCTATAATTCCATGGGTGGGTAGCGTAGACGTTCTTGATCAGTCCATGGAATATTACCGTTCTGAAGTGGCGTGACAGTATCACGGACTTGGCTATGGTAAATGATGTGATATGTTGGCAACTGGACCAATAACCAGAGGGATAAAAGACCTAATCAAAGTTTCAGGAACTGAAAATCCAAATGAGAGCACTGGGATTTGGAGCTGCTGTAACTTTGATTAATATCTCCGATAGAGAACAGCATGCTCTATCTCCTATCATATCTCGATCATCAGCAGCAGGAAGATACGAGTACAAGCCTGCAAATAATCTATCCCAGGGAAAGAAATATGATTTAACCATTTTCGGTGAATTGAAAGATCCTCGAGTTTCTCGTCACAAATCGCGTACTAAAATTGGATGATGAAAATGCAACGTGCCCTTACCTATGTATGAGTCGCGGTAAAGACCGTTTCTACCTCTATCACGTTAATTCCTAAAATCAAGGGACTGATGAAGTTATATCAAGCACTTCAATGTTAATTTTGATCTCATGTAATTAAATGTGAGAAGACCTAAATTGTTTACTGCCTAAAAGGCATCTAAGCTCACATCTATCTTTACAGGCGGACCCAATACAATAGATGAGCTACATAACCATCCTTCTGCATCCCCCATTAGAAATCTTTAATTTATTTAGCGTAACACAATACCTATGTGTAGCTTTATCCTTGTGAATACACACAGAGAACAGCGAAATAATACCAACATGTTTTTAATTTAATGTTAATCTCGTTTACTTATTCATATTTTAGAATACCTACACTGTTAGTGACTATAAAGCATGTTTTATTGTTTGTTAGTTTATAACTAACTATGAAAATACTCTAAATATTTAAAAAAATATGTAAAGACTGGCAATACAACCGAAAAAGTAGAAAAAGGCAAATTTTGTAAAATACTAGTGTGTTATGTCTAAATTAGCAAAATAATCGTTGATTTTAGTGAATTTATTGTTTAATTATAAAACTATGAAGTTACCTAGCCAATAGTGATGTAAAATAATGAGAAAAACATACTAAAACTCTGTAAAGTTAACCTAACTCACGATCGTGCGTAGGTTGAAGTAAGCCCGGGAACTCACGATCGTGCGGCATGCTTTCCTAAAACCCTGCATAGGATGGTTTTTTTTCACTATTTTTCCCTTAATCTGAAGGCCCTAAGTATTATTATTTTTGATAAATATAGCCGTTAGGAGGGAGAAAAAGTTTCAGGTGCGAAAGGGTTATACAGTAGTGTTTTGAGTTAAAATGTTGAAACGAACGATAGAATATCGGTAGGTGTCACAATATCATTGATAAAACAATTGGTTTAATTATTCCGTCATGATAAGGTAGTAATAAAACGTCAGAGTTAAGCTTCACAAATTAATTTCTTTGTATGTATACGTTAATTTAATACCTAAAATACATACTTTAAATAGATAATAATCATTACTAGAATTTCTCAGAAGACATAAAATATATTCGAACTAGCATAGATACTAACACAAAACACCAATAACTGATCCAAATAGTGTAAGCTTTTGTTCATTTAGGGTAAGTTGCACCATAGTAGAAGTTAAAGTTAAATTTATTGTCAAATTTGACAATGTTAGGCCCAAAAATTACGTCAAATTGTCAAATTTGACAAAAACTTTAACTTTAACTATAACTTCTACTATGGTGCAACTAACCCTATTGATTAAAAGTAAGAAATATGTTTAAAGAAATGTAAATAGTTTAGTTATCTATTGTAGAATGTTTATGATCTAATCCATTCCTGAACCCACCCTATTTGGTGGTTATTAAAAAAAAGTAATGTCATGTCAACTGTCAGTGAAAAACTATGGCAGTTCGCGGTATTGTGATCGGGGTAGGAAGGAAAAGAGAAATGTATCTGTAATCAAATAAAACGTGTGCATCCCAATGAGAATAAAGAGTCATAATATGATATTGGGTATTATTCCTGCATCACTTCTGAACAATCTTCTTTTAATAGTATTTTTCTATGAAACACCCCCACAGACGAAATTTTATCCCACAATGCCACCCATACCTTGAACCTTGATATCACTAACTAGCAACAGAAACTCGAATCAATTGCTACAAGTACGACTACTCTATTCAGCACTTTAGTTTCCAAAACTTCCTAATATCGGCCACACACTGAACGTTACCTAAGCAATAGCCCCAGAGAGCCTAGGTACTTATATTCTCACTAACAGTTGTGGTGTGTTCAGAAGCAATTTAAAACTTTACCAGGACCCGAGTTGGACACAGGTGCATTGCCCCACATATGTTCGCAGAAATCAGAGCAAAGTTTTATCCAACTCTGTCTGGTAGCAGTGCTTAAGAAGACTATATGCACGGACAAAGAGAAGGATGGAGTAGTCTTGAGAAATTCATTCGTACCTGACTATTACTATGCGAGTAGTGAAAATTATAATGTTAGGTTTACAAAATAACTTGCGACTTTAGAGATTTTAGAACAAATTTTTTGATCTAGGCTTTATGTAAAAAAGCAAAAAAGTGACAATTATAAATCTTTTATACTTATTCGGTTTGACACAAATGTCAAAGTAAAGAAAACATTAATGCGTTTCGTTTCATTATTAGTACTGAGTAAAAATTCACGCTTTTACTGTCTTAAATTGTCTTGGAAATCCTAAAACACTAAGCTCAATTCCAATGAAGAGTTCAAAATATTAATTTAATAGTTGCTTATTTCAATTCAAACTCAGTTAAAAGTAATAAAACCCATTTTTTACTAATTTTCTACAGTGGTAGAACAGCTAATTAGTAGTGTATTTTACTGTGTACTTTGTAATTAAATGAAAAGGTAAATTTTCGCCTCCATACCTACCCTAGTTCTGAGTCATAAACATAAAGTATGTGGGTAAGAACTTGCCTCTCCCGATCCAAGACGAACTTGTGCATAATATTATTTGAATAGGGAATCGAACGAAACTTGCAGACTCCATTGTTGTCCTCGTCACAATCCCACCGAATTTACATTTAAATGAGAACGATTATTCCCTTGTTTGAAGGGATTAAGTTCTAGGGTACTTCCTGATTTTCGTCCACCGAAAGTTGTATAATTACTTTATTGGCGATAACAACTGTGAATCTGGTTACGGAATACATTAGCGGATTACTAATTGAATGAAAGGTTTCGTCGTGGAGTTTAATAGAATTTCTTGTGGCTAATTCTGGCATATGGCATGGATATTCTTGTCGGATATTTGTCTTGTTCATTTATTTACGAACGACAATAACATAACTTCACTTTTCTATGAAGTGAAACACATTTTGCACGCATGATTCCTCTTGATTGATAACTCTTTCTTGTTTAATTCATTAGAACACTAAATGTAACAGATACTACTTGTTAAAAAGCCGCATTTTACGACATTAGTTTACAACTATATCCCAAATGAAGCAGAAAGGGTTATCTGTTGCTATCATGCTACTTTTGACTGGTTGCATCCACTTTTTACCAGCAGCCTTTGAGAAGTTATCGCTCTACGTTGCTGTACGGTGCCCTATGCTACTCTTGTCGAAACGAAAAGTGACCAGAAGAGCATAAGAAGAGTAGTAGTTAAGGCAAGGGCAAGGCCTGTTCTCGAATATTTTTTTTCACAATCTCTTGCCACCGTCATGGTTGCTTTGTCAGGTTTACGTACAAATACTACTATTTATTTTGTTTTGTTACAGTCACCAGAGACATCTAATGGCACTGAACTGCCATCAGATTCGAACTTCTCGGAAACAAAATCAAACACACCAGAACGTGCGTCATGGGGACGCCCGTTGGAATTCATACTGGCCTGCCTCGGGTACGCTGTGGGCCTGGGAAATGTATGGAGATTCCCGTACCTTGCCTACCGAAACGGTGGAGGTAAGAATGAAATTAAAAGTGATCGTTTACAAGTTCACATGTTCCTTATAAGCAATATTCTATTCAATCCTTGAAAAAAAAGAGGAATACTTACCTAATCTAAAAGTTAGAGATAGGTGATGTGATTTATGTCCAAGCAAGAAAATGTTGATATTAATTTGGATATTCCTGGTTTTGGAACTGTTATTTAATGTAAATGATTACTTACCTCACTCATTTCATCAATGTCCGAAACGCGATGAATAAAACAATTTAGCAATTTACTTATTTCATCAGTGCAATGGAATTCAATATACATGGGGTTTCAAAGATAGATCCAAATTATTCACCTATTATATTATTTACATACTTCAACACAATAAAATATTTTCAGGTGCATTCTTAATACCATTCTTTTTGATGCTGTTGTTCATTGGACTGCCGATTTTCTACTTGGAGTTGTACGTTGGACAGTACAGTGGCCTTGGACCTACTCAAGCCTTTAGTGCCATATCTCCCTTCTTCAGCGGCCTCGGATACTGCACCCTCGTCGTCATCAGCATCGTCTCCATTTACTACATGATCATCATCGCGTGGACACTGTTCTATACATTTGTGTCCATCGGTGGAAACCTTGGATGGGGCTCCTGTGACAACGACTTCAACACTGACTGTACGTTTATTTGATTTTATATTTTTGTTTTTGGATTTTTAATGACTAAAATTGTTGAACAAATAGTGAAGTGTTATTTCATAAAGATAAAGTAAATAGAAATATTTTAAATAAAACGAGTAATGCATCTGATGTCATATTAGGTACTCTCGACCACAATGATTTGTATAAAATTACTAGGTACATTTTAACCACCACTTTATTGGTAAAATCAGTTTTCACTATATATCGCACAGACTTCAAAATCCAAAATATTAATTAAAAAAACAAAAACATTTTCCTAATTATATCGCCTAGAGCAAAATGAAAACATAGGAGGTAAGGATAAAATAAAACTATTTTACGACATAACGAATCAAAACGACCATAACCGTATAATAGTTTGTTACAGTGGTGCTTACGACAAAATATGCAGGGCCATGAATTATACCGGACCAGAAACCAAAACATACTTCATGAGAGGGTGTGTGAGCATTGGTGAAATTTGTGTCAAAACTGGATTTGAACAATACAATGCAACGCACTGCGCGAACTCAACTGAATTAGTACCGTGGTATACTAATGTTACTAGAACATTGGCTTCAGAAGAGTTTTACAAGTAAGTTTAAATTAGTTTTGATATTTTACGGAACATTCTCAATGATTAGAATTGCCGAAGCGTATATATCGTCTAACATTTATTTATTTACGGTATTCATACACCACAGATAAGATTTTAAGTGACTTTAGGGAATGTTATGTCTAACCTGATATGAAAATGAATTTCCTCAAGGGTTATCACGCGAGCTCAATGTAAATATAGGACAATTCAGCTTCAAAATACTTTAGTAGGTAACACATACTTACTACTTCATAGAAATAGCCATGTACTTATTTGTCGCGCTGACTAATTTGGTCGCCTATTCATAATTTTAACCTTCCCAACTCAACAGTTTTGTGAAACGCTAAAGAGCTTAATTACTTAAGAAACTGACCGAAACAAACTGGGCTTTTCTTCGGAATCTAACAGTATACTCAACTCAACGTTTCACCAATAGGTATTATGTTGAAAGCCTCTTATGAATAAAAGGTTTTTACCTAAACGTAAAACTACTTGCTAAGAAAATTAGTTAGGTAGGTACACGACCTTTACATAAACTTCGGTAAATACCTTAATTGTAATTCAAACTCATGATCAAAAGATATTATTCGATTTAATTTATAACCCCTTATCTAAAAAGTAGGTGGGTATGAGTAAGCAACAATTGCCAACTCGAGTGTAGGCAACTGTGACATTTTTACGGATTTTCAATGTCCTATACGTTGTGCATATCTTATGCCGGTTCCACACGTCTACAGACGCGTCCGCAGATGGTTCACAGAATCAGAATTTATTTGCAATAAAAGTGGTTACAAAGATCTTACACATAATTAATTATACAGTTCCGTCACAATTAACTTCTTAATCTAAAGCATGCAAATATTAATTTAACAATTTTATGTCACTTAATTCAATTTGTAAAATATTCTCATGTCATAAATTAATTAATTCCTTAACACTATAAAACAATTTGTCCATTAGCCAGTTAGTCACCATTTTCTTAAATCTAGGCAATTTAAGAGATTTTAACTCCGCCGGTAATGCGTTAAATACTTTAATGCACATCGCATGGGTTTGTTTTTTGTACAGCGTGGTCTTAGGTGGAGTATCAAATACCAATCTGTCAGGATTACGCGTATTTCTGGGATATATATCCCGTGCACTTTTAAAATACTGAGGATACATTTTTACAAAACAAACGAGCTCTAGTATGTACATACACGGCAATGGCAAAACATTCAATTCCTTAAAAAGGGTTTCTTCCTTTCTTTCTTACCACAAACGCATCTGCAGATGACAACGGCTGACGCGTCTGCCGACGTGTGAAGCCAGCATTAGCATCAAGTGCCTCTAAGAGAGAGTCATCATTCTTCACACGAATACTCAACAGTTCCTTGTTTCAGTGAACGAGTGCTAGGAAGAGGAGATTCTTCTTGGACCAACTGGGGTAGCATGCAATGGCATTTGGTGGGAACACTTTTTGCCTCTTGGTTTATTTCATTTCTCTGCGTTATAAAAGTAAGTAGTACTATTTAAAGGATCTAGTTCTTACACGCATTAAGAAGCAGTAGGCTTACACAATTTATTTAACACATTAATAGGGCTTAACCCAGTAACATAATTATGTAGTTTAGCAATTAGCAATTACAATGATTCCTTAACATGTTTTGAAATCGATGGATTTGAATTATAGCCATTGAAGATTAATACAGCTTAAAATATTCATATTGGGTGCTTGAATGATTGTAATATCATGTTGTTTTCTTGCTGTTTTAGGGCGTGCAATCAGCTGGTAAAGTGGTATACTTTACGGCCTTGTTCCCTTACGTGATGCTGACGATACTGTTGGTCCGAGGGGTGACGCTAGAGGGCGCATACGACGGCATCATGTTCTATTTGACGCCAGACTGGGAGATTCTACTCGAAGCCAGAGTTTGGGGAGACGCTGCATCTCAGGTACGAAATAAGTGATGAACTGAATTAAAGCACTCTACAAGTCCAATTTTCTGAATCAATAAGTTATATTCACTACATATTTTTCCGTTTAAGGGGCGCTTACTGCCACTAGCGCCACCAATAGTTTTTCATTAATTGTGGTTTATTTAAGATATTTAAACAAAATCTGTAAATTGGCTACTTTTAGCAAAACCTCCCATTGGTTTACTTTCACAGTGGTAGTAAAACATCATAGACAAAAATCAAACAGTGGTAGTAAATTAAAATTTATAAAATGTTAATTGGATAATAATATTTTGAAAGGAAAAATATATAAATTGACAAAGATTTTATAATACTTATCAATTCAAACTAAAAATTAATTTAAAAATGACACATAGCACAAATATTTATACATTAGCTTATACAAAACATGTCTCGCTGGTATGGAGCTTAGAGGAAGCGTGTCTTCATCCACTTGAACTTCTTAAACACCAATTAATCTATCGAGATAAATGGATTCACATTAAACGTCTTCTAAGGTGTTCCTAAATAAGCAATCTTCAAAGTGATTAATAAAATTACTCCACTTCAGTGAGTTCGCTCGTTATTAGAATTTGTTCACACTAGGACACATTTAGGCTAAACATATTCTGAGATTTAGGTTGGAAACTGGAACAATGTTTGTTCCAGTTTGAATGTTAGCGTTTTTAATATTTAAAGATTTCAAAGCAGTTGTGTGAATTTTAAATTGAGGTTTATGTACATTTCATGAATTGGTAGAGTCAATTGTCAAATGTACTACCAAATGTAAGATACGATCATGTGTAATGTACGACAAAAGCTACCTAAAAAATCGTTTATTAAGTAATTTAAAAATCTCTTTTCGTGAATTAGTTACAATATTGTTCAACTAAAAAAGTAGAGATAAGATAAAGCAATAACAGCTGCTAAATGATATAGCATAGATTATTCAACAATATCACAATATTGACACAAATATTGCACTTAAAAGAAATACCGACGTACTTAGTTACCTGCAGATTATTATTGCATTAGTATTAAGAGGGGTTGAATTTGGTAAACAGTGTTGTGATTGAGTTAAACAGTCTTAGCCAAAATAGTCTGAAAAATGTACTCGAAACTTCAACTAGTATCCAAATGTGAACAGCCAATTAGAAATTTACAACATAACAGCACACCATTTCCGAGAAAACTTTCCAAAAGTTTTTATAAGAAAATTATTCACCGTGAAAACATTTTAAACACATAATTAGTATGAGCACTCTTTTATTACAAGTTTCGAGGAAACTTCAAAGGATTGCAGAAAATAAGGAAAATGGGTATAAAAGGTAAACTGAAGATATTCAACTTTTGAGCGGCATGAACAGTTTTAAAATGTTATAAAATTCGAAATAAAATGGTAAAATTATTACTTTGTGATTAAGCACCTATCAAAGAGCAAATCGTTCAAAATTCTTCATATTGACTCCTCTGTTACCTACTTGACAAATCTCAGTAGCGAATGATTTGAATGACCGGAAAACATCTTGACTAATATTATTATAAGCTGGACCATTTTTGAGCAATCTTCTTTTTTAGACTAACTAATGCGATTCCACTCACAGTCTTACACCCTATGTTTATCCCTATCCTTTACTGTGATAGGTGTTAGGTATGCTGCGTGTCCCTTGCCAATGCATTATGTATATATGTATGTTGTATGTACGTTTGTTATAAAATATTAATGTTATGTATGTATACTGAAGAAATGTATGTATCTGTGGTGTGTATGCCGTATCTTCTTACTTTATTTTTAAATCATTATTATTTTGTTTTATTTATTATTTACCCTCTCATCTTACTACCTTAACTTACCTACATTTGTTTTTTTTTGTTTCACATGATCCTCTACCTAAAGGTTGTCTGGAAGAGATCACTCCCTAGCGATAAGACCTAAATTGTACACTAGTCTCTGTAATTCAATACAAGTATAATGTTTTTGTGCAATCAAGAATATCTGTCTACTTATTTATTTTTTCTGTTTCTTCTTCTAGATCTTCTACTCGTTTGGTGTCGCCTGCGGTTCCCTGGTCACCCTCGCTTCTTACAATAACTACAACAACAACTGCCACTTTGACGCCGTCTTCGTCAGCTTTGCCAACTTCTTCACGTCGATATACGCTGGTTTCACCATCTTCTCCGTACTCGGGTTCCAGGCTGCGCAGATGGGAGTCAGCATCCATGGTGAGATTTGGTTAATAATATAAAAATAATGGTGAAGTGTCTCTTGAAGTTGTCTCCTGAACATCCTACATAATGAAAATACTAATAGCTGCCATCTGTCGACTATTCCAGCCTTAACAAATCCAAAAAATAATAGGTATAAGTATTTTCATTGAATTGAACTACAAATCCACATTCGAATGATTTTCACAAATATTGTTAAATATTGCAAGTTACCTATGCGTAGTTATATTTTTTACAAAACTTGCAGACATAATCAGTAAAAAAATATATACCTAAAAAGGGTTTGCTACTCTACCGAATGTAAGTAGTTTTTATGATTTATTAAATTACATAAAATAAAAAAATACATTGAAACTTTATATCCGTGGAAGAGGTGACGGCTTTTGTATAGGTGATCATGGAGGTTTTTTACAAGAGGGGATCGAAAAGGTTTTTTTAGGATCGGCCACGCGAAAGTGATACCGACCTTTGGCGGTGCTAGTATCCTTTGTTGTGTGAAAAACTGCTGACCTTGATAATATTTCTTTCTTACGTATTTTTTTATTTTATAACCATGCATTTAGAACCAATACTATTAATTATTAACTAGGCGTAGAGTATCCAAAAGAAGGCGTTATCCGCTATGGTTAACTTTTGAATGGTTAAATGAAATATAATATTTCTAGAAAAAGAAAAAACCTGGATAAAATATATTCCCTTCGTATTTCAATTAGCGATAGTTCTATCGACAAATAAAACCAATATTGTCTATAATCGTGGTTGAAATGCTTAAAAAGTAGGCTGCCAAACTTGAACGATTACAATTTTAGCAAGCTTGTGAAAGGTGCATGTCCGTTTAGAATTCAATTATTTGGTTAAATATATAATTTACAGTCAGCAAAGCTAAACCATTGAAATAATTGTTAGGAAGTGGTATAGTTCCCCTTCATTTAATTTTCAACTCGTCCACAAACCGGGCACCGCAAACATGTGCGCGGTTAGTTATTCATAGCGACAAACAGCGCTCGCGGCGAACGACATGGATTAGCGAGCGAAGCGGGCTGAGCGAGCGAGCGAGCAGAACACACGCGCCTGTTAATAAGCGACGAGGCGCTCTTGCACAAGCATGAACTAGTAGACCGTTTAAATCTTAGATTTTACAGTGATTGTAATTGAATAAATAATAATAATGTTCAATCTCAAATAAATTATAGTGTCTAATTTATGTTCATTAGTTTCTGAACTACTTTTTTTAAATAATACCAAGTGGTATTTAGAATACAGCTTAATTTAGGGTCAGGTCTTAGTGTAAAATGAGTCAGATATTTTCCAATTTCATTCAGTTTTTTCTAAAATATGCTTGTTTTACATGAAAGATGCTTAACGTGCCGCGCGTCATCTTGGGTGTAACGACCTTTGCCTATTTTAAAGCACTTTGTGTATTTAGGTAAACAAACTTGCGTTAACAAGGTCGTAACGTAAAACATGAAACGTCTGTTTGACATCTTTTCTGTTAATTAACAAGACTCGGGTAACTTTGACCATGTTTGCTCGTTAGGAAGCTGTGAACTAGAAATAATGTTCCAGAATTACTTGGGTCTTTCCAAAACAGAAATAAACACGTCATTATTTATCGGTATATTAATTACAGTCTCGAAGATAAAAAGGATATTTATCCCCGTTACGAAGGTCATAATAAAGCCTCTGTTATCGACCTGTCACATTATATTGGCAATCTTCTCGACTTACTGAGCGAGCATTATCTCTCTTGGAAAATAACTGAGCACCTACGTACTTACATCGTATTTGGTCATTAAGGATTTTCACGGGTAATATTCAAACCTAATCATGAACGATCCGGATTCTTTTGAATGAGTACTAAGTGAAACTTCGTTATCAATTTCAATATCATTCGATATTGATCTGCAGTAACAAAAAGTGTAACGACCTGATGTCGTGTATGTGAGATAGATAGATAAACACTTTATTGCCACAAAATAACACATTTGTAAGGAATACATGTTCTCATAAATGTACAATTTAGGCGGTCTTATTGCTAGAAGCAATCTCTTCCAGACAACCTACAGGCAGAGGAAATATGATAGGACGGGTTCGCAAGTGCACAATTAATTCAGCATTGGGAATTGTTGAGAAAGAAACATATTATAAACAAGCCGTCAATAAATAGGTGACTTACACCTGGCTGTATCCGAAAGTGCCCTTTTCTTGACTTACTGTACAGCTCACAAATACAATAATATGTTTTTTTCATATTCAATGAATTCAAATTCAACATATCCTTATTTTATAGACCTGTTACAAGTGCTTTTAAATCGTCAAGAACTGTATCGAAAAAACAAGAATATAATTAATAATAGTAATTTAAGATTTCTTCATGATAAATATCTTTTACATTGGCGCCATGTAAAACTACCATACCATACCATAAAATATGGTCTGAACTTAATTAATATTTTCACCAGATGTCGCTGAATCAGGCCCTGGGTTGGTGTTCGTCGTATACCCAGAGGCTATCCTGCAGATGCCACTTCCCCAGCTGTGGGCGATCCTTTTCTTCTTCATGCTGTTTATTCTTGGTATTGGATGTCAGTTTGCTGGCATTGAAGCCATCAACACGGCTATTGTGGACAAGTGGCCACATTTAAGGAAGAACTACTGGATGGTTAGTGAAAATAATAATGTCTTACTCGAAAAATGAACCACAGAAAAAATATTTCGATTACAAAAAAATGTAATGAATAAAAGTATCAGATTTTTTCTGTGGTCACGAATGAGTGCAGTCAAATCTGTTTTACTTGTTTTTGTTCTATTTGTTTTTGTGTTACAATTTGAAAAAAAGTACTACGTCTACAGTTTTTTCCTGCTTTTTCTTCAATACTACTCGAACTGCTTGATTTAGCACTATCGCAAAATCGGTATAATGGCTAATTATTTCGGAAGCCGTGCTGATTTTAGACTTCTGATAGCTTATCTATTGCTATTGATATCAGTCTAACGAGATGCAATAGTTATTGTTGCAGTTTGGTAGATTATTTAAAAGACGTAGTACGATGGTTTCTCAAACTTCATTCTAGGAGTACCCACAGTACTCAAAAATACATACATACAACTGTTACTGCCATGGATAACGAAACATTTGGAAGCCCACACTTTACAAAACGAATTTAAGCCGACCTGTAAAGGGCTAAACCTCGTTAGGTTGCTTGGGTTTAAATCGGTGTTTTTTATCACCGGAGCTTTCTTTATTAGCAATGAACACAAAGTAGATGTTACGACTAAAATATGAACTCAGTAAAATGCGGGTTACAAGTCAGAGTGATAAGGCCAAACCAACAAATATAAATAGTTTGCCAATGTTGCACTATTCTATTTTGCCACAAAATTAACGGAGCTGGTTTTCACAATGTTTTCCTGTGTCGTTTAGCGAGTGACATACTTGCTTTATTGAGGAAAAACAGTCTAATCCTGCCAATTGGTTACAGGTCACCGGGACGACGTGCTTCTGTTGTTTCCTGCTCGGGTTGCCCATGTGCTTCAGTGGTGGAGTGTATCTGTTCACCGTCCTTGAGTGGAACACTGCCTCTTGGGCTATCTTGCTCATCGGTATAGCTGAGGTATGTTAATAGATTTCTTAATTACAAATAAAAAAAAAATAGCAACAGGCTTATTCTATTTAAAAAAAGTTTATTAACAACGTTGGTTGGATGGTTGGATGGAATAATAATATCTAGGAAGATTCTTCACGGTTACTCTTCTAATCACGGAACTACATCAAAAAATTATTGCAGAAAAAACACAGACGCGGTTTTGAATGTACATTGTTTCCTCTAATTGTCTGCTCAATAAATACCTAATTGCTGTGATGCCTAATAATATCTTCCAAGAAATTTATCAAGCAATATTACTCAAAAAAATACTTACTTAAGAAAATAGATTTCAACAAAATGTATTATGCTTCATTTTTTCTATATAGAAAATTATAAAACAAGTCGTTGTTGGAATAGCACAACAAACAAATAAATATAGCCCAACATTCATTGTTACACGTTAGATAGAAAATAAACGTAAATTAAAATAAAACAACGGAAACAAAAGAAGGCCTTTTTATCTACCTGGAATACAAAGCTCTTGTTAATTTATCTTTGCCCCGAATGCATAATTGCTAAACCTTATTTTACTGGCCTGATTAAACACCTACATGTTTATACTTTCACATACCTACTTTTTAGTTAAATGATCATATTACATTGCAAGGATAATGAATTCTGCCACTGTCATTATATTTTTTATCGAACGATCTTTGTACTTATAATACAAAGGTAATGATAATTTTGATAATTTGAACTATCAGGTTCAAATTATTAAAAATATAATGCTAAGAATAGGTTTAACTTGGTATTCATTGGGGACCGCAAGTGTATGCACCTAAAGCTAATAGATATGGTCAACGGCACATCACGCTACCCATTTCCGGTCAGTCCTTCTTGATCTTTTGCAAAGAAACGAAAACGGAAATGGGTAGCTTGTGATGGGCTGTTGACTATACATTATAAACTCACTTTTTTCAAAAAAGATGGGCTTAAGTTAAAATTCAAATTAATGTTTGAAGTCCGTATAATACAAAGGTCCGTATAAGTTGTAGGAAATTCAAAAATGAAAAACTTCTAGCCCTGACCACACGCCGCCTTTTCTTTCGTTCTTTTTACGATGCGTGGCTTCTGACATGCAAATTTTTAACGAAAATGCCGCACGTCCCTTTTGATCAACTATACACACACAAAAAGGGCGTATTGTAAAGTTATCTAACGTTTTAAAACGAGCATGTTGGAAAAGTAACCATGGAGTTTCTTTTTCGGTCTTCTGAGTACAGATGAAGCTGTTATTATTCTGTAAATTTTTGTATGATTTCGTGTAAGATATTAATAGTAGATTGTGCAACAAGGGCTTATATAAGTGTTTTACTCGTATGTCACGGACGCTATATTAAACCCCGATGATGAGGGATTCTACAGTTTTTATTTTACTGTCGTTTATTTTGTTAGTGGCCAGTTTGACATTCGAATCAATCTTGCTTAATGATAGGCTTTCATGTTTTTCTTTTTTTTAATGTTAAAAGAAAATTAAAAAACTCACAAAAAAAACACATTGCACCTAACATTTTTGACTACACGGTTGCAGTCCAAAGTCAAATCACTTTATGCCCTAGGGCAATAATGAAATCCAGTTCAATATTATGTCCCGGTTAGACCGTGGGGCTATAATGACTTACTAAAGGAAAGGTTTGCATGACACAATAATGTGCCATTGACGAGCAGGTAGTATTTAAACTTCTTTCTTTCTGTCGATAATAGTGTTTTATTTTAATTTTCCGCTGGTTTTATTAGATATAAAATTCGCTAATAGTGCTTCAAATTCAAATTATATTTTACCAAAAGGTAAAAACTAGACAATCTCTTATTCAGCAATAGCAAATACTCCATCGCCTGCATTTCGGATGTTCCGTTAGAATCCATATTAATTACCAATCCTCTGACAAATAGTGTACTGCAGTATCGTGGAGCTACGGAATCAACCGGGCCATGGAGGATTTGGCGGACATGGGAATGAAGTTCAACGTAGTGCTCAGCTTCTACTGGAAAGCTGTATGGACCTTCATTGTTCCTTTGGGCAGTATTGTAAGTATTTTGAGTTTTGTCTGTTGTAATTTTATTTGTAATGTTAAATATTAATTTAGTTAGGTAGTTACAAGCTACCATGTTTTTAGTTTTAGGTTTTTTTTTTTGATCTGATGTTAAATTGAAGACATTTATTTTGACAAAAAAAAATGTTCTAGGGAGCAACCAAATTGTTGTTACAATACGGATGATTTTAATACAGTTGATTTTAATGTTCCTAAATTAGAACATGCAGCAGCTGGGTCCGATTCCATTACAATATTATTTATAGCTTGCTTAGCAATAAGTGTTTTTTTAAAATGATCAAAATGCTTATATTCATTTTGAATTCATTACTTACCGAAGCTTACCGAAACTAATTTGGAGTTAAGTTGGTGTTGTGATCACAAGTTTGCATCTTCTAAGCATGGTGTATTCTATACAACCATATGCTTCACTGATGTTATCTTCATAAATAAATGAAATAATCCTTGTTTACAACTTAAAAGCTTAAGTCTGAAGGCAAGTAATGGCTACGACGCTAATTTTAGCCAGGACAAATACGTTTAGTGCTAATTAATATTTTTTTCTCTTACAGGGAATTTTAGTGTTCATATTTTCTGACTGGTCTTCACCAACTTACGGGGGCTACATTTTCCCGCTGTTCGCTGATCTCCTGGGCTGGGCAGTTGGCTTCTCAACTCTCGTTCTGTTCCCGGTCGGGGTCTGCTGGGCCTTTTACCATGGATATGTAAGTAATTGTATACGTGGAATTAAAAATACTTAAAAAATCAAGTAAATTTGTCTGCTGGAGGAAATCTCTTTCTAGAAGTAAGCTCATCTGTACTTTTGTGTACAAACTAATAAATGCATAAATAAAAGTGGAAATTAGCAATATGCTCAACTTTTGCCCGCGGGCATAAGTCCAGCAGTGGACTGCAACAGGCTGATGATGATAATGCCCGCGGGCACTGAATATGATTAGGAATGTACAGCTCTACTAGAAAAGTCTATGTATATGGTAATTTGTTAAAAAAATACTAGGGATTACTAAGCATAAAAATAGAAACCTCCAAGATTGTCTTTTCCTGAATGCCCCAACCTGGCCAATTAAGTTCCCTTACCTCAACCGTAATAATTCTCGTCCCCCGTCCGAACATCATTCGCTGACAGAAGTGGCTTGACCTCAAGGGCTCTCCACCGACAAATGGTCTTCGCTCAAATTCAAGAGAATCTCAAGCAGTTCTTGTAATTATACCATTGTCATTGTGTTCATAACCACTTTTGCTACAAAAGAATATTTCATATTTTTGATGATTCTAACAGACTTTCTAGATAAGATATTATTCGTTTGAAATGAATTATTAAGTTGAGATAATAATTGATACGGAGATAAAAAATAAGCCTTCATTTTACGTCATTATGAGATAAGATTTACGTCATTGCACGTTTTATAACTGTTTTTAGGCAAAGGACGTTCGCTGTTATAGGTAATAGACAGGCCTCTTCCATACGACCTGCTTGGGTTGTATATCTTCTGGGTAGGCGTTTTACCCAGCATATGCAGTTAAAGGGTCATTTTAGCTTCAACAGCCAACAGTTATTTGAAAATTGTATTAAATATACCACGCGCGTATTGCATTTTTGTTTTTTAATCAGTATTCATAGCCTGCTAAATCATACTGCTGAACAAAGACCTCTTAACCCTTTCTCTCAACAGTACGAAGATTGGGTCCGATACAGGTAGCAGGTGTTAACTTGTAATTGCGTGATTTGTTGCTTTGCGCTGATTTTCAATAGCATTTGGAGCGGGCAGTAATAAGTACAGCAGTAAACAATTTGTTGAATGAATCAAACATCAGTGCAAAGTAACAAAACAGGCCATTAAAACTGAACGCCACTGCATACCCTGCCTGTCAGTACGGCACTTGGGCCAGCTTATTGGTCATTGTTTGAGCCTACTGTGCACTATAGTATTTTCGCGTTTAAAATTGTTTTAATTGAATTTCGTTACACGGAGAAAAACTTAGTTACATAACCTTTGCGTTTGAAATAATGCGTTCAACTAGGCACTGTGAGCTTGGCTTTCTAATTAGGAACGATTTGATTGGTTAGGGGTCGTGCCATGTCACAGGACAAGAGAAATCACTGCATTCTTAACGCAAACGGACTATAGGCATGCGGCAGGTTGAGCGGCATTTTAGGAGACGTCAGTCATTTTAGGTATTGGGCGTCTTACGGTGTTGTGAATGAGGCGGAAAGTGACTTACTCTTTGAAGATATCCTGAATCCAAAATTAAACAATTACGTCTTTAACAGTGTTCGATTATTTTTTAATTGGTTTTTTTACTTTACAGAGAGGAAAAGAGCTGTTTACTCCAACAGAACTTTGGAAGCCGGCCAGGAAACCATCGGCAGATGCAGGGTTTCATCCAGCGTTGACCCCTGAACCGGAAACTTACGAAAATGGGGGTTTCGAAAACGAAACTAAATAATAAAACCATTTGATATCAATATTATTGTTTTATTTTATGGCACAGTTTAAGGTAATTTTTTGGCGGTGGTAGTAAAATTTGGGCTGCCTAGATAGGCCGCTTAGAGCCAGATCCTGACACTAACAGAGCTTGTAGATACTATACAGTTTAGAGACTAAGAAACATACTCAAATATTTCTTACCAAATGAAAGTGATTCTATCTGTTAAGGAAATATATACGAGCACTGGGAATGCTAGTTTTGCCCGCCTGGTATGCGCACCGTGACAAAATTTCGTCACACGTTTTCTATTGCCACATGAGTAGTTTAGGCACTGGGCTAGGCACTGGGCTAGGCACTTAGGCACTAGGATAATTTTGTCACGGAATGCCTGGAAGACAGTTTGATTGTCTTCCGGCAGCCGTGACAAACTTTACTTTTTGTGCTCTAGACAAAATCAATGCATTGCACTAAAGGAACAAGATAAAAAGTAATAATTTAGGACATCATTTGTAAAACTAGTTTTTATCAGCCTACTAGTGATTACCTACTTCTTACGGATTAATTTTCTCGACCATGCCTTACCGGTTCTTACGTTAAAATCACTTAGTCACTTTCCGAAGTCAAAGAAGTTAAATCAGCTCCATAGTAGTGATGCAAGGGCTGGTGCAAGCGCAGTTATTGCAGTCGTAAAACAGGTTTTAGCGGCGCGAGTTCCGCGGCACATTCTGCAGGACAGACTTATTGGAGCGAGCGGACTGAACCCAACTAAGACGAGGGTGCAAGTTTTAAGAGGTCTGCTAAATATTTCATCAATATAGCTTGAAGGTTTAGTGCTATCTGCAGTGGGCGTCGTTTGGCTGATATGATGATTATTTAAAAAGGTAGGAAATATGAGCGCTAGTCCTGAAAATTCAAACCTTTGGCGCTCTAGACAAGATCTACCCAATATTTATGACTTGATATTGTACACATTGTTGTTTCAATACTGGTAGGTACTTCCTTTTGCGGTGTTATTTTCTAGACGATGCGGGAGAATTCTAGGGTTTAAACATAACTTTGCCCCAAACGAAACTCAGCTCCATGGTAGTGATGCAAGGGCTAGTGGAAGCGCAGCTATTGCAGTCGTAAACAGGTTTTAGCGCCGCGAGCTCCGCGGCACATTCTGCAGGATAAACTTATTGGAGCGAGTGGACTGAACCCAGCTAAGACGAGGGCGCAAGTTCTTTGAGATTAAAAACGAAAAAAAATAAAACTTTGCAACATTCAGTTGTCCGTAGTGGTCAAGATCGAGTCTACTTCCGTTATCCAGGTTACTGGTTTTTTTCATTGTTTTTTATCATTGAACAGTTTAGCGGCTAGTAGTGTGATGAACACGCCGAGAAGTATGGTGAAGCATGCTCTTAGTTGAACTATAGAACATAGAAAGTATCTTTTTGCTAAAAGGTTCACGAACCATATCAATGCCGCATTGTATACCCACATTTGGCCAGAGTGGTGATTGATCCTTTTAAGTTATTGCCCTTTCAATTATTGTTCATTTATGGTAAAAATCACTTGTTGCCAATGCCTTCCGTTTAGTGGTTTTTGTCTTCCTCCGTGACGATAGACTAATGACTTACTTCAGGTACCAAAAGGTAAATCTTATCACTTAGACCCCAAGCGAGTGCGTTTGACTGTCGCCACTTTGAGAGCGTAGTGTTCTTGGCGGAGTTTTCTTTATTTATACTTTATAGAACTTTCCCAACTTCCTATATTTGAGTGAGTGACTTGTCGTGTAGTTTCCAGGGAGTTGGATTCTTTCATATTGTATCGAGTAGTTTTGTGTATTATTTCATAACTTTTGCTATTACTTGTAATTTTTGGAGTGGATTGTTGCCCACTTTTATGACAACTTTGCGACGCGATGGATGGTTTTCCTCTCACCATTAATATTGTCCAGGCTCTCGTAGTAGCTATGAAGTTAAGTGATTCTGTTTGGAATACGTGAGGTCTTGATCTGGAGAGTATATTCATTTATTTATTAGTTTGTACACAAAAATAAAGTTACATTGAAAATAATTAGAACACAAAAAGTACAGGTGAGCTTATCTTTAATAAGAGATTTCTTCCAGCAGACCATGGTGACAGGATCTTTCTTGGCGGAGGGATAATAGGAGCCTAGAACTACCCAAGGAGGATCAAAAATTAAGGAATTATAAGTATTTGCTTTATGACGACAACAACTAGTAGACAATATGCAACTTCACTACATAGAATAAAAAAAGTCGCTTTCTCTGTCCCTAGATCCCTATGTATGCTTTAATCTTTAAAACTACGCAACAGATTTTGATGCAGTTTTTTTTTTGAGAGTGATTGAAGAGGAAGGTTTATGTATATTATAATAACATCCCATTGCACCCGTGGGAAGCCGGGGCGGGTCGCTAGTAAGATAAAAACAATGTTTTTAAATAAATACATAAAATCCAGCACTCTTTACAAGACTATGAAAAGTCAAAAAGGAGATGATGTACCAATACTTCGGTTTTATTGAACCAAGCATTATTGAAACTATCAAAACAACATTAGATTTCCTGGAAACAATCTGTCTCATTCGAAATTCCAAGAGGAGCTGAGAATTAACCCATTTAAAGGCTAGGTTAATCCTCAAGTATTCTTGGTCACGAAAGTGGAACACGAATGGCTAAACTGGAGCGAGGCGTAGGTCAACAGTAATCTTGACTGGAACTTGTCAATGTTGTAAATAGGTTGAGTGTTTATTGATAATGCTTCGGCAACTTTTTCAAGTTGTATCGTGTTTTCTTTTGGTATCGTATTCTCGCAAAAGACAAATACTAAGCTTTTATCAAGAATACCTAGACTTTCAGTACAAACTGTATTTTGAGACTTCAAGTGTTTTTATTATTATATACTGAAACAAAATAAACGTTTCAGCGAAAAAATAATTATAGGCATAATTATTTTTTCGATGAAACGTTTCTAGGCATTCTACACCAAGATCGTCGAGCCTGAAGAAAATAAGGTTATTTAAAATAATTGTTAATAAATATTACAAAATTATAGTTAGTTTTTGGGAGCTTGTTAGACAAAGCCGTACAAGTTACATTAAAACTTTGAAATATAATATTTTTAAAATGCGTATGTCGTCTTTCATCATGTCTCTACCCACCTATTTCCACAAACGCACTTTAACGCAACGCACAAACATGTATTTTGAACAAAAAAATGGTGCTATTAAAACAACATTGGACTCCAGGAATTTATACAAAAAAATATGAATTTCAATACTAAGATAGTAAAGATCGTCTAAGCTGAAATGACGCGCCCCTCCGCCGCATCTTCGCAACAAGAGTGCTGGCTTGTATGCGTAGATGAAGTAGAGGGGCGCATCATTCCAGTTTAGACGATATCTAAATGTCTTTCATTTATCATAAGATTCATGTTTTCTTACAACTCAATACCTGCCCGCTACTACAAATTGAAATAAGATGCTTAGTTTCAACTCCTTTTGTGAGGCATTTTTTTTAAAACTCAGCATTAATTCTGAAACGAACAATCAAAACGAAACGAACGTCGCTCATCTACAAGTACCAACGTTGTACGGTCAGCATCAAAATTATCGGCTAGCACCTTTTTGACCACTTTGTTAGCACACAGCAGGTCTACGTGGCGCAGTTGTGACAGTGGATCGGCAACGATCGATGTTGTTAAGCACCACACACTGGGTCGGAAATAAGATGGGTGGTCAATTTGGGTTGGAGTGGTCACTGTAACCCAAATTTAGTGATGTACTCCATGCTTTGGAACAAACGTTAAGAACATAGTTGGTCCTGGTTGACGTCGCTAGATGTCAGTCGTTAAGCCTTGTCGGAGGCCTTAGGATGGCTTAGTAACATCTGGCATTAATGTTGCTCACAAACCTTACACCCATCCAAAAATCCGCACTGAGCCCGCGTGTCGGAGTATGGCTCACTTCACTTCATAGTTGAGGTGAGGCCTGTGCCCAGCAGTGGGACGTTTATGTTAGCACACAAAATTTCGATGCTGACTGTACTAGCACGTTACGTAGGTACGATCCCCTGTTGATTCGTGCTGCATCGATTGTCTGTTTGAATTTCGCTTGCGAGATAATGGATTGATTGAACAATAAATATTACATTCGGCGGTTCGTGTGCACACGTTATGAGATTGGCTGGTAATCGCGAAAGAACGGAATGATTGCTCTGATATTGGATGTGGGCTTGCTATGTGAAAGTGAGGCTTTTGTTTTCTTTTTCGCTGCGAAGGTTTTATGTAGGTGTATCTTCTACTCGGTCTATACTCGTACTAAAGGGGTTGGTCCACCAACAGCGAGGAAACGGCTAACTATCGTCTATAATCTTGCTCAAGTAATGTACAGTACATATACATTCCGTGTAAACAAAAGAGATGCAAATATAAAAAGTTTATAGATAGCTGTTCACACTGGCCGGCGAGGATTCGCTCCACTAATTCGTCGCGGCGACAAGAGCTATCAAAGATAACCCTCGCTTTAAGCAGTTGTCCTATCGGCAGCGATGAACGAGAAGCGAGTGGAGCTAGAAACTAGAAACGAGTTGGCGAGGATCGGGAAGCGGGTGTAGTTCTAATAGTTTTATCCCTGGGCGAGTGAGCGGGTGTGCGAGGGATTCTGGCTATTACTCGCGTGGCTGCCTGCTATATAAAGACGTACTGTCCAAAAATCACCACTACTTTGTCTCTCAACGTGAGTTCTGATCGCCAAGCGAGTATTGCTGAGCGAATAATATCTTTGATAACTCATGTCGCTCAGCGACGAACTAGTGAAGCAAGTCCTCGCGAGCGGTGTGAACAGTCAGCGATGAGCTATTATTATAAGCATCTCTTTTAATTACACGGAACGGTATATCTTTTGTACGTTTCTTGATCGAAAAAATAGTCTATAGTTTGTCGCTTCCTTGCCAGCGGTTGGAGCACCCTTTCGACAGAACCTAATAGGCCAGCGACAAAACTACCGGAACTACACACGCGTTTTCCGCTGTTTTTCAACTAGTTTTATTGTTTTAATTTTATTCTCCTCGTTCCTCCTTCATCGTCAGTGGTCGGACAACTGCCATACACAGTTGTATAAAAACATTTTGACAAAAATCCAAAACCTAATTTAATTCTCTAGTCCGATGTTTCGACTATTCTGTCACAGTCGTGATCACGGCTACGAGTTGCAAATCATTTCCGTTGTTTATCTTGCTTTAGCCAAATGATATTTCTCTGCAATAGAGTAAGGAGAAGGAAATGGGTAGCGTGATGTGCCGCTGACCGTTACACATCATGTTTGTCAACCCAATTCAGTACAATTTTACAGTTACAATTGAACTTAGTCATTTTCACTAACATCTAGGAATGTTAGGTTCTTTAAGAAAATTTAGTTTAAGTTTTCATGTGCGGGTAAACGATGTTGATTAAAGCTTAAGTTTGAGAACATCTGCCAGGCTATTTCCAATTCAACTTACAGATTGTAATAACCAGCTGGACAATGTCGGTGTTAGTAACTCAACTGTTTTGAGCATAGACAGACAGTCTGAAGGCACAACAGACGAAATGCTATAAATATTGTTTTAAGGATCTATGAACCACACCATAGAAAAAGTCCAATGTTTCCATAGTTTACTCTATTTAACTAGACTGATGCGAACTAAAACTAACTGGTTTCGATTTTAGCCTTAAATGAACCATAATTATTCAATGGCCGGTATTGTTCTATTAACAAAATAATCACTGATTACACCGATGTTCATGATATCAAAATGATTAAAATACAATTCAATAACCGGTTATTGACTAAGCCTCATTGAAAACACTAATTACATTCTACAAAGCCTGCTGAATAGGCAAATTCAAATAAATTACATGCGTTTTTTGTGTTCCAATATATTCCACAAAACGAGATTGCAAAGTTAAATTTGCAAGGAATACGAAATTACAGTACTAGTAACGCAAGCTGGGAAAGATTAAAAAATAAACAATCCAGGGCTGGAGCACAGTACACAGAGAACAGTAAAATATCTACACACAAACGTGCCGCTCTCGGTTTAAATGTGTGCGTGCGCGTCGCGCGCCTTTTAGGCACGCGATTTCACGCACACGCTAGAATAAAATACGGGGAGATAAGGTGGCAATAAGGTGGCGGCAGTACGTATGGGCTGTGCCGCGTGTCTGTGTACACGCTAGGCTAAAACAGGCTAATAAGTCGGCGGCTGGCCATAGATAACCTACCGTTTATACTGTGGCCGGAGTTAGCACCGAGTTAACGCCAACGACGGGATACGCTGCACCTGCTCTGAAACTTTCCAACAATCTCCTCACAAACTATGTTTTGCGTTCTATTCTACTTGCTGATTTCTTTGAACTCCTGGACATTTTTGAAGTTTAATTTATGTGAATTCAGCTAGTATGTTGTTTTATTGTCGTTAGAAATCTTTTGTGTTCTATCGCATTCAGCCGAATAAATGTTTCAGATTATTGGTTGATTACTCGTGGACCAGACAATTTGTCTGACCAGTCTTGGCGATTGGATTCACCACGACATAGTAGGTTTTTCAGTTCATAAGACTATTCTGATGATACCATAACCTACCTAAGTACCATAAATATGACTTCATTATCCATAGTTACTTAGTTGTAACTGAGATCAATTGAAACTTATGATTATGAAAATCAAGTGATTGAGAACATCGTAGCCGAGCCGAAGGTTATTGGATAAATAAAATCTGCTAGGCTCCATTGGCTTTATCACGTGGAGGGTAAGCGTCCAGTGCGGTGACCCAGGTATCTCTGGGGGGACCAAGTGGTAAAGTATTGAGAATTGGCGTAAAGCCGTGCCGAACATAGAAAAGTAGGGATCGTATAAGCTGAAATGACCTGCCCCTCCACCGCATCTGCGCAAACAAAAGTGCTCGCTTGTATGCGTGGATGCAGTGGAACTTTTCTCCTCTAAAACTGCTTTACATTTTTTAAATTCTAGCTTTTGTTTGCAAATCACAAATATCCTTACTTTATAGTTTTCATCGATTTATGTATAACGAATTCGGAGATGGCGAGCGTTTCGGTGAAATTTAAACGTATAATGGTTGTTTAGGTTACATTTTCTATCCAAACGAAGCCTAAAGCAAGAGTTTTGAGTTTCATTCTGATAACTTCCGATTCCATTATACGAGTTTCAGCAGCTCAATTCAAAATTATATTGTTGGAAACACTGAAAATCAAGGTTTTGCCAATATACCATTTAAAACAGACTAAAACAAAAAAAAACTCATATTTGAACTATTAATTTACTAGTTGATGTCGCCATTATTACGAATGGCATTAATTAAGTAAAAAATAAATCGCCATCGACGCTCGTGCCGTGTAGTGCCGGCATGTAAATAGCCCTACCCCCCTCTTCCAAATTCACGTGGGTGTCGTAAGAGCCGACTGAGGGAAAACTGCCACCAGGAGTTGGGCAGCAGCCTCTCCACACAACAGCAGGCAATACTGCGATTGTCAACCCGCCTGCCGAGTGTGGCCATTATGGCAAACCCCCGCCCCCAAAATTAAAAGCTCATGGGGGGAGGCCCATGCCCAGCAGTGGGAGTTGTTCGGCTGATATGATGATGATGATCGGCGCTCGTTAGAGTTGATCTTCTGAAATTAACTTACCCTGTCTATGTAGTAGTTTATTCACTTGATGTGCATAAATAGTTAATATCTCTGAATCTATCGAGATGAACGGGCGTAGCTTGAACTAATTTTGCAGCGCTGAATTTTCGATGGTATTTTATACCCCAGAAGCCGTCTACAAACTAATTACTTATTCATGTTTGGGACAGAATCGTTAAATGGTACTGGTGAAAAGTTTCATGAAACTTAGCCTGTCACATCATCCCTTTTGGGTATGTTTGTTACATTTGAGTACACATTATAGAAAGTGAATTTAGGTGTTTATGTCTCCAATGGATCAAAGTAAAATCTTATGCATGAATTAATTCATTAAATAAATGTCTCTTATTAGACCACTCAACGAGTAAGGTTTTAACCTTGTGCTAAGGAACCCAACGATAACTGTTAGGTATCACCAACACCCAGTTACAAAAATTTTAAAGCTAAACATATTTGCTTTGCTCAACTCAAGGTACGATTTTGTCTAATATTATTAGTTAGTTCAAAATATTTTGTTTCATCTGAGTTCACTTATAAAAACTGAAGGGATATTTCTACAAGAAAATATGCCTTGAAAAGCCTTTCCTTCACTGTCTACATCAACATTTAATGCACTTTCAGCAGAAAAGATTTTCTTTGCATGAATTAATTCATTAAATAAATGTCTTATATTAGGCCACTAAACGAGGAAGGTTTGATCTTGTGCTAAGGAACCCAGAAGCAGAGAAACTTAGATCTGAAAATATATTTCTATAAGAAAATGTGCCTTACAGAGCATGCATTCCTTCCTTTACTGTCTACATCAACATTTAATGCACTTTCAGTTTCTTAGACACGCAAGCAAGCGGTGATAGTAGATAACTTTGAGTTATAGGCAAAACGGTCTGCAAAAACACAGACTGCGCCGAAAGGTGCAGTTAAGATATTAAAGACAATTTGTTACAAAGAAAGTTCTTTTTTAGTGCCACGCTTTCATGCAAGGGGAAAGTTGTTAAATTGTGCCAGGAAATTCACCAGGTTATAAAAGTTAGTCTCGTTCTGAATGTTTGAAAGTAACTCAAAAAGCTGAAAGCCATAGAGCGACTTTTGAAGGCTTTGTAGGAATCAAACGATTAAAATACGCAAAGTGTAGTCGACTGGATATGTGGTTTACTTCAACAATTTTTAGCCCCTTTTTTATTGAATATATTGCAAAAACTAAATATTTAAGAACTACGTTCTTCAACATGACATGTGAACTTGAAAACAATACATCTATCAGATGGTAAAGTTCTAGTTTCCAAACAAACCTTTACGAAATTGAAAACTATCCAGACGGTCTCGTGGCAATGTGACATTAACATAAAAACTCAAGTTAAGACTAATAATATACCACGACATGCTGTTTCGCTACACTGAAAAGAAAGTCATGTTTCGCATCGTAGAGAGAATTAATCAATATAGACTTAGAAATCATTCGATGACCTGTTAATTACACTGCAAAAAGTGGACTGCCGAACTTTTTAATATTTATTATCTAATGCCACAGCCTCTATTATGCGGTCCTGCCACCAGCTAGGCACACCGCACACCTCAACCATTGGGTAGCACTGGTCATAATCCAACATGCAGGCTCAGTGTAGATTGTTTAGAGGGCTCGAGGGGTGTAAGGTTGGCGATGAACTTTCCTGTTAGATGTTATCAAGCCGCCCTCATTCTTCAAGCTAGGCTTAACGACTAACCTATTGTGATCTCAGGTTTCGCTCTAACCACGGAGATGTCCGACATGAGACTCTAATCTTAATGCTTTAATGTGAAATTATTATGTTGCGAGACAACAGGCGGCTATGAACCCCCATACGAAGCATATGAGCGAAGCATAAGCATATACGAAGCAGTTCCAGTGTAACCTCTTAAAATTATAATTATTCTACCTTAAATACACTGCTCAAAAGTGTCTAGGGATATCTCAAGCATTTTCATACAAAGTATAGCTATTAGGGAGGCTGTAAATATTAAAATATTGATACCAACGTAGAAATTTTTAGAACACAGAAACTGCTTTATCTGCCTTTTCAGATTGTATAAAGAAATTCGTTGTAGTAGCATTATTGTACAATCGTAAGGACGTTAAAAAAAGACAGATTTTTATTTTAAAAGGTGTCAAAATTTTAGCAAAATCAAACGTTTTTTTTTTTAAATATTCTTAATCTTTATCTTATGCCTCTGTCCTCGCGTTATTCTAAGATAATGCTCAACTTGTAAACAAACTTAACTTTATGAAATATTTGAAAAATGATATCCCTATGATATCCCTAGACAGTTTTGATGTGTGTAGGTACCTAACAAATGTAACCAAAAAAAGTTGCTCTGCTTCTTGTACTTTCAGTATGACATGCCCCTTGCCGTACATTTAACCAAGTTAAGATCTTCAGAATAAATTTAATATTACATAATAACTTAAGACAATTTACAACATTATACACAAACAACAGAACCTCCTGCACCGTTGTCGAGCAAAACTCGGCTCGACACGTCACTTGTCACTCAGTATTAACTCCCCCGGGCTGACCTCCCATCTGATAAATGACTGCCGACTCCGGAGTTACGAGGGTTGCCTTATATGACATAGTTAACATCCTATAAATATATCATACTTGTATCTATTCGCTCGTGGAAGGCGAGCTAAGAATTTTCCAGTTATTGTAGAAAGCTTTGGGATTTCATTCTGTTTTAATAAGGTATTGAAATATTGAACATGAAGACCTCATGGTGAAAAGCGCTTGCCATCCCTCTCCAGGTTTTCCCGAAGAGACATGGAGTGCATCAGTAATGAAATAAATGCATGTGAAATAAATGCAGTGCATCTGGAATAAATCCCAGGGGGCAGCAAGTGCAAGTGGCAGTAGGCGGGGCACATACCTCGAAGAACTGATGGCCGTTGAGGCTGAAAAGTCATTAAATGGAAACTGTACACGGCAGACGCAGCGTGGGTTCGCAGGATTTTGATGGACGCAGGAAACCTACAGCCGGTCGCGGTGGACGTCATATTATACGCTGATGATGATACACAGCAGGACTATACCACTACTACCTACTAATTTGATTGACAGCTAACGTTGAACTTCTGCAGTATAAGTATTAAATACCTTTCTTAAGGTTTTTAGCCTACGGTATGCGTTCTCGTGTAGCAGTTTCAATCGAATTAAATCGTAGAGTCTTGCTGTGAAATGAAAGACTTGTATTACGCCACTTACATCAAGCGGTTTCTGCACTCAGATTAAATGCATTTTAAGTGCTCTTGGTTCATGATTAGTATGGAAAAACAGTATACTCTCGCTGCCGCACTGCAGCAGTCCCGCATTAAAATGCTCAATTTGGAACGTCCTTATGATTGGATGACGCAGCGGTAAATTTCAGGCTGAGGGTTCAATTTTCAGATTAGGCAAAGTATGTTTTTATGTTCTGATTATTCAAACATAGCCAGGCTCAGTTCCGGGTTTAGAAGGCACTTTTTATAGCATATCAATTGTCAACGGTTTAGGTTTAAATGTACATTTAAAATTTACGTGACGGAAATGGGATTAAAATTGTTGTACGAGAGTATCTTTTTATTTTAAAATTGGAAGCTCAAACTTTTAAATTATATCTTACTCATTATTTGACACAGTGGTTTATCCGATTCGAGATCTTTATTGCGTGTCACGTCACTCATGTACTTGTATATAATAGGTTTGCGATGTTAGTCTTTTTTTCGTGGCGAAATCCACATGGATGCCTCGCCATCTAGAACGACGATGATTTTATTTGGTGGTTAAATGGTGTTGCTCTGTGTGGGTGGTGAGTCCATCACGCTGCCACGTGGACTGCTCTTAGCTTCCCGGCGGTTCCTACCTCCGGAACTAAGCGCCCTCACGCCTGGTCGAGAACTGATGAGGGGGAACGTTAAGTAAATGCGACATCCTTAATTAAGCGTTGCAAACATTCCACTTCAGGTAACAACATGGTTCACCTTAAAAGCTTATTGAAACTTAGTGCAAGTTTGAATTAGTATCTGCGCAAAAGAAGCACTGTAAACAGCCGTTAAGTAAATAAAATTCCACCTAATGCCTTTACTCTTAACGTAGATCATTCCGTTATCCACCAGACGCCAGTCTCAGATTTAGTACCCTAAACTCCTAAACTGTGCAACACCGAAATAAATTGCCCCGTTGCTTATCTGGTCTGTAGTAATTAAATATAACAAGGTGCTGACCGATTTATGACTCCCGAAGGTACTGTTCCAGTGGTTTCTACAGCCACTTTCCTGCAAACAAATACAAAAGCTTATTTCTTGACCCATAAGGCTCAGAGTCCAAAGGCTTAATTGCTTGTTAAATTGGTCCTGGTCTGATCGCTTGAGCTTCTCACAATGTATTTTAAATTCGAACATAGTAAATATAAATAAAATGACGACAGTTTCGCTGAGGGATTCGAGTATAAAGAGGGGTTTTGTATTCGTAATAAATCACATTTTAATGATAGCCTTTTTCAAAGGTAGGCAAAGTAAAATATTAAAAAACGATAATATTTTTCTGATCAAATTTTTATTATTTCAATCCAGAAGCAGTAACATAAGTATTTCATTTCACTGATGTTGATATTTTGGAATTCTTTTCATTTATTTAATCCTCACTGTACCAACAAATGTGCAAAGGTGGACTTCATGCTCAAATCTACCAACCAATCATAGTTTTAGACAGAATTACTGTTTTCAAATCCCCTTTTAATAAAATATCTATTGCAAACTAAAAAGTTCGAACTAGTTTCCAGTAAAGTTGTTTACTGAACACAAAGTAAGCATCCTGGCCAGATTTAAACTCAATAACATAAGGTCTCAAAGCTCGAGTATCTCATAAACCATCATTACAAAATAACAAAAGAGGTAGTTTATCTAAAGCCAAGTCCACACCGTAGACACAGCTCGTAAACAAGCGTTCACACAATACGAATTAGCGCATTTACGGCGTCAGTAACGCACATAGTTGCAGTTACGAACTGCGCTAACCGCGTCACAACTATTGGAGCGGTAGTAAAATAAACGTGTAAGTACTCAGTACATTTGCAGTTACTGCCGTGTAACTCTCACACTGATTCTTGTGAAACAATTAGGTTTAACTTTCAAATAAATGGTTATCTTTGTCCAAACATACCTCAATAAGCTGAGTTTCATTCTCAGGTGACAAAAACGAATACACGCTATCGTCGAAAATCATGAATACCTTACAGGGTTTTCAAGACCTGCGACTGTAGCTGTTGCTGTTTTAGTAAGTAGACTACTCAGAAGCACACATTATTACCGAGCTGCTAATCGTTTGATAGCGCGGAGAACCGATGGCCGTTTATTTTTATTTATTTGTTTGTACACAAAAAGACAATTTACAATTAACAGTTTAAAGGACAGCAAAAGTACAGGTGAGCTTATCTCTAAAAAGAGATTTCTTCCAGCAGACAGAAAAATGTTACGAGTGACAGTCTGAGACAGCTGCGTACAAAACAAAAAGCTAAATTAACTAAAACACATTAAAAAAATATGGATACTTACACATTAAATGCTATGGGGTGTTGGGGCGGAAAGGTTCTCGAATGGCGGACGCGTACCGGACGACGTTCCGTGGGCAGGCCCTCCACAAGGTGGACCGACGATCTTGTCTAGGTCGGGAGAAGCCGCTGGATGCGGACAGCGCAGGACCGATCGTTGTTTAGATCCTTGGGGGAGGCCTATGCTCAGCAGTGGGCGTCGTTCGGCTGACATGATGAATCGTTTGATATTTTCCAGCACTAGTAAGCCACATTTTTTATCATCGATCACAAAATAAGCTTGATGACAAAGCTGAACTACGACGCTCCGTTCCTCCCCATAGATTTTATGTGTTTTTTTATGATGAAAAATAAGTTTATAAATGAAATAATAAATTTGACAAATTAAGCATGATCCTATAACGAGGATGCATTAAAACGTTTGCAAGGACATAACTTTTAGTCGTTGTTATTTTAAACCTAAATACAATTTTATTCATATTGTGTTTAGGTTCAACCAGCAACAATGTTTCCTCGGTAATTTTTTCTGCTTTTTGCTACAATTAAGCCATTATAAAAATGATTGCTATCTTACGTCATGCTATAAATTCACTTAGTGCCTAGATTGCAAACAGCAAACGTGATATTGCAACACCATGCGTTATTAGTTGTTTTCCGTGAAGCAATCCGAATCTTACTCCCCCAGAATAGGGATGTTTCTCTGAAATTCCCGAACAAACAGTCAGTAATCCAACGCTGCCAAAATCCGGGGCTGAATCTGGCAATCAAAGGTTTGCTCCGGATTTCCTCCACGAGGATTACTCACCTGCTTACGAACAGCAAAGGCTTACCTGCTTCGACTAATGTCGTTCAAACATTGATTTACTTCTACTGATAAGCTGTTAGTGAATAATTAATACAAACACTTATCAAATTACTATTAAAACTGACTTTCTACCAAAATAGAGTTCTTGAATTCCGTTTTTTGTAATTTCTGCAAATGATTTCTGCATTATGATTAAATACTTTTTCTTTGTGCAATGTAGTCTTTACATTGTAGATATTACTTGAATGATATTTTTGATCATCATATTTATTTTAATCTGTTCTTCGCGTATTTTGTATATTTACTATTAGTAGGTATTCTGTAAAGTTTTAAAATTTTGTTATCAAACAATAAGCGAGAAAAATTCAGTGACTACAGACGTGAGGTTTAATTCCCCATGATAAAACACAGCAAATATTATCGTGTGATGTCAAAATTAACTAGTTTCAAGAAGTAATTCCGCAAAAACGCTCTCACTGCCACGAAATAAGTAGATAAAATAATTATGTCCTTTGTAAATTTTCACAACGCAATACATCTTATCTATTTTATTTTTGAAGATATTTCAGGTTTATTTGGACCATAAAACTTTTGTTCTTTCGGTTCAGCCATGTTGAAAATGTTTTTAAGATAACTTAATACTAATTGGTTGTAAAATTTCATTTTTCCCTTAAACAAACCACTAAAGAAGATTGAACATTATCTCAATTGGAAACAGAAGTGGAAACTTTCCAATCCTTTGTTAAAAACTGCTTTCTTATCTAAATCCAAGAAAGTCAATTAGTATTATCAGTGAATGCAACTGGTAAAAAGTTATTGGATTAAACGAAACGTTCTTTCTTTGGGTGATGCATCTTTAATTAAACTTTAAGCCGCCAGATCCCGAAGGCATCTATTGGGAGCAAAAACATTGAGTGATGTTTTATGGATGAGGCAGTTTCAATGATATTGGAAAAGAAAAAACGTCAATAGCTGGCAGTGTGCTTGATGTGGCACCTGAAATCAGAACTTCGAACACCTGAGCAAAGCATTGACAGTTTGAGACGACACTGCGTAACATTCGCCTCGTTTACGCTCTAGTAAATAATCATAGCACGATCATACTATCTTGTAAATTATAGGTACGTACGCTAAAGGACAATTTTATACTTCGCATCAGTACTGACATAACGTATCTACCTCTTTTAAATATCATTGGGTAGTTTAGATAAATTGAATGCTGAGCCCTGTGGTCAAAAGTTATGCTTAAAATTTTAGCCTAGGTCAAACATGGAAATGTTTGATTGTCATTATCTCCAAGAGTATGTAAAAAAGGTGTCTAAGTATGAGGCTTATTAATGACCGTAAGTACATAGGTAATTGTTTGATTTTAAAATAATTAATTTCTGAGCATTTCATTAGAAATGGTCAGAAATTGATGATAGAATATAGAAACTTGTTGTCGTTGACAGCGAAGCAAACTAAAATTTATTAAAAGGGGTAAATATATTTCTTACAAATCCAAAGACATCTTTATAAGACAGTGACCTATCAAATCAAAATAGAAAACTAACCATAATTTTATGAGAAATATTAACTCGGACACCTGTAAAACTCTCGACAGGTTTGAACTACATTTTTCCCGGCCTGGGATATGAGCCTGTAACTCTGTTCACATAAATACATTTTTAAATGGTATCAATGGGTACCATTTAGATGCAAAATATAAGGAGAAACGTATGTAACTTTAAATAATAACATTTCTTGACAGGAAAAAAATGCCGCATCCACTTTTACTACGTATTGTGAATTAAAGTAGCAGTAGCTCTCAGATAAAGTCAGCCTTCTGGACTCATTTAACTTGTTACTCCCACTGGCTTTAGCCCATTCATTTCGTTGCCTTTTCAGATTTCGCTCTGTTATGATCAAGCCTTGACTTATTTACAATAATTGGCTTAAAATATTTTTCGCAACGGCTTTTGGATCTGGGACACGAATCTTTTAGTTAACGAGTAGTATCAAGGCTCACCGAACGAAATATAATTCTTTGCTAGAGTCATATTCCGAATCCACAAATCACATATTAATCAATGTGTTAGGTGCGCTAATATTTTCTTAGTAATTTAGTATATTTTAACAAAATATTTGAAAATTAGGTAATAGTTATTACAGATTCGAATAGTCTAGTTCTTTTAACAAAGTTTGTATATTTTCACGGATTAACTTGAAATCTACTTCACAGATTTAATTTATGTTATTTTTTTATTTTTTCAAGTAAATAATTTATAATGTTTATGCGTTAAGAATAATTTGAAAAAATCTATAGACACTAGAAATAAAAGGCGGAAAAGAAGTCTGTCGGGACATCTACGAGTAGTACATTAATAATAACCAGTTTTAGAAGATAAAAACAGAACAATTGGGATAAAATCTATTTAAAATAAATATGTGATTAAGATTTTACTTTTTCGCGGTGGGTATAATAAAAGAAGTCCAACTGCTCATGCTTGCTTAGGATTAAAAACTATCAAAATTATTAAAAACACGAGCTGGAGATATTATGTCTGAAACATCACACAACCTTATGAAACTCTTAAACCGCTCGCCTGCTGATATAATTCTTATTAGAATTTAAAAAGCTACTCAACTCAGAATGAGGTATGAGAATTCGAGAAGTACTTACTTTTTATACAGAATAATTTAATATGATTGCTTTTTCAATAACAATATTTCTGCTTTTTTCAAACTTTTTATTAGGCTCTTTTGTTAATAATCTATGCTAACGCGATTCTATGTTAATAAAAAATGTTACTTCTCATGAATTTAACAGTTATTTCATAACCGACTCTTAAATTTATGTGCAATTTATGTTTGAAATATAACATCACGAACGCTGTAAAACGCGGTAATATGATTTTAACGTAGTTAATTCTTTATGATGATGAAAATTTAGGATTAACGATGTATTAGAGTGTAATGTCGATTGTGCTACAATTTGTTGTGTTTCCTTTGTATCCCGGTGTCCAAAGTGCTGTTCAAAATGTAAATGTCTATTAACAACGTTCAGGAAAGGTGTTCGCTTTCCAATAAATTCAAGGTGCTCTATAATACTTGGTTTATTTCTCAAGCATATTTGGGTCCTTAATTTACACCCGGTTTTTAAAACAGCGTATTTAAGGCATTATGAAGACCTCATAGAAGAGTTTGACTAGCTTGGTACCAACTGTGTTATTGTGGTTGTCAACCTCTTGGACCTCACTCGTTTTATCTTCGCCTTCCTAACGGACGAAATGATTTTGAAACTTTGATTAAAACTACTTAATTTTTCCAACCTTTTTCGGACTGCGAGATCTCTTCTATCCTAAAACTAAAGATTAATAGTCAATTTAATTTTTTGCGGGGGTTGAGCCCGCCCCAGGCCTCCCTTTGGGCGGGCTATTAAAGCGTAAAAATAGCGTATTAGAAGAATTCATAAATTGACAAACTAAGATAAAGACCTTGGAAAAACACAAATGTTTTATGACTTCATTTTACTATTTCTTATACCTCAAATAACTTCCTTCGAAAATGCTCTTTTCCTGCAAAACCATGGTCATTTATCACGTTGAAGACTTGAAGTTAATGCTGATAGATAGACAAGGTATAACGAGGAAAGAACGGTTCTTAGACTATAATAAAAATAATAACTACAAAGACTTGAGAACTGTTGAAAGAGTAACTTCATGAGGAAAAAATTAGGGTTCCTTAGATCTATTCACAAAAGAATATTCTGTTTCCTTTCGAGATCTTTTGAGATTACCTATAAAAATACTATTTTAGACGTACTTTCTTTAGGTTAGATTCATAGTAATAAAAGTTTGAATCTTTCTAAGCTTATTTGAGTTGCCACTGTGTTATATCTTTATCTGTTTTATTCTTAATAAGGGTTAGTTATTTGATTATTAACCTTTTTTATTTTCTTTATAGGAAAATTAGTAAAAAATAGATAATGGATTAATATTCTTTCTTTTATTTTGTTTATTTGATTGTGTACAGTATTTTAGATTGTGCACCAAAAAAAAATTGTTTGGCTGTATTTTTTTTCTGAGAATGCAATCCTCATTGGAATTTTAAAATATTAACGTTCAATAACAAACAATTACTGAAATTGTATAAGTGAAAATAAGATCACTTTAGTTTAAAATTTAACTGGGCTTTGTTAAGCAATGAAAGATATAATACCTAGGTACTACATTATTTTATTTAACTAAGTTGTTAAGATTCTACAATATAAAAAGATTTGATCGTGTTTTATAATATAAGTAAATCCCTTGACAATTTCCATTTTTCATTCCAAACGCAATATTGATAGCGTATTCTGAAAGCCAGTGGAAGGCACTCGGTACTGACATCATTAGTCAAATGGACAACCAGGAGACAGTTCCAGCATCCCGATTGATAGCTAGCAAAAAAGCTGGATTTATTTTGTATTTACTGAAAGTTTTAGACAGACGTTTTCGAAGTCGGTAAATATTAAAGGCAAAATTAACTGACATAATATAAATACAACTGTACTAACAAACTTTTTTGCATAATGTAAGTGAGCACAAGGAAATGATTTTTAGAAATTCAAGGGGTTAATTCGGGGGGTAAAGGTTCACGCAAACGAAGTTCAGGGCGGCCGCTAGGAATCCGATAATTTTGTAACCCCTTCACTGCACAGTAAAAAATTAGGAAGTAAACCAAAGTCATTGTGTATCGAGTGCTAGTTATCATCTTCACTGTGAGAGGTTATCAATATTTAAAAAAATGTAAACACTATATGGATTTAGGGTAGGTAAAATAATTTTACTATTTGGTACTGGATATATACAAAAAACATCTTGTTTGCTTGGACGGCGTAAAGTTTGTGTAATGCTTACATTTGTTATAATAGTAATTGGATGTGCAATTTCATTTGTTGTTTTTTTTTTGCTACATTACACAACAGTCAGTCCTTTGTTCTCCAACAAACTTTTCACTTTAAAGATTTTATTGCTGTCGTGTACACAAGAACAGCAGCTAGTAATAATCAAATAAAGAATCCAATCAAAAAAGGAACAGCATCTGTCAGGGCTATTAAAACGGGAAGGTTTAATATCAAAGCACATTACGAGGGTTATCGCAGTACAGCCGCGAGTATACTGCTCCGAAGATTGACAAACAAAAGCTATCATTTTGGATAGAAAAATAAATCATTTTGCTAACCCAGACTCGTCAGCAACAGAATAATCCACGGTATAAATAGGAGGAATGCCGAAACATGATAAGTGATTGGCCAATGACGACACCCTGCCCCAATGTGAACTCTACAAAGATTGTTATAATTCGGACAGGGCTTGTAGAGGAGTCGCCCAATCTTTTTGAATTCACATTTGCGGCAGATGAACCAGTATTTTAATCGTGGCAGCCGATTCACATGTGGGGGTAGAAGAGAATGGACGGGCACGTGACACCACTCTCACGTTCGTATACTAAAGCTACGCTCAGCTACTGAATCGAGAGCATCGCTGATTGGAGTAGCGTGTGTGTGAAAGTAGACGATAAGAGACCGTAAGGATGTTGCATCGCAACTGTGTGCATTTCCATGCTGCTAAAAGTCGCAGTGTAGTGCAGGCCTAAGATGCAACTTTGAACAAAACCTTACCTGATTACTTGACTAAAAGTTATTTTTTTAAATCATTATCACTTGATTACTTTCCAGTCTCAGCTACCAACTGTCACAAAAATCACGCACGGCACATCAAAAGCAACGTGAAAACTGACCGATTAAAAGCCACTCCCGATCACGTCAACACATTCAAAACTAAACCTTATCTCTTCCATATAAGGACAAACGTAGCTCTATGTAAATTCTAATAAACGCTCACGGATAGAATTATTACTTGACAAAAAATATTGCGTGACGTGAAAATTATTGCGTCGCTGACTTTTTATTGTACTTTTTTATTTTACTATTAACGTTATAAACTGTTCGCGTTGAAACGACTGTTTGTTTAGTGAGTTTGTGCGCAGGCTGTTCGGGAGCCTTTGCAGTTTCCACGAGATCATTTTTATGATCGTAGGTAAGTCTTTTTATATAAAAGACGGCAGGACTTACCTGGACAAGACTCGCCGCAACAACATCTTCTTGGAAAGCCATCATTCAAGTGGCATATGTCCAGCAGTGGACGCACAAATGCTGAGAAGAAGAAGCCCGCTCATCGAGTAGATATGCGAATTTTATTGATGATCTGACACCGGAAACACCGATAAAAACCCAAAGAACCCGGATAAAGGCAGTAGGCTCGTCCCCAACCATGTTGGGTTCAAATTCCCTTGGCAAAATGTGGGCTTCTGTATGCTTTGTTCACCATGACGGAACAATCAGTGTGCTTTAGACTCCCTTTTGGGAAAATAGCTATGTTTTGCTCCTGCCTCGGCAGCTGACCGTCGGATGGGCATATATATTTCAAAGAAGTCAATCCTGCACCTCACCTTCTCCCGACCATTTCGATCTGTTGTCCCACAGGTTCATAGAAAAGTGATGGAAGAGAGAGTGCACCTATGTAGGGCACACACTTGTGCTCGTATAATATCTCCTCCTACCTGGTAAACCTCATTGAGATTAGCTGCTGAGGTCAACGTCGACAAAGAGAGTCATAACAAGGTGGTAAAAGTTATAATGGTGCTCGGGTACATTATACACTTTTCCGTTCAGTTAGGATCCGTATTCAGCGCTTTCATTAACAGTTGTAATTAAAATGGCAATCACGCTGTTAGGTAACTACCGACATATTATAAGTTTTAGCTTGAAATGAAACGAATGCAAAGTTACTAGTGAAATCAATTTTGCCGTTTTATAATCTTACTGGCGAATATGCAAGCAATATTTTTAGGGTTTAAATCACGCATTAGCAAAAAAATTGGTGAATGAAACAGATTTTTGTTTGAGATTTTGTCACCTAAACTATGAGGTGGCACAAGTCATACTCCAATACGCGGACTCAATGCGGATTGTTAGAGGTTAGTGAGAAACTCTACTGCCAGGTTTTATCAAGCCGCTCTTAGGCCTCCAACTAGGCTTAAAGACTGACGTCTAGCTATGTCAACTGGGACCAACTGCTTACATCACTCGGTCAGGGTGGTCATCGATCCCTTTTTTAAGCCGGCGTGGGTTGTTTTACAACAGCGACTGTTTCCGATCCACTATCACAAGCGCCACGGGCACCTCAAGGACACTAAATTAGCTTAAAAGCAATCTCAAAAGAGCGTGACATTCAGTGATGAAAAACACAAATTGCATAATGCGTAGGTACGCATATAATTGTAATTTCGCCGTTCGACTTCCGTTGTGCCGTGTCATCCCAATCAATCAAGGCATTGCCGCAACCAATGTAGGACGACCACACTAAGGATGAATTAAATGAAATAATAACATACCTGCTACTTTTAGTAAAGTATAATGAGATAAATCGCTACAAACGTTTTAAGGTAAGTAGGCTATATGGGACCACACGGCTGCTTCCTATCAGATGGAGATTTTGAAGATCACAATAAAAAAAAACGTATTATTTTTCAGGTACAAGTTCCAGTTTTGTATGAGTTTACATCGACAATCACAAGACTTCAGGCATAATATAGCAAATTGTTTATTCAAAATATCAAAAATCATAAATTGGATTCTCTTTTTCATATTTTTAACAACTTTTAAAACTTAATGAAAAACATGATTGTTTACGTTTGCTTTGCATTATGCAAACAGCTGACTAGGTTAAATGTAACTCGTAACACGATTTCGCCTTTACCTACCTATGCTATTTGCATTCAGGCTGTCCATTTTAGCTAATAACGTTTTTAGCTCATTACTAACATTATTGTTAGAAAGCTATCCAATTAACCTTATTAAAAAAAAACGAATCGGAAAATGACATGTTTTCAGCGCGTTGACGCTTCTGAGGTCAAGCTAATAATATTTATGAAAATATGAGGATTTGGCATAAAATGAATACTTTAAATCATTTGGATTACAGCCACATCCAATAGATGTCAGGTCGTTCAATGTGACACAGCACTTCAATTTTCATTCTAAATGGTCCAGCGTTTTAATTTAGGAAATTGGAAAATGTAGAACTATCCCAGTTCGCTCATAAATTGTGGCCACTCTATAGAAGTTGCGTGTCGGTCTCCCTCCCTTTTAGGGGTCCCTTGTGCCTTCACTGCTAACAGCCTTTGAGTTCCGTGTGTTCCGTACTGGAACTGGAAATTGGAACTTGGGTTGCGGTTTAAGTTTAAAAGAGTCATGGGGAATTCAATTCTGACTAACACTCTTTGTTTAATTGTTTAAAATACATATTTTTAGGAAAAAAGCTTTGACTGACATCTAGCGACGTGTAGCTGGACGCAAGTTTTATCACTAACCCCACACCTCTCCAACTGTAACCCTCATCCTGACACGAGTCACCCTATAAATGAGGTGAGGTTTGTGCTTAGCAATAGGAGGCATACATAAGGGCTGTAATTAAAGAAATGGTTTTGGGCACCCTCAGTTTGGGTAACTTCAGAGAAAAGGTTCTCTGAGGTTACCTGTTAGAGATTGCTTCTAGGCATCGAATCTGTCAATGTTTATTAATGCACTAAAGAATGATCAAATTAAAAAAAAGAGTACTTGATGTATTTTTTTAAAAAACGTAGGCGTTTTCTAGGCTTCTCCTACTTAAACTGTCACTTTGAAAGAAAGTCCGGTGCAAAAAGTTTTCTACAACGTGCAGATTTTTTTAGCGTCAGCTAGAGTGCCTGCTCTGTACCCCGTTATTGCCTGAGTGCTCTTGCATTTTGTCACAATTATTTTAACCTCAATACTGTTTTTTCCTAAAATGGTTAGTGTGCTAGTTATTATGAGTAGGATCTAGCGAACCACATGAATCTAAATTATTTGACTCGACTTGATATTTGTAAAATGCTGGCCCGGTTTCTCTTTTTAATACATAAAAAATTGAACCACAGTTCTTCTTTTGTTAAAATGAGTCACACAAATGTCTGAAGAGAAATGAGTGATGTGAACAGTCAACGTTAGTACTGACCCCCTTATTCATAAAAAATTAAATAGCTCTTCAACAATTTAACTTTTGTGTCGCTTTTTCACTGTCATTCTTGTTGCTGCCGCTATTTGCGAGTAAGTGACACAACACGTAATGACGTTATCATTGTGACAACGCAACGCTGAAGCATAGTTTGGGCCATTGCCTAAACTATGCTTCAGCGTTGCGTCCGTTTTATGAAAAAGGGGGTGAATACAGACAGTCTACAGTCGACAACGTTACGTTTACAATATGTACAATACCTAGTACGGGTAGACCGACGATCAAAGGTCACTTGATCGTCAAACCGCCCAAAGGCCTTTGATTTGGCATACAGGTTGCATTCAATCAACACAATACGTAACCGAACGTCTGGGGCGTTTTATGTGCCCTTTGATGCCCGAAAGTGGGGATCCGAACCATTATAGATTGTTTCTTCGTCATTACAACCTTCATAATGTACATTGTGGCCTCGCAAGGTACATATTTGTATAATTTGTATTTCAAACAGGGCTTACTTTGTCAAAACAATATTTTATTTCTTAAGGGGAAGTATTTTAGAATATCAATCAAACATTGATCTTGGGTGAAGACTTGACAACGTTGTATACTTAATAAAAAATATTTACGGAAATTTTGTTAACAAGTAAGACTTTGGAAAATTGAACACGGAGAAAACTGAATTAAAAGTGAACGAATAATTATTGTTGTTATTGTCTAAATGGAATATCCTTATTCATGATTATTTATAAAACTCAAATAGCTCTTCAACACCATTTTCACTATCGGAGTGTTTTGTCTCTTTCATTCGTATTGCTGTACACATTTGCAAATAAGTGACACTTCCATCGCTAAATTAATGCTACAGTACTCATTTATAGCTTTTATGTCTAAGGCGATAAGACGGTACGGCATTCGTGTAGATTGTAAGCCGCGTCTATTTAGTACCAAATATCGACAAAAATACGGGAAAGAAGCAATAGGGCTGTTAAATCCCAATCTTATAAGTTTATTGCAACGTTAAGCCGCGCAAGAGCCGCTTGAAAATTCATCATCAACAGCCACATGACGTCCACTGCTGAACATAGGCCTCCCCCATTTACAGCCCTATTGCCAGACTTTACAACATTACCAGCCGGCTTCTCACGAGTAGGATAAAATTAGCACGGCCTACTGCCTGTGCCTCGAAGCCACTTTTTGCATCCACTCACTGATGATTTAACTTGCTTACCCTAGTGGGTAGGCGACTCCAGTTCTACAAATCTTCTCATTTCCCACTTTATCCTGTAGCATAAGCCCTCTCCTTAGCATCTTGGATGACCTTGCACTTTCTCATGAGACTCATTAGTAAGAGACCACATTCAGAAAAATAGATCATTGCTTTAAAAAAAAAATAAGGCGACAAAAAAAATTAGAGCACATTAATGTATGCATTTTTACAGTTTTTAATATTTCCTTATGCCAATGCACTAAATGCAATTTTCCAATTGCTAAGTTACGCCTGCCATGTAGCATTTTGTACTTCAGACTAATAAATTCCAATGTTTTATTTCCGCGGACGTGCACCAAGAAATGTTTTCAATTTTCTAAAGAATGCGACACTGTTCCGTTGGCAGAACAAACTTTTCAATACTATCCCAATCAATTGTTCTGCTTGCGGTTTTGCTGTTGTTGGAAACTTTACAAAATTGAATAAGGAGCGCGCAATAAGTAACGCTCTTTGGAAGCGATTTTGTACAATTTTTTTGTTGCCAACTTGCGCCTAGTAACTTGTACGGAAGCCGGCAGATTTTGTTTCAATGTTAGCTGTCAAATATCTTTAAAATACGGAAGTATTTTGATCTTGACGTCGAAGTGATAAGGGTCATAATTATTCAAGATATTTGACATCTGCGGTCATCTAATCTTTTGTATGGTCATCCCTAGGTTAAGTGAACACACAGAAATATTATCTTGCGTTGTCAAAATGCGATTTTAAGTGTCTTTGTTATTTAATTTTCTTAGATACAGTTTTTTTACTTTTTTATTTCCTTTATTATAAATAGACGCCAAAATTACAACAGTTTATTACTACCTTCCTTTAATTAGACAGATCAATCCCTAAAAATCCCTTATTATTCATCATCATCATCATTTCAGCCGAACAGCGTTCACTGCCGGGCATAGGTCTCCCCCAATGATCTCCACAACAATCGGTCCTGTGCTGTCACGAAACGTCCCTCCATCCGCCCTTATTATTATGAGCAGTAAAAATGACAAAAATATAAAAGACGGTTATAGGAATAAAATCACTGTACTGGTCAGATATCGATATTTTCCCATCACTACTTCTAATCTGTTCTTTGTTTCCTGCATCAAATACGGTACAGATTGCACGCAATGTTTCTCCTTTTCCTTGTAATGATGTGTTTTTTGGGACATTTTCCTCTCCCTCCCCTCAAATATTAGCTCTAACATTCTACGAGGTGAGGTCTACTTTCCTCGAACCATGTATAGGTATACTTTTCTTCATACAACACGCATGTTGTAAGATAGTAATATATTTCCTTACGAATCCAACCATGAGCAAAGAGCTAATTCTTTGGTATATTGAACTAAATTCAAAAGTTTAGGGAAGAATCTGGAAATAATAATTTTACGGCATTGCGTTCTCTTTACTTTTTCTTACTTAGTAAATTTACATTTATGAAACTTTTTCGTCGTGATGGATTTCCATGCACTCTTACCTTCGGCCTGAGGGTACAACAAAGCAGCTTGTCTATTTGATAGTTAAAGTGAAAACAGAAAATCATCTTTTTTTCTTCACTAAAACTACTGAATATTTCTTTGCAGATACTTTCTCAACAGTGAATGTGAGGGTTGGTTTTATTTGCTTCTCGTAATTGTATTGATGACAATGTAGTAGGAAGAATAATGTTAATAAGAATATTTAATTGTCTTACTACACGATCGTAAAAATTTTACACCAATATTTTTAAGACAAATAAACATATTATGTATTCAGTTTTGATTAAAAGTAAATACTTTTTGAATATTTGCATTTCTCTGCATCAGTTGTGTTCGTGCTTTCACCTCACTATATTTTCTCCAACTCTTTGGTCGTAGCAGAGAAAAGCGTAGAAAAAGAGTTTACCTTCCATTGAAAAATGATTCCATCGGATGAAAAAGTCCATGTTTTCATTTTGGAAAGTTGAACAGAATCATTCCCAGATTATAAAAACTCGGCATCAACGCGTGATCGGTTTACAGGGCCACACGAAGGCAATTAATTGGTTCGGACCTCAATATGCCGAGAAAACCGAAAACCGAAAACCGATGCGCCAATGAATTTAATTACTCGAATAAAATTAACGATACCATATTTCGTGGATAATGTTTTCGCAGTACCAGAGGCGATTTGCCAATAAATCACGTTTGATGGAATGTTGACATGAAATCACTAGAATTATTACAAAACATGCGGTTGGAATTCTATTTAAAATTTAAACACGGAAAGGTAACATGACGAAACGCTTTTTTGAATTGTTCCAAAATTTAGTGTTCAGAATTTAACTTTTATTGTAACAAAAACTTTTCTAGTAGCTGAAGCTCCTATTTTTAAAGGTAGTTGAAAAATGAAAATATGGAAAAAATACTAAGATGAAAAATTATCCTATAATTCGAGACCGACTTAATCAAAAATATATTTTTTTTAATTTTGAGGGTTTCTTTAATTAATGTTATTTCTCAGCCTGAAAATTGGTACTATGTCCTATTTCAGGATGAAGCCTTATAAGTGTGTCACGTTGCGGAGTGGTGCGTTGCGTTCCGTTGCTAACGCGAGGTTGTTTCACGTGTATTTTTGTTTCTCTTCCCGCAACGTTGCTTCTTATAATATCGCTCCTCAACAGACGTCTTGCCTGCATTCCCATCTGCATTACATCGCTCTTGACCTTACTGTTAGTCCCAAAGCAAATGTAATCATTTATTTAGGAGAACTTAATTACCGCTGTTGGCCAGCCGGCCACCCTATGACATGCAACGATGCCAATATAAATATGTAAAACGTTGAAGCGGTTGATGTTCTGTTGCGTCGTCGCAGCGAAACGTAGTAATGGCGCCTCAGCGTTACCTGTCAACTTGCTTCCTAAAGTAAAACAAAATTGAACTCAGCTCCTTTAAAAATTGTAAACATAAAGATAAACCTTGAAATTGCAATTTACCCTCACATAGCAGACGGAAGTAACAAAAAAATTAATCAACAACAAACTGGACACTGAAAAAGCTGATACAGAAAATGTTAGACACAACCATTTGTTGTGTGAGTTAACTCGATCCGCGAAGCACAGATTTATTACGAGTCGGCTTAAAACAAGGTAGGAGTTTCCTTGCCTTTATCTTGCTGGTAATATATTATTTACAAGGGAAAAAATTATGGCCATCCATCTTCCCCTGGCGTTGAGGTGTCACAAACTTTTCTACATCTGTACATATTTTTTTGTTGAAAGAAACGTTGGGCGGGCAAGTTCGCGCTTGTCTTGGGAATTATCCGGGCTGAATGTGTTACGTGAGAGAATTGCGCTTTTTGTTGCGGCAAATAAAAGAGGTTGCTACTTAAAATTCAGGCTTGTGTTGGGTAATGCTGTTGTGTACGTACTGGGGCTGATCACGAAATTTCTTTTGTGGAAAACTGGTAGGTGATGAATTTCTGGGTTATTTATTTTTTCAGATATTTCATATCATTACATGAAAAGTTGCTATACGAAATTGACTACAAACCATTTTAGAAATAAAACAGTAATACCTTCATATCGAAGAGCATCGTTTGTGGCACATACTCTCTGGCTCTGAATTAAAGACTGGCCGGAACACCTACTCTGTGTTCACTGTACAATGCAGCTAGCTTCCACCGATAAAAAAACCAAGCAACCCGTATAACGGCGAGGTTGAAGTAGATCTTTACTATGTTAGCTTCAAATTTGTTTTGTGAAATGTGGGCTTCTGAGAGTTCCACTCATAATAACGGCAGCCATTTGTCTGCCTCGGCTACGTCGTTTGGAATATAGTTGTAAGTCTATTGTTTATGATAAATGTTAAATTAGTCTGTGTTTGGGTTCAGATAGATTATTTTCAAGGTTGTTCATACAACAAACTTGGTTCTCTTTTTTTCATGATAGTACGGAACCTTTCGTCCGCTAGTCCGACTTACACTAGACCTGTTTTTTTCATTTAAACTGATGTAAGTAGTTAAAATTTATATAAAATGTGTTCCATGATTCTTAATCTGGCTTAAAAATCAACAACCTGTACATATACTGTAATGTACTGTACATTTTCTGATTTTAATTGTATCGTTTGTATTGAAAACTAGGTCGAGTGGATTATAATGTATTCGTATACAAGATATATTCAACAACACATAGCTTTAGTGAAAAGAAAAGACAAAAGAAGTAGTTGAGTACACCTGCGAGCTAAGAGTTATGGAAATTACACTCGTAAAGGACATTTAATTTAGTTTCATGATATCTCGAGCAATTTCGAGCTGAAAGTGGAATATAAATAGTATTATGTCGAGTGCTTTCGGGTATTATTTTACGTAATTACGGAATGTGAATTACTGGTGTTTTGTGTCTCTATTACATCGTATTGGAATATAAATACAAAACATAACATGTGCTAATAGATCCCAAACAGCGTAGCGAATTTCCAACCCAACGGTAGAGTGAGAGCCTAGCGCCATTATCAGGGTTATTCGGGTTTTTTATCGGTGTTTACCAGATCCGGCACTCGGGTTATGTGGTCTTGTTAGTTGTCAAGTTGTATTATTGTACACACAATAGGTGTTGGCCAGATTTTGAACTCAGTACCACACTGGTTCGGAGCTTGTGTGCTTAACCATTGGCCCACGGTGTTTACGAGTGTCTCTGAAGTAGCTCTATTTTTAATTTTGGATTAAAATACCTTTCAAGCTTGGTTGGTTTTTTTTCTGGGTTTCAGTCAATAATTAATTAACAATGTAACTAACTTACTACTAGCTAACTTTAATAATGTTGAATGATTGTATAGACTGTAATTTTTATTTGAACGACTCAATTTTGCTAACAAAAGCAATACAACTGGTGAAAAAAAATACCTATATTTATTATTGAAACAATAGGTTTTACAAAGTGTGGATTGACTACCTCCAGTAAAAACGTATCATAAGCCATACTCTATAAAAACATGATCTCATTTCAAACTGCTAAATACGACCCGAATTATAATTCCATAGACAAAACGTCAAAACAAAGTACTAGTAAGTTAAGCCTACAGCTGGAAAGCAATAACAACCCACAACTAAGAGTAAACTCCAACTATCCCAGTTCCATTTATACTGACACAAATCGAAGATCACAAAGCAGTCTAGAATTCCTAAGTCCGAGCAAAGAGGTCCCGTTCGTAGAGTTCAGAACTTGAGATGCGACACTCAACTACTATTTGTGGAGCTGCTTACATAAACAGCAGATTGCTTGTTAACATTCCAACTTTGACAATACGGGCTGCGAACAAAAACTAGTCTTTGTTACGAAGTTTTTTGAAAAAACTGTAGCAGTCTACGAGAAAATACTGGGAATTGACATAGGATAAGTAAGTTGGAGATGAAATAGATAGGGCATATACTACTGAAGTACTGGGTCGTTGACGGGAATTTATGAAAAGAAAAGCTTTCGAGTTTTTACCTGTTTTTCTTGGTACATACCTACCTACAGAAACAACTAAGTATCCGATCTGGTAGTAGAGTCACAATTACACAGTGGTAATACTATGCATAAATAGAATATCATAATTTTATGATTTACTAGCGGACGCCCGCGACTTCGTCCGCGTGGACTTAAGTAAGTTAAAAAAAGTAATATTTTTTCGTAAATTGTAGCCTATGTCCTATACAGATGTCTATGCTATAGTATTATAAAGTTTACATGAAAGAACAACACGGCACACCCACACATACAAACTTTCATATTTATAATATTAGTAGAATACTCTTATTTCGTTTGCTTTAATACAATTGAAAATAGTATAGTACCTGCTCATTACAAGTAAATATTTGTTTTTAAAGCTGTATTTCTTGTATTTGTGTTGTAATTTATATTAAAGAGCAGTTCTGACTTATTTGAGTCAAACAGTTGTTTGAAATGCAATAGTAAGTGCCTAAATTATACATTAAATGCTGTAATTACATATTTGCTAAAGCGATTAACAAGACATTTTATTTTCAACTTTTATTTTTCAGTGCCGAAATACTTCGCTTGTCACTATTTATTAAGTTAATTCATAGAAGACCACTCAGTAGAGCTGAGAAGTGAGCTTAAACTGTGACTTTAAGCCGTTGTCACGCAATGCTCGCGTGTAGCCTGCACCAAATTGTTATTGATTTAAAATAATTACAGGCTTGGGTTGAACAAACAGAGCTGCCGTGTGGGGTGCACGAACCGGGACACGAATCGTTCGGTTCGTGCCGATCCGCGAATGCCAATAACTAAGGACAAATAATTATGGAAATTACTCGCTTGTTGTCGTAGATTAGTGAGGAACGCTAGGTTGAGAGCTGATATTGAAATATGGAATAGGGCATAGAGGGAAATGCGGCAATGTTCAGATATTGATAAATAAAGCAGGAGCATAGCACATTCTATGAGGAGTGGTTAGATGTTGGGGCATAAAATCCTCTCATTTGGAGTGGGTTTACCCGTCCCATCCCCATCTTAGACTGTGCGGGGATCTTAGAACTACTATTATTTTCTCTACTCTTTTACTATGACGAGATAGTTAAAGTTTTAAACTTGAAGTAATAATACGAGTGCCCTGGCACATGGAGCGTCGTGGCCCAAGAGAGCGTCGTGGCCACTGAGCCAACACCGGCCAGGCCTGAGCCCTCTGGTTCGGAACCTGGTGGTCCCAAGATCAAATCTGGCCGAAACACCTACTTTTTGTTCATTGTACTAGTTTCGGCTAATTCTCTGGTAATGAAAAACACCGATATTAGCAACACGGAGGTTGATTACGTTATATGTATTTAGGAAAGATGAACTCCGCACATAATTATATAAAAACCAAGCAGCCCGGATAACGGTGATAAGCTCGCCCTTTACCACGATGGGTTTTAATTACCTCGGCGAAATGTGGGCTTCTGAATATTCCATTCTTTATAACAATTAGCGTGCCTCTGACTAACCTTTTAGGGATATTTTCTTTAAGGTATGTTATGTTTTGGTAATATTACTTCATCCCTAGTTAAAATAACCGTTTCAAAACCTAATAGAAGTGAATCAAGCCATACCATCTTTAAGTCATAATAAAGTGACATAAAAAACATTTATTACCTAAAAGGGATATTTTTACATTACATTACTATAAAGGGCCAATAAAAAATATAAAAACCAGTGAACTCCGTAATCAAAAGTGTGTGATAAGTTATTTTATTCGCTTTTCATCGCTTTTTTCGTCTGTAAGACCGATAAAATATTAACCATATAAATTGATGATAGTTTTTATGAAAACTGAAAACTATAAAATTTCTAATAAGCTGTATTTGATATTGACTATTTTTCATAAGCAAAACAGATAACGTCTACTAATATAAAAAATACGATTAATTTACGTTAACGAGCTTAAATCGTTAATATTGTCTAAGTCCACTATTTTCAAGAAAAACTTCTTATCCTTTTGCCCTTAAGAGCCTCGAGTATAATTAATTATATTTTTAAAGTAGATTGGCGTCTCATGGTTCATGAACAGTGGAAAAACATACATACACACACATACATAATAAATATATAAATACCTACCATCACGCCTCTTTCCCAACGGGGTAGGCTGAGACAACTTCTTTCCACTTGCTACGGTTTTGACACACATCTTGCGCCTCCTCTTGCGCATTTATGAAAGTACTCATGAAAGGCGTCACTCGACTAGTTTTGTTGGTTAAAGGTTCTCCTGACCTGACCCTCTCTGAGAACATCTCGAACTTGTCCGAAACGTTCGTCTAGGCCTTCCCTTTCCAACAGTTCCATTCACCCTCGCCTTATAAATGCGTTTCCTTAATCGCCTTTCATCCATTCTTTCTAGCTCTAGTGAAACTGAAACCTCGAACTGAAAGAAGCAGCTTGAGTAAGCCTCCCACTCTCTGTGTCGTATTCTAGAAGAATCTCATGTCCACTAGTGACACAGCTGACAATTAAAAGGAATAAAACTAGGTAACATCTTTCATAGATACATTTAAAAATGACTCAAATTACAACATCAAACTATCTTCACGTAAGAGTTTTTAAGTGGGACGTAAAAGGGCAATATAGGAAGTCTTCAAAATGAAATTAAACAGCTCAAGAGTAACTGTATCACTGTCTTGTCAATCTCAAACCTGGGGTGGCATTCCGGCTAACATCACTTCACATCTCGGTGCTTCACGCTTACTTTAATCATCAATACGCTTCACTTTGAATAAGTATTTTCCCTCATTCTGTATGCGAATAATTTTAAAATATTATTTAGCTTAGTTCTCTTGTCTCAAAGGATCAAAGTCGCAAAGAAATAGAATTTCAAAACAATAAAATCGCTAAATTCAATGTTCATCTTCGAAACACATAATTCATTAGCAACAAAGTTATTGCTAAACGCTTACCATCAGCCATTCCGCATGTTTATTTGCTACCAACATTATATAAAAAAAACCCTAAAATGGCCACTATGAAAAAAAGCTCTCTGTTCAGTTACGAGTCCCCAGGAAAGCCACCTCTAAAAAGCACCCAAAAGTACACAAGTTTAACAACTTTTTTGTAACGGAAATTCCTTTCATCATACAATCGATCACTATGTGATAGAATCGCTCAGTTGTATTATGAGAATGTGGCATTTGCTGCTCCAATTTAGGGTATGTTTTCCTTTGGGCAGAATTAACAAATACTAACAACTTCTGCATTTATGAAGGCCCCGCACTGTTGAGGTCGCGTGTTCCGAGCGCGTTTTTTCATGTAGATGCTTATCACAAAATGAGATGTAACTTATTTGCTCGTTTTGATAACAGCAAAAATACAGCTTGAACAATGTCAAATCGCTTAATCAAATCGTAACTGCTTCCTTTGTGTTTTGTCTTCACGCGACCTCGTTGGTTATACTTCTTGAAGATATTACGTTTTAGTTAAATTTGCTTTGAAATTCCGGCCAACAGTGGCGACAGCGGATTGCCATAACGTCCATGCTGAGCATAGGTCATTCATTTCCTTAGCGGCTGGTTGTACGGTTGTACCGAAATCCTGCAACCTATCAGGTCATCGGTCCACCTTGCCTTCAAATGGTCGCTATTCACGAACTTTTCGGCCCCAATGGCCATCAGTTAAACCTGCTGACCCGCTAGGCTACGTCGCCACCCTTCTGCTACTGAAAAATACTTGCCGTAATGTCTATTCTAAGGAGTTTGTAGAATAAACTTTTACTAGTAGCAATGCGTCCCAAAATTAATAACAAAACCATATTACACTTTTTGTTGTAACTACAACTGTACACTTCCATTCCCAGTGCCTAAATAAACAAAGACCCTTACTAAAGCAATCAGGAGGCGAACGCAATCACTTCGTTTTACGCCACTTGTTTATTTCATGCCTCATTCTTCCAAAATAATCGAATAACCGCACGCCCCAGGGCTGCATCCGGCTACCGCGCGTGATTAAGTAAACCTAATCAAATATTAAAACACTAAACAAGGCGGATTTCGCTCGATAAATTTCGTCAGTCTCAGAGGCAATAACAAACAATATCTTTTCCAATACGCCGCCTTCAATAGCATTTCGAAAGCAAGTGTTGGGCGGGCGGAACGTTGTGGTATGAGAGAAAATGGAAAAATTACTTATGGCACTGAAGTAAGGGGAATGTGAATTGACCTAGTGGTTAATGGGTGAATATTGATTTCTCATACAAACTCACATCCGCTTTTCACCCTCTGCTTGTTTTAATTTAACAACATTATTTTTGCCATATGCTAAGGTATAATCTAAGTGATAAAATCATTAAAACCGCTTCAGTTGTATGGGTTTGAAGTCGGAACAAAAATAAGATACATAATCGTGTTTATAATATTAGTACGAATCTTATCTTAAAGCAGATGACAGTGAGTGCGAATGATCTCTGCAGCTATCAAAAACAAACAAAAGGAATTAAAACGATCCAATTAGCGATAAGTAGGTAAATCATATTTCAAGTTGAATTATTACATTACTGTATGATTTTACTGGAAAATTACCGACACAGTTCCGAATGAGTCTACAAAAAAAATGTAAAGAATAATTTGACTACATAAATAAAATTAGCGCCCTTGACACCTCCTGAAGTATACCAGCTACTAATTTTCTTCTGAAGGTCAATAGCAAACTTAAATATAAAGAGCTCTAATTTATTTGCTGAATCATTTCTCAAACATTCTTGGGACATTGAAAAGGTTGGACGGTATTACAAGTAATGTTTCTTTACGAAAAATATTAAAGGTGAATAAATTTGAACCAACAGTCGTTTTCTAAGTCTTTTCGTTTTTTGTTTTTTTTTACACAGTGGCACCCGTCAGATGAAACTCAAAATAATTAAAGTTTTAGGAAACCTTTACTGAATTGTAGCTTATCTGGCTGAAAATTTCGAAAAGGGAATTAACTCAAAAGCTTTATCTGGGACCTGATTCTTATGTTTAGATGTTAATTGACCCGAAAATAATTAGAGCTAATTACATTAGGTACAATTAGAGTGGAACATAAACAATACACACATTAATATCTTAAGGAAAATTTAATTTGGTTCATCTGAAAGTGATAGGGTTTGGTTAAAATTAAATGTACAGACATCATAATAACCCCCAGTTGCCAACACTCGCCGGCCAGACTACACCTCAAAGAATATGTTTTCCAATTCAATACGCCCCAAGTTGCGTATCCATAATATTTTGCTCCGACCTGAACAAACGCGCCCAATCCATCGGTATGAGCAGGTAGCGTAACGGTGGATAACGTTACTCATTTCGCTCAAATACAACCGGATTCGACGCTGGGTATTATTTACATTCGGTACGAGCACTCGAGAGTGGATATCGGAAAGGCTAGCGAGTGTGGCAGCGAAGTGTTACGTTTTATTTCAGATTCATCGGAATTATTCACTTTGGCTTTTCAGAATATTAGTAAGCAGCTGTTGGCATGCTGGGGCTATTTTGTTTAAGATTCATTGAAATGAGTAGTTCATAAAACAACCAGTGTACAAGTGTAAAATACTAACAAACTGAATTATGTAATGACTAGCTTTTCAAAAAAAAAAACGTTTTTTATATTAGAGTGATTCGTTGTAAACAGAAAAACCATCATCACTTGAATTGTGAGCCACAGCATATAATTTGTAACTATTATGAAAAATAAACCTCTTCGTACTCAAGGCTTCGTAAATTTGCGATACCCCGATTTGAGTGTCAGAACAGCTGTCGCAATATGAATTCATAGAGTTTTATACACAGGCACGCATCGCAGACTATCAGTGCGCTATGCTCAGATAATCGCAATAAAAGTTTACAACATTAGTAAGGGAGACTTGCGTAAGCCTTGAATACGGAGGAAAATTAAGTTTGAGTGTCATCTATTCTAAAATAAGACCTTAGGCCTACCTTGAAAATAATCTGCATCCAAAAAAACTAGCATAAGTTTTTTAACGAAGGAAATGAGATATTTTAATAGAGTCAAACTCTGCGAATTTGTCTATAAATATTTAGTGGCTATAATCAAGCAACCATTTCAACGCGATAAAGTCAATAGTAAACAAATTATATTGAAAAAGGGTAACTTTGAGTTTTTTTTTGCTATCGAGGAAGCATGTTACATGATCTCAAAACATTATAAATAGGTACATTATTTTTTCAGTACTTAAAATATTGTTTTTTGTTGTGTCAATTGATTTTCATGACCGCCAGGTCAGCCTATCTGGCCCTGAAGAATTTGTAAATGCGAATAGGCATGATCGTACCTATTGATATAAAAAGTTTCCGCGATGTGTACGCCGCTCCCTATGTCCTTGTTAAACATCGCAGGAACGCAGGCGTCTGCTAAGCTAGTCTGATTAGGGCCTGAGTCTGACTCTGTGACTTTGATGCAATGTGCCGACTTGATTCAAGTTATTGTTGCATTCCAGTCGCGATTCCAGAATACCTCCTCCGGTAGTTGGACCCTCGTCCCTGGTTGTGACGTCGATGGAATTTTGCAATTACATTTTGCATCTGCCTTATCAGTGCTTCTTGAGGAGATTCTAGTATGATATAGTTATACTATTGGTATTTACGTAAATTATATTTTATGGTGTTGAGATCGATTTTGGGCAGCACAAATGGGCACTCGTGAAATTAATTATTGAATCAAATAGTTATTAATTTTAAAACTATCATGATAAGATAGTTTTAGAATTTATAATATTAATGAGGCGTTAAAAATCAATGAAGTCATTCATATTTATACCAAATATAATATTTTTTCTTCTGTGTGCTAAGGGGGATTGTTAATCTTATCTCAGAAAACTAAATGTCTATGCAAAGTGAAGGGTAAATAATTAGCAACTAAGGGTTTTATACTTTACTGATTTATTTAGGTTATTTTGATTTAATTTGTACATTTAAGCGTTAAATAAGATATACCTACTTCATGGCACAAATAAAATATTGACATCAATAGTTTACAGAGATTTTGAATAATTTAGATTTAAGCAGTTATTTAATTAAATTGGTATGATTTTTACCTCCAACCCAATGCTTAGTGTTGCTGTCTGAGATAATAATTTAATATACTGTATGTTAAGTAGATATTCTGAATCGCATATCAAGAAACTGATTCATCCCAAGGCATACGTCTCTTGCACGTCATGGATGACAAGGGTTATCTTTGCACACAAGATTCATCTGACAAGACTTTAACATCCACCATAAAGATAATATATTCATGAGTCTGGCTAATTAATTAAACTGGTAATGTGACTGCCACTTGTAAGACTGCAATGTGAAATTATAACAGAGTTTAACAGTTGCCCACGTTACACATATTTTATATATATTTTTAACCTTCAGACTTCTTTTTTTTAATTGACTAGCTGTTAGTCCAAGGTCTGACTTTCACAGCTTTACCGGGCGATGGGGTAAACGGAAGGCTCACAACCCCTCCTTCAGACTTCAAAAAATAATTTGTAATATAAACACCCTTGAAATATATTATTATTTGAAAAAGAAAGCTATTGTGTTAATTACAGATTTGAAAATTAAAAACGAAAAATAAGTACCAGACAGATGAAAGTACACTTATTCAGTCTATTCTACACAATAATCAAATAAGTTGATACATAAATTATTTATCAAGTGAAATAACTTTCTACATAAGGAAGATACAAGTCCATAAACAAGAAATTTAAATAGATGTATAGCAGTGAAGCACACATAATTACGGACCCCAAATAACAGGACGCAGAAAATTATTCAGCTGAATACATTTCAGTCTCAAATTACTAAAATAATTAATCATGAAATTAAGGCTTTATTGGAAATGGAGGGCACAATTACAACCTGGGGGGCTAAAACAGCAACATTTTAGCATTTCATATTATGATTCAGATATGAAACAGATCTGAATCACATTATGATCATAATATGATTCAGATCTGTTTCATATCTGAAACGGATATGTTTCAGATCTGTTTCATATCTGAAACATAATATGATTCATATTTAATATGATTCAGATCTGTTTCATATCTGAAACGGATATGTTTCAGATCCGTTTCATATCTGAATCATAATATGATTCATATTTAATATGATTCAGATCTGTTTCATATCTGTTTCATATCTGAATCATAATATGATTCACTTAATAAGTTGCCGTTTTAGAATAAAAAATGTTTCATTTATGATTCAGATATGAAACATCAAATGTCGCCTTTTTAGCCCCCCTGGAATTATAATTTATAATGTTTTCTATTAAATACATGGAATATAACTTTAGAATTCATTTTATTAAACGTCCTAATTTTTCGGTAACGTTTAAAAATGGCAGAGTTTGACGATTGAGTAGGTACTAAAACAGTTTGTTTTAACAGCTGGTACTTGTAGAAGTTATTCGGTTTGGACAGCGTTTAGACGTATTAAAATGTCCACCAGACAGCAGGGTCACGATGTTCAGGCGCTTTTGGATAGTATAACCAATGATATTATATTAAAACACGTAGATAGATTACTCGTGCTGAAAAAGTGGCACCCGAAATCAGGACTTTTGACCACCTGGGCGAAGCATTGACAGTTTGAGACAACACTGCGCAACATGTAACTATCTCGTTTACGCTCTTAAAAATAATCCTGCTATCTTGATCGTGTGATCAAGATTGCAGGTCTGATTATAGGTACATACGCCAGGGGTCAATTTTTCATCTGCGTCAGTACTGATATAACTACTACTATCTACGTCTTTTTTTTTGGAAAATCATTGAGAAAAACAGCAAAAAAAGGCACCACTAGTCCATATAAATGCATTGTCCTCTACACTTAACCCTACCAATGCGCTCAGACCACAATCGGACGTAGCCCACCGTCGCATTGCGGGTTAATGCATATTACTTACTTCCGAACACAATTACTTTGTTATCCTTTAGCTAAGTGTACCCTATTAGCTTTGCAAAACAAATAGCGTTTTACAATTTCAACGTACAGACCTACCAACTTATCTGTGAACTGAAGGAGGACGACACCGTCGATTCAGTGTTGCTAATTAATATAAGGTGCCTAAAATTGAGTGAGTTTTACAAGTAGGTAATTTTTCATATGAAATACTTAAGTATTAAATAAAAATAATAAAATTGAATATTGTAAATTAATTTGTAGTTAAGTAGGTACGCTAAACAGTTGTCCTTCAGGATTAAAAAATGGCTTTATTTAGAAAGTGATCCAATGAAATGGAAATCCTGCAGATATTAAGGTTTGATAGCTAAAACACTTACTAGAGAGATAAACTAGAATCTGGAAAACTTAACAATCATACTAAATGTTCCACACTTAAAACTTTCATTCAATGTGATTCATGTACCCTCCCTGCATCAGGTACCAGGTACTATTTGCAGCATTTAGTTAAGACCGTACCTAACCCTTAACAACGATATACTAATAATAATTCGCAGTGGTAGTACCTAATGGATGTAATAAAAAAAACAAATTGCTTAACAATTATTTATTAAAAACCACATTTACAGTAATTATGATCTTTAGATGAACCTGCACTACCGCGTCATCATCGCTGTCCTGCGTAATTTATTTCTGTCTTTAAGACCTCTAGGAGGTTTTGACAGTAGGCACCTCTTTTTTGGCAGAATCAAATTCATGTACTCTCCTCCGTATAATTCCCATGTCAAAATCATCAACGTGTATGATTCCACTTTTGCGTTTTCTATCCTTGCCTTGTGTCCGAATTTTAGTAACAGTGTCTTCTGCTGCATGCCCTTCTTTATCTATTTTTGAAATGAGTCCTTGACTCACACCTGAAACATAGAATTTTATTTTTCATCGAAATTTAAAAACCGGCAGGTTAGTTGGCTCACCCATTTCACAGGTGACCTATTAGATGTGCGTTACCGTTACGTTAACCTACAGTAAGAATATATACAAATATTCCGTGGACTTAAATATTTGGTTAAGAATATAGGTATTTATAAAAATAAAGCTGACAACACTAACCTGTTGCAGCCGAAATTCCTTTGTATATTTTGGTAAATGGAATAATCGGAGTCTCGCCCGAGCTTCTTCTTTAAAAAAGGTTTCAACCTTGAGAATAATGTTTTGAGCATCACTTTTAATGGCTTTCGGCATATTCAACTTCATAAATTCCGAAATATCACAATAAAACAACCATAGTACTCAAAAATTGTTGACACGGACAGTCGAATGACATTTCAACATTTTCAACATGGCGGTCGTAGTTCCAATTTTCGCCATTTCACAGATAAGTTGGTAGGACTGTACGGATCTATTTTTACTTTAGCTCGATTGAACAACAAGACAGTTGAACACAGTCTGGGGTTGTCAACACCAACTCGTTGTTGATTAATTTTAAAATATCTTCATTGAAATAGGCCTGTTACACCTTTATTACGTCAAGAACTAATTAAAACTGAAAAGACACACTATATTGGTATCCGTTTAAACCAAAAGAATACTGTGATTAAATTATTTCTTGTTTCAATGAAATAATCTGAAAAACTCTTTTTATACGTCTGCTACAATTTTTTCACTCTCCTATTTGAAGGTTTTTGCAAACCCAACAGCTCAAAAGTCATTTATTCAAATACTTTGTTTTATTTGTATAATGGATAGAACATATTTTTCGACGTGAAATAAAATTTGGTTTAACATTCATCTCGTTTCAATGGCCAATCAGAACGATTCGTTAAAAATGAATCAAGTTGATTGGCACTTATTTTTGAATATTATATGGATGAAACTAACAAAACTTAAGTTACACTCACTGCTATGTCGCAAACAGGGTAGTCAAAGACACGCGACTGTTGCTCATGATGAACGGGAGATTCAGATGCCCACATTTCGTCAAGCGAGTTTAAACCAAACGCAGTAGGAGGCCTGCCGTTATAATAATATCACTGGACATTATCCCACACCTCGCCACCTAGCCCAAAATAAGCAAAAAATTGCTTGTGTTTTGGGATACTGGACAAAATGGATAAACACACTTTAATACATTTTTTTGGAACTACTTACTTAAACCATATATAAAAAACACCCAGACCAGTACAAACAAACATGTTCATGTACGCAAATGTTTTTTTTGTGCGGGGATCAAACCCGCGACCTCTTGAGTAATAGCCCACTTCTGAACCCTTACACCAAATCGGTCATATTCCTTATGCCCGCTTGGGTTTTGATCGGTGTTTTCCACTTCCGCAGAGGCTGACTCTGCCAAAATGTATAATGATCAATGAAGCCAGAGCGTTTAACCAGTCCAAATGTGATAGCAACACCCCATTTCCAGCGAAAAGTTCCCAAAATGAACAAACAAAGAACATTTCAAGCCCACTACTATTTTAAGAACGCTTTTCGGAGGAGCTTAATTCAAAGCTCACTTTTAATGCTGAGTTTTGGGCCGATTCCAAGGATTCAGATGTGCGGCGTCAGCGTCGACGCGGCGGTTACCGCAGCGGCCATTGTCTAGTGTTCCGCGCAGGGTTAAATAACGTCTGTGGCTAGGTTTAATTTGAATATTATATGGATGAATTAAATAAAACGTAACCTACACCCACGGCTATATCGCAAAAAGGGTAGTCAAAGTTACGCGACTGTTGCTCATGATGACCGGAAGATTCAGATGCCCACATTTCGCCGAGAGAGTTTAAACCAAACGCAGTCAAAAGCCCGCCGCTATAATAAATATCATCATGTCAGCCGTAAAATAAATATCACTGGACATTATTCCACTAATTGCTTGTGTTATGGGATACTAGATAATATACATACAAAACACCCAGCGCAGTACAAACAGACGTCATGTTCTCGCACGCAAATGTTTGTACTGTACGGGGATCGAACCCGCGACCTCTTGAGTAATAGCTCACTTCTGAACCATTACACCAAATCAGTCGCCTTTGTTATGCCCACTTGGGTTTTGATCGGTGTTGTCCACTTCCGCAGAGTCAGCCGCAAATGTACAATGATCAATATACACAAAGTAGGCGTTCCAGCCAGAGCGTTTAACCATTCGAAGTGTGATAGCAACACCCAATTCCCAGCGAAAAGTTCCCAAAATGAACAAACAAAGAACATTTCAAGCCCACTACTACTTTAAGAACGCTTTTCGGAGGAGCTTAATTCAAAGCTCACTTTTAATGCTGAGTTTTGGGCCGATTCCAAGGATTCAGATGTGCGGCGTCAGCGTCGACGCGGCGGTTACCGCAGCGGCCATTGTCTAGTGTTCCGCGCAGGGTTAAATAACGTCTGTGGCTAGGTTTAATACTAAGCACAATTAATGGTCTTAAGCGCCACCATAAGCATTTAAATGTAAGGCACAATTGATGATGCAAACTCTGCTTAGTTCGGGCATGGGGTAAATATGTCTAGTGATACGAGTAAGATGATCCCAGCGTTTAATATTGAATCCCAAGGTTAACTAAAAATCTAAGCTTTTGAAATTTTCGAAGACAATTTCGAAGAAAAGTTGTGAAAACTGTTTCGCTCAAACCTTTTTAAAAAACTCTCTACATAAATGTCATGATACTATGACATTAAATAAGCAGATAGTAATTTAAAATACAATTTAGCTATGAAAAAGGTATGGCGGGCTAGTCAAGTTAGGCCAACGGAAAAAACATACGAGTACAGATACATAGTTAGCAAACCAAAGTTTCAATTTCTATGAAAAATATTCTCAGACTCAAAAGCCTTACTATTGTGACTTTTTAATTATTGTGCTGTTATGAAACTAACTTTGGCCAGAGCTAGTTGGGATGCCGAGAACTGATAGGAAGCCCAATTAAAAGTTTCACAGTCAACTTAAAACAATGAAGTTGGTGGGTATGATAGCGAATCACCAGAAAAGTATGAAAGCAACTATTTTTATTTGTTATGTTGGTAGATTTCGCGCAAATGTATGAAATAGTTAACAAATTATTACTTGCCTCATTTTTGACTGTAAATAGTAAAACACCGTGAAGTGTACTTACAGAGGCGTTCACATCAACCCTTACATAGGGGCACCTTTTGGGAGCGACTGATCGCAGCGAATGATAATGACCTAAGTTGATACGCTATAGTTCGCCGCTCAGTATAAATTGTGACCCGACACACCACTCGATCAGTCAACCACTCACTGTTTAAAAAAACAAAAATTTAAACGAAAAACGCGAAAGAGGTCCGAAAGACGTGGCTTCGATTCCCGCCGGAAACCAAGACCGAATGTCTTTTTCTGGTTTTCCTATCTTTAGTAAGATGATACTGCATTATCCCTAATGCTAAAATAAAATAACCTATTCACTGTTTTCCTTAATTGGGACGTGTCCTAACGATTATCGGCTCTACGTAAGATCTGACCGTCCACTTCAACGCCATGCCATGTCGATGACCTTGGTTCTCTGTCGGATAACATCATTTCAGATTTTATCTTCCACGGCATAGCTCTTCTCATAGCTCCATTGCACATGTATGTTGGAAAATACAGAAAAAAGCGTGTTAACGAACGGTCGTTCAAACTTAACAAAAACGTCAATACGCCCGACATACAAATGAGGGCAATTCGGCCACGGGTGCTTGGAAAAATACAAACGCGCAAATTGAGCTGACGGATCAGCCCACGGCTTGCGGTTCATACACGGACCGATAGTTGATACAAAAACGTTATTTAAATAAGTAAAATATCCTTATTTATTTTATCCTTACTCATTTATACAACTGTAAAGTGTCTAAAAGGCTAATGCAAGCGAAACCTCGAGTGAATTTTGAGATTCATGTATTAAGAGCAGTAGAAAACGGGAACAATTCTTAATGTTTAACTTAAATATGGCCCTAAGGTGTCTTAGTCACAACTAGCGCTTTGCAAGAGTGCAGTGGGATATTATTATATATATTAAATTCCCTTTTCAGTCTAAGTGACTGTAGAGAAAAGTTCCTATGATATTTATGAAAAAAACCGTACCAAAATCCGTTGCGTAGTTTGGAAGATTTAAACGAACGCAGAGACAGAGAAAGCGACTGTGTTTTGACTCACTTTGTTGATATTTTTATTTGTTCAATGGTAACGTGGAAGTACGCAACAAAACACCGTATGTTCTCGCTAAATGAACGCAGCCGCTCCCGAAACGCAAATTACAATAAACTAATTTTGTACATTCGCGCAAATGAAATCCACCTCTAAATCAGTGTTTCGATTGACGCAGGAACATTTGTTTTTTATTGCTAAACCTTTTGAGAACGTTACTTTAATACAGGACTCTTCCAGGAATAAAAATTCTGTTACTTTACTGACAAAGAATAAAGAATTATCATGTCTGTCGAAATATCGATCGAGTGAGTCTTTCGATCGATGAGTCTTTTAAGCCAATAAAAATAGTTCAACGTTGCTTAAACTTCCTTACAGTCCGAACTTAACCATAATTTTGGGAGGTGCCCGTGGCTTTTCAGTTATAGGGGATTGGCAGCAACCGTCGCGTTGTAAAGCTATGCACGCCATGTCAGTAACAGATAGATGAAATTTTCGGAAAGCTAGTGAAGCTGTTGGTACCGGCTGATATGGCTTTATCAGTCGTTTAGCCTAGAGACCTTATGGCGGCTTGATAACATTTGACATTTAAGTTCATTACTAACTTCGCACTGAGCCCGCGTTTGGAGTATGGCTCGCACCACCTCAAAGATGAGGTGAAGCCTGGGAACAGCAGTAGGACGTTACAAGCTGTAGTTTGTTTTGTTTGTTGTCGTTACAAATACTCATTTTTATCAGCTTATTGGCCTTTTAAATGTTTCCTCTTGGGTGATGGATAGGAAGAACTGCACTAGAGACAACGGTACGTATTGGCTGTGGCAGGCACAGGGTTGGAATTGCGAGATGATTTAGGACGACAATAACAATGAGGTTAGGTAAGAAAACATCATTATCAGGGATATATCTTTCACTGATGAACATATAATTCTATATTAACGTACATAAACGGCGTATGTCTCACAGCTGGGCACAGACACCAGAGAGAGAGAACGCAGACACTTTCGCCATCTCGGTCGACGCCGTGCAATGCAAGCCAGAGCACCCCCGCACTCCAGCCCGCTGGCACCCACTGTTCGCAGTGGGCCCAAGGGCGGCTCCGCTGCCGCAATCAGCGGTACGGCCCCGCCGGGCCGCGACGCACAGGGGGTTCAGCCGCGGATCACTGGCCCCTACCAACCGATTGTGCGCCGCGGCCTCCACCACGCGCCTCAGAGCGCTTGCAGGCCCCACTGGCCCTGCAACCCTACGTGTCTCCCTTGCGGGCCGCAGCGGGTGGGTGGCTAGTCCACCACTCTGCCACGCCTGAGTGAGTCCTCTTCGCTTCCCGGCGGTTGCACCCTACCACCGGTACTAAGCCCCCTCGCCACGCCAAGGCGAGAACTCATGAGGGGGGCTGGGCACAGGCCTTACTTCAACTATGAAGTGGAACTAGCAATACTCCAACACGCTGGCTGAGTGCGGATTGTTGGAGGGGTGTAAGGTTAGTGAGAAACCTTAATGTTAGATCTTATCAAGCCGCCCTAAAGCCTCTGAATAGGCTTAACGACTGACATCTAGCGACGTCAACTTAACTATAACTTTACGACGTAACTATATTTTATATTTACGTGAATAGCTCTTATTTTTGTTTGTCATTGTACGTGATGTCACCTCACCATGCAACTCACACACGCTACTCGTGCTACAGTGATACGGATTACGCTAAAATTACCCCTACCTTTTGCAGACGTAGTAGTAAAATTGCACGCCTGCACGCGGGTACCGTCAGAACCAAAATGGTTTATTTGGGAAATAATCATTGAAATATATTACTAAAAACATATACTTAATAAACATAGCATAGTAAAGGAAATGAATCCACTATATACTTTGAACCAATTTTCGTTCATAATAAGTATAGGTTGGAAAAATAATTATTATCGGATTTCACGATAAGCAGTTGTTCTCGGCAGACGTCGCTAGAAATCAGTGACGAAGCACCTGACAGTAAGGTTTTTCTTACACCTCTCCAACATACCGCAGTAAGCCCGCCGCCTGAAAAAGGGTGAACTCTCATAAAGTTTGGTGACGTTGTCACAGAAATGATGCAGATGCTGTCAAGTTAGCCAGTGTGACAAAGTGCTAGAAAGAGTGCTTAGATAGTTTCGACGCTGACTGTACCTCCATACATATTATGTAAAAACCGCCAAGCGGCAGACGGGATTTTCAGTCGTATCCTCGTGGCTATTCTTCTGGTCCTGTCTTATTGCTGTTTGCTTAGAGATTTGGCGATAAGTACGAGATTCTAGGGATGTAACTCTTTTAAGTCGTTTCTCTTTATTTAACAAAATGAAACACATTTAAGGATGACCTGAATGAACGGGTTTAGATAATGACAATATGAAGTTGCCTATTCTGGGTGCCAGAGACTGTTATAATCTGTATCATGGAAACTAAAAATAATGAAATAGCACTCTATTATTTGTTCGGATCTTCTATTCACAAAGCCGATTTAGAACCAATACTACAATATGTTAACTTAACGAACTGATTTCCCTAACACAAAGATCACCCCTCTCATCCGAAGAGGACAAGTCGGAAAATATTGACAATGCAACGTCGACCGAACCCGTATTGAACGTGACTTGAGTTGGACATTGGCCAGCGGTTCACAAACTATAGAAAATCTTTAAAGAACTACGCCTTCTCCTACTTCAATATTTTCATAAAATTCTCATTGTGATACCATACTCAAGGTATTTTAGCTTAAATAACTATTATTTTAATCAGCTGTTAACATTTCGACATCAAAGATACTATATGTGGAAATGACGCAGCCTAATCCTATAATTCACCCGAGCCTAGTCGGCAACTTCTGAAGACAAATACGTTTACGTCGTTCTCTTGTATGCTTACCGAAATCAGTACTGCCGTTTTAAAATGATTCTTAAGTTCCCTAGACAGGATATGAATGGTTAAAAAAAAGTAATTTGTAATCTTTGAGTGATTTATCAGAATTTAGGCGTTTTTGCATTGAATTCCCCTTCTTCCTAAGTCCCAATAAAAATTAAAGATGACTGACTTTGAGTCCATTCTTACCCTTTTTTTTTTTTTACATCTCTCCTGTCATCATGGTCTGCTGGAAGAAATTCCTTTTCAGAGTTATCTCTAAACTTCGCTTTCCTGTACTTGTTCTGTCCTAAATATTGTACCACTGTAAATATGTGGTTGTGTACGAATAAATAAATAAATTAATTAACATTTCTTAACGACAGAAACTCCGTAAAGCATTTCAAAATAATTCACGATATAAACTTTGAGAACCACATGGACAATAAAACGGTCAAAGTGCAAGCCGACCGCCCGGCGAATCTCACAAGACTGGTCGACAGACCTCGAGCAAATTCGACGATTGTCATCGGATGAGCTGCAACGTGACTGGGCAGGGTGGGTGGACGCTTTTGTCTCAAAAATAATAAAGATCTTGGGACAGATTTCTAGAAGACATATTATCTGAATGGGAAGGATACAACCACTGACTTTCAGACACGGGAGATTTCTCAGATACTTGGAGAGCTCTAATTATCCAACACATAACATCCTTTAATGAGTTTTCGTAACTTAGCAAAAGGCGCGGGCTGACACAAGTGTCATGGCGGCAGTTGCACTGACCAATCAAATCGCTCTATTTGGATTGTGGCTCATATTACGTTTAATTATAAGCAAATCTTTACAAAACAGTATAATGTTAGTCGCATGTTCTCTTGTATGCATCAAATCAGTTTAGTTACATTGGATTATTAATGTAACAAAATTAAATAGTTATTTTTAGGTGAAACGGGTTTATTGTAACGGTAACTCGTGTTCAACGATGGATACATTTAGGCCAGCTTTTAGCGTTACAAAAGTTGACTATACTGTGTTTGTGAATTTGGAGGTAAATATTGCAAATCAACTTAAAAACTTGTATTTAATAAATCCAGTACAGTAGTTATAGACCCTCAACCGTGAGAGCCGTACCTAGGCTTATACGGTTCTCAAAAATCTCACGGCTAATTGAGTTTTGCAGAAAACAGATTAAACAATAGTAACAAAATTATATTTTCATTACCAAAATAGTGTTGGCCATTTATTTTAATTGGTAAAATTTTTCAACTTCAAATAATTACAAGGAATTTAAGTTCATAACGAATAACATTAAGTACATAAAACTAATATGAAAGTGGTTATCCAACTATACGATTTATTCTTCTTGTAGGTACTTAATTATGTATAAAATCTTGAGATAGAGTCTCGTCCCTACCAGGGCTCCACCATATTTATGGCTAAGTGTCATGCCGTGTGAAATGCATGCGACATTTTAATATTGGTTTGTATTGCATATTCTTAGAGGATATTCTTCTTGAGTTTATTTTACGAGGCATTTCCATTACTGGGCTTGACTGTTTGTGATATTAGAATTTATTATAGTCTGAGACAGTTGATGCTGGATTACTTTATGCAATGCTGTAATTTAGATATAGCTCGCGCCTTTGTCTACGTGCATATGAATATTTAAATACTAATTTTTGATTGCGTCAGTTATCATGGTGACAAAACTAACAACTGAATGTCTGAGAAAGTATTAAAATACATATTTAATTAACACCAATGTAGGTAAAATGTAGGCAGTCTTGTCGACAGGGAGCGATCTCTTCCTGGCAACCTTCCGGTGGCTAATATGATTATGATGCAATACTAAATCCTACTTCCCTTAGACAATGTACTTTCGCTTTTTTAATTACAACTCTTATTTTTATTCTAAAAATAACAAACGCAATCTGACGCTGTTGTTATGAAGTTATGCGCGCACATTAATTTCCGGCAATGCATATTAATTAATATAGATGAGTAGATAGGCCTGAGTGGGTAGTAGTAAATTTGTTAAGCGTAGGTAGGTCTACGTCAACAGCTGGGTTTAAGTAGGCGTAAATGCGTTTAACAATATTAAAATAACTGTAATTATCACGGACGTAACAGAAAGACTGACGTCACCTCGTCGAATCATGAGTGAAGCATATTATCAGCTGCCAGTTTAAGTGCGTGCGTAACTAGCACGTATCATTGGCGCTGTCACACGGAGTAAAATGGCTTAGTTTGTAGCACCTGGTGTGTTTGTGTGAGTGTAGCAGGTCGTGCACAACAAACGAAATTGTAGCACCTTGCATGCTTCACACTTTTTAGTGTGATGTTCCGTCCGTCTTTCTTTTACGTCCGTGGTGATTGTCCTCATCAAATGATAAATGCTTAGCTAAAGTTCTATCATCCAGTGAAACATGATTGAAACTTACGCAAATTTAAACAGTTTTTCATACGTAGATCACAAATCAAGGTTTTATCGTGAGAGTCCGGTGCAGGAAACTATGTATCATAAGTGGGCCATCGATCGCGGCCCAGCTGCAATTTATGACCGCAGGCCACAGATTTAAAGAATGGGGGGTTGCTAGAAGGAACCAGACCTCCGAATTCACAAACGCTAATCAACGTTGAGCATCCCCAAGAAGTATAGCTGTCCCTTTCAGTTCTATTGACATTTTACGGGACAGCATGAGTGTGAGCGTGTGCTCAGCGCTTATTGACGTTTGTGAATTTCTGGGAGAGACTATTAATGTTTATGCGGATTTTTTAGTCGCGTATGACTAAAAAATAAAAATAAAACGTTAAAAGTCATACGCGACTGAATAATTAAAAAAACGTTATCCTATACCAATTGACCAAATTATAACCAAAACCAATTGACAGACAAAAACCATTTGCTTCACATGTGATTATTTACCAAAGCGTAAACGAGGGAGATACATGTTGCGCAGTGTCGTCTCAAACTGTCTGTCTGTCACTGTCACTGTCAATGCTGCGCTCAGGTACACGAAAAGTTCTGATTTCGGGTGCCACTTTTTTAGCACAAGTAACCTACCTACCCTTTTTTATTAAAATATCATTGCATATACCTACATAATAATTGAGGTATTGAATAATGACTTATTCAATACCTCTAATAGTTTAGGGGTTTATTTATCAATAAATAGACTTAATGATAGTTCAAGTTTAATCTGCCCTACATACGCTCACAATCATATCCCAAAAGGGGAAACTCAGAGACATGCAGACAGTTGCCATTGTGGTCTATGGAAAGTTCAGAAGCGAAGAAAGTTCAAATTCAAACTCAATATTTCTTTATTGAAGTAGACCATTAAGTACATAGTACTTCCGAATCGTCAAAAATTTAATTAATGATCACCTAGCAGATAACGAAGCATCATGATACCACATTTTCTTTGAATATTAACAGTAGAATTATTAAATCAGATGCAAACATAGCTGAAGCTTTTGAAGACTACTTTTCTAATATACCCGTGGTCACTACAGCTTCTCTGAATTCATGCCCAGCTAAAGCAGAACAGTTGTTGAAGGACAGTGTATCCTGTAAGGCTGATGTATTTAGGTTTAAACACATAGATTCACTTGATGTTTCAAAATCATTTAAATTAATTAATAAAAAGAATACCACCGATCTTTGGGGTATTTCAGTAAATATTATTAGTCATATAGTAGATGTTCTTGCTCCGTACCTAGCCATAATTTTTAATGACTGTGTTGATGAAGGAGTGTTTCCAGATTTAATGAAACATAGTAAAGTGATACCTCTTTTTAAATCAGGCAGTAAACAGGACCCTGGTAACTTTAGGCCCATATCTATCTTGCCAGCTTTAAGCAAGATTTTTGAAAAGATCATACTAGAACAACTTTTGAGTCATTTTCATGAGAATAAACTTCTACACAGGGAACAGTACGGATTCACTAGAGGTCGTTCTACTACAGATGCTGGTATTGCGCTCGTGAAACACATCTTCAGGGCTTGGGAGAGTGCTCAGAATGCTCTTGGTATCTTCTGTGACTTATCCAAAGCATTCGATTGCGTCGACCACCTCACTCTCATACGTAAGCATTTTTATGGTGTTAAAGACACAGCGTTGGACTTAATTACTTCATATCTTAGTTTCAGAACTCAAAAAGTCGACGTGAATGGCACTTCATCTTCCGGATCACTGCTCAAAATGGGGGTTCCACAGGGATCAATTTTGGGCCCCTTTTTATTTTTGATATATATAAATGACCTACCTTTTTACGTTAGAGACCTTTGTGACATAGTTTTATTTGCAGATGATACATCATTAGTTTTTAATGTCGATAGAAATAAAGATAATTTTGATGACGTAAACAATGCAATTTCTAAGGTTTTGCAATGGTTTACAACCAACAACCTTCAGTTAAATGCAAACAAAACTAAATGTATTAATTTCAAGTTGCCTAATGTTAGAAATAACCACATTGATTTGAAAATAAATAGTAATGATATGGAGCTTGTAGATTCAACAGTTTTTCTTGGAATGACGATAGACTCAAAATTACAGTGGAGCCCTCACATAGACAAGCTTTCAGGCAGACTTAGCTCAGCTGCTTTTGCTATAAGAAAAATAAGATCTTTGACAGATGTAGACACAGCTCGATCGGTTTATTTCAGCTATTTCCACAGTATTATGTCATATGGTATAATACTTTGGGGCCAGGCAGCAGATATACAAACCATATTTATTCTTCAGAAGCGAGCCATCAGATCCATCTACAAGCTTCGTGCACGGACCTCGCTTAGGGATATTTTTAAGGAAGTTGGGATTCTTACTGTGGCTTCTCAATACGTTTATAATTGTATTATATTGGTGCGAGAAAATATTAATCTCTTCACTAAACATAGTGACATACATGACAAAAATACGAGGAATAGGAATAAAATTGCGCTTCCATTATTCAGGTTACAAAAGGTTTTAGGTTCCTTTATGGGGCAAGGTATACACTACTACAACAAAATTCCAGAAGCAATTTGTAAGTTACCATCACATAGGTTTAAACATCATATTAAAACTGTCTTATTAAAAAAAGGATATTATACCACAGCCGACTACCTTATGGATAGGAACGCCTGGGAGTAAGCTCTCAGCTCGACGCGGACTCCAATTAGCCATTTTGTAATAATTATACGGATTCAACATAATAATGTGAACCAACCAAACATTTTTTTTCTTTGAATTGTATAACTGGATGTGAACCTCAAAACTCCTTTTTTATAATGTTAACCAGTAGTCTTTTCTAAACGATGTTGTTAATTGCTTTTAATAATTTACCATTATTTTGTGCACTAACCATTTTCTTTAAAATTGTATAACTGTATGTGTACTTAATAATAAATTGTAATTTACTAACGGATTATTGTACAGAACATATTGAAAAGAGTAACTGCTGAGTTTCTTGCCGGTTCTTCTCAGTACAGAAACAACTTTCCGAGACCGGTGGTTGAGTCACATTATGTTTGTATACTGTGTATTTATTTATTATTTTTATTATAGTATTTAAGTCTATTATTAAGTGTATTTTTGTTTGTTTGATTAAGTTTTTGACGATTTGAAAGCACTTGTAACAGGTCTATTTAAATAAAGATATTTCTGATTCTGATTCTGATTCTGATTCTGACCTAATAAACTTATACAACAATACGAACTATGAACAATACATAAAATACACGTACCTAGATAATATGACTCTACTACCGTCGTCAGAAGGACGTCGAAAGGGGCCAGCTTACCGCTGCTATCTAACCACCGGAGAGTTAGCCGCCATTTTGATAAATGAACGCACACTAAGTACACACTATCTTGATATGTTTACTTGCTGAAGTAATGCCTAAAATAATTTTATTAAAAATCATTATTTTAATTTCAAAATACATAGTAAAATTAAAAACATGATTTTTTTAACTTCGGTAAATAATTCAAATACATATAAACACAGTAAACTTGCCGAGACTATTTCCACTTAAATATTATTTAGCCCTTTCCATTAACCTATATCTTCGATATTGTCACTACTATAGATATTGGTGTCGTTTAAGCTCTGAATAAAAGATATATTACTGCCATGTATTGCACGTTTGTAAGCAGAACTTGATCCAAACTCAAATATGCGATGGGTAGCAGATTGAACTATAGTCCGTTCGCGTTAAGAATCCTAATCAATCAAATAGTTCCTAATTAGAAAGTCAAGTCTACAGTGACCAGTTGAAAACATACTTTCGAACGCAAAGGTTGTGGCCCTGAGTTTTTTTAAATTAAAAATCACTGCATTCTTAACGTGAACGGACTAAATTACACTTTCATTCGAGGGTTGGAAACAACTTTTTTTTTTAAATTGATACATCGATAACCTTAAACCGAAGTTTCCATAATGCGCTGGTAAAAGTAAAATTTATCTGTATTTATTATTAATTGAACCTTGGCATTTTGAAGAAATAATTTTACCCTATTCTCGAATTCACAAACGCGAGTCTAGGTAAAGCAGCCCTCGAACTATAGCTGGCCCTTTCAGTTATATTTACATTTATGGGACTTCTATTTACATGAGCTTGAAGGCGTGCTTAGCGTTGACTGACGTTTGTAAATTCGGGGTAAAGGTAGAAAGGTAAGCAGCGAAGCGAATGCTCTCGAACCGTCACACTGAGGCAGCCTACAGACGTATTTCGGTGCAGCTCAAATTTAAACAAAGCTAAGCTATGAGAAACTAGACAACGGATATACATATTGATATAAATACCCTTTTCTTTGGTGAACATAGGTCTTATTATACATAGGAAAAACCTAAATAAACAGATACCTATGTCCCTGCACAAAAAATATTGTACTATGCGGGGATTGAACTAGCCCCCCTGACCTCTGGTGTCTAGCCAACTTTTCAGCCAATACACCAAATCGGTCATCGAATGACTGTTTATGAATTCATAAATATCGTAATTTATAATACAACAGCCGCTCTCCAAGTTTAGTTTGGCTCAGTTAGAATCCGGCGTAATTCCCGGCGCATTCGTGAACAGTAAGACTGGTAACAAATGTTTGTTTGCGACCTGCATGGCGGCCGCGCCGTAAATCTCACCGTCAGCAAATTCAATAAGCTGCTTCCGATGGCTAACAAACGATGCAGTTAGCAAATTGATATACATTTTTAGTATAAAACTAGTTAGGTGAAACTAGGATTTTGCCCTATGGTATGGGGCATTAGAATACTGCCATGGTTTCCCCCCGCCTGTCGTAAGAGGCGACTAAAGGGGGGCCCCGGGGTCGCTAGGAGTGCACACGGTGGGGACCGTGCGCCTCCATTGCACATGTGATTCCGTGGAGAGCGGCGGTGCGGGGGGGCCTCGCACTGCCGTTAACACCGGCGGGTGTACGAGGGGAGGTATAGCTCCCCTCGAGTTGAGCTGGGAAACCGGCATAGCGCGCCGGGGGTCCGCCGGTAGAGTCACTCACGGTGGTACTCGGGGACCTCTGGTAACGCGCAGAAGATGGCCTCCGCGGAGTTTAGTGGGTATTCCTTCCTATTGCGGTGGGTGAGTCCCACACTCCCCCGCTCTTCTACCCTGGGAGCGGGACAGTGCGTAAATGCATTCTCCGCGTCAAAAAAAAAAAAAAAAAAAAAAAAAAAAAAAAAAAAAAAAAAAGGTGAAACTAGGATTGGGAACTCGGTTTCGGAATAAGTTCTCACAACAAATATTCAAACAAACAACGTACCCAAATATTATTCATTTTTATAGGTATTTCTTGAAAATATTTTTCTGAACATACCTAGTAAATGAGAATATTTTATCGAGTACAACTTATCAAATGGAACGTTCAATATTGTAGCTAGAATCAAGTAAAAATTTAACTGGAAAATTTAAGACATGTTATTAAAAAACATTACAAAAAAGGGTTACTTACTTTCAGATTTTTTACTATCCAGTGAAGTTTGTTCAATCATGTCACTTAATGCAATTTCGACTATATTTGGATCTCTAATCACAATTTTTCTCATACCAGAGAAATACCTCCCGAACCGACCCTAAAACAAGGATAAACGGCTGCCGCACAGAGCAAAAGCCCAATACGAACAAAAAACTTCCCGGAAGGCAGTGAATGTGTCAAAATAGGAACAAATACTTCCATCGCAGTGAATGTGTTAACCATTCAACAGTTTCACTGAAAACGCACCCATAATGCAACAGTAAACTATAAACTCGGAGTTAGTTCGACGAGACACGTTCACCTGGCTGACGCATTGGCAAACTTTGTGACGTGCATTAAATGGCTAATGTATCAACAAACAGCACTGCCAAGCTTTGACGTACACACTTAGTTATGCAGCTTGAACTGCTACATAACTTGTACACAACTGCTTCGCTGCTCTTTAGTGTGTGCTTGACGAGGCAAACCTGTTGTATCGATGTATTGATACAGTCAGCGTCAAACATATTGTACGCTTTTCGAACTTTTTGATGTTAACTTTGCAGACGTCATGGAAATGGTGAAAGAGAACGCTGTTTAAATGAGATGATTTTTCTTGTGATGAGCTTACAATGATGTACATTCTTTACAAAATATCAGCCACCCATTTTTAAAACAAAATGTCAAATTTTGTAATAAAAGGAAATTAAAAATAGCAACTGATGAGTTTCTCGCCGGAGTCTTCTGGATAGAACTAAATATTCTCCCACAACGCAGTAAATGTATTATCCATGCAACAGTTTCACTGAACACGCACCCATAATGCAGCAGCAAACTATAAACTCGGAGTTAGTTCGACGTGACACGTTCACCTGGCTGACGCATTGGCAAACTTTGTGACGTGCATTAAATGGCTAATGTATCAACAAACAGCACTGCTGAGCTTTGACGTACACACTTAGTTATGCAGCTTGAACTGCTACATAACTTGTACACAACTGCTTCGCTGCTCTTTAGTGTGTGCTTGACGGGGCAAACCTGTTGTATCGATGTATTGACATTATCATTCATACAGTTTAATACTCCCGAACTTTTACACATGAACTTTGTAGACGTTGTCATATAAATAAATGATGAAGACGCTGATCAAATTAGCCAGTACGCTAAAAAGTACAAACCTTATTTTGGAGAGGATTAGACTAAAGGTAATGTTGAAAGATGATTTTATTGTGGAATTACAACTGCGAAGGAAACGAGCTTGATTTTTCTTGTGATGAGTTTACAATGATGTATGACTTCTTTACAATATGTCGGCCGCCCATTTTAAAAACAAAATGTCAAATTTACAGTTACAGACCTACCAACTTATCTGTGAACTGAAAGAGGACGACACCGTCGATTCAGTGTTGCTAATTAATATAAGGTGCCTAAAATTGAGTGAGTTTTACAAGTAGGTAATTTTTTATATGAAATAAGTATTAAATAAAAATAATAAAATTAAGTATTGTAATTTATAAATTAGAAATAAAATATATATATTAATTTGTAGTTAAGTAGGTACGCTAAACAGTTGTCCTTCAGGATTATTAAATGGCTTTATTGAGAAAGTGATCCAGTGAAATGGAAATCCTGCAGATATTAAGGTTTGATATATAAAACAGTTACTAGAGAGATAAACTAGAATCTGGAAAACTTAACAATCATACTAAATGTTTCACACTTAAAACTTTCATTCTATGTGATTCATGTACTCCCTGCATCAGGTACCAGGTACTATTTGCAGCATTTAGTTAATACCGTACCTTACCCCTAACAACGATATACTATAATTCGCAGTGGTAAGTACATACCTAATGGATGTAATAAAAAAAACAATTTGCTTTACAATTATTTATTAAAAACCACATTTACAGTCATCGCTGTCCTGTGTAATTTATTTCTGTCTTTAAGACCTCTAGAAGGTTTTTAACAGTAGGCACCTCGTTTTAGGCAGAATCAAATTCAATTCCACTTTTGCGTTTTCTATCCTTGCCTTGTGTCCGAATTTTAGTTACAGTGTCTTCTGCTGCAAGCCCTTCTTTATCTATTTTTGAAATGAGTCCTTGACACACACCTGAAACATAGGATTTCATTTTTCATCGAAATTTAAAAACCCGCAGGTTAGTTGGCTCACCCATTTAACAGGTGACCTTTTCAGATGTGCGTTACCGTTACGTTAACCTACAGCAAGAATATATACAAATATTCCGTGGACTTAAATATTTGGTTAAGTTTAAAGGTATTTATCAAAATAAAGCTAACAACACTAACTTGTTGCAGCCGAAATTCGTTTGTATATTTTGGTAAATGGAATAATCGGAGATCTCGCCCGAGCTTCTTCTTTAAATATGGTTTCGACCTTGAGAATAATGTTTTGAGCATCACTTTTAATGGCTTTCGGCATATTCAACTTCATAAATTCCGAGATATCACAATAAAACAACCATAGTACTCAAAAATTGTTGACACGGACAATCGAATGACATTTCAACATGGCGGTCGTAGTTCCAATTTTCGCCATTTCACAGATAAGTTGGTAGGACTGTACATACAGTTTGTGTCAAACATATTGTACGCACTTCCGAACTTTTTGATGTTAACTTTGCAGACATCATAGAAATGATGAAGGACGACGCTGTTTAAATTAGACAGTAAAGGATAAGACTAGAGGTTGTTTGTTTATATGTTTTGATTTTGACTAACAACTGTGAAGGAAACAAGCAAAACTTTTTCTCGTGAAAAGTTTATTATAATTTATTCTAGCACAATTCTTAAGCACCGATACGAATGTTTTCAGCATTAAGTCTGTCTTTTGTATTATTTTTTGTGTGATCAAATTAAACTTACGTAACACCTGACAGGCTTTAACAATGCAGTAACAACACAAATATAATTTCCAAAAACGTCAAATTTACATTCGTCAAACAAAAGAACGTACGAAGAATATTAATTCGTTCAGTAACCGTACACTGCTTTCGATTCCGGGAATCAATTATTTCCGGAAAAGTTATGTGTATTTAAAAGAATACTTTAACGAATATTTATAACCGGCTTGTTAAGTTGTATGTTTGTCAGGAATCAACAATGTATAAAGCGGAATACGAGAGGAAAACTCTACTAAGTAATTAAGAGTAGAGCGAAAAGCTTAATTCGAACGTCTAATTGAAGTAAACAAAAGTTTTATCGCTTCGTTTCGCTTTTATTGATTTAGCTACTTTCTAATTATCTATCTATCATGTATAAACAATTATAGAATATGAGTAACGATATAGGAAGATATCCTAAACTGGATTCAAATTTGTCACTGACCACCTTTAAGGCAACTTTATTTATATTTATTCGAATATGTGCAATCATGACGACCGAGTTATTGTCATGATTAAGAACTTGGATATTGTTCTCATAGGTTGCGAGTACCATCCCCGCACTTTTCAAACTTTTTGTGAGCATAAACATAAATAAAAAAAATGCCTACTTTTCATAGTAAATGCTTTGTTTTGCTACATTTGAAGCTAGACGGAATAATGTCCAATTTCCAATGATAGTATCCGTAAGTTAAATTAGAACAAGACAAGATATTCTTAAACTCAAAAACTATAAGCAATGATTTTAAGGTATTAAAACTAAAAACAAGAAAGTCAAATTGACAAATCGCCTCGCTACAACACATAAAATGAACTTGAAAGACTGGTAGACGGTATTTGCGTGAACGTCTCGAATATAATACTCTATAAGCTGTTTAATTGTTTAAAGACATGATCTCTTAAATCCAGGGGTTACTAAGACACATGTAATGGTCCAACCTTCAACTACGACACCGCAACTTTAAGGTCGATACTTCACGGAACGTTAAGCGGATGGATGTCCTATGTCCATCATTGTCCGGGCCGAGCCTCTCCATGGCTGTTTGTCACTGCGGACTGTCTAGCTACCCTTATTACACTGATTAAACAACAAACTAGACGGAAATAGACTCTACTCATATTTAAATAAAGTCTCAAGTTGAAGGGTTGACGGTAATAATACATTTTGCTAACCTAATCCACGCATTGTTCGCGGTAAACCAATTAATAATCTCGGTGCCTTAGAACGACGTAAGATGGTTGACGTCTTAATATGGACTGCATTGTGTATTATTTATAGTGTCTTGATGAAATGCTTTATTGCAGACTCGTCTAGGTTTCCCTTGTGGAATTTTGATTAAACATCCAATTGAATAGTCAGAACAACATTAAGCAAACTAACTTGTTATATGAGGACTTTAACTGCTGAATCAGACTTGTTTTAAAAATCTAAAGCTAGAAAATTGTTATGTTCAAAAACCAATGAGAAAAATCCAAGCAATGAAAACAAATAATATTTTTCCTGATGAACATGAAAATATCAAGCAGACAGAAAATTCTTATATATCACCTTTTTTTTTTTTTTTTGAGTAGGGGAAATGCACTTACGCATACCCGCCAACCGGGGGGCCTAACGCGCGAACTACGTCACTCGTGGTTTCGTTTTTGTGATTGCCACTTTTCTGAAAACAATTCCAACCTGACAAATAAAACGTCTCTTAAAACACGAAACATTCCCCGAAATAGACCCCAAAATTCCAAACACCATTCAGTAGTTAGTGGAACTGAACCTCGCACGCGTCGAGTGCTCCCTAACTTGGTTTGCGCACACAAAGCGTTCAACTACTGGAACCTAGAATCACTCGGAGCAAAGATTTACTTGTCCGGGAGGGAGAATCGAAACTTGGGCTTGTAACGCAGCTGCACGTTTTGGAACTTTGTTTGTTTATAGCAATATCAGATATTATGTAAGATGCACCTAATGCAGTAAATCGTGAAATAGAGGCGTCTTAAAATTATGATATCATTTGACATCACCCAGAGCTAAGCAAAGCTGTTTTTTGGAAATAATTCAAATTCTATGTTATCTTAATACTGAGGAATACCTAAATAAATCTAATCTAATCATGCCACAGTAAAAATACCATTCAATAGCTTGAGAAAAAACCGAAAATATTAAGCAGACAGAAAATGCTTATATTTCACCTTGCCTAACGCTCAAACTACGTCGCTCGTCGTTTCGTTTTTGTGATTGCCACTTTTCTGAAAACAATTCCAACCTGACAAATAAAACGTCTCTTAAAACACGAAACATTCCCCGAAATAGACGCCAACATACCAAACACCATTCAGTAGTTAGTGGAACTGAACCTCGCACGCGTCGAGTGCTCCCTAACTTGGTTTGCGCACACAAAGCGTTCAACTACTGGAACCTAGAATCACTCGGAGCAAAGATTTACTTGTCCGGGAGAGAGAATCGAAACTTGGGCTTGTAACGCAGCTGCACGTTTTGGAACTTTGTTTGTTTATATAGTAATATTAGATATTATGGAAGATGCACTGTGCTAATACAGTACATCGTGAAAGGCGTCTTAAAATTATGATATCATTTGACATCGCCCAAAGTTAAGATAAGCTTGCATAATTCAGTATACCAGACAACGAAAAAACATACCTAAATACTATTTCTAGAAATATATACCTACATGTCGGAAGGTCTTAAATACAGCTGTTTCTATAGCGGCGCACAAGCGATGCCATGCCAACAGTCAAGGAATCAACATCATGGCGTCGTTGAACAGGCCGTTGAGACGAACATTTGAGAACTCAATTTTATTATTGCGGACTCATCAGGAAACAACGAGGCCTAGGGACTGTCGTGTATCGCTATTGCTGAAAAGTTTCGTTATCATAATTTATATCCTCGATCGGATTTGCTATTATTTTAATTATTTTATTTCAAGTTAAATTCTATAGGTAGTTCGCGTTAAGAATGCAGTAACCAACCTAATTAGAAAGCGAAGTCCAGAGTGACCAGTTGTGGTTTGTGGATCTGTTTTTTTTGTGCGAAAGAATTAAATTTAAAAATCACTGAATTCTTAACGCGAACGAACTATTAACTCAGTAGTCATTAGAAATCTCACCCCAAAAACCCACAATGTCTGAGAATAGCAGTGATCTGCCTCTGTTATCCGACATACATAATAATACATAGGAGCACCCAGACCTAAACCACAGTAAATATAACAGTAGGTTATCTAAGGCCGCCCGCCGAGGATGTACTGCCGCGTGAAATCCGAGACGGCGCGCGACGCGCACCCACACATTCAAACCAAGCGCGACACGACAGCAGCCAACTTTTTACCTTTAACACCAAATCGATTGACAGTTATAAGTACCTAAATGTGTTTGAATCAATAACACACTCGAATAAAAGTATCTTTAAAAAATCAGCCGATCTTGTATCCCGCATACTTCAGAACTCTTCGACTATTGATTAAGGGCGTGTAAATACAACCGTACCCTTATGTACCTTAGCGTAATCATCGGAAGGGAGGCCGTGCGTGAATACAGACTCAATTGGTGCTACATCAGGAATTAGGGCCTTATTGACTTGGCAAATTCTAGGTCGGGGAACAAAGTCAAGCAATTGAAGTGCCTTAGATTTTAATGATGTGGCAGTGATGGGTGCGCAAGCGGGGTGAATCCGTTTTGAGAATTACCGCGAGGATTAAGGAGTTTTAAGGCCATAATGTAACATGCGGTCTGCGGTGGGGGCGCGGTTGTACAGTCTGATTTGTTTCTTTGCACTGACTTGTAATAAATTAAATTTCTTATTGGTTTATCGGGTAATAAACTAACCAAAGGTGCCAGTGGCGAAGTTGTGACAGTGATCGGCGACGATCAGGTGAGGTGAGGCATCTGCCCAGTAGTGGGATGTAAATAGATCATTTATGTTTTGAGTAATAGAAACAAATTGGACGGAAATACCGATAAAAGTCGGTGAAAAGAAACGAATTAGGCAATTCAAATTGTCTTCCACAAACGGCGGTTGCTCTAACCACTAGTGGTGGTGGCCTAGGCCACAGAGGCACTAACAGAGGTACTTAATCTTACTGACTTATTTTAAATACCTTCAACCCTCGAAATAAATATCTTTGCAAATATTTTTTATCTCGATAAATATGAATTTGGCTTTTCGATCATTTTCCATCATTTGGCATATAAATTAAAATAAAAATTCTAGAAAAAACATTCGATCAATGAATTATTTCTACATTGTTACGTCTTTATTCCTTTAAGCTTCTCTGAATGCCTGTCCAAGCAATGTTTACCACCTCTGTCTCCGACATTCAGTGTCCTACCCCAGAACGTGACGATTTTACCGAATAAATCACGATAAATCCCCGACGATTGTGTTAAAAACGTCGAAATTTTGCAAAGCTAAACTTGTAAAGAGCGGACGTGATAAGAAAACTGAATAGAGGGCAAACACACCTTTGTTTTTTCGACGACTGGACCTATTTTTCGCGTAAACTGGTAGCCAATCGTAGTTTTTTGTAACCTTCATTGTAAGCAAAGGGTTTTTGTAAGTCTGAATACATCTTACTTGCAAATTTGACGAAGGAAAATGTTTCCTTTCGCTCAAAGTACGAACCTACGACATAAATAAATACCTTGCTGAGTGGAAAACACAATAGGTAATTTTTTTTGGAGGACCCATTTGCGTTGAACAGAGGTGAATCATTTGTGTGCATGAATGTCTGGTTACGTGGTAAGGGCGAGCCTACCGCCGTTATCCTGGTTGCTTGAGTTTAATATCGGTGTTTTTCATCACCGGTGAGTTAGCCGCTAATTGTACAATGAACACTGAGTAGGTGTGTCAAAGCCTGATCTGAAGACATCCACAGTGTGGAATAAGGACCAGTGTTTTTATTTTTATTTTTTGCATTAGGGGTTTGCGAAAGACGCGGGTTTGATTCCCTCCTGATGCCACCGAATGACTTTTTTTGGTTTTCCTATCTTTAGTAACCACCAGTGTTTTTATAGTAATATTACCTAGTTATATACTGGCAGTTCAAAAACAACCGTTTTCACATTTTTAATTGAAATATCCGTCTGTTTATGTCTTAAAAAACTTGGTGGAGCTTTTTTGACGGATCATTACAAATTTTTTTCAAACTACAAACTATCTACTTGAACATAACAAATGTGACTTAAATACCTTTCTGTTAAGTTACGATGTTATTTAAACTAAAAACGTTACAAAAATACCCGTTTCCGAAAGTACTTAAAATAAACCCGTTTAAAAGTTTTTACTCCTTTTACAGATTCGAGTTCGGCGGTTTTTCCAGTTCTAAAAAGATCCTGTTGCGGTTTCGAACAGAAAAACAGTTTAAACTTTGTATTTTTCAATTAAAAGTGGAAAACGTTACTATTTGCGTTGCTAGAAAAACACTGCGTTTAGTAAAATTATATGGTTTTATGTAAATACAGAGAATTGGATAAAGGGACTAGAAAAATCAACATTCCAAACAAACAACAACTAATGGTTAATAAAATACGAGTAATTTACCTATTTATATACTAACTATCTTGCTTGCTATTTTATTAGTTAGTACTTCTGTTTTTGGATTTTTCTATAAATATCATTGCGTCTCTTTGGGTTTGGTGTAAAGATTTGTTGGAGTATGGCTTGCGCCACCTCATAGTTGAGGTAAGGCTGGTGCCTAGCCGTGGCATGATTAAAGGCTGTTGTGATTAGGGAGCGAATAAATAATTCATAGTTCGACTGGATTTGAACGACCGTCTTGGTGTAATTGTTGAGAAGTCGACTACTGCACCAAAGGTCGCGGGTTCGATCCCCGCACAATACAAACATTTGTGTGCATGAACATGTCTGTTTGTATTGGTCTGGGTGTTTCCTATGTATATTAAGTATGTATTTACAAAAGAAAAAGTATTTAAGTATGTTTATCCGTTGTCTAGATCCCATAATAACGAACTATAATTAGCTCACTTGGGGCTAGGTGGCGCTGTGTGGAATAATGTCCAGGGATATTTATTTTATTTATTATTTGAAATAGTGGACTGTAGTTTTGGGGGTTATTATTTGGCCTATAAATGATATGGACAGTTGATGTAGCCCTATATGAGTAAATGTTAATTCCTCCAACCTTTTACGCCCGTCTCCGATTCCTAGATTTGGCGATGCACGGGATATCCAAATTTTCATCAAGGTGACGCCGACGGGAATGCACTGCAAACACTTCTTGTCTTGCTAACAGTAATTAATATACAAAAACCAACACGAAATGTACATAGCACAGCAGAAGGGTATATCTTCACAGCACAAAGCTTGCCGAACACCTCTCAAGATCAGACCGCGCTGATGGTGGCCGTCCCGGTAGCTGAACGTCGACCGACAGATCGAAAACGAAGGCTGTAAAAACATTGATGCATATTCTAAGACTACCCTCGACTGTGCGATTATTTGTTAGGCGCGTTCGAATACACATCAAGTACAGTTTAAAGTACTAAGGCTGATGTTATTATGAACCTTCTTTTGTTGTTTTTTGTTTTCATATTTACTGTAAATAAATGAAGTTACTATAGGCCTCATGACATCGAATCAGACATGAAATTAATAATAGGTCTACATACTGAGGTCACCGTGGCCCAGCAGATTGGATTCGCAGTAAATGAGCCAAAAATGTGTTAGAGATGGTGATTGGAAGTAAGGTTAAGAAATATTTCTGTAAATATCTTCAATAACCAAGTTTGAACTTGATAATATACACCTGAAGTGATGCTGTGTGTTAACAATCGACGGCGCGGGCGCCCCCCCGCCAGCGGGCGGGATGAAGAGAAGGGGCGCGGGGGACGAAGACGCGAGACCGGCCGGCGATCCAAGCGGCCACCACCTCCACATTCGCCCAAACGGAACAGCGTGCATCACACGCGCCTATCAATACTTTCTAATTTCGAACCATTTGCTTTCCAAAAATCATTGTACCTAAGTCTAGTAAATCTAGAATACCTATTGAAGTTTAAGCCTTTCATTTTCTTCTACTCCTACGTCCCAAGACCAACACCCGAAGATACCTAGGCAGCAAATCGTCACCATTATTTCGAGCCGGATACGACTTTGGAGAAGCCTGGAAGATTCCACGAGGCGACCGAACAAAGGCGTAGCGGGGCGGTCAAGTCAAGGGCATCGCCGGGTGCACGTGTCAAGAAAAAGGCTGAAACAAGCTGGACGGACAACGCCGCCAAGGCGAATACAATCACAGAAAAGGAATAAATTCAGGAAAAGGGTTTGCAAAGCATCTTGTAGTGAGTTCGTTCCAATTTTTTTACAGTGTGCAAATCAAATTAAATTCACATTTTCCAACCACTTTCCAATTATTTTCGTGAATACACACGAATCTAGTTTATTAAAATCATTTTTACTGTTTGCTTACAGTACATTTCTCATAATTTTTCATTCGCATTTTAAATTCATTTAAACATTTTTCTACAAAAGGGCAACTGCTGCTCTCGTTTTTTTGTTGTGTGCTATAAAGTCTCATCTCCTCATCAACAAGCAGTTCCGCTAGGTTATCCATTATTTTATTAACATAATAACATTTTGCATTTTTGTAATTCTAGAAAGTGCCTACTACGCGAGAGGTCACGTTCACGTAGGCGCCGCTGACGTCATTACTGCGGTGGCGCATGGTGATTGGCTGACACGGGCGTGGCATGATCGCGCGCAGCACGAAGCTACCTATTGTTGCCTTGCTCACCACGCTTTCAAATTTGCCTTCCTTCTGCCTCGCCTCTCATAAGCAACTTCTTTCAAATTTAAGTATTTCTTTTCTTTCTTTTTTGTTGCCGAATAACTCGCGATTAATTAATTGTTTTTTTTAATCAACACGTGCTTAACCTTCTCTTTTCTTCATTTCAGCTGTGCATATTTTTAATTAATCTTGTGTTCACGTTAAAATTTTGACTCATTTTTGCTTTAAATAAATACAATCATGGACTTAAAATCATTGAAGAAAACACGAGCTTCGTTTAAATCAAAACTCACTATTTTCAAAACTCATCTCGCAACTTTACTGCCTAGCGGGGAGCTCAATCACTTGCAAGTTAACGAACTAAAATTAAGATTTGACAGATTACAGGAGATGTACACTAATTTCGATGAAACTCAAACTGAAATAGAAAATGTATGTGAAATTCCAGAGGACGAGTTCCAAGAGCGAGAATCGTTCGAGAGCTCGTACTTCAAGGCCATGGCAACTGCACAGGAGCTGCTGGGACGCACCGCCGGCGCGGCGGCATCCGGGGACGGCGACTCGGTGACAGGTTCTAGTGGTAATACCGCTATCCCAGGTTTGCGAAATATTAAGTTACCTACTATCAGCTTGCCTACATTTTCTGGTCGCTGTCAGGAGTGGTTAGAATATCAGCACACATATAATTCACTTATACACACTAACGATACTATACCCAAAATACATAAATTTCATTATTTGCGCGCGTCCTTAAAAGACAGTGCAGCTTCCATTATTCAGTCATTAGAATTCACCACTGAGAATTACGATGTCGCTTGGAGCCTAATTTGTGATAGGTATAACAACAGTAGAATGCTCATAAATAACCACATTCAAGCGTTGTTTACCATTGAGCCTATAGTCAAGGAATCTTCAATAGCCTTACGCAGTGTCATTGATACAGTAAACAAAAATTTGAGGGCGCTAAAAACACTTGAATTACCTGTGGAACATTGGGACATGCTCATTATTCACATGGTTGTAAGCAAACTGGACTCAGTTACACTCCGTGAGTGGGAAACTCAGCGGAATACCATTGGAAATCATCCAAAGCTTGAGGAACTAAATGCATTTTTAAAAAATCGTGCAGATTTGCTTTCAACTGTAGAACAAACACATAACAAGACACGCAGGTACAGTGACATAACACCCATAAGGCCAAAAGCGTTCATAGCTAACCCAGCACAGAAATCACAATGCCCGGTTTGCAAAAACGGTCATCATATTTATCAATGCTTCAAATTCAAAGCCATGCCAATCGAATCACGAATTGATTTAGTAAAAAAATTAAACTTATGTCAAAATTGTTTACGTCAAGGTCATAACGAAAACCGCTGCAAACTGGGTCATTGCAAACTATGTTCACAACGCCACAACAGCATGTTGCACATAGAACGCAGGTCAAGCACTCCACAAACTAGCGAATGCACAGTATTACCTTCTTCACAAACTTCACATACATCAGATAAATTCCATACACAGCCATCACAAGATATCACTCTCTCATCCACCCACATACAAAGTCAGGTATTATTGTCCACAGCGATAGTAAATATCTCATACGTCAATGGTCATAACCACGAAGTTCGCGTGCTGTTAGATAATGGCAGCACTTCAAGTTTCATAACAGATTCACTGTTAGAACAATTACAATTACCTCATTATTCAACTTCAATTTCAGTCCAAGGACTCAATAAACAATTATCAAAAATAACAAAAAAATGTGACGTGACAATGACATCACTCACAAATCAATACACAGCAGAGGTCAACTGCTTTGTAGTGCCTCAAATAACCCAATACATACCTACAAACAGAATCAATTGCAACACACTAAACATTCCACCTTACATCCACCTCGCGGACCCATCATTCCATACTCCGTCAGAGGTTCAGATGCTATTAGGTGCAGACCTCTTCTGGGAGGTACTCACAAACAATCAAATACCCTTGGGCAAAAACAAACCTACCTTGGTTGAAACAAAACTAGGCTGGCTAGTCTCTGGGTCTATCAAACACAATTCACCAAAAAACAATACTCATCATACAGTCCACTGTCATCTACTCAACAATATCGAGCTAGACAAGAAACTCAATCAATTCTTTGAATTAGAATCAGTCCCTCCCACTCAACAAACCAAACCAACAGTTGAGAGTGCATGTGAGGAAATATTTACAAATACAACCTTTCGTCAACCAGATGGGCGATTTGTTGTAACCATTCCATTTAAAGAATCTCCTGAGTGTTTAGGTAATTCAAAAGAGCAAGCATTAGCTCGACTCCAATCCTTAGAACGTAAATTCAAACGTCATCCTTCTTTCAAAGAAAAGTACATTAATTTCATGAAGGAATATTTATCATTAGGGCACATGTCAGAAAACACACAGTCACACAATAACACAATCGAGTACTTTTTACCACATCATGGCATTTTACGAGAAGATAGCTTAACCACTAGCCTCAGAACAGTATTTGACGCATCAGCGGTCACCAGCTCAGGCAAGTCGTTAAATGATATACAACATATCGGTCCACCTGTACAGGACGATTTACTCACTATACTTATAAGATTTCGACAGCATAAATATGTAGTCACATCCGACATTGCAAAAATGTATAGGCAGATTCTTGTCTCAAAAGATCAGCGTAACATACAACAAATATTATGGCGGTTCGATCCCAGCCATGAAATCAAGCAATACAACCTTAACACTGTCACATATGGCACTGCTTCGGCTCCTTATTTAGCAACGAGGTGTCTGAAGCAGTTAGGTCTCAAATGTACAGATGAAGCTGTCAGAGAAACAATCTTGCATGACTTCTACGTCGATGACCTCGTCTGTGGCCATGGGGATGCTGACACTCTGATAAGCATATGCAAAGGTGTCATGCGGGAACTCGAAAGTGCACACTTTCATCTCCGTAAATGGCACTCTAACAACTCAGAACTAATTGATCATATTGTGGGCAAGAATAGTGCTGATGAGCTGTTAAATCTAAGTCACGATCAATATTCAAAAACGTTAGGGCTTTTATGGGATTGTAAGAGTGATACATTTTTATTTTTGTCAAAAGGTTCACAATCACCAATTTTAGAATCTAACAAACGTTCAGTGTTGTCTACAATAGCTCAGGTTTTTGACCCACTGGGCTTGGTCAATCCTTGCATCTTACAAGCAAAGGTCATTTTGCAATCTCTATGGGCAAAAAACATTTCGTGGGACGATCAGTTACCCAACGATGTTCATTCACAGTGGATTCACTTTATAGAAACACTAGCAGATTTGTCAAAGATTGAAATTCCCCGTTTAATATTGTGTGATTCATGTGTAAGGGTGGAATTGCACTCATTCAGTGACGCAAGTATTAAGGCATATTCAGCATGCGTATATGTAAGATCCATAGCTAAGGACGGCGCAGTCACAGTCGGTTTACTACTAGCAAAAAGCAAAGTTGCCCCCCTGAAGCAACGGTTGACCATGCCCAGACTAGAGCTTTGTGGGGCTCTTTTAGCTACACATTTAGCAAAAAAGGCAACTGAATCACTTCGTCTAAAAATAGACAATCAGTATTTTTGGTGTGATTCAACTATAGTATTAGGATGGATAAAAACTTGTAAAAAAAATCTTAAGCAATTTGTATGCAACCGAGTGACTGAGATAACACAATCTTCAGCTTCTACTCAGTGGAATTATGTGCCCACTGATTTGAACCCTGCTGACATAGGCTCAAGAGGTATGAATGCTGCACAACTCAAAGACTCATTTTTGTGGTGGGGAGGTCCACATTTCTTACATCAGTTTGAGATACAGTGGCCTTTACAGCCCCAGGACTCATCCTTAGAAAACTTGCCTGAAGTAAAAACTTCATGTCATTTCTCAGTCAAAGAATTTCACTGTGACGACTACACTAAAAGATTTTCAACCTTCGGTAAACTTCAAAGAGTTACAACATATTTAAATAGGTTTATTAACAATTGTCGTAACAAAAGTAACAAATTAACTGGCCAACTTTCACTTTCAGAATTAAGTTCAGCTAGTACAACTCTTTATAAGATTGTACAGTCGGACACATTTTCTAAACAAATTCATTTATTTAAAACCAATGGTTTTCTGCCCATAAAAGATAAATTAACAAAATTCAATCCCTTTATTGATCTGAAAGGGCTGTTGCGAGTAGGTGGAAGACTGTCAAACTCGAACCTTGATTATAACACTAAGTATCCAATACTTTTACATGCATCACATCATATCACACATTTATTAGTTGAACATCAACACAAAATTTTATTACATGCAGGTCCTCAACTCCTGCTAGCCACATTGCGACACACATTTTGGATAATAAATGGCCGTAACCTCACCAAGAAGATTACCCATAAATGTGTGAAATGTTGCAGATTTTCTGGGAGAACCTTCCAGCCTATCATGGGTAACCTTCCTGAACAGAGGTTGCATGCAGAATATCCTTTCTCGAATACCGCCGTAGACTACGCGGGACCAATCCTGATAGCGGACAGAAAGGGTAGAGGATGTAGGCTGAAAAAGGCATACATTTGTATTTTTGTATGTCTAGCGACTAGAGCGGTTCACATTGAGCTTGTCACCGAGTTAACGTCACAGGGTTTCTTGGCAGCTCTTAACAGATTTATTGCTCGCAGAGGAAAGCCTATTTCCATATTTTCAGACAATGGTACTAACTTCGTAGGTGCCTGTAATGAACTTTCAAACTTTTTACTACTCGGGCGAGTCGTCGCGGTCTACCCTGGCACCGACGGCGTCAATCGTGTGGCGGACATCCGGACGGCTTCAGGCACCTGCAGAAGAGCCTTCAACAGACTCTGCCCACTACCTATTTTGGAACAAGATGTTCCAAGAGGGGCAGCTTGTTAACAATCGACGGCGCGGGCGCCCCCCCGCCAGCGGGCGGGATGAAGAGAAGGGGCGCGGGGGACGAAGACGCGAGACCGGCCGGCGATCCAAGCGGCCACCACCTCCACATTCGCCCAAACGGAACAGCGTGCATCACACGCGCCTATCAATACTTTCTAATTTCGAACCATTTGCTTTCCAAAAATCATTGTACCTAAGTCTAGTAAATCTAGAATACCTATTGAAGTTTAAGCCTTTCATTTTCTTCTACTCCTACGTCCCAAGACCAACACCCGAAGATACCTAGGCAGCAAATCGTCACCACTGTGACCGCGCGCTCTCCGCCCTCTATCTCGAAAACGGTTAACAATATGAAAAAATTTTTCAAACAAAATTTGTAGAAAATTTTGTATTCTACAATATTGATGATAAATACAAATAGCAAGAAACCCATAGGAAATGAGATAAGCGCAAAAAACCGATTTTTGTGACGTTTGACCTTGAAATTTAACAGTTGCGTACACCCTACCATATGTAGGTTTTGAGACAACTTTTAGGGTGTCAATATACAAGTATTTACAGACTTACAGCTGGGTATCTCGAATTCCGAGGTGAACTTACTATAATGACTGGCCTAGTTCAGAAACTTGTGTCACACCAAAACCTCACGAGCGCGATCGCAGGTATAACGAGAGAGAGACGGACCGATCTCCCGTCTCATCTCGAGCGCCGCCAGTCATTCCGTGAAATGCCGTTATCACGTAAACATCTCGATAGTAAACCTACTTTACAAACAACCAATTTTTTTTGTATGGTCTCAGATGGAGTGAGCTTGTACAGAAAGTAACCCCTTCACGTGGCTGAAAAAACAAATGCAGGCAGACTATTCCATTCTTTTGCTGCTCATTTCAAAGGTTAAATATAGGCGTTTCGTCTGAGTAACAGAGATAGAAATAGAAAATTCCTATTTGTAAGAAAAACATTACAGTAAAATAAAATCATAGAGATCAATGTACAATTAAAGCGGTCTTATCGCTAGGATTGTCGACCACATCCCGGTGATACCCGTATTTGGAAGTGGTTGATTAATCTTTATATCACTAAATTTCTATTAGGATGTGCACCCGTCACACTTCCTGACCAGCTTGCATAGTTAAACGTCGAGTAACGTGGCTGAAGTGCTATAGTCACTAAGCAACTTCGTAGTCGTTCGTAGACAATATAACAGCCAATATATTAAGAATTTAATACCACCCGGCAAATATCAGTTGCAATACAGAATATTGCAGAACTTCCTGACACGGGTTCAGTGGAATCCATTTAATTAATCATTCTAATATTATTCTGTTGTAAAATGATTTATTCGTTTGGCGTCGGTCATTCGACTGTTTCCTGTATTTTGAGTATACATTTTATTTTTTGAGTAATTCAACGAACTTGGACAAATTACAAAAAAATACCATTTTATTACCAATAAGGAAGAGCGCCGACTACTTAAAAATATACATAGAAAACACCAAAACCAGTACAACTGAAAAAAAACGTGCATGCGACCTGCTACCACCTAAACATTTTGTTTTTGATTAAAAATAAACAATCAGTTTACAGATAATATATGAGCGAACAGCAAACAATATTTTCCAACGTTTTGTTAATTCTGAACGTATATCAAATAAAGTTTGAAGCCCGACTGTGAAAAATTAACTAAAACAAACAATTTAAGCCGCAATCAGCCATCGCTGTAGTTATTAGCTCAACAATGTTTACTTATAAATGTATGTATGGTCACGACCCACTTTGTTGACGTTTACGACAAAAAACATTACCTCTACGTAAAGCTGTTTGGTCTTTTATTAAGTAATGTTAACTGACTAATAATTAGTGTTAAGATTAAAGATAGTATTCTGTGCTTTTATGTTACACATAACATAACATACGTTTACAACTCTATCCCAAACGGGATAGTCAGAGGCGCACTGATTGTTGTCATCATGGTGCACAGAACGTTCGGAAGACCACATTTTACCGAGTGAATTTGAAACCATCGTGGTGTAAGTACAAACGATTACGTAGTTATAAATAAATAAATAATAGACAGTTTCACATACATTGCACTGATTCAATTGATGTATGACGCTATGAAAAACAGAAACAACAGAGGTAGGTAGGTACAACAAGCACCGAGGCCCGTTACAAGTAATTGTTTCATCGAAAAAAAAAGCTGCTGTGGAAATTAAGCTTGCGAACGTTTTAACCAGACTTAGTGTCTATTGCGCTGATTGGGTCGTCAGAAAGGTCATCAGACACAACAACACCATCTACTTACCTAACTATCCTAACTGAACTGTCGTTATTTGGTGACTTTTGCTGTTAGCCGTTTTTCCCCCAATGTTTTGAGCTTCACCTACTATCCTTGTTGTATCGTGTTACGGATGACTAAATCAGCAGATCGTCGTGATCCAGTAATAAAACACTCTGGCTCGGAACCCGGTGGTCCCGATTTCAATACTGGCTGGAACGCTGCTTTGTGGTCATTGTAAAAATTTGCGGCTAACTCTCCGGTGATGAAAAACCAAGCGTTCGGATAACGGCGGTATGCTCGGCCCTTGCCACGTCGGGCTTAGATTCCCTACTGAATGTTCCGTTCACCATGACGGCAACAATCAGTGTGCCTCTGACCAACCCGTCAAGAATATAGTCGTGAGTGTAAGTTATGTTAAATCGCCAGCTTTTCCAAAAACTGTGGAGATTTTTAAGCTGAAATAAACCTAGCATCGAACACTCGCGCTTTAATAACAGCGTTCGCAGTGCCAAGTCGGTATTTCTTAACGCAAGACAAGCAAGTCCCAGAAACGCGGTTCGTAACGGAAAATTTGGCCTTACGCCAAATGAGTTAATGGTTGATAAGCCAAGGTTAATTTAGCTTTGTTTCTGAGCGTCTGCTTGGGAGTATTAAATTTACTAAATGGGCCCGGAAAACGCTTCAATTGTAAGCTTAAACTCACGCCTTTCAGCAATTAAGTGCCGTTTTTAAACGCCTCTCGTGCCACAGTGTAGCGTGACGGGTTAAAATGAGTTAGATTAACTTCTACGTACAATAACTTACAAACTGATGAAGAATAAATGGCAATGTTTTAACGGTCACAGTTGCACGATATACCGAGAATGTAATTATTAGTTGTACTCGTTTTCTGAGAACTCGGTAATGTTGCTGTTGTGTTTTTATATAGCGACGCGACAGTGGCCAGCCTTTGAACCAGATGTTTCAACCGCGCGTTGACGACCAGGGAAAAAAACTGAACTCCTCTTGCATAAAGAACTCCATGCTTCAAAGGTTTTTTAATAAAGTCATTAGGAAGTTCATACTAGAAGTATGCGTCATGGTAAAAAAAAACTCAGTTATTTCATAAACCCCCTTTTTATATTTGCTTGATTTTAAAATGAACTCATCGCAAACGGGACGTAGTGACCTGTTAGGCAGCTTCTCTTCTGAAACTCTCTTCCAGTTATTTTCCACAAGCCTAACTTAGCGTAAGCCACCGCTTGTAGGGCGTAAACATTGGATTACTGTAAGTGCTAAGTGATTGCAAGTAAGCATACTGAGCACACGCCTGCAGTTATCTATAGGTAGATTGTAGTTGTTTTCGAGTGCCTATAGAATACGAGTATAATAGCACAAATGAAAAAACAAAGCATAAAATGCATAAGGCCTACCTACATTTTTTAACAAAATAAAATTGATATTAATCGTTACATTCGAAGATATAACAATGGGATGTTTTATTATATGCTTCATTTCAATGATTAAAAAAATAAGAATGAAAAAAGTAAGTGATAAAATTAATTCTACAGGTAGGTACTACAAAATCTGGTGGTTTTCTGTTTTGCTTCATAAACTACATGAGCAGGCATGCAAGCGAGCATGCAAGAAGGCAGTATACATTATATTCATTTATTATTACAGTTGCGTCCTATTTCACATATTCATCAAATTAAATTAATAATAAACTGACACGTTATGTTTGTAAAAAAGAAGTGATTTGATTCTTATTTCAGTAATAGAAATCCTCCACCATAGGAGGTCTCCCCTCCATTGCAAGTTGAGCTTGAGCTTTAGGCGTGATCACTTAACGTCTCAGATCCTAGGTAAGTGGTTGTAAGCCTTTGTTTACGCAAAGACTAAATTACCCAATTCCCTGAATGCAAGCCAACCGAGTTGGATACGACATCTACGTCTTCCCCAAAGTAGGAAGTAGGATTACTTGGCCAAGGTAGACTTAATCGTCGACGACAACCAGAACCGGCAATAACAATAGCAGTTCAGAAAAAATATCGCATTCCAAATCGCAATCTCTCCAGAAAATCCAAATCATCAAAGCGCAAAATACACGTAAAGGAGTATTCCAACAAACGTTCTAAAGCCATTGTAAAAAGATTGCGGAATATTCAGACCCTTGCTGGAGTTTTCTGCCTTTTACTCGGCTGCGTCCGGCGGAGCCCGAGCGTAGTCGATGCAGCGCAAATTCACACGTTGCGCTTCGGTGAGTCACAATGCTTCGCCTTGTAACTCGAGATCAGAAAGCAGTAGTTCATGTCGGAAAAACTGGCGTTTGTAGGGTATAGAACATTCTATTGTGACTTTGTCAGCGAAACTGTAGAATGAATCATGACTATATCCCAAACGGGGTAGTCAGCGGATACGTATACGCAACTATGATGAAATTGTGCCACAATGAGTCAGAATGCATTTTGGCATTTGACATCAGTGAAGGCAATAGCAAGCCTGGGTTATTTCATGGCTGCGATCATCCCGAATTCATTCAAAAACTTGACCGCCTTTAACTCGACATCGTTTGGCACAAGCCAAGCGTGGTAATGCAGCACAAATTCACACGTCGCGCTTTGGTGGGTCACAATGCTTCGCCTTGTAACTCGAGATCAGAAAGCAGTAGTTCATGTCGGAAAAACCGGCGTTTGTAGGGTATAGAACATTCTATTGTGACTTTGTCAGCGAAACTGTAAAATGAATCATGACCATATCCCAAACAGGTTAGTCAGCGAATACGATTCGCAACAAGATATAATGAAATTGTGCCACAGTGAGTCAAAATGCATATTGGCATTTGACATCAGTGAAGGTAACAGAAAGCCTGGGTAATTTCATGGCAGGCGATCATCCCGAATTCGTTCAAAAATTTGACCACCTTTTACTCAGCAGCGTCTGGCGCAAGCCAAGCGAGGTGAATGCAGCACAAATTGACATATCACGCGTCGGTGGCTCACAATACTGCACCTTGTAGTCCGAGATCAGAAAGCAGTAGTTCACATCAGAAATAGAACATTCTATTATAGTTACCAAACATTCAGAAGCCAATCCTTCGCTGAACGAATTTGACCCAAACGTAAAAGTAACTATAATGAAATTGTGCAACAGTAAGTCAAAATGGATTTTGGCATTTGACATAATCAGTAAAGGCTATACCTACACTGATTTTGCTGGCCAAGCATGCCAGGCTGGGTAATTTTTTGAAAGGCGGCATCCCGAATTCATGCCGAAATTTGCCTTATATGCAGCACAAATTGACACGTCGCGCCTGACAATGATATTTTTGTAGTTCCTTTAATACCTCAAAGCACTAAAACTATGTTTTGAGATTCTTGACCGCATTTTTAATTATAATAACCATATTAATTATGAAACCAAATATTATAATGTATGTATTCTGATTGAAAACATTATAGTTCTGTTTAGTTTTATTTAGCCATTAACATCAACAGTTGGCCGAGCTGGGCGTATGCCTGCCTGCCCAAATACGGGTCATTGAATCCGGTTATCAATAAAACGCAGCGACGTGTAAACTAGTGGTTGAGTTGTTGTTGCCAAAATGTGATAGAAATTAATTAATTGTCAACTTTGCTTATTTAAATATATTTTTTCTATTCTTTAGAATTTTCACACCACAAAGCGCTTGGTAAGAGCAAGATAAAAACAGAAATGGTTAGCCTGACGTGCCGTTCATCATCATCATCATAAACCTAATACAATATTATAAATAAAATACAAGCATTGACATCAAGAACCCACAGCTGTAATTTTGGTCTTCAACTTTCTCGACAAAAATTGTCACCTGAATGTTGCATTTACAACAATCAGCTTACCTCTGACTGTTTAGAACTTTTTGGCCATTCAAGATGTTCGTGATCATAACCGTATGTGTTTAAGTATATGGCTAATCATTATATTTTCGCTAACATACATGTACCAAATCAAACATTTATTTCATAATCCACGCATCATACTAAACCACGAGCAAAGCTGCGCACTTTATGTACAGAAGCAGGTTTTAGCAAAACAAATTTGCACAAAGTTGAAATAGCAAACACTGGGCCACAAACGAAAATAGTGAAACATTCGAGTTTGAGTTAAAAAATCAACAGCAAGCATTTTCAATTCCCACCGCGTAATGAAACGGTGTTCGTGGTTCGAACACACTTTTTGTAGGGATCAACGGGATTAATAAAAAGTTTTAAAAAACCTAACTGAGATACCTGTACAAAAGAGGTTATTGTTGCGAATTCTGTTGTACAGTGGGCAGAAATTCAAACGTAACGTAGCAAATAAAATTCGTCCGGTCTGTTAATGGTCTCGGTAGCATAATTGATTAGTGCAGTCGCCCAGTGTGCAAAAGACGCGGGTTCGAGTCCCGCCTGATGCCAAGACCGAATGCGAATATTTATTGGTTTTCAAGCAGGTGATAAAGATTCCATTAAGATAATCTTAATGGAATCTATCTAATCGGAACTATCCAGTTCCGATACAAGATAAGATAAGGTAACTCGACTCGGCGATAACACCTTCGCAAACGCCTGTCACGTGACCTAGACCCGTGACTGGATAGCACTTTTAGGTTCCGCCATCTTGAATCCTGGATACGTGACAGGTTAATAGGAATAGAAAAACGTTTGTTTGGTATTAACAAACGTAATATTATTTACAAAAAGAAACAACAAAAGAAAAATAATCTACTACTAAAACTCAACTATTACTTAAACTATTCAACATACTTAACAAAAATAATTATTGTGACAAAACTAATAGCAATTATGTTTAGGGAACCCTTCTCTTTTTCATCTAACTCGCATGACTAGCTGGCTCTTGTTATTTTTCATTTTCATAAAAATAAACAACGAGGTTACGATTGCAAGCGGCAATGCAAACTGTGCTTTGAGCTGACAAAGTACTAAGATTGATTTTATTATTGCAACTGTTATTCAAAGTACCCAAGACCAACAGTGAACGCTTCAGTCACTTATACAAATATGTCTGAGCTAAGGTATTTTTAGCGGTTTCCAGTTCCACAATACAAACCGTTACCGTTACCTTTGCTTGGGTTTTTCCATCGGTGTTATCTATCACCGTAACACAAAGTAGGTGTTCCAGCCAGTCTCGAACTGGGATCACCGGGGGTTCCGTTTACCTCTTAAGTATATAACCCTAAAAACGTACAAACGCTTCGTTCAGACTTGAATGAAACGTATCTCAAAACAATGTGAATTTTCTTAATGTTTTTTGTCTCTTGTGTTTTTTAGCAAATAGTGCACTATACTTCAAAAGAGTTCCAATCTATTAAGTGCGCAGCGAATAAAGAATACCATAGATATAATAAATTCTTATGAATAGCGAAATATGCTAAACTGACGTCAACGCTACATAGTGCTTCAGTCTAGAATACTATATCTTAGCTAAGTATCGTTATGGAATATTACAGACAAAGAAAACGTTCCTTTGTGGTTATATAAATTTAAAACATCCACAATTTGCTTGGTAATTTACGATTTAGACATTTTGTTGAATCAGTTGTTTAAGAATACATCCTAAACGTTTTAGTCAGAGGCACACCGATTTTTCTATCTATTTATTTATTTATGAAAGGTATACAGATAGGTATCGGTGTTTTTCTTGAGAGTTAGCCACGAATTGTAACTGATTTTCGGGAAAGCCAGAGTGTTAAGGTCATAGCACATTATGCCAGCACGGCAACAGCAACGCTCCGACTCAGCAACTAACTTGCCATTCAAATTTGAACTTTCAGTTGTATTAATGAGCTTTAACCTTCTATGCCACGTTGTTTACCAATGTCGATGAATGTAGATGTAACCGATATTTGATACCTGGAGCTGTATGTTTGTAGTACCTTTGTTAAAAGCCCGTAATCAAAAAGAGCAGTTACTTAGCTTCAAAAAATGGAGAATATCTGAAGGAAAGATCAAATCAAATTTGCAATTTTCAGATAAATCAGATCAGATCAAGTCATATCGTTGTCAAATGGGCTTTTTAATAAAGACTTTTTTGCTGACCTTAACTATAAAGTGGCGAAGCCAAATTTTAACACGCCAGTTCAGTGCGGACCTCTGGAAGTTGTACGGATGTTATCAAGCCACCTTTAAGGCTTCTGACAAGGCTTAACGACAAACTGCTTAACTTGCCTTCCGAAGCACGAGCTCCCGGAATTCGCTAAATTTAAGTCGGGGTGGCATCCGACATTTCTGATCGCCGGTGCATTGCTTTAAAACTGCGTTCGTTGCCGCTCCACTGTCTTAACTGAGCAACGGGCACCTAAGCTTTCAATTACCCTCAAATTCAAATACAACAATCACATAGACGTTAACAAGCTTTTACCTACAGCACAACAAATTACACCGTTAAAAGCTTAATCAAACTCAAATCTAAAGTCAATTCTGCTTAGTAACCACATCGTAAATAACTTCTCAGACGTCACACCCTTAATTTTTGCCGGCTCACACTCGCACATGACGTTTATAAATGAACTCCGCGGAAGGGCTCATCCAGTGTTACCAACCTTACTGTTTTAGCAGAAGAGTTGTTGTTTTCACATTGATGTCCATATACAGCAAATATTTTTGGAAACTACTACATTACTACGTCATAAAACGCAATGACACTAGAAGGCAGTATCTTCTCATGTCGGGATTTTATATTTTTATGCGCAGGGAAATCCATAATAATTAATGACAGCTACAGGCCTATTGTACTTTGTATTGCTTATTTTGTTTCAATAGCTTTTAAACTTTGAATTAAAGAAATAATTTATATGTGATGACCCTGCCGTCTGTATTAATAAACAATACTTTCGAAATATGTTATTCAAAATTCTAGTAAGTAAAAAAGATTTTTTGTTTATTTAATAAATGCCTTTGCTCTGCAGTGGGAAATGACAGGCTCCTAATAATAATAATATCCACAGAGCTATAGTTAAAATTGATAAGAAATTTACACCTTTGAACTTACAAGATTGCAATCTCATATCCACAGAGCTATAGTTAAAATTGATAAGAAATTTACACCTTTGAACTTACAAGATTGCAACACTCAAAAAACCGCTACTTTTACTGACTACGAAACCAAAATAGCACAGTGGAATGCAAAATCCCTACATGGAAGACATCGCCAAGATTTAAGCCAACCAAATGTCGACAAGGAAGCGTCGAACGCGTGGCTCAATCGAGGTGAACTCTTTCCAGAGACCGAGGGCTTCATAATGGCGATACAAGATCAAGTAATTGAGACACGGAACTACAAAAAATATATTACAAAAACCAGATCCACAGATTCCTGCAGAAAATGCCAGAGTTCACCAGAAACTATCCAACATATTACAGGAGCATGCAAATCAATAGTACAAACTGATTACAAACACCGCCATGACCAGGTTGCTAACATAGTACACCAGAAGCTTGCAATGAAGTACCAGCTCATCCCAGCACCAGCCATTGCATATTATAAATATGTCCCAGAAACTGTCCTAGAAAACCAGACTTATATAATGTATTTTGACAGGGCTATCCTCACAGATAGAACTGTACACTACAATAGGCCCGACATCACAATGGTGGACAAAATTAATAAAACAGCATTTTTGATAGATATTGCAGTACCGAACACCCACAACGTCCAGAACACCATAGCAGAGAAACTATCTAAGTACACCGACCTAAAAGAGGAAATAACACGGATTTGGAAACACAAAAGTGTCACTATCGTACCCATAGTTTTGTCCACTACTGGCATAATCCCAAGACAGATGCACCAATCTTTAAGTATTTTAACACTACCCGCCAGTTTATACATAATCATGCAAAAAGCTGTCATACTCAATACCTGCAGAATAGTGAGGAAGTTTTTACAGACTGACATACTATCACCTAACACACATAATACACATACTATTAATTCACTCACTCCACTCCACATTAATACCACATACACCACTAATGCGACAAATGAATTACACTTGGCTTAGGCCCGTGTAACTCATTAATACCAGTTTCTAGCTGAGAAAAATGAACAAAAAGTGAAAATAATAATAATAATAAATGAGCAAAAGTATGAAATCTGAAATCTTTTTTACCTTAATCTACTGTTTTCTACTGTTTTTTTGGCGAGGTGTAGTTTTTCAGTTTTTTGGGGTTGGCAACACTGAGCTCACCCCAAGACTTTATTAAGGTGCTCTCCACGGGGCGTCTTGTCTTGAGTCTTTAAAATGAAAAATACGCCTTACGTACGTCGTGTAAGCGTGTGTGCTGGCTTATAGTGTAAGCCTTTAAAGTGTGATTGGAAAGTTGATATTGGATTTTAGGTGGGTTGGTAGGTGTGAAATTGAATAGGATTTTCATTTTGATATTGAGTAAGTCAGAGATTGTATTAGGAAAGGATCTTTTATTTAGGTCATATAAAAGTTATTTACTACCTATACCTATCTCGCTACAATTAGTTTTAGAAATTGCATAAGGCAGTAAAATTAATTAAAAGTTTTTCCGTTTTCTAAGCTACACTCTGTAGAGTGTAGAGTGTAGCTTTCTCGACGACGAGCTGTAGCTCGTCTTTCCTTTGTCACTTAAGTATTCATGTTATCGACTTCAGCTGAGTTTTTTGCATGAGTTCTTTATTTTGATCTCTGGACACCACCTGTGAGTGTGTCGGACATAAGTAGTATACAATGTTACTATTTTTTTTTAAAGATTTGCATCTGATAGGCGACTGCACTAACCACTGTGCTACCGAGACCATTAACAGACCAGCCGAATCTCACTGGTATATTTTACTCTATAAGCTAGCCCACTAGTGCATTTCAGCATCACCCTAAGACGTACTGATTTACTTTTTGGCAGTCTTGAAAGTCTTCCGATGGTACATTTGGAAATTATAAATTATAATGTCTATTAGACACCTTACGTTGAATCGTTGAAATTTTCACATGAGTTCAGAGTTCATAACTTTATATTTATCTTCGTGTTGAAGCATTCAGCAATCTTATTATGCTCTGGAAAATACGAAATTCGTTACAAGTGAAAAGACAGTTTTAAATCGAGGTACAGTTCAATAATTGATATACCAAGACGCGATTTTCACCCAAGATAACGCGAAAATTGGTTTTAAGGACTTAATCACTTTAGTTTCAATAGAAAATAAAATTAGAGATAATCATGATAATGATTAGTTACTATCTTTATTAACGTTACTTGATATTAATTACTAGGCATACTTGACACTTCATTGGAAAATAATTAAGCCTAATCTAGTGACATTAGCATAGACAAACTGGTTAACTTGCCTCCCAAAAGCTCAGAGATGCAAGAAAAATTAATGAGCTTTTCTGTAATTCCCTCAGTGTTCACCCATCCTTTCACCCGACACGGCGTTGTTGCTTTACAAAGGCGATCGTTACCGATTTGCTGCAGCTACCAAACCACTGCTTTTGTAGCAAATAGATAGCTAATTCGAGTTTAAAACCATAAAATTTCAAAAAACTTAGAGCTTTCAAAGTAGTTTCGCGTTTAGCTAGCAAAATTCACGTTACTCTCTCAGAAAACTGAAAACTTTCACCAAGTGCAAAGTGAAATAAAATCACGATTTATTACTTCTACCGCATCTAACGTCTCTCGTATATTCCGAACGATTTAGCTATTTGAATAAATGAAGGTACGAGCCACATCGATCCGCGGGTCTGTACAGCAAATGAAATGCACGATTTCCTCTCATATAACTTTAACTTTCTTTCGAGCACCGCATAACTTACTGCGTCTTAAAACTGGAAAGATTCCAAGTGGTTGTATGAAATGAATTTCAAAGTTGAAGATTTTGATTCACCTAGTTGGAGATGAGGATGTCAGAGGATTTAACAATTTAAACTTCAACGATATTAAAATTTAGGCAAGCGTAAAAAATGTGGCAGCATCTTCATTATTTCTCCCACATCGTCAACGATGTTAATAAAACAAAATAACGGTTCCAATACTGTTTAGGTACTTTTGGACACTGACTGTACCAAATGCATTCTCGCGTGTTTTATTTTTAAATAACATGATCTAAACGGCCTATATACGTCCCACTGCTGGACAGGCTTCACCTCAACTTTATTTTCAAATAGAAGGTTTTAAAAACAGGCGCTTGAAGGAATGAAATAAATTTCTATTACCGGTTCAAGCAACCTGAACAAATTTGTAACAACTTTAGAAATATAAAATCGTCATCCTACCGTAAAAATCGTAACGGAACATCTTGAACAGAATCCTTGAAAGTTCTGGCGCTCAGTTAAAAACCCAACGATTTTATCTCGGTCAAGACACTGCGAACCGGGGTCTTATCTGTGGACCTCAAAAAAGGTGAAAAATGTCATTAGCACTAACGAGCTTGACCCTTGAAGCCTGCTTTCACCGGGATGCCCCTGCGAATGTTATTCGAAATCATAGGGTAGTCGCCTATGATTGATGTTAACCAAGAGTAATAGTTCAAATTAGTTTTTTGACACAAAAGTGAAATAAGTGATTAGAGTTGAGAAATTTCGCAACAAACTTAAAAAAATCTGCGCTAAATATCCGCATTCATTGTTAACCTAGAGGCAACTCTCTGCCTCTGGAGCTTCTCCAACTGCGTAGAGACATTGCCAGGTTGAGTGTCCTCTACCCCCTTTACAACGGCGAATGCTCCGACGAGTAGTTACAACTGATCTGATCTGATGAGCTGATCCTCACCCTTCCACTACCGGACCACAAGCGCTGGTTGGCGTCAACATCCACACACGATCCAGCGACTATTGGTCCGCACCAAAATGTCGTTTCTTTGTCGTGCTACATTTGTTTCCTTCTTCCTACAATCCCGGGTTTTTTAAGCGAGGCGTGATAAAGCATTTATGCGGGCCTTCAAAATGAGATTGACCAGCCAAGTAGTTCTCCATTACTGTGCTTATCAACCCCATTCTGGACCTCACGGCTGCTGCTCATCAGGTGGAGGGAGGTCATCTTGAAAGCCACTATAAAAAAATATAATAATATTAGGCCACGGTCGCTGGGCCACCCTATATAAACAAAACAATAGCTAGTGTTAAGCGTTTGAACAAAATTGTCGCAAAAAGAGGTCACCACTAGAACCCCAGTGAAACATAGACTTTACATCTCAACGGGTACATATCTCGCTGCTAAGTGAGAGTTTTTGTGAAACAAGCTTTGTAAAAGAGCTCCCATAAGTAATGCAGAATATTTTTGCAAGTGACTGAACTGAGGGGAAAACCACAAATGTATTTTTTACATGGTAATATGATACTTAAAACCGTGCTTTGTGATGAACAATACAGTAATACGTTACTCAAACAGTCCTTGTATGTAGATAAGAATATCAAAATAGATTATTGATTTTAAAATCGTAGCAACCCAGCCTACAGGCTAATGAAGACTTCTAATTTAAGAAAAGCGCCTTTGACTTGCTACCGAGACCTTAAAATGTTTAATCTTAATACAAATTTCGAGCAAAAAAATAAATTCGATAGACATAGACCGAACAAAATGGCTAGTTAATCGAGACGCTTAAGTCCCACTGTAGGGTACAGAACTTAATTACAAATTTACTATTTATGGCCGCTGTTTTATAGTCGAGAGTCTGACCCAATGATAACCAAAAGTATGAATGTGGAAAAAAAAGATGCCTTACTACCAGATGGTATTATACCACCATAGGGCACCGACTGGGTTTAACGACGTATGTCTAGGGTCGTCAGCCGGGGCCAACAGTTTTATGTGTCAAGAAGTTGGCCAAGAAAATCGTAACAAAATTTCCGTTAATTAAGTCGGTCACCCATCACCATTTCAATAAGCGACCTGACCTGCATAACCTAACAAAATTTTTATCGTTCCGCTAATACCACCACGCTACGGACCTCACCAAGATAAAAAACAAAATATTTCCACGAAAGTGTGACATCACACAACTCCCATGCAAAAACTTGCAAAGCGTGGCCGACACAAAGGAATCCGGTAATTTGGTGGTTATCCAAGTTCTGTCATGCTTTATTGTTCCAACTGGAATAGCCCGGTGGTTACAATTATTCTGGTTTAATTAGTGAAGTCTTTGTTTCGGAAGAACAAGCACAGTATATACTCTGATGTTGCTATGTTTACCGGTGATTTGATCAGAATACTATTAGCTGTTGTTCAATTACTGTTATGGAATTAGCTTTGTGCAAATGTGAGCCTTATATTTGCATGGTTAGTAATTACTTATTCTGCTTTTCGAACAGATTAGTAGATAACTTACTAATATCAATATTCAATTTAACGTTACTAATCCTACTAATATTATAAATGCGAAAATTTGTATGTGTGGATGTGCTTTGTTGCTCTTTCACGTAAAAACTACTGGATGGATTTTAATGAAACTTACCAAAAATATAGCTTAGCTTATACATCTGAATAGCACATAGGCTACAATTTATAAAGATATTTTTTTATAACCTTTTTTTCTAAGTTGACGCGGACGAAGTCGCGGTCAGCCGCTAGTTAGTAATAAAACAAAAAGTTAATCCTGAAGTAGATACGTGTTATGGTATTGAGAAGATGTAACAGTTTTCCTTAATACTGAACTGATTTTATACCTTAAGAGAGATAGGAAAACGTTTTGTTCAAAGATTTTTTAATAAATTATGCACCAGGGTTCTTACAGCTACTCTTAGCACGCTAAAAATGCAAAAGCCGTACAAATCCAAGGCATTTGCTAAAGTATTTTATTACATCGCGTAGCAAGTAAAGCATGGTAGAACTACTGTGTCATGGATTCGATTCTTGGTCAAGACGGACATTAAAGTAACGGCGTTTGTGTTTACTCTGTATAAAAACCGCCTTTATACTTCCCACTACTGGGCACATACTTGAGCCCAGTTCCAGAACGCGGGCTCAGCTCAGATTGTTCCAGGGTGTAAGTAGGAGGAAAGTGAAAAAACCTATAGTCAAAACTTATTAAGTCGCCAAAATAAAACAACTCTACTGATTCTACACGCGGTCTTATATTCTTATATCAAGTCGTCGTGGAGCTAAATCCAAGTTAGCCTAACCGCTGACATTTTGTGACGTACATCGGAACCAACAGCATAACATGCATCATCACTTACAGCTTAACTTTGCTTTAAATTTGATATAGTGAAATTATGATCAAGGTGGTGGTCGGTCACCCATTAACAAAATCCCTCCCTAACAAAATCAACAGCTCTTACATAAGAAGTACTACATGACTACACTTACAGCCACCACACCAGAGTGCGTCCTACACTGTAATACTTTCCTATGAGCTTTGCTTATACCTTGAGATAACACTTACTTACTCCACTGGTTATCAGAGCTATTGCGAACCAGCGAAAGACAGCTAACAAAATAAATGTCTTTTCAGGCCCCCTTCACTAATTTTATCATAAAACCGTCTGATCGCGAAGCCAACAAGCCCTCCATTGTTTCACTTGCAAAAGAGCTTTAAATATTGACACGCACTTTATTAAATATAGATGATTAATTAAAGTTTGAAACTCAGCCGAACCATAAGGAGCTCGATGTCGCGGACGCAAATAAAATGGCTCCTCCTACAAGTTTAATTAAAATCAATAGGAAACGAGACACTTAAGTTGGCTTTAAAACAAATTGTTTTGCTAATTACAAAGACAAGCTTCTACGAATATAAAAAAGTTAACTTTTTAATTTGTTTCTGACAGTGTAACATAATTTTTGCTTATTGGTTGTAGAATAGGTGCAAAGCCTTTGAAGGTTGCAAAACAAAGAACGTAGTAAAAACAATCTTTATTCATCCTTATTGAAGGCTAAATCTAAAGAAATGACTCCAAAACCAGTTGGAACGTTTATGTATTTATTATTTATTACACAAAAGTAAAGTACAAATGGCGGACCTAATGCCTAAAGGCATTTCTTCTTAAGACGTTCCTTCTATCGAGAAACTCCGACAAGGAACTCGATAGCTTACTCAATAGTTCGAGTAACTAAGTAAGTTTTGGTCTACTTCAGCTGTTGTGTGTTTCGTTGACTACCGGAAAGCGATTGAATGAGTCTAGTCGGATCATTTCTACTACTACGTACTACGTAGAAGAAATGAGAGTACCTTGTTACCTTGTATTACTTTTAAGAAGCTTATACTTCTAGACTAGAGTCTTCAAATCAGGGAAAATAGGTACAACATGTTCGACGACTTCCAAAGGACACTATCCATTTTTATATTATTTCACCATTTTTGGTCTTTTGCCACCAATTCCACATTTGTACCAAAAAAGGTCGACCTCTTCAACATATCATGTGGAGAACACATTACAGGCTTGAGGGATCAGGGGGTGGTGTGACCTTGGGGAGGACGTCATCGAAGTCCTCAGTGGGTACGATATAGTGCAAAACTTTAACTACGTCTGCGGACCGTGGGACTTTTATGCGTTGGACCTCTTATTTCTAGATTCAATAGCTTTTATATAAATAATTGTTTTGAGTTACCAAACCCAAGAACGGATGCGATTATTGTGTTAGCACAAACAAATTCTGCGCTATGAGTGTCTTTCTAGTTAGTTCTAAGATAATATAACAATGGACAGAGCTTTTGGCCAAGTGACGTCATGGTTTCTGCAGCAAAGTTTTAAAAGTTTAAGGTATATGCCTAAACATTGGTGAAACCAACCTGGCTGCCAGGTATAATATACCAGAAAAATTCGTCGGGTCGGTTAATGGTCTCGGTAGCATAATTGGTAGTGCAGTCGCCCGGTTTGCGAAAGACGCGGGTTCAAGTCCCGCCTGATGCCAAGACCGAATGCCTTTTTCTGTTTTCCTATCTTTTAAAGTTTTAAAATTTCTAAGTTGGTTAAACCTTACTGTAAAATGTTACCAAACTGTTCTAAATCTAGGGTTACGACTGATCTCTAGTGTCATCAGCCAAGTCTTGAATATCCCAGCTTTTTACCCATTCCAATATCGTCACCAAGTTACGTGACAGTACACTACCTATAACCCCTGAGCTTCGGGTCACTTCTAGTGGCACCTAGGGTTTTTACTCTACTATAGTATAATCTGACCTAATAATAAAACCATGTCTATTTTTCATTGCATCCCAAATCTCCATATTTTTTTTATTAATCAAAGATTTTTTTAGTCTTTTATCTTGAAAATAAAGTTGGTTAACCAAAATTGAAATCGTGTAGTATAAATCAACAAGGCGAATGGATACCAGCTCTAAATGTTTAAACAATTTATTTACACATATAAACTAGACGACAAATCTAAAAATAGAATCTCGACAATATCCTTCAGGCAAGTCTTAATCAATTCAAGCTTAAATTTTATTACAAATGAACTAAAAGATATTACGTTCTACCTAGCAAAAAATTATCACTGTCGAAATAACACAGCAACATGTTGTACAGAACAATAATAATATTAGAAATCATTTACAAACGACTCCGCGAGCCCTATTAAATTTCCAGTTTGAAATATTAGGAAATCCTTTATTATTCCTGACTCCTCTTGCTCATAATAAATTGCCTGTCTTTTGTTTCTTTGCTCCAATCAAACTGGGGAAGGCCACGAGGTGAGCGAAGTGAGAGTTGAAACTCTACTCATATGACAAATTATGAGATGCACCTTAGCAGTCTTCTTCTTCTTTCGTATCAATAACATCAAATAGAACCCGACCAAAAATTGGCGATCTCGACTGTGACATTCGTTGCCATATTTAGATCCTCCTCTGAGCAGGGCACAGAGGGCAATCGAGGAGGTGACTCATAGTTTGACGATCCACGCCGCAGTCTCACGCGATTTGAGCACCTTACTTTAGCAGTGTGTCAATTTTCTTAATATTTTTTAAAACAAACGGTTGTTGATTTCCCTTTTGATTTGATTTTGATTCATTCCTCCCTTCACCTTTACTAATTTAGTTGCACAACTACCCATAAGCTTGCAGCGTTGGACGTCCCGTACGGTAGATGAATGACCTGATAAAGATTGCAAGGTTTCGGTGGATGCAGCGGACGTCGTGTGGCTGTTTATGACGATACAATGCAATTGAAAGCGTCGTTGTCTTTTTAAAGCCTCCTTATCCATAATCAAGACCAAAGGTCTGAACACAATGCCTTCGAATTGGGACTTTGTTTTTGTCAGTAGCCCATCTTGGCCCACATTAAAATGTATTGTCACAAGTTATGTTTTGTGACTGATCACCTTATCTACCTTGATCACCCCAAGCATTGAAAATCGCGCGTTTAATGGCGTGGTCCAAAGGGACGGGGCAACATTTTGACTTTAATTATTGCTTACTCAAGTTGAGGTTTCTTAGAGTTTGTCCATTTTCTGTGTTACAGCTTCAAACATTATGAAGGAATAAAACAAGGTTTGATTTAAATCCTGTCGGAAAAAGTTTCATTATTTCCATTTACCTACAAACTTGAAAATTAGTTTTGTGTAACAGATGTTTTGGGTGTAATTTGACTTTTGAGTGCTGCTTCTAACGAGATATGGGATTACAAAGTTTAATATTGCGAAGTAGATTATAATGTTGTCTGCGCTCAGTATACCTATTATAGGAAAGTAAGTAACAATAATACACACATTCATAAATGACATTGGAACGAATTTGGTTAAGTATACAAATTATTATCAGCAGGTTGATTAATCATCACGGTTATTTCAAATTGATGTTTGTCTCGTACTTGGCTATTGTTGTTTTAGTGCGCAATCATCAGCATATCATAGTTACTGCTCAATTAAAGGCCTCTATTACTCTTTCGTCTTTTTGAAACAACATTTGTTCTCGTTCCACGAACGAACGAACAAATAACAAAAAACAGGTGGAACGAGCCATACCGAAGGCTCGATGTGGATCGTTGGAGGGGTGTAAGGTTAGTGAGCAACCCAATGTCACATGTTACCAAGCCACCCTAAGGCCCCTAAACTAGGCTTAACGACTGATCTAGCGACGTCAACCGGGACCTACTGCATCGTGTCTTCCGAAGCACGCTGATGCCCGAAAAATACATCACGAAATTTCGGTCGGTCGGTCACCCATCTCATTTCCGAACCGGCGTGTGTTGCTTAACAACAGCGATCGTTGCCGATCAACTGTCACAGCTGCGCCACGGGCACCTCAAAATGTCCCGCGGACGAAATGAATGGCTCAGTTATCAATCTGCGATATGAGGCTCACAGATGGCGCCAGTTATGGATGGCCCGAACACGATGATGAACGACAAACAGACTGCCACTCGTGAGCGTGTACAAAATTTGTTTTGAATATAATACATTTAGTTGTGACTGTCATCGATCGCTGTTGTTAAGCAACTCACGCCGGGTCGGAAATGGGATGGGTGACCACCCTGAACGAAATTTAGTGAAGTATTTTTCAGGAATCTTCGTGCTTCGGAATGCACGTTGAGCAGTTGGTACCGGTTGACGTCGCTAGATGTCACTCGTTTAGCCTAGTCAGAGGTCTTAGGGCGGCTTGATAACATCTGGCATTAAAGGTTTAACTTTGAGCCCGCGGTATGGCTTGTTCCACCTCATAGTTGAGGTGAGGCCTGTGCCCAGCGGTTGAACGTATACAGGCCATTTGGGTATAACCCAATAATATGTTATGATACGTAGTTACTCAAAATATTCAACCCTTAGACTGCCGAGCAAAAATGCAATAGAACAACTATTATATTTTGACACTCACTGGTGGTGAATAGAATATGGTATTTGAGGAACCAGAACGTTCGAATTATTTTATACCCAAATCAGACATATGATTTTAATACTCGTAAACTGTTCTACTTTAAATAATCTCTACAAGAACATTTCACATCAGTTTTCCATGATTTCGCATTGTTTTCATAAGACTGTAATTAAAATAATCCAGGCACGACCAGCGCAGACAATAACTTTTATGAATGCACTGGAAACAGCATCGTTCAACCTGTTACTTAAATACCGGTAAATTAATTATGGAGCAAAGTTTAATATTACACGTCCGTAACAATTAATTACATAAGAATTAAATGAGCGTTTATTGCGAGGATTTACTCTTTGATATTTAAGTTTGAATGAAAACTTTTTAATGGGGATCTTTACGCTTCTTTGAGAGAGTCCGGGTGGGCGAAACAAGCGGGAGAAGGGTTAGTTGAGCTATCACGGAAAGAAATACATAGACAAATTAATTTCATCTAACACTTATATATAGTTGTAATAGCCTCTGCATGTAACATACAAATTTTAAGGAAATTGTATTTTCAAACTAAAATTAATTATTTATTTTAATTTCTTAGCTCCTTAATCCAACACACTTCTCCCGAAATACATGGCACATTTTACTTTTTTCGGCGGAAATACGAATAGGATGGGTGAGACCACCCTGACCGAAATAGAGAGTTTTTTTCTGAAATCGTCTCCGTTTCCGTTTCAGAAAGCACGTACAGCCGTTAGTCCCAGCTGACGTCACTAGATAGAGGCTTTAGGGTAGCTTGATAACATCTGTCAGCAAAATCTATCTCACTAACGATAGTGACGATGAATGATGATGCAAAAGATGTACTTACATCTTATCTTATATCAGTTTAAGTTTATTTATTTATTTATTTATTTTCTTTATTGGGGAAACAAACAGCCTTAAATAACACATGGAGATAACTTAAATTAGCGAATACATTGGCATTCAAAGTTTCCACTGCTAAACAAGTGCAAAGTTAAACTATTCAGTTACTTATCATGCTTTCCGCTCGGTTTTTCTTGCCACCCTTTACTGCAGCCTCGAAATTTAATGTAGCTTAATTAAAATGTTCACTGCTTTTGATCTATTACTGGTCTTAAACTTTTTTATAAGTTCAGCGTAAAAAGCCTTTTTTTAACTTTTTCAATGGAGGCTACTTAGCCATTTTAGTCCACTGCATCAGAAGGGTTGAGGTGAATATAATGCCTTGATAGAAAGGTGAATTAATGAATAATGCTTTTTGAAGTTGTAGTTATTATTTAAAGGAAAACAGAACGAACAAACGCTCTAGATGCTACTTAATGTGGGAACAGGTAGATTTATCATATGCTTTTTAGCGGCAGAAAAATTGGGTACGCTTTATTGCCGTAATCGCTATTTAAACTGTTCCAATATAATCCACCTAGCACTTGTAGTCAAATTAGCTAGGTGGTTTGAAACCATTGTACCAAAGCGCCCGGTGTAAAATTCATTTTCATTACTCATACTCTGAAAGTAGGTCATTACTGACCTGAGAAGCGGGCTGAAAGTAATACTTTTCATCCCTAGGGAGAATCACTTTCAACTGACATCTGCCAAATTATTAAAAAAAAACTTAGTTATTTTTCACATATCTATTGAACCATGTTCCAACTTTCTATACAGCCACGATGTAAAATTAAAATAACTTAAAGTTAAGTATTGATTAGAGAATGTATATTTCATAAATAACTTTATTATAATTCAGTTTCAACAATTTCTTCAAAATAACTAAGCTTAGAGCAAAATATTTACCATTTTTCCAATGAAAAAAATAAAAAATAATGGCTGAATAGTGGGCCCGCCACAGAAAAAAAAACAAACAAAATAGGCGGGATAGCGCCAATTCGATCTTCATTTATTTTTAAATCTTTTTCTTTGGCTAATTCATGTTTTATTTTTACTTTCCTTGTATTCGTAATGAAAAGCACAGTGTTTACCTCGGGTGAAAGACTTATTTAGTCCCTCGAACTATTGGCGCCCTCACTTCGTTCCGGGCGCCAAACCCCGTCTCGGGACTAAATAAGTTACTTTCACCCCTAGGATAACAATGTACTATTACGCCTTAGAAGGGGTTAAAGAATGATGTCTTAAAAATTTATTTGCAAAAGCTAAACAAGTTATAACATGAGATTTAATGCTAAACCTATATTACTAACTAACTTGCCAGCACATTAAGTACACAAATTCACATATTTATTTTAGTTTTTCCTTTTAACATTTTCAGTATACCTCTGCATTGAAATTTATGATGTGTCCGTAATATGCAATAAGATGAAGGTTGCAGTGCGCGAGAGGAAGTTTATAATATCGAGTAAAAAAAACTTGAAAAATAAAGAGATAGCAATTCTGGAAATCTACTGAGTTACTTTGAAAATAAAGCTTCATTTTGTCTGTTTTTTCGTTGGAACAGAAAAAACGTTCTTCATGTTTTGATATTGATTGAGCATATGAAATCGCATTAGGAAAATCTCATTGGCTTATTCTAAACGAGAAAACATCACTCAAACATACCGATCAATGCCTTTGACAAATTTCAAAAAGTAATAAGACGTATTTTCCTTCATTCAAAATTGGTACTTTCCTTTAATAATGTACGTGTTTATGGAAAATGTGACACGCTGTTCACGTCCTAAGCTTACACTCATATTGTAACTCTATCTTTCTAACCGTGTGACGGAAGCAATTTATTTTTCTTAAAGACGCTTAGACTTGGAGCCTGCATGCCTATTGATATTTATTAATATTAAAAATCTCATTCTCATTTACTTTTAACGGTCTGTTTTTAAGATTTTTCCTGATTCAACATTTTTTTTTCAAACAGAATAAGCCCAATAAAAGAATTCATTCTTATCACACTTATTTCACTATCTTACACAACTAGACATCAGGAACTTTAAAACTCACCTTGGTTTCTATTATTATCATTTAGATATTATTTTATACTTCAAAGTATATCCAATAATCTTCTGAAAAAACAGTCTATTATGACGTTACCGAATTGGATTACCGAAAACTGAAATAACTCAGCATATTATTTTACCATTTCTGAGGCCGTCACTCTTTTCAGCTCATAACTGTAATATCTTTCAAAGATATTTTATGTCAGAAATTCGATCTCTACCAAACTCGTATATAACAAAAGCTCCAATCAACACCAGAGCTTCCCTCGTATATTACAAAATGAATATGAACTGATGCTCTCGAATGATCCGTCTCGATGGACGATGAATATGATATTATGGTGAACACGGACGTAAAAAAAGACGGACGGAATATCACACTAAAAAAATGTGAAGCATGCAAGGTGCTACAATTTCGTTTGTTGAACTCGTGTTCACATTATAGCAGGACGTCCAGCTACACTCACAAAAACACACTAGGTGCAACAAACTACGCCATTTTACTCCGTGTGACAGCGCCAATGAGACGTGCTAGTCACGCACACACCTAAACTGGCAGCTGATAATACGCTTCCCTCATGATTAGGAGAAGTTTAGTGACGTCCATCTTTCTTTTACGTACGTTATGGTGAACTGGTGATGCACTGATGGAACTGATTGAATGAAACACTGGACTGCACTGACTTTAAATACTACATATTAGTATAACACTTTCACTTGGTACTTTTTCTTGTTGATCTTGATTTGAACTATTTGTTCTTGTTTGAACTGACTCATACAAAATGCTCTGAAGGCTATATCATTTGACTAGAACACAATACTTGAACACAATTCATTGACGGATAACGCCATAAACATAACATAAACGGCCTAATACGTCCCACTGCTGGGCACAGGCCTCACCTCAACTATGAGATGGAACGAGCCATACTCCAACACGCGGGCTCAGTGCGGTTTGTTGGAGGGGTGTGAGGTTGTTAGTGAGCAACTTTAATGTCAGATGTTATCAAGCCGCCCTCAGGCCTCTGACAAGGCTTAACGACTGACATCTAGCGACGTCAACCGGGACCAACTGCTTAACGTGCCTTCCGAAGCACGGAGATAACTTGTGATATTGTGGAGTAAATGATGAAATTATGACCTATGACATTATTATGACATGACAATGAATGTCATGTGCGTCCTCAACACAAAAGAACAAAATATCAACACCAGAACTTCAGTCGCATATTACAAAAGAACAAATCAACACTGGACTTACTTCGCCATTTTCAATTTGCACCACTCCCCCGTACTGCACCACTTCTTGGCCTCATGAAGATTGATTATCCTCCGCAGTGACGTGGCTCGAGCTGATTGACATAGCAATTTACTTCATGGGCGTTTTTAATTTATCCCATTGGCCTTGTCCTGAGACAGGATGCTTTAAATTGATTCTATTCACCCCCGCGTAGGGTGGTAAGTTTTAATTAGTAAGGTACAGTCAGCCAAAAATGTGGTCTACCACCCTACGGTTGAGATTAGTTTGAACGTAATGAAACAGCAAGGTCAATTTGCCCTGGCAATAAGTTTGTGTCAGTGACTATTGCTCTCTTTGTCATTTATGATTTATAAGGTCATGCCAAGTGTCAAGTTTGAATTATCCTAATAACAGATTGATATTATCATTTCATTGACGAAAATACTTGACAGTAGAATTGTCAGTGAGCCTTTCTTTTTCAGCAGTAATAAGTTTCTCTTCAAAAAGATCGACATGGTTTTAGCTGACCAAATTAGATTATTGCATTTAATGAGGTTAAACTAAGTCACCCAATAACGTCAAATGTCAGGCATATAACAGATGACAGACAAAACGTCATAACATAATTGTCATCATCATTATCATGTCAGCCGAACGACGCCCACTGCTGGGCATAGGCCTCCCCCAAAGATCTCCACAACGATCGGTCCTTCGCTGTCCGCATCCAGCGGCTTCCCGCGACCTTGACAAGATCGTCGGTCCACCTTGTGGAGGGCCTGCCCACGGAACGTCGTCCGGTACGCGGTCGCCATTCGAGAACCTTTCCACCCCAACGGCCATCGGTTCTCCGCGCTATGTGTCCCGCCCACTGCCACTTCAACGATGCAATCTTTCGAGCGATGTCGGTTGCCTTAGTTCTCCTGCGGATCTCATCATTTCTGATTCGATCAAGCAGGGAAACACCAAGCATCGCTCTCTCCATTGCTCGCTGGGTGACTTTGAGCCTTCTTATGAGACCCATAGTGAACGACCACGTCTCACTCCCATATGTCATTACTGGCAACACACACTGGTCAAAGACTTTCGTCTTGAGACACTGAGGAATTTCGGACGCGAATATATGCCGGAGCTTCCCGAACGCTGCCCATCCGAGCTGGATTCGACGAGAGATCTCTTTCTCGAAGTTGGACTTACCTAACTGAACTGCCTGTCCCAGGTAAACATAGTGGTCAACAACTTCGAGTGTAATGTTCCCAACGTTAACTGGAGCGGGTGCAACATGGGCATTGAACATGATTTTCGTCTTGTCCATGTTCATCCTAAGACCCACTCTTTGAGAAGCATTACCGAGATCTTCGAGCATTATGTTCAGGTCTTCCAAGGTCTCAGCCATAAGAACTACATCATCGGCGAATCGTAGGTGTGTTAGGTACTCGCCATTGATGTTGATGCCGCGTCCTTTCCAGTCCAGAAGCTTGAAAATATCCTCCAACGCAGCTGTGAACAATTTCGGAGATATGACGTCTCCTTGTCTCACGCCTCGCTGTAGTTGGATCGGATTAGAGCTCTGGTTCTGTAATCGGACCGACATGGTGGCGTTTTCATATAGGTACCTTAGCACCTCGATGTACCTGTAGTCTATTTGGCACCTTTGGAGAGACTGCAACACTGCCCAGGTCTCAATCGAATCAAAGGCCTTCTCATAGTCCACAAGCGCCAGGCAAAGTGGCAAGTTATACTCTTCGGTCTTCTGTATAACTTGCCGCAGCGTATGAATGTGGTCTATATGCGTCTATATATCACATCGCTTAATTGTGCATTGTGTTAATTTCTGTTAGAAAAGTCAACCTTAGCGATCTTTACATCTCGCAGAAACTTTTGTCAAAAGTGGTAGACCACTTTTTTGGCTGACTGTACCGATGACAATGACTGTCGGATTTTGTTTGGAAGGATTTGGATTTATACGGGTGAGATTTATTTACGCGTTCAAGAACTTGCAAAATATATCGAGTTAGTAAGATCGGTCTACGATGCCTTTTAAGAAGGTGGAATGACCTTTACCTTTAGCCTGACTGTCATGAAGCATGAAGGGGGGGGAATTTATTAATAATATCAATATTCAATTTGAATATTGATATTATTAATAAATCGGGTCATCATCATCATCATCATATCAGCCGAACGACGCCCACTGCTGGGCATAGGCCTCCCCCAAAGATCTCCACAACGATCGGTCCTGCGCTGTCCGCATCCAGCGGCTTCCCGCGACCTTGACCAGATCGTCGGTCCACCTTGTGGAGGGCCTGCCCACGGAACGTCGTCCGGTACGTGGTCGCCATTCGAGAACCTTTCCGCCCCAACGGCCATCGGTTCTCCGCGCTATGTGTCCCGCCCACTGCCACTTCAGCGATGCAATCCTTCGAGCGATGTCGGTTGTCTTAGTTCTCCTGCGGATCTCATCATTTCTGATTCGATCAAGCAGGGAAATACCAAGCATCGCTCTCTCCATTGCTCGCTGGGTGACTTTGAGCCTTCTTATGAGACCCATAGTAAACGACCACGTCTCACTCCCATATGTCATTACTGGCAACACACACTGGTCAAAGACTTTCGTCTTGAGACACTGAGGTATTTCGGACGCGAATATATGCCGGAGCTTCCCGAACGCTGCCCATCCGAGCTGGATTCGACGAGAGATCTCTTTCTCGAAGTTGGACTTACCTAACTGGACTGCCTGTCCCAGGTAAACATAGTGGTCAACAACTTCGAGTGTAATGTTCCCAACGTTAACTGGAGCGGGTGCAACATGGGCATTGAACATGATTTTCGTCTTGTCCATGTTCATCCTAAGACCCACTCTTTGAGAAGCATTACCGAGATCTTCGAGCATTATGTTCAGGTCTTCCAAGGTCTCAGCCATAAGAACTACATCATCGGCGAATCGTAGGTGTGTTAGGTACTCGCCATTAATGTTGATGCCGCGTCCTTTCCAGTCCAGAAGCTTGAAAATATCCTCCAACGCAGCTGTGAACAATTTCGGAGAAATAACGTCTCCTTGTCTCACGCCTCGCTGTAGTTGGATCGGATTAGAGTTCTGGTTCTGTAATCGGACCGACATGGTGGCGTTCTGGTATAGGTACCTTAGCACCTCGATGTATCTGTAGTCTATTTGGCACCTTTGGAGAGACTGCAACACTGCCCAGGTCTCAATCGAATCAAAGGCCTTCTCATAGTCCACGAACGCTAGGCAAAGTGGCAAGTTATACTCTTCGGTCTTCTGTATAACTTGCCGCAGCGTATGAATGTGGTCTATGGTACTATAGCCTTTTCGGAACCCGGCTTGTTCAGGAGGTTGGAAGTCGTCGAACCTGCGAGCGAGACGATTCGTAATGACTCTCGAAAACAACTTATAGATATGGCTCAGAAGCGATATGGGTCTGTAGTTCTTCAAGAGAGTTTTGTCACCCTTCTTGAAAAACAGCATCACATCGCTCCTGCCCCATGCCTTTGGCGTTCTGCCCTCGAGGATGACAGAACTGAAGAGCGTCTGGAGGACCTTGAGTATCGGCCGACCGCCCGCTCTCAGAAGCTCTGTTGTGATTCCGTCATCACCCGCCGCCTTGTTGTTTTTCAGCTGCTTGAGAGCCATCCTAATCTCGTACAGGCTGACGTCCGGGATATCTTCGGTATAGTGTCGGGTAAGCTTGGCTCTAGGGTCTTTAGCCTTGCTTTCAACAGGTGTTTGAGTGGAATACAGCTGTCCATAGAAACTCTCAATCTCCCTCAGGATTTCAGGTGTTGACGTAATGATGCTACCTGCCTCAGTTTTCAGCCTCGTCAGTTGGCTTTGCCCAATAGACAGATCTCTGGCGAACACTTTGGAGCCTTTGTTCCGCTCAATGGCCTCTTTAATACACTGGGTATTAAATTGGCGAAGGTCGCTCGTCAAAGACTTAGATATCTGTCTATTGAGCTGCCGATAACGATGGGCATCCGCTGAGTTCTGTAGCCGCATTGCGTTTCTCTGATCCATGAGTAGGAGAGTCTGGCTGGAGAGTTTCTTTGACTTTGGACGGCGGGTTTTAAAGTACTTGGACCCTACCGTACGGACAGTATCCACCACCATGTTGTATTGATCGTCCACATCGATGCTGTTCTCAAGGGCTTCGAAGCGGTTTTGAAGCTCGAGCTGAAAGCACTCGGGGTTTTGAATTTGAGCCGGTATTGGTCGGAGCGTGGATTTTATCAGTCGCGCTCTCTCAAGCTTTATGTCGATATTCAATGTGCCTCTGACCATGCGGTGATCGCTTCCTGTCTTAACAGCGTTGATCACAGCGACATCATTGAATATATGCTTCTTCGTCGACATGATAAAATCGATCTCGTTTTTGACCCTACCGTCCGGACTGATCCAGGTCCATTTGCGGCTTACGGGCTTCTTGAAGAAGGAGTTCCTCATAAAGAGTTTCTCCTTCTCCATGAAGTCTGCCAGCATCTGGCCCCTATTGTTCCGTTGCCCAAACCCAAATTGCCCCACTCTCAGCTCATCACCGCAACGTTGCCCCAACTTCGCATTGAAATCCCCCATCACAACTGTGTAGTGGGTTTTATGGCTATGCATGGCTTTAGAGATCTCCTCATACATAGCCTCCACTTCGACATCGTCATGTTTCGAGGTCGGAGCGTAGACCTGAATGACATTCAGCGAATATCGTTTCGATATTCTGAGTATCAGGTACGCTACCCTGCTCGAAACACTTCCGATAGTGATCACGTTGTTGACAAGGGACTTGTGGACGATGAACCCGACACCACCTAGGGACTGTTGGTCGCCCTCCCGGTGGTATAGTAAGTTACCGGATTGCAGGGTTATCGAGTCCTCCCCCTCTCTTCGGACTTCAGATAACCCAATGATATCCCAATGTAACTTACCAATTGCCTCTTCCAATTCCACGAGCTTCGCGTCAAGCCTCAGTGTGCGCGCGTTAAATGTTGCCAGGTCGAGTCGTCGGTGTTGGCAGCCGGATCTCACCCGGGGATTCCTCGCACCCCCTGCCCCGCCGTTACCATAGCCGCTGCCGTAGCCAGGAATAGCGGGGCCGCCGGGGACTGGGGGCCATTTTTTAGGTTGTGCCATCATAAGGGGGGGTTTGCCATAATCGCCACGCTTGGCAGGCGGGTTGGCGATCGCAGTGAGGCCTGTTGTTATGCGGAGACGCTGCTGCCCATCTCCTTATGGCAGTTTTCCCTCAGTCGGCTCTTACGACACCCACGGGAAGAGAGGGGGTAGTGCTATTCTATTTACGTGCCGGCACTACACGGCACTGTATATCAATCGGGTACGTATAATTAAATTTAGTTTCTGTTAGAGCAGGGTATGTTGGGTAACGCGTAGTAGGCTTCTTGCCAGACACCGCAGTTCCTCCAAATGGACGATTCCCACCACTGGGAAGTCCTACATAACCCGTCCGCCCCCCGGTGGACGGACATGCGTAATGTCATTCCTCCGGGTCAAAAAAAAAGGTATGTTAACCTACAAAAAACGTTTTCAGGGTTCTAAGGTACACAGAATAAACCAGATCTTCCGATCTTAGGACACAGGCCACGCAAAGTTCTGCTGGCACCGAAAACATATCACTTTTCTGCAGATAATAATGTATTTGGCTCTAAAAGACAGGCCCTAGTACAGGTCAGGACAGGTTTAGGGCATAACTCTTGTTTTAGATATATTTCTCGATGTGAATTATGTAAAATACGGTCCACTCGACAAATTTAATACCATTACATTCTGAAATTGGCTACTTTACCTTTTTCGCTAATTCCAACGAAGTCATGAAGATAACTAGATTTCCGTATTCAATTTAGCCCCGAGTAGAGATTCGAAAAATAAACCATTCCAGAATGGCGGTAAGTCCGACACAAACATGTTTACTTCTAGACATTTGCCTCGCTTTCTTTTTTTTCTTTGCGAACACTTATTGTAACATGGAAAGTTCCAGAGCAATTTTGCTGTACAAATAACCAAGGAAGAACTAAATAGCACGGAGTTTTGGGATGGTTCGCTTCGAGGGAAAAAAGTGCAGCAAGTTTTCCTCTATCAAACTCTTTTTTTCTTAAGCTCGAAATACGTTGTTACAGTGTTTTCGCTATGAACGTATTGCAAAGGCTTTGGTGCTTTATTTATAACCGATTTTAAACAAAGATAAGGTTCCGTTCGACGTCTATAATACTTTGTAATGTATGTCCAATAATTCTCACGATTTTAAAAAAACATATGGTTGAACATAGTTAGAGCGTCGTGGTCCAGTGGTTAAACACTGGCTCGGAACCCGATGGTCCCGAGATCAAATCTGGCCGAACACACCTTCTTTGTGTTCATTGTACCTACAGTAAAATTTGCCGCTTACTCACCGGTGATAGAAATCACCGTTTTTAAACCCAAGCAACCCGGAAGGCTGGCCCCTTAACACGTTGGGTTCAAATTCCCTTGGCAAAATGTGGGCTTCTGAATGGTCCTCCCACCATAACGGCAACAATCAGTGTGCCTCTGACTAACCCATTAAGAATAACTGTTATGATCGTGAGGATATAAATAGTTGGACCTTCTGGCCTAGACACCCAGTGACACTAATGTGTCACACGCTAGTCTTTGCAGCAGGCACCAGCGCAAAAAATTAAAATCAAATAATACATTCAGATACAAATATTCCCGCTCTACTGGGGCTGATGAGAGTTTAGCCAGTTATCACGTCCTTTTAGGTTCAAACTATTACAAGTCAACAGCACACATAACACAATTGCCTATAAGTTAACGACTTTTTCTCAACTTTCATGTTCTCCAACATATTTTCCATTATCTATGGACAATGCAAAATATTTTTTGTTGAAATACGGAACTACATTCAATACAAAAGTCACACATTTCAAAAAAAACCAAAACTGTTTTTTTGCATAAAATGCCTTATAAACGATAAAAGTATGTAGTTTCACGAAGACAGCCGTTGTTTTATGATCACAAATACCCGTAAACGCTCATACGTTAGTTTTGTTCTATACCGTTTCTGCGATTGAGTTTTGTGCAAAAGTACCACAATGCCAATTCCCCCAGACTTCCGAAATTATTACGTGAATTAAGATAAAATTATATATTCAAAAGTGTCACATTCAAAAATATATTCGTATTGCACATAACTTAACACGTAAGTATGTATTTTTTTTTTAATCAACAGTACCATATTTCAAAATAAGTTAGTTTTGCATTTATTATTATAATATTTCTTCTTATTTTTGTATGCAATACTACCATATTTTAAATTAAGTTAGTTTTGCATTATTTAATCAATTTTCTTTTAAATATTTCTCAAGATTAAAGTACCTTAGTATGAATTGAGTTAGTTTGGAATTATATAATAAATTTGTTTTTTTTTATTTTTCAAGATTAAAGTGCCATATTTCGAAATGAGTTAGTTTTGTAAGGATTTATAAAAAATATTTATTTGAGTTAATTGAAGACATTTAGAAATATGGTAATTTTAAATGAAAAATTCTTCACATTTAAACACAACATTTGTTGTGTTTAAATGTGAAGACAACACACAACGGTGTTGTTTTCATTATAAAATTCTGTAGTTTGTAGCGTTATAGGTATTATAGGCAAAACAAAAATAAATTAGAAAAGCTATTTTTAACAATTCTAATGTATTTTTTGTCATCATCATCATCATATCAGCCGAACGACACTCATTGCTGGGTATAGGTCTCCCCCAGGGATCTCTTCACCGATCTTTCCAGCTCTGTCCGCATCCACCGGCTTCCTAGGAGGACCTTGGGTATCGGCCGACCACCCGCTCTCAGAAACTCTGTTGTGATGCCGTCATCACCCGCCGCCTTGTTGTTTTTAGCTGCTTGAGAGCCATCCTAATCTTGTACAAGCTGACGTTCGGGATATCTTCGGTAAAGTGTCGGGTAAACTTGGCTCTATGGTCTTTAGCCTTGCTTTCAACAGGTGTTTGCCTGGAATACAGCTGTCCATAGGAACACTCAATCTCCCTCAGGATTTCAGGAGTTGACGTGATGATGCTTCCTGCCTCAGTTTTCAGCCTCGTCAGTTGGATTTGCCCAATAGACCGATCTCTGGCGAACACTTTGGAGCCTTTGTTCCGCTCATTGGCCTCTTTAATACGCTGGGTATTAAATTGGCGAAGGTCGCTCGTCAAAGACTTAGATATCTGTCTATTGAGTTACCGATAACGATGGGCATCCACTGAGTTCTGTAGCCTCATTTCGTTTTTCTGATCCATTAGTAGTAGTGTCTGGCTGGAGAGTATTCTAAATCTTGTTATTGCCTTGAGAACTATATGCCAGAGTTTAATGAATCTTGCTTTTTACAGCCTCAAATAGTTTTGTTTTCTACTTCAATTTTATAACTCTTACGCCGAATTATACGAACGTTAACGTTTAATGTCAACTTCTCGTAAAGTCTATCTAGGTGAATAACGAATAAGTAATATTTTTAAAATCCAAAATCTCATGGATAATGTCGATTTAAGTAGGTAATTCTGGTTTTAATGGACGTTTGTGTAACTTTGATAACGGTAAAATTAAGTTAAGACCTTATTGAAGGTCTCATGATTAGATTTTAGTGATTTTTTTTTATTTAAGAAGTTTATTTAAGTAGTAATTAGAACATTGACTTCCATTTTTAATGTCAAATTGACATTTGAGTAAGTTGCACACTGAAATTAAAACTCATATTTTGCTAATTATGGTGGTTTTCTCTTTAAAATTTTGATTTTGTCGGAGTAAAAATATATATTCAAAACTAACTTAAGTGCATTTTCTTGAGAGTTTATTCAATATTATGGTTAAGACTGGTTAATTAGGAATAGACAATTTGATTACGCATCTTTTGATACCAAAAACATCTGCAAAGTATACATAGTATAAACAAAAATTCATGAATTATCGAAATAATTTTTTCAAATGTCTCTCCTGTATAATTTGCTTATTTTGACTTGTGGGGCTTTTGTATTTAAGGAGCGACATGATTTGGCCCTCAATCCAAAGCTTTTTCAATCGCCAATTCACTTGCGTTATTTTCATGACTTGAATTTCATCCTAAGTTTTGTCCAAGTGGGCGTAATTGTTTACATAGTTCTATTCACGAACGTAAAAGAAAGACGGATGTCACCTCGGCTAATCATGAGTGAAGCATATTTATCAGCTGCCAGTTTAGGTGTGTGCGTGACTAGCACGTGTCATTGGTGCTGTCACATGGAGTAAAATGGCGTAGTTTGTAGCACCTAGTTTGTTTGTGTGAGTGTAGCACGTCGTGTACAACAAACGAAATTGTAGCACCTTGCATGCTTCACATTTCTGTCTGGCCTTTCAGAAGATATTTCTAAATATTGTGAACATGAAGTGACTGCAATCTGTCTGTATACCTTTCATAAATAAATAAATAAATTTGTTTAGTGTGATGTTACCGTCTTCCTTTTAGGTCCGTGGTTCCATTTTACTCGCTGTTCAACCTTATTACTTTATTAAACTTTTCAAATACATTTTATTTCTATTTAAACGATTTTTTGTATTCAGATTAGGTATGTACACTATCCGAGAACTGTATTATCATTAATCACCATGGAAGCCGCCATGTTTACATATGTTACGGCAAAATCGATAACCATTAGTCCGACATTTTACTTGACGGAAAAACCACACTTTAAAGAAACTTTTAAACAAACAATACTTAGAAAAATCAACCTTATTGCTGATACAATAAGGGCATGAAGTCAGATTTAAGCTACCAATTGAGGAGTCCAGGTAAAGTGGACGACTGTCACGTGCTATTTCGTTGTGCAGTTTGAAAATAAATTATATTGCTCAGTTGCTTTATTTAACGTAGAAACAATGTAACAGATATTTAGCCAACCTTGTAATTAGTATTACGAACAAGTTTCATTACCCTGCAAATGTCAAGTTTTCTTTATTACATGCTTGTTGAACCCTTAATAAAGAGGGTTAAGCAAAAAGCGAAAGACATTTACTGAGCTATGCCATTTTTTAACTGGTTTTTAACGAAATCGCACTTTTTTGAACCCTTTTTTTAAACTTTACTTACCACTAGGTGACACTCCCATTTAATTATTTAATTTTATTTTAGTGGAGGCTTGGTGGTTGTAACTTGTATAAGTTGCAGGTATAATCCTAGTACTGTCTCCAGTCTCTACAAAATAACACCTATCCAATGTAATGACGTTCTTTTAGTTTTGAGAACATGAAAAATGTGTACAAATTAATTGTGAGAGCGTCGTGGCCCAGTAGTTAAACACTCTGGCTCAGAACCCCATCGGGTTCATCGGGGCCTACTTTGTGTTTATCGTACAATTTGCGGCTAACTCTCCGGTGATGGAAAACAGCGGTATAAAACCCAAACAACCCGGATAACGGCGGTAAGTTCGCCCCTTACCACGTTGGGTTCAAATTACCTCGGCGAAATGTAGGCTTCTGCATATGCCGTTCACCATGACGGCAACTATCTCTGTGCCTTGACTAACCCATTAGGGACATGGTCGTGAGGATATGTTATGTTATAAACTTGTGACTGGATCTTTGAGGCTTGATGAAAACGTGTCTCAAAACCACGCCATTGTTTAAAATACTGTTTTTAGCGCGTGCACGTTTGTCGGTAAAATTAAGAGAGTTCACTTTTATCACGTCGCGTGATAGAGAACAGTAAAAAACACCGTAATTAAAGCCGACAGGGCCTATTTCGCTTAAAAGTTACCTTTAAAATGAACACAGCGACCATTCATAATTACCGTGTAACTTAGCCGTTTATACAAACTTGCCTGAACTCATTTGTGCATTTGTTTGATGTTCTAGTTTGCAACATTTTTTAGGCAGAAACATTTAACTACCTAGACATTATTTCAGTTGGTAAAGAACTTCAAGAAGGGAATTAGAGTGGCTTGGCTGCATTGCATCACCGTCATCACCAACATTCACCCTTTTGGTTTCACATCAAATTTTATTTCATTGTAAATATAAAATAACACACAGATTTATCTACATGTAACAAACTCCGTAGCTTAAGCAGAAATTGTAGAATAACTTGAATTCAATTTGCAAGATGTGATTTAAACAAAACGAACAAAAATTTCGTGCTCTTAATACTTACTTACTTACACCATGAGTAGTCACTACTTTAAGATATACCTACTGTGTTTCACAAAGGAAACTTCATACTTCGCGAATTTGAAAACTGGTATGTACCAGTTTTTTCATGTGCAAATGACGTATGAACGGTTTGCACGTAAGCAAGTCACTGTCATATTGGCTTGAAAATAGGTCCTTCCATTGGACCTACTTTTCTGTGACCACTTTTCACTTTTGGTACGCCTCTGCCATATCTTCCTCCTTTTGTGTATATTAATGAGATCCGCCTATAAAACTTGTATCCAATGTTTCCAACAGTACAAGTACTTACAAAAAAATAATCCTCCCAGACAATAACAGATAAAACAGGAATTGGTATCAAAATGCACTTCGTTAGCTACAAAGGAATGCTCCTTAGCTCAGTGATTGCTTCCGACAGCCATCTGCTCCGAAGAAAACAGTACAAAACTTATACTTTAAAAGTTGCCGCAAAATAATTTCACTGCTTCGAGAAGAGCTAAAAGAGAAGCAAGAATGCGAGCTCACTTCTGTCTTGTGATTTTAAATTAGAACGGAACTGTTTTAATTTTGAATCGGGGTGTGGTGATTTGTTTTTACTATAATGTGTATAGTTAAGAAAGCCTGTAAAAAGCACCTATGCATCCATAAAAGTACTGTTTGATAGATATTCGTAATCAATGTATACAACGACCTTTACTTACTTTCTAAGCAATCTGTGATGTGAGATGTCAGATAGTCTTTGACAGGTCTTTGACAAGTGATCTGAGATTATCCCGCGTCTTGTGATAATCGGGTTTCATTTGAGCTTTCCCGCTAATAGCACACGCAATATGTTTTTATGTAGCTCTATTTTTGCCTGAGATTATTATTAGATTTCACACTTTTTTTATTCATTCATTTAAGTGGAACAAACATACTACGGGGATCGAACCCGAAACCACTTGTGTAATAGCCCACTTGTGAACCCACACCATATCGGTCGTCGTTTATACGTCAACACAAAAGCCTTTAAACATCCCACTGGTGGACATACTCTCACCTTATTAATGAAGTGACGTGTGCCATACTCCACATGAGATTCAGTGCGGATTGTTGAATGAGTGTGGGCTTGTGAGGTTTGTGATAAACCTTACGTCAGATATTACCAAGACGGAGAGCGTGCCTTACACAGCCCCCACTTGAAAAATACATCACTAAATTTTGGTCGTTGTTCAGAATCCATACTTGACCCGGCCTGCGTCACTTTACAACGGTTATGCCATTTCACTGCCGTAAGTAAGCTACAAGTGCCACTTCATCCATCGTGTGATGACGTGACAGTGAAGTTAGTGTGTACCAACTTTTGACATGCGGGATTCCACACCTCCAAAAGGGAATCAGAATTTGAAAATTGACGTCAAACCTTTTACCTAAGTCAGGATAAAATACGCAACTTGTGATGTTAATCCTAAATGAACCATTTCTAAATGTCAACAGGTTCAGCATTTTAACCGAAAGTAAAACAATTATGATGGCTGAACAATGCGTACTAAATTTTTTTTTTTTTTCATACTTAATCTTTGATTGTGTGATGTTCCGTTTACTATGACGGCAACAATCTGTGTGTCTCTGACTACCCCTCGTGGGGATATTGCGTCGTGAGCGTGTTTCACATTAAAATACTTAAATTTCATTCGGTTTGTAAAGTCATATTAAGGGTGTGGCACTTAATCATATTCGTCGATCGTGTCATAAGAAAAATCCTGTTTTCTCCTAAGTATCAGCACCGTTCTTATTAATTTATTATTAGCTCCAAGGTTTACGCTCTCCGTTACGTTGTCACTGGCGTTAAAAACTTTTTAATAAAGAGGTTTATTACTGCAGCTAACACTTAATTACTTGGGCCGTGTTGTAGTTTATTTTTATCATCTTCGCCCAGCTCCTTGAGTCGAGGAAAAAAAGCGTAATTATTCAGAGTAGAGGAACATTAATTCCGCGACCTCAACGGACGGTCGCTAAGCGAGTCATAAATAAAAAGACGGGATAGCGCCGGATAAACTCGGGAGTTATGTACTTCCTTGCTACGAGTAAGATGGGACATGTACAAGTTTTTCTTATCTTTTTGTAGTTCGTATTACACATCTTTAACGCGGCGTTACAAGCTTTGATGGCTATTTGATGCTTCCTAGTCATTTTGCTACGAAATAAAATAATGGAGGCCAGAGACCCTTCTCCTTTTTCTTAGGCCTCGGATTTTCAATGTTTGACAAAACATTATGTCTTTTTTTTGTACGATTTCACCCATGATGATTTTAACAACATAACATAACATAAACGGCCTCTACACGTCCCACTGCTGGGCCCAGGCCTCACCTCAACTATGAGGTGGTACAAGCCATACAACCAACCAACACGAGGGCTTAGTGCGAATTGTTCGAGGGGTGTAAGGTTAGTGAGCAACCTTAATTGCAGATGTTATCAAGCCGCTAAGGCCTCTGACTAGGCTTAACAACTGACATCTAGCGACGTCAACCGGGACTGACTGCTTAACGTGCCTTCCGAAGAACGGAGAAGCCCGATAAATACATCACTGAGTTTCGGTCAGGGTGGTCCCATTCCAACAAGACATGTGTTGCTTAACTATAGCGATCGTCGGCGATCACTGTCAGAACTGCGCCACGCGCACCTCATTTAAACAATATACATAATAAATCTTGAAGAAGGGATCTTGTAAAGTGGCTTAAAAAATCCTAACTTTTTTGCCGCTCACCAATGAATATATAAGAGTAATGGTCCACAGAAACGACTACCTAGTATACTTCTTGGCTTTATAGTGGGTAGTTACTTCGATATCTATGCACGACAAAGCGCTCAAATAACCTTCTCACAGTCGAAAGGGTTTCCCGTAAAGCTGACTACACCACTTCTCTGTTAGATGAAGATGTTTAACGATGATGAGGCTTATTATGTGGAACAAAAATATAAGATTTTTATCAAAAATCTAGTTGAAGATACGAACAAAATCTGTAACTGCTGCCACCGTGAAGAATAATTAGAAGACATTACACTTCAGACGGTCCATGCATTAAAAATAAGAAAACCAGAAAAAGCCATTTGGCTTTGGTTTCAGGCGGGAATCAATCCCGCGTCTTCCGGACCAGCCGATTTTTTCTGGTAAATTTGACCTGGCAGCCAGGTTTGTTTCACCAATGTTTAGTCATATACCTTAAGCACTCGAGTGAAACATTATTGCAAATATTTGACTTTGGATAAAGATGAAACTGTTCATGCATTGGCAACACTTTCATAGTTGCAAGAATATAATATAATAACATGATGGTTTTAAAGTAGACCGGACTCGTTTTGATAGTATGTTCGTTCATAGTTACCCGAAACAACCGGGCAAGTTGTTACATAGTATCCTTACGATTAGACAAACAGCTCAATTAAACAACGCATTGCACTTTATCCTGAACGTAACTGAACTCTGTTATGCGAATGAGTAAATTGCCCTGTCCCCTGTAACTGGGCAGCCTTTGTGTCATCAGGGGGAAGGCGTAGACTGCGGAACGGCTTCTAAAGTTTGCAAGGTGGCAGTGGCACTGCGTTACTTCCGCTAGAAGTGTTTGCATATTATGATTATGCACTTGTATAGCTAGCTGCTGGTAGTTTTCCTCAATAATTATATTATTATATTTCATGGTTCATGTTTTTCTTTTTTATGGTCTTATAGGCGTTTTTGACCACCGACGCCTGATATGAATAATTAACGTTTAATTTAGTTTTCCAACGTTTATTTATCCGATATTCTGATCTCTAATCTAATAAAGTTACAACCCTAAAATTTCTTCCGTGTGAACTTTCACCCTTTCAAAGTTCAGTTTCTTGGAATCATTTTCAAGTGCTCACTTACATGTTAGGGGAACCTATGTACCAAAATTCAAGTTTTATAGCTGTTTTGGTTGTGCGTTGGTACATAAGTCAGTAAGGTTTGTCTTTTGTATTTAAAGAAGATTATTAACCTACGAAGATAAAATAAGAAAATCGATCTAAACTGTTTTTGGTGTGCATTAAAGAATATGTAAATATTCATATATTCTTTTTTGTACACCAAAAAAGAACCGAATGTATTCGGCTGATCACCCTACCCATTTCATTTCCCCAAACTAAGCAAAGCCGATAGCAGACAACAGTTAGGCATACCTGAATACAAATACCAGAGAGCAAACGCATCGTAGGATATCCAACGATAAGGTAGACCGATGACATCCGACAAAGGTAGCAGAACTCCAGCGGATGCAGATAGCTTACAATCGATTGCTTTGGAAATTTATGAGGCAGGCCTACGTTCAGCAGACTACGTCTTATGTCTGTGAATGATGATGACAAATGTATGAATGATTCATGAACGAGTGTCTTTATTTAAAGCCTATACCTTGGAATGGAATTTTAAGAGACTGTTTGGACAGATACATAATGCCAGCTCCAAATTATTATGTTGTTATGAAATATTTCTTTTCCTGTAGGTACACTATTTTTCCAAAGTTAATCGACTGATCTTGAAATTCTGCTTTCTTTTCAATGAAATAGCCTTTCACCCAATTAACAGGGATAACCTCATACTATAAAAACTGTCTTTTTAAAATAAAATTTAAAGTCAGAGAAGCTCCCGTGCGGCTTTAGAAAAAATAGCTGCGATACCATCTTTACTTACATTCACTTTCTTATTTTATTAATTCAATCTCTTAAATAAGTCAAAGTTGAACAAGACAGAAAAAAGATGAAATTGCAAACGAAAGCTTGTCAGTCATATTATAGGGTTCCGTCCTTCACAATGTGCACTTACATCAACTTTTTATAGGGGCACCTTATGCTGCTGACATGAGACCTATTTTGCAATGGTTTTGTAAAGGTTGATGTGGGCGACTCTGTACCAAGCTAACAGCTATCCCTCTTTACTCTCACATACAGCGTGTCCCTCAATAAATAGTAAAAACATAAACTAGGACCAGATAGGTCACTTGATTACCTACAACTAGGTACTAAAAAGTTTCTAATATTACTTTGAGTTGCCACAAAATAAAATGATGTGTTTTATTTTTCCTTTTTCTGTAGTAAAATGGTCTAACTGTTAAGTACGAACTATTTGGCCGATGTGTTAGTAGTCTCGGTAGCTCAATGGTATGAGCCGTCGCTTTGCGAAAGACGCGGGTTCGATTCCCGCCTGAAGCCAAGACCGAATTATTTTTCCTGGTTTTCGGACCATTACGAAATATTCCTTGTCAATTTTGTGGAGTATAATATAACCTTAGTCAATTTACAACTTAAATTGATGGTTTAAAAATAGCTGCACTAAGCTTCAAATAGAAAGAGAGACTCAGCAAATCTAAGTTGTTGGCTAACGAACCCTAAAAAGCAAACTGAAAACTTTTGCTTGAAGGAATAAACTTTCTTTCACTTGTTCTATTAATGCCTCTTATTTTTAGATTTGATTCAATGAACTCGGTAGCTGCACTTTCATGAAAGAAGATTCAAATGTTTAGCTTTTGCGGCATCTTGGAATTATTTAGGGTTGTCTTTTGTAGAAATCCGCATAGCAAAGCTAGTTAATGTGAATAGCAAAGATAGTCAATGTGTGTTTTAAAAGAAAAGCCACTTTTAACGCTGTCTTGAAAATTTCAATTGACAAAGGAAGTTCTTCATTCATAAGTGCTGCTCAAGTACGTAATTTTAAGTTATAAGTCTGAAATTACTTTTTTAGCCCTCGTTATATTGCAATTTCAGACTTAAACCTGGAAGAAGTGGTCTCCACTAGAGGACTTTCCGGCCCCAACGGCCGTCAGTCCGTCGAGCTATGTGCCCCGCCCACTGCCACTTCAACTTGCTAACACGCTGGGCTACGTCGGCGACCTTGGTTGGTTCTCCTACGGATTTCCTCATTTCTGATTCGATCTCGTAGCGAAACACCGAGCATAGCCCTCTCCATAGCCCGTTGGGTGACCTTGAGCCTTCTTATGAGGCCCATAATAGTTATCTCTCGTAACAAAGTAATTTCAGACTTGAAACTCAAAGAAGTCAACCCTACCTTGGCCAAGATGGGGCCCAGTAAGCCCGGCCCGTACATTACGCCTGTTAACGCGCTAAATCTAAAACCGCCATTTGGCTACGTATACGATTCCGCAATTGCATTCGGGATTTCTTAGTGTTTAACGTGCAGGTTGCGGAGACATTCATCATCAGCAGCCATAGGACGTCCACTGCTGAACATAGGCCTCCCCCTAGATTTCTAGAGCGGCCTGCTGTAGGCGGCCTGCATCCACCGAGACCCTGCGATTTTTAATCAGGTCATCCGTCCACCTTGCGGGCAGGCGTCCCACGCTGCGCTTGGCCTCGAATGGTCTCCACTCGAGACTTTCCGGCCCCAACGACCGTCAGTCCTTCGAGCTATGTGTCCCGCGGACTGCCTCTTCTACTTGCTAACTCGCTGGGCTACGTCAGCGACCTTGGTTCTCCTACGGATTTCCTCATTTCTGATTCGATCTCGTAGCGAAACACCGAACATAGCCCGTTGGGTGACCTTGAGCCTTCTTATAAGGCCCATTGTTATCTCTCGTAACATAGTAATTTCAGACTTAAAACTGGAAGAAGTCAACCCTAGCATGGCCAAGATGGGGCCCAGTAAGCCCGGCCCGTACATTACGCCTGTTAACGCGCTAAATCTAAAGCCGCCATTTGGCTACGTATACGATTCCGCAATTGCATTCGGGATTTCCTAGTGTTTAACGTGCAGGTTGCGGAGACATTGGGATTTTTAAATCTCGTTGGGGGAATCGAATATTTAGTAGGTGTAAAATTACCTAGGGTTAAATTCAAACGCACAAGTTCTATTTGTTTTAACCTTACGTAATGTGGATGTATTTCAGCCATTTATGAGCAGTAGTGTCTAGCTAGTACTTTCGTGTCAAGTCAAAAGGAGAATTTTAGTTCGTTGAGATAAGTATTTTGTACAGAAAAGGCCTTTTCGTAACATTTATTTATTTAAAACTAGCAGCCGCCCGCGACTTCATCCGCGTGGAATTAGGTTAAAAAAAGGGATTCATCTTTATGAACTATAGCCTGTCCCATGCAGATGCCTAAGCTATAATTATTATTGTAGGGTTTCATTGAAATCCATCTAGTAGTTTTTAAGTGGAAGAGCAATACGGCACATCCACGCATACAAACTTTTAAACAAATTTTTAATAATCTTTATAAAAACACGTTAATTTGTTCACAAATCACAAAAGTACTCGTAGTAGTTAAATATAACATTATTCAGCTCGCATCGTTCATTCAACAATAAGCCTGAATTTAATTAAAACTCATATTTTAAATGCCATTCCAATATTTGCATGTTTTCGGATACGTTTATTGGTAAATTTCAATTACAATTAAGTCATTGTGATAATTTGCGATATTAAATCCATTGCGAGCATTAAAAATATCATTAGCAGTATTATGTATTTAACTTTGTACAAGATGTAAATGTTACTTGACGGATTCAGAAGTAGCTAAAGATTGACGGTGATAAAGAGTGATAAAATGGACTCGAGCCTATTGAGTTGAGGCTTTTAAAGGTTTTTTACCCGATTACGCCAGAAGGAGATTTATGTTATTCAAGTGTATGTATGTTTGTATGAAACGGCTTGATGGATCCTAGCTTGAAAGGTGTCGTTAGATTCGTATTTACACTTGATCACTCCAAATTAAAATGTTTGGCATGATCCGCAGGCCATATGCCTTCGGAAAGTTGTCTGTCTAAATAATATACAATGAAAGGCATGCGCTTGGTTTTCAATAAGCCTCTATTTCTCAAATTTGTCCCGACTGCTACAATTTTCTTGAGTTGAGTGCAATCGGGTGTGTCCACTTTCTTGTTTCAAGGTTTTTGAATTTCCAGATTACACAGAAACGCAGTCGGGTTGCTTAGTTTTTTGAATAACCGTTTTTTTACCACTTTGTTGGTTTAATTCTTAAAAATTTTTGAGAGCTTTCAAGTAAAACTGCAAATTAAAAAGGGTTTCTTGTAGACGAACAAACCCAAAAATAACATCTAAGCGACTTTTCTGCTAAACTCAAAATTTTATCCGCCACAAATGGAAACTTTTCAACGACGAAATAAAACACCGATAGAAAGCGTCTGCTCTCAGGAGGCATCTGACGTCTGTATTTTACTGCTGCCGCAGTTAAACCATTTGGTCGACGTCGTCCCCAGTGGACCTCGACTGCAAAGGACGACGTACAGACGGTCTGTTTTTAAAAATAAAGAGTCAGACGTCTCTGAACGTTGAGTGCGACACGAATTAACCGTTAATCACTGCATGCCGTCATTGGACGCCGATGAAATGGAGTTAGCAATTGTTATTGCTTGTTTCTTCTTACGATTCCGTCGTATACTTGGGAGAATAACTTTGCTGACAGTTTCTTGGTGCACAAATTAATAAGCAGTTTGTCTTTGAATGCCTTTCTCATTGAGGGACCGACTAGAGAAAGAGAGAGAGAATCAATCTATTAAAATTCCAACAACAAAGCTAAGTTTGTACACCCTGTACCCTTGGCGGCTAAAACAATTGGTTCCACACAGAGAGATGACGAGGTTATGTGGAACGCCGTATGACTAAAACACCATCGCACTTTGACGGTAAAATGGGGTTCCCTAATATGATTTGGCAACGTCCTGGCGACATTGCATACCCTTAAGAGCATCCTTTTTTGTTTGGGTTTATGTCCTTTTTGCAAAAGTATAGTCAATAAAACATTTTTCCCTGGAATTTTCGCCAGACGCTTTCCTCTTGAACGGGACCATCGCGTCAAAGTTGTCATGGTCCCATGGCACCTTGAGCCACATTAAGATCACACTGCCTGCTAAACTGCCAATATAAAACACTTAAATGCTGGTATAAACGGCTGTACATTTTATTTGCCATCCCGGTCGACATGTTATGAAAATACGCAAAGGGTAAACTAGTGTACAATAAAATAAAAGTTTCAATTGAAATTAGCGTTTTTGAGCAAATATTAACTAAATCTGCTAGCTAATTACAGAAAAAACAAAGTTGGTTAGTACATTTATTATAATTTTGCTTGTTTTCTATTCTTAATTTAATCACTCGCTCTATGTAAGCGTATACATTCACCATACTAAGTGACTGGTAACACAACGAAATATGGCTGATGAAACTTTCGTCGAAGCTGGAAGGTAGTAATTCCTAGGAAAATAGGCTTTAGATCCAAGGGCCCAACTAAATTAGGAAGGTCTACTTCGTAGAAGATCCGTCCTCGTTAGTAGATTTGATTTGTAAATAACCCTGTCCGAACTGCCCACTGGACTCTGATTTTGAAATCAGTTGATCCAATTCAACAATGCGATGGCCATTATAGGGTTAAATAATATCATTTTGACTATCACAATGTTTAAAGACTGTTTGTTCTGTGTCGGGTTATCATTCATATTTTTAGTAGGTAATCTAGGTAAAAACTTAAGCTCCGCTTCAGGAGTTCTCGCCTTATCGTGGCCCGGGGAAAACCGGTGGTAGAGGGACCGGGAAGCCAAGAAAGCTCAGACGTGGCAGTGTGGTGGACTTACCACCCATATTGATAAAGATTACCAATGGTGCCTGCAAACGCCCTGAGGCACGTGGTGGAGCCGCGACGCACAATCGGTTGGTGGGGGCCAGTGAAACGTGGCTGATCCCCCCTGTGCGTTGCAGCCCGGCGGGGCCGTACTGCCGGATGTAGCTCGTGGTTGCGGGCCCATTGGGGTCTGCGTACGATGAGAGCCAGCGGGCTGGAGTGCGGGGGTGCTCTTGCTCGCGTTGCACGGCAACCATCAAGACGGTGGAAGTGCCTGCGTACTCCATACGCTTTCGTGGCCTAGGGGACCCCGTTAGGGACTAGCACTGGTGGCGGAGCATTGCAGTATATCTCTTGTGGTTCCAGCTCTGCCGGTTGAGTGCCGTGGGCTTCTAGTGGGTAGGAAAGTAAAAACTCGAGATACTTATTCGTATTTCGATAAACATTTTGCATGTTTATGAGTAACACTCTTTCATAGCTCCCTCTTCTCTCTCTCTCTTTTATTGTTTGGTTTAAACTCAGAGAAAATTGGTGTAAGCTGTAAAAATGTTTTTTTTTGTCATACAAAATACAAACCGACTTAGTGGTTCCAGCTCTGCCGGTTGAGTGCCGTGGGCTTCTAGTCGGTAGGAAAGTAAAAACTCGAGATACTTATTCGTATTTCGATAAACATTTTGCATGTTTATGAGTAACACTCTTTCATAGCTCCCTCTTCTCTCTCTCTTTTATTGTTTGGTTTAAACTCAGAGAAAATTGGTGTAAGCTGTAAAAATGTTTTTTTTTTGTCATACAAAATACAAACCGACTTAGTATAACAAACAAACTTCTGCATAGCGCAATAAAATTCCTACGTAGAAAGTTTTCCTCGATAGATAAAAGACGATGACGAGCGCCACATTTAGAAGTTTCATGTAATTTTTCCATCGTGCAGTAGACGAATTTTGTCTCTTATTTTCTGATTCTCGTGCAACTAAAGTGCACTTAAAGCTCGCAAGTTAACACTACATGCGTCGTGCTCGTGTCAGCCAGAATAAGTCCTTATTCATTCTGCCGAGGACCTGTCACACAGCCTCGTTTCACCCCCTGTTCGTTAAAGTGTGGTAAATTTTAGAATTATTTTTACGTGTAGAGTTTTCATCATCATCATCATCAGCAGCCATATGATGTCCACTGCTGAACATAGGCCTCCCCCATAGATTTCCAGAGCTGCCGGTTGGAGGCGGCCTGCATCCACCGAGACCCTGCGACCTTTATGAGGTCATCCGTCCACCTTGCGGGCGGGCGTCCCACGCTGCGCTTGGCCTCGAATGGTCTCCACTCGAGGACTTTCCGGCCCCAACGGCCATCAGTCCTTCGAGCTATGTGCCCCGCCCACTGCCACTTCAACCCGCTAACACGCTGGGCTACGTCGGCGACCTTCGTTCTCCTACGGATCTCCTCATTTCTGATTCGATCTCTTAGGGAAACACCAAGCATAGCCCTCTCCATAGCCCGTCGAGTGACCTTGAGCCTTCTTATGAGGCCCATAGTGAGTGACCATGTCTCAGATCCGGTTACCTAATGAAACGCATAACATTTTTGGTCATAAAATCACAATGCATAATGTTGATAGCCATAATCATCACTTGCCATAATTCCTAAAAGCATAACTTCATAACGCATACCATAACATGGCCGAAATTCGTAAGGCATACTCATCAAAAGGCATAATTTCACTAACCATAAGTATCAAAAGGCATAATTTTTATTTGCCATAATATTCGAAAGACATAATCCTCAAAAAGCATACTTTTGATAAGCATAAGTGTCAAAATCCATATTTTCAAAAAGCATAACACTCATTAACCATAATTTCAAAAAGCATACAATTATTATGCAAGCTCACAAATATTACATGTTAAACGCAAGCAGCATGTAATGTAAATGTAAAAAATCCAAAGAGCACTTGTCCGAAAACCGCCTTCATTTAGTTTATTAACAAAATTTTTATATATCATTTGCTCATAGTGATATATATTAATTATTTTGCTCATAGTGAAATGTAGACAGCAAAAGAATTCTGTCACGGCTCCGGCATTGCGGGGCTCCGGCGGTTCCACGCGTGCTAATCGTCACAGATGGCTTTCGCTCAGCACCCCAGCTTCGGCTTTTTGGCCGGCTTCGCCGGCCAGCCTCAGCCGCGGCGCTTCGCTCATAGCCACCTGCTCCTCAGCCCGCGGGCCGCCTCGCCCCTCCATGCCTACGCGGGTTTAAATTACACTCTTGGGGTAGGGCAAAACAAGTACCACGTGGTGTCGGGGTTGGCTGAGTCGGATTTGCCCTGAAGTAGAAAAAAGGCTCTCATGTGAATTAGGCTTTTTAATATTATGTCAAACAAAATTATGAATATCAATAGTTATGCATAGTGACATTATGCCTTTTGATAGTTATGCGTACTGACATTATGCGTTTTAAAGTATGCTTATTGACGTTATGGTCAACGAAAGTATGTATAGTGATGATTATGCCTTTTGATGTTATGCCTTATCACTATTATGCATTAAAATGATTATGCGATTCAAAATTTATGCCAATAAAAATTATGCTTTTCGATGATTATGCCAATTGATGTATGGCAAATGAAATTATGGCAATAAATGGTATGCGTTCTAAAGTGTCACCCTCAGATCCATATGTCATCACTGGCAACACACGCTGGTTGTAGACCTTTGTCTTGAGGCACTGAGGTATGTCGGAAGAGAAGACGTTACACAGTTTCCCGAACGCTGCCCAGCCGAGTTGGATTCGACGATTTACCTCTTTCTCGAAGTTGGACCTACCTACTTGGACCACTTGTCCTAAGTACACATACTCGTCAACAACTTCGAGAATCGAGCCTCCAACAGATACTGGAGTGGGCGTAACACGGGCGATCGACATGACCTTCGTCTTGTCCATGTTCATTTTTAGGCCCACTTGTTGGGAGACTCGATTGAGGTCCTCGAGCATGCTGCCGAGCTCTTCCAGCGATTCTGCCATGACCACTATGTCGTCGGCAAACCGAAAGTGAGTCATATACTCGCCATTTATGTTGATGCCGAGTCCTTGCCATTCCAGGAGCTTGAAGGCGTGTAAAGTTTTATATTAAATTAAGTTTATCAGTAACTATCAGCACCTCTTCTAAAAGCTTTTGGACTGTGACAGTTTAGTAAAAACAATATTGGACCACCATATTAGTCTGGTTCAATAAGTACAAAACCCAGGACCAACAAGGGGATAAAAAGTATTATATTCCCGTCTCCTGGTTCTTAGCTGCCTTCCTACAAATTTTCAGCCAAATTGGTTCAGCCGTTCTTGAGTTATGCATTCTTTTATCTTTTTTCTTAAGAAGATGAGCAATTCCATAGTTTCTGTTGATGAGTGCGGTCTGTGCTAAGCTCAAGTCCCCAGAATTGTGACCTCGACTATCTACATAAAAGTACCCTTATATCTTAAAGGGCGAGTAACGTGCGAGAAGATAAGCTATAAGATATATACCTTCATACGTCCGATTGTAACCAACTGAAAGAAGTTGGTCCCACTGAAAATTAGCGCCTGAGCCTGCTAAATCCAGGCATTAGCTGAGTGGGTCTATTCAATTTTGGACATCGTGACACTGCTGTCTGGTGGAAATTTTTGTTCATTTTTCTGTTAGTGTTTATTTGTGTGTCAATTTTGTTTCATTTAATTTAATCTTTAGGACAAATTCTGAAAACTAAATAACAACTCATTACATGTATAAAGTAAAGTGTCTGTTCCTCGTCGACACCCGTAGCGTTTTACGTCGTAATACTTAACGCAGGTGTGACAGTTTACCGCGACAGTACCTTATTAGACGCTATCAAACAGACATTACCCCGAAGGAAGCTTATCTGAATTGGGTAAAATCTGATCGATTGAGCCCGCTTGGAGGCGTAACAAGTGGTTTGGAGACGTCTTTAGACGTTCCGCGTGTTGAAGTGATTTTGAGATTGTTTTAATTGGCAGATACTATTCGGAAAGATCTTTAAGTTGTTAAGTGTTTTATATGGAAAAATGTCAAATAGATTTTATTTTATTTTTGTACCTTTGTCTGCTGATATTCTGAGGTAGGTAACATACATACAATATTATTTCGATGAACTGAAAAAGAAGTATCTTTTAAAATCGGTTAAATTATTGTAGGATTTTGTTTTATTATTGTTTAGCATTTTCCATGCAGTATCTTCATTAAAGATCTGAAAACCAGAAAAAGTCATTGCCTGATGCCAACATGACCAAATGTCTTTTTCTGGTTTCCAGATCTTTAATGAAAATGTAGGATTGTAAAATAATTCAGGTGTAAAGGAACGAGCCAGAATGAGCCAGAGAGCATGTGTGTGAGTGAGTGAGAGGAGAGAAAACGAAGATGGTGATAGGACTTAAAACTAAGACGTGTGTGTAGTGTATTTTTTTAAAAATAAAAGATTTATAACGAAATCTGCGTTTTCTTCACCACCGCAACATAAATGCTACAAATGATGAACAAACCGTCCAAGTTTTATAAAAGGTAAGCCACCTTGCAGATGTTTAACCTTCATACATAACATAACATAATCGGCCTATATACGTCCCACTGCTGGGCACAGGCCTCACCTCAACTATGAGGTGGAACAAGCCATACTCCAACACGCGGGGTCAGCGCGGGTTGTTAGGTTTTCATGTTTAACCTGGTTCCCTAAAAAGGTAATTACTTAAAAGTCTAATATTGAATCCCTTTCGTACATTCACAATTCCCCAACTTACTACTGAGTACCACTGGGCACTTAGACTACTGAGTTAAGAGCCAGATCTCAATGTTGTGCCACTGTTTCCATTACTTGTGCTTAATTACAGCCCACTTAATTGAATTAGTTTGCAGTTGCGTCTCTTTTCGGGGCAGTTAGTTAGGTTAAAGCAATTAACTTACAAGTTGGTCTTTTCTACTAATTTGTACTGCGGGTATAAATGCAGTAAGATAAAGCTTGCAGCGTCAGTGTTTTTTAAGAAAACAATAGGTAATTGTGTTGTGGAAGTGAACGAGTAACAAAGATACTTAAAAACAAAAATTGTCGTCATGGATTTCAAATTTTGTTAGATGATGTGGCATTGGGCTATTACCACTTACTTGGTTGTGACTATGAATATAAATAGTAAATAAAATATATCCTTGAATATTATGGTGTTTTTTTATTTTAACATAGGGCGTTGTATGGATAGCGCTTTTTATCATAAGTAAGCAAAGCATATACTTTGCGAACTAAACAAACGGATAAATGCATAAAAAATACAAATTAACAAATGACTGAAAAATCTAAGGAATAAACACTGCTGCCATTTTTTATCACATCCACTGTAATTATTTATTGCTAGTAAAACAATAAGAACAATAAGAAAAAAAAGAACTACTTACAAAAATAAAATTATGTCGATTTCTTTCGGCAGGTATGGAACCCAGGAACATCTTGATTTTTTTTTTATATTATTATTATATATTTTAAATATACCGTTATAATTTTTCTGCGTCAATTTTTGTTTTGTTTTATTTTTATTTTCATTAATGCTGAGGCGAAACCAACAAATCAAAAACCATGAAAAATTGTCCAGCGGTCTAGTGTTGTGAAAAACTCGTTATTTTTTAATAATATTTAGAAAATACATAATTATACATAACACCTTAACATGAATACCTACACACATTTTAGTAATATTCCACAAAATATCCATCATTCTAAAAGATTTTAGAAACGTGTACAGTGCAAAACCCTCTCTCCTACCGTCCAGACAGCCTGTACTAAGCCGGTGGTGGCGTCCCATTACATGCTGTCTTCGCCGTGATAAATTGTTGTGTATTGTTTATAAATCATGCCACGTTGTGGGGGAAAACTCACGAAGCGTGAAGAGTTGTAACTTACTAGTGGTTGCCGGCAACGACGTCTGCTCTTAGATGTCAGTTTACAAGGACACGCGTCAAGCTATAGGATAAGAAAATTTAATGCACACATAAAATAGTACATTGTTATCCTAGGGGTGAAAGTAACTTATTTAGTCCCGAGACGGGGTTTGGCGCCCGGAACGAAGTGAGGGCGCCAATAGTTCGAGGGACTAAATAAGTCTTTCACCCGAGGTAAACACTGTGCTTTTCATTACGAATACAAGGAAAGTAAGAATAAAAACATGAATTAGCTAAAGAAAAAATGACAAAAATAAATGAAGATCGAATTGCCGCTTTCCCGCCTATTTTGTTTGTTTTTTTTTCTGTGGCCGGCCCGCTATTCAGCCATTATTTTTTATTTTCATCATTCAAAAAATGCTAAATATTTTGCTCAAAGCTAAGTTATTTTATAGAAATTGTTGAATCTGAATTATAATAAAGGTATTTAAAAATATATATTCTCTAATCAATACATAATTAACTTTAAGTATTTCAATTTTACATCGTGGCTGTATAGAAAGTTGGAACATGGTTCAATAGATATGTGAAAAATAACTAGTTTGGTTTTTTATAATTTGACAGCTGTCAGTTGAAAGTGATTCTCCCTAGGGATGAAAAGTACTACTTTCAGCCCGCTTCTCAGGTCAGTAATGACCTACTTTCAGAGTATGAGTAATGAAAAATATATTTCTGTCATGAAGCAGTTTCTATGTTAAAAAAACACGCTCATACTCGCTCACTCTGGCAGAGAATTAAACAAAACTAACTGCCCTGGGTGCCGTAACGGCAGCAACCGAGATAATCGCTCGGATGATGATGATGTACTGAGTACAGGTTCAACACTAGATATCGTCAATGTTTAATTCCCATTCACAACGAGCAATCATGTGGAGAATTGTGATCTTTCTGTGTCTAGGTGTTAAGTATAACGTCATCAGGTAGAATTTCATGCCATAATCTAATAAGCGTTCGCCCACTGCTTCATACGGCAATTTCTACTGCGTAAGCCCAAAATATGTAACGCTTTCAAGCGAACGCATTCCTTCTTAAAAAGCAAGCAGCGCATGACAGTGTTAGCTATTAGGTCATTTTAGTCAGTCAATTGTTTGAACATTTCGATTATCTTTTTGTTTTAATACCTTTTTTGTTCATTTGTCACAAGAACGTACTGCTAGAGGCAAGTTAATGTGGCAGTCGGCGCTGCACATATCATGAAAAACTGATTGCCGTTGAAGCCGAAAAGTTCTCGAATGAAGACCATTTTTTAAGCCAACGGTAGCGTAAGACGCCCACCCACGTCCTGTGAAAGGTTGCTGGGTTTCGGTGGATGCAGTCCGTTCTAGGAATCTGTGGGAGATGATGATGACGATGATCAGAGGAAATCATCATTAAAAAAACTAACTAAAAGCCAACTACGTTCTCACTTTCCTGTACAAAGAGCACCCTGCCCCGTAACCCGTCCACGACTGCGTCGTAAAGCTACGGCGCGGCGTGACGAACGCTCAGCGTGACACGCTCGCTTCCCGCACGGGTTATTTACGGCGCCCGCGTGACAGATGGCTGGCACGTCGCAGTTATTCTGGCACATTGACACGCTAGTAGAATTTGTTCCTGCTGTAGGAATTGTAGCGGACTGTATAATATAATAAAATGCTGGTCCTCGTATAACACTGTTTATTGTCGTTGCCACAAATAAAACTTATAGAACACAGGAGTACAAGATTACAATATTAGCGTGCGCGTCCCGCGGCGGTAGGCGGATGAGAGAGCGAGCCATCGCACAGAGGGCGCTAGGGCAGAGGCTAGACAGAAACGTCAATTTATACTTTTTAATGTTGCCATGCCAACATGCTGCGGCCTTACAAATGTTGAAATTATTAATTAATTCAAATTACAACAAAACTTATTATTAGTCTAAATTACCATAAACATTTAGGTCACCATTTAAAAGACACTTGAACGAAACAATACTCATTAGAGTTACATAAATCATGTTTATTAATGCATCAAAACATAGTTAATATAGGAAGTGTTGCAGTAGGTACGTACACATCTATACCTATATCTCATCTCCTTCGCAGGGAGAAAAATAAAATAAAACTTAAATTTATTTTATTTTAAGCAATGTCCAATAATTAACAAAAAAAAAAGGATTACATGATATTAATTATTTGAATGATATACATTCATTCCAAATTTAAATAAGCATAAAACATAAGGTTACATAATTATACCTACAACAATGTTATATTTTTATACTACCTAGAACTTCGATTCATAAACATGATCCAATCTGATAAACATGAGTCACTATGTCTTAGCTAGTATGTAGTAGAAGTACAGTCAATAACATATTAACATTCGAAAAAAAATTTTTTTTTTTTTTATTGTTTATGTCTTTTATTATGACATTTATAATAATAATTAAGTATTTATCATTAACATTAGGTATACATCTTAAGATTATTACAATCAAAATTACAATTGGATTAGAGTTAGAGTTAGCATTATGATTAGGCTTAGAATTATGATTAGGCGCCTAACATACATAACTGTTTGTTTACATTGTATATTGTTTACATTCTTAATACATACTTAGGTTGATTGAATATACTTTTTAGTCCTATTTTTATGGACTATATCTATCTTTCCATTTTTCATAATTTCTACATTATTTTCTATCTGTTTAATGACCTTAAATGGTCCTGAATAAATGCTATTAAACTTGTTACCAACCTCGTTTCTCACTAAAATTAAATCATTCTCTTTGTAAGTTATTGGATTAATATTACGATCATATTTAGTCTTTCTATTCACTTTGCTTTGAAGCAACCTATCTCGCGCCTCTTTTTGCGAAGTTTGGAGTCTATACTTTAACTCTTTAGGATAGCTTTCAAAATTGTACAAAGGATCTACAACTCCACTCGACAAATTAGTTGGAAGACTGCATTTTTTCCCGAAAACTAGTTCGAATGGGGTAAACTGTGTCGAACTGTGTACCGACGTGTTATAGGAGAAGCACCAAAACGGAAGCCAAGTGCTCCAAGTATCAGGGTTATTATCTGTTTGGATACGTAAATAATTACCTAAGTTTTTGTGAGCATTCTCCAGCGCGCCGATACTCTCGTGGTGATAAGCTGTAGAGTGCAACTGCTGGATTCCTAAAAGTTTACATACCTCGCTCATGATCGACGACAGGAATTCGGATCCTCTATCAGTTGCTATGGAGGAGGGTACTCCATACCTTAAAATGTGATTGTTCACGAAAGTTCTTGCAACTTCCTCCGATGTTTTTGTTTGTAATGGGTACGCTTCTATGTACTTACTTAATTCACATTGGATTGTAAGGATGTATGAATAACCGTTACAATCTTTATCTAATGGACCGACTATATCTAAGTAAATTTTTTCTAGTGCTGAGTTTGCAGTGGTTGTTAGGCTCATTGGCTCTTTTATATGATGTGAGGAGTGTTTTTGTTTTTGACATTTGTCACATCTTTTTACAAATGACGTAATATCGTTTTCGAGTCCGGGCCAAAAATAATATTTTTTAATATTATTGTACATCCGATTTATGCCAGCATGGCCACTGCTGGGCAAAAGGTGGAAGTCGTTTAAAATAACCCTTTGATCATCTTTATTTTCTATTCGTTTTATGTCTTTTAAAACACACAATCGTGGTCCGGACCAATCATTATTTTTTCTTATCTCCCTCGTTAATTTCTCAACAAAAACATTGTTCGTTTTATTTTTTATTAAATATAATTCTGTCAAACCTAATCCATTACAAAATTTGCCTAGCTCTCTCGCAAATGCGCGTGGCGTCAATTGTGATTGAGAAGCTGGGTTAATGAATAAGCTATTTTTAGATTCGACATAACAGAAATGTTTAGAGCATAAACATTTTTCATTTGAGTTTCGTATCTTTTTCAAATCGTGCATACTAACGTATCTCAACTCAGGGCTGTACTTGGGTTTGCTACATATTTCCACAATTTTTGGTTGCGCAGGCCAATCATTAGGAGAAATAGTAGAATCCCGCGACAGTTTAGCTGCTTGAGCACGCGTCATAACATTCATGCACCGTTCATTTATTTCTTTCAACTCATTCAAGGACATAGTTATGCGCGAGAGCGCGTCTGCTGGACCATTATCTTTTGCCTTCACATATTCTATACTAAAATCATATTCTTCCAAAGTCAATCTAAATTTCATTAATCTGCTCGAAGGGTCTCGCATTCCAAATAAATATACAAGTGGTTTATGATCCGTTTGAATTTTAAAATTACGCCCATATAAATACGGTCGAAAATGACTAACCGCCCACACAATCGCGAGTAATTCTTTTTCTATGGTCGGGTACCTTTTTTCTGCCTTATTTAAGCTTCTACTGGCGTACGCTACTGGTCTGCCATCCATGTTGCAGAGTACACAACCTAGTGCATACCCGGAAGCGTCTGTTTTCAATAAGAACTGGTTACTCTCGGAAAAATCAGGATATTGTAATATTGGATGTGAAATAATAGATTGTTTTAAAATTTCAAATGAGTTCTGGCAATCTTCATCCCAGTTAAACATAACATTTTTTCTACCTAAACCGTTCAGAGGGTAAGCTTTTTCTGCAAAATTAGGTACGAATTTACAGTAATAATTAACGAAAGCGACGAAACGCTTCACCTCCGCGGTATTTGTAGGGACAGGATAATTTTGTACTACGCTGATTTTCTGCGGATCGGGCATTACTCCTTCCGAAGAAACAACGTGGCCTAAGTAGAGCAATTCCTTCTGCAAGAAATTGCATTTAGCCGGATTTAATTTTAGATTTACTTTTCTTAATCTCTCAAAAATTTCCTGAAGGTTTTTAATGTGACTATTTAAATCTCTACTAAAACATACAAGGTCATCCTGATAGACCAAACATTTTTCATAGTTAAGACCGGTCATTGCCAACGTCATCATCCTAGAAAATGAATTAGGACTCGTCTTGAGACCTTGTGGCATACGTGTCATTTGGTATCGGCCAGAACAAAACGCTGTATACTTGCGACTTTCTTTTTCTAAATTTACGTTATAAAAACCTTGGTGTAAATCCAAATGCGAGAAATATATACATCCTGATAATGAGTCAAGAATTTCCGTTATATTCGGAAGTGGAAATTTGTCGTTTTGTATATTTTCATTTAATTTCCTATAGTCTACGACTAATCGCCATTTTTTGTTTCCCTCATTGTCCGTCTTTTTCGGAACTAATAAAATTGGACTAGACCATTCACTGCGACAGGGCTCAATTATTCCTTCGCTCAACATCTGATCAATTTGCTTATTGATTTCTCCTTTTAAAGCATGTGGCAATCTGTATGGCTTAGAAAAAATAGGCTGTATGTCATTTTTTAATTGAATGGTGTGATTGTAAATATCGGTGGTTGACAATTTGTCGCCTTCTAAATGAAATATATCTGAATATTTTGCACATAATTTTTCCAAATTAATTTGTTCCTCTTTATTCAGATGGTTTAATTTTAATTTTGAAAATAATTGTTTTACTCGGTCTGAATTGATATTAGTCTTTTCAAAACAACAAATGTCGTAACTCTTCGCGTTTTCAATTGTTAAAATTAATTCTCTTAATTCCAACTCATTATCTGTCGTGTTTAAAACTCGTATTGGGATTTTACCATTAGTGGGTGAAACTAGCGAACTAGCAACGAATATTCCCTCACTTACTTCCTTCGAACATACTACGCATTCCTCTTTTAAGTTAATGTTAACATAATGAATGGTTTCTGACCTTGCTGGTAAAGTCAAAAATGTATTACTTTTTCCATTAAATAATCGTAAAGTTACCTTCTGTGATTCATTACTGCAAAATGATAAGGTATTGTCATTAAAATCTAACACAGCATTATACTTGCTTAAAAAGTCTTGTCCGAGAATTCCATTAGCTCTACATGGCAAAGTGTCGAATACGTAGAACTTATGATTTACACTGTGTCCATAAATAGATAACTGTAAGTCAACATATCCAATGGCCTGAGCCTTACCGCCAATTCCATTTATAATTATTTGTTCTTTATGGATTGGAATATTATGTTCCACAATGTGTTTAAACTTCACCGCTGAAATAGAAGCTCCTGTGTCAGGCAAATATGTAAATGGGATGTTGTTATTGTAATATAGTTTGACTAAGTAACTATCTCCACTGGCTAAAATATTATAGGTTTTAGTCACGAAAAAACTCATTAAGCTGTGGCGATGATGATGATGTACCTTGGGCCACTGAATTATCGGTTACCACATTAACCTGACCCGTGCGCGTCCTATTAGCTTTATACTGGTTACCACGGTTCCTACCTCGGTAGCCTTGCTGAGTCCTTGACCCATGCGCCGGGGGTGCCCATCCTTGTGCCGGGGTTTGCTGGTGCCACGTCCTCGTTCCTGCATACTGGCAGTTCAAGCGCTGCCCGCGCCCCGCACCTCCGCGACTACGACCTCGGCCGCTGTTAAAATGTGTCCCCCTGCTGTAGTTCTGCTGTCCATCAGCATTCCTATACCTTCGAAATGTATTGTATGCATTACCTTGCATCGCCATAACCGGTGCCGGTTGGCCGGATGAGGATACCTCTCGATCCACGGCAGCCTGAATCGCGTCTTTCAGCGACTCGTAGTTTTGAGCTGAAATTATAGTGCTTAATCTACGATTCCGCAATCCTTCAGCGAACTGACTAATCGCTTGCTGCTCATTTACGTCCTTTAATATTTTATATTTTTCTGGGCTGCCCTTTGATTGTGAAATCGTCAAATTAACAAAAATTTCGGAAAGTTGTTTCCCATAGTCATTAATTGACAAGTCATCTTGTCTAAGTTGCAATAATTGCTTTTGCAAAGACGTAGCTGATTTTTGCGGAAGCAATTTTATTCTCATGTCAGCCAACAGTTCATCAATGCTGCTATAAGAAGTAGCTAATTTTAGTTTACCTGCCTGTGACAGTCGATTCTTTAATACGAATGTTATTAAATCGCTTTTTGAATCTGAATCGATGATGGATCCATAATATTCAATACCATCAATTAATTGACGAACAGTTGTGTCGTCATTGGTCACGGTTGGTAATAAGTTTAATGCAATTTTTATATCAAATTTAGCCTGTGCCATTGTTACAATTTTGTTTGAACACAATTCAGATATTTCGATATGTAGTTTATCGATTTTCATACAATATTCATTAAATAAAATATACTCGTCCTCCTCAATTTCATCTATAATTCCACTTATTTCGTTTAATACACTTTGATATTTGGCCACAATATTATTTGCCTCTTCCAATTTTACTGAAACTATATTTCCTTCTCGTCTTTTAGGGCCAATTTTTATTAAATACGTTCTGACAGCTAATAACTCATCATAAATGCTTTTAATTATACTAGCCATAACCAAATTATAATAATATACATGATACTGTTCTTACCCTAGTACATACCACAACACTTTTCACCAACACATCACTTTTTCTTCTTCTTCTTTTTTTTTTCCCTCTTGTTATGTGCTGTATGTAGCACGGATCACACGCTGCTCGTCGGGAAGTCCTTCTTCTCTTGGCCTCGACTGAAGCCAAATGAACGCCGATAAGTAGCCTGGCGATGTCTTGCAATTTCGTTTCTCATCATTTTCTTATGACATCTTTTATACACACGATAAATGCCATATAGCATTCCGATTAGAATAATCATGAATATCGCCGCCAAAATGATGTTTAATGTGCTGAGGTGAAACACCACCTCCCGATGCGATGTGGTTGCATCATTGTTGCCTCCTGAAGCCGTTTGCGCTATTATCACCTGTTCTTCGTGTTTAGATTGCTCTTTCCCCATGTCTAATTATTTCGGAGACGATAGTTAGGTCAAGTAGTTCAAATACAAATGTGCACTTTAAACTCCCCATTGTGAAGACTACTGTCCATATATGGCACTGAAATTTTACGCCGCCTGACTCGCTACGCGATGCCGAGTTGGCAGGGTCGCCATGTAAGGATGGGACCGAGAGGTGTAGTTAAACGACGAGAGTTGAGTAAATACTGTTTATTAATGCATCAAAACATAGTTAATATAGGAAGTGTTGCAGTAGGTACGTACACATCTATACCTATATCTCAAAATCAAAATAATTTTCAAAAATGATCTAAAACATTTTAGCTTTCATTCAAAGAACATTATAAACGAAAAAAATACTCATATGAGTTATTTAAATCAAAACAAACTTATCACTAAATATTAGTCTATAGGTAAGACGCAAATTTTCAAAATGGAACGCTTGTGACATTTACCATTGGAAGTCTTTACCTCTACTGCTCTAACATGCCCATCATGGCCAGGGAATACATTAACTATCCTAGCCATAGGCCAGTCCATGATGGGGATATTGTCTTCTTTTAATATTACAAGAGTACCAATCTTAACATTTGGAGATACATTTAACCACTTAGGTCTATTTTGCAAAGTATTAAGATAATTTTTATACCACAATTTCCAGAATGACTGCTTAATTTGTGTACACAATTGCCAATATTTTAGCCTATTGCTAGGAACATCTTGTACATTATGTTCAGGATACATAGTAAGTGCATTTCCAATTAAAAAATGACCTGGAGTTAAATAACTATAGTCGTTAACATCTGACGACGACAATGGTATTAGGGGTCGTGAATTTAATACACATTCGATCTCTATAAGTACTGTACTGATTTGCTCATAAGTTAACAATTGACTTTGCAAAACTCTTTTTAAGTGATACTTAGTGCTTTTGACAGCTGCCTCCCAGAGGCCACCAAAGGTTGGTGAGTAGCTTGGAATAAAATGAAAGTCGATTCCTTTTTGACTTGAAAACTGATGCACTTTGCTTTGGTGGGCTTGAGAGGACAGTAATTTATATAGTTCAGTTAACTGGTTCCGTGCTCCTTTAAAATTGCTGGCATTGTCAGAGTAGATTTCTTTAGGCAATCCCCTTCTGGAGACAAATCGCCTAAGGCACGCAAGATATGAGTCAGTAGTAAGATCTGAGGCTAATTCTAGGTGTACCGCTTTAGTGGCGAAACACACAAAAACACAAATGTATCCTTTACCGGTTAGTGATCGCCTGACCCGCGAAAGTTTTACGTTTATCGGCCCAGCAAAATCTACTCCAACTTTTTCGAAAGGACGGCTCATAGCTGTCACTCTTTCAGCCGGCAGGGAACCCATTAACTGTTTCGAGGCGGCAGCCTTCTGTCTGAAACATACAATGCATTTATGAATAATTTTCTTAACATATAATAAGCCATTAGTAATCCAGTATTTCTGGTTCAAATTAGATAATAAAAGTTTGGATCCTGCATGCAGGAGTCTTTCATGTTCACTTATTACAATACAATTAGTAACATGCGAATTTTTAGGCAAAATAATCTGATGTTTTTGAGCATATGGTATATCTGAATGGTGAAGCCTACCACCCACTCGCAGAACTCCCATACCATCAATAAAAGGGTGCAAACTTTGTAAAGAGCCTGTCACACATTTGCTATTTTTTAAGCACTCTAATTCCTGTTTAAAATATTTCTCTTGTTCGTTTTTTATAAGCCACATAAGCGCAATCTTAAGTTCTGTGCTCGAAATGTAATTATGCAAGACCTTATCACCTTTGAGATTATTCATAAACCTTAAAACATAGGCTAGCACGCGTGTCATTTTTATGGATGCTTGAATATTTATGTAACCCATCAAAAAGATAATTGACATGTGTACCTGAAGACGCCTGGTTGCTGGAGAATGCTGTGTCGGTCTTTGTTTCAGGTAATTCGGACGGTAAGTCTAAAGGAGAATTAAAATCATACCCACTCTCGTGCAAAAAATCAGGGCCATACCACCACATACTGCAGGCGCTTAACTCACTAGGACTTACTCCTCTGCTCACGTAATCCGCAGGGTTGTCCTTCGTGTTAACATAAAGCCAATGACAACCTGATGCATTTTCAGATATTGCCTTCACTCTGTTCGCAACATAGGCCATTAATTTAATAGGCGCAGTGTGTAGCCATGCAAGCACAATTTGAGAATCGGTGAACAGATAAACTTTATTCACGTTAAGCTTCAATGTGAGCGTGTTAGAAACCTTTTTTATAAGTATAGACAGAAGCAGAGCCGCGTTAAGTTCAAGACGAGGCACAGTCATATTTTTATTCTGAAGTGGGTTAATTCGCGATTTCGAACAGAGTAAATGCATATTTACAGTACCTGATGGGTGGGTTATTCGCAGGTATACGCAACAGCCGTAGGCAGTAGAGCTGGAAGCATCAGAGAAACCTATAAGATCCACCAAGTCAGAGTCAGATACCGCAACATTTCTATCAATGAATATGGGGCTCATTAATGCTAGACTGGAAGAAAATTCTAGCCATTCTTTCCTGATATCATCATCAGGTGTGGAATTCCAGTCAGTTTTGCACGACCATAATTTCTGCATGATAGATTTAGCCTGTACAATAATGGGACTAACGAAGCCTAATGGATCATAAAATTTACCTATGTAAGCCAGAATGTCTCTTTTTGTACATCTATCATTATTAAAGGGTTCTGGACATGAGATTTTAAATTTGTCATCTTTAACCATCAACTGCAAACCTAACGTTTTGAAACTGCATTCATCCTTTTCTAATTCTAAGTTATCGAAATGCTGCTCAGTTGAAGGAATGTCAGTTAAAATTCTGCTGTCATTAGATGACCACTTATGAGTTTGAAAGCTACCGCGCTGTAGGAGCTGACGGATCTGCGATTTTGCCTCTAATACATTATTTAAATCATTATCAGAGTAAATTACGTCATCAACATACGTACAGTTATTAATTATGAATGATGCTAGCGGCAATTCACGTTCATTTTGCACTGAGAGTTCCTTCAGACATCTCGTAGCCAAGTAACTAGAGCTTTTTAAACCATATGTTACAGTATCAAGTCTTATGCATTTAATAGCTTCCTCTGGACTATCTCGCCACAAAATGTTCTGTAAAGACGTATGCTCAGGTATTACGCGAACATTTCTGAACATTTGTTTTATATCTGTGGTGAATGTGAAATTGCCAAAACGAAACAATAGTAATATATCGAACAAGTCTCTCTGGACCACGGGTCCATTCAAAAGCAAGTCATTTAGAGATATTTTTTTATTAGTTTTCATGGACGCATCGAAAACCGTTCGCAGCTTTGTCGTCTTACTATCAGGTTTTAAAACTGCGTGATGGGGTAAAAAGTACACCGCATCTTTATTTAACTGATAGGTTTCAATGTCTACATAGTGCCCATGATTTAAATTCAAATAATCGTGAATGAAACTTTGATATTCTAAAAAAAGATTAGGATCAGTGTGAAGTTTCTTTTCTAAACTTTGAAATCTCTTTAATGCAAAATGAAATGAATCCCCCAGTGCATCATTTATCTCATCTAGTGGTAACTTTAAGGGAAGAGCGACAACAAACCGATTGTCCTTCAACTCGACAGTATTTGTAAAAATATATTCACATAGCTCTTGTTCAGTAGATTGTTCGTTATATATTTTAGGTACACTTTCAGTTTCCCATAATTTGGACAAATTATCGCTGATATCTGACTCACACTTAGTACACCTTAAAGATACCTTGTTACAGAAATTAGATGAAACTGGTTGTGGCAGGCTCCCTCCGACAATGTACCCGAACTGTGTATTGACGAGAGTCGGCTGATGGGCAGCATGCGGGGCGGCTGGGCGCGGCTCAGGCGGCGGCGACTCCGACGGCAGCAACACCTGAAACACCACGTCCGCTCCCATTAGCAAATCAATTTCACTAGGCACATTGAAGTGTTCATCGGCGAGCCTGACATTTTTGGGGATATTTAAATGTTTTAGATCGAATTTGCTTTGCGGTAATTGACAGGTAATTTGTTCAACGACATGGCAAGTAGTTGAAACCTTAAAAGGACTTGTCCTTGAGTGAATGTCGATGGGTAAACAATGCTTGACATTTGCTTTTGTATTAGTAATGCCCACTACGCTGATGTTATTTTGTGTCGTTTTGAGATCGAGTAGTTGGATTGCCTTTTCTGATATAAAGGACAACTGTGACCCACTGTCTAACAGAGCTTTAAAGACCATCGGTGTGCCATCTCGAGCTCTTTACTTTAAGGCCGCTCCACACTTAGCCCGCGGATCACGGCGCGATCTCGCGGAGCGAACTTGCCGCGAATTTAGCAACGACTCTACACTCGCAACGGTTCGCGGTATTTTCACAGTTGTGTTCGCAACGTTAAATGAAATGGACGTTGAAGTAGCTGTTGCTGCGTCCCTATATATTAACTTTATGCGCGTTAGCGTAGTACAACTATGTAGATATTAAAAATAAACGCAAAATCCACAAAATGGGTTCCGCTTGGTAATATTTTAAAACTGTAACTCCAGCTCGTTTGTCCATGTTGCGCTCATTTTTTTCACCAATTTTACAATGGACAGTGCAGGTCCGAACACTCGAACGACTCCAACAATACTGACCGTGTCGCGGATTGCGAGTGTGGAGTCATGCACATTCGCGTCGCGTTCGCTCTTCGCGCTCCCTTTGACGCGGGACCAAAAACCGACCAAAGTTGGGGAACAAAGCGCGAAACCGCGAAGAATATGCGAAACGGCTCTACACTTAGCGTTCGCGCCCGTTCGCAGCCATCGCGCGCGATCCGCGGGCTAAGTGTGGAGCGGCCTTTAGCTGTGGGTAAAAGGACAACATTATTATTAATATTAGCCGCTAACGAAGCGGGAGATGCGACGGGCAGCTGGGTACCACTATCACTTCGTTCGGTGTTACAATGAAGCAAAGTGTGATGAGATTGTCTACACTCTGTGCACCGAAAGTGAAACCTACACTTCCGTGTATGCGCACCTAAACATATTTTGCAAAGGTTGTTTTCCTTTGTAAACTGCACTCGTTTGGTTGCAGGTATTAGTTGAAATTTTTTGCATAAGTATAATTTATGGTTCAACTTACAATAGAGGCATGATGATTCTTGTGCCGCTGCAATGGCAACTACCTTGCCAGCGGAGGCCCTGCCCTGGTCCTTGTGCTCCCAGTGCTGCTGACGGTGCTGACCTATACCTGGCTCAGCATTCTCCAGCGCCAGCGCTCGTTGCTCCAGGAAGCTCAGGAAATCGTCCAGTGTGGGGTCCTTTTCACTGTTACGCTCAAGTTGATAGCTTCTTGAGGTATACATGTCTAATTTTCGGGAAAGAATACACAATATTATAGCATCCCATGTTTTAACATTCGGTTCCAAGTTGGACAGGGCGGCAATCTCCTGTCTTACATTGGATACAAACTCCCTGAGACTAGCCGCTGATGATTTGGTCAAGGGTTTCAGATCTAACACTGCGCTTATGTGTTCGTTAATAATTTTGAATTTATTGTTGTATCTATTTTCTAATAATTTGAGTGCTTCAACATAGCTATGAGTTGTTAGTGGTAGATTTTTAATTAAATCTAGTGGTTCGCCACTAAGGTGTGATCTCAAATAATATAACTTTTGTACGGCATCAATTGATTCGTTTTCACTAATAACTGAATTGAAGAGGTTAATAAACGGTAAATAATCTGTAAACTTACCAGTGAAATATGGTACATCAATAGGTGGTAATCTTAGTTTGGAAATTGGAGCAACCGTGGTCAAACGTGGCTGATCTTTTTCACGGCGCTTAATTTCTTGATTAAGCGTGGATAGGATTGCGTAATAATTGTTTTCGACTTTCTCGACGTCTTCTTTGTCCTCGGGATTTAGTGTCAATATCTTAATGTTAAAGGATTCGTACTGCGCAAACGCGCTAGCGCACCGGTCCTTCTTAGAAATTAGTTCTTCGGTTGAAGAGTCACTCACATTCTCTAGGCGAGAAACAAAATTGTGAAGACGCGTCAAGGTACTTTTAACGTATCCACGTGCCTGAACCAATTCACTTTGCTCCATTTTCCAAAACAAATTGACGAACACAACACGAATACACAGATCGTAACAATCGTTTCTTAAATTTAAACAGTCCCGTCACAAATTATTTATACTGTAAGACTGTTGCAAAAAAAATTAAAGAGGAACTGCGATGTTGACACTCAAACTACACGGCATCCAAAATGGCGTACTGTTCGGCGTTGTTTGACTCGGTGTCTTGCGTTGCGCGCTTCCTTCTAGGCTCCGCCCCCTTCGTCTGGTACTGGCGTTATTGCACCCGTACTCCCGCGCCGCGGCGCGTCTGTCGCTGCTTCTTACTTACTTGTATGCGCACCTAAACATTAGTTTTGGCGGGTGCGGTAAGCTGAAATGTATCTTCTTAGGACTCCAATTGTATCTTATGCTCCAATAGGGATGATTGTTCCTGCCACCAAATGCACTGTTTTCAGCAACTTCGGCAAAATGGACGGACTAGGTAGGTATTTCTGAGAATGAAGATGAGTTCCAATCTTCTTCAACAGCGTGTTATCCAGCTCGACGGACCATGTAGGAATTGTAGTGGACTGTATAATATAATAAAATGCTGGTCCTCGTATAACACTGTTTATTGTCGTTGCCACAAATAAAACTTATAGAACACAGGAGTACAAGATTACAATATTAGCGTGCGCGTCCCGCGGCGGTAGGCGGATGAGAGAGCGAGCCATCGCACAGAGGGCGCTAGGGCAGAGGCTAGACAGAAACGTCAATTTATACTTTTTAATGTTGCCATGCCAACACCTGCTAAAATATATCGGCGTTTAGGGTGAGTTGTGGGTAGCGAGTTTTGTAGTTTTGCACTCAATGAGTGAAATATTTTGGTTTTTCCATCATAACTAATGAATCAATCTAGATGAATATATAGACTACTTCAGGGAGTACAGTGCAGTTGCCTATGTATTATGCCGATTTATTAGGCGCTCCAAATGAAATGTGAAGTGTCAAAGTCGTTGCTAATCTTCATATCTATTGTATGAGATATGAAGATTAGCAATGACTTTGACTTCAAATTTGGAGAAAAACTATAAAACATTCATGATATTTAACTAAAAACTAAAAAGGGATAAATGTGACACTTAATGGACATGTAAGTTAGCAATCGCTTATATGCAGGGAGGACAAATGACCTGGTAAAGGTCGCAGGGTTTTGGTGAATGCAGTCCGCTCTGAAAATCTGTATCTGTCTGCGGCTGTGATGATGATGATCACAACAAAACATCATCAAATACTAACCAACTACGTTCTCACTTTCTTGTACAAAGAGCATCCTGCCCCGTAGCCCGTCCACGAATGCGTCGTAAAGCTACGGCGCGGCGTGACGGACGCTCAGCGTGACACGCTCGCTTCCCGCACGGGTTATTTACGGCGCCCGCGTGACAGATGGCTGGCACGTCGCAGTTATTCTGGCACATTGACACGCTAGTAGAATTTGTTTCTGCTAAAATATATCGGCGTTTAGGGTGAGTTGTGGGTAGCGAGTTTTGTAGTTTTGCACTCAATGAGTGAAATATATAGTTTTGGTTTGGTCATCATAACTTAGCAATGTGGGTCAATTTAGATGAATAAACAGACTACTGAATCCTTTAAGTAATACAGTGCACTTATTTGCGTTTAGATAACTCATGTCTCACAGAAAGCTTCTTTGGCGTCGGATTCATTTGGCGCTCTAAATGAACTGTAAAGTATTTAAAATTGTTGCTACTCTAGATATCTCATACAATTTCACTTCAAAATTGGGAAAAAAATAAATAATTAAATGAATATAGAAACTATTAAATATAGGAAAACCAGAAATATACATTCAGTCTTGGCTTCAGGCGGGTATCGAACCGGCATTTAGTAAGATGATAATGGATTATCCCTAATGCTAAAATATAAAAATAATCTCTGAAACTATTACCTACAGGTATAAATGTAATAAGTACTTGATGAACATGGGATCGTTAGTATTGAAGAATGATTTCATTGAAAAGACACGTTAGTAAAATAGGAGCACTAGTGGCCATTGGTCAGAAAACTTGTGGAAGTCATCAACTCGGGTACAACTGCACTGAGTCTGGCCTATGAACTTCTCTGACGTGCCATGTCTTGCTATAACTGTGCCCCAGCTGTCTGCTGACCTTGAATGCCTTTACTCTCGGCTATTGGACTAAGAGTAAGTTCAGATATGACCCCGCACTATAAGACGTTGAGGAAGACCATAATTTCTAAATTTCTGTACTTAAGACCATTTCTGGGCTTAAACTAAGCAGAGTTTGTGATGTAGAGACTTTATTTTCTGAAGTAATCCTACATATGAATATTTAAAACAGTTCAAATAGGCAGATGTTTTTGGTTTAATTTTTCATTAGAAGTATCTGGAAATAATATATATACATACTTTCTTGAACACACAATTCATGTATGTATGTATATGGACATTCACACCCACCACATTTATCACGTAGTAAGGCGCGTGCACAGCATCACCGAGGGTATGATGCTATCAGCTTGTCATCAATTAGAATAATGATCATTCGGAGTCGCAGTTTGACTTCTAACCCAAGGTATGAGTAGAAACCGGTTATTCCTGCAGATAAGGAATGTGTTCCTTGTGTTTAATAACACGAGTAAGATAAATGTTTCAGTAACCCTGACATGGTTTGTACTGAATCCGTGGGAGGTTTGAAGACCTCTTTACACCCGGTCGTTATGGTTTATCTTACGTCACGATGTGAAGATTGTCTAAGCTTACATGACGCGCCCTTCTACCGTTTCTACGTGCTTGCTTGGTGTTTGCGTGCTGCAGTTTTGTTAAAATTCAAAATTTTAAAAAACAAATAAGACTTTTAGAAGCACCTTCAAATTATCAAGTCGGTCGAGGTCGCGGGTATTTGAAGAATATAGGTATTTTACTATTAAAGTGTTTAAGCAATACGTCCGACCTAAATTCGTGAAAACATGAATCTAAAAAACTCGGACCGAATTCGGGTGTTGCTTACGCACTAATTCGATCTCTGACACATATCCAAACAATTCAGGAGCCATCTTTTGGAATACGTCAATTTACGCGGAGACACAGCAGGTTGTTCACGTCGTTGATCTTGAGTCCTTGAATTTGATGAACGAATATTCTTGAAATGATTATTGGATATTTGAAATTATAGCCGCATATATTGATCGGACAGAGTGCGAAACCGCTCATATGGTTCATTTCCAAGACGGACTGCAATCTGCAACCGCAAGCCGCACTGGTGAGTGGCGGTGTTGTTCGCGGTTATTCCAATCGCGGCGCTGCAGTGCAGTTCAGTGCTGCACCTTTAAAGGTGCAAGTCCAAGACGGACCGCAGGCCGCAAACTGCAGCTGCAAAATGCAAATTACATAACTAGTTTCTGTGAAAGTTATTCCAACAGAAGGGTGGGGCGCTTGCAGTTTGCAGTCTGCGGTCTGTCTTGGAATTGTACCTTTATTTGCAATTCAACCCTTTTATCGCCACTGGGCTTGTACCATCGAGTTCCTATTTTTTATGAACGATGTGGAGACTAACGTATCTGAACTACTTTTGGACATGATCATGTACTAGGTTTGTGTTAAAATTTAGAAGTTCGCGCAACATAAAATGTTAATTCTTTACTTAGCATGAAATGAAGTTTGCCACTTTCATATTCAGTTCATTAGCACGAAAACTAGATTAACCTTCTAAGCCTTCTAAGACTAGCTCATTGGCTGGGTTAAATGTAGTCCTAATAACTTTGGGACCGTGGGTTTAACCCACCCTCTGGAGCAAATTTGTATGTTATGAATAGTCATTTAAAATGAAGATGGCATAAAAATTGTTATTGTATAAAATGTCGTAATTTACTAATTTAAGAAAAAATTGTACAGCTGATAAGAAAATTACATATTGTGAGTTAAACTGCTAAGTTCAAGGCCCATTGGGTTAGTGACCACATCTCAGATCCATAAGTCCATCACTGGTAACACACATTGCACCTTTGTTTGTACGAAAAAACGTTAAACGTTTCCTTGATAGCTGCTCAGTCGAGTAAAGTAAACCTTATGAAAATTGCACCAACGAATACAAAGTCACCTTCAGTGGAGGCAGAGGGAAAGGAAATTCTCTTTTTCACCCATTTTAGCCAATTCCCTGCTTATTCTTAAGAATTCGTATTTTTGACGAAACAGTTTCATAACAAATAAATACCAACCCAATTCTCCAGTGCTATCAGCAAAACTGGTTTCATCCAGCAAAAGGTCTGTGTTCCAACCTCTGATCTCTAGTATCACTAAGTAAGCAAATGATACAGAATCCAACACAACGGTGAGTTTTAAAAATTATTCGTATATGTAACAGATAACTCTTGATATGAGGGTGATTTTTTTAATAAACAGATAAAATTAATCAGAGCAATAAAATACAAAACAACAGATTTTGAATATGTTGAATGTCAACATAATATTAGCACTAGCGGCTGCCGGTGACTTAGTCTGCGTGGACTTCAGTTCAATAAAAAATTGTAACGTATAAAAAAAATATAACGACCTATTTTCTATTCTATTCTTAGACATAGCAAACAACCATATAAAATTCCATGAAAATCGGTTCATAAGGGGTTAGCAACAAACACTAGGACACGAGCATTTTTATAACTATAAACGTACTTGCTTGACAAAAAATATTATGGCAATTTATTTTAAAATCTGCCGTGTGGTTTTTTAGGTACATATTGCTCTGATAAGTTTTATCTGACTATTGAACAAATCAGCCCTTATACAATGATTACCACGGCCAAGTGGAACAGATGTCAGGGTTTCTTAGTTCATGGATGTTTAGAAACAACCTTGTTTAGGATTCCGATCACTGACCTGTATTTGACAGTCATATTCACGGCTTTTTGAGATTATAAAGTTTTTAACAGTATTAAGATAATAAAAACATAAATTTTCTTAATAACCTTATTTTTAACGAACATGGTGGGTGACAGTAGACGGAATATGACTTTGTTATTAATATTTTTAGCATTTTCTAAGCAGTATCTTTAAACTTGAAAGATTCGGCCGGTTTGTTAATGGTCTCGGTAGGACAGTTGTCAGTACAGTCACCGGTTTGCGAAAGACGCGGGTTCGATTCCCGCCTGAAGCCTAAGACCGAGTATTTTTTTCTGGTTCTCGGAAAATATAACTTTAATTATTTCTGAGAATGTAAGAGACTTCTTTGGAATAAGCAGAAGCTTGTTATAGCCCCAAGACTCTCCCTTAAAATTAACGATACTTTCAAGAAGAAAGCTGTTTGGTCCTATTTACTATGGCTCCAGAATGTTCTATGTTTATTATTTTCGCCACCTCCAGTGATTAGGTCTTTATTTATTTACTTGTATAATTAGAACATTACTTGTGCCACTAAACAAATAGAAACACAGATAGTAGTTTGTGAAATTAAAATATCATAACTACTTACCTAATTGACTGTTGACGTTTACCTAATCAGCATTGTGTCACATTAATTTAAATAAAATAATAAATAAAAACATTATCATAGTTAAATACATCTTTAAATCATAGTTGTTAAGTCATTGACTGTCGAGAAAATCAATAGTTTGTAGATGTTTCTCACAGAATCTATGGCCCCATGGCATACAACGTGTAAAAGAAGTACCGAAATCGTTTTATGGTAAAGGTTACCGCTTTTTAAAACAAAATCACAATTAACTGTCGTTTTTATATAGAAAACATTACAAAGCAATGTATTTAAAGTCACATTTTTATATATTTTTAGAATAAACTGATTCTGTTCGACATCCAAGGTTAGTCGTTTTTTACATGGAACATTTTGCTAAGAACCTACTTCCATTTTGTACTGCAGCAAGAATAGATTTTATTTATAGAAATAGTGATTCCATTTTATTCTAGAACTTCGTAAAGTATGTTACTTGAATATTCCTTTAAACAGCATTAGTTTTATGACATGTGTATACCTAAATGAGTGGTAGAAAAAATACTAAAAATAGAACTAGGCCCAAATCCGTGAGGATGTCTGTTAAAAGCAATTGGTTTTATCCGAAAGCAAACAAGGCAAGCTTGAATTGAGAAATAATGGCTCTGTTTTTACAGTTTACATGAGTTGATATGAAATTGAATAATTATAATTTTATATAATATTCAAAACTAAGACGCGCACTTGAGGTCGATCTTAACCTATTGCTTCATTTATTACGCTTATCAAAATTCACATTTTGTTTCTTTTTTTTTTTGTAGAATCACATCCGTGTTGTCAATTAAATCAATCGCAATAAGCTAATTAAATATAATAACAAAAATTACCTAATTTTTAGGTATAGGTATTGAAAACACGAATTTCTGCGAACGTTCTATCGTAGGGGAAGGCCTAGACGAACGTTCCTTGGACAAGTTCAAGATGTTCTCAGAAAGGGTCAGGTCAGGAGTACCTTTAACCGACGAGCATGTATGAAAGGGCTCATGAAAGTAGAGGAGGCGCAAAGTGTGTGTCAGGATCGTAGCAAGTGGAAAGTAGTGATCTCTGCCTACCCCGTTGGGAAAGAGGCGTGATGGTATGTATGTATGTATGTTCTATCGTACAGTTTTGCCACGTGTTTGTTATTTCTAATGATTCGAGATTTATCTACAACATTCAGAGCAAACTGGATAAAACTGACTTATTGAACTCGTTAGACTGAACTCGTCGCAATTCTCGTAGACAGACTATATTAACTCAGGAAATCCCAGAACATAGGTATGTGGGCTAACCAGGAACGAACTATTTAGTGGAAGTGGTTGGTACTCCTTGAAAAAAATTAAGTCCAGCATTAGGTTGCGTTTCCACCAGAGATGCGGTGCGAGGAATGTGTTTTCAAAGGTAAATGGAGGGATTCTATATGAAAAACACAATCCTCGCATCAGTGGAAACGCTGCCTTAGATAACAACAGGCTGCTTACAATATTGCATTCACCATAAGGCAGCAATCAGTGTGCCTTTGGCTACCCTATTAGGGATAGTCTATGTATAAAAAAGAAATTAACCCCCAAATTCACAAACGCAAATCAGCGTTGAGCATCCTTCAGAAGTATAGCTGTCCTTTTCAGGTCCATTGACATTTTACGGGACAGAATGAGCGTGAGGGCGTGCTTAGCGCTAATGGACGCTTGTGAATTCGGGGATATGTCTGTTAACTTGCAACAGATATACGAGCGTTTTAAACTTAATCAATAATATCAATGTTAACAAGGGAATTACAATTAGATTGAATGTACTGTCTTTCAATATCAATGTCCATCTATTCACCTGTGTAGATAACATTGCTATCAGATGGTTTGGTTAATTACTTATTACCTAATTACTGATAACCGCAATGTAATACGAATTAGCAGATTCAGGTTGTCCTGCCTTAGACAACTTGTAGCTACAATCTACGACAGTACAAATACATATTATCATTAGAAATTATTTATTCCACACAGCACCATCTACAAGCAAAGCTTGCCTTAGAGATACTGGACGACGAAAAAAAATAAGAAATAAAGCAATAATAAAAATTATTTGGTTGCAATAAAATTTGTAAATACATAGGACACCCCCAGACCAAACAGAGGTGTTCATGCTCTCAAATTTTGTAATGTGGGATTGAAGCCGCGACCTCTGGAGAGTCAATTTCTTGACCGTGTCACCAAATTATGCTACTACCTACTTTTCTATTATTTATTTCGATTCAGTAGGCAATATTTTGCTGTTTCAGACAACGTTTGTTCTAGCCGTAAAACAACACAATGGCTTTTCCTAGTACAAACCATCACACAAAAAGGAAACGCAATTTTCCTTTTTCCTTTTAATTGTGTTTATTTCTGTGAAGACAATCTCATCACCATCATTATCAGCCTATACTGAGCAACTGGACGTAGGTAGGCCTTGCCGATGACAACACCGATGAACACACCTACCGGATACGGGTCAAAAGCAAATCTGAGAGCCATGTCGATAACCCTGGCTATCTGTCGGATAACCTCATTTCGGATCTGTCCTTCAAAGAACCTCGACAATAATTTAGATAGTATTTTATTTGTTGATAGAGGAAAGGTGTCCCGTTGTCACCAGTAATAGTTGCCATAACGTCTTTAATTTTGGAATAGTATACCAACCAACCAATAGAACCCAATGGATCCGATCGGTGTGGAGATCCTTGGTACAGACTCTACGCTACTGTACAGACGGTGTTAAGTTCATATTATAATAATTTGGTATTTTTTATGTTCATTTATGGCCCAGTTAACAAGTCCACTGAAAAGTACAGAACGCACAGGAAAGGCACCAGAAAGCCTCTGCATATTGGCTGTAGCCCCATAAAAGCCGCAAAAGTACGAAATAAATAATTTATATTTATTTCAGGCAGCAAAGTAAATTCAAAAATGTTTTTGGGCCGTATTATAAAAACCATAACCACCTAAAAGAAATAACCGTACAAATTCGTATCTGATAAAAAACTTTAAAAAAATAACCAGAACGTTTTTACATAGACCACACGTCATACACGTGTGTAGTAATGGTGAATTACTCACTGAAATTCAAAAATAGAGTAGCACTAAGGATAGTCTGAGTTCTAACAAAGTTTGGGGGCCAGAAAATTTGGTTTTGAAGCCCACATAGTACTTTAGAGGGCGAGAGTGCCAGAAGCAATACAGTTTGAACATGGTCCCTTTTGTCTCGCACCTGTTCTCGACACACAACACTTAAGGTTCACGGTGGCAAAACCGTATTTTACTATTTAAGTGTTAGTGACCATGAAAAATTAAAGAAAAAATAAATTGTTTTGTCATTTTTTCAAACTGAGGTTCTGACCAAAAACATCCAAAACAAGCGGACGTACTTACTTACTTTAAAGCCGGACTTAACGTTTGCTAAGCTTTTCAGCACCTTTAAATGTCCACTCGCCATTTCGTGGAGAGCACTAAAGCCAATACATTATATACATTATATTACAATACGGTACAAATTATTCTATAGATAAGGCTCTGAGGACCAAAATACCTCATGCTATCCCCTTAATATTGCGACAAGCAGTGTCTTCAGCTAAGTTAAATGGTGAGAATTCTCAGAAAGCGTTTCTGCACAGATTGCACTCCATTAACGTGGACAGCATAAATCGGGGTCTAGATTGACAACCAATACTCTAGAATATTATGGTTGAATTCTCACTATTTATTCAAGAAATAGTTAGTTGATTTATACGAACTATGTCTTGAATAAATAGTGAGAATTCAACCATACTATTCAGGAGTATTGCTGTCGCAAGTATTAAGACTAACGGAAAATTACGATTCAAATAGTGAGTAAATAAATTCGTTTCATTTTGCCTTTTTTACAGGAAATGCATTTTTTGTGACAACTAGCACCGATCTCCCCTACCGCGAATAGGTTATCCTTTGTTACCTATCACCTCTGCAAAAAGTAATTGGATAAAGCTTTGTCGACTAATGTTATTATTATTGTTTTTATCAGTGTTCTCACTTATATAAGGCAGACGGAGTAAATGTTAATCAGTCTACACTTACACATTGAGTGTGATACTGGACACTTACAGTAATTTGATAACACAGTTACTTACAATACAAAGTTACTGATTCGAAAATGATTGAGAAAAAGGCACCGGCTTTTACGGAACTAAGTGAATTCTGCAGCACTAGTGTAAGTTTCTACAAAGCGTATATTTTTCTAATAGAGCGTTTTAAGAATTAATATTTTACCTATGCAATAACAATTTTAGCTAGATTACCATTTTAGCTCTTTAACTTCTTTTATGGTCATCTCTAAAAACACGTAACCCCATGTTCATAGCTATTCTGTAAATTATTTTTACTAAGTCCATTTACATTAGTCATTAGAAAAATATTTAGGACTAAACATCTTAGGCACCCCTCCAACTTGTCATTCTTAATATTTAATGCTTCCACCATGATTATCAAAAGACGGAAGAACCCGCTTACAAGACTCCAACATTTCCATTGTGTAAGGGTGTAGGCGACCTGCATTCACCGAAATTCCGCTACCTTTATCTGATCGCCCGCCTACCTTTTGACCCCATTTTGTCAGGGAAAAGATAATTTCCCAGCTGCATTGTTACTCTTTATCTGTGGTTGACCGTTTCCATTTATTTGTCATTTTTATTGCAGGCTGGTGGCAAGGTAGCATTTTCAACCGATGACTTCTTCGCCCCATGCGAAAATATGTTGTCAGATAGTGAACCCGTTTTCATTGCTGACAAATACACAGAATTTGGCAAGTGGATGGATGGATGGGAGACTAGAAGAAAGAGATGCACTGGACATGATTGGTGTATCATAAAACTGGCTACTAAATGTGTTATAAGAGGTAAATAATTTATTTAATATTTATTTCAACTCATCCTAAAAACTTTGGAATTACCTTAGTGTCAAGAACTTAAAATCTAGCATTTTGAAAAAGAAGTGTTTTGTTCATAAGTGTTAAAATGTATTTGTTTTTTTAATGTCTCCTCAACTGCACAAATTGGCGTTACAAATTCAATGATCAAATACACAAAAATGTTAAGTGGTTTACTTTTGAATACAGAACGAGAACTGAAAGCGGATACAATAGAGATAATAATATCACGGAGTTTTCCGTAACATAAAACTTGACGATATTATTACATCGTCGTTTTACAATGTACTCAACATTGTGACCTTTTTTCAGGATTACTTGTTGACACGGCGTTCTTCACAGGCAACTACGCCCCTAAGTACTCTATCCAAGCAGCTTGTTTGACGCCCGAAGGTACGTTGTATATTTTTATCTTTTCCGTAAATTCCGTTCCGCATACCAGAAGCTTCTTAAGAAAAATCTGTGTCCTTTCAGAATAGGGACGTAAATGCTCCAAGAGTTTTGTTCTTTCATTCCGAGAAATTATAAAGGGAACTTTTGTTGAGATGCCAAAACTATAAAATCATTTTGCAAACTTCTAGAATAGCAATATTTCTTAACCTGTCACCAATTCCCTGCTATTCTAAGCCCGTAAAAGATGAACACTAATAAATTTCAATTTTCAAACTTGCAGAGGAGGCCTTGATTCCTGAGAGAGATACAAAAATGGGCTCAGCCTGCAGCGAGTGCGACTTGGAACAGATAGAAAGGCTCAAGTCTGACGGATGGGATGAGATTGTGCCTGTTACTGCCTTGCGACCGGGCTATGAGGAAACTAGGCTCAACTTTCAAAAGGTAATTTACTCTATTCACAGATACGGCTAGATATATTGAAGATTATGCTGCGTTTCTGAAGTTTAATCATGGAATTTCCAGGATAATATCCATAAGAAATAGAACGAAACATGTGGGTTTTATAATTTTAAGTAGAGTCAATATTGTTATTAAGTTCATTAATATTCTATCCTTTTTTTTACTAAAAATATTTTTCGGTCTAAAATCAACAAAGGAAATAATTAATTACGCTAATTAAATATTTCCAATAACATTGAAGATCATTGTTTTTCATTTGACGACTGTTGGTCTTAAAATAGCTTTTCAATTAATTAACCCTAAAAGGATTTTGGGTCTGAATACTGTCCTTTTCTTGGCTATGTCAACTTAGCGAAAACCTACCAAAGTTAAAGGTCTCGTTATTTTTAGATCGCATGAAACGTAAGAGGGGAGTTACATGTTTGGCAAGATAGTAGATTATTCATTCTTCTATAGCACATACTAAATGGAGTTTTTATTCACAGGTATTGAGTGATGAGCCATGGACACACATTCGAGTAAACATGTACCCTGATGGTGGAATCGCGAGACTCAGGGTTTATGGTGAGGCACAGCCGGAACCACCTTCATGCGATGAGCTCGTTGACCTGGTGTCTTTGTTCAGCGGGGCAACTTGCCAAGGTAAGGAAGGAATTGATGATGTTTTTACCCTCACCTCTTTTATCTTGTGCCTAAATACCAGAAAAGGCATATCGAAACCAAAACTCCCATAACTCCTTTTACAGCTCCCCTTTTTATTTGCAAATTCTTTTATGTCATCATGACGCCTTCATCATTAGTCTTCTGCAAGATATAGGCCTATCTCAAGGTGCGCCATAACTACTGGTTTTCAGCCTTTCGTATCCACTTTGAATCCGTTAGTATCTTCAAGTCATCAGTCAGTTTGGCTGAAGGACGCTCAACACCACAAGCTGTACTAAATATTTTATTACTTCTTTCATAGGTTACTCAAATGCACACTACGGCCATCCTCGAAACATGATCAAGCCTTGCAAGGGTGAATCTATGGGTGATGGCTGGGAGACAGCGAGGAGGCTTGACAGACCAGAAGTCATAGGGGCCAACGATGATGGAACACTAAAAGTACCAGGTACATACAGCTACTAACCTACAACTTGAATCAGATCTCTTAAGACAGGCAAACCCATTTAGCGTTGATGGAGTGGCAAAAGAAAACTGGTTCTATGAACATAAAGAGTTCCTCTTCACTCACAAAGTAATTTGTTGATATCATATGTCTGTTGATGATTTTTATATAGCACCATGATCAATACAATAAAAAGCATCAGTAGATACCTTCTGATTTCTGCATTAACAAATACCAGTTCAATAATAACGTGTTCTCTTACTTGCAGGTCAAGAGTGGGCGATTTTCAAATTAGGGTTTCCGGGTCAAATCAAAAAGATCTGCGTCGACACAGCGCACTTCAAAGGCAACTACCCGGACTCGGTGAAGATAGAAGGTGCTCAATTGGGCAACACTGATTGGTTCCCAGAGTCTAGCTGCAGTTGGAGCAGCATTCTAAATACCACTAAGGTAAGAAGCTCATGATAAAACTCCCAGAAAACCATCGATTAAGTAACAGCCTTATTTATTACGTCCTGCTGGCACAGGCCTAACCTCAAATATACGGTTGCTATACCCCAACCCGAATGAGGATTTTTGGTGGGTGGGGCGAGGTAAGGCTAGTGATAAATAGCCGTGGACTTACCGCTAAAATACACTAGAAAAAGTCAACTGGCCAGGGGGCACAAGCCCGCTGTGCGTTGGGCCTGTTTCCTGATAGAAACCGCATTGTCAATCATAATACCTGTAACATAACAACTATATTTTATTGTTTCAGCTCTCCGCCCACCAAGAACACTGGTTTAGCTGCAATTCCGACAACGTTACTCACATCAAGGTGACCATCGCTCCCGACGGCGGCATCAGCAGGGTCAGGGCTTTTGGGTTCATTGTCCCTGCCAACAAGTTAAAACTTACTTGAATTCTGAATCTAGTAATTTTAAGACATATTTTTCATTGTCACATTATGATGATGAACTTCGTCAAAGTTTCGCGAAGAAAAATTGTTTACTGCCGTTAGTTTAAGAAGGAATTAACCCAATATTTCATGGGTGAATCTTCAGACGTTGGAATGTTCCAATCACAATATTTTTGGGATAAAGTACTTCTAAGCATTAATAACTAGAAATACCTTACTTGCCTTACCCCTTTGAAAAGAGTTAAGATTTGGAATTCAGCTTTGTTTTAAAACTATACGTAAAAACCAAAAAAACTCCACTAGAAACGCTGTTTTGTAGATAGCTGCAAAAACACCTCAAATCAATAAGTTCGAACTTGGATAAAGATAATTTTCAAATACTTCATCCGTTAGTAATTATTCTGGTGTAATTTTATGTTTGTTTCGCAAAAAAACCTAATTATGTAACTGTCCAGTAAAATTGACGGAATGACCTAAATGGAATCAATTGAATGTAATTCCTCATAGTCTCGTGTTAAGAATTCTAATGTTAAGTTATACGTGAAGAAACATTGATTGGCAGGATCCAATAGCAATGGAGTAAACGTGTCAATTAGTAATGTAAAGATAACGTTTGAAATTATGTAGTTATTTATTTTAGTAGAGTATAGTTGTAGTTTATTTGAATGTATTGCGGTCTTGTATCGTTGCAATTTAGCATAATATTTTATTTTATTTAAGATGGTAAGACTGATTCTTGAAATTTTGATAATTTTGTCGTGCTGTGCACATCTGTAATTAGTACAAAACTAGGATATAATTCTTTATAGATTAATTTTAGATGCTTGTGTTTGTATTTGATATACAATAAACTTTTCATCTGTTGTAAGTAGTACTTTTAATTTTATTTCATTTTTGTGCACCTTTAACTATTTTTTTTGCGCCAACCTATAACAGTACAAGAAAACTATTTTGTAGTTTTATAAAATTATACATTTTTGAACCTGAGAATAACCTTCATCATTAAAGTAAAGCTTCAATTTGATATTGTAAAAAGGGACAAATTTTATCAATCTTAAAAAAAATATATCACTTAACGCTTTTCAAAAGTCACTTCGCTTTTAAAGCAAGCAATGACCTTATCACAATCGCCCCTCTAAAACGTTCCCACTTTAATCCCAACTCAAAGACATTTCACAAGCGTCTGTTGGGAGCCGATTGCCGACACATTCACAATCTCCGTACAATATCCGGTGTCGGAGTTTGATCGTGTGTCGGATGACAACTTACCGCTGCATCGCACAGATAAGCTGAGGTTTTCTTTGAAACCCTTGAATTATCTAACGCCGATGAATTATTAGGGAGGATGAAGGGAGAGCGTCGTGGCCTAGTAGTTAAACACTCTGGGTCTCGGGGTCAAATCTGGCCGGCACACACCTATTTTGTGTTCATTGTACAATTAGCGGCTAACTCTCTGGTGGAAACCGGAACATGTTTTGAATCGATTATCGAACTGTTTTGAGTTACTATGTTCAAAATACGCGTACATAAAAAATAATAAAGATGGTCCGGTTTCCTCAATTTTAATTTTTTTATTACACAGTTCGATAATCGATTCAAAACATGTTCCGGTTTCCTCAATTTCAACATTTTAATTACAACAGGAGTTGTGACTTTCGAATGATTGGAAGTTAAAAAATGACTGTTTTATTAACAAATGAGCTTTGTTTGAACGTTAGAGGACAATAAATCTCAGAAATGACAAAATTATGCCAAAATACTAGATAATGATTAAGTATGAAAATTACACTTATTTCCGATTCTCAAGACTTGAGCATCGATTACAGCGAATAATGTCCCACGAAGGACATGTTTTCTTGTATTATTATGGAAGCTTATGATGCTGCGCAGTTTTTGAAATTAGTGAGAAGCTATGGAATACCTTTTGTTTTTTTTAATTTACGATTGAATTTTGGTTATGTTCTGCATGATTCACTTTTTTTTCACTATCAATCAAAATTTTTGTATCTTGTAGTTAACTTAGGACATAGATTATTTTAATCATTAAATTGCAATCAATAGACATTATTATAAAAAGAAAATATCCAACAAAAGTCAAACGAAAAAAAATTTATAATTATTAAAAGCCAAGTGCTCAGATTTTTTTTAAAAATAACAAAAACGTCATTATCTCGAAAACTACAAAAAATCGTAGAACATACATGGGGGTTAAATCGATAGGTATAGTACCCTACTATCAGCTGGCGCCGGCTTGACACCTTAAAAGAAACATCCTGTATATTCTCTAGTTTCTTCCTTTTCTTCGTTCCTTTTTAACATGTGAGAAGTGAATGTTTAATCTCTTTAAACGAAATAGATGCACTGTCAATATAAAGAACATAAACCATTTTTTTTCCATTCGTCACCAAAAAAGATTCAAAATTATGGTGACGACGTCTTTTATCCTTGAAACAGTTAAGAATGTCTTCAAAATAATATCCCCAAGCAGACATTAGACAAGTTCGTATGATTACTTCCGACATAATTATAGTATGATTAATGATTGTAGTCAGCAAAATGACAACTTCAACAGTGACTGATACAAAAAAGGGTGACCCGCTACAATAGTGACGTTCGGCAATCACTAGACTTAGACATGTAGTCATGCTTTATTTTATTAGGTATCAAAGCCTTTTTTAAATTGTAAATATTTAATAGGTACACAACGAATTAAATAATACGATTTAAGAAATATGGACCCTACCTCCATATTAAAACTTCTCACTAAAAAATTATAACCATAGCTTGGAAAAAAATGTTCAAAGAGGTTCAGGTGAATTAACACTTGAAAGTCAGGAAAATACAAGTAATTATATACGTTTTTATTCGTTACGGTTGCTATTGATACCGACTCGAATCGAATCGGAATCAGAATCAGTTACATTCATAACGAAGGAATCCACATATTGGTCTATAATGTGGTCGAGTTGACACATTTTGTCTTCGACTTTAAGGCATGGTGTATGCACTGTCTCCAATTATCAGGCGTCACCTCTTTCAGGCCTTCTTCAAATAATTTTTTACCTCTTTTATTTTTAAAGTTTTATTGTTCCTAGCAACGTACCCCTTTGCTTGAGCCCAAACTAACTCTATTGGGTTGAGCTCACAGTGATAAAAGTTGTTGTTGTGGTTGAAAGGTGGCAGACGCAGGATTGTGACACCGTATTCAGCGGCCAACTCTTCCACAGCATTGCGTTCGTATTTGATTTTTGTGGTTTTACTATTTCGATTAATTGAGCCTTTATCATTGTAGGTTGATATTTAATTTGTTTTTCATTTAACCACTGAACAATATCAGCCATCCGCCAGTTTGAAGTTGGGATACGCTCGACTTTTCTTGAATGGTACGGAGCGTTATTTAATACCAGCACCGCATTGACCCCTAATTTTGGCAAAATGCTTTTATGCCATTTCTCAAAACACTCTGAATTCATCTCTATAAGATAGTCCATACTATTTTTCTTCGATTCAAAAATAAGTAAACCGGAATCTACAAAACCTTCATCATATGTGAAATTATAAGGCGTCGTCCTTTGCCGGTTGGGCCCTTTAGGCCTGTAGTCAAACCTTTAGAAAACGCTTGTTTGGAAGATTCTACTGTTGTATCCTCCCAAACTTTTCCAGTTGTATGACCTGTTAATAAACGAAATTCTTACCTGTAAATAATGTAATACAGAAACAAATCATTTTGAAACTGAAAACCTATTTACTAAATACAGTTTACCGAAATACCTCTATGTCTCAAGACGAAAGTCTGACCAGTGTGTGTTGCCAGTAATTACATATGGAAGTGAGACGTGGTCATTCACTACGACTTTTTTGCCAGGCTGTAATGTCGACTAACTTTTAATTGTAAAAACTCGATTTACCACATCACTATTTATTTGGGACTGAAAACCTGCCACACTGAAAATGTCATTTCACTGACTACAATTAAAAATCCTAGTATAGTACCTTCATCCCCTGTTCAATATCCGTAGTATAACTTTGCTAATAATACAGGTGTATATATCTGACAAGAGTTCATAGATAATACGTCTACCCCAACTGTCAAGTTACTTAGCTCCACGGAGCAGCCTATCTATGCTGTGGTTGAAATGCATTCCTCTTATGGCACCTATTAGGAGATATTATAAGTTACTTTTTAAAGCGAGAACAACAATGAACTATGTATCAGTTGATCAGGTTGATCGTAAAACTCTAAAATACGTAATATTAAGCCTGTGAATGAGAGTTAATTAAAAACGACATCAGTTCATTAAGAAATTAGTACTCAACGGAAGAGCGCTGAAAAGTAAAATACAAGTGTATATATAGTACGATTAATAATTGTAGTCAGCGAAATGACAACTTCAACAGTGACTGATACAAAAAAGGGTGACCCGCTACAATAGTGACGTTCGGCAATCACTAGACTAAGACATTTAGTCATGATTTATTTTATGAGGTATCAAAGCCTTTTTTAAATAATTGTAAATATTTAATAGTGTACAAAACGAATTAAATAATTACGATTTAAGAAATATGGGCCCTACCTCCATATTAAAACTTCTCAGTAAAAAATTAAAACCATAGCTGGAAAAAAAATGTTCAAAGAGGTTCAGGGGAATTAACACTTGAAAGTCAGCAAAATACAAGTAATTATATACGTTTTTATTCGTTACGGTTGCTATTGATTCCGACTCCGATTCTGAATTCATCTCTTCATGATAGTCCATACTATTATTATTTGATTCAAAAATAAGTAAACCGGAATCTACAAAACCTTCATCACTGCCTATATTTGAAATTATAAGGCGTCGTCCTTTGCCGGTTGGGCCCTTTAGGCCTGTAGTCAAACCTTTAGAAAACACTTGTATGGAAGATTCTACTGTTGTATCCTCCCAAACTTTTCCAGTTGTATGACCTGTTAATAAACGAAATTCTTACCTGTAAATAATATAATACAGAAACAAAACATTTTGAAACTGAAAATCTATTTACTAAATACAGTTTACCGAAATACCTCTATGTCTCAAAACGAAAGTCTGACCAGTGTGTGTTGCCAGTAATGACATATGGAAGTGGGACGTGGTCATTCACTACGACTTTTTTGCCAGGCTGTAATGTCGACTAACTTTTAATTGTAAAAACTCGATTTACCACATCACTATTTATTTGGGACTGAAAACCTGCCACACTGAAAATGTCATTTCACTGACTACAATTAAAAATCCGAGTATAGTTCAAGCTCAGATGTAAATTTATGAGCTGTTACTCAGGCTGTGAACTTTGGTGCGAGCTAACAACAATCTTAGCATTAGCTCACACGCCAGCTATGAAAATCAGAACACGTAGTTTATTTTAAAACTAGAATAAAGCGATATTGTATTTTCAGCTAATACCCTTTTGTTTGGCATAAATCCCATTAAAATATTTTAACTCCGGCTTATAGGTGTCATTCTCGCATCGTATTTGGTGTCCATCAACGTCAATTTTTCAGGTGAAACAAGCGGAACGCATTGTGGTTAGTTTTAGATCGAAACTGTAAACTTTGCAGACTACGATTGATATGTCTTTGTCCCAACGTAGAGAAACTAGAGTGTACTGCGGCTTCACCCGTGTGGAATTGAGATAAAGTTTTTGATTGAAAAGTTTTCGGTAAGGCACCTTGACATAGACATTTGTTATTTTATTTAAACTGAAGGTACATCGGGACAATAAGGTACACTAAGGGGACAGTAAGGTAAACTAACGGGACCGTAAGTAAAGTGATTCCAACAAGTATTTTAGTATGATTACTTTTCAAAATTATCTTATTGAAAATCCATTCTTACGCATTTTTTGGGTATAAAGAATGTTTTCTTTTAGAAAATCAGGTAATGCGAAATTATCATCTCAGCCTATTCACAGGTGCAATATTACTGTCATCTTAACTTGCCTTAAAAATGCCACTTCATGAACATTATACATTTTTACAGGATGAATTTCAGAGGATGTGCGAGAGAATTCATGTACTGTTTTCGCTAGCAACTTCCCATCATCGAACGTTTCACTCCTATGTTGTCAAGTTTTTTTGGTTACCCATTCTTAATGCGAACTGCAAACGATTGGAATGAGCTGCCTGCTTAAGTGTTTCCAAAGCGGTCCAACTTGGCCTCGTCAAGAAGAGAAAGAATTGATAAAATTTGTTAGGCATATATCACCGAAGATGTCATTATCGCTCAAAGTCAGGTGACATTGCGATCCATCGACCTAACAGCCTAAGGTCGATGTTGCGATCAAATATCGTTTAACGAATACCAGCATAGAAGAGAATTTCCCCTGATGGAAGGGACTTTGCAGAATTGCTCTCCAGCTACGTTTAGGTATTTCATCTTATCACAAATGGTTATATAAATGAAAAAGACGCCCCAGAGTATACAGCGATTCATGTTCACCGAGCATGCCACGATTATTACTTGGAAACGTCTGCTCCTCACCGGGAACAGCTCGGAATTACATTTTCTCACATTCCGCTGACCCCGTTGAAATATGAGCTTTATTATTTAAAATAAAATGGCATTCTCACCACTACTGTAACGAGAGGGAACTAGTGTTAAGCTCATGGCACATTTTGTCAGCACGGCAACGGCAAGGCTCTGACCTAGCAATTATCTTGCCATTCAAAACCTTAAGTTGTAAGGACACGAGCTGCAAGTTGAGTAGTATTGTAGCGGTTGACAGCTCGTCTTAGCTAGCCGTTGGCTCTCTCGTACTATTATTGTAAAATATATTGTATCACTCATAACTTAAGGCTTAAATTTGAATGGCAAGATAATTATTGGTCCGAGCCGTGCAGCTGCTGTGCTGGCATGATGAGCTATGACCTTTCCTCTCATTTGCATCTTACGGATCCGTTTGAGTTACGTATTGCATGTAGTGTGGTTTCAAGTAATCCGTATACTGCATAGAATGAATACATTTCTGACAGTTGGACGCTGCGAATTCTTTAGTAGTAGAATTGCGAATAATTTAGTTGTAGAATAATCACAATAGGGTAAGAATTAGAAGTTGTATTTGTAGCTTTTATCTATTTTTCTTAACACTGCATAACTTCTTTGATTAAACAACACTATATTGCAGGCGAAGAAAGCGTGAATGTAAAATAATGAATGAACTATCGGAATGCTTTCATTGTGATTTTTTATTTATTAAAAATATAAGTTTCTGACACACATAGTTAGCTTAGTTTGTAGAGGTCAGGTTACCGCGTACTGATGATGTCCATATAAAAATATACAACAGTGTTGCTAGTGGCTTCGTCCGATTGCCCGATTCCGATTGTTGTCCAAATATCTGAAAATCATTTTTCAGTGATTTCTTTCGTTGATAAAAAGACAAATTAGATGAAGATAATCTGAAGATTGCTTCCACTTTCTAAACTTAATATTTAATCAGTTACTGCAAACGTTTTCACAAGAACAGATTAAATTAAATATATAAATAAATCTTAATCAATTTTTTTTATTATTTATTAATCAATTTTTTTAAGCAAAAAGTATACAAAAATTCGACAGCTCATGAAAACAATCTTCTACGTTGAAAGCCGTACTACCATGGTTTCTGCAAAAAATATTTATTTAATTTCATTTTAACATCAAATCGACATACGCAGATCCATAACAGAAAATGGTGAACAACCTCACAACACAAACAAAACACAACCCAAAAAAATAAATTCAATTGTGTTCATTAATCTATCGCTCTAGTGATTCCGCGTCTCGTCACAGTATAAACCATACAGTAGGCTATCTAAGGCCGCCCGCCGAGTTATTAGCCTAGCGTGCACACAGACACGCGGCACAGCACGCGGCACAGCCCGTCCGTACTGCCGCCTCCCTATGCCTCCCTATTTTATGCTAGCGTGTGCGTGAAATCGCGTGTGCGTGATATCGCGACACGGCGCGCGACGATCACGCACACATTCAAACCGAGAGTGGCACGTTTGTATTTAGATGTTCTACCGTATGGTTTATACTGTGGTCTCGTCCAGTGTCTGATAACCTCAAGGTGCATTATGCAAGGCGAGCCACGAGTCAATAAAGTGAGTGAATCAACTGTCGGACTTTGGTTATCGCAGACGGTAGTGGAATCCGGTTTTTGTCAGCTCAAGACTGTTTCAACACAGAAACTTCCACGTTCTTGGACTCAACGTGAACTGATTACAATAATGAACGTTAATGAGTATTTACCAATAAACAATTTTGTAGTGCATGCAACTGCACATAGCTCATATTTTACTACGTAACAAAGCCATACTGTGGCACGTTTCAGATTCTGACGATGCGATACATTTACCCGCGAATTCAAAAACGACAATCAAAAACGTCAATCTGTCCCGTTAAATGTCAATAGAACTAAAATGAACAGCTATATTTTTGAGGGATGTTCAACGTTGATTTGCGTTTGTGAATTCGGGGTTTAGAAGTTTACAAAAACTACTTACCTACTCTAGAAAAACAAAACATACGAGTAACCCTCCTTCTGGCGCAGTCTTGTAAAAAGAAGAGTAAGTATAGAAAACGTGTAGTCCAGTTTGTGTTTATACCCGTACTAAATTGCATTTACTGTCATAAGTATGTATATGTCACCGGAAAATAACAAAACCCGTAAATTTATAAATTTGCTAGGATATTTATCAACTTTCGTAAGATTCTAAACGAGAGATAAAATGTATTATTTTACGGCTACATTTCCGGAAATTTATCAATTTGCGACGACTCGTAGTAAATTTATAAACTAACAGATATCTATTCGTAAAATTCTAAACGGTTCGACTAATCACAGAAGAGCTTTTAATTTTACGCTTTTATAAATTACGGAAAATAATACACTGCTCTCTGATTGGTCGATGTTGACAGTAGCAATGCTTGTGTTCATAGATTATGATACAATCAGACCTGCCAAACTGTACATTTATCAGTTTTGATTACCTAACTGACTGGAATTTTACTTTAAAACAAGGTAGGTTTAACGGGTTACATAAACATACATAACATAAACGGCCTATATACGTCCCACTGCTGGGCACAGGCCTCACCTCAACTATGAGGTGGAACGAGCCATACTCCAACAAGCGGGCTCAGTGCGGATTGTTGGCGGGATGTAAGATTAGTGAACGACCTTCATGTCAGATGTTATCAAGCCGCCCTAAGGCCTCTGACTAAGCTTAACGTCTGACATCTAACGACGTCAACCGGGACCAACTGCTTAACGTGCCTTCCGAAGCACGGAGATGCCTGAAACACACACACATCATTAAATTACGGTCGGGTGGTCACCCATCCCATTTCCGCCCCGGCGTGTGTTGCTTTACAACAGCAATCGTCGCCGATCACTGTCACAACTGCGCCTCGGGCACTTCTTGGGGTAACGTTTATATTTTTACAATATAATAGGCTGATAACCCCTACTTCATCAAAATAAAACAGCAGAAATCGTTTTTAAACTTTCTTGTTGCATTTTTCACTATATAACTATTAAAAAACCGGGTTTTCTACAACATTTGAACTACGGTAAAAACTACAGAGTTAGTAGCAGAAATCGTGTTTTACGATATCAAAAAGTTTATAAAAAAATTAAATACACTTATAAAATATAACATACAAAACATAGTATACCCTCACGATCATATCCCGAATGGGGTAGTCAGAGGCACACTGAGTTCCCGTCACGGTGAACGAACGGAACATTCAGAAGCGCACATTCACCGAGGGAATTTGAACCCATCGTGGTAAGGGGCGAGCATACCGCCGTTATCTAGGTTGCTTAGGTTTTTTATCAGAGCGCACATGGCGTTTGGTTACTGCCCACTTATTATTTTACGGATGCGTTTCGAAAGTTTATAAATTTCCGGAAATCAGGGCGTAAAATAACACACCATTTATCTCTCGTTTAGAATCCTACGAAAGTTTATAAATTTCCTAGGAAATTTATAAATTTACGGTTCTTGTTATTTTCCGGTGACATATATAACATACCCAAAAGTAAACAAATTGTCTCCCCTAATTCATTAAAAAAAAGCAACACTTCACAATTGTTTAGCGATTGACGTGTCCTGTCATTCGGTCGTGAATATCAACAGCAATGAGAATGAATCAGACCATTCTGACTGTGTTCTTCGACTACAGAGTTTTTATTTTACTTATAAATGGAGAAATCTTCAAAAATACATTCAATGAGCGCCCAGACTGCACTAGATTTTTGTCAGTGTGACAGATGATGGATTTATTTTTTGTACATCAACACACGCTTTTGCGTATTCATTAACTTGAGTTATCACTAGTCTAATAAAATACTTAACTCTTAGTACGTCACATTGTGTCAATACTGGCTTAAGACTCCCATTGAGTGATTTAATCTTTGACAGGTAATATTAATATGATAAATAGAATAGATGTTTTATTAACTAATATTTTATTAAATCAATATTGGCTTGGGTGTATTTACATATTAGTAAGCCACAACAATAAAACAAATGAAAAAAGTTTTTTTTGATGAATATACTCACCCCCTAATTCATAAAAGCGAACGCAACGCTAAAGCAGAGTTTATGCAATTTACTAGTTACGTCACTTACTCGCAAGTGGCGGCAGCAGCAAGAACGGAAGAGACAAAGCGATACAAAAGTTAACGTGTTGTTGAAGAGCTGTTTAAGTTTTTATGAATAAGGAGGTCAAAAAAAAACAAACATGTAGTTTTCGTGCCAAAGCAAATAGCCATAAGTGGCAATGCTCTTCGGCTGAGTGCCAAAGTATTAAATTTCCAAGAAATGTAACTTGGATTATTTTTTCTTAACCCTCGAAGAAATAGAATGTGCAATGCAAAAACAGTCACAGTTATTCGTTTTATCTAATTTCTGTTTAATTACCTCGGTTAAATCAAGGTTTGTAAAAAAAAACCTTTGAACGCGAACGTACCAGGCAGTGAAAACGATTTTGAAAACAGGGTTTTGAGTACGAACCGCGTAATATGCCCTCAAATAATCCGGCAAAATATTGCAGTAAATAAATAGTATAGGTATAATAAACTAGTCTGGAGATTGGCAGGCTCAGACTGAGGATAGGGACAGTGGAAGTGTAAGAGCTTGGGTTAGACCTTTGCCCAACAGTGGGATCCGAATGGTTAAAAAAGGGGGGCATGCGTGAACACGCGGTTGATTGAAGGCGTGTCGGGCTGGATACGGCTGGCTCAGAAAGAATGAGGGTGTGGTGAACCTTAGGAGAGGCACATACTGAAGACGAAACATTTTTTTGGTAGTTGGGTGCAAAGGTACTTTGATTCTTTGCACAGTGAGTTTTCTGATGGACTTATGGTCACACCTTGAGACCTGAGTTTTGAAATTTTCAAAGAACCTACTTTTTTCACAAAAACAGTAAAAAACCTTTTATTTACCCAAAACATCACGAGACGCAAGAGTGGTCTGTCACTAATTGCGGTCATTCGCTCTGGATCCGCTGAGTTGAATTTAAATAAAACAAATTTGAATTCCCAACGAAACGCCGCGCGCCTCCTGCGGCCGGTTTCGCATTCATGTAACCCAATTTTATTTCACTGGGTTAATAGGTTCACGTACGGGTAACCAATGAAACCCTAGGTATATTTTTTTTGTAAACAAAATATTCTGATTACAAGGTAATGGAAAAAGTTCGGCGCTACGGCAATTTTTATTTTTTCCTCAATGTTGATTAAGTAGGTACATTGTTGTTGCCTAATTAACATCCTTAATACAATGTTACTGATAATAACTGATATTAGTTTTTGCATAATTTTAATAGATCTATTCATTCAAAGACCAATCCTACAAATATAGCAACCAAAGTTGAACGCGGTGTGCGAGTAGCCCAGTGGTTAAATACTTACATTTTCTCAAAAGTCATGTGGTCCCGAGGTCAACTACCATTTACGGCTCTCCAGTGATGGAAAACACCGATAAAAAACCTTTCTAACGGCGGTCCTTTACAGGTTGGGTTCTAAATTGGCTCGGCAAAGGGTGGTATTCTAAATGTTCGGTTAACCATGCTTTAATCAGCTTGTCCAGTGTGCTTTAGATAAAAAATTATCCTATTGGAAATTATTCACTCATTTCAAGATGCAATTCATCAACTCACCAAATGTCACCTTTACAATAGGTATTTGCGAGCTTTCGCGTAACTTTCAGTATCAAAGCAAGAAAACCTTTGAATTGTTTAAAATACGTAAGATTTTTCTCTTAAATATAACGGAGGAAAATCTCCGGAAGAGAGTAAAAAATAACGTAGCAATTCATCAATCTTAATTCTAGGGGACAGACGAGTCAAAAGATTTTTTCGACTTCCAAAGAAGGACGTTTTATTATTTAGCTCGTTCATATCAGAATAAGAGTGCTAAGTTTTACTGCTAAAATGATGATGAAAACAATCAATTGGATAGAATATTTTTTTGGAGATACAAGGAAAAACACTTTACTAAAATGTGAACAAATGATCGGTTGACGTATTTACAGATTCGCATTTCCAGATTTGAAAAAAAAAAAAAACTGGTGACAGTAATTTTCTATGAAGAATATTCTCAGAATCAGAAATATCTTTATTTGAACAGACCTGAACAGACCTGTTACAAATGCTTTCAAATCGTCAAGAACTAGGTAAATCAAACACACAAAAATACACCTAATAATATACCTAAATACTAAATAGACCTCAACCTTATTATCTCTGAAAACTCGGACATTAAAACAACGTTCCAAGCAAAACACGTGCGGATTCTGAGTTCAATCTCTGTTGTTAATATGCAAACTCCTTAGTTCGCCCTGGACCACTTAGTATCAAATATCTAATATGTATTGTATAATGCCAGTTTGCTTTTATCGTCCAAGTGGTCTCGAGTCACGAACAATGCACTAAACACCAATATTTGCCCATTAAACTTTGCAAACATAACTGTTTGTGTCGATAATCACCTTGTTCATTCGGTTCTCAAACTGTTTTCGGCTTGGAAATTCACACGAAAACAAACAAAAACAACATCTCACCGCTGGACACAGGTCTTACCTCAACTATGAACTGGCGCTGGTCATACTCGGGCTGAGTACGGATTGTTGGAGGGGTCAGTGATAAAGAGTAAAATTACAATAATATTTACAATAACTGTACTCTCAATCCCAGGGTACAGTCATACTTCTGATAGAACTAGTAATGTAAGAATAATTTAAAAAAAAACATGTAAGCTTAATAAAAAGCACTTACGAGTATGACAAGTCATAACGTGAAAATAAAATGAAATAAAAAATAATAATGAAATTCTACCACCGGTTCGGACGTAATGATTCTACCGAGAAGAAACTGGTGAAAATGAGTTGAGTGATAGGATCTAACAGAAAACATTTATAATTATTTTGGCATTTAATCATCTGCAGTCTTATATAATTTCGCTATAGCGACGGCTACAAATGAAAACATAAAAATGAGAAAAAAAGACAGCGAGTAGAACCAATCATCATTGACAACTATCAATTTCAGTGTTGAGGCCTTTGCACGCTGATGAGGAACAAAAAGTCCCAGAGCTTATTCTAGAACGTGAACTTGGTATTTTTACATGAAGCCACCTACTGTAAATACTACTTAGTATTAGTTACGATCACCACCCACTCATTGTATCAATCAAAAATATTAAAATTAAGGTCGGCAAAAATGTTTACAACCAGTGTCCTATCAGGTTTGGTAGTATTGTAAATACTGCCACAACTGTTTGGCTGGTTTATCTACAGAAATAGATTCAGTAAGCTTATTCTGCTGAATTAACGGCTAAGTTTTACTTCAAAGCGTGAAGATATTAAGTAGGTACCACTCCAAGACATTTTCAGCAGTTGGCCCTTTTCTAATTATCTACGAGTGCACTGGTTTAGAGCTATAATACATATTTGTTTACTTGACTAAAATGCAAGTTTCACAGCGTAACCATTGTTTTAAATTAATTAGTTTGGTTTTCTCATTCACTTCTCTAATTTGATGTAATACCATAAATGCAGGTTCAACTTACACGATCCAACTACACACATCAAAAGTGTCTAGGGATATCTCAAGCATTTTCATACAAAGTATAGCTATTGGGGAGGCTGTAAAAATTAAAATATTGATACCAACGTAGAAATTTTTAGGACACAGAAACTGCTATATCTGCCCTTTCAGATTGTATAAAGAAATTCATTGTGGTAGCATTATTGTACAATCGTAAGGACGTTAAAAAAAAGACAGATTTTTCTTTTAAAAGGTTTCAAAATTTTAGCAAAATCAAACGTTTTTTTTGTAATATTCTTAACCTTTATCTTATGCCTGTTTCCTCGAGTTATTCTAAGATAATGCTGAGCATTATCTAATATCTTTGATTTTGCTAAAATTTTGAAACCTTTTAAAAGAAAAATCTGTCTTTTTTTTAACGTCCTTACGATTGTACAATAATGCTACCACAATGAATTTCTTTATACAATCTGAAAGGGCAGATATAGCAGTTTCTGTGTCCTAAAAATTTCTACGTTGGTATCAATATTTTAATTTTTACAGCCTCCCCAATAGCTATACTTTGTATGAAAATGCTTGAGATATCCCTAGACACTTTTGATGTGTGTAGATCTTGAATGTGATGCCAGTGTCTGCATGAAAGATTAAATGGCACGAAACACGCAATCAGTCACAGCGTAATTGCAGTGTGGGATCCAGAATATTGAGTGGTGCAGCCATATTGGATCTCATCTAATTAATCCAGCACTTGATTACTTAATAATAACCTCATGAATATAACGCGCTGGTGACGCGGATAATAGAGGACTCGTTTTAATTTGCGCAGGTCATAGTCTGTTTGAGTCATAAAGTAATATGGCATGGTTTTATTTTCTTTAATTTATTTTCATGCGTAAAAACAAGGTATTGACAGTTTTGTCAATGTCAATCAGGGGCATAATAAAATAAACGTAACTTACGAAATTAATAAAGAAAAAAACAATAATTTAATTGATGAAAATACAATCAATAACTTATGGTTAGTCATCATTATCATCATCACCTCATGAAGGGTGAACAAAGACCTCCCTGGTAGATTTCCTGGTTGTAGCAATCCTAGTTATTTTATAAATGCGAAAGTTTGTTTGTGTGCTCTTTCACTTAAAAACAACTGGATGGATTTTAATGAAACTTCACAATAATATAGCTAATGCATCTGAATAGGACATAAGCTACAATTTAAAAAATAATAATACGGGGGCGAAGTCCCGGGTGGCCGCTAGTGATTAATGTGATCCAAAACAATCAAGTAAGACAGCTTACAACGAGAATCGTTAACAAAAGCCATGGCAATGGTAGCCACCACCTCTCATGCACTCTTCTAACTTTATCATTGAAGTACGAACCTTCGTTAAAAACAAAAAGAGGAAGTTAAGTAGGTAGGTATAACTTACACGTGCGCAATAAGTTGAGACCCGAATGCGACAAAGTACAGTTTACATCGAAAGTTCCGCCAGCATAGCTCGTATTATAGTGTACCTTACACATCGCAAGTTTTGTGGCACACGGTACAGTAACACCACTGTGACAGGCCCCAACTTATCGCTCACGAGTAGTACAGACCTACGTTACGTTCTTATCTCGCGAATTCGAAAACTGAGACATGTCAACACTCACAATGACGTAATAACGACATGCACGTAAACGAGTCACTGTCCTATTGGCTTGAACGTAACAGGTCCAATGGACCTGATTTGGTAGAACTATGCGTGACGGTATTTTTGTTTTAATCAAAGGTAAGAACCCACGTTGGTTAAATCAATACTCTAGCAGTTGTAAATGGGGAGCTATAACTGTCGGTAGGCTCGTTAACTACTGAGCTTTGAGCGTAAACAACGCCGGGCGATTAGAATAGTGAATAATGCACGAAGCGTGGCAGGAGATTAGAATGGCGAGTGATGCCCGAAATCTCTGTCTGTACTGATTTCATTCTTGGGTGTAATCACCAATCCTTTCGGCAAGTGAGGTGAGGCACCTCATTCTCACTAACGACCACGTACTGGCTCGCTCTAAAAAGGTCCTTAGTATTTTAGCAAGAAAGAAAGAAATTTAAACAGAAAGGGGAAGAGACGTACGTTACATTCATACTTCGCGCATTCGAAAACTTGCACAGGACAATGACGTATAAATGACGTGCACGTAAACAAGTCGCTGTCATATTGGCTTGAAAGTAGGTCCATTCAACCTACTTGTGTGAGACCACTTTTGGTACGCCGGTACCGTATCTTACTATTTTTGTTTATATCAATGCTGCAATGGTCTGTACTGATTAAATTCTCCAGTGTAATCACTAAACAGCTTTTGGCGAGTAAAGTGACATCCCTCATCTTCATTCAACTTTTTATTAAAAAACACTCAGCAAACTCAGTAGTCATTGTTGAAAGTTCAACAGAAATAATAGGTAGGAAAGTCTTCAACGGCCTATAAAACGCGTAAACTCCAAAAAATATTGTATAATTTCACTGTATTTATGTAAAACTTTTAGCCACTCGACGATCGCGAGTTTGTTTGCTTTACAAAAATAAAAGAAACATCGTTTTAACAAAGTAATTTTTTAAATTGCGAACTTACGATTTACATAGGATTTAGAAAAAACATTTGACTGGCACGTTCAGTCTGAATGGGTATTTGCAGGCGGCACAAATAGGCCAATTTAATATTTTTATAAATATTTTGCAGGTGAAAGGATTCTTCTAATATTCACAAGAATTCCCACAAAAGAGAATTCGTTCTTTGTTGAATAGTTTCTGTTTTGAAGTTGCCGTTGCAACCCTATTTTAGAAGATTTTTGCCCAAGCGTTGCCAATCCCTAATGGTTATCGACGAATTGATGTGACTTTTTTCTTGTAGATTTTTTAATTTTCATCGCATTTACAAAACAATATCTGAAACGGTTTCCGGTCGCACACAGCTGAAATAATTATATCTCAAAAGGCTAACCACCTTGTTGTTTATTTGGTGGGTGAATTAAACTTGTGCGACATTGTTTGGGTCACTTACCAAAAAAGCCTAAAAATAACCCAAGAACAATGATTTTCATAGCTTTAAGCCAGTCATTGATCGGAACATTATAATTATGTCAATAAATACTTACCATATAAAGTGCTTCGCGTTTTTATAAAAAATAACAGTTTTGAAGTGAAATCATTTCAATCATTCCTAATTCTCAAGTTTTGCCATCACAAAGTTATCTGTTCCTGCCGGCCATCGCATCTAAGGGTTGATGTCGGAAGTTGTCAATGTTTATGGGCCTAATTACGGATTGTTTGCTCGCTTTAACGCACTTAATAGACAGATTGAGAGTTAACTTTTTGACAAGAGGTAAACATTAAATTTAAGACTAATTTAACTACGTTAAGAAGGTCCCTTTTCATGTTTTCCATCAAAAGAGATATTTCAAAGAAGTTTTGGGAAGGTGTAATTAAACGGTCATTTGCTTTCTTCTCTCTGTTTACACTACAGTCCACGTGCTTGGTGAATATTCGCCTGAGACGATCATTTTTGTTGAAAACTTTCAAAAATGTAACTGCAGATTGTGTCGTTTAGCATAATTTCTAGTTCATTGGTTATTATAATAATGAATAATCGATAAGTTTGGTTCCCTTTCTAAAATAGAAATTTGCGATGCCAACAGCATATTTTGTCTCGCGTAGTGGTTGAATTCTTTTTGCGTTAGGCCCGCCTCTTGTGCATTAAAAAGTAAGTAATCCTGTAAACGTGACAGATAGTGCGACAGCGCGAACACAGGTTGGAAAAATGATCGGGAAAGCTGTGATTGGGGTTTTCAGTTTGTTTAGTATTTTCATAATAAATGTTACAGTTTGACAGTTGCAGTTTCTGATAAGCAAACTAACAAGAAAAATTGTATGAAAATAATATGAAACTAAAAGGCACTATAACCACAAGTTACTATTGATGAAATTCCTAAATTAACCGAAGTACTTTTCAAAGTGAATGTTATACATATAGCTTTGAGCCCCATTTCCGTTTCCAAGTTCATGAATGGAGACCATATTCGAAGACAAACGCAACGTGGGACGCCCGAAGGTGGACTGATGACCTGAGATAATCAACGAACAGGGCCTATATTCTGCAGTGGACATCATGCAGTGTTGTTGTTGATGATGGTGGACGTTATTACATATTATTTAAAAAACATTTTATGTAGATGGCTTTTATGATTTATTGGACTTTTTGGTTTGGAACTTCTTCCTTTCAGGCAATATAACTTGCATATAGATTCTAGTCGTCGTAGTAAAAGATAATCGTGCAACTGAAAGAAACTATCTACCTACTAAACAAGCTACATTCCACCAACTTTAAAGGTTTTTCCCGGAAAATACGCACAGTGCCATTTATCCTGAAATGCTTGTGACGGCGTCGTAAAGAGGGGATTAGGCTGCTTACGCGAAGGAAAGAGAGGGCAAGGGGAAGGCGATAATTAGGACATCCTTGGAGATCAGCTTAAATTTAAAATGATAATAATCTTGACGTTTAAGTTTCAGTTCGTATCATTATTCCTAGTCTTATATCGTGAACCTCCTGTTTATATTATTGTCTTTAATATAAAATCTGGTACAATCATAGTATTTGTTAATTGCCAAACCAGCCTTTTTAACCTATTCCCCTAAAAAAACGATTTAATTAAGTATCATTTGGAATATCTAGCCAAAGACATATCACAACAAATAACCACAGCGAAATGAAACACCTGCGTAAACGAACCAATTGGAGATTCTTGCTTAAGTTGGCTTTTAGCAATAATCTCAAATTGGTTCATTCACAAAGAGACCATTTATTCTGTTAACATCTTAAAATACAGAAAATATCCTATTTTATGATCCTAATTGGACAGTTTTTTTTTAATATGTTAAATGAACCACTATAAACAAAAAACTATTAATGGCGCTAGTAGGCAGTGAACTGCCTTTTATGAGGATCTAAGCCCACATACATAAATTACCCAAGGTAACTCACAAGTATTTTTATTCTTACAATGATAAGTCCTTGTTTGTGACAGATGCAAGCATAAGACCTAAGAGGTGATTGCTGAATGTGTAGGTGCACACTCTGGTCTAGATTCCAACACAAAGTAGCAGGGCTATAAACGGTCCACATCCAGGCCATCTTGGGCACGGCCGATATTCGGGTAACCGACGCTCCATTGGGCCCGGTGCCAGTTCTCGGCATGCTGTCGGCGTGTGGGCACCTCTTACACCGAAAGAGGCATAAGTAAAAGACCAGTCGTAAAATTTAGCTTTGGCTAATGATTTAGCTGAAGCTAAGCACGTTGCTGGAGAATTGGTAGTCGTTGGAGTGAAAGCGTGCTTGAGTGGAGACCTAGGCTTGGCAAGCATAGTGTAGCGCACCCTTCGGCAAGGTGAAAGACGGCTTACTAAAGGCTAGCAGGAAATTGAGCTAGTTAATACTTTTTACTTAGTTGGCAATAGCAACGTCCTTTGTCCTAAGTTCAACAATAGACAGATGCAGACGCCGGCGACTTCAAAACCTTTTCACATACCTACGTTTCGTTCATTAAGCTATGTACAGTTTAGTTTGTATGTTCCAGCATCACGTTAAAACTACTGAGTAAATATTCCCAATTTTTCAAACAGACATGTATCCTGTAAAAACTGCGCTCTTTTAGCTTCATAAACAAGGTTTGGAGTTTAAAGACTTACGACCACGTACTGGCTACAGTCAGTCAAAAATAAAATGAAGAACAGTGTATAAGGTTGTCGTGAGGAAGGCTAGCTCATATAGACAAAGTTTGATGGGTTCCAAGTAAGATTCGCTTCGGTGTAAAAGCGTCCAATAATTTATCTTTACGAGGACAGTGGGTGTAATTCTACGGTGATATTGAACCGAGATTTTGCCGTGAAACCGTTTTAGAAAATACTTTACAGGTGTATGGAGTTTGCGGAGGTAGTTTTGTGCGCTGTGGGCATGCAATGGCTTATAAAATCTGCACTAAGACGTTCGTCGAAGATTTCTTTCAAGATCGCTCTTACTACGTAAATCTTCTCAAGCGTTCAAGTTGCTCAGCAATAATTTAGTAATATCAAAGTTACTATGAGACCTTTTTCGTCCTCGTTTTCTTTTTTTCGCTTGTTACTAAGGATGTTTTAGCAATTTAAATTTTGCTTTGTTTTTTTAATGTTTTGATTTAATAGAAAACACATAAAATCCATCAATTATATCAAACAAACCATTTAATTTTATTCTTTGATTTTTATCTCAAAACTCGTGATGACTGAATTTTTTTTACGAATGTTACCATTCGTAAGAAAGTAAAACTTGAATTTTCAATTGTATAATCCTCATCATCAGCAATTATTAGCCGAACGACGCCCACTGCTGGGCAAAGGCCTAACGGCTCCATCACCTGCCGATGTTGTTTTTTCTTCATTCTTCTTTTCAACAGTAAAAAGAGCATAGAATTAAATACGTTTTCCGCAGGTGGCAGTGCCGTCACCATTCTGCAGTACGGCGCCGTGTCGTCAGCCGGAACGGCGTCGTGCGTAGTGTTAATGACAGCGTGTAACTAATAAATTAAGAAGAAAGTGAATTGCCTTTTTCACATTTGGCTTTAAATTTATCTTTTAGGTTACAGAACACCACGGCATTATAACTAAAGGCAGCTACCCTTAGCGTGTAATGGAAGCTGGGGCAGCTCACTTGGCCACTTCGGAGGGGCAGTCAGGCTGCGCAGAGGGGTGAGCCGCGAGGAAGGCGGGGTGGTTCTCCAGCTCGCGGTCGATGCGTAGGATTATGGGGAAAGGCTGGAGGTCCACGAGGAATCTGAAAAAAACATGTTTTTTTATCCGTTTCGTGATAGTGCACTAACTGGTGAATTATCTTATCAGTGGAGATGATAGTCAAAAGGCGGTAGTAAATTACGCGATGGCCAGCAGTTTGATGCCAGGAACCTGTATTGGTTGAGCAATTGATTAACGATTCAACACAGGTTCAACTACCGCTTCTGTTAATTACTAGAGGCTAGTGTCTTCTGATTAAGATTTCTCTCAGAGGTTTCTCAGTTCTTTACGAGCTAGGATGTTTCCTAATCCAATTCTTACGTATAGTTAGTCTTTAATTGTACAATATACATAAAGTACTAGTTCTGGTCAGACTTGAACTCGGGACCAGGGGGCTTGTACCGAGTCAGAAAGTTTACTGACTGGGCCACGATGCTCCCTATAATATAAAATTCATATTCCACTTCATTGTTTTCACAAAAACTGTCATATTCGCCTATTTTCATCTTCACTAAACAGGTACTTTTTAAGTTCGGTGGTGTGATATTCAATGGTATGCGCGAGAAGTGGGTTTGCCCTGTTTGATTGAAACACAAGGTTCCGCTCATCAGTCTTGTTAAAATGAACTGTATTGTGTTCTACTTAAAAGCATACCTTCTAGCATTGGCGACTTGCGGCACCAAGCAGCAGTCAGCTAGCGTGACCTCGTCTCCAACGCAGTATTTGCCTGCGCTAGCTGATAGAAGTTTCTCGACTGCGTGGAACCCACGCAAGATCCAGTGCTGGGCCCATTCCTTCGCCTTCTCTTCACCCACGTGGATTAGTACTGCCAGGTTTTGTATAGGCTGGATACCAGAGGCTATTACCTAGAAATATTGATGGCCAATGTACATAGGATAAGTGGACAGAGCGTGCACAGGGCCGCAAGAAATCCGTGGTGCAGGCTTGGCGACTATAACCGTCTTTGGTTATTTATTTATTCAATCAATAACAATAGTTGGCTCACAGTTTACAACCAAAACGCTAACTATCTTAAATAATTGGTCAAGAATACCCTTAGACTAGATACAACAATACATAAGTTATGTATGAACTCAAGATAAGATAACAATCACTTTATTGCACACAAACACAACAGAGTAATTAACAAAGAAGAACATCCTTTGAGAGTCAATGTACAATTTAGGCGGTCTTATTGCTAAAAGCAATCTCTCCCCAATCAATCCCAAGCACAATATGAAAAAGTTTTTTTTTGTCTTAATTCCTCTCCTATTACACCAACATTTGTGACTCAATGAATAAGTAATTTACATCATTAGAAAGTTTATTTTTAACACGTGGTCAACAGTTTTTAAAAAAAGTTACAATGTCACCTAAACAGTCACCCTGTATTTGCCAAAGGCTAAGGCCCAGACTCCACCGGAGCTGAGCGGAGATGTGCGGCGTCGAGCTGTGTTTTCAACAACCAATGGAATTGCGTTATTCACACATGGAGATGTGGAGATGTGATTCTATTGGTTGTTGAAAACACAGCTCGACGCCGCACATCTCCGCTCAGCTCTGGTGGAGTCTGGGCCTAAAACTGAGCTACACTGTATTTTAGTTTTTTTAATTTAAACAAGCTATTGTTTGCAATATACTGCCACCACCTCTTTAAAACCTACACCTAACCTAAACCATATACCTAACCTTCGATCAAATCACATTTATCTCATTCACTATCCTAAAATAAATTGATAACCTGACTGATCTGATAAAAATATTATATCTCATTAAACTAAAATAGGTATGATGATTGAGTTATCTTTAACCTTGGCTTATTTTTTTTAAACCAACTTTTACATAGAATTTAATTTTGCAATTCAATTATTTCACAAATGGATTTGGGAGTGGTAATACAGGAATCGTTGACATTGGTCAAACAGCCGCAAAGCTCAAGATGAACTGGGCTGAACACGTCTGGCTGTGCGGAAGGTCCAGGAGAAAGTGGCGAGATGAACTGAATTCCTGAGAGAGATGGGCCGACATTGGCCTTGGACCATGTGAGGTGGAGACTCGGAGGGGAGGAGGATTCAGATCTAGATTTCAATATTTTGCAATACACCTAGTTACAGGGAGGTGCCCGTAGTGCAGTTGTGACAGTGATTGGTGACGATCGCTATTGTAAAGTAGCACACGCCGGGTCGGAAATGGTGACCACCAAGACAGAAATTTAATGATGTGAATTTCGGGCATCTCCGTGCTTCGGGAGGCACGTGAAGCAGTAGGTCCCGGTTGACGTCGCTAGATGTCAGTCGTTAAGTCTAGTCAGAGGCCTTAGCGCGGCTTGATTACATCTGACATTTAGGTTGCTCACTACCCTTACAACCCTCCAACAGACCGCACTTAGCCCTGTTGGAGTATGGCTCGTTCCACCTCATAGTTGAGGTGAGGCCTGTGCCCAGTAGTGGGACGTATATAGGCCTTTTTTGTTTTTTTATGTTATTATATTACACACCTCACAAATTTCCCTCACTTTTGCCCGTTTAATGCAATCTTTAGGCATGAGTGGCCTCTGAGGTCTAGTTTCCTCCAAGTAGTGCATTATACTAAGAGATTCAACCAATGTATGTCCATCTGCAACAGACATGTAAATTACGCAGTTTATCGAAGCTGTAGACCTACAAAATACTGAGTATGATTACTTATAGTATGTTCATGTTAAGAATGCATTCATTTTTAATTTAATTCCGTTACCCAGACATAAACAAAACCGTTGCGTTTGAAAGAATGTGTTCATGTAAGCACTGTGAACTTGACTTTCTAATTAGGAACGATTTGATTGGTTAGGGTGCGTCCTAGGTCGAAGGACAAGAATAAAATCCCTGCATTCTTAAAGCAGACGGATTGTAGATGACATTCTAAAAGGGACAAAATAAGTTATTCTTACCTATCAACAGTGAAGGCACTTGTTCCATAGGATTGACTTCCCGGTACTCATTGCAATGCTGCTCTCCTTTCTCTATCAGATTCACAGCTTTTGTTTGATATGGAATTTCCTTTAGATTCAACGCAATCCGCACCCTATATGAACATGAGCTTCGCCAGTATGAGTATAACACTGGCTGAAATGGTGAAAAAATATGATTTAAGGACCAAAATGTAAGCTTTAATTTTATAGCATGGTCAATAACATGGCATGACAAGACCAGTATAGCACGCCTTGGGGAAAATCGTCAATAAAATAATGCAAATCAGTTAACTATGAAAAAGTAATAATTTGAACACGAATTTCTATAGGCTGTGCTTTGAAGCTCACCAAATAACCTAAATATTTAAACTCACAGGACATACTGGCTGTAAAATGAAAATTAACAAAGAAAAAATACAGCCAGTTACATAGGTATTTAGAAAAAAAAGGAATATCCTCTTAGTGTGTAAAAAAGTTGCAATGTCTTATTGTATGTACTCTCTCAATAATTGCAATGCAAAAACACTCACCAATTCTTCAACTTTGTCACCCATAGCAATAAATAATTAAAATTTTAGAACTAAGAAAATAAAAATTGACGTCGTTCTTAAGAAAGTTCACGTGGGTAAATGGGTATCACAGACGCAGATACTCAGTTATCTAAATACATGTTTTGATAATAAAAAGTATACCCGGTATGATAGTGTATGTAGGTATGTTTTGAGTAGCTAAATTTATCAACACACGTTATCTACATAATAAGCAGGCGTCCACTGCGCTCATCTTAGCCATAATGGTGTTGTTATCATTATTATTCGTTTTGTTTTCGTTTTTTTTTATTTGTTAGAAAGTTTACTATATTTTCGGAAAGGCAAAAGTTATAAAACTAGACATCTGACATTCCTGGCAACTGATAATGACGTTTGTGATTTTTGCTGTTTCCTACTAATATTTATGCGAAAGTTTGTATGTATAGATGTGCCGTGTTGCTTTACGTATTATTCACGTGTTATTCATGTATTATTGACGTATTTTTCACGTATTATTAATTCACGTAAAAACTACAGAATGAATGCGAATGAAACTTTACCATAATGTAGCTTATATATCTGAATCACACATAGGCTACATTTATAAAGAAATATTACTTTTTGTTTTTCAACTTAAGTCCACGCGGACGAAGTAGCGAGCGGCCGCTAGTTTTTTTTATATTTTTCTCTTCTTAGACCTACTGGTCTTTTCTCACAAATTATGAAACGGCATACCGTTCCATAATCCGGAAAAGGGGTTAAACCAGATAATGTCAATAGATGCCGAATGCTCGCATTAGCGAGGATTCAGCATCAGACAAAAGGTCGTAGCTCAGTACACACATTAGCCTGAGATAATGGATGTTAATGGCTAAACACTGATTTACAGCCATTACCCAGTGCTTGGATGCTTGGGACAAATTCTATTTCCATTTTATGAGACACATAAAATTTGTTCTTTGTGTTTGCTAACAGCACGTTTTAGTAAGTGGAATACTTTTTGTACAAATCAAGTTTTTAGTAAAATGAGATGAAATAAAATAAAATATAGCTTTTACATCTGAATAGAACCTAGGCTACAATTTCTACAAAATACGTCACATGTTTTATTGTTACTTTTGTGAATGCGGACGAAGTCGCGGGCGGCTGCTAGTTTGTTTATATTTTCTCTACTTAGACCTACTTGTATTTTCTCCCAAATTATGAAACGGCATACCGTTTCACAATCCGGAAAAGGGGTTAAACCAGATAATGTCAATAGATGCCGAATGCTCGCATTAGCGAGGATTCAGCATCAGACAAAAGGTCGTAGCTCAGTACACACATTAGCCTAAGATAATGGATGTTAATGGCTAAACACTGATTTACAGCCATTACCCAGTGCTTGGATGCTTGGGACAAATTCTATTTTCATTTTACGAGACACATAAAATGTGTTCTTTGTTTTTGGTAACAGCACGCTTTAGTAAGTGGAATACTTTCTGTACAAATCAAATGAGATCAAAATAAAAGAAAATATACTTTGATGGCAACCGGAAACATCCTGTACAATTGGCTGCCGTAAATATTACTCAAAATGAATCCTTTCAATTAAAAAATAATTTTAAATTCGTCACCATCATGAAAAGTATTTTCGGTATAACTCAAATTGTAACGGATAGGTATTATCCAAAATGGGGTAGGAGTACCCCGAGCCAAAATAATTGTTGTTGTAGTGAACGGAACATTCTTAAACCCATCGTGGTAAGGGTGTAGAAGAAACGCAACACATATAAATAGATTTTAATAAATGTGGAGCATGGTTGCTGTTACTCTTGAACAAAATTCGAAACATTCAAATTTAAACTGTTGGCTTTTTAGATTTTTAGGTTGTTTTTAAAACACCACGAGTGCTTCTTAGGTTGCCATAGCACTAAACTATAGTTGTCCTAAGAGTTTTTTTTAACTTAGCATGGTAAGCTCATACCTCAGGACTAACTGTGACAAAAATTAAAACCGTACATACTTCGATTATTAAACAAAGTTTCCGCTAGCATCAAAACATTTGTATTTAAAAAGTGGAAGAAGGAATAAAATATACTTCAGCCTACGGAATCTTGAAAATTAAGTCAGAAATATTATCTTGTTGCCGTTGTTTTTTATTCCATCCCAATATTGGTTTCAGCATCATTATAACAACGCAACGACCGTAACAAGTATAAGAACAACCCGTCTCATACCCAAAATAATCATTATAACAGGCACTTTCCCTCTATCCCGGCCAACCGGAACTATTTTCCCTAATAGAATAAATTCACCATCAGTTGGGCCGACATTTACGTGTGTTCAACCCCGGGGGATGTTAAATGTATTGTCAAATAAAAATACAAATTGATAGAACCCTCTTGGGCTCGGTTTCTGAGCACGGAGGTGTTGATTGCAAATAGCGATGGGGTAACTAAACAAATTCGCAACGATATTTCTGTGGAATAATAGATGGAGAATGTTCGATACAAATAAATATTTGAAGATAAGTACAGATAAGATAGATTCTCTCTAGATCTACCGGGTGCGGCAATTGAACTGTCCGCCTCCTTGTAACTATATTAAAATTTGAACTACTGAATCGAACGCGGCGAAAATTTGAAAATATTATCTGTGACACATTATCTATGTTACTTCAAAACTATTCGGTCGTGAGAAGAAACGTTCCAATTTTAAAATAATGGATTTAAAACGCAATTCAGTGATTGCTCTTTATTTGGAGGGAAAATCGAACATCGACATTCGTCGAGCGCCACCAAATCTTCAATTGAACGAAAAATTTGTGCGTCGTACTATCCAAAGATTTAACGAGACTGGCAGTGTTAAGAAACGCTACGGGGGCGGTCGACGCCGTACTGCAACGGCGCCAGCAGTTGTCGAAAAGGTGCGACATCGTTTACGCAGAAATCCAGAGCGCTCAGCAAATCAGCTCGCCCAGGATCTTAAGGTGAGCGACCGCAGCGTTCGTCGTATATTAAAGGAAAAGCTTAAGGTTAAACCATTAAAAAAAAAACCTTTCGCAAGAACTCACTGCTTTGCAAAAGAGCAAACGGCTGGCTCGATCAAAGGAGCTGATTCGCTTGCTCGACACTGGCGAGCTTCCCAACTTGGTATTTTCAGATGAGAAAACTTTCTGTGTTGAGCAGTTTCTTAACAAACAAAATGACCGAGTGTGGTTGAAAGGACGTGTCAGCGATCATTCAGATGAACTGAGAGTCACTCGACGACAAGGAGCCGACCAAATCATGGTATGGGCGGCGGTGTCCGAAAAAGGACGTTCTCCGCTTGTTTTTCTCCCAATGGGTCGCAACCAAGCCAAGATAAATCAACAAATCTATCAAAATAAAGTCTTAAAAACAGGATTAATACCGTGGGCACACAAGACATTTGGTTCGGAGCGTTGGACGTTCCAGCAAGACTCGGCGCCATCGCACAGAGCAACTGGGACGCAAAATTTGTTAAAAGCGAACGTTCCTGTGCTGATCGACCGAGATATGTGGCCGTCGTCTTCGCCCGACTTAAACCCTCTAGACTTTTGTATTTGGGGTGTTTTACAAGCGAAGGCCTGTGCTAAAAAACACACATCAGTGGAGGCGCTCAAAACTACTCTTACACGAGAATGGAACCGTTTAAATGACGACGTTATTCGAGCAGCCTGCGCTTCATTCAGAAAGAGACTCAAGCTTGTAGTGCAGGCTAAAGGCAGTTGTATTCCATTAGAATAAATAAGAATAAAATTTTAGACGTTTTATTTTCATATGTAAAAAATATATTAATAAATATTCAAAGTAAATAAAAATATTTATTTTTTTAATATGGACAGTTCAATTGCCGCACCCGGTAGATTTTATCTGTCTGTCTTGTAGCTACTTGTTAAGCTTATCTGAATGAATGCTTATCTTTTTTTTGTTCGAAGTTCATTGTTATCATTTTGAAAAGAGTTGCTGCGGGATTTCAAGCTGGTTTTTCACACTTATTAATATGGGTTCTGTATTTTGTGGCATTTCATCTAGTGCTGTCTATCCCTAAACTAGGCAAAGCTTTCACTATGACATACTTGACAACAGATAAATATACTTCAATAGATACAGACATGTTCATGTCACAAATGTCCCAACTTCTTAAGCGTTAAACCGAATCAGTATATTTTTTTTGTTGAATATTTTTTCCTTGAACGTGACGATTTCAAAGTATCATGACAGTTTTTGTGAAAAATGCTTAGAACACCGCAAAAAACAAATATCTTCTACATTTTTAAGTTGTTCTTATCGACTTACGACATTTCGACAAAATACGTACGAACGCAATTGGAAGTTTATCTTCCTGAGTTATTATTCAAAAACCAGCAACACATTTGCCGTACCTTTACATGAGATATTGGAGTTTGAGTTGTGGTATTCAATGCATTTCTTCGTTATCCCATACAGAATCCATCAGGTGTGAGGTGACCTCTCACGCCTCTGCCTGTATAATCGCCACTCCGCTACCTCTTGTCATACCCTCCTCAAACCTTCGCTATTTGCTTTGAGATATTCCCAAAAATTGCCATCTTTAATGCCTTGACGGCCTTTCAAATAGACCTTTACGGAGTTTTTTTGATAGTGTCAATATTCCTTTCCTTTTTAGGTTTGTTAGACGTTGCTTCTAGTTTCTTCAGAATTTACACAAAAAATATTACTTACAGAGAGATGAATTGTTTGAAGTTAAAAAGTCTCCAATTAAAAATAATATAATAATAAATAATAATATTCCAAATGATTTGGGCACTATAATTTTCACAATGATGTTGAGTCTCAATAACAAACATGGACAGCATAATCAGTTAAAAGGCTGTTTATTATTTTTTTTCACAGAGCTTGGGCTTTGTTTGATTAAACTTGTAACGATGCCATTTCTTTTCAGCCTCGTGGACGTTACAACCTCCACGGTGGCTGAAAACTTCGTAGTAGCTTAACCCTACATCAAAATATAAAGTATCTGTCCTTTTGAAATTTGAATTTAAATTTCGTTCCGTATGTCTGCGGAGCTTTTATTTTTGGGAGTCTTACAAAAATCTTCGAAAGATCAACATCATCACAGATTTCTTCATATTTTGAAAATCCGTTTATTTCTACTCATTCATCCTTACTAAATTATCGTGAATATCTATTGTGATACCTAAGTGTTGGATAACTAAATAAAAAACAATAAGCAAGTCTCGGAATGTGATTTTTATTGAAATAACTTATACGACGAGTGCCGGTCTTCCCTGGCCCTTAGTAGGCTGAAGACGGCAGGAGGAGCCGCCACACTTGCCCCACCGACTCTCTAGCGGTACTACCCCGCTACAAACTTAAAGGAGAAATATACGTTCTTCGCGAATTGGGAAACTTCCACATGAAAATAACGTATGAATGACATGCACGTAAACGAGTCGCTGTCCTATTGGCTCGAAAAGAGGTCCATTGGACCTGATTTTGTAAGCCTACGCGCGGTATGCGGCCGATGTAAATGTTCTCTTTATATTTTAATCAAAGGGCAGAAGTGACACTTTGAGGTTTGGAGTTTTAAGTGATAGCTTGAGTCTTGTTGATTTTGGCTGTGGCTGTGGGCTGTGCCCATTAGAAAAAAAATACCTGTTTTATTCATAGACAGAGATTATACTGCGTAATATTTTTTGTGTCCTCAATGCATAAACTTGTAATCAAATCTTTTGTCTTAGATAGGTCTTTTTTATCTCTCTCACCCTCATCGGTAATGAAACTTATAAGCAAATAGCAGTCCTATATAATTAACAAATAAAGCGATAGATTTTCGGCGATGAATTACAGTGGTTATTTCAAAGTCGGTTTTAGCCATTCAACTACGACCCCGAAACATTTCAATGCGGACGTGATTCATATCACGCAAAGGGTTCAATACAAAGAGCAATAATTCAATATTAATAACCATATTTTTCCCTTTGATGCTATAAATCGGAGAGCAGAGGGTAAATGCCTGACCATTTCTTTGACAAACGGTTCCGCGGAAACCAACTACATAGATATACATATATGTCAACGTAATAATGTAATCATCGTTAGATTACAATCTAGCTAAATAATAAACTCTCGATGAATTGCTGCAAAATCTGTACTTAAACGATTTATCGCATTATTTTTCGACAATTTATATTTTACTTGTATGTGTTTACAAACTTTCGCATTTATAATATTAGTAGGATCTGACAAACAGTTGGTTTTCTGGTTTAAACAGAAAATACCACGAAAGATTAAAGCATGAGTTGCGCGTTGTTTTACCTCCTATTAGAATCGGTTTTGCCACCGGTCTAGTAATTGAGCAGGCAGTTCCACCAACACAAATCCATGGGCATGCACAGCAAACAAATCATCAAAACTTTACGATTTATAATATCCGCCAATTTCTGTCTCTAGATATCAGTCGTTATTTTTCAAATAAAATATTCTTTAAAATTGATATAAATGTCTTAAATTTTAATTGAAATCTATAAAGATAAAATTACAATTCATAAAAACAAAATTTAATAGAACGCGCTGAAAGCTCGTGCTTCAATATGGATCGTGCCATCCCATAGTTGATGGGGAAAATAACTTTCTTTTTACAAGCAATATCTACATAATTACTTCAATTATACTGAGGATTGTTCATTACCTTCTGTAAAAAACAAATTAAGGATCCTTTTAACACCAGAAGGTGAATAATTAATGATAGCAGTAATGACAAAGTGAGTTAAGGGTTGGGTCTTATTTTAACCGGAATATACGCTCTTTGTTATGAGAAAAATTAAGAAATATTACGTTAAGTAAGAAATTAAGCTCAAATTGCAGGACTATTTGTGTCTATTACTTGCAACTGCTGACTGCGCACTGGCATTAAGGGCATTTTTTTTTAAGATAATAATATTAAGTCAGGCACAGATGCTAAAGTGCTAGTCAAAAACATATGTATGGTATCATGGATGTATAAATTAATAAATTAATGTTGATGTTTCGTGGAGTATTTGGAAAAAAACATGGCCAAAAGTTTATACCTAGGTAGTCAAAAACCCAGAATCGAATAAATTTGAATAAACAGATTGACCATGCTTTTCGAGCACTGGCAAAAAACTGTCAGTTCACATTCGCTGCAAAACAAAGACAGCATTTTGGGCAATAAAGATGTTTAACTTGACAGTTTTTTTTCACAAAATTAAGGAAAGGGCCCACAGATAGTCTTTGTTTAGTGACGAACGTAAATCATTTGTTTGTAATGCATTAGTGAACTATACTACGCACGCCGAATGATGATCCCTATGACAGTTCGTTAGCGCTTAACATTGTACTGACGTCCTGTCACAACAAATCCTTTAGAAGTCCATTAAAAAATCGAAAAAATCATAACTGCGTACATTTGTAAATTATAAAAATGAATATTAAGAAATTATTACGTAATGTTCGTAAATAGTTGAGAAAAACTCAATGCAAATGTACATGGTACGTGCTGCAAAAGTTACGTCGTCAAGCTGTTATCGACTAAGAAGGGACACATCGATAAACAAAATATCGAAAATTTGTTGGAAAATGTAACAAATGCTTTGAGTTTGTATTTTATTTATATCAATCTGAATCTAATACAGGGTCAAGTGGATCTTCAAAATACGGTAGGTCCTTGGCCTCCTTTTAAATATTTTTCCATGAAGCTGGCAATTATGGATTCTTTAAAATTCAATTTAAAAAGAATTCTTAACTGTTTAAATTATGCAATTTGAATAAAATTTAAAATATAAGTAAATAAAATAAAATAAGGCTGTTACTTTTTCATCTAAGTGTTTTATGTCCATCAATGCGCGTAATCTTTTACTCAAAATAAATAATTATTGCTTCATATCGATGGTGTAGTTCACAATTGTCTTAAGTGCACTTTTTAACTTTTTAATTTTATTCCTGCCTAAGGAACTAGACTATATTCTCTACCGTTCGCACTTACCCGATTTCCATAATTCCATCTCTTTCTATTGAAAACTTTGTGTCAAACTAAGCATCAATTCGTGTTCATAAATACTAACGACCATTAGTTCGAAAAATCTGTGTCACATCTACTATAAGTGGCATAAAAGATTTTGAGCATGGTAAAATGAAAGTTTAAGTGCAGTTGATATAAAAATAATATAATGAAATGAATTATTTTGAGTGCACAAATATTCTAAGTAGCTATAATATAAAAAAAAAACTCTGCTTGAAGTTGAATTGTATAAGCACAAATCGACTAAGCGCACTAAATCTATGTTTTATTAAAAAAGTACAAATTTTTAGTGTGGTAATGTCAGTTACGGTTTTTGTGCTCTTTATTATTATTTTGGCGCGTAATTAGCGTTCGTAGAGCGTAGATCCTCTGTGAAAGCCAATTGGCGAATGAAGCTAGGTAGGCTAGTTTAGTGGCGTTCTTGCTCAGCTCGCATCGTTCTTACGGGGCGAGCGGGGCGGGTGTGTAGGTACTAGTGTGCAGTATTATTCTTTATTGGCAACATTGCGACAACTGGACTGCTAATGCGCCCGCGCCCGCCAGAACAGTAGCAACGGGTTCTTTAACGAATATACCGAGTAAAAATTGCATGCTTATTTGTATGGCGTATTCAAATGTTTCGTTAAGGTCGTGAACTTGTAGAATTAGTAGGAACAAAATGGCGAATAAAGAAACCACCGCAAAATGTGTTTTCAGCTGTAGTGGACCCAAAACTGGGTGGTGGACTGATAAGTTATACAATATCAGTTTAAAAAAGAAATGACTTCTCCGTAAATTGACAAAATTACAGTAGTTTTGTATAAGACACGCGCACTTAGTACTTATGTGCTTAAAGATAAACTAATCACTGGCAACAACTGAATGCACTTATTATGTTTTTGCATCAATTTAAGTGCTGTTAATGCATTCGGTTACCTACGCTCTTTTTGGTTTCATCATCATCATCATTAAGTGCCACATGAAGTCCACTGCTGAACAATGGCTTTCCCCATAGATTTCCATACATAGCCACCAGTTGTAGACAGCCTGCACCCACAAAAATCTAGCGACCTTTATTAGGTTGTCAATCCAACTTGCTGGTGGACGCCACACACTGTGTTTGCCCTCAAATACTCTTCAACCTAGAATTTTTGGATCCCAGTGACAATTAGTTCCTCGCACTATGTGCCCCGCCCACTGCCACTTTAACCTGCTAATCCGCTGGGCCACGTCAGCGACTCCAGCTCTTCTACGATTCTGGTCATTTCTGACTCGATTTCGTAGTGTAATAGTTAGCTTAGCCTTCTCCATAGCACGTTGGGTGACTTTGACGCCCATAATAGGTATGTGGGTCCATAATTACTTAATCAAATCACTGAACACAGTGATTATACACCTTCGTATTTAGGCAAAGAGGTATGTTGGAAAAGAAAACATGACGCTATGCGAAAACACAACACTGCCCACTTATTGAGAAACACGATTGAAGTTCTCGAGCAAGTTGCCAAGCTCTTCCAACGATTCTGCCACGACCACTGTGTTGTCGACAACTCGGGTGAGTGATATATCGACCAGTTATGTTGATGACCAAGTCCTTGTCATTCCAGGAGCTTGAAGACTTCTTATAATGCGGTCGTAAACAGTTCCGAAGAAATAACGTCCCCTGTCTTAACACTCCTCGTGCTCTGCTCCTGTACTTGGACTGGACATTCGCGTATGTGCACTTTAGCACTTCAATGTATCTCCCTATAGTCAATGTAGCAACACTGGAGACACTGCAGCATTGCTCAAGTCTCGACTAAATCGAATGCTTTCTCATTGTCCAACGGTTAGCGTTGGACAATGCCAAAAAGTGGCAGATAATACTCCTCAGATTTCTGTTAATAATCTTCCCGCATCTTGGGAAGATATTGTTTTTAAAGAACAGCGCCACTTAGCTTCTGTTCCATGCCTTTGACGTTACCTCCTCGAACAACACGGATAGCCTTTGAACTCTGAGAACCGGCTTTTCGCCTGCCTTCAGAAATTCAGCAGTAATTCTCTCATCGCCTATCGCTTTGTAGCTCTTGAGCTGTTTGAGAGGTATTTTAATCTCGTAGAGGCTGTTGTCTTGGATGTCTAGTACAGTGTCGTGTTCGGCTCTGGGATCTTCGGCTGTACTAGTACCGGATTTGGCGATCGAGGTATATACTTTACCCGTAGAATCTTTCAACACCCCTTAATACTGCTTCTATCGTCGATGCCACACTGACAACCCAATAGACTTGTCTTTTGTGAACACTTTTGTTCCGTTCGATCGTCTCTTAAGGACGATTGGTTATCAAACTCACGGATGTCGTGTTGCAAGGACTTCCAGATACTCTATTGAGTAGTCGTTAGTTTATAGCATCATCGGACGTCTGCAGTAACAGAGACCGACACTCAGCCATTAGTTCGGAGGTGTGGGTCGCAAGTTTTTGCGGTTTGTTTTGACGACCAGCCTTATAAAAGCTGGATCCAACCGCATGGCGCAGTGATTAGCCATCTCAAGTTGAAAGCTCTCGGGGTTTTCGATATGGGCGCGAGTAGGTTGGAGCGTAGACTCCGTTCCAGCTTGACGTTAAAATTCAATGTGCCTCGCACCCAGGTGAAATGGTAGAGCCGTCCTGCTACTGAACCAACAGTTACCATAGATCATCTATGATAACTGCCAGTTTTCACCCTGTTGATCACTTAGACTCATACAGGTCCATTTCTTTTGAGGTGGCTTCTGGAAACATGGGTTCAACAAACCCACGAACCCACCTAGGCTCTGCCCCCTGAGGTTCTCTATAACCCTAACTCCCACTTTCGACGTACAATCCCCTCTCTTGCCAAGATTTGGCCACAGCTGGAATCAGAAATAGCAGGGCCGCCGGAGACTTATGAGTCCAGTTTTGTTTGTATCAAACTACTGTTCTCAAGGAACTAAGAAAAAAAAACTTTTAGATTAACGTGCAGGAAGAAATTGCCGTTTTTTTATGATCCAAGGTAACTCCAAACCTAATTTTGTCATAATCGGTGTAATCTTTCCCGCGTGAAAGAGACATTCAGAACAAAGAAACAATCACGTTTTTAAAATTAATGTGATTGTAAGTTTTGAGAGCTGAATTTCAGGAAAATTTCAAATAGGTTCCAGACTAGCTCGTAGCCTTATAAAATGAATGGAACCCTCAGTGGGCGAGTTCAGCTCACACTTGTCCGGATTTTGAATGTATTAAAAAAACTAAGTACTAGTTTGTTTAGATATCTGAGTGCACAAATGTACTAAATGGGGGGGTTAGTTAGCTAATTTGCTTATTTTATAGTTAAAACGGCCTATGATTGGTAAGGTTTATACTTTAATAAAGAGACAAAGAATAAGTCTAATACAAACATGCCAACTTATTATGAAAGTCAAAACACTGCCTGTGCTATACATGTCTCAACTTTCAAAATGCTCTCCTGTAAAATCAACATTTTGTAGTTAGCACAATTGTGAACTACACCATCGATATGTTGGATGACCTGGCTGAATGACATGACATTTGCCTAAAAAAAAGTATTTTATCGAAATTGTTTGAAATTGTTTCGCATCACTAATACAACTGTCAGTTGAAACGTCATAGGGATCATCATTCGGCGTGCGAACTATAAGAATGGGTGATTATTAAAAAAAGAACAATTGAATATTGTTCAAGTGATACGAATTGTCATTCACTATCCGCAAGAAAATTAATCATTAGATAAATAAATAACATTAATATAAAGGCAAATCTGGCTGATTTACACTGACCTTTTTTTGTAAAGGTGAATCCTTTTACGAACATCCTGCTATAAGTGTCTAAGTGTTTTGGTTACATTATAATCGAAATACTGAAATTCATGTAAGTTTACAAGTCATAAATTTACTGTAATAAATAAGCTACAAATTTGTCAATTTCTTAGCTAAAGCGTGTGTGTGCCATAAACTGTACGGCCAAGTAGTGGCACCAAACTCAAGTGAGTTTGTCAAGTGTGGTTTTGGTTGAATAGTTTACAACGAAACCCTTGGTTATTCCCATACTCATAACTCAGGCGTTAAAGTGTTTCTATTATTTATATAAACTAGCTTACATTTAGATAAAATAACTTTTGTTGAGGCAAAATTCGTTTGTCGGGAATGGTGGTTCCAGTCGTAACAAAGAGGCAATATGCAAAATTCGGCCGCTGTGAATTATGGTGTAAAAGCTATTGCTGTATACCTATACCTATTTGTTGTTGTATCTAGTGCATTGCATAGTGGTGAAAGTAAGGTTATATCAAGATAGTGTAACCATAAGCAACCCTTACGAGTGTATGTGTCACTTTTAGTTATATACTTTAGGTAATTGACGTTCGCGAACTTTGTGTTCAGCGTCAAAGTGTTTTGCAATTGTTTACGGTATCAATCAATGATATCATAAAAAAAGAGGTAGATAGGTAGGTGCGAAGTCAAAAATTGTCCCCTAGCGTACGTAGGTACCTATACAATTTTCGCGTTTAAACAAGATAGTATGATTATTTACTAGAGCGTAAACAAGACACATGTTCAAACTGTCAATGCTTTGCTCAGGTGCACGATCGTTCTGATTTAGGGTGCCACTTTCTTAGCACAAGTAACCTGTCTACCTCTTTTTATTATAATATCATTGGTATCAATACATAAACACTAACGATTTTGAATTTGGTAGGAGTGTTGTTTCTCGGATTTTTTTTTAACCTCATACATTTAAACTTACTTGAGGTCACGCTCATAATGTTTATCCGTTAGATTCTAATTTGCATAAATAAAATTGGTAATGATGACTGCGTCGCCTGTCACCTGTTATCAGAGTCTGAGTGAGAACCGACAACTGATGAAACCAAGATCTACAGGCTTAATTGCTTGATTTAAAAAACAAATGAAAGGCATATTCTTATAATTAAGATTGTTAATTTCATAGACAGGGAAAGTTCTTAACATTCTAGTGTAAGTAAAAACTCTGAAGTTAACAGCAGAATATCGCTTAATTTTAAGATTCGTTCCCAAGTCATTCGAAAAGTTATAGTAGTGTTCTTGTTAACATACATACAGTACGTTCTCAAATGACTGAACTTCGTGTTAAGTTCAAAAGCCATAAATTTGCTATAATAAAGATCTCAAACTTGACACTTCTTATAAACAACAAAAACTGCTAGAGAGGCGAAGACACTTAAGATGCTAATACAACGAGACCCTTGTTTTTTGTTTCACATGATCATAAATTAGATCATAATAGGTTCCAATGTTTTAACTGCTTAGCTCGCATTATGCATTAGGAAACTTTTGAGGTCAGTCAGGATCTGCTCGTCGGGAAGAGTAGTTAAAAGCATAAGAACGTATTTCTTAACGGTAGTGGTAACTAGTACTGAAAGTGAAGTGAACTCATGTTGGGAGAGCTGGATTTGTGTTATGCATTTTTTTATAACTTAAGTGTTAGAGTAGAGTCAAAATAGTGAATCAAGACTGAGAGCATTAGCAGGTCAGACATTTCCGGTATATCTAAGGGGCTTAGGAATATTTTACAATTCGACTGGCACAGTGGTTGCTTGCACCGGTTGAGACTTTTGATGTTCGTGGGTTCAATTCCCACAGTTGTTGTATCAAATGGTTCAGGTACTTTGTAGGATAACATTTCATAGTTAATGTAAGAGTGTAACATGTGTGTGCCTACTCATTATCACTTTGAAGAGGCTTTGCGAGAAGATAATGCGCTATGAAAAAGCGGATATATGTTCATAAAAAAATGCTTGAATAAATAGATACATAACTTACCAGTAAGCTACATTACAATTTGGTAGACTAAGGATACGGCACTACTCCTGACACTCACGCACAAAAATCGAATGGTTAAGGATAAAGTGGAATAACATTTTTTTGGTTGTTAATAAAACTTATTTATCGATCGCTAAGGGCCGCATTCAAAGACATCAAGTCAAGTTATTAATTCATTGGTCCTAAAATTGAATGTTGAAAAAGTTTTTAGAACTTTTTAGAATGCCTAATTTTGACACTGAACCGGTATCTTTTATAGATTACTCCGACTGCCGAATCTTAAACCCTGTTTTAGGGCCAATTTCTTTCCTTAGCTTCAGCAGTTTTTTATTAAGCTAACTGAAGGTATTTATTTTGTCCTTAAATTCATGTTAATCGTAAAAAAAATATCTCTTGCAAATTTAGTGATTATTCTTGACATAATATTCAATGAGCTAATGATATTTAATGTAGTTTCTAAAATGCGTTCGGTTTTTAACAGTTTTATTTTGATTGTTTTCAGGTGTATTGGGAGTGGAACCCAGCCATTGAAAACTATATCGGGCGAGTGAAAAGTGAATAAAGTGAAAGTGACACAACGTTAGTTTTATCTTTTTTTAACTGACTTTAATTGGAACAGTTATTGTTATTTGTGTGAGTTTTAACTGTGAAAAAAAACTTGTATAGTGACGTGAGGAAAATAAATCCATACTACCAAAATGCTAAGAAAAAAAACACAAGCACTGTCTGCGCCTACAGAAAAAAGAAGAAAATCTTTCTTTCAACATCATATTTCAAAAATCATCCGTGAAACAGTTTATCCACTTCATCATCAAATCAACCAGCTAAAAGAACAAATTAAGTCCGAATCCCTTGAAGGTTCAAGCAGTGGGATCGGTGATGAAAATAACCAAAGCAACACCTCAGTTTGTTGTGCCCACAGTACTGCAGCTGCACCACTAGTCCCAATACCCTGTGTAACGCCTATTTTTAATGCACCCTTTCCGACCAATCTAGAAAAACCAAGATATCCCGGAAACGGCAAACATCCTGTGACTTTCATTGAAGACCTAACTATTTACATAATGAACATTCCTGCAGGAAGTGCTAATCTTATTGGCTTGATTATTGATTGTCTAGAAGATGACACCCGACATTGGGCAATGATTTATAAAGAACGATGGACGCAGTTTGACGATTTCAAGAAGGATTTTCTGGACACCTATTGGAGTGATGCTGAGCAAAATGATTTTAGAATGAGAATTCTTTACAATACTTGGGATAGTACGAAATGTTCTATGTTTGTACACTTTATAACACTCTGTGGGCAGGCAAAAATGCTGACTTTTCCTATTCACGAGGAACAACTTATTGGTGACATTATGCGTCATTTTCCACTGGATGTGCAGTATGCTTGGAGCACATCCGAGTCAAATTCAATATTTGAAGCTGCCGAATTTCTTCGTAAAATAGATGCTATTAACATACGGAGAATTAATCATTCACGCCTTGTGTTCAGGTCTGAAAATCAGCAAAATCCTACAGCTACAACATCCTCAAGGCAAATAATCCCAAACATGAATAATTTCAGGCTACGAAGATTTCAGCAAACCAATTCTTGTGACCAGACAACCCAAACTATAGAAAACCCTCGAAACTCCATCATAGCAGAACAATTAGGTGATTTAGTGATGGTGGATTTGTACGGTCCTTTACGTAAAGGTAAATTTGGAAAGGGTTACATTTTAGTAATACAAGACTCATTCAGTATGTTTATTAAACTGTATGATTTAACTGAAGTCTCTTTACAAGAAGTTGTAAGCAAATTAAAACAATTTACTGAAACAATTAAACCAAAAGCCGTTATAACTGATAACGTTGATCCGTTCAGTAGTAATGAGTGGAGAAACGCATTGGAAGGTATGAGTATCAATAGCATTTACAATTCAGCAAGTAATCCTGGATCAAACTCGGCAGAAGGAGTAAATAAAGAATTAGGAAAGTTGTTCGCAAAATGCTGTCGTAGAAATCATGAATCTTGGGCAACTATACTGAACGAAATTGAAACTCTATATAACAGCGCATATCACGAGAGCACAGGATTAACTCCGAATGAAATTTTCAACAGAGACTGTGATAATAAACCTCAAATGATAATTGATGGCCCAGTTTAAAAAAAACACCGAAGAATTCACTTATGAATAATACCTTTTTATTTACATGCACAAACATTATCAAGTGTATTTATTCTAACTCTATAATCATACTTATTGTATACTAGTCCGCGTGGACTTAAGTTAAAATACCTAAAGTAATACACACATCAAAAGTGTCTAGGGATATCTCAAGCATTTTCATACCAAGTATAGCTATTGGGGAGGCTGTAAAAATTAAAATATTGATACCAACGTAGAAATTTTTAGGACACAGAAACTGCTATATCTGCCCTTTCAGATTGTATAAAGAAATTCATTGTGGTAGCATTATTGTACAATCGTAAGGACGTTAAAAAAAAGACAGATTTTTCTTTTAAAAGGTATCAAAATTTTAGCTAAATCAAAGATATTAGATAATGCTCAGCATTATCTTAGAATAACTCGAGGAAACAGGCATAAGATAAAGGTTAAGAATATTACAGAAAAAACGTTTGATTTTGCTAAAATTTTGAAACCTTTTAAAAGAAAAATCTGTCTTTTTTTAACGTCCTTACGATTGTACAATAATGCTACCACAATGAATTTCTTTATACAATCTGAAAGGGCAGATATAGCAGTTTCTGTGTCCTAAAAATTTCTACGTTGGTATCAATATTTTAATTTTTACAGCCTCCCCAATAGCTATACTTTGTATGAAAATGCTTGAGATATCCCTAGACACTTTTGATGTGTGTATTTCTTTATAAATTGTAACCAAAGTGCGATTCAGATGTTTAAGCTACATTGTTGTAAAGTTTCATCAAAATCCATTCAGTAGTTTTATCGTGAAAGAGTAACACGGCACATCCACACATACAAACTTTCGCATTTATAATATGAGTAGGATGTGGCTTGATTTTCAATAGTCAGTTAAAACTTATTTGACGAATAATTATAACTTGGAAAAATAAAATGATAAATGTCAAAATATATTATTGCTAAAGCCTTTTATTACTTTCACTTCGACACACATTTTGAAATCAGTCGAGTTGTATTTAAGTCGACCGATCTTTATCTGTGTACTGAAATACCTATTTGCCCGTTTTTACTTATTTTTACTCTTTAACATTTTTCTTGTTTTGAAATTACTGGGTATCCATCAAATATCATTGAATCAAGTAGTGCCAAGTTATGGACGCCGTCTAGTTGTTGTTAAGATTAAGGACTTTAGGACATAGGATATAGGTTTTAAGTTTATTTTTTACCAACTCGCCCTTGTTCAAATTCGCTGTAGAAAGTTCCACAGCTGATTTGGTTAATGTTTTGGTCGGTTCTAGAGTAATATATTTTAGGTAAAACTTTTTTGAACAAATAAAGCTTGCAAAGTTGTCAGTAGTTGCAGTATGAATGTCAGTAAACGTGTCATTTTTTTTTAACAAAATAGCTCATTTGTCAACACATGGAAGATACAATGGGCATTTTTTCAAGTGAGTTTTTGTCACGAAACCGGACACGAAAGTAACCTTTTTTTGTTTTAAGATATTACTGTATTATTGTGTAGTATTAAGTTACTCATTTTGTTACTCATGTAAGCGCCATAAGGCTAAAATCATTGGCGATGTCTTTTAGCTTTGTAGTTTTTTTGTACGTTCTATTAAATCAATAAATTATTTTTCTTTATTAATTTTTTTTCATTTAAAAAGATCAAGTTTTGCTTTTTGTAATCTCTTTGTTTCAATGTATCACTTACCAGTCACACCCCCCGATTCACAAACGCCAATCCACGCTAAGCACGCGCTCACGCTCATGCTGTCCCGTAAAATCTCAATAGAACTGACTATACTTCTGAGGGATGCTCAACGTTGATTTACGTTTGTGAATTCAGCAGCGGACAGGCATTCAGTATCAGATTTTGTTTGATTCCCTTCGTTTGAATTATTATCATTTACCAGTCACCGACTCCGTCACCGAGTCTCCCTTATCTGATTAATATTCTTCTAACGAAAAATAAACATACTTGAAATTGCACAATTGAAATAAATACTTAATGATCACAAGAAGGTTAAAGAAATTCGAACTATTACTGAAATAAATCATACCTTTAATGTTATTAGTGAGCCCTGCTATCCAATTTCGGTCTTTAATGATCGGTGATAAGTTTTTTATTACTTTGCAGCGAAGACAATGGCTTGAAGATTTATTCTTTCCCCTTCCTATAGTCGCCGCGTGACATTATACTCGTGTTATTTCCACAGAATGCCTGATAAATTTTATGATACATGGCTGGGTAATGTACCAGAGGGGGTATCATGTTTTCCGCATAAACAAGTGGTGTTTTGTACAGTTACCTTGATAAATGCTTTGACGTTTCCGAGTAATTTACTTAAGTTCCTGTAATTTTTAAAGAATGTTATTCAGAACAACAGTCTTTATGAGGAGGTGTGGATGACTCTGTGATCAATTTAATGATGACTTTTCAGATTCTAGTAGACTTGTCCCCGAATTCACAAACGCAAATCCACGTTGAGCATCCCTCAGCAGTATAGCTATCCCATTCAGTTATATATACATTTTACGGGACAGCATAACCGTGAGCGCGTACTTAGCGTTGATTGACGTTTGTGGATTCGGGGGTTAAAGTACCAGTTTTTGATATTTTTTTCAAGTCCGACATAATATTGGCCTATCGGTGGTCAGAGATTTAGATTAGACATTTATTCATACAACAGTAAGAATTCTAACAGAATTTGAAATGACAATTTTTATAAAACTACATACTTTTGATATAAATTGCTAACAGCAACTAAGTTTTGCGTTTTATACTGTACGCAAACTAAACCAAGACCTATGTGCAATATTTTGCGTCCAGCTCTCTTACCGTCGATGTTTTCGAACATTGCGCACACACGAAGTTCGCCAAAATAGTATTTCCGCTAATTCAGAAAGTACTGCTTCTCCAAATTTCATCGGCCCGTAGGGCGAGATCAAATTTAGATAAAGACTGATACAAGACTTGGCGTTCACTGTACATCTTACCATGCAAATTTATGCAAAGCACGAAAGTCGATACGCGGTCTCTTGATAAAACAGGACTAGCATCTTGCTGTAAGTACATGTCTTTTAGGGGCGTATTGTACTGGGATGATCAAATCTGTCAATAGGTTGTTGAACATGGAAGGCGTTCTTGTAATAGCATTGTCACAGTCACTGGTCATAACCAGTCATCATCATCATCATCATCAGCCTTTTGTAGTCCACTGTTGAACATAGGCCTCTCCTTTTGCACGCCACTGTACTCGATCTTCGGCTGCTCGTATCCAGCTCCTGCCAGCCATCCTGCGCAGATCATCACTCCACCTTGCCTGAAGACGTCCTACACTACGCTTGCCGAGACGCGGTCTCCACTCAAGAACTACTTTACTCCAACGCTTGTCGCTTCTACGGCTAACATGGCCAACCCTCTTGATAAAACAGGACTAGCATCTTGCTGTAAGTACATGTCTTTTAGGGGCGTATTGTACTGGGATGATCAAACACACGGAACACAAGGAATCTGAGGTGCCCGTGGCGCAGTTGTGACAGTGATCGGCCACGATCGCTGTTGTACAGCACCGCACGCCGGGTCGGAAACTGGATGGGTGACCACCCTGACCGAAATTTAGTGATGTGGGTCCCGGTTGACGTCGCCAGATGTCAGTCGTTAAGCCTAGTCAGAGGCCTTACTTGATAACATCTGACAATAAGGTTACTCACTAACCTTACACCCCTCCAACAACCCGCACTGAGCCCGCGTGTTGGAGTATGGCTTGTTCCACCTCATAGTTGAGGTGAGGCCTGTGCCCAGCAGTGGGACGTATATAGGCCGTTTATGATCAAATCTGTCAATGGGTTGTGGAACATGGAAGGTGTTATTGTAATAGCATTGTTACCGTCACTGGTCATAACTAGTGCCAGCACGGTAACTGCACGGCTTCGATTCAGCAATTACCATTCAAATTTGAACCTTAAGTTGTAAGCACGCGAGCTGTGAGTTGAGACTTGTGTTATAGTATACCACTCACAACTTAATGCCCAAATTTTAATGGCAAGATATTTGCTGGGTCGCAGCCGTGCAGTTGTGGTGCCGGCATAATAGGCTGTGAGCTTTTATCACAAGTTGTAACAACGGGTAAGCAGGTTGAAGTGGCAGTGGGTGGGGCACAAAGCGCGTGGAACTGATGGCCGCTGGGGCCGAAAGGTTCTAGACTAGAAACCATTTGAGGCCAAACGCAGAGCCCCACTCAGCGGGTCTGGGACGCCCTCCCAAACAAAAGGTGTCATAATCATAAACTTAATAATAATAAAAAAAAATTATTTTCTCAACACAAATATTGTAACCTAAGAAGCCAAAACAATATTGCAACTAAATTAGAATTTGTGTGAGACTGACGCCTGTGATAGGTATGAGCAAGCATACCTGTTTGTACAGGACATCAGGCTCCCACCTCCACGGATTGAGTTAAAAGTATACAATTAAGTAGTCGCCAAAAAATAGTAGGTACATCTATGAATGAGAAAAGCGTTTTACTCATGGTGTGTGTGCGTGTGTTTGTGTGTGTTTGTGTGTGTGTGTGAGTTTGTGTGTGTGTGTGTGTGTGTACTTGCGTGTGTTAGTAAACTTACTTACTTGTACTTGGTAAATAGGAATCAAGATTATATTCTTCATCAAAATTGGCCATAAATAGCTCACTGCTGAACAAAGGCCACCTCCATAGATTTGTAAGCATTCATTTGCCCATTGAATTCTTGGCAGACTAGCAAAACATGATCGCAGTAACGAAAACTATACCTAAAATCCTCACTTCTCTCTAAAATCTCATAACATGTAATACCTATAACAGTACTTACTTTGTTTCTTGCATGGGTTGAACTGTGTGCTCCATTTTCATGTAAGGTGAGATGGTGATGACGTCAAACGTGATTGCATGTCACTAACGTTGATAAACATCGCCAACGTTGGGTACAAACACATATCTCCGTTTACGTTGATCGACGTACCTAATGGTTGTCAACTAGCGTAGCAACTTCCTAGTAAGTATTCAAGCAAAGCACTAAGGGCGCTCGCCCACGGCGACTTTTTGTAGCGATGCATAAAGCGCGTTAGTCGCATTTGCAAAGCGCTACAGTAGCGATGCCAACTAACAATCAACGTACTACTGTATCACGATTGAATTAATGCAACGCGTGACCGTGTCGGGATGAAAAGACAACTGAATTGCGCTTGCTTTGCGACTGAATCTAAGCGCCACGTGGGCGAGAGAACACAGCTAGCGGCCGCTTCGCAACTACATCGTTGCAAACGCGCGACAGTGTAGCTACTGCTTCGCTCCAAAAAGTAGCTGTGGGCGAACGCACCAAATTCCGTATTTAAGGCACTTATACTGTGACTTTAAGCAACGCAAAGACGAAACAGCCGCAGTGCCGTATCGATATATAATTCTCCACCCTAAAAACTCTTTTTATGCACTTCTAACCAATGATATTTATGAGGTAGATACGTTTGTCAGTACACTCGAGCGTAAATGAGACAGATACATGGTGCGCAGTGTCGTCTCATGCTTTGCTCAGGTGTTCGAAGGTCTAATTTCGGCTGCCACTTTTTTAACACAAGTAACCTTTCTTCGTCTTTTTTATTATAATATAATTGCGTCTAACACAAATAATATCACTATATTATATGTAGTTGGTTTTTGGTTCTGGCAGCATACTGCCAAGGTAACCCAGTGCAATAAGCCCTATAAGAGCTGTATAATAGTCTAGTAAGTGTGTCGAGTCCGGAGAGCGGTGTAAGCAGTTTTAATACTGGCGGAACCGCTTGAAACTTTACTACTTATTTATGATTCAGCATAAATCGTACATGCTCATTTGTAACTTGGTATTTGCTTAGTTAACTTCAAGAGCGAGCTGTGGAGAGCTCTCACGGAGGCGGGTTAGATGCAGTCGATTTTTCTGGTATTTCTCTATTTCTCAGCAAGGTTTATATTGTTGATAGATGTTAGATGTTAAAGTTGATAGATGTTAAAATTGTTTTTTATTTACCTTGTTTACTTAATTTATTCTCCTCATGAAATCATACTGCAGACTTTAAAAAAATTAAGCAACCAATCAGTTTAGCTGTCCTCAAGTTATTGCGTTTAGGAACGCATTAAGCAATTAATTTTTAGTGCTCTGTGTTCTTCATTAAGTAAGTTACTTGCCAACAATGCTTTTTGCCAAATGATGTTAAATAAAGAACTGTGATTTTATAATAACTTAACACAACATCACAATTAAAAAGGTGACGAGTATGATAACAGCAAAAAAATGTCCTCAAAATTACCCAAAAGCTCCACACCACGGTGATTCCAGTTAATTTAATAATAATCTACCTCGCAATCCTATTAATTATTTTAGTATTATTTTGGGGCCTGTACCAACATCACCGGTACATACTCAGACGTGACATCGTCGTCTCTCACCGGATTTGCCGTAAACCACCAATGAGAATGGATACGTTTCGACATCGCTTGCGTATTAGGAGGCTTTGTTTATCATTCAGTACGGTGTATACATTTTATTTAAGGGTGTTATTTTGTTTTCTGATGTGCTAAAAAGCTGTGGCTTACAGTAAGGCATCTTTTTTTTTCAGGTGGACTTAGTATCTTTTATTATCATCAAATTTAGCCTTTAAGTCCACTACATAGGTCTTCTTTAAGCCACAGCCACTGCACCACTCTGGTACTCGTAGCTTTCCCTTCGTGGAAATCACGAGTTTAGAACTAAATAGTAGAAAACAATAGATTACTTTCATTTTCAGCACTTTTTTATTAGCTTCTATGTATTATTCTCCACTACCAACGACCAAGTCACAATGCTAACATAGTACATTTTTAGTGAACTCCAAAAACATTTATGAAATAATCTATTTCGTCATCATGCTGCTCCATACATTGCAGTATATTTTATTCACCTAGCGTTCTTAAACATTGAGCATCAAATATTTCTGGAGCATGCACGACGTTTAATCTGGTCTAATACTTATATACTACTACACCAGTACGGTCGCAGGTTCGTATGTATACCATAGTACAGGCTTTAAAGTTGCTTTTCGGCTGCGTAGAGCTGTGTGAATGAATGTCCAATTATATAAGTGATACTTTCGGACTGTTGTCGGAAGCCTGTTAAACATAAATGCTGCGTTATAAACGCATCAACCATATTTAAAGTTGTTCTGAACAATATTCCACACAGCGCCATCTAGCCAAAAAGTGACCTCATTATAGCTTGTATTTTCTATAAAAACCTTTTTCATGGCTGTGCAAAACCTGTTAGACCAACTCTTTATACATTTACTAGCTCACCCGGCGAACTTTGTTCCGCCTTAAGGGCAATAAATATAAAAAAAAGAAGAAAAAAAAAGTCAAATAAATAAAAGTATCCTATGTCCTTCTCCTGGCTCTATACTACCTCCATGCCAATTTTCAGCTAAATCGGTTCAGCCGTTCTTGAGTTATAAGTGGAGTAACTAACACGACTTTCTTTTATATATATATAGATTTTGGCTCTTCTTCTCAATATGGTCATGATGCAATTGTACTCCATCAGGTGTCCTCACCGATGTAAAGAAAACCAAATTGCACATTAATCTTAAACCTTAATAGTCAGCCAAATATACGTTGAAAGTACAATATAAAAGCGTTGAATAGAAACCCACCTTATGCCTACAGAGAAAAACTCGCCTACTTTACCGAATAAAAGCGAGTTCACGCAACGACCTCATGATAATATCAGCGCTCAAATACCCACACATAATAAAAAACATAATGAGCTTGCTTTGTGTAATAAAATATTGGGAAAATGGCACCTAAGTCATTTTCATAGCTTTTATGTAATTTGGCGTTGAAAGTCACTTGAATTTTTACTTTGTGGAAACAAGGTACTCGGTTGATATTTGATCGTGGAAAGTCATTTTCAAACCGTGGGTGTTAGTACCATTCGAGTACTAGTGTTGTGTCCAGTGTGTGCACGCGCGTGTGTGCGTGGAGTATAAATATTCATAGCTGTGCCTTTTTGTAGTTTGTATTGTAAATAAAAAATATTTCTATAAATATATTTATCTTTTATGCTTAGAGATGCTTGGTATCAAACTGACAGACCGCATAATTAACACGACATTACACTTTCAAGCCCGAGTTACCGATGTATCTCAGCCAAAATGTCGCTCTGCTAAAATGGGTTTGGGCTGGACACGTCTACCGCATGCAGGATGAAAAGTGGCCTAAGAGCGCAACCGAGTGGGCCCCTCAAGGCAGAAGGCGTCCCCGTGGTAGACCGAAAGGCGAATGGGCGGGACGAGTTAGACATTTGGAGGGCTGGTTCAGCATGGCTCCAGACCGTAGTCAGTGGAAGAGAGTTAGAGACGGCCTTTGCTCAGCAGTGGGATAGCGCACTGATTATAATAATAAAAATTACACGGTATTGGTCACACATAGACTATTTCCCATATAAATGTGCCCAGTCTCTTTTACTTTAACTTTGATTCGTTAAATATTTGTCTCGAAGAGGAGAATAATATTTAAAAACTAGTGGCTGCCCACAGCTTCATGTGCGTCGATTTCTGCCAACCTTTTTAGTCCCTTAGCGGTTGAATTTCTTCAAATACATAGGTTTCATAGAACTGTGTCTGCCGAGATAATTACGCCCGAATTCACAAACGCAAATCAACGTTGAACATTCCTCAGAAGTAAAGCTTCTATTGACATTTTAAGGGACAGCATGAAGGCGTGCTTGCTTAGTGTTGATTGATGTTTGTGAATTCAGGGGTTAATGTATTAAATTTGAAAACTTGTCTTAGATTTGAATGACGCTACAAACAAAACGACTCCATCGCTGTTTGCTTTTCTTAAAAAGTATAGATATTTTTGCCTGTTCTGAAAGGTCATATGATTCTGATGCTGACTGTCCATGACTCAGCATTGTGTATTCAACCCCAATATACCTCCTACGTACATAAGCTTTAGGTATTTTGACTCATATTTTCCTTCATTAATTATCCAGGAAACAAATAAAACTTCCGTTTCAAATACAACTCTTTATTAAAAATTAATTGAAACATCCATTTGATATAGATACGCACATAAATCATAATATTATGTTTACAGTGACGATAAACAGCGAAACTGAAGATTTATAAAGTTAATAATATCATAATATTTCACACTCAATTATATTTTTGCGATAACATTAAGATATTGTTAGTATAATACATTTGACATTTTAGTATTTTTTTACTAAACCAGTGGAAACAAATCGATTTAAGAGCTTAAACTCTAATTGTTCCTCATTTACATGAAAAATGCTTTATTTACAATACTATAATTAGTCTCATATAAATTATGATTAATTCTACATATTACATTTAGTTAGATTATAGGCAATTCCAGTTTATAATAACATCTACTTAGTTACAATACTTACAAGACCACAATCTGTTTTGAAAGCAGATCAGGATGAAAAATTTCTATTTCATATTTTTAGTATTAATTACTAAGCTACGAAAATAAAAAAAAACATTTGGTAATACGCCAAAACCCCCCATTGAATGTTACGTAGAAAACCTCAGTTATCTTTGATTTAAAATGTCCTGAGATATTTTTCCTGTAAGGCTTTAGTTGCAAGTAAATCGAACTTTACAATATCATATACAATACTCTAATATTTTATACTGTAATTAGGTACTTACTTCAAGCGGGAAAGATGTTCTGCTGAAATTTTCATATCCCCAACAATTTGGACTTTAAGTATTACGAAGAAAGGGACATGAGCATCGTAAATATTTAAAAAGAACACTTATTTTGATTTAAAACTTAATTGAGTTTATTCATCATAATAAACATTATCTATTTGAAAAATAGCTTAATCAATAAATAACCTAAATATTATTAATTCATTTTGATACTCTATTTCAGTTATAGTTCTGTTTAAAGAAAATATTTACAGTTTCATTGAGACGTAAGTTATATTTTAACAATTTGTGATAATATCATTATCTATTATTTAACTAAGTATATAATTATCTACCGACAAGGTAGCAAGCTATATCACAAACGCGTTTAAAACTAACTGTAACATACTTCTTATTCATAGTTTATTACATTTAATTGAAGCCCAAAATTATGTTATTCTAAAAATATTTTTTCTAGTCTAACTAGATAAATATAAAACACGGATGACTATTTAACACATAACATTTGTTGTGACATAACACATAACACTCGTTATGTACTCGACATTTGTGTGAACATAACACATAACATAACATAACATAACACTCGTTGTGGAGATCTTTGGGGGAGGCCTATGCCCAGCAGTGGGCGTCGTTCGGCTGAAATGATGATGATGATGATGATTTGGAACTACTAGGATTCCAAAAGGTTGTTATCCTCGAGTAACATAAACCTAACTGAAATATTTTTACGAGAGTTCTGCAGAAGATTTTACATAACCTCTCTATTTCTGCAAAGCGAAACTAGGGATTGCTTACAGTCAACAAAATTCAATTAAAGATAGTCATATGAATATCTTCCCATAAATTTCGCAATATTTACACATGTGTAGCATACAGTATATAATACTCACAAGTTCAGACGGTAATAAAGTTAGAAGACAGACCAATTTTGTAATTAGAAAGACGAATTATTACAGGTTTAACAGACTTTTTACAGCAACCACTACATTGGCTTCAATACGACATGCTAGTGAGATTGGCAGACAAAACTGCTTAAGACTGAAAAAATACTGATACCCAATACCTAAAATAAAATAAACACCTACTCACCTACTATCAAATACAGTAGCTAAATGATTCGAAATTTTGTGCTGCTAAGTTCAATGATATTACAACAAAGAGACGTAGATAGGTTATGTCAGTACTGACACGAAGTCAACAATTGTCCACGGGGTACGACGAAGTTGATTCGACCATGTTATAACGTGTGAACAAGACAGTACGATTATTTACTAGAGCGTAGACGAGACAGATACATGTTGCGAAGTGTCGTCTCAGACTGTCAACACAGTCAATGCTTTGTGTACGAATCATTCTGATTTCGGGTGCCACGTTTTTTAGCACAAGTAACCTATCTACTATTTTTATTATAAAACCATTGGCTAAGTTAATCTTACCATCAGTCAGTTTTTACCAAAAAATCACCAAGTTGTACAGAACACAACAACAGCTGTTACAATTAAGAAATGAACCATGTCTGAGGCGGCTAAAGGTGCAGATTTGGCTGCAGCAGCTAGAGCGCTGGCAGCAGCTTCCACACACTGTCGGTATGCGAGATGCTCAAGACAGGTGATGGAGCAAAAGTGCTGGTGTGCACAGGCGCCGTCACAGTTCTCATTGCTGTCGTATCTTGCGCTGTATGCTCGGAGGTACCTGTCGGAAAACACAATTTTGTTAAGTCAATCAAGACAACATAACACACACAAACGGCCTATAAACCTCACCTCAACTATGAGATGGAACGAGCCATACTCCAACACGAGGGTTCAGTGCGGATTGTTGGAGGGGTGTAAGGTTAGTGAGCAACCTTAATGTCCGATGTTATCAAGTCACCCTAAGGCCTCTGACTAGGCTTAACGACTGACATCTTGCAACGTCAACCGGGAACAACTGCTTAATTTGCTTCCCAAGCACGAAGATGCCCTTAGAATACATCACTAAATATCGCGTCAGCAAGCCGGCGCTGTAGCTACAAATCTGTCAACTCCTCTTTATTAAGACGTAAAGAAGCTGCGGTGAAACACCTCCTCGGTGCCTTTGGCACTTAAACGTCTGCACAATCCCATTTTAAATGTCGTTTGTTAAAAAATTTAAGAATTGGCTAGTAGTAATGACAAACCATTACGGTTTCGGTTACTGTCAGGTTTAGATACAGTCGTTCAGACTAGTCTGGGGCTTAAAAACATCCAGTAGTGAGCTTTATCATTAAGCCTCACACCCTTCCAATGATCCCTACTGAGCCTCTACCTCATAGTTGGGATGAGTTTTGCAAATAACTCACTTGTAAAACACAGCAGTCTCATGCGGAGCGCCGATCCTCAGCTTGTCGGCCAGATTGTGCAGAGACACGGCGGACACCTCGTGCAGGCCGTAGTACTGTGTGAGGTTGTACTCCGCGGTCCACTCGGGTGCGCCTGCGTTGCGGTTCGCTGCTGCAAGGTCTAGGTAGTATTGCGTGTAGTCCAGCACCTGGGAATGGTTTTGTTTTTAGAACTGTGTTCGAGTTCGTTCCATAGCCAAAATGTGTTATGTATGGAACGACTTTGTCGAAACTTCACTCAAGAAAACAGAACCGATTTAAATGGTTTGTATTTGTGCATTATTTCGAATAGTGGTCATACCCTTATGGCCACGGGTTATCTAAAATGAAATCTTTTTCCTAGAAATATTTCACTTTTTTGGGCACTTTTATCAGCCACAGTGTCAATAAAAGATAAATAAATCAATATCACCGAAAATTATTCTACACAGCGAGCATTTTTCATATTTGTTTTATTTATGTATTTAAATAGTAGACTCAAATATCTCCTTATATAAACACAAGCTTTGCTATTCTATTAGAACCAAAAATACGGAAATTAACAAAAAAACACTACACGAAAAAAAAATTGATTGCCGGTATCAGGATTTTGATGAAATGCCAATAAAACTGAAAATGTCACTGAAAACTACAATGTTGTTAACACAAGTCAAACATTTTGATTGATTAAACAAACTATTGACATTAAACTCATTTTCGGTAGATGCAGTGATTAATTGGATAGTATACAAACGAATAAATTGGGACTTATATTATTTAACACCCGTTTTAATTTCACGAGCAATCAATAAATAAGCTCTGCTGGATGGTACATCACTACATGCTCGCTCCCTGTCCTTCTCCTTTTCTTTCCTTCTCTGTCCCTGTGTGCGTTTAACGGTCGAAATCACAAACTTCGATCAACACTAAGCACGCGCTCACGCTCACGCTCATGCTGTCCCTTTCATTTCTATTGACATTTTAAGGGACAACATGAGCCTGAGCGCGTGCTTAGCGTTGATTGACGTTTGTGAATTCGGGGGTGAATCTTTGGATCCAGGCTACGGGTTTTGATGCAGTCACTAGTAAGAAATATAACATCACGTTGAGTTTTATTATTAGCATTTCTGCAGCTTGAACTAGACAAAATACTGTCAAACAACGACACCAAATCATTTGATTAACTAAAATAAAAAAATAAATAAAAACGTGTCGAATAAGTGATGTTCTACAACATAAAATTAAAATTTATGCTGTTCCAAAAAAATACTATTCATCCTGGACTTTCACTGACTTAAAACTATTTTTTATAACACCACTATATCAAATCAAATTAATTTTATTCCAGACACACACTTATAATTTCTCACAAGACACTCTGCAGTAGGCTAACTAACTCACCTTTCCAGTATTGGTGTCGAACTTGTAGAGTCTAAGGCCAGGGTTAGAAGAGCCTCCCGGATCACGGTGTGGACTCACGGATGGAGCGAGCAGCGCCCACGACACCGGGCGATCTGCACATTAAGTTATATAATAAGGTAAGAGCCGCATACATCAACCTTCACACAGGGGTCTTATGTCAGCCGCATATGACATAAGACCCATTTTGCAATGGTTTTGTAACGGTTGATGTGTGTGCTTCTGTACGTAAATACAGCAGCAAAATCAAATCAACGAAGAAGTGCTAATACCTCACATATTCGTCTTATACCTCCTATGTTAGTCTTTGAAATTTAGACGGGGACACCATGTCAGCATACTTGCTTGATGGCGACTGCACTAAATAACCCCTCTGTACCACCTTTGTATTACTGACTGACCAAATTCGCCCATTTGAACACACCATTATTATTTGAATTCATATCAAATACCAATAATTCACATCCTTAAATGTAAGATACTTGGCACTTCGCTGTCGATATGACATTCCAGAGTAGTGAAATATGTTTGATTCTTTCAAGTGAGTAGGGATTGCATTTCAAAATTTAACTTTCTCTGCGAGATACACAAAAACACACACTAACGCATTAACACACAACACGCGCTAGCGTGCACACACTGCCACAGATACAAAGATACACCGACACAAACACACACATACCCAAACACGCGCTTGCGTTAAATATACAAACACAATAAATGACCTAAGTGGTAAACTCACCATTATCGTAAATGACACGGAAGGTATCAGCGTGAAGATGACCAAAGAACTGTCCAGCAATGATCTTCGCGTGCCGCCTCACTGTCCGCAGGTACTTTGTGTTGGCGTCGTACTCGTACCGCGAGTCTGAGCCAGGAGCCGCATGCCCAACTATGTATACCTGTCGGAAAACAGAATCAATTCAATATAAATTCGACATGATTGGCAAGGATATCCATCTAGCCTCACACTATGAAATTATTAAACTGAAAATCAAAATTAAAAATAGCTTTATTTCAATAGACCTGTTACAATAGTACATTGTTATCCTAGGGGTGAAAGTAACTTATTTAGTCCCGAGACGGGGTTTGGCGCCCGGAACGAAGTGAGGGCGCCAATAGTTCGAGGGACTAAATAAGTCTTTCACCCGAGGTAAACACTGTGCTTTTCATTACAAATACGAGGAAAGTAAAAATAAAAACATGAATTAATTCATGAAGATCGAATTGCCGCTTTCCCACCTATTTTGTTTGTTTTTTTTTCTGTGGCCGGTCCGCTATTCAGCCATTATTTTTTATTTTCATCATTGGAAAAATGTTAAATATTTTTCTCAAAGCTAAGTTATTTTAAAGAAATTGTTGAAACTTAATTATAAAAAAGTTATCTAATTAATATATATTCTCTAATCAATACTTAACTTTAAGTTATTTCAATTTTACATCGTGGCTGCATAGAAAGCTGGAACATGGTTCAATAGTTTTTTTTTTAAATATGACAGCTGTCAGTTGAAAGTGATTCTCCCTAGGGATGAAAAGTATTACTTTCAGCCCGCTTCTCAGGTCAGTAATGACCTACTTTCAGAGTATGAGTAATGAAAAGTACTTTTAAATCGTCAAATCCAATTAACAAACAAACATACTCAATAATTGACATGAATACCATAATATTAAATGTAAACAATAAATATACTGTATTAAATAAATGTGATGCTACCACCGGATTGGAAAGTTGTTTCCATACTGAGAAGAACCGGCAAGAAACTCAGAAGTTACTATTTTCAACTGTTTCTCTTTTTCACAATAGTTGTTAGTATACAAGGGCAGTAATACATTCGAGACAAATCAAGAAAGACTGTATGCTTTCGGAACTTTACAGTTAAGTACCTAAATGTTACTTATGTCAAATAAATAACCAATATTAATGCATCGAATTGAAGACCCAACATCATTGAATTGGCCCAGAGCAGTGGTTATAGCTATTTTATCATACACAGCAGCCAACATTAATATGCGTGCACGCAAATAAATTGAATTTAAATCCCCAGATTTGCGTAGGATATTTGCTGGAGAGAACAAATTGGATTTTTCCACAACCCATATCGTCCTTACAGCCTGACGTGCTGGTATCCATATTGAACGCAAGTTTATTATTTTTAACCGGGGATTTGTAGGGTAAATACAGGGTGTTTCTTGTAAGGTGTCAAGCCGGCGCGAGCTGATAGTAGGGTACCATACCTATCGATTTAACCCCCATGTATGTTCTACGATTTTTTGTAGTTTTCGAGATAATAATGTATTTGTAATTTTTTAAAATTTTGTGAGCACTTGACTTTAAATAATTATAACTTTTTTTTTTGTTTGACTTTTATTGGATATTTTCTTTTTATTATAATGTCTATTAATTGCAGTTTCATGATTAAAATAATCGCTGTCCTAACTTTACTACAAGATACAAAAATGTTGATTGATAGTGAAGAAAAAGTGAATCATGCAGAACATAACGAAAATTCAATCGTAAATTAAAAAAAACAAAAGGTATTCCATAGCTTCTTATTGATTTTAAAAACTGCGCTGCATCATAAGCTTTCATAATAATACAAGAAAACATGTCCTTTGTGGGGCATTATTCGCTGTAATTGATGCTCAAGTCCTGAGTATCGGAAATAGTGTCGGAAAAAGTGTAATTTTCTAGTATTTTGGCATAATTTTGTAATTTCTGAGATTTATTGTCTTTTAACGTTTAAACAAAGCTCATTTGTTAATAAAACAGTCATTTTTTAACTTCCAATCATTCGAAAGTCACAACTCCTGGTGTAATAAAAATTTTAAAATTGAGGAAACCGGACCATCTTTATAATTTTTTTGTACGCGTATTTAGAGCATAGTAACTCAAAACAGTTCGATAATTGATTCAAAACATGTTCCGGTTTCCTCAATTTCAACATTTTAATTACAAAAGGAGTTGTGACTTTCGGATGATTGGAAGTTAAAAAATGCCTTTTTTATTAACAAATGTGCTTTGTTTAAACGTTAAAGGACAATAAATCTCAGAAATTACAAAATTATGCCAAAATACTAGAAAATTATTAAGTATGAAAATTACCCTTTTTCCGACACTATTTCCGATACTCAGGACTTGAGCATCAATTACAGCGAATAATGCCCCACAAAGGACAATATGTTTTCTTGTATTATTAAGAAAGCTTATGATGCAGCGCAGTTTTTAAAATCAATAAGAAGCTATGGAATACCTTTTGTTTTTTTTAATTTACGATTGAATTTTCGTTATGTTCTGCATGATTCACTTTTTCTTCACTATCAATCAACATTTTTGTATCTTGTAGTAAAGTTAGGACAGCGATTATTTTAATTATTAAACTGCAATTAATAGACATTATAATAAAAAGAAAATATCCAATAAAAGTCAAACAAAAAAAAAGTAATAATTATTTAAAGTCAAGTGCTCACAAAATTTTAAAAAATTACAAAAACATTATTATCTCGAAAACTACAAAAAATCGTAGAACATACATGGGGGTTAAATCGATAGGTATGGTACCCTACTATCAGCTCGCGCCGGCTTGACACCTTAAAAGAAACACCCTGTATATTTATTTGCTGACATTTTTAAAAATGTTTGATGTTTCAACTTTTCATGTTTAAAAAAATGCACGAAAAAAATGTATATGATGCCAGCAAGATATTGCGATTGCTTTTTATGGTTTAACTTTGGCATGAAAAAGGCTGAAGCACACTTACCACATAATAAAAAAAAAGACTTGTGTTGAAATGTAATAATCTTAAAATTAAATAAAAAAAAACCTATTAAAGGGCTAAATTAAACAAAATAGATGTCATAAAAACCAAGTAAATTATTATTGTGCTTCTCTACTATCGATGACTGAAACTTGTTTCTATATTGAAACTTACAATACATTTACAAGCGTGTTTTACAAAACAGCCGCCCTACAATGTTTCAAGTCTAGATAGTCCCTATACCCCTATCTGGTCTGAAGAAATTGCAAAAGACCTCAAATACATGTACCTACATTGTTCCGGCTTGCAATACTTTAAAGCAAAAACGCAACTGATAAAATATACAACACAAAGAAAGACAGCAGGAACACTTACAATCACTTTTTTATACAATTGTGTTTCGCAACACAATATCTCACAAACTTTGTAAGCGTGATGTTAGGAAAATGCTAGGAATATCATGGTGCTTATTGTACTTTGAGACATATTACTTTCTTTCCGGAGCGGAGGAATATCAGTGCGGAGATTACATCGCAAAATAAGACGTTGGATAAATCACGGTAAGTAATCGCATTATAATTTTGGTTTGAGTTCAAAAATGTTGGCATGGGTAATAAATCTTTTCTTCACAGAAGCGGCGCACAATAGTCTCTGTATAAAATAAAAAGACGAATAAGAAAATATGTTATGGAGAAGCTTTGTAACAAGAATTACTTCTTGTGTTCAATTTTTAAACAGCATACGCTTACGATTGTATGCCATAGTGACCTGAACATTTTGAAGCTCATATTTTGCAGAGTAAATTTGACGTGACAAGTGGTGTGCCTACCACCGTTAGGCTGAGTTTCCACCTAGCTTTATTTACCCAGCTTGAGCAAATGAAGTGATTCTATTCTCGCTCATCTCTGGGGGAAACGCATTTAATCCTTATTGCTTAGGTTTCAATCTATGTTTACAGGGGAGTTAGCCGCATCAGATTCAATCTTGTATCAGCAGTCAGTTCTGGCCAGGTTTGAACGGTGGATCACACGCTCTGAGCCTTGCTAAAACCACTGGACCAGAGAGCTCTCTTGAAACAGTGACGGTAAAAAATGACTTTTTATGCCTTCAGATTTAAGTGACCCATCTGAGTAGAAACATCTTCACAACATGGGTCACTTAAATGTAAAGGCTACATAGCTACAGGCTACATAGCTGGGAAACCTGCTGTATTTTGACCTGCATTCGCATGGTTGTTGTTAATCATAAAAATAAAAGTTAGTAAATAAACTCAGAAAAAAAAAAGGAAAAACGGAAACTTCTCGGTTTTCATGATGAAGCACAAAAAAATCCATAAGCCCGCATTGGACACCGTGACGTCAATAAAGCAATTTTTCCAAATTACTCAGGCTTTCAATGGATTTTGCCGTTACCAGAGAGTTAGCCAAATATTCAAAAGACACAATACAGGGCGTTCTGAACTGAATTAAACGCGACCTTTTCAGGAAAAATGTTAAGTATTCTTTGAATTAACAAAGTAGATAAAACTTCGTAGGCGTTACCATGAAACTAAGTCTGGCTTCATTCCAATTCCAATAGAATCTGTTGTGAATGTAAACGGTTTTTCATTGTGAGGAACTAAAACTGCACTGCAGTTAGTTATCTAGACACTTTGTTGGAATACTTTCCTTTGTTTACTTTTGAAAATTCGATTCATGAAGTTGCAACCGCGATTTGTTTCGCTTTTGTGAAATATCGCGGAAATGGCGCACGATAAATGTATCATTATTGTTTGGGTGAGATTGCGTTTGTGCGTTGTGTTGCGATGTCCTCTCGACTTGTTGAACATCTCGTGCGCCAAGCACGTATAAGCAAAAGTCGTACTTATGTTTGATCGGAATGCATGTTGGAATGCCTCACCACAATCTGTTCAACGAACACGCTGGAAGAAGCCAGTGTACGCTAGTTCAGTTTTTAGAAGTGTGAAGTGTATAGGTATAGTTGTTTTTTAAACATTCGATTTAATCTATCCTGTAGATGCGTAGGACGCCCACCCGCAAGGTTGAATAAAGATCGCAGGGTTTCGGTGGATGCAGGCCGCCTACAACCGGCTGGTCTGGAAATTTACGGGGGAGGCCTATGTTCAGCAGTAGACTTGGTATGGCTGCTGATGATGATGATGATTCTATGTTTATGCGGTAGTTGTGGTAGGAATATTACTTAGGCTTGCTGTTATGTCAGACACACACACAAGCTTTAAGTTTAGACTACCTAAAACAACATTTATGTAAAAGCTAGATAGCCATCAGCTAGATGTTTTAACGTTAAAGCTAATAGCATAGTTTAGTTACTGAATTGACCGGCTTTTAAGGCTTTTTAAAATAGTCGCGCACGCTAACATAATTTACGTTTTGTCCTAATTCTTGACTAATGTGTCTAATGCTTGGTTCATTTGAACCCAGACGTCTACTCAATAGCCATAGACCTCATAGCCAATAGACTCTTCTAATGACAGGCAAGAGGCTATGGTCACAAAATCTGAAAAATATGTTGGAATTCGGAATCTACCACCCTATAAGTATCTACTATCATTTCCGTGAGCTGTTAAGCGACAACAATAAGCGTATTGACCAATCACTGACGGCCCCCCTCCTCAGGTAGTTAACACACATAATTTCATGAAAGAAATCAAACATCCGGCATCTAGTGGCTGTAAGGTTGATGCATTCGGCTGATTTAACCATCAAACTCCGTCTCGGATATATCAGCAACGTTTATTTGAGTCACGCTGCAAACACATTAATTTATCCACCGTTTTTCTCTGCTCTATGTCGACGCTCTACCATTTGTTACACTGAGTTATCGCTGCTCTATCGAAATGATTCATAATTGTGGAAGAGGAAACCTGGTTGAGGTTGGATCTAATGTAATTCAAAGCAAAACCTTACCCGTACGTAGGAACAATAAAGTCTGATTTAAGCGGATATTATGCATGCACATGTTTGATAAGTTGTTCTATAATTGAAATTTCTATTCTTAAGAGACCTTATTGTACTTAGGACTATGAAATGAGTACAATGGAAACTTAGGTATAAGAGCAAAGACTATGAGATAATTAATCCTAAGATGAAACATGAAGGGTGATTTTCTTGTTTTATCCGATAGTTTTCTGCCCAATCTTTATTTGGTCTTTTCGGGTAACTTTTCTTTTATTTTACCACCTTATTTTCAAATTTGTGTCTATTATAGTCACATTAAGGTCTGTTAGTCGTGATACCTGAAAAAGTGAAACATTTTGAGTTCTGGGTAGAGATTAGGAATTGGAAGGAACTATTGAATCGTTAGATAACACAGTTCTGAATCGTCCTCCTGTTTAAACTTACTCGCGAGCAGAACCAACTCCTACTCTTTTTTTTAAGTACATAACATAAACGGCCTATATACGTCCTGCTGGGCACAAGCCTCACCTCAACTATGAGTTGGAACAAGCCTTACTTCAACGCGCGGGCTCTGTGCAGATTGTTGGAGGGGTGTAAAGTTAGTGAGCAACCTCAATGTCAGATGTTATCAAGCCGCTCTAAGGCCTCTGACTAGGCTTAACGACTGAAATCTAGCTACTTCCACCGGGACCAAGATGCCCGAAATACACATCACTAAATTTCGGTCGGGGTGATCACCCATCCCATTTCCGACCCGGCGAGGGTTGCTTTACAACAGCGATCGTCGCCGATCACTGTCACAACTGCGCCTTGGGTACCTCTACGTTATTTTACGTGGCAAGACTACTTATTGTTGTACTTGAAAATTTATTTTTCTTTTTCGGTGTTTACCTAAACAAGCGTCAGTCATGAAGCCGGTCTCATAACTACTCGCCGGAACGCTCGCCGGAAGTCCGCCGAGGCTCTAATAAATTACAGATTAGAAACTCGTTTATATAATCGCCTCGGAATAGCCGGCGAAAGTTACTTTTAAAAGCTGAGCCCTTGAATACTTTGTTTGACTTTTATTCGGTTATTTAAAGATGAGGTGAAAGATTTGTTTAACGCTCTAGATATTTTCGCGGATTCGGAACAAAACCACCCTTAATATTTGTTTCTATTCTATCCTGTGCTATTTTATTGAGTGAATTAAATGTTACATAAACGGCCTATATGCGTCCCACTGCTGGGCACAGGCCTCCCCTCAACTATGGGGTGGAACAAGCCATACTCCAACATGCGGGCTCTGTGCAGATTGTTGCACGGGTGCAGTAAGGTCAGTGAGCAACCTTAATTTCAGATGTTACCAAGCCGCCCTAAGGCCTCTGACTGAGCTTAACGACTGAAATCTAGCGACGTCAACCGGGACCAACTCCTTAACGTGCCTTCCGAAGCACGGAGATGCCCGAAATACAAATCACTAAATTTCGGTCGGGGTGGTCACCCATCCCATCTCCGACCCGGCGTGTGTTGCTTTACAACGGCGATCGTCGCCGATCACTGTCACAACTGCGTCCGGACACTTCCGCCGCGGGCACCTATTAAATGTTAAATGAGCATAAAATAAACTCCGTTCAACTAGGAATTGAAAATGCCTCAAAAAGCCCTACTGCTTAACTACAGAGGCGTAATAAAGAACAGCTACGGAACCCCCACATTTCTGCTTTGATGAATCATTAGCGCCGACTATCGAGTTTCAAATCAGTAATTTATTAGTCCAGCGGCGGAATTCCTAAACCCGGTTCCGACGGACTGGGAGTGAATCTGAGCTGAATTACTGCTAGCCTGTAAAATCAGTCTTATATGGGTAGTTTTGATATCGTAAGCTTTTGAAATAAACTCTGCTTTACTATTACTTTAACATTGAAAGCTGAGCTTGAAAGTGTACAGATATCAGGCGTTGCTTAAACAAACACACCGCAATAACTATGAGGTGGCATGACTATACTTCCACACGCGGGCTTCATGCGGTTAGAAGGGTTTAAATGCTAGTGAATGTACCTTGCTGTCAGATGTTATTAAACCCCTCTCGGGCCCTGACCTAGCTTCACGACAGACATCTAGCGAGGTCAGAAAGGATGAACTGAATAACGTGTATTCCGATACACGGAGATGCGTGAAAACATAACTAAGTTTCGTTCGGAAAGGACACCCATCCCGTTACCCGAACTGGCGTCGGTTGCTTAAACCGTTCAAAAGAGTTTTGAAAATTGACTGAATAAAACTGTAGTTTTCTTAAACTACCATTATCATTTATCATAAGTCAGTCTGCAATAACAGTTCACATGCTAGCTTGTCATAGTTAAAAAAAGTTAAAGCAGTAGCGAATTTCCCTGTCTCCAACCCAGTAACTAACAACGGCGTATTTATGAAACCGTGTTTGACTACTGCCGCTTACTCAGAAAGATAAGCACAGGTGACTTTGCCACCGAAAGGTTGGATTTAGAAGGTCTTTTGCATGCAAATGTAAGTGCATATCAAAGGGAAAACACAACGTGAACCAAGACGTAATAGCTGGTAAATATTACCAATAGGATTCACGGTTTAGCATTTCTGCTAAACAAAAATTTAAAAGATTTGGTTAGTGGTTATTGGTTACTAGTAAAGTTAAACATTCTCGTAAAACAATTATATATTCGGTTTTGTATGCATGAAAGAATTTAATGAGTTGAGTTAATTAATTTTCCTTGAGTATTGTTTATGTTACCGTATGATTAAGAACATCGTTTGCTTGGAATCTTTCTTGTGATATCTTGTTTAGAATTTATGGCATCACTCTTCGATATCTAATCGACTGATTGTAAAAAAGATTATAGTATCGCGAAATTGATTATTGCCAGACATCACATACGTAATATAAATATTTTATTCTGAATTCTGATTCTATCCACATCAACTGTAATCCCTATCTTTGAAGGCAGCATTTATTCACTTCTTGTATGAACAGAGGCGCACATATCAACTTTTACATACAACCTTATGCGGCTGAAATTAGACCCATTTTGAAATCGCTTTGTAAAGGTTGATGTGTGCGCCTCTGTTATAACGCATTTGTTTTTTTTAAAACAATCAAGAAGGATTTGTGTTTGACCTCAGTCTCGCCTGATGGTAAGGCCGATGGTTGAACACGCTTACCCAGAAAACGCCTATTCACTCCTTAAAACACCAGGTTATTAAACGACTTTCCATCCAGCAAATCACCAACTATCAGATTTCGCGCGCTTATTACAAGAAGTCATAACGCCTATCGCTGCAGCATAACATGCATTCTCACCATTTCCTTATTAGCCGTGGCCTTATCTAGCACGGCATCCAGCCACTCCCACTGCCGCTTCGCCTGCACGCTGCTCGATTCACGAACGCTGAACAGGTTCGTGTTAAGAGCCACTATCCTAAGCTTGCTATAAGACTGTTCTATTGTGTAATATCTACCTGTGAACCCTTTACATAGGGGCACCTTATGCGGCTGACATTAGACCTATTTTGAAATGGTTTTGTAAAGGTTGATGTGTGCGCCTCTGTTCATAACGCCTTTGTTTTTTTAAACAATTTAAAGGATTTGCGTTTAACCTCAGTCTCGCCTCATGGTAAGGCCGATGGTTGAACACGCTTACTCAGAAAACGCCTATTCACTCCTTAAAACACCAGGTTATCAAACGACCCATCCAGCAAATCACCAACTATCAGATTTCGCGCGCTTATTACAAGAAGTCATAACGCCTATCGCTGCAGCATAACATGCATTCTCACCATTTCCTTATTAGCCGTGGCCTTATCTAGCACGGCATCCAGCCACTCCCACTGCCGCTTCGCCTGCACGCTGCTCGATTCACGAACGCTGAACAGGTTCGTGTTAAGAGCCACTATCCTAAGCTTGCTATAAGACTGCTCTATTGTGTAATATCCACCTGGGAACCATTTACATAGGGGCACCTTATGCGGCTGACATTAGACCCACTTTTGAAATGGTTTTGTAAAGGTTGATGTGTGCGCCTTTGTTCATAACGCATTTGTTTTTTTTGACGTGATAACGTCTTTAAAATCGTTTTAGTCGGGTGACATGTTCAGAAACTTGTGTCACACCAAAACCCTACGAGCGCGATCGCAGGTATAACGAGAGAGAGACGGACCGATCTCCCGTTTCATCTCGAGCGCTGCCAGTCATTCCGTGAAATGCCGTTATCACGTAAACGACCCATTTTGAAATGGTTTTGTTAAGGTTGATGTGTGCGCCGCTGTTCATAACGCATTTGTTTTTTTAAACAATCAAAAAGGATTTGCGTTTGACCTCAGTCTCGCCTGGTGGTAAGGCCGATGGTTGAACACGCTTAACCAGAAAACGCCTATTCACTTTTGCCTTTAACCGCCAGGTTATCAAACGACTTTCCATCCAGCAAATCACCAACCATCAGATTTCGCGCGCTTATTACAAGAAGTCATAACGCCTATCGCTGCAGCATAGCATGCATTCTCACCATTTCCTTATTAGCCGTGGCCTTATCTAGCACGGCATCCAGCCACTCCCATTGCCGCTTCGCCTGCACGCTGCTCGATTCACGAACGCTGAACAGGTTCGTGTTAAGAGCCACTATCCTAAGCTTGCTATAAGACTGCTCTATTGTGTAATATCCACCTGTGAACAAAAACATTTATGTTAGCATGTTTTTAATTCATATCCTTTTAGAGCTTTGAGGAACTATCAAAATGTTACAATAATGTCACCATCTGGGATTTTGTAGCCGGAACAAGTTACGGTTTCTAAAATTCGCAATGGCGCCGCTGGTGGCGGGTAGTTTTGTTATGTTATCTACGTTTACGTACTCGATGCATCAGATCGAAAAACTTGCACTAGGCCCTCTGATCGTGCGTTTAATTTGATAATTGTTGTAGTTGATAATTTTACGTTGGCTAAAATGTTTAGTTTGACAAAATGAATTGACTCTCCATTTTACCAGTTTCTCATAAATAACAAGCCAATACTTTACATTTATGAAACCCAAATAAATAAAGCAAATCAATTTCCATTCACACATAAAGGGAATTCCCAGTAGTTAAATGTAAGATACGGTTTCCATATACAGTGTGTTTGGGAACCGGTGTCCGACCCGTTAAGGTGAAGTAATATGATCTATTTTATGAATAAATCCACCATAATTAAGCACTTTTAATTATTTTTTTTAAAAAAAAAATTTAATTTATTTCAGGTAAATTTTACCTGCGTTTCAAAGGGTCTCTGATGACAGGGTGATATTCAATTTGTCACAACTTCTAAACCATTTACTTGGAACTTTGATTTTTGCTTCAGTGTTTAGGTGATGTCTTTGGGTATCCAAAAAGTTAAAAATAAATGTATGTTGACAGTTTAGTTTTGCTGAAAAAAAATTAAATGTAAAAAAAACTAACAAATTCTATCACAATTTTCAAGTTCAAACATTTTTTTGAGGTATTTTAAGGGAGTTATGAAAAAATGCTTTTTTGTCAGCTTATTGCCTACTTTTGTAGCTGTCCAACGATACCACTTTTGTGACTGTAGGACCTCTAAATCGGCAGATATTGCAAACTAAAATAACCCACCCGTACTCCCGAGAAAAAAAAATTAAAATGGCGGCCATTTTAAAACAACTGGGGCAAAGTGCCTAATTATGGTGGATTTATTCATAAAATAGATCATATTACTTCACCTTAACGGGTCGGACACCGGTTCCCAAACACACTGTATAGCTCTTTTGACAAGCGTTTCTAAATGGCAATTAAATTGAGTTTGAGCCGTCTCCGGGGACAAACGGAGCTGAACAACAAGGGCATTTTAGACATTAATAATATTTACAATTCAAATTCCATTCTTTTTTAGGTAATGGATGAGCAGATATAGGATATTCTTACCGTAAATTATTTTTGAACAGATTATGATGAAGCTTATTTGTTATAATATATTTATGATGTTACACTATACATAATGACATTGTCAAGTTCGCCCAAAATTTGCATTTAATTGACTGTTCGGTATTTCCCATACACATTTTTCGTTCAAATTCAAATTGACTCAAAGCAACTCACGCTGGGTCGGAAATAGAATGGGTGACCACCCCGACTGAAATCTATTGATATTTTTTTCGGGCATCTCCGTGCTTCGGAAGGCCCGCTAAACAATTGGACCCAGTTGACGTTGCTTGATGTCAGTCGTTAAACCTTGTCTGAGGCCTTAAGGCGGCTTGATAACATTTGACATTAAGGTTGCTCACTTACCTTACACCCCTCTAACCATCTGGTGTTGGAGTATGGCTCGTTCCACCTCATAGTTGAGGTGAGGCCTGTGCGCAACAGTGGGACGTATGTTGTACGTTGGGTATATTTTTAGACCTACTGAAGTAGTCAGTCTATAAGAGCGGTGGCAGAACTTGTATTTTTAAGCCATAAGTGTTACAGTTGCTTCAACTAATAATTAATTGTTGTTTGTTTTTTATTTGTGAATTATACTTTCTTTAGGTTAGGGTTTGAGAGCCCTCTGCGTTCACCATACAGTGTACTAGCGTTTTCAAAGCCATCAGAGGCTAAACAGCGTAAGTCATTGAGAAAAAAATCCTCTAATAAGTGCAGCTCTAAAATCAAACATCGTGAAAATGCTTACATAATACACTCACCATTTTGAAAAGTCTGCAGTGCCTCCAGCGGAAGCCAGTGCATCCACAGATTCGTAAGACTAGCTGATGGCGCAGGGTCCAGGTGACCCAGGACCGGGAACACGAAATGAGAGCTGAAGGTCTGGCTCAGCAGCTCCGTCATGTTTCTGATCGCCTGGTACTTCGTGTCATCGTTTCCCGTGTAACGAGCGGCGATGATGTCCCTGTGAAGATTTTTTATTAAGCTGGTGATTCTTACAGCACTATTGCTAACTGTATATCAAGATTAATACTTGTGGTAGTGGTGATTTACAACTTTGAACATATTCAGAACCCAATTGAAAAGTAGGTCAAATAAGTTTGAAGTAAAAGAAAAGTATCTAACCATAAATTACTCAAGTTTTTAAAGTGTTTCACTTATTTTAGATTTAATTGACGCCTCCAACGATATACGACTATGTCCATGTATAACTTTTTTTTTAACCTGCATGATCCCACTGCTGGGCAAAGGTCTCCCCCAAACCCTTCCATCGTTCCCTGTCCTCTGCAAAAGTCCACCATTCTCTCGAGTAGTAGCATGTACCTATAACTATTATAATAAAATTGATTTTGTCATACCGCTAATACGGTATATAAGGTTTTGGAAAATTACGATTGGATAGTTGGCGCAAAGGATAGAGGTCCTGCTTTTAGGTAGTACCAAAAGCAGCGAGTTCAACCCTCCCAGCATGCTAATTACTATAAATAAATTACGCCAGTTCTTAGTCTAGCATAAAGCGGCAAACATTTCCTAGATGATTTTGACGAACACCTAATACTTGACCACCTAAGACTTGGCAATATAGCAGTAACAGTGACGTCACACTCACCCAGTCCACAGAACAAACTCGACGTTCTCCGAGTGACGCGTGCGCATATACCGCGCGGCCGACTCGATCAGCTCAAGTGAACTGTCACACGAGTAGTCCCCGAAGCGGCCCAGGGCTCGGTGGTGCCCTGAGCTGCCTCGCTCGTCAGCTCTTCGACAGTCTGCGAAAATAACTACTATAAGAACATACACACATACTCATACACATATGCATTAAAGACTATATCCCAAACGGGGTGTCAGAATGTTGCACGATGAAGGAAACATTCAGAAACGTTAATGTTACCAAATGCATTCAAACTTAAAAGGCTGATTTCCAAATTCACAAACGCAAATCAGCGTTGAGCATCCCTCAGAAGCATTGCTGTCCCTTTCAGTTCTCTTGAAATTTTACGGGGACAGCACGAGCGTGAGCGCGTGCTCAGCCTTGATTGACGTTTGTGAATTCGGGGTGAGACCTCATAAGCAAATTACCTTGCACTGTTTCGTCCCAGTGACAACTATTGCGCCGTCACACGATGTTTCCACGAATCGACCTGTTCTAGCAACTGAACCTAACGTAACTGGTAACGTTACGTAAGCCTAAGCCCTAACGTGGTGGTAAGAGGCGTGTTTTCCGTGGTTATGATGGTACATGTCAGTAACTCCAAAGAAGCAATTCATAACCAAAACAACGAAAAAGGAAGACTATAAAGAATTGAGAGGGCGATAATTCAAAGTTGCATAAAATTTACCACACGAATCAATTTACAACATGGCTTAAAATTGTTGCATGGCTAAATGTTAAGACTACACAACCTACTCCTAGCTTAGGATTTGACATTCAACATTTTACAATCGTTTGCATTGTACGCTATTGATGAATACTGTTGTTCCTGTAGCTTGAAAAACTTACAAAGACAGCCTCCAAATCACATAGCTTCGGTTAAGTAATGGTAGCAAGTAAAGATTGTGGAATATACTTTGTCGATCTGGACTGAATTAAAATGAGAAACATCAATATTTCATAAATTGGAATACAGAAATTGAAATCTACTTACTAACTTTAACGAGGTCTGTGTTCTTGGAAATGAAGAATTATAATGTCTGTCGAAAGCAAGGCTAAAGACCCTAGAGCCAAGCTTACCCGACACTATACCGAAGATATCCCGGACGTCAGCCTGTACGAGATTAGGATGGCTCTCAAGCAGCTGAAAAACAACAAGGCGGCGGGTGATGACGGAATCACAACAGAGCTTCTGAGAGCGGGCGGTCGGCCGATACTCAAGGTCCTCCAGACGCTCTTCAGTTCTGTCATCCTCGAGGGCAGAACGCCAAAGGCATGGGGCAGGAGCGATGTGATGCTGTTTTTCAAGAAGGGTGACAAAACTCTCTTGAAGAACTACAGACCCATATCGCTTCTGAGCCATATCTATAAGTTGTTTTCGAGAGTCATTACGAATCGTCTCGCTCGCAGGTTCGACGACTTCCAACCTCCCGAACAAGCCGGGTTCCGAAAAGGCTATAGTACCATAGACCACATTCATACGCTGCGGCAAGTTATACAGAAGACCGAAGAGTATAACTTGCCACTTTGCCTAGCGTTCGTGGACTATGAGAAGGCCTTTGATTCGATTGAGACCTGGGCAGTGTTGCAGTCTCTCCAAAGGTGCCAAATAGACTACAGATACATCGAGGTGCTAAGGTACCTATACCAGAACGCCACCATGTCGGTCCGATTACAGAACCAGAACTCTAATCCGATCCAACTACAGCGAGGCGTGAGACAAGGAGACGTTATTTCTCCGAAATTGTTCACAGCTGCGTTGGAGGATATTTTCAAGCTTCTGGACTGGAAAGGACGCGGCATCAACATTAATGGCGAGTACCTAACACACCTACGATTCGCCGATGATGTAGTTCTTATGGCTGAGACCTTGGAAGACCTGACCATAATGCTCGAAGATCTCGGTAATGCTTCTCAAAGAGTGGGTCTTAGGATGAACATGGACAAGACGAAAATCATGTTCAATGCCCATGTTGCACCCGCTCCAGTTAACGTTGGGAACATTACACTCGAAGTTGTTGACCACTATGTTTACCTGGGACAGGCAGTCCAGTTAGGTAAGTCCAACTTCGAGAAAGAGATCTCTCGTCGAATCCAGCTCGGATGGGCAGCGTTCGGGAAGCTCCGGCATATATTCGCGTCCGAAATACCTCAGTGTCTCAAGACGAAAGTCTTTGACCAGTGTGTGTTGCCAGTAATGACATATGGGAGTGAGACGTGGTCGTTTACTATGGGTCTCATAAGAAGGCTCAAAGTCACCCAGCGAGCAATGGAGAGAGCGATGCTTGGTATTTCCCTGCTTGATCGAATCAGAAATGATGAGATCCGCAGGAGAACTAAGACAACCGACATCGCTCGAAGGATTGCATCGCTGAAGTGGCAGTGGGCGGGACACATAGCGCGGAGAACCGATGGCCGTTGGGGCGGAAAGGTTCTCGAATGGCGACCACGTACCGGACGACGTTCCGTGGGCAGGCCCTCCACAAGGTGGACCGACGATCTGGTCAAGGTCGCGGGAAGCCGCTGGATGCGGACAGCGCAGGACCGATCGTTGTGGAGATCTTTGGGGGAGGCCTATGCCCAGCAGTGGGCGTCGTTCGGCTGATATGATGATGATGATGAATGTCTATCTTTATTTCTGTTGTATTCAGGCTTCTGCTCTTACCATGAGATTTCTCGTTAAAATAGTAAATAATGTTGTCTAACATAGTATCTGAAATACGGAATTTATTATAATGTTCACTTGTAATTAAGAAAAAAAAAATACTCATCCTGGCCAACCATAAGCTGAAAAAAATTTTGTTCAGAACAATCAAGATTGTGATAGTTATGACCAAGGATCTTGATTCCATATGAGCCTATCAAGGCGTTAGACACTTCAACCAAGTAGATTTTAATCACTTCAACCAGTGCTACTTAGCAAAGACAGGTAGGAATTAATTATTTGTGACATGAAAAGTGGCTGCACTAACCAATTCACCTAGTGCATTCAATTTTTATGTTCGTTTAGTAAGTTTCCCACATGAGAAAGGACTCATTTATTTAGCTTAGAAGAAGCGCGAGTCAAAAATTTACATACTTACCTACACAGTATGAATTTTGTAAGTAGGCGTGGCAGGCCAAATCCTGCACTAAAAGAAATATAGAAGAATGCTCGAAGGAGTCTCAAGACTAATTTTGACAAAACAAAAACTCGATACTCAGATAAAAAATTAACCATTTAATTTTGTCTATCATTTCTCGGTTTGTTTTCCTCTTAGCATTGTAAGTAAATTTTATAAAATATGAAGTATCGAAGGATTATAAATCACTGAGAAAACTTCCAAGGTAAATTTCCATTTTAGTAAAAGTAAATTTATCTTTATTTATATTAGAGCTGAAATTATAACCGTGTATTTTCATGTTTTTTTAACGATCCAATCAAGAGTGCTCAACAGGAAACTGATACGCTTTCAAATATCGCTTACAAAATATTGAATTTTTGCCCGACCCCGACGTGGTTGCTTTATTTTCAGATGCGATGTTACTAGAAACCCGAATAGGATAATAAACTACTTAGTACCTAGTCTGTGACAAGAATATTCATTTATTCTTATTTCAATAATCCATGCGATGCAAAAAATACCTACAATGTGCGAATTTAACGCCTAGAGGTATTCTCTACCAGTCAACCTCAAGGTTTAACAGAGAACTATAAGAACATTTGGGCTTTATTTAACTCATCTTTATAAGAAAACTTACAAAGCTGAATTCAAAAAAACATCGGTTCGGCTAAGCGCGGAAGATAAATATGCAATGAAATTATTCTAAAAAAGAGGTAGAGAGGTTATCAGTACTGATGCAAAGTCAAAAATTGTCCCCTGGTGTACGTACCCATAAATTGATCGTGTGAAATTGTAGTATGATTATTCACTAGAGCGTAAACGAGACAGATACATGTTGCGCAGTGTCGTCTCAAACTGACAATGCTTTGCTCAGGTGCTCGAACTTCGAACAGCTCAGGAGTTCGAACTTCGAACTTATGATTGCGGGTACCACTTTTAGCACAAGTTACCTATCTACCTCTTTTTATCATAACATCACTGTAAATATGTATAATATTTGAACTGTACGACCCCTGATCTCTGGTGTAGTAGTCAAGTCCTTATCCTCAACACAGATTGGTAGTCTTTCTTGTTTTGTTTATTAACAATTTGCTTTTATTTTACAGTAAAGAAAACAAAATAAATCTATCTGCTCATTGCTGTAGCTTAATAAAACATGAAAATAAATACAGACATTCATTTCAGCAGCAAACTTATTTACCTAACGTCTCTACAGTGTATTTAGGTAGGAAAAATAAATATTCTTTGCCATGTGCATAACGCTATCTACATTTTCAAATTTTAACCGTTATTTGTTTCCTGTTACTTCTTTGTTGACGTAACGAGACGTTTGCAGAAAATATCACATTTATGAGAAACTTGGTTTTATAACTCGCATTATCTGGTGGTAGAACTTGTGACCTAACTTGACGTGTAATATACATTTTAAAACTTCTTAGACAGAAGGATATTAGGATTTAGAACGAAAATGTCAGTATGTTTATATTTTTCACTGCAAAGATCTGAGTCAAATTTTCAGTCTGAGATTCACTTGAGCACAAGCCAAAGGGCTTGTGCTCAAGTGAGTCTCAGCGGCTTGTGATCACATTTTTGATGCATAGGATATTGTAATGTATTCATATCGATTGGTCTTCATCTATATATAAAATCATGTCACAGTATTTGTTGCCAAACTCCTCCGAAACGGCTTGACCAGTTTTGGTGAAACTTCCTATGTATGTTGGTTAAGTCTGAGAATAGGCCGTAATCTTTTTTTTTAACAACGACGAAGTCGCAGGCGGTCGCTAGTTATATCTACAAATGGAATGAGTATAGTATTCAAGTATGTCCATACGTTGTCTAGTATCCCATAGCACGAGCATTTAGTTGCTTAGTTTGGGGCTAGATGGCGCTGTGTGAAATAATGTCCAGGGATATTTATTTATTTTTATTTCCCGAACTTGCTAGACCAGAGTGTGTCTCCACTCTGCCCGAGTAATCAATGTTTCACTCGTAGCTGCGCCAAGTTTCTATTTTATTCTGTTTGATGGTATAAATCGTATTTCCAATGCTCAGAACTTTAATCCTGATACGGTTTAATCTTCTTAAGTACTTAAAGTTTCTTACAAGTTGCGGGGCTCAAATGCAAGAAACACATTAAATACGATTAATAATTTGAATCTTGACGATTAAATTAAAAGTTATGTTTAGCTCAAACTCAATCACAGTAATTGATTTCATAATTGAATTGATTTCGAGTCATTTTTGTTTCAAATTCTCATGTCGAAATAGTTTTGTAAGTTGTTCATTGACTGTAAGTAAAACCGTATGAAAAATAATAATTCAAGGTTCTAATCAAGTCTTTGTGGTATGACTGTCGCAGGTGGATTGTTTAATCCGCCGTGTTAGTCTTATTACATTACGGCTAGCCATTTTGAAAAACAGCGCCGTTTTGTTATGCACCGGCTTAGCTATAGTTAAGCTACGGTTTCAATCCATTTCAATACGGCTAAATAGCCGTATTTCTATTCTTCTAGAGAAGGATTTCTATTCTTCTACAACCTTTAGCGTACAATCTAAGTAGTAATACAATGCGGCTAAACGTGGCCTACCTTATTAAAGAACGTATGGTAATGACAATCCGGCTGATCGTCAAGTCGCTGCATTACAAAACGGCGCTGTTTTTTTAAAACGGCTAGTCGTAATGTAATACGGCGGATGATACGATCCACCTGCGATATGCTTAAACACTTCTTGTTTGCTGAATTAAGAGAGAAATTTTATTTTAAAGTATAAGTTTTAACTTAATTCTGTGGAATAAAATGGCAGTACTATAACCTTATGAAATAAAAAAAATCCATTTCATACACTGATGTTTTGATATGGTATTTGATTGAGAGCCGTACTGATACACGTGGTCTGCGGTGGTGGGCGTGGTAGCGTTCACTTTTAATGGCCTGAATTGGCACTTTGCACCGACTTTTGATCAATTCAATCTATTTCTACTAACAAATAGAGAAATCCAAAATTGATTGCAATGATCAGAACCGCAGACCGCGCTTGTCAATACGGGGCTTCAAATTGTAAAATAAAAGCTATTCAATTTCACTACACAGGATTTTCCTTAATTTTACCTAAACATATTTTTTGTACCTATTAATTTAAAGACCTATTAATGGACTTTTGTTGATTTTAATTCTGCAAGTTATCAATATTGAACATATTTTAATTATATTTATACCTACGTCTTCTAGTGTCGCCTTGCGGTGTGTAGAGCGGGTCATAGTGGAAATCCGTGATGTGCCAGAAATAACCTGAAACAAACAAAACCAAAATAAGAATGTGAAATATGAAGAGTTTCTTCAACACAATGTAACTTAAACCTATTAGGCTACGACCAAATAAAATAAATATCAGCAGATAATGATGTGTAGCCAGACGACAGAAATACAGTGATTGTGTGTTCAGTGGCATCTTGTTTTAAATGCGGTGGTGTTAGTTCTTCCATACATCAAATTTAAATGGAACCGATGTTTTTTTTATATTAAACTATTATTAAATGAGTTTAAGTAGAAAAAAGAGTAGAGCATGAAAGTAGAGGAGGCGCAAAGTGTGTGTCAGGATCGTAGCAAGTGGAAAGAAGTGGTCTCTGCCTACCCCGTTGGGAAAGAGGCGTGATGGTATGTATGTATGTATGTATTAAATGAGTTTCCTTTTTGTTTCAAACATGATTATTGAAAGCGGTTCTTCTTTCTCCCAACAACACTGGCTATTGAACAGGGAAAAGCAAATTAGAATATCCTTTACATTACTTATATTCTGACTAGATACCTTTTTTACTTACATAATAGCAGTATACTAGGTAGGTATTGTAACCTTTAGGGCCGGCGCCCACTATCGGCATCGGCACGCTTCAGGCTTTTAAGGTGGCAAATAGTAATATACTCTAACATAATGGCAATAAAGTAGAAAATGACGAAACAGAAACAGAACAAATGCATTTGGTTTTTACGAGAACACATCACGGAAATTTCTACTTTATTGCTATAATGTTAAAGTATATTGCTATTTGCCACCTTAAAATCCTGAAGCGTGCCGATGCCGATAGTGGGCGCCGGCCCTTAGGTACCTTCTAGTGTATGATTTTATTTGCCATAGTTATCATATTATAGCTATAATTGTGGGCCAATTGTTTAGTTTGGTCAATCATTCTCTGCCAGAGCTTATTGCGATGATGCTAGCATTTCATGATGTGCCCGCTTATACCCATAATGTCATTCACAAGCAAACCTTGACCAAAAAAGTACCTACTGTCAATAATATTACAATAAAAAAGACGTAGATAGATTATGTCAGTACTGACGCGAAGTCAAAAAAAATCTCCTGGCGTAAATAACTATAATTTGACCATGTGTGCAAGAAGATAGCATGATTATTTACTAGAGCGTAAACGAGACAGATACATGTTGCGCAGTGTTATCTCAAACTGTCAATACCTTGTTCAGGTAGTCGAAAGTCCTGATTTCGGGTGCCACGTTTTTAGCACAAGTAACCTATCTACGTCTTTTTATTATAATATCATTGTCTACTGTAGAGTAGGTACTTTTTTGTTTAAGGTTCTCATCCCACATTGTGATTACAAGAAGTTTTTATGTACGTTTCTATTCGCAAATCCGTTGACTTGCCACGTATTCGCTTTGTTGCAAATGCACGCAGTTACGTCAAAATTTCGCAGCGGAAATTCCCTGATCTCTCCATTTCTGAGGTTCCCCCACTCTGGCGCCTCGCTGCGACGTTTTTGCGCGCTCCCCAAAGAAAACGTAACCGTTGTAATTCGTGTGAGTTATTCCATCCTCGCAAGAACTTGATTAATGATGCGTTTGCCGTTTGCCCTTTGACGTGTTTAGACGTCGCTGGATGTGTCAATGGTATGACTACTGGGTTTATTTTTATATTTGAAGCTCGGACGAGGAAAAGGAAGGCCGGGCTACCTACCTATATTAACAGAGACACTTGCATGAAGGCCCTGCAAATGCGCAAAAATGTCGAACACTTACACATAAAAGTGAGGATACGCATACGCATACGCATACGTCGTGTCAGAAATAACGAAAAAGGTCAAAAATGTTACTTTCATAAAATTAAAGCAAATTTAATGAGGATATTTTCTGTTTGATCAGTATCCTTAAAAACAATAAAATCCTGTTTTACACAGTAGTTTCACTGCGTGGAGTCCATCTTTGTTTACTCGTTTGTGATGTCGAGAAAAAACAAGCTATGTGCGTATGGGTTCTTATTTAACATGAAGCCTGAAGGTCATTATTATTCGTGAAATGAGGTTCCTGATGATCATTGTGTTTCCATATTATCACTCTCGGGCTTTCTCGAGAAAATTAAAAAATATGGTTAAGAGATTGATTGCGTTGTTAAATTAAAAATTTTGTTAAATAAACACCAATTAGATCGATTTTTTTCTCAAACACCAAACGCCACACTGCACATTCAAAATGGACTGCAATATAACAGTTGTTTTAATTCGTACGAGGTACACGCCAGGAATGTTAAAACTTCATTAACGACGCCACATTAAGTGTTGCTCTTTGTCAAGCGTGTTATATTACACACTGGGGTTTTAAAACACTTTACAGTTGAATATGAAACTTGCAACAGACATTTTAGTTTATCCTTATCTACTTCAAAACTCATCAACGCTGCAGCACAGAGCAATAATATCCAGGATGGTTTCAACCCTGCACAAGTTGGCAGAAGCCATTTGGGTGCAAAAACAGTTGGAACTTCCTGCAGCACACAGTTATAATCTGAGTAGTCTCAGGAGAATGAAGATAGTACATGTGCACATAGACGTACTAGCTAATTACTAGTTCTAATCAAAGAGTGAAGTCCAAAATAAGTTTTTTTTTCATACCACATGCAAACAAGCGTAAGAACCGACTCTTGATGAAGTTTGATATTATTTTTGAAATATTGAGCTTTCTTATGAATAAAGGGCTTTCCTTTTGAAAGTTTAAAGAACCTAATAGTTATGGTAATGGCCACTTTGTTCCATTTTACCGCTCCCTTAGTATTTTAACTTAATAAAGGTTCTTTTGAATACAATCTGTTAAGCTTATATTTTAATTTTACCATTCAAAGTCACAAAAATAGCCTGCAAAATGTTGACACTTCCTGCCGCAACACCAGGTCATCCATGTACCCTCTCGAGAGCAAAGTTGGCAAATCCAGCTGAATTCAACTCGCGAAATAAATTAGACAAGCGATTTGTATAGCCACCGGATTAAATTGTCTTAATTTATTAGATAGCCCTTATAATAGCGGGCGCTACATTTAAATGTGGGATGGGGTTTGCGCTCTAGCGGGGTGGGAATGTGTTGTGTTATCGTGTTATTAACTGCATTTATCTGCATTCGCCTGCGAGCACAGTCTGTTTAGGGTTCCGTACCTTAAAGGTAAAAACGGAACTCTATTACTAAGCCTCTGTCTGTCTGTCTGTCACCAGGCTGTATCTCATTACCACGATAATTAGAAAGTTGAACTTTTCACGAATTATGAATTTCGTTGCTGCTATCACAACAGATCCTGAAAATAAAAATATTAGGGGGAGTCGCCAATACAGTGAACGTGTTTTTTTGTTTTTTTGTAATTTTCACAGAATATGTCGTTGCATATTACTTTTCAAAACAAAATTAATTTTAAAACCATTTTTTACTCGGTGATGGTACAGAACCCGTGCACGAATCCGACTAGGCCAGTTTTTGTTATACCGATTATATGACCATTTAATTATTGTCTGCATTTGTTCTTTATTTCTACTTCTCTATTTTTCATCGGTATGTTATATTTTTCCCTACAAGAAATTGGTCTCCGGTTATCTGTCCTGGACGGGCAGCTTTCATATTGCAAGCCCTCTGCTATTAGTTTTTCTTGGATAACTTGGAGTTCTTGTTAAGTGTTTGACGTTTTTTTACTAGCAAAACAACGATACAACAATAGACAATTACATAAACGATTACGATTACACATACGTCCCACTGCTGGGCAAAGGCCTCACCTCGACTATGAGTTGGAACTAGCCATACTCCAACATGCGGCCTTAGTGCGGATTGTTAGAAGGTACGGATTGTAAGGTTAGTTAGCAACCTTAATGTCAGATGTTATCAAGCCGCCCTAAGGCCTCTGACTAGGCTTAACGACTGACATCTAGTAACGTCAACCGGGACCAACTGCTTAACGTGCCTTCCGAAGAACGGACAATTTAGATTCATGAAATAAAATTGCCGTGTGTTTTTTTTTGCTAACATTCTCCTTAGTTGCAAATTTCAATCTTCCTAAATTCGCAGTCAAATCGTCTGGTTGACTCGCAGAGAATGCCTCTTGGCATTCGGCACGTCTATTGTACTTTTATTTTATGCAATAACAAAAGACGCGTTTATGCTCTACAAAAGACAAATGCGGTACCCGTACTACTCTTATTTGCCACAAAAGTTATTAAAATACAAATCACTTCTCCGCCAAGCCGCGTCCTCCACATGGTACGATATTATACAGTACACGTGGCGGTAACCCTTATAATTAAAATTTACCTTGACCTATTCCGCTACTGCCAGTTTCGAGCGCAAACAATTAAAACAGCCCGTGGCCATTCATGTAACCATTACCTCCGAAACCCTTGCAAGTGGTAGTGCGATAATTATACTAACATAATACTCATTAAAGTAGAAAACTGAGGAAATATTAGTAAAAGCGTTTTATCTTTGCGTGGATCCTTCGTGTCTAATTAAATTAATAACTATGAGGAGTTTGCTTTGATTAATCTTGTGATTGCTGTAAAATTATGTTTTACTATTTTATTAGACTTTTATGACTTTTAAGGCAATACACGGTGGGTCAAAAATGGTATGAGTGACTGACCGAAATTTAGTGATGCATTTTTCAAGCATATCCGTGCTTCGGAAGGCACGTTAGCTGTTGGTCCCAGTTGATGTCGCCAGATGTAATTCGTTAGGCCTAGTTGGAGGCCTTAGGGCGGCTTGAAAACATCTGTCATTAAGGTTGCTTACTAACCTTACACCACTTCAACAATCCGCACTGAGATCGCGTGTTGGAGTATGGCTCGCTTTTTTCATAGTTAAGGTGAGGCTACATACGTCCCACTGCTGAGCACAGCAGCAGTGGGACGTATGTAGGCCGTTTATGTTTATGCTTATGTATGGCTTTTTACTAACCTAAGGAAACTGAGTCGACTCTAGTATACCGTATATATATAGTATACTAGTTTACCGTAGCAAATATCGTGATATCAAAATTCATTAAAATTCTACGGTTGATAATATCCGTCAGTGTGCAATTCTTAGATTTAATTACTAATTAATTAATTACCAGCAGAAATATGATTACCGCCTAAAAACGGAACGTATCCTCCTAAATCAACTTCCTTCTTGTTTTAATTAAATTATTACGATGTTCTAAAACACAAACGTGGAACTGACAAATACCAATTTGCTTTAAGGCCAGGTATGCCTTGAAAAGAATCTCCTTATAAAAAAAGTAGCAGGACGAGTCACCGCACTCACAGATTTCATAAGAAATAACGTAGGAAATATAAGACAAATATAATTTTATCGAGTCAAACTCTGCGAAACTGTCTATAATTATTTAGTGGCGACTATTCAATAAAAAAGCCAATAGATTAGACATGATATTGAAAAAACATAAGAAAGAGCGGTTTTCTATCGAGTGAAGTTTGAGAAATCATGTAGTTGAATGCGATTTTGTCTAGATTAGATCCTAACCTAATACAATGTGTTTGCCAACATGACCCAATGTCTTTTTCTGGTTTTCAGATCTTTAGTAAAGATACTGCATGGAAAATGCTAAAAAACAATAATAAAACATATGTGTTTTTTATAATTTTAACATTGTTTTCTATCTGTCCGATGGTTTTTAAAATCCGTAAATTCAAGCTGAGAGAGCGTCGTGGCCCATTGGTTAAACACTCTGGCTCGGAACCCAGTGTCCCGAGATCAACTCTGGCCGGACCACACATACTTTGTGTTTATTGTACAATAATTTGCGGCTAACTCTCCGGATATAAAACCCAAGCAAGCCGGATAACGGCGGTAGGCTCGCCTCCTACCACGTTTGGTTCAAATTCCCTTGGCGAAATGTGGGCTTCTGAATGTTCCGTTCGCCATGACGGCAACAATCAGTGTGTCTTTGACTACCCCATTAGGGATACGGTAGTGAGGGTTTGTTATGTTATGTAAGTTCAGCCTACCTGACCCTAATATCTTTGATGATACGTCTCATTCCGAATCTTTTACAATTAAGTTTCAGTAATTTTCCTCTCGAACTCTACCGCGTTTTTCTCGAGCTCCGTACGTGAACCTGATCGTGGCACGTTTCATTTTAATAAATTTCAATGAAATATAGTATCTTCTGTGCTTCTGAATTATGGTGGACGTGGAATCTTCGCCGGAATAAATCAGAGGTTATTAATGTTACGGCCCGAGCATTGTTCTGTGGCAGCTGAACGAACGGATAAGGGATGAGAGGGAGTGAATTGTAATGCTCGTTCTAATAGTCTAAGATCTGAAAGCGAAATCTACTCTTAAGTCATTTAAGAAGAATTTAACAAAATTTTAGGAATAAGAACACTCGGAAAGTTATCAGTTAAACAATTTCAGTTTTTTCAGTTATTGCTTAACCCAACTATGGTGATTTTATTTACTTCTAACATCAACAAATGGATGATTGCAAATTACAAAACTTCAAAATAATAGGAGGCTATTAATAGGTATTAGGAGGACACCATTTTTGTTGTTTTATAAATAAGTTTTTGTCAGGGAGGAAAAAAGGGTTTTGTCGTGTTTTTATTTAATTTAGTATGTAAAGTCTTACTGGAAACTGGATAGAGCCTTTCGATTTATCGCTACAGTAGTCTCCTATTTTTTGTGTTGAGTTTTTTTTCATGGTTTCCATGCTTTACTAAAAATAACCTTATTTCTTGCGAACGTGAGACAGCAAACGAATTTTTTTTTTTTTTTTTTAATATAGTGGTCTTCAAGATTACCTCACTCCACCTGATGGGAAGCAGTCGTGAGGTCCAGATATGGGGTTGACAAGCACAGTAATTGAGAACTACTTTGCTGGTCAATCTCATTTTGAAGGCCTGCATAAATGCCTTTTCACGCCCCGCTTAAAAAACCCGGGATTGTAGGAAGAAGGAAACACATGCGCTGGAAGAGCGTTCCACGTCTGGATAGTACGACACAGGAACGAATCACCGAACCTTTTGGTGCGGGCCGACAGTCGCTGGATCGTGTGTGGATGTTGACGCAGACCAGCGCGTGTGGTGCGGGAGTGGAAGGGTGAGGACGATCAGTTGGAACAACTCTTCAGAGCATTCGCCGTTGTAAAGGCGGTAGAGGACACTCAACCTGGCAATGTCTCTACGCAGTTGGAGAGGCTCCAGAGCCATAGTTGCCTCTGGGCTACCAATGATGCGGACAGCGCGTCGCTGCAACCTGTCGAGAGCTTCTAGCAAATACTTGGCGGAACCGTCCCAGAAATGAGAACAATATTCCACACACGAGCGAACTTGTGTCTTATACAAAAGATAGAGCTGCTCAGGCGTGAAGAATCGTCTCACTCTGTTCAGGATTCCAAGTTTACGGGATGCTGTTTTGATAACGCTCTCGATGTAGTCCCGTTGGTTGAGGTTGCTGCGAACATCCATGCCAAGGATGTTAAGGTGTTATGTTACGAATTCTGTAAAAACTCATTAATCTTCAAATGAATTAACGAATCTCACCGTTGCGTGTTTGGTTTCGTTGGTGTTATACACACCTGCGTGATTCATACACACATGGGTCCAGTGAAGGTCAGACACCTCATTCAGTGAGCTATTTAGCACTACTATCTTGCTAGTTTCGTTTTATTAACTTCACAACGTAAAGCTTACATGAATGAAGTTACTACTAAAGTAAGGTGAACAAAAAGATTTCTGTTTGGCGGATCACAAAAATCTTAGCATTGGTAGATTAGGTGGTTATGCGATGAGGTCAGGATAACTGCTCACTACCTTTACTCAGTAATGACAGTGGATTAACGACAACTGCATTCGTAGAGCATCGAACATCGTGTCAGAAACAGGAAATGTGACCACCCCGACTGAAATTAAGTGATGTTATTCAGGCATCTTCGTGATCCTGAAAGGCACATTAAGCAGTTGATGCCAGCTGACGTCTTTAGATGATAGTCGCTAGTCCGATGCCTTAGAGTGGCAAGGTTTTCCACTAACCTTTACACGCCTCCAACAATCCGCACTGGGCCCGCATATGCTGGATAGCGCTACTTTAAAGGTGAAATAGTGTAACTCGTGTAACTCGTACAAAAAGATTGAACCAGAGTTCCTGAGATAAGCGCGTTTAAACAAACAAACAAATAAACTCTCCAGCTTTATATCATTAGTATAGATGAGGCTTGTTTCAAGTGCATTTGTCTCCATTCATATTACAAGCTTTTTTGTGTAGACTTTTTAAGCTCCTAATACAATATTTTTTAAAGGCTGTTGTTGTTGTTTGTATACCCAGTAAAAAGAGGTCTATGAAAATAGGCATTAAATACAAGGCAAGGTTCAATAAATAATGCCTCGTTCAAAAGTATAGTGTAGCTCAACTAAACCCAATAATTAAGATATCACAGCTCTAGATGTTATCATGCAAATGAGCAGGTAGGCACAGTCACGGAAAAATGCTGAATTCAACATTAGGTTTGGAAACAAACCTAACAATAATTCCATAGTTAAAGATGACTAGTTAAAACCTCATGATTTTGCTTACAGTTATTATGTTTGTATTTTCTATATACATTGACAATAAGAAATTGTACCTACCAATGTACCTACTTTCACAAGATTTGTTAAAAAAATACTTTTGCTTTTGATTGTATGTTAGCATAGAATGAAATTGATAAATATCTTATCATTAGTAGCTTCAATTTTCCATTAGAAATCAAGTGAATAATTCCAAAAACCATACTTGTCATTAATCTTTATTTCAACTAAGTTGATAGTCAGAATATTGACATCTACACTTTTACAGTTTATATTTCTATTCAACATTAACTCACCCTCTCCAACAAATTAGTAATCAAGAATTCCTTATAAGCCCATTTTAAAAGGAAGCTTCATTGAACATTTCTCGTATCTAAATTCAGAAGTTTAGACTTAGCCCAGACCTGTCAGTTATTCATTCTTCTTCTGTTATATATTAATGTATACTCGTTAACTCACACGAGTACTGCAAACGGTGCATCTCGTCTCGCTTTATGAAACTAACCATTATGTAGATCCGACCACAAAGGGAGCAGCTGTGACCTCCCCCCACAGCATCGCTTGGTATTCACGCGTCATATCCACTTTTTACGTCACGTCAAAAATTTCTACCATGAATATATTTTGAGATAGTAACCCAACTAGCACGTAAACTTTTTGTGCGGGTTTTTATAGTAGTTTAGTGCTTTAGCTCTTGATCAGCGAATTATCAGCACCATGGCTCATGCTAGATGCTGTCTAAGGTGCTTAGATCGCATAATATTAAAGTTATGAAGCTACGCCTTTATATTGTAATTAATTACCTACTTCGCTCACATGTAGTTGATTTGTTTCATACTATCTCTACCTGAAGTTGTCTGGGAGAGATGGCTCCATAGCGACTATACCGTCCAAGTTATAAAATGGTTTCAAGTCTTGAAACAAGGACTCTTGGCAGGTCGACATCTCAAGCAACAAGTATCACGAAACATTTGTCGCATATTAAACATGAGGCTTAAAAGTATTCCCCCAACACATACAAACAAAAATAACTTAATTCTAATTGATCTGTTACAGAATACTTTAAAACGTGCGCTTCCTTCGCTACAGAGTGTTCCACAACTATACTATAGACTGATTTTTATTGCAAAGCAGTCGATACACGATCGCTAACGACTACACATCAATAAACTTGATTAAACTGTTAAAGGCGCATAGACTGGCAATTACTCACGCGTCGTCGCAACAACATCATGAATGTCAAACCTGACGGGTTAATGCAAAAAGATATTTAATATGAATCATATTATTTTCATATTATGATTCACCTAATAAGTTACCCATTCAGGATAAAAAAAATATGTTAGGTAAAAAATGTATAATTTATGATTCAGATATGAAACATCTAATGTCGCCTTTTTAGACCCCCTGGTTTATGTAGTATACACCTTTTTTTTGTTTCAATTTATTCGTTGCCTAAAGGTGGTTTCTCCTTTTAACGATAAGACTGACACCTAAATTTGTACATTGTTTTTAAAAAATAATGTAATACGAAATCTCTGGAAAGTTCAAGTAACATTTCAAGCAATCACTGTCACGAAACGACTGTCGCATAAATAGTGAACAAGTTTTTTACGAAAAGTTTCAATGTTTTGCCGCTCTGAAGAATGAATAACAACTATACTATAGTCTGATTTTTATTGCAAAGCAGTCGATACACGATCGCTAACGACTACACATCGATAAACTTGATTAAACTGTTAAAGGCACATAGACTGGCAATTACTCACGCGTCGTCGCAACAACGTCATGAATGTCAAACCTGACGGGTTAATGCAAAAAGATATTTAATATAATTATTTAATATGAATCATATTATTTTCATATTATGATTCACCTAATAAGTTACCGTTCCAGGATAAAAAATGTATGTCAGGTAAAAAATGTGTAATTTATGATTCAGATATGAAACATCTTTTTTAGACCCCCTGGTTTATGTAGTATACACCTTTATTTTTGTTTCAAACTATTCGTTATTATTATTATTTATTTATTTATTATTCAAATCAACAAAGATAAAATATTAAATTAAAAGCCTCACAAACCACTTCCGCGGTTGACTGCGAGTGCAAGTTAAATAATTAACTAAATTAAATATTAAATATAACTAACATAACTAATAACATGATTTTTGCAAACTTATATAATGCCGTTTAAGCGCAGTGCCAAATTCTTTATTATTAGCTATTTTTGCAAGTTCAGGCAGCAGGGCGTTGACCAAGTATGGTAAGCGTTTGTCCAGTGTACGGTCGCCGTAATAATTATGAACCCTGGGTACAACGTACCTGCCGCTGGAAGCAGCCCTGGTGCAATGACTATGTTGCAACGGTGTCAAACGCTCACGACCCTCATGGTTATTTTTTAGCAAAAGGTATTTATGTTTTAAACTGGCCGGTAAAATTCCACAATAGTTAAATAATTGGTAGTAGTTGTTTTTGAATTTACTTTTAGTTTTATTGTTCACAAGTAGTTTAAGGAATCTAATCTGCAATGCTTCAATTTTATCGAGGTATGTTTTGAATGTTAACCCATAACTGTCAAGAGCGTAAGACACCACTGACTCTACCATAGTCAAATATAGCATTTTCATTATTTCTAATGGTACCCTATACTTTAAGTGATAGAACTTACTTACCTAAAGGTAAGGTTGCCTAAAGGTGGTCTCTCCCTTTAACAATTAGACCGACACCTAAATTGTACATTGTTTTTAAAAAAAATGTAATACAAAATCTCTGGAAAGTTCAAGTATAATTTCAAGCAATCACTGTCACAAAACGACTGTCGCATAAATAGTGAACAAATTTTTTACGAAAAGTTTAAATGTTTTGCCGCTCTATAGAATGAATAACAACTATACTATAGTCTGATTTTTATTGCAAAGCAGTCGATACACGATCGCTAACGACTACACATCGATAAACTTGATTAAACTGTTAAAGGCACATTGGCAATTACTCACGCGTCGTCGCAACAACGTCATGAATGTCAAACCTGACGGGTTAATGCAAAAAGACCAATTAGAGTTGGTGCAAACCCGCTCTATGGGGCGGGAACATCCTGTATTGTACAGGTGGGCCTTACGTCACTGAGATTCTAGAAGAATAAATTGCTGAACTAGTTTGTAAGTTACACTATTTCACTATTGGTTATTTGGTAGAGATTGCTTTGCAGTTCCATCCGACTGTATTTTTTTCGTACAATGAAGAATATCCATCCAATTTCAACTTTACCAAAATGCGAGTCTGTTATATTGGATGAATTGCTTAAAGTAGTTTTATTACTGTTTTAGATTCGATCCAAATCCATAAAAATACCAAGTTTCCAAATTCCAAGAATTCTTCCCAGGTAACACCTAACTAACTACCTACCATACCGAGAATTTGTCATGAATAAGCTAGCAATAGTCTTCTTCAACCAAATTATCTTTTGTTTTCAAATCGTAAACTCAGAAGTCCTTCAACTATTTATAAACATTCCAAGAAAGTCTAATCACAAGAGCACGAGAATCAAATTAAAATTTCCTTGGACATGCCCCCACTTATTTCCCCGTGTCCCTGTACACGAGGGCCCCTTCGAAGATTAACTCCACATCGGCAAAGTAGGAGTAGGATCATCAATCAAGCGGTACCCGTCAACAAAGGGCGCGGCAACCTGTGATTAGCGCGCCTAAATTATCTGCTTCGTGCGTGCCGTGTGCGCAAGGTTACCTCCACGCAGATTCAGTAAAAAAAATACTGAGTTTTTTACCTCCAAACATAAAAAGGTCACACTGGCCACATTTGCCGTAGAACGGATAATCGTTGGGGTAAGCGCGTTCTAGAGTGGAGGCCACGTCTCGGCAAGCGTAGTGTCGGACGCCCTCCGGCTAGGTGGAGCGACGATTTGCGAAAGGCTGCTGGCAGGAGATGGATGCATCAGGCCGAAGACAGGGTGCGATGGCGCGCATTAGGGGAGACCTACGTCCAGCAGTGGCCCAACATAGGCTGATGATGATAAAAAAGTCACACAATTACTACAACATTGCAGGCCTCACTTGTCGCTCTTGCGGGCCGCAGCGGGTGGGTGGCAAATCCACCACACTACCACGCCTGAGTTCTCTTCGCTTCCCGGCGGTTGGACCCTACCACCGGTGCTAAACCCTTTCGCCACACCAAGGCGAGAACTCATGAGGGGGGCCATTACCAAACCTGGCGTGTTCAGTTCTGAATTGAGTGGTTGCTACGCCACGAGCACCTCGACCTTGGGCACCTCCGCAAAGGTAATCAGTGTTTTCTCTTGACACTTATTCCCTTTTACGGAGGTGCGGTCATACTATAATAATGTATGCCAGATCCCAGTTCAATGTTCATGAAAGGAATACCTACCTATTACAGCAAATCCACTATGCTCAGTTGCAAAGACGAGAATCTATTTTGAACTTCTACTTTAAATCGTTCTTTTGGCAATTTTAAAGGCACGTAGTATGCGTTTATATATCTTATAGTTGAGGATTAAATTATGCCTAGCAGTGGGATTTGTCAGCGTTGTTGTGGTGCTTCTAAAATAGACCATGTCGTCATGTAAATCATGATGTCAATGGTAACCGGGTAATGAAATGTTACTTGTTTTATGATACGATCCGTATTATTTCTGGGTTGTAGTATGGCGTTGGGAATTAATACATGCTTTTTGATTGATTGATTCTGAAGTTTAAAAACTAATTCAACTTGTATCATTTTTATCAGGTTACTATCGCTACAAGTACAACGGTTCCTCCAACTAAATTCCTGATAAAATATAAGATAACATCTGGCTCGGATTTACCGAATTGAACTGATCCATAGAGCCTTATTCATAAACTTTAAACTGTAGTAGGTACGAGGTAATGGAACCTATCAACTCTTAATAATGGCAGACTAGAAACTAGTAACATCTCTCTTGCTCTATTCCTCAACACCTTCAAACGACTAAAAAGCAATCTGGGAGAGAATACCTTTTAATATAAAGTGCACCATTTTTTCTAGAAATAATAACCAACGTTGGCAACATTGCGCACACGGAACGGGAAGCTCTTTTAATGTGCACAATCATACAGAATCAAAGGACGTTTCAAAGCGATATAGGTAATTTACTTAGGTCCGTGCTTTTTTCACATTTTTTTTGCTACGATAATATCTTGCTAGTTTCAACTGGAGAACGAAGTAATAGGGCTTGTAATATCAGCTCCTGATAATGCTAGACTAGCTCCTTGTAACATCTTTCTTGCTCTTTTTCTCAACCTAGCTTATGGTAGAGATGGTGCCTTATTATATGAGAAAGAATGGGAGCCCTTTCGGTCGCATAAACTCTTTCGTCATAATGTAGTTTGGCATGAATGTTTTGGCATAAAGCTTTTGCGCATAAATTATGATAAGCAGAGTATTATAAACGCATAATGGTTTCATTGGCATAATTATAATTTGTTATAATTGTATTTATCATAATTTAAATAAGCATAAATGTGAAGAGCATAATTGATAAACGTATAACTTTACTTTATCATAATATAAGAAACGCATAATAGATGAATTCATAAAATACAAAACGCATATTTCTACTCGTCTGCCCAACAATAGAGTTGGGGCAACACCGACTCGGCTAGATTAGGTTAGAAGGTTTAAGGCGGGAGCAAAGCGAAGCGTAGCTGTAGCGTGCGTGATAGTTTTTCAAACCCTAAAATAAAATGCCTGCTGCATCCCTGCATGCTGCTTGCTTGCCTGCATGCTGGGTGCTTGCCTGCATGCTTGCCTGCACGCTGCATGCTTGCTTGCGTGCTGCATGCTTGCCTGCATGTTGCATGCTTGTTTACATGGTGAATGGCGAGGGCGGATCCGACATGGCCGTGATAGGTTCGAAGCTTAAGGCGTGAGCGCAGCTCACGCCTTAACCTTCCTTCGAGGGTTAGTTATTTTTTTTTCAAACCCTAAAATAAAATGCCTGCTGCATCCCTGCATGCTGCTTGCTTGCTTGCTTGCATGAATGCATGCTTGCTTGCTTGCATGAATGCATGCCTACTTGCATGAAGGCTTGCTTGGATATTTCAGGATAACGAAGAGAATAATAAAGTTTTTAAATTTTGATTAAGTGTTTATAAATGGTGATATTATGGTATTCTTATTGTATGACTTGAAATCTGTATGCCATAGGGTGAGATGCCAATGAATGATTTGCTAAGTAATCGTTATTCTAAAAACAATTATGCATAAACCTTTGATGCTAATATATCATTATTATAAAAGAAGTTATGCGGGAAAAAAGTATGCCTTATGATTTATTCTAAATGAACGTTATGCGAAACGAAGAGTATGCCAAAAAACGTTATGCAGACTTAAGATATGCCTTTTTAATTTATGCATCCCAATATGGACCCAGAAAGAATACCTTATGGTATGAAGTGCACCTTTTTGTGTATTTTTTTTGTAGAAATGAACAACCAGCGCTGGCAGCCCTAGCACACAGAGCGCTAAGCTCTTTTCACACGGCGCTAATGTGCACGCTCATACAGAATCGGAGGAAGTTTCGAAGCGATATAGTTAACAATTAGGTATGTGCTTTTTTCATAAATTGCTTCATCAGTCTGAAAAAAATAGTTGATTTTTTCAGGAGTATTACATAAATATTTTTTGCTTCTGAGAGTAATAAGGGAAGAGTGAAGATTATATTTGTTTGTTTGTATGGGTTTAGGTGTTTCCTAGGTTATTACCTACTTACTTCTCACATACTGAACACCCAGACTGGAAAAGAGGTTTTACGTCTTACATCTTTCATCCGTTGTTTAGTATCCCTTATGCTTTAGCTAGACGCTGTGTAGTATAGTGTCTAATGAAATTATGGTCTTTAGTATGTCATTCGCTGAGAAAACTTCACAGTAGTTGCTTTACAAAAGGCTACCAGTTTTTCCGTGAATGTTATAGACAAAAGCTTCAGTCGGAAGCTAACCTTAAGCTACATAAAAACTTCAAACTATAATTTTCTTGAAAAATGTTACAGGGGCATACCGACTTACGACGCTTTCAGGGTATTCATAATAATAATATGACTATATTTCTTTTATTTAATTAATACATGGCTGCAATCATTTTTAAAACAATAGAATATGGATTTTAAAACACGTGCACTTGTATGACACATCAGATCTAAAACAACAGATAAAATACACTACAATTTAGCGGTTCCATTTCAACGGTTATCTATAGTTAATCTCGCGTGTGAAATACAAACAACACGGAGGCATGCGTCAAATCTAAACAAGGGTTATTAAAAGACAATGAACTAGTATGGATTAATTTCAGTCACTATTAAAAAGCCATACGGCTAATGGAAGTCAATGTGAAAAAGTATAAAATAATCTAAAATTCATTACATTCTTGGACATTGGACTTTATTTAGACACTGCCGTCTAGCACCAAACTAAAGTAAGCCTGTATAATAGTAAAGTTTTTTGTAAATAGTGACTTATTTAGCGGCCGTTCGCCACTTTAGGTTATTGAATAATGTCTTCAAAAATTGTAGCTTGTGTTTTAAAGTGTTTACATATTTTTGATGCTGACACATACAAATACATCCCGCTCATAAATAGATAAAACAAGGTTAAAAGTAGTATATTTATATAAGTTAACCATTTCCTACCTATGTTTGTAATTACATGTTGTAGACCCACAAAAATAAGACTTGTAAACATTTCTATCAGACGCAACTTCCTGAACAAAAAGCACTTAACCCATTTGCATTAAACTTGTAAATAAATGATATTCAATTTCGACAAAGGAAATTAGGGAGGGTAGCTAACGCGATCGTGAGGGCTGCATACGTCTGCTCGTATACCGTGAAATAAGGCGCCTCTCAACCAAGACGGGAGGCAGGTGGACCTCCCAGGGTACCTGCTTATGGGGTATTTAATCTGCTTGCAGGGTTCAGTTTGAAACAATTGACAATACAAAATGATACGAAATGCTTACGTTTTATTCAATGTAGAATAGGCAAACATGGCTGGCTTTTAATATCAACGCACAGCTGAAACTACTGTACCTACAAACTTGTAAATTGGTTCAGGGGTTCCTGTAAATGATGTAAGGGACCACTTAGGGTTTTCCTGATTACCACATAATAACGCGACCTTCGCGCAAATAAGCGAAGCGCATATTCTACGAGTTTTCGATCAAATATTGATCTAGAATAGCTGTTCAAATAGGCAATCTCACCATGCATTTGGCCTACCAGAATGTTCAAAAAACTATTCAGACGAACTTATTTCGTGCAGACGCAAAATCAAACCTAAAAATTTAATCGCTGGAATCCTTACTTAAGACGTCCTAAGGAGGATTGGCAGACTCTGGCACAGGACCGAGATCCGAAATGTATCGGTAAGATTAGGGAGATCTTCGCTCAGAAGGTTGAAAATATTTTTTGTTGAAAAACTCTCTTTATTAGCAACCGACTTCATTTATTTTTGTTGCCATAGTTTTTATCTCTTGTTGGGTTACGCGTCGGTAGCAATTCAGAGTAATCTGTGGTCAAATTAAATAATAGTGATCATTGAATTATGATATCGCAAATAAGACCTCTTTTGTAGGTTTTAAATATTTTGATTGACGCCAACTGCGGTGTCATTGAGAGATTTTAAGGTTGCTTTTTTTCATTCATCTGTAACAATGTCTCTACCTAGCTTAGCTACAAAACTTACAGAGTAATAAATAAGATTAGCTTTTTACACACACTAAGTCTGCTCGCTCACCGTAAAATGAGGCATCTCTTAGACCCAGGGTAAAGTATTAGATTTTTAATCTTGTTAGGTAGGTCTTTATTGAAATTGCTGCTTTAAACGTAAAGTGAAATAATACTACGAAAGTACTATTTGGTAGTTACTATGTAGTCTGATTATTCTTCAGGCAGTGGATCAACAATGTGGATAAAGTATTGTAAAATGGCAAGAATAAATGATAGGGATAATGATCGTGAGGGTATGCTATATTGTGTTTTATAAAAATACTTGTGACCCGCCCCGGCTTCGCACGGGTGCTATAGGATGTTATTATACACATAAACCTTCCTCTTCAATCACTCTAGCTATTAAAAAAACTGCATCAAAATCCGTTGCGTAGTTCTAAAGATTTAAGCATACATAGGGATATAGGGACAGAGAAAGCGACTTTGTATTATACTATGTACTAAAATTATACTAAATTATATATTATACTAAAATATGGTGAGGAAACTTCAAAATATAGACTTGTAGTGCCACGTAGAATTTTTCAAAGAGGAACAATACCGTCATAACATATTTTTGTATAACTTTAACCGAAAAAAAAACACAGGAAAAATATCGCCCGTTTTTGCAACATTTTTCACTAATGTCCTTTTGGACGTACAAACTTCAGTTTTCCTAGTTAAACCTGTAATTTCTGGAACAAGCAAACTATTTCTTCAGCTTTGTGACATTAAGTACAGTTCAGTGCTGTAAATCAATAGAAATCAACCAATATTTTGAAATTTACAGTCAAAATCTACCGATACGTATTTTTGAGCTACATTCAGAAAACTATAAAACCCTCAGAAACTATAATTAAACCTTCATACAAAAACTACAATGTATTATTACCATTTGCAACCACACCCAAAACGAATCTTAGTCGTTTTATACCACGATCTGTTCGGACTGCGGTGTGAATCACTCAAGAGCACTTTTTGAATGGGTCTTTTTTGACTTGTGGTAGTGCAACGGCGTGAATGGCTAATTAAAGTTTTCCTATGAATGTTTCGATTCGGACCACGGTTTAAAAACTACCAATTGCACATTTTGTATTGTTTCCTTTTTGCTGACCCGTCCAAAATTATTCTGTCGCACACTGCGGTTCGTATCTACAAAGATATTGATTCAAAAAGAGACTCAAGAAACCAAATCCCACCCAATGATCTGTGATATAAATTGAAGATTGATGCACCGAATGTACGTCATTATCACTTTATAAATCCTTCCACTTCTTTACCTACTCCATTATAACGTATAGCTGAATAGCTAAAAGTCATAGTCATAAAATCTCACTAACCGATAGCGCAGGTGATAGAATCCCGTCCATAGGCCGTATTGCTTTGTGCTCGTGGAAATATGTCGTCGCGTCGCCCTCCGTATTTCACATTTTATCGGCTCGCATGGTATGGTACTACGTGTTTATGGCTGTCAGGGGTGTCAAGGTTATTACTTTAGGTAATTTATTTGCAAGAAATCCTTTTGGAACAACTTTTTGGATACAATGTGAAGCGTTGGCGAAGTTTGAGTTTTCCATTAGGTAGATTTTTGGCACTAAATCTTTGATGTAACCCTGTTCAACATTTTTGCTATCAAGTAAGAGAAAAAACACAGGAAAATAACAAAACAAAAGTGGTAAATTGTGAAGCAAATATTTAACACTTACAAAATGTAATCTAAAATATATCTGTCAGCGGTTTTGCCTCTACTACTTATGAGCCTTTTGCTGAAGTGCTAAGTATTCTTCTCTCTCTGTCGTGAGACATTTATTCCTCTTGCCTTCTCCATTGCCTTCTCTACATAGCGATCTTACGCCTTCTCTAAGAGCTTTCTTTCTCATCTTTTGTCAATTAATTCTCAGTGCATCTCCGTGCTTCGGAAGGCACGTTAAGGCTTGGTAACATTTTACAGTAAGTTATATCAGTATCAAATAAGAATATTTTCTAAATCACCATATCAACCTATATTTAACTGAGTTTGTCAGTATCACTACTAGCACACATTGGCACAAAGATAATCTGAACTTCTTTAGTCCTACTAATATTATAAACGCGAAAGTTTGCATGTGGATTTTTGGATTTGTGGAATTTGTCCAGGAAGGTTCAAAAGGTGAGCAAACATGAGAAAATGCTAGGAATTTAGGGAAAAGCAACAATTTAGTTTTCTTTACGCAACCGCTATTAGCAGTCACGTGACACTGAATGTTTGGCAACAGAACGAGGTCTATCGGACAGCTGGTTAAATATATAGACAAGACCTAGACACAGAAAAAATAACAATTTTCGCAGGAAAATGAACCTGTCCTAGTATTGAATTCACAGGTAGCCAGGATCATCGTATTCAGTTCAATTGTGTTCTGTCAGACACAAAAATGTCTACGTTTGCGTGAATCGTTTTTTGTTTGTGAAAATACGATTGCAGTGGCATGAAACGTGTTTACGACGGCAGGATTTTGTAGCGAGATAAATCGCACTTTATCGGTGGCATTCGATCGCATCGTTTGCGACTTTTTACGACATTTTTTTTCGTGTTTCTCGTTACCAGGAGTTCGAGTATTAAAAATGCTCTTAGAGTAGAGTCATAATGTGGAGTTGGATTCTAAGCGGATAGAAAAATAACGATCAAAGGAATATGGTCTAATTCAGTGACCCTTAAATGAAATTAAAATTATTATACCTACTAACCACTTGATAAATTTTATGAACAATCAATTTTATTTTAATAAAATGGGAAATACTGCGAAAGAGACAAAAGACTGAATACTGAATAATAGTAAGTAGAATACTGTTAGAAGAACTAGAATTGAATTCCATTAAGTAAGTAGTTATAATTCTCAATAAATCAATACGAGCATTTTAATATTCCACCGGCAACAATATTTGTTTATTTTCAAAGTAAATTTATTTTTGTTCTATTTCAAGATTTAAAAATAAAAAGTGCTGTTGTGCATGCTGGCATCCATAATACTCATAATAAAAACTTGCAATCGTCAACAATTAACCATATAATTTTAATTACAGCTCTACAAAACCGGCAGGCTGAGTGAATGCAGTACTACCACAAAGGGGGTAATAGCTCTTCAACACGATAGTAGGTAAGTAGGTATTATTACTAACTCTGTGACTTGTGCAGACACAGTACAAATAAAATCATGCGTGCTAACATAGTGGTCAAAAAGGTATTGGCAGTTTGACCAAAGCAATTTTAATACTACAATGACAGAGTCGTACTCGTATGTCAATTAAAACGTCACCAAATTCTATAACAAGTGAAACACTATTTTATTTGAGTAGTTATAAGGTTTAGGTTTTTATTATTGTTTTAGCATTTTTCATGCAGTATCTTTACTTACTAAAGATCTGAAAACCAGAAAAAGACATTTGGTCGGTAGTTATAAGGTTGCTTTTCATTGAAATTCCATCTTGCTGAAAAGCAACCTATAGTCTGTTCGCATTAAAAATGCAGTGATTTTTAAACTTAATTCTGTCGCACACAACAAAACTCAGATCCACAACCTTTGCGTTCGAAAGTATGCGTTCAGCTGATCACTGTGGACTTGGCTTTCTAATTAGGAACGGTTTGATTGGTAAGGGGGCGTGCCAGGTCGAAGAACAAGTATGAAATCACTGCATTCTTAACGCGAACGGACCACATTTTTGACTACTCTGTACGCACCCATCATTTTGATGCTGACTATACATACAAGTGCTATATTTTTAACCCATGGAACATGAAGAGGATTTTAGAAATGTATTGTATTAATATTTTGTCCATGGCATTACATGCAGCTACCAAACGGGTTGACCAAAACGATTGTTTGAAACGTGATTGAGTGCTGATTTTTAGGGTTCCGTAGTCCTTGTAGCTTTGTGCGATGAACACATAAAAAGCACTAAAGAGAAGAATATCCAAAGATATAACGAGCGTTAAGTTTTATCAGTACCCAACCACTTATTACCAAAGTCAATTTAAAAAGTAAATAGTTTTTCTCTTTGCTATGGCTAACTGTTGCTCAAATTCTTTCAAAAACTTCTCATAGCGACAATTCCCTAACAATTCACGACCGATGACCGATGTAACAATTTACGACCTTATTTCTGAAAAATATTTTATCTTTTCCTAGGTAATTCAACTTTTCAAAATCAACAGAGAATCAAACCACCAAGTGAAGTTGTGCCGAAACTTGAGCAATTCCCGAAGTTAAACGATATTTCTTTGAAACCTTTTTGCCAGCAAAGTAGTTTCGCTGGAGTAAAATCGATTTCTTCATATATAAATCACTGAAAACGAATATCTGAGTTTATTTTGGTAATACGTGTCAAGGCACATATTTCGTACGACTAAGGGTCACATTTATAGGAGAGCAGCAACAATGTCGAGTTGTGTAGTCAACCAGATTGAAAAATTTAGTATTATTTTGTTAAAATAGCTAAAAAAAGGCCTTAATCATGCGTATGCATGACTACAGCATTTCTTTTTTCTAACCTAGTCTTGAATATTCATCAAAAAAGTATTTAACTATATACTCCTTCCAAGCGTTTATTTTACTTTTGACAGCTGTAATACTTTGTCAAATTGTGGTACCCTGACCCGTTGCCGATTTGATTTCTTTTATTGATCGATTTTATTCATGAAGAAGTTTTAATCGATATAACACACTCATTATTAAAGTACGTCATCATCCTCCCATAGTACAAACACTTGTGTGCATGAACATCACAAGGACATACAAAATGAGAGAACATACTAATTCAAAGTGAAGCGTGTTGCTGATTGAAGTAAGGGTGAAGCATCGTGATGTTAAGTGATGTCAGCCCTGTTCCCAGCAGTGGCTCGTTAAGAGTTTTGAGTTTTAGTTTCTATGATTGTGTTTTCAAAACGGTTTCTGAACCTGTAACCCTAAAATCGTAAAACATGCATAAATAAATTGTTGCAATAGAAACGTAAAAGTATAACTAATCATTTTCAGTTAAACAACGTTAAAAGCAACAAATTAGCAAACTCCCGTTTCTCCAAAATTCAACCAGCGTCCAAACTAAAACGATTTTTCCCGAAACATCTATGTCCATGGGAAACCCTTCGACAGACATGGGACCCCTTTTCGCTCATGCATGCTTAATGAGCGGGGTGGACAGGCAACAAAACTATGGCAAACTGTAAAATACATATTAACGACAAAACTGCTCTGGAAATATGTTTATTAGAGTTACAGTTCTGAATGTTTGAAATAAAACAAAACCGAAATTGTTTTTAACTTACTTATTTTTTTGAAACAACACAACCTTTGCTGACCATTCTATTAAAACAGCGATTGGTAAAAATGCTTCCAACCTTTTAGGTGCTCCGACATTTTTCTAAAAAAATAAAAAAAATGTTTAAATAAAGAAAAACAAAAAAAACATTCTTACACACGAAAACAACCTTTCTTTGTAGTGGCGTAAAACAACAAAATTAGAAAGGTTAGAAGATGAACTTCCAAAAGTTTAACTATCCCTATTTTGTTCCGAGAAGGGTCCTAACTAAGTCTCGTGTACGTGTATGACGTTTCGCATCTGACATTGTTTACCAAAACAAAAACTTTTTCCCAAACCCGGTGCAGAGTAGCTTCGTGAGCTCATGCATACGTAATCAAGGGACGAACGGCCTACGTCTGCTTATAGCCAATCGATATGTCATTTACTTAGGCTTTGTGCTGCTGTATAAACAACAGTCCCTTGGAGTTTATACTCCAGGGGACTGATGGAAGCCGTTAGGTGTAACATCTATTAAACGTAGGTAAATTAGGCCAATTTGGGATATAATACTTTCTGCTGAAATTTGGCCAGCTGGTGACTACTAGTCGTCTTCGGTAAGCTCAGCTAGGTTTGTACCGGTGTGGATAGAACTAATAGATTCTAGGTACTTTTTTTTCATCAATTTGATCAATTTATAATATAAAATTCAAATATTATATTTTAAACCTGTTGAGTTTGACAAAATATGAATGGTATAAAACAGGCTTTGCAGACTTTTTGTCTTTTTTCTGTCTTCTGTCGCTTTGCTAACGAAAACAACAAAAAATCTGCTAAAACATGGTAAAGACGCCTTTAAAATAACCTTTACAAAACCCTTGCAAAATGGGTCTTATGTCAGCAGCATAAGCCCCTATGTGAAGGTTCATGTGAACGCTTCATGTGACTGCTACTGAAAGGACTGGTGTAACGCGCAAGCCCAGTTAGCGAGGTGTGGCGATCCACTATCGCCTCAGCCTTAGTAATTTATTGGCATGTGCCTGTTATTTCATCTGGCGCCTTGCCCATCGAACTAGAATTGCATTTTGTTGATAGCCGGTTGCATTGCTGATGATTGTCAGGGACCAAAGGCTATTTGTCCACCTGCCAGATGGTCGGACGATATAAAAAAGACGGCAGGACCGACCTGGACAAGACTCGCCGCATCAAGATCTTCTTGGAGAGTCATGCAAGAGGCATAATATGTCCAGCAGTGGACGCACAAATGCTGAGAAGAAAAAGAAGAAAGACTATTTGAAGGCAACGCCAAATTTTAATAAATGCCAGCCTTAAATGAAAAGTTCAACTGAACTGAACTGAACTGAGTTCAAAGAGGACTGTTGATGATATTGAAGTGAACGATAATGATAGTTGCAAAGTGGCACGCCATCATTTAGTTTCTAACTTTCCTTGTGTCAGTGGTTTTTTCACTCCAGCTTTATAAAATGTGAGTCATCATCATCATCCTAGGGATTATCCCGGTTGCTGCCGTGACGGCGCCCCGGGTCCGCTCTTCTGCATCTTCTTCTCCACTTCCCTCGGTGAAGACCGAGGGAAGCCTCACGACGCCCGATTCGGTATCATTGTTGAGAAGTCGGCTACTACACCAAAGGTCGCGTTCAATCTCCGCACATTACAACCATTTGTGTGCATGAACATGTCTGTTTGTATTGGTCTGAGTGTTTCCTATGTATCTTAAGTGTGTATTTACAAAAGAAAAAGGATTTAAGTATGTTCCTTTACCTAGTCTCCCATAAGAACGAGCAATAGATGGCGCTGTGTGGAATAATGTCTTGGGATATTTATATCAGGTATTAAAATAGATGTCGGTTATTGATCTTTTTATTTTCTTGTGCATCCCTCTCTGAGAGGAAATACAATGTTAAACGATAATACTCATTAGCCAAGATGAGATCAAAAGTTAGTAACCATTAAATATGTACCTACCTGAGCTAAGAGGCTACTTGTGATGGGCACACGTACAGCCCAATTAGTTTCAATTAGCTAATTATGTTAATTACTGAATTAGACATAATTAGGGTGGCGAATAATTTATATAGCAAAAGTTTAATCAAGGTGGTCTGCATAATGACCCGGTTCATAATTGGCTTGAAAACCCGGACGTTGTATGAATAAAGTATTGTTATGCAATTTTTATTTTCTTACTTTAGCTGCAGGTAAGATAAAACAAACTAACTACTTTATGCAAACTAACCTTTTATTACTTGATTATACAATCAGCAAACCCAGTTAAAGTAGGATAATTTAAAAAAAATGCATGTATTGTTTATTATTGACTTATTTAGACGAGATATTGTTTTTGAATTCGTTCTAAGTCACAACGAAAGTACGTACGTTCAACGACATGACAGGCTACCCATTTCCGGTCAATCCTTCTTAATCTATTGAAAAAGATGATATTTAGCAAGAGCAAGATATTAAACGCAAATCTGAATACTGATGTGCTGCCGACCGTAAAGCTGGCAACAAAAAACAGTAATAAATTGACAGCTTTAAATACAGTGTGAAACGTGAACTTTTTCCAGACTCTGGCAACTAAATCCTTGTGCTAGGGTATATCAGACAACGTATTATAAACATAAATTAATTCATTTTTTCTGTAAATACATACTAAATGAATAAATAACCGCGGCCACTGGTGTGCCCACTCCTGAACCATTACACCAAACCGGTCGTCTTTCTCTATTTATAAGGCATTAACTATCTTGTAATATTTTTGAGACAATAAGGTTCTAACATAAATCTAAATAATTTTTGAGCGATTGCTTCGACTTTAGCTTGACAACATTTTTTAAGGACACCCTGTTTAATAAAACAAAGAGAGTAAAACGGAACCATAAGTACGGTTTCAGTCTACAAATTTGTCTATCATACTACAACTACTTAGACAGTTATTAAGGTATATCCCAATAATAGTAGTATACAGACCATTTTAATCGTTAACATAATGTACAACTGCGTAGATACACAAACTATGGAATCAAGTTCAATTAAAACAATGGCTTGGAGCTATTTTGGGTATAATTGATAGCCGAAGTTAACGCGTAATAATATGTCTGGTTAGACAACACAAGAAAACTACAGCTATAATAGTAAGCTTCATATTATTATGTTTCAAGATAGCTGTATTTAACGCCTAAATTGAACAACGTAATTTTGTTAATTTGGTGTGCATGGGTGCCCGTGACGCAGTGGTGACAGTGATCGGCGATGATCGCTGTTGTAAAGCAACACACGCCGGGTCGGAAATGGGATGGGTGACCACCCGACCGTAATTTAGTGATGAGTATTTCAGGCATCTCCGTGCTTTGGAAGGCACGTTAAGCAGCTGGTCTCGGCTGACGTCGGTAGATGTCAGTCGTTAAGCCTAGTCGGAAGCCTTAGGGCGGCTTGATAACCTCTGACATTAATGTTGCCCACTGACCTTACACCCCTCCAACAATCCGCACTAAGCCCGCGTGTTGGAGTATGGCTCGATCCACATCTCATAGTTGAGGTGGGACCTGTGCCCAGCAATGGGACGTAAGTATATAGGCCGTTTATGTTGGGTTTTTTGTTTGGTGTGCATTAAGTTTTTTATCATATTATCTCATTGGGTTAGTAATTATTATCATGGACTTTCGTTAGTTGGTTTCAAATAATGACACTCTTTATGTAGGTATGCTTTATGTGGTTTTCCAAAAAGGAGTGCGAAGTAGAGACCTTGTTGATAACCTTCAACTGCTACTTACTGTAATTAAGTATTTGGGTTTATTTCTTTCAGAAACTTTTTTGGCATTTCAATAAATTAATGCTTATTCATTTGGTGATTATTTTGTCTACAGGTATAAAAATTTAAGGTTTAGTCAAGCTGTACATGCTTTTGATCGTTTGAAAACGAAACGCCCACTACACGTCATAACTGTTTATTGATCAAATAGTGACTTTTGTCGTATTTTTGTTCATTTCAAATATACAACGTCATTATCATTTTCTATCAAGCCTATCAAGGCTGTCTACAAAGTGCATGTAATTACCTTCAGACAATCACATTCAAAGATATTTCTCTACAGTTTTGTCTAACAATACGCAAACTGTACAATAACAATATGCTCTCCTGAGTCACCAAACAAATCACTTGTAGAACTTCTCATCCGTATATTTGCTCAGGATTAATTATTCAGTGACTAAGCCCTTCGACACAGTATAAACCATACAGTAGAACATCTAAACACAAACGTGCCACTCTCGGTTTGAATGTGTGCGTGAGCTTCGCGCGCCGTGTCGCGATATCACGCACACGCGATTTCACGCACACGCTAGCATAAAATAGGAAGGTATAGGCAGGCGGCAGTACGGACGGGCTGTGCCGCGTGTCTGTGTGCACGCTAGGCTAATAACTCGGCAGGCAGCCTTAGATAGCCTACTGTATGGTTTATACTGTGCCTTCGATGTGAACTTGGCCTCCGAATACTTTGTGATTAACTGTCGCCATCGAACGGGTTGAACTAACGCTAACTATTTAATTGAGTTATCAAGTGTTCCGAGTGAACCAACGTGTGCTCTTGTATAAATAGAAACTTGAAATTTGCTCTTAAAAGGTAATTGACTTGAAGACAGTATCTTTAGCGGTTGTGTGAATAAGCAGTTTCCTGAACGCGTTTGCTTTAAGGCAGTTTTTCAATTTTAAACTACACACATCAAAAGTGTCGAGGGATCAAGCATTTTCATGCGGATTTCTTGAGATTGAGATGTGGCTTTGTAATAAAATTTATGATTTTATAAATTTATATGGATCCTTTTTGGTGTATTTCATAATTTCAAACAGGAACTGTCGATCAAATTCGGGTAAAAGATGAAAATCAGCTGTCAATATTTTCCCTATAAAAACATACTACAACGCATTGAAGACATTATTAGTGCTACTGTTTCCCTACTACTGATTAAAACGTTATTATGGAGCGGCGACGTCATTTAAGCAGGGAAGAAATGCTCAGAGCCGTGGGAATGATAGAAGCTGGTTCCCGGCAACGTACTGTGGCTTTAGCTCTGAATACAAGTCAGAGTGTTATCAGTCGACTTTGGACACGTTACCGAAGCACTGGTACCGTGGCTGAGCGCCATGGAGGACGGTGTCGCTGCACTACACGGAGACAAGACCGATACATTCAAATCACAGCTCGAAGAGCTCCAACAATAACCGCCATGATGTTAGCCGTGAGGCTTCATCACTCTTCAGGGAACTTAATTAGCGACCAAACAGTGAGAAACCGCTTGCATGAAGTGAACCTTCATTCCCGAAGACCGCTAAGGGTACCACCTATAGAAATGCACAATCGTAGGATTCGATATCAATGGGCTCTTGGACACAGAAATTGGGCAGAAGAACAATGGCGTTTCGTGTGCTTTTCTGATGAGTCTCGTTTTGGTATGAGACCGGATACAAGACGTATACGACACTGGAGAACCCTTGGACGCCAACAGCGATTAAGATCCTGCCAGGAAGTCCATCCTTATAGTGCTGGAACCATCATAGTATGGGCGGGTATTTGGATCGGCGGAAGAACTGAGTTGATTTGGATCAGAGGCAACCTCAACGCTCAAATTTATGCTGCGACGATTGTATCAGACGTCATAGTTCCTCTACAAGTGCAAATCGGTCCCTTATTTCAGTTAATGCATGATAATGCACGACCGCACACCGCAAGAGTTGTAAGACAGACTCTCGCCGCAGCTAACATCGGTGTCCTGCCCTGGCCTGCTCAGTCGCCAGACTTGAACCCGATTGAGCATGCATGGGATATGCTACAGAGAAGAGCTCTGCCGAATATGGAGGGTATCCAGTCGCAAGAAGACCTTTTTTTGTTGTTGCAACGAACATGGGCGGCCATTCCACAGCGTGATTTGGATGAACTCATTTTGAGCATGCCGAACCGATGTTCTTGGGTTGTTAGTGTTCGCGGTAGAAACACGGATTATTAATTGTTTAAGTTACCCAATAAAATTTTAAAGAAAACTGTTATTTCAGTCTTTTTTTCGAACTTTAATGTTAGTGGTTCAAATGTCAAAAATCCCTTTATTAGGAAAATGGCAAATTTCTTTATTAATGCAAAGGTGACTTGGTTTATCGTTACTGTAGACAAACGAAAACACTTTATTTGATGAATCCTTAAAGAAAATTTTAATTAATATTAATCAGGAGAAAAGTTTTTGCAAAAATACATGTTGATCCCTAGACACTTTTGATGTGTGTAGTAGTCTGGTTTTCTAAATAATTGAGTACAAGAGGCACTTAGTGAAATACATTTAACACACATCAAGAAGACCCCGATAAAAATCCAAGCAATTATAGTAACGGCCACTAGTTTGGCCCTGACAACGTTGTGGGTTAAACTCGCTTAAAAAAAAAAAGAAATACGGATTAACTTAGGTTTTTATTTTATGAATGAATACGCGACCTTTGGTGTAGTTAGTAACCAACTTCTCTACTACTACACCAATTTGGTCGTCAAAAGTTATAGTTACGGCTGAAGTTATTTTATTTGTTTAAAAAATACAAACAAAGTATTTCTACTTCTAACCATTTAATTATGTTACAAAGTATTTAAGTGAGTGGAAACGTGTTTCTGTGTAAACAGACACTTATGAGGCGTTCGCGATTTTCTCTCCAAGAGTGAATGGTTTAGAGCGAAAACGTTTTAGCGGTTTTTAAGAGTGTTTGCTAAATACAAGTTCCTAGAGTGAGCCATCTCAGGGAATTCTTTAAAGCGCCTTTAAAATACTACTTTTCTGTATTTGGAGTGTTTAAATATATTTAAATGTGCAATTTCCAGATCTAGGTTTTTTAGTTTTGAGAAAACATAAATATTTGCAATATTTTTTTTTGGATTTTTATTAGATCAGAGATATTAGTTTTTTTCTCTTTAATATACAAAACAAAGGTTTTGGTATTGGAAATATTTTCCGGTTTTTTACCAATTAACTACTTTTGCGAAAAATAATTAAAGTAAGAAAACAATATTAAAGCGGAACTCTGAATTTTAAGTTTTTCGATTTATTTCGTGAAACTAACCTCATAAGAAAAATCACAATTTATTCACAAATACAGGACAGTGTCAGTCTTAAAAAAGCCAATCAAAATCTAAAGTTAATTTCTATTCACTCAGTAAAATAAACCACTTCACGTATTCTAGCATTTACTTTATTTCATGTGTGAATAATTCAACTAGTAAAACCGGGGTTGAACAAGCCACCTGTGCATCTAAATATGTAAAGCGCAAATACTGAAATGTATGCAAATCTGAATCGCCCGTTCCGACGTCCTTCAACACCACGCACTGAATTCAAATCGAAATATCATAGAAAAACCTGACCAGAACCTGTTGGACTGGCTGGGTTCCGCATATTTTTTTAACACTTTAGCCTTTCAGTCGTTTAGGCCCAGACTCCACCAGAGCTGAGCGGAGATGTGCGGCGTCGAGCTGTGTTTTCAACAACCAATGGAATTGCGTTATTAACACATGGAGATGTGGAGATGTGATTTTATTGGTTGTTGAAAACACAGCTCGACGCCGCACATCTCCGCTCAGCTCTGGTGGAGTCTGGGCCTTAGGCTCACCGGAGGCAGTTTGTCTTTCGCGGTCACAACGCAATGAACCAAATGGGGTCTCGCTAACCTTCACATTATATTTTTTATTTCACATTATGTGATTTGCGATTATGTGTCGTCGACATAACGTCAAGAACGCCCTTTTAGTTTTGAATGTGAAATACTTAAAGAAAGAATACTGGAGATGATCAAAATGAACTATTGTAGTTAGCTTTGGTGATTTTTTAACATGAGATATGTAAAAAAACCAAACTGCGACTTAATTGTTTTTTTGCACTAGATGCTTGTTTCGGAACATATTAATTTGAAATTGTTTAGTAGCTAACGCATGATATTTACATAGCTTATTGAAGTGGCTTTAACCGTTCAATCTAGGGAACGTTCCGGTAATTTGTAAGAGGCTATCCCTAATATGTCCTTAGTCCAACAATTAGAAATACCTATTGCGGCTGCTAATGGTGATAGTCAGAGCAAAACATTTAAGATTTATATTTATTCTTTAACAGATCTTTTTGAAGATGTTTTTAATACGAGTAGGATAAAAATGTACCTTACTTTTTTGTGAAGAAATACACATTGTTGTAAATTTTCATGAACCTTATATGGTCCAATAATTTTTATCTTCCAGGGAACCCTAACAGCAAGGAAATAATGTCACGTTCCCACCAATCGGTTTTTGCACAATAACATCATTTCATTTTCACCAGGTGGCGCTTAATGTCTGTGCCCGAATGAGGTGGTATTCAGGTCACGCGCAAGGCCTACTTGACGGCAAGTGTACATAGGTGCCGTAATCTATGCCGGAATCGAACTAGGGACCGCTGACAGCCGTGACTGATGGCTGTTGTTGGAGATAAGCTTGGATTGTTGAGAATGTTAGCTTAGTAAGTGCTTAGGTGAAGCAAAAGTAGGTAAATAATGCACGGTGTATGAAGGATAAAGGACAAAAATAAAACGACTCATGATAAATAAATGACTCACTAATTATACTCTGATTTTGCTTTCGTGTAACTAGATCCTCATTTTTTTTTACAATACTTAAGGGAATCAAGTGAATATTCTTGAATGCCGAAACAGGTTAGTATCAAGTCTTTTTTTTAATCTTAATATTTTTGACCGTCGCGACAGAGAGCTAGAAATATTTATTTATTTATTCTTTATTGCACAAATTTACAAAGAAAGTACAAATGGCGGACCTAATGCCAAGAGGCATTCTCTACCAGTCAACCGCAAGGCTCAACAGAAAGTTTAGGGAGTTTGGGTTGTGCAACTATGTAAATAAATTTGTAAATATGTTAGCACTTTAGTACTTTATAGAAATGTGGCTAATCTGACAGCATTTTTATCTTTTGTATGAGAAATTCAACAAATTCAATGTTACGTCCATAGATAGTTCAGAAGTTTTTACATATTTTTGACACTGACTTTGGAGTGTAAGTCTAAGAAAACTGTAGTAGTTGGTATCGGTTGGCTACAGAATCTGGCTATTTATTATTTTATAGATTACTTTGTCTTTGATTATCGTATGTTTTTCTATGTCTTTTCGACAGTGTAATATATGTGAGCCGAAAGTTGACACGTAAAAAGATATTAAGTGTTTTTCTAAGTAATTAGAGTCCCAAAGTTAAGTAAACAGGCAGTGGCGGGATCACCTAGGCCCATCCTCAACAGTATCATTGAAATTAAATATCAAATAGAATGTTTTTTTTTGTTAAAAAGTTGATCACACAGAAATCTAAATTCATCGTGGCCAACTGTACATAAGAAACAGCAAATTCCAAGCAAGTTTTTTCTCTACTTCTTCGCGTTTTGTTCATTCACTATGCAAACTACCCGCATTTCCGTCCATCGTCCGGGACAAACGTTAAGTTCTTTGTAGTGCGGGCACAAACACGGGACAGGGACACGGGACACTACACCGTGCGACCACAAATTGAAACCGGGATAAGGGACGCTCCCTCGGGAAATTTAATCTGTCTTGAAACACGCAACGAATTTAATCAGATATAAAAATCCAGGTGTAAGGGAAAATGTCAGGTAAAAATCTGTGAACGTACGAAAATTGCCGACATCGCAGGAACTAAAAGGAGGGTTGAGTCTAATTGAAGACGGTTGCCGCTAAGTTTCTTATTCCCTTTATTCAGCTTCACTGCTGACTTCAAGCTTTCCCAATTTGATAGAGCTAGTCAGCGATTTGAATTAAAAAAATACATCAATCATCTTAGTCGATTTAAGGTTATGTGATTTCATCACCATCATCATCAAGAGGCGCCGACGTGGACAGTTTATAGGAGGACCTATGTTCACCTTGTGATTTTTATGATTGCAATGTTTAACAACACCTTTCCTTTTTGAGTTACCTTCACACACGAACACAAAGAGTGTGTTACACACTTATTTCCATTGTTCATTCTTCATATAAAAAAACTTGATTATGTTTAATAAAGTAATCCAAATTGGTGAGAGGGCTAGCTTTAATTATATAAGGATGCCTCGTTTCTTTGTTGAAAAGGGAAACAAATATGGTTAAACAGTTTGATTTAGCGACTATACAGAATAACTCACCTATTTTCGCGTGCGTACATGTGAATGAAATGACACAGATGAGTGTCAGCACCAGGTTTGCGATCTCCATACTGAGCACTTCACTTAAGTCACTTGCATTTTCACTGTCACTAAATTCGCATCTGGAACGAGAGAAAACATACATTAGATTACACCTGTCTTCAGATCAGATCAGAGCTACGTACTTTGAAAACATTAGAGGTAATGTTAGATATAACATATTATTATGCAAATATTGCCGTATTATCTTGCATATCCAAGACATGCTACGCTGCACTGGGTCATGACTCCCAAGGATCTTAGTCGACAGCTCTTGTAATATTCGAAGCACATTCTACAGCATGATAGAGGAAAAACAGATAGGTAGATATGCTTCATTGTCAAGGAAAACCACGGTTTTTAGGGGAACCACTAAAACTTATTTGTTTTACTAACCCCTAAACTAGCTTGTAAGTTTGACTAATACCTATTTTTAATTGCAATTCTTCCCGGCATAGATTGTTGGCGTTTGGACGAAATCTGTGAGCCTACAAGCCAGCCTTTTTTGGATTAATAAATAAATAAAATATAGAGGATGTATAATTTAGAGGGTCTTGTATTTTAACACGATCTCTATAACTTCATTTAGGTAGAGAACAAGAAAACAAAAACGAAAGCGGTGGTGCAAGTTGGTTGCGATGATACTGAAAAACAATATTATTAAAAATATATGACTACTCTTATAAAAGCTAATTAGCATACATGATTATCTTATTTACAATATCAGTAAGTAGGTAGTTTAAATTAACTGGAAGTAGAAGCGAAAACTGTAGAAAATTGAGCTTTTTTAACCTTTAGTCGGGAATTAAAATAGGTAGAAGCTCGAATATCGCAAAAGCACATTGCAGACTCTACAATCACACATTGGAACACCCGTAACCGAGAGAACAAAAACTTCAATATTATCTGCAAGCACACTAACCTCAGTTACCATATTGATTCAAGAATATTATAGCTGACACTACTGACTGACTTTTCATTAGACCAAAGCAGTTCAATTTATCTTTATTTACTGAAAGAATTTTTATTTTCATGTCGAAACTGTATGACTTGGTTGGTTTATTCAAACATTCACTTTGTACTGTAAAACATTGGACGATTTAAAAAGAGTAACTGCTGAGTTTCTTGCCGGGTCTTCTCAGTAGAAACAACCTTCCGACCCCGGTGGTAGAGTCACATTATGTACATGTATTTTAAGTATTGTTTATACATTGTATTATTATGTGTATGGTTATTAAGTGGTCATAATTAAGATTCTTGACGATTCGAAAGTACTGTTTATAGGTCTACTTGAATAAAGAAATATTGAATTTGAATTTGAATATTGCTCATCTTCTTAAATGATTTTATGTAGCACATTTACCATTTCAAGAATATTATAGCTAACACTACTGGCTGACTTTTCATTAGTCCAATGCAGTTTAACTAATCTTCATTTACTGAAATAATATTGCTCATCTTCTTAAAGCAGTTTATTTAGCACATACCATTGTTTATTCGGATTAATCCCCAAACAATTCAAATGATCGTTTCATCAGTGGCAGCTGTAGGAATGAGTTGTTATTTCCTTAATTAAAGAAAAATGACTGAAACAAAACGCTTCTTACCCGTCGAAGCCTCGAAGCTTCGAAAGGAAATTGCCAAATCACCGCAGCCTCAAACAAAAGCGGCAAGATAAAAGAACGAAGCACAAAGGCCGTGCGCTGGGTGATACGCCTGTATCTGGGTCTGACTGTAAATAACGCTTTGGTGACGAAAATGGGAGATGGAAGGAACGCGTTTGAATAGTAGCAGTCACTGACCTATATAATTTAAAGACGATTAGTTAGAGGTGCCTCTTGCTTAGAGCTGACAGCGGATTAGCAAGAAACAATAATGCAGTGAAAAAAAAATATTTTTTTTTTCATGACTCCAGAAATGAGTAACCTTTGATTGGGTGCAGCTTGAAAGCCCAAAAAGATCAAATACGAATTTCAAAATGAATAGTTTTATAAATAAAAATATCTGCTCATTTTCTTGATCACTATTTTGGCAGATTGGCTAGCAGTCAGTACGCCTACCTTTTTTTTGAATTCTGAGCGTTTTATTTGCTGCCTTCGGTGTAACATCGAAATGTATGACTTGTTCACTTGAAAAACTATGATAATATTCATAGCCGCTGTGTAGGTATTATAATTTAAGATTTTCTCCTAAAAAAATAAACATGACCTAGCTATTCGAGCCATAATTAATAATCATGTCTTTCAGTTGTAATTATGTCGCGTTACTGAAACCAACTTTTTCTCGAAATAAAACATATTTTTCATGGCACGCGATAATTAATATGCATAGTTCAACTCTTATGAAATTGTGTACTGCCATTTAACGAGAAACTAACGAATCCACGAGGCTATTGAAGTTTTTGTGAAATTCCATTATGCTGCTTTGACACTTTCTAGAAGTGCTCAATCTGAGTAGCCGCTTATTTATACACTGGCGAAAAGTGGTACCTACTTTCTAAAGTATACTTTATTATGCAATGGGTATTTTGATTTTAACAATTAAAAACACCTACAACTGCGATGAGTCATACTGAGTATAGACCTTATTTTGAAAACTAGGCAAGTAGTTGCACAGTCGCCCTGTTTGAAATTTATGTACGTTTCATTTTCAAATTAATCTGACTCCCACAATGCCAAAGCTAGCAATAGATAATAAATCAGGAAATAAACCTTCGAAGGGATGCTATCTATCTAGACCATTCCTAAAAAATCTTTTTTTTATAGTCATTTACAAAACTCATCAAGCACCTGTACTCACAAACCCAAATCATAAAAATAAACATACCTCAACAAAGAGATGTGCACAAATCATCCCTTATCTCCAAATATGAATATCAATGTAACGATTGCGAGCCACGAGCCACGAATGTCACACCCCAAGGAAATTACGTAAGTGTAGTTTGGCGACGCGAGCGGCACACGGAAATGACGCATCTCAGTCACAGTAAACAGAGAACAGTAAAATATCTACATAGAAAAGTGCCGCTCTCGGTTTGAATGTGTGCGTGCGCGTCGCGCGCCGTGTCTCCACTCGATTTCAAGCTAGCATAAGATATGGAGGAATAAGGTGGCGGCAGTACGTACGTGCTGTGCCGAGTGTCTGTGAGCACGCTAGGCTAATAACTCGGCGGGCGGCCTTAGATAACTTACTGTTATGTTTACTGTGCCTCAGTCTGACATCTAGAAAATGCGCCGCGTCATACGGGGAGCCGTTTGCGGAGTGACTAGACATATTTCAGAGGCGTTTCAATTTTCTTAATTTGCACATTAGCGGTGACTTCGCGAAGGCTTATTTTGGCGCGGAATAGGGGAAGGTTTAAGAATTAATTAATGTTATTAAAATGTATTGCTTATATGCAAATTACTTTATTTTTGGTGATTCGTAACTTGTGATTTTTTAAAATATCAACATTTTATTTACAAAGAAACTATTTTAAATACCTAGGTACTTGATCATTAATGAGTAACTACTATTTAAAAGCAGAAAATATTTAAATAAATTCATCAAAACCGTGATTTTTTTATTATTTTGCTAAAAGCTTTACTAATATTCGGCAAGAAAATAATCCAAGACAACGTCAAAGAAACATAAATAAAACTTCAACCGGCTTCAAAACTTCTACAAGCAAAGGCGATAAACACATTTTTTAAACTCAACCATTCCACGGAGTTTTGTGTAGAAGGAGTCAGAATTATTAAGTGGCCAATAAAACATTTTGAAGCGGCCCGTCCCACACAAGTGGCAAAAGCGTAAATCTAAGCGCGAGAACTTTCGAGAAGTTTTCTCGTGCCACTCCTCGCCCCTGGTCGCAAACTTCATCTCTTGCTGCTCAACTTGCTAGAACTAGAAATTTTAATACTCTTTGCTTGTTTACGCACTGCTTCGCAATTGTTTTTTCGTGTGAAATGCATTCATATTTTCTGTTTAGGAAATAAAATCAGATGTCATGTATACTCGTAATATTCAAGTTAAAGGTAAATTCATATTTCTCCCAGTATTATTTTTATTTGCGGACGACTTCCAAGTACTAGGCATAAACCTGCATTCAATAAAGGGAATATTTCAACGGCTAGGGCACAGTAAGAGTATCGAGATAGAACATTGGTGGTCCTATATATTAACGACTGGTTTGGCATTTAAACAGTAAACATCAAATTGATGTATACAAAGGGATCAATGGCGAAAGTATTAAAATAGTGTTTCACTTGTATATATTTTATGACGCTACAAAAGACAAACAACTCTTTCATTTTAGTTTTACAATTGGTTTTGTCAAACCGTTAATATCTTTATAAAAACTTTGGTACCACACATCATTTTGGAACTGACTCTACCACCTTGTCGTTGAGGTGGTGCGGCTTGGGAGCTTTAACTAGTGCTATTTTTAGGCTTTTCTTCTTACTTGTCCTATATGCCGCTCCTGATAGATTCAGCAAAATTCACATAGTGATGCAAAGAATATCAGTCTTTTGTACATAGCAACTCTTAATGAAGTCATCAAAACTCACATAGAGGTGCGAAAGTATGCGGTATCTTCACATAATATATTCATTGAAAATGAACTCCAGCTAGAACTTTTAGTGCCAGCAGAAGAACAGAGCAAGTCAGTACTATTAATAGCAACTTCCGCTTCAGTTTAAATAGTAAAAACTTATTTCCACGGCCGTAATGAAACTCGACAAAGAGCGGTTGCGCTCACCTTACTTGAATTTTAATGGTTTTTTTCTTCGTATAGGACATTTTTAACACTACACGGCTGATTAACTTAGTAGTTATCTTAAATCAGCTGTGTATAAGTATTTACGTTACGTACGTAAATACTTGTGTCTACGTTAGTAGGTACGTAAAACTAATACCGGGTTACCTAATGAAACGCATAACATTTTTGGTAATAAAATCGTAATGCATAATGTTGATAGCCATAATCATCACTTGCCATAATTCCTAAAAGCATAAGTTCATAACGCATACCATAACATGGCCGAAATTCGTAAAGCATACTCATCGAAAGGCATAATTTTACTAACCATAAGTATCAAAAGGCATAATATTTACTTGCCATAACATTCGAAAAACATAATACTCAAAAGGCATACTTTTGATAAGCATAAGTGTCAAAATCCATATTTTCATAAGGCATAAGACTTATTTACCATAATTTCAAAAACCATACATTTCTTATGCAAGCTTCCAAATATTACATGTTCAACGCAAGCAGCATGTAATGTAAATGTAAAAAAATCTAAAGAGCATTTGTCCGAAAACCGCCTTCTTGTAGTTTAATAATAACATTCTTATATATCATCTGTTCATAGTGATATACAGTGTGTCTGGTCACCAGTGTCGGACCCGTTAAGGTTCAGGAATATAGTCAATTTTATCGACAAATCTACTATTTTTTTCATCTTTTATAAGACTGTATTTTTGCAATTTAAATTTTACGTTTCAAGTGTTTTTTAAGAGTTTTAATAGGAGCTATTGTTTTTTATTGTTTTTTTAATATCTACTTTTTGTCTACTCTTTCAGCTGTAGATCAAACCCTTTTTTATGCTTGTAGGTTGAGCAGATCGGTAGATATTGCTAAATAAATGAAACGTCCCAGCCTCGGCAAAAGAAAAAAAAATGGCCGCCATTTTTTTTTTTAAACATTGGATTTGTTGATAAAATTCATTATATTAATGAACCTTAACGGGTCCGACATCGGTGACCAGACACACTGTATATTAATTATTTTGCTCATAGTGGACTGTAGACAGCAAAAGAATTCTGTCACGGCTCCGGCATTGCGGGGCTCCGGCGGTCCCACGCGTGCTAATCGTCACAGATGCCTTTCGCTCGGCACCCCAGCTTCGGCTTGTTGGCCGGCTTCGCCGGCCAGCCTCAGCCGCGGCACCTCGCTCATGGCCACCTGCTCCTCAGCCCGCGGGCCGCCTCGCCCCTCCATGCCTACGCGGGTTTAAATTACACTCTTGGGGTAGGGCAAAACAAGTACCACGTGGTGTCGGGGTTGGCTGATCCGAATCAGCCAACCCCGACACCACGTGTCCACGTGTCAAATCCGAATTTGCCCTGAAGTAGAAAACAAATTCTTATATGAATTATGCTTTTTGATATTACTTATGTCAAACAAAATTATGAATATTAAGAGTTATGCATAGTGACATAATGTCTTTTGATAGTTATGCGTACTGACATTATGCGTTTTAAAGTATGCTTATCGACGTTATGGGCAATGAAAGTATGCATTTTGATGATTATGCCTTTTGATATTATGCCTTATTACTATTCTGCATTAAAACGATTATGCTATTCAAAATATTTGCCAATAAAAATTATGCTTTTTGATGTTTATGCCAATTGATGTATGGCAAATGAAATTATGACAATAATTTGTATGCGTTCTAAAGTGTCACCCTAGGATGGACCCTATTGGGATGCATAAATTAAAAAGGCATATCTTAAGTCTGCATAACGTTTTTTGGCATACTCTTCGTTTCGCATAACGTTCATTTAGAATAAATCATAAGGCATACTTTTTTCCCGCATAACTTCTTTTATAATAATGATATATTAGCATCAAAGGTTTATGCAAAATTGTTTTTAGAATAACGATTACTTAGCATATCATTCATTGGCATCTCACCCTATGGCATACAAATTTCAAGTCATACAATAAGAATACCAAAATATCACCATTTAAATAACACTTAATCAAAATTTAAGAACTTTATTATTCTCTTCGTTATCCTGAAATATTTTTATTTCGAAAATATCATGCAAGCAAGTATGCAAATGTATAGTGAGCAACCAAGCAAGCATTCATGCAAGCAGGCATGCATTCATGCAAGCAAGCAAGCATGCATACATGCAAGCAAGCAGCATGCAGGGATGCAGCAGGCATTTTATTTTAGGGTTTGAAAAAAAAATAACTAACCCTCGAAGGTTAAGGCGAAGCTATCACGGCCATATCGGATCCGCCCTCGCCATTCACCATGTAAACAAGCATGCAACATGCAGGCAAGCATGCAACATGCAGGCAAGCATGCAGCAAGCATGCAACGTGCAGGCAAGCATGCAGCATGCAGGCAAGCATACATCAAGCAAGCAGCATGCAGGGATGCAGGAGACATTTTACTTTAGGGTTTGAAAAAAAAAAACTAACCCTCGAAGGTTAAAGCGTGAGCTGCGCTCACGCCTTAACCTTCGAACCTATCACGGCCATGTCGGATCCGCCCTCGCCATTCACCATGTAAACAAGCATGCAACATGCAGGCAAGCATGCAACATGCAGGCAAGCATGCAGCACGCAGGCAAGCACACAGCAAGCAAGCAGCATGCAGGGATGCAGCAGGCATTTTATTTTAGGGTTTGAAAAAAAAATAACTAACCCTCGAAGGTTAAGGCGAAGCTATCACGGCCATATCGGATCCGCCCTCGCCATTCACCATGTAAACAAGCATGCAACATGCAGGCAAGCATGCAACATGCAGGCAAGCATGCAGCAAGCATGCAACGTGCAGGCAAGCATGCAGCATGCAGGCAAGCATACATCAAGCAAGCAGCATGCAGGGATGCAGCAGACATTTTATTTTAGGGTTTGAAAAAAAAAAAACTAACCCTCGAAGGTTAAAGCGTGAGCTGCGCTCACGCCTTAACCTTCGAACCTATCACGGCCATGTCGGATCCGCCCTCGCCATTCACCATGTAAACAAGCATGCAACATGCAGGCAAGCATGCAACATGCAGGCAAGCATGCAGCACGCAGGCAAGCACACAGCAAGCAAGCAGCATGCAGGGATGCAGCAGGCATTTTATTTTAGGGTTTGAAAAACTATCACGCACGCTACAGCTACGCTCCGCTTTGCTCCCGCCTTAAACCTTCTAACCTAATCTAGCCGAGTCGGTTTCGCCCCAACTCTATTGTTGGGCAGACGAGTAGAAATATGCGTTTTGTATTTTATGAATTCATCTATTATGCGTTTCTTATATTATGATAAAGTAAAGTTATACGTTTATCAATTATGCTCTTCACATTTATGCTTATTTAAATTATGATAAATACAATTATAGCAAATTATAATTATGCCAATGAAACCATTATGCGTTTATAATACTCTGCTTATCATAATTTATGCGAAAAAACTTTATGCCATAACATTTATACCAAACTACATTATGACGAAAGAGTTTATGCGACCGAAAGGGCTCCCGTCACCCTAATACCGATTTACCATTCATGCACTCCAATGTTTGTACTGTCCGGGATTGAACTTGATACCTCCGGCATAGTAACCCACTTTTTAACCGTTACAGCTAATTGCTCGACAGGAAGGTAAAAATAAATGGTTAGTTTACATAGATATATGATTTAACTTTATTTTACACGTGCCATGGAAAGGTTCGTGCTAGGCGCGTCGCAATAAGCTCGAATCAGAAATTAGAATATTCGTGGTTAAACTGGCTTCGTAGCCCCGGCCCAGTGGGTAACTTGGAAAAAAAGTGGTAAGGCACTGTATGGCTCCAACAATTTATGGCCATTGAGCAGAAAACATCAAGAACGTGGGTCACTTGATAGCAACCACAGCGTGAGGATGGACGGATAACATTATGTATGTGAATCTGAGTCTATGCGATTCATTCGAAGATCAGGGGCTTTTTTACGTTTTTTTTACAGCTCAGGTATAGCTCAGCTCATTCATTGAAATTTGACTAAAACATGCAAAATAAGTTACTACGGCAATGAAGAAACATTAAAGTTTTTATTTGACACTATTTACGACAGTAAACACGACTTGTTACGGTAAATATGCCCCTCAAAAGCTGAGCTTGTGACTAAAACTGTCAGGTCATAAGAGATTGTAATGGGCCTCTGTACAGCTTAATCTGTGTAAAAATAGTTTTCTTTGCGAAGTACATCCTATCATATTGATAGAAATATACGATCAGTCTCTGCAAATGAAAAATAAAGCCGGGAAGCACAAATAGAAAGGCGGAAGAATTTTTATGTTAATCAATATAGGTGTCAATGTGTCGGTGTTTCCACCATGCTACTGCCAGCTGTGCGGAAATAAGGATGCCAAACTATCGACCGTCTATCAACCTTGGAAATTGGTTAAGATATCGACAGTGCTACCGATAGACTGTTACGGTTTATTTATACCTTACAATACTTTTAATGGCATTATTTTTTTATAATCTCTGAATTGGCCTTAATAGTGATGTAAAGATGATGTACTTTGCCACAAAACCTTCCACAGGGAACATCGCTACGGAGTGAATCGCGTAATAATAGCTATCAAGCAACGGCAATAGTCTGCGGCTTCCAAATTGTTTGAGCACTTTTAGAATAGTCTATAGCTATCAGTCTGGTCAATATTGGTTATTACTTGTATTCTTATTAACTTCTTTTGAAGTTTCTTCTTGATGAGCCAATAATAAATACAAGACTACATCTAGTCTTGTTTTTATTATTGGCTCATCAAGACACACATTCACCTGGTGGTCGAAAATTAAGGTTTTCCCTTGTATCATGGAAACTAGAAACAAAGTAGGTACCACAAACACCCAGACCCAGGACAATTTTTTTTTTCATCAACTAACGTTTGTACTGGTGCGCTAATCGAATCCATGAACCCTTGACTCTGAATCTAACCGACGCTTGAACCACTGCGCTAAACGGGTCGTCAAACATCAAACGAATTGAATAACTAATAATAACATTGCTTTTGAATTACTCCAAATTATTGAAATTATAATAATATACTATCGATAGTGACTATAACGTGGCATTTGTCATATGACATCACTACGTGGAGGTGGCGTAGCTTATTGTGGCAAAGTTCCACCGTAACACGTGAGACTACTGTTTGTTGTGGCTTTTACGCGCTTGTGTAAATAGACCTTATCTACCTGTATTCTAGCTGTATTCTTTCTGTGTGCGAGGAAACAGATTGGATTGTTGGCAAAGAAAGGATAAATCCTTTGTGTTAAGGTTAGACGGGTACCTCTGCCGTTTATGCGGGAGAAAAAATGTAGAGAAACTGCAATAACATTGCCTAAGGTAAGCTTATTGTAAGTTACTGAAATAAAATGCAGTTTCGCCGGGTTAATTATACTTCGTCGCTGCATCCTCGGGATTTTATCACAAGGTAGTACATTTCTTCATGTACCAGGCATCAACACGTTTTAGAGCTGGTATCACTGAAACAGAAAAAAAACAAATTCCCTCCCTACGGTAGGTGCGTCGCTCTGACAGGTGACAAGTTCATCATTCGTTTCTAGTGTTCGGGCATCGACACACCCTCTCTCGTTATATTTTTTATATAACGGTTTCTTTAAGTGCTGAAGTGTTTGCAATAGTTGTAGTAGTGTAAATCGATAGATCTTAAATTAAATACAACGTTAAGATCGTACTTACCTTTCGTTTTAAACAATAACTAAATACGATCTACAATAAAAATCTACCCACATTTTCTTGCACAAAATGTTTTAATAAGAGAACTCGTGATTAAAAGTGAATCTTCGTATGACTGTAAACAGAGCTAAGCAATAGCATGACGATGCAATGTTTAAATTTAACAAAACACGTCAATGATGAGACCGTGTAGTGGTCTTAATCAATGTTGGCATTAATTTTAGCTGTTTATGATCCTGTTGAGGCCTGTCCAAAATGGACCCACCGTAACGAGATTACGATAAAACGCACACTGAGTGTGTGTTTCCAACAAACAAGACAAACAGAAGAAGAAGATCCTGTTTTTTCCCGTACCAAGTTGGTGGGTGCATTTTCAACAAATTAGCCAAGCAGAATAAAGGTTCCTGTTTATTCCTGTCCAAGAGGACGTCCCGTAACGAGAGCACGGCCAGGCCCACAACGCGAGTGTGGTTTCGAAAGCATTTTAAGGTGAAAATCAAATCGAAGACCAAACTGTAAGTTATTTTGTGCTATCCTTGCAAAACAAAAACCTTTCTTTTTATGTACACTAGTACCTAAAAACTTCAAGAATAAGATTGTAATTTCAATTGAAAACTAACGACTAAGAATAAGTCTTAGTAATGGAAGTACCTGACATTGAAATAATGTTTCATTTTGCTACTACACAGACACATCTGAGTAGCCACGCCACAGCTTTTGTAGCTATACAGCTATGGCTAACATCATAACTTACTCTAGTTGCTATAAAATTTATATTTAAATACATTTGATACCACTTCGTGGTTACCGTCTACAATATTCATAATATGATGAAGGCTAACACCCGTGTTACCACGGGATAACCACTCACGTAGGCTTGCTGCCCACGAAGTTCACAACATATGAGAAAATGACAATCCAATGCGGATTTAGCAGAATGAAGTATTCAATTAGCTATGTAATTAGAGGCCGACGCCGAAAACCATCCCGGTGAGTACCGGTGCCTAATTTTTTTTTTTTTATTTATTTACTTCCTAAAAAACCTGGGGGTTGGCCGAGAGTCATCACGAAGGTATTGTAAAAACCTGGGGGTTGGCCGAGAGTCATCACGAAGGTATAATAAAAACCTGGGGGTTGGCCGCGAGTCATCACGAAGGCATATAAATACAGAAAAATGATCTCAAAATTGAGACTTAATAGCTTGATCTGTACATGAGGAACAAACCTGGGAGTTGGCCGTGAGTCAACATGACGGTAACGATATCGCAATATCTGAATTTAGGGCCTATATTCAATCCCTGAATGGCCCATGAAATGAAATAAAATAAAATGAAATGAAATAAAATGAAATAAAATGAAATAAAATGAAATAAAATGAAATAAAATGAAATAAAATGAAATAAAATGAAATAAAATGAAATAAAATGAAATAAAATGAAATAAAATGAAATAAAATGAAATAAAATGAAATAAAATGAAATAAAATGAAATAAAATGAAATAAAATGAAATAAAATGAAATAAAATGAAATAAAATGAAATAAAATGAAATAAAATGAAATAAAATGAAATAAAATGAAATAAAATGAAATAAAATGAAATAAAATGAAATAAAATGAAATAAAATGAAATAAAATAAAACATAAAATGAAATAAAATAAAACATAAAATGAAATGAAAAGTATTTTCATAGTGATTATGAAAAGTCAGGTATGTATTAAACAACCTAGCCTTACCAGTATTTTTCTGTATCTTACCTTGCTGATGGTTTGATAACCTTACCTGGTGGCAGCGAACCCATGTAAGTTTTCCCAAATTTCCTTTATTATTCAAGAAATAATTATCTATGACTAGCAGCCGCCCGCGAATTCGTCCGCGTGGCCTTAGCTGTATGTGAAAAAAGATTTTCCCGCTTTTCTGTTGAAATTTTGCTGAATTTTCTTTGCTATAAACCTCACGGAGCGCGGGACCTTTCTAACGAATGCAAAACCGTGGAAATCGGTCTGTGCGTTATAGCGTCATAAAGGAAAACCCGACTTATTTTTATATAGTAGTTTTTTTAATATAATAAATAAGCAAAAGCATTTGAAACAACATGAATTGAAGAGACACTTAAATTCTTTATTATTAATAGTTTATTCTTATGAAGCGATAAACCTAATCCACCTAATAATTAACACAGTAAGTATTTAATGCAGCCACGCGTTTAACAATAACAAGTTGAATAACAACACTTAATAATGGTGTAAGTACATAAACACAGCCGTCTTTTAAATGTATATGCATACATGTATCTACTTGATTTACTTGTTGTTGAGTGGTGTGCTACGCACACGGATTTCTTTTATATGCAAAATGCTACACTTTTGCCGTTTAGCAAACATTAGTGACTACTCATAATTCAGCAAGCGTTAAATTTGTCATTTAACGATTGAGTAGATAATTTTTAAAGGTATAACTGCTGTTTTAGCCGTTCAATAGGCACAACTTGTAATGTAGACTTGATTTAATACCTCGATTCTGTGTTTATTTTTTGAAATAACAAAATCAATCAATAGGTATAGTGGATAACCATATCCAAGCCATGACTGGTTTTGACTTGGGATTAAAAGTTATAAATTGAACTAAAACCATCTCACATTGATCGCATTTCTGAATACAGGAAATGTATTGGAAAAAGATGTTTATCTTGTCTCGATTTCAGTAAGACTAGTACTTAGTCATTTGCAGATACTCTGACAGCATATACCTAAAGACAAAAATGTTTGGTAATGATTTGCAGATTACCAATTTATAGGAAGTAGTTTTAGCTTTTATTGTTCGCATCTGGCAAGGTTTGTTGATTAAGAAATTAATTGCAATCAGATGCTAAATTACAATTTAATAGTTTTAGTTTTTGATATTATGTAGGTAGGTGAACTACCATTAAGGATTTGTTGCATACGCACTCACGAGTAGAAGACATCGTGGTCTTTCATTTTAAAATGACCGCAATAGGTTATAAGTTAAGTTTTTCGTGAGAATAGGACTGAAATCACAATAATAATTTAATGAAAAATAACACCTTCGCATAAGCAACAGCTCTTTTATTAGTTTACACTTTAGTAGTGTACCAAGCCAAACAAGATTTGACATTTAATAAGAAATTCACAGTAAGAAGATTTAAGGAGAGAAGTCAGTAGAATATCTTAATGCAATTCTAACCTTAACTGTACCAACAGGGAACTGTAGGTACCTACCTACTTACAGTGTTACGGATATTATTCGCATAGCGATAGTTAAAAATAGACGATTTCCACTCACGACAACATTGTCATAAAGAATAGTAAGACGTCTCATCCTTACAAAACGCCCCAGCTTTCACCAGAAAGGCATAAATTACCTAAGTAATAATACCTCAGTTAGGTTATTAGATTAAAAACATAGGCCAGCTGCATTGACTAGGTCATGTGTAGTTTCAATCTTGGAAGGACATTTCAATCAATGAGAGTCATAGAAACTCTTAAGAAAAATAATAAAAACTAAAGCTTATTATGCCTAGGTTATTATTCTTTCGGATTCTAAAGTCTGCTTACTCTGTGCAGTAGACAACATACTTACATTAAGAAATATTATTAGCAAAAACTAGGAGAGTAAGTTACTAACTAACTTACTTTAGTACCCACTGCCGTTGGGTTCTATTTGGGAATAGGTTTTCCAAACAACAGCTTTAGTTGAATTAAGTTAGGTGACTAATTATGTGTCACCCACACAACGAGCACATACAATGCTGGGCATTTAAATTGTTGTAATAAACCACTGCCCAGTGTACTTGTATATAATTATGTACCACCTTACTTTACATTTATTACGAAAATATTAACGGAAAAGTTGCAGCTCAAGCTGCTAACCTGTTTCAATAGACGTCGTTCTTTGATCCCGAATTTACTATGGATTAAATATTCGAGTAAATTAGTTTTTATTATTGGGTGGTATATGTATACCGGTTCTTGTGTGTGGTAACAGCAAAGTTCATACAGTTACCATTAAGTTTTTTTAATTAACATTGCTTAAATTAATATTAATTATTATGCAAAGCATATTTATAACATGAAGTTATCTTAATATATATTCATCTTGGAACATAATACTGAAGCTGCGATGATCTTTTGACTTTTGGTCATTGGTCCTTAATTTTGTTGCGTTTTTATAGTAAACAGGTAAAGTTATAATAAACGTTACCTATTTCACATCAAAAATAAAATTTGGTATCAAATTCAATTTAGTAAATCCTTGATATTGATTTCCCTAGACCTCTAAACATCTACCTTGTGATAAAATCCCGAGGATGCAGCGACGAAGTATAATTGATGATTAAACGAACTTACCTTAAGTGAAGTTCTATCATAATTATATGAGTCGCTGCATCCGAAGGGATTTTAGCTCCCACCCTACCCATAGTTACCATCATACCCTTTGGTAACTGACCCGAGTAACTTTAGGGAAATCTGTCTCTAAAAGAATGATGAACTTGTCACCTGTCAGAGCGACGCACCTACCGTAGGGAGGGAATTTGTTTTTTTTCTGTTTCAGTGATACCAGCTCTAAAACGTGTTGATGCCTGGTACATGAAGAAATGTACTACCTTGTGATAAAATCCCTTCGGATGCAGCGACTCATATAATTATGATAGAACTTCACTTAAGGTAAGTTCGTTTAATCATCAATTACATATGATCGTTTCGTGGTTATCACTATGAGATAGAAAAAAAACTCTCTTGCACCAAAACAAATATATTTCTGTCCGATGCTTTTGCACATTCAATTATCCTTTTAGTAAGTCAAAAATGTTCACTGAGAGACAACTGCTAGCCAGGCAGTAGGCCTTCCAATATATAAGTTTTGAGAGAGGAGGGTTTTAGGAGGCCTACATCTAACAAAATTCTATGATCCCCATCAGGTCATCAAAATTAAATGGTCTCCAATTCAGATCTTATCTGCCACAACGACTGCAGTTCTACGCGCTATGTATTGAACTCTTAATATTATTGAGCTCAACAAACGAGTTCAAACTTTAAAAATTCAAAGAAAAAAACTTTCCTAAGAACGTGTTGTGAAGAACAGTTTACCTTAAAAGTAAAACGGCGGAGAAAAGTGTCCAGATCTGTCATAACACGCGAAAAAAACAGTATTCATTTGAAGTTAAAACTCCGCTGCCATGCCTAAGAGACAACGCTAAGGCAATTAAATAAACTTCCAAGACCTGCCACAGCTTTCGGAGCTATTATTTTGTGTAAAAACACGCCGTCTGTTCCCTTAAAAATGGGACACAAAAGCCCCGGCTGGGATCGGGCCAGGGCCTAAATAAGGGCTAATTTACGTCGACTAGTCGCTCATTAGCAGTACACCAATTTCAGTCTCGTTGTATTGTAGTTGGCTAAAATTTTGTCAGTTTGTAATTAGTTATAACAAAAACACATTTTGTGTCTTTTTTGGCTGAAATGATAATTTAATTGTTGACTATTTAAAGAAATCTAGTAATAACTAATAGCTAGATTATATTTTGGCAGATCTCAATCATAACACAAAGTGAGATTTCCCTTTTTTACAAAATGTTTATTTACATGGCTGGCCTAAAATTAAATGTAATTTTATTCATAATTTAAAAAAGTATGTCTGTTTGGTCAAAAAAATGGGCCCTGTAGGGCGCCGCTAATATTAGTAGATATAAGTCTGTTGCAACTTGCCAACTTGAAACCAAACTCTTGTATTTACTACGAGTATTAATGTATAGAAGCTAAAACGTCCCACTGACGCCTTGCGCCATTCCACATCTATTGAAGAAATTCAATTGAACTAAAGACTTTCCAAAAATACGATTCTTTAACGTTACCTAAGTCCAGCCCTGCGCGGTCAGACCCTAGGCATAAAGTGAAGTGTGTAGCATAACCGAGCTAGCCAATCCCTCGTAATAGGACCATCACGGATTTTCAATCTCTTTAGGTATTATCTCACACTGTTATTAGGGACCGAATATGCAGCCGGCGGAAATCGGGAGCCATCGGAAATTCGGGATGTAACGTAAAAGGGGATCAGATCATAAATGCTATCAAATAGAAAGTTCTCGACTCTTTTCAACACTGACATAGCACGCTCGCATACGAGATGCATTCTTAAGCTCCGCAATTTACAGAAGAGTTTTTATACAGTTAGATGGTCGATGTTTTTACATAATTTTCAGGTAATTCTGTTATTCAAAACTTTAGTTTTTATAATAATTCAGCAAATTTCGACTGCTGTGGTGTTAAAAGTAAAGTAGAAGTAAAAACATTTTTTTTTCAGTGGCTCTTGGTACACTTGTGTTGATCAAGGTAATATAACCTGTCTAAATATTGGTATCAATGGTATTAACATGACCATCACGTGTTTTGTCGTCGGACAACTCCTCATGCCCTTATGGCATGTTAAAATATTGCAGCCCTGTATAAGAAACCTCGAACAACCTCACAACTAATAACAGTGTTATAATGTTCATATGCATGATAAGCTACAAAGCGAAATCCGAAGAAATTTTTAATGGCGGCGAAACGTGGGCATCTGAATGTTCCTTTCACTTACTAGGGTACTACTACCTACTGCCTGATATGACAGCATTTTCATTATTATCTACGACAACGAAAACAAATTTAAGGTGACGTAGGTAATAATAAAATGCTAACATATTTTGAAACTGACTGTACTTAAAGGTAGAAAGTACATGCAACCTAATATGAGCTAGTATCTAATGAAGTGAATCACATAAAGTACGATAATATGGCAACATCGTAAATATCAGTTTGCATGTATTACATGTTACGCCATTCCATTCCTATTCATTATTACTTGGGCTTCCTAGGTGGGGGGGGGGGCTCGTTTCCTTTCGCAAATTAAATTTCCGATGTTACTGGCGGCTTTTTTCTCTATTTCTTTTCTATTCCTTTAACATTGAGGAGGTTAAAATTGCTTGAAATAGGAATAGGATTATACTCTAGTACGTACGTACGTTTTGCTAAAAGTAGAAGTTTCGTTAATGTCATTTTAATTTCGTTTGTTTAATGGTATCTATAGCAGCGGTGTTATTCCGGAAGATTGACTGCAATCAACTTTTGAGACACCCCCAAAGACTGGCAATGCTAAAGAATGTAATAACATAAACGGCCTCTTTATACTTCCCACTGCTGGGCACAGGCCTCACCTCAACTGGCGGAACAAGCCATAAACCAACACGCGGGCTCCGTGCGCATTGTTGGAGGGGTGTAAGGTTAGTGAGCAACCTTAATGTCAGATGTTATCAAGCCGCCCTAAGGCCTCTGACTAGGCTTAACGATTGACATCTAGCGACGTCAACCGGTACCAACAGCTTTTAACGTGCCTTCAGAAGCACGGAGTTGTCCGAAATACACATCACTAAATTTCGGTCGAGGTGGTCACTCATCCCATTTCCGACCCGGCGTGAGTTGCTTCACAACAGCGATCGTCGCCAATCACTGTCGTCACAACTGTGACGCGGGCACCTCTCTCTCGATTCAAGGGATCTTGCAATTATCTAAAGCCTACAAAAAGATACAAAGCGATACAAAAGTTAACGTGTTGTTTAACTTTAACTTGAATTCCGGGAAGTCTTCAATAAGAATACCTTTAGTACTGAAAATAAAGGAAATTTCGACTGCATGTAAGTAAATAAAGGTTTACTCACTTACTTATTTCCTGGCGGAATATAAAAACCGACGATATACCAGCGTTTTTCGTGAACGCAAATCGATAAGAGGCGAAGATAATTTCATTTTGCGCGTACGTTGAACATAAAAGTAGGACGTGGCACCGGCAAGTGAAAACCACCGTGAATTCCCCGAACGATGTGCGCTTCGTTTTAATTTATTTAACGTTGACTTAATAATCGAAATTATTCCAGCTACTTTTGAAAATGAGTTAAAAATTTAAAATTTTAATATTGACTTAAAAAATTTAATTTCAGATTTCAGGTTGACGTGTTAATTTTCTCTTGGAAATAATTAAATTAATGAGCATAAAGCCTTGTCTCACAATTTCATTTATTTAAGCAAATATAATTATAGGAGAAGAGTCAGCTATCTGCACCACTGCGTTGAGAACTATTCCATTGTCTCCTGAGTTGAGTTTAGACTCAGGCATTCACCTTATCCATCAGCCATTAACATACGTTTACATATAGCTATTTAAAGCTATTCAAATGTAACTCAGAAGCCATTATTTAAAAGTTTTTTGGGTTGCAACTGTCGACATTCCTCTTAGCTAGACCAATATCTCCCTACTACGCATACTTGTGTTTGGTGGCCTTTCCTATTAAGAAAAGGGTATTTAACTTTTTATCTAAATATAAAAGTTGGTAGGAAGTTTGTCAGTTATCGACTATCTCTTTCGAAACTCTATCCGAGCATAAATGGCCGGAAAGTTAGAATAGTTTGAATATCTTCATCTCAATAGACCAGTTTAGGAGTATTTTATAATAGGAAATACTAATCAACTGAAGAAGCAATGATCTTAACAGTTGCTATAAATAATAATTATTATGTAGTTTCGGCGCTCAGGTGTGGTAGGGCGCTCTCTGTCCCCTAACCCACGTGTCGCCGTTATGAGCCGGCGCGGTTGGGTGGTATGTTCACCACACTACCCCACCTGAGTTCTCTCAGCTTCCCGGCAGTTGCCACTACCACCAATACTAAGCGCCCCTGCCACGACAAGACTCATGAGGGGGATGTAGTTTCATACCCTAGTTTCTGATTTTAAGTAGATTGCTAACAAAAAAAAATCCGTATCATAAAACTTTACATTTGTGGTGCGTGATAAAGTAATCTGCGATAGTTGTTATGTCCTAGACATTTCGTCCTATATTTCGTCAAAAATTAAAAATAACAAAAGTTAACCTTTAATTTAGTCTAAGGGTAAGTTGCACCATAGTAGAAGTTAAAGTTAAAGTTTTTGTCAAATTTGACAATTTGACGTCAAATTTTGGGCCTAACCGGTACTTTAACTGAAATTTGGATGTTTGTTATTGTTAAAGTCAGATGGTGCAACCCAACCTAAGATTCAGATTCCGCCGTCAAATCTATGAAATATTCAAGTCACATTTTCAAAAAAAATATTTAGACCAAAAAGCAGGCATGATGAAACAACAACATAGCCAAACTTGTATATTTCGATTAAAAATGAAATATGCTTCTACTTGTCAAACAAACTCATTGATTCTGGGAAAGAAACATCTCACTACGAAACATGGTATTGTAATGAAGCATAAACACAAACAAATCATAATAGCATATGCCATTGACAGATAAGTTTTCTTCCACTCTCTATCTACGTGCATTAACTTGTTCTCAAAGAAAATAAATGTGGATGTAAAAACTTTTTTGGCCATAAATCTCACAATCTCGAAGTAAATGGCAGGAGGACGAATTTGGTGTCAAGTAAAGATGGCAAAGTGTATATCAATTTACTTATTTCATGGGAGTAAACCTCGTAACCTGTTAGAAGCTCAGCAACATACAAGATTTATTGCTAAAAAAATGTTATGAGACTTTTAGGGAAAACACATGGGAGCCACACCTTCACTTCACTTTCACTTCAGATAATATTTGTTATTTTTAAAAAAATGCTTCAACCCTGATGGTACTAGTTTATATTCTGGTTTATATTCTGGTACATGTAGACACAACAAAGACAATATAGATTTGACCTCATAAAAGGTTTTTTTTATAAATTCATAAAACATTACGTTATTTTTTCTTCCTTTCTTACGCTGAGGACGATGATTCGAGTCCCGCATAAGCCTAAGACCGAATGTATTTTTCTGGGTTTCCTACCTTCATAAAATAATAAGAAATAGGTTATTTTCTGATATGAATACCACATGCTTTACTCATTTTTCGGTTCCGATATTATTATTGAACGGGTGGCCCAATCATGTGCAATATTCAAAAAGAGCCAAAAATGTATGGGATGACATAAGAAGTCGCTAGATTAGCTACAAGTCAAAATGATGAATGAGACATGCATGTCATTCAATACAACTTTCAGCGCTTTTTGTAAGTCACCAGAGAGAGTGTTGCTTAAAGCTAGCTTATGTATACATTTACAGAGACTTTTGGTATTGTTAAATAGAATTAGCTTACTTTTTAAGATCAAATAGGCATGGGCTGGTTGTGCAAGTACCCATTTAATTTTAAATTTACGTCTCTCAGCCTAAATAATTACGAAATAAACATTTTCACCCAAAATTGTAAACCCGCAGTGAAATCATGCTCCCCATATGAAAATCGAATTAATGCGCATAAATTAAATCATATGAACGTAATGAAAGGACTTTAACGTCATAATTAGAAGCCTCCGTTTATTATGGAAGAGCCGCAGCGGATTAATTCGTCACTAATTAATGTACGGTGCAGCTGAGTTAAACTCCTATTAGGAAGTTCGTAATTGAAACCTGCACTAGGGATGCGAACGATCCGATTTCTTGAAAAATCGGATCACAACATCGTCTTCACGTTGGACTAGACCACCGCTAAATTCCTCATTAGCACCAATCTGCCCTCGTCTTTGCAGCACACACACATACTCACTGGTTGATGCTGTGATGACTCAATAGTTAAGATACGAAAAGCACTTATAAGCACTAAAAAATTTCAATTCCAAAATATAAGGTTTTAGAATGTAATCAGTTAACAGAGATGCAAAAACATAATGGTGCTTACTTGTCAGCAACTTATGTAATTAGTTTTGAGTCATAAAAGCAGTTCTTGAAAGATTTAATACATAATTTGTAGGAAAACCTAAACTAAAAAAGCAAATACACGCCTATGTTTGGTTAGTTGCTGTAATAAAGTCTGTCAACAACCTGATGAAGAGAGAGGCGTGGGGCAATATCACTGATGGGTCAATATGATTTACTGACCAATCAGCGCCGTTGCCTTCCGCTTGACAGCTACTAGGATTGATCGGGACTGATTGCATGGACTGCGTTAAAAGACATATTAGTTTGGTAGGTATCAACCTATCAAGACAAAACACATCCGTTGTCAGGAGTCTACTGGTTCAAGGGCGATAAATCGCAATAATAGTGATCTATTATAATCACAATAACAATCAGTATTTTTTTTTCTTGTATCGAAGTCGAAATACGATTTGCCAACAAACATTTTCATAGGTTCCCGTCTTAGAAAGTAGATCTTTGTTCCCTTTCCAAACGCGAACATCATATTTGCACCCTCTGACACTTACTAGATTCTAATTCCCTTCTGTCCCTTTGTCTTACTTATTTACCTGATCCGGATCGATTTTTTACTATCAGATCGATGGCATACGATTTGAAGTAAAGCAATTGATTACAAGCCGATTAAAAACGGATCGACTAATCATATTGCGCATCCCTAACTTGCAATGGAAGCTGGAATGTTTGAGATACGGAGGTGAAAACTGGAGTGTGTGGAAAAATATACGAAAGCTTTACACGAGAGATTTCCTGTACACTTAGTCGCTTTTCTCTAAGCTTTACTACCGCAAGTTTGGCCCTGGTTTAATTGTTTTAAGCATATTAAATGTAATTCCAGCTCTCTAAGTTTTATAATTATGGTTCGCAACGTAAAATTGTAACTTAAAACTCTTGTATGGTTTGGCTCTGGTTCTGCTAATACAACCGAAGGTCTGCCATATGGTTTAACAATTACTTGACTAGATTTTGCGTCATGATGTGATCAAAGTTCTCACAACACTTTGATTGGCTCTTCTAAAAGACATCACCTGATGGGAAGGAGCAGTGAGGGCAAATATGAATATCCCTGGACATTATTCCACACAGCGCCATCTGGCCCCAAGATGAGCTAATTAAAGCCCGATTTTATGGGATTCTAGACAGCGGATACACATAATCAAATACTTTTTAATTTTGTAAATACATACTAAATACAAACAGACATGTTCATGCACACAAATATATTTGTACTGTGCGAGGTCGAACCCACAACCTTTTGGTGTAGTAGCCGACTTCTCAACAATTACACCGGTCGTCAAGAAATATGGAGTTGACAAGAACAGTAATTCTTTCAGTACAGTCGTTAAGTACTATGAGCTGGTCAATCTCATGTTTCACGATGATATTTATTACATACTTAAGGCGTACATGCACTAACCCTGAGTTATGTTAAAACAGAAAAACTGAATCAAAATCGTTCCTATAACTTAGCATAGGAACTGATTTTGATTCACTTTTTTTATCTTAATGATTCCGTAGACAAACAATCATACGTGTGAAAATTATAACAAAACAATGTTAATTAAAAGAATTCAAAATAAATTGCCCTACTTACTGTAAATGAATAAACGGTCTATGAGTAAGATAAAAATGGTATGAAGACAACGAAAAGATGATTTGCGTCTGAAAACCATACGCATGGTATAACAAATACAGTAGGAGCTCCATTATAGTTTGAGTAGAATTTCCAAGCGCCACACATAAAAATAAATAGATGATGGAATGTAAGCCGCTAGCGACACCACGATGTTACACACAGGTTTTTTAAGGTCGCCTAAATCATATCTACATTCTGTAAGTACTTGTATATCATCTCTGTATACACAGTTTCAGTACAACTCATCCTATCCTAAGGGCATCAGCATCCCTGAATTTACAAACACAGATCAACGTTGAGCATCCCTCAGAAGGCTGTCCCTTTCATTTCTATCGACATTTTACCGGACAGCATGAGCGTGAGCGCGTGCTTAGCGTTGATTGATGTTTGTGAATTCGGGGGTTAGCGTATTACCTACCTAAAAATATAGATGTATGTAGAAAATAATATTTCAAACATGAATCCGAACGTCCTTTGAAAATGTGGTAGTGTAAGAAGCAACGTATAAGTTACATTCTAAAATGAAAGCAAAATATAGCTCTGGCATTTGCAAAGTAACCCGTTTTAGCCGCTCGGACGCTAGAAGAATCCAATTTCCTGTTTAATCCACAGTACAGAATTCGACGGTATAACTGATGCATTGGTCCAGCGCTTTACATAAGCGTCGAGGGGCTATGAAAAAGTGCCGCCCATTTTGGTATGTTACGATTAGTGTTGCCAACCTATCGATGGTTTGACCATCGGTAGCTCAGTTTGGTACGGTGGACGGTACATCACTCTACCCATTTACGGTCAGTTCTCCTTGCTCTATTGTCACACAGTTGTCCACGGAAGACCAGGACGAGGTGCCAACCAGGTACCTCGACATATTGCTGAGTGGGGACCCTAGATCCACAGTAATGTTATTAATACGTTAGCTTTAAGAACGTTTATTTTTATTCATTATTGTGGTGCCTGAATAAAGATCTTTTTTATTCTATTCTATTTTTTCTATTGTATTCTATTCTATTGCAAAGAAATTATATTTGCCAAGAGCGAGTGAAAAAAATGGAAATGGGATAAACTAATATGCTGTTGAACGTACAATACTATCAACACACAACAACAGTGTCGATATTGATGTTGCATTCGTTATTGAGCTGCAATACTATCGTTAGTATCGAGAGTATTGTTGTGTATCGGTGGTATTGTACTAAACTGAGCTATCGACATTATTGGGAGTATTGTTGCGTGTCAATAGTATTATACCAAACTGACCTATCGACAGTATCGATAGGCCTGTCGATACTTTTGCTTTTATTCAACTATCGATAGACTATCGATAGTAGACAATCAAGTGGCAACACTAGTAGCGATGAAGTGTTTGCTCTGGATCTGCATCAGGATTTATGCGCGTTTTTTTGTGATTACTCTGTGGCACAACTTTGTTTATACTGAAGAAGTGTGAATAAATTGGCACGGATAAAATCTACACGAATAATTGCACTGTTTATTTATTTATTTATTTATTCTTTATTGCACAATGAAAACAAGTACAATTGGCGGACTTAATGCCTAAAGGCATTCTCTACCAGTCAGTCTGTTTCGTCGTTTTATATGTAATTTTATTGCCATGACACATTAGACGTTACGTCGTCACACGAATCGAGCAACGGAGAACACAAACAGAATGATTAGCTGGTAGAGCATGCCATATGGGATTAAGTTCGCCTTTTGTACCCTACTTGTGCAATAAAGTTGAAATAAATAAATAAGAACAACGCAACGTACTAATGAGTCCTTTACATAATTTTGTCATTTGGATTAAGGTCGCTAAGCAAGCTGTGATTGACCTTGAAGTTTTTGCAATGAAGTCATCATACATACAGGGTGGCCCAGCGACGGTGGTCCAAAAATTTTTTTTAGGTAGAGGGCATCAGAACAAGTCATTTAAAAAAACATTTGTTCCGCGAAAATCAATACTTTAGAAGTTATGATTTTTTCAAGTTTCTTTTGAAATTTCTCAACTCCAATCACTCAATTAACTCTTGTTTGGAAACTATCGCACTGAATCAATTCAAATTTGGCATAAATGTACAATAGTAATGTAGAAACCATATTATGTGCGAGTTTTGAGTTTATTCTAAGACAATTTGTTTTTTTTTTAATTTTCGTCAATAATTTTTCGACATTTCAAAAACTAACACAATTTTCAAAAAATACACTTTACGATTTGTTTATGATCTTGAAAACTGTCCATAAGTATGATAATAGTCTATGCAAAAACTTGAAGTGATGCAACCAATGAAACACTTTCAAAATTAACATCATGTACGGTGAGTCACTAAAACTCAGAAAGGGTCATTTTTGACCCTAATTTTTAAAAAAAAAGTAGCCAAAATATTTTTTTTCGGATAGAGGGCATCATAGCAACTCATTTAAAAAAAAACATTAGATGTCGAAAACCGAAAGATGAAAAAAATTTTTGGACCACTGTCGCTGGGCCACCCTAAATATATTTTTCCAAACCTACATTTTTATTTTTTCAGGCAATTAAGAAGTCACGATGTATTGTGTGTATTTAATAATGACTCCGCATAATTTGAAAAGATCAAGCAAAATCTAACCCTCAACTTTCGGCCCCGGCTTCGCTCGGCCGGGAAATGAATTGCCATAAAACTTTTTGCTGAACTTTCGGCGGGTTGATGCGTGAGCAGGAAATTGATTTGATCCTTTGTTCATTTTCGCGACAGAGGGTGTAAGCAGGAAAAACTGAATATATTTTTTGGTAAAATCGCGTCTTAGGGTTAAATTTCCCGCGTGATTTAATTTTTTTTTGCTAACATCTTGGTGTAATTGTTGAGAAGTCGGCTACTACACCAAAGGTCGCGGGTTCAATCCCCGCACTGTACAAACATTTGTGTGCTTGAAAATATCTGTTTGTATTGGTCTGGGTGTTTCCTATGTATATTAAGTTCCTATGTATTTACAAAAGAAAAAGTATTTAAGTATGTTTATCCTTTGTCTAGTATCCCATAAAAACGGACTGTAATTAGCCCACTTGGGGCTAGATGGCGCTGTGTGGAATAATGTCCAGGAATATTTATTTATTTATTTTTATTTTGACAACGGATTTGGTTTAGCGATGAATCTTTTACACCTAGATGTCGCGGGTGTGATTCCCGCACGCACAGTAGGGACGATATGCTTGTTCATATTGATCTGGGTGTTTGCTATACTAACCCCCTAATTCATAAAAACTAAACCTTCAACAACACATTAACTTTTGTATCACTTTGTCTCTTTCATTCTTGTTGCTGCCGCCATTTGCGAGTAAGTGACAAGACACGTCAATTGCTTAAACTATACTTTATCGTTGCGTTTGTTTTTGTAAAGAAGGGGGTTAGTATGTAAGTATTCACAAAAAAATATATAATTTTTATGTTTATCCGTTGTTTAGTTTCCATTTTATAATTTACACAAATAAATAATTTTGAATATCTCTCAAGTTAGTGAGTTTGTGTTAGGAAACGGATTAAGTTCGAATCTAAGTATGTATTATGAAACAAAGTTGGGTTCTGTTCGAGTTAACTTATAAATCAAGAATTGATGTCCTGATTTGTAAGACTAATGGGCCTCAAATTGGAGAATTCATGTTTATACGTATCAATTTGTATGAGAGTGGCGTCTTGATTTTGTTTTGTTTTAATAAACTCTAAGGGTAAGTTGCACCATAGTAGAAGTAAAAGTTAAAGTTAAATTTTTTGTTAAATTTGACAATTCGACGTCATTTTTGGTCGTCAAATTGTCAAATTTGACAAAAACTTTAACTTTAACTTCTACTATGGTGCAACTAACCCTAACATTGGAGTAATTCTGAAAATCAGAAAAAGACATTTGGTCATGTTGGCATCAGGCAGCCGGCCGGTCTGTTAATGGTCTCGGTAGCATAGTTGGTTAGTGCAGTCACCCGGTTTGCGAAAGAAACGGGTTCGAGTCCTGCCTGATGCCAACATGACCAAATGTCTTTTTCTGGTATTCAGATCTTTAATAAAGATACTGCATGGAAAATGCTAAAACAATAATAAAACATTGGAGTAATTGTTCCTAGCACTACGATTTGAAATGTATAATATTTTTATTATGTTTTTAAATAAAAAAATGCAAATTTTGTGAGTTTTTATTTTGTAGCCTAAATTGTCAATTCAATAAAAATAAATTGATAGCCTAAAACCAACGAAACTGAAATAATTAATAATGTCACACGTTTATTTTTATATTTCGTTAATTATAAGTGACTCTCACAGCGCATTCGTTATGCACAAATTTTATTTAAAATTTTACTAGCTTCTAGAGTTGCCAAACGTACTCGCTACGTCGGTAAATCCTGGTTGCTCGTATACTCATTTATTACCGCAAAGTTGTGGCAGTATTACTGTGGATGTTAGAGAATTTTATTTTAAACCACATACTTCTTATTTCATTTCTTTTACTTCACTACACGTTAGATTTTTATTAAATGAACCCGTAAGTGAACGGTCTATATTATTGATCTTTGATGAGTTTGTTACAAGTTAGCTCGAAGATAATAACAGCTTGAAATGAGCGAAAGAGCACTGCTCGTTACTCTGCCTCATCGAGTATCGGCGCAACAGAGTAATTGTTAAAAGATAGAAAAAAATAGAACTTAAAAAAGAAATATCAATTAAGACGGTGGTTGTTTGACCATAACACTAGAGCGCAAGACGTTAAAGATAATATTTCTTTGCTTTGAAGAAATCTTTTTTTCCGAGTGGAAATTATGACGTGGGTACGAGGTTATGTTGGACTCCTACCGACTAAAATATTATACCGATAGAAATACCACACTGCTCCGCCGCCAGTGCTTACACCTAATGGGGCCCCCTCCAGCCTACCGGGGGAGGCCATGAAAGCGCCCGGAGTACCCTATTCCACCCTACCACCAGTACTAAGCCCCTTGCCACACTAAGGTGAGAACTCATGAGGGGGTTTGAAGAGAATCCGTAGCTAGTCGATACACAAACAAGGTTATTTAATAAAGAAAAAAAATGGTGTCTTTACCACTGTCCCAAAATATGAGTCTACCGACAAGGCACCGGCAATCACCAGTAGATAGTATATGAGCAGATAGCCAGCAATCGGTATGCCTGGAGCGATTACCCAGTCTGCGTACCCAACCAGAAAACAGACTCAAATATTAAATTAATCAAATTCCACAGCATTTCAAAAAAGTTTACTACCTGCCAGCTATAATCCTCGGCTTAACATGTCAGAAACGCGCTGCTGTTTTCTCCTTTGAATTTTATAGTTATTAAGACGCGTACCACGAACCGTCTTAAGCGTCCCTAGTTATTATTCATTTGCGTCGCCCTGATAAATGTAAGTGCATTACGGAGACATGAAACTTTTACGATGGTCGTTACAGCAATAATGCCAGCTACAGTAATGATGCCCAATTTAATAAAGCGCCCGCTCCAACAGCGTTTTAAAACTTTTAACGGATCCCCAATTCTTCAGGAGGCGTCATCATCATCTTAAGCCATTCCAATTATTAGGTAATGGTCCGCCTTTACTCTTAACCTCGTTCATGAAAATTAAAAGTATTCTTCTTCACAGGTTTCTGCTTTTGTTGGTGTAGAAAGTTAGTCCTCTCTATTCTGCATTTACATAGAAATGAACACTTCAGGTGTTATAAAAAATATGTTAATTTGTGCATGAAAATATAAAACTGGCTTTGAATGTAGGGCTTTTGAAACCGAATGTTAACATTAGCATACTAGCATATTATAATATTATTTAATTTTAATAAACTAGTAAAAGTGCATAACATTCTGTACTACTAACAAACTACGAGTATATACCTAAGTAAGAAATAAAATATATACTTTTTAAAGTTACGAATACTAATTTTATGAATATTAATTATTTTTTTACTGATTACATTAGGCTCCTTTTAATCCTTCCTTACCGACTAGGTTTACAATCAGAACTGTCTTTAATTAATTATAATCTATGACATTTTGAATGGAATATAGTATTGATTCTTCTCGGTAGCCACAACGTTCGAACCGTTGGTAGAGTTACATTAAGACTCATTGATTTATTTCAATATTTTTGGTACGACCTGTCATCCTATTTTTAAAAGCCCACGTTTACGTTTAAAAGGTAACAATACATTTCAACTTAAATGTCCCTCGTCTGAAGATTCAGATTGTCAGGGTTAAGTCGTTTTAGGGTCAAAAGGGCGTGTAACGGCCGTTTTCTAAAGGAGAACTTCTTCACAATTAATACTGGCCGCAATTTACATCACAGTCAAACAGTTCCGGGATGGTTTCCTGCTTTTTCATATTTCATTCGACGTCATCCTATCTCCCGAAATTGGCCAGATTTGCAGAGTTCAGACGAGTCCCCTTTTCATGTTATACGGCATTGTGTAACTTTTGTTCGGTAGATATCATCAAAAGTTGACCTTTTCGCTTTTCACGTCAGTATTGTCGGGTTTCAGCAGTTCTAATTTAGACTTTTATTGAGACTTTTAAGTTTTTTTGCATCCAAGAAAATGGAATGGTATTACGTACAAGAGCGAAAATGGGAAATTGACTTGTGTTGTATTGTGATGAGTTAAGAATCATAAATATAGTCTTCGGACCTATAGAGAAAAGCTTAAGTTACACAGCTTATTTTTATTTAAGCAATGAATTGCTTGATGTAATGATCAAACCAGAAGTTATCTACTTAATCAATTATCAAATTGTATGTTACATTCCGTAAGTAGGTAACAACTGTTTCATTTGTGTTTGGTTTGTAGATGTCAGTTATTAAGTAAGATTACTGAATACGGAACTTTGTAGAAGGGTAAAGTTACAAACATAATATCTTATTAGGTATGCCATAAAGCGTTTGAAAGATGGCTACGTAGTTAACTTTTGGAATGCATACAAGACAGCGGTCGAACGATGTAGGTGGATGCAGACCGATTACACTGGTCTCTCTGATGAAACCAACTTCTACAAAGCTAACTCGTATTTTAAAACCTTGTCTACACCTTTAAATTAGATATTCAAACCCAGGAAAAAAATCGTAAATGAATCAACACAAGGTAATAACGTAAGCACATTACTGACACTCTGAAACTTTTAAAACTCAATTTTGGCAATTATCTCACAGCCGGCGTTCCCTTGAAAGGCCCAAGTTGAAGTGCCCTGCACAAATCCAACCGACAATTCTTTCCTCGATGTGTTTCGAGATATAATAAAAAGTTTTGATCGGTTCGCATCCATCACAAACTGGCAAGGATTGTATCCAATCCCAAATGACACTTCTGTTTCAGCGAACAGAATAGTCGGAATGGAGACGAAATTACTTTTTTTGCTAAAAGTTCTGTAAGAAGATTCCACGAAACTTCACTTTTTATATAGTTTCTTTGAACTTTGATTATAATCGGGGCTTTTCTCGTCTGGAAATCTTGTACGTACTGTGGGTTGGATTGTTGCTGAACGACAATGAAATCGTGAACGAATATCGAAAGCTGAAAATAAATGATAAATTTGGATCTAGCTACCTTTTTGTCGCATAGTATTTCTTGGTAAATCAAAATAGAACATTTAATTTAGTAAAATAAACCTGTTATAAAGTACTTACTAAAATTAAGAGTAATAAAACAACCATTTTTTTCTCCAATGAAACGTCTCAACTTTTTTTACAACAATGAAATCGATAAAAATGGCAGACTTTATGCCGTTAAGGCATGCTCTACAAGTGAACCATAGGCTAAGCAAAAAAATAAAGTAGGCTGTGCAACCGTGTTTCAAATTAAAAAAACGTCTGACGTTAGAAGAAGCGAAACAACGCTTTTTTAGTCAACAGTATGTTCGCGTTAAGAATGCAGTAATTTTTTATTTAACTCCGTTACACACATCAAAACTCAGGTAACTTGTTGCGTTTGAAAGAATGCGTTCATTTGGGCACTGTGAACTTGACTTTCTAATTAGAAACGATTTGATTAATTAGAGGGCGTGCTAGGTCGAAGGACAAGAATGAAATCACTGCATTCTTGAGGTGAACGGACTATATTACAATAAGTACCTACTAAACTAAAAAAGCGTTTTACAGTCAACAATTTAACTAATATCTACTTCTACTAAATACTTTAACTTTCCCATTACTTTGTGGCTTCCATTTTTCTTGTTCGAAAAGCTCATTTAACTCAGTAAGAAAAGTACCTATCCAATTAATATCCAAGAATTTGCGGAGTCGTTTAAGATATAAGACTAAAATCTGATTTAGCTACTGAACTAAGCCAGTTTAAATCTGAGAAAAACTCGATTTTCTGTCTAGAAAATACTTTTGAGATAGGACTTTAATAAATGGGGATTATAACTCATCCAGCTCGTTCTAAATTATTTTAAAGCGAGCAATTTAACTTGTTGTTGTATTTCTTTTGTTTCTTTTCATATAGTTTTTGTTTATTCCTTTTCATAACCAATATGTGCTAGATTAAGTTTTATGAACTATTGAAAACCTATAGAAGCAAATGGAAAAATAGTTTTTTTTTGCACATACTATACGAAATACAAAAAAAGTAAAAATAATCCCCTTTGGTTTACAGGATGGCCAACGTGTTTTGCAAATATCCATAGGCAGAGCTAAAAAATCGGCGTTAAGTTCTAAAAACAAAAGCATGGCTAGACCTAAAAAATCTATTTCAAAAACCCAGCTGAATATTTTAGTACGCTGAAAGTTACACAAGCTGGCGAACTTCGCTCGATAGGAAAAGAGGCCAAAGAAAGCCCATTTTTTAAAAAAATATGCATGTAGTAACAAAATTAATTTATTTATTTATTTAAAAAAACAATGTTTGTACATAAAAAAACAGAAGAACAAGTTACTTGAACATGAGCAAATTATTGAAACATACTATGCTACTTAAAAATAATAACATGCAAAATGTGGGTAGGTAAGTAATTCAGTTAAATTAATTTTTAAAGATGGGTGAATCTGCTTGTCGCATGAAACGCGCAGCGTTAGTGAAAAATGTGTGATTGAGTGTAGTAATGAATATTTCTTGTGACATTTTTGTCCATCACTTACTGAAATATCAAAGGAGCTAGCAAACCACATGAGCAATAAAGAATTAGGAATAAGAGATCGTCTGAGCTGAAATGACGCGCCCCGCCACCGCATCTTTCACCACACAAGCAAATTTCAAATATGTAGGCAATACACATAAACATGCAATTATATTTTGGTAGTTCAGTTGCCGCATGCGTTCTACGTTTGAGCCTGAACTGAACCACCAATCATAATTGATGGTTTATATGTATGGCGTACATATTTGAAATTTGCTTAAATGCGTAGATGCGGTGGAGGGGCGCGTCGAGCTTAGACGATCTCTACCTATCTACATAAGGCTCCGCTCGGGCCGCTTTGTTAGCGTGCAGAGGTGCTTCTCAAGGAATACCTGCCCTTAATACAGTGTCGATTGAGAGACATATTTCAGCTTTACTGAGGCGCACACCCTTACAAAACCATTGCAAAATGGCTCTTATGTCATTCGCATAAGGTTACTAAGTTTGATTTGTGCAGTCTCTGTACAGTCGACAAAAACGGAGCTGTAACGTCAGTGATTAATCACGGCTCACGATACACACCGACGTTGACGTCGATGGAGCGCACTCCGGTAACACTGTTCGACACTGAATATTCCACTTTACGTCGGAAAGTTTAACTTTGTAATTATATTGGAGTGGAACATGTGCTTTGTTATTCTTGTTTGTAGACAAGCTCGTTAGCTGGTTTGGTTTATTTATGATTCATTTATTAATCTGTTATGCACTAAGAAAGTGTAAATGGTAGATTTATGGATCAAAACATTTTTTTAACAGACAACTGTTGATCGAGACAGAGTAATGCTGTTGACTTTGCAAGTACTTGGCAATATTTTCAAAATAAGCTCTAAAGAACAGTATAAAACTACGTCTGCGTCGCTTTTTTTTAGACCACGGTGGTGGTTTTTTAATAAAATGTTTTAAAATATCCTAATAAATAAGTCAATGAAGATTGGGCTGGAAGACGTACCTATTCCCTAGTGTGAACGAGCCCTAAAACGTTGTAAAAACATTGTCGGCATAGTGTTACCAAAAGATCGATAGTTGAAAATTATCTGTTCAGCGTTCATCGACAGTCGATTCCATGTAACCCAAAGTAAGTTCAGATACGAAGAATGGCACGATTTATAGCTTGGCCCTGATAATAAAGGCCCTGCAGATCTAACACTTAAGATAAGCAAAAGCTGTTAATACAGTACTTTGGTAACACCGAACGATACTGAATATTTTAGTTGATGTTGGAAAGTCAAACTTTGTAGTTATATTGGAGTGGAACATGTGCTTTATTATTCTTGTTTATCGACTGACTTGTTAGGTTGGCATTACCACCACTCTTGAATCTGATTCCATTCTAGAAAATTTTATTTTATTGCAAAGAACTTGATTTTCTGCCAACATGGTGGTCACTGGGTTTCATTGTATTGTATGTAGTATTCAAGTCTATTATTATTAATAATTTTCAATTAGTTTATTGAAAATTGATTCAAAAATAATTGCACACCCTATTCAAAGCAAAAACTAAAGGGCTTAGCCATGAGCAACACAGCACTAAGTTTCTCAGAGTAGAAAGCGTCGGATTGTTTAAGAAAGAAGAGACATTGGCCAAAATGGCAGCTATGTCATATGAATACACTCTAAGCTAAAGAAAGGCTTGGCTTCGGGGGCTTCGAAACAATAAAATGTGTATCAAAGACAATAAAATCAAACAAATTTTACACCTAAATAAAAAATGACGAGATAAAAATAATTTCTTCACACATTCGTTCACGCCAAATTTAGAAATGATTCTCAATTAAAATCATAACAACAAGGCAGCGACCTTACGACAGTAACAAAGTACTGCGGAGCACAGCGAAAATTACTTGCCACTTTGACGTATTGTTACTGAAATTCGATTAAAAGTTGCGCCAAATGGATTTTGGATCGTGATAAGGCGGGGTAATATGAGTAATAATAATAGCAATAAGTTGCCATTAATGACTAAAGTTGGAAGTATTGAAAGTTTAGGCATGTATAAAGCGGAGGACAGGAATACGGATTTACTAGTCCTTATAGATATATAGAGACATATTTACATACATAAAATTATTTACTGAAAGTTCACTATAAAAATAACAGAAAAGTACTACATTTAAAAAAAAACACAATTTAGGAGGCCTCATCGCTTATAGCAATGTTATTCAGGCAAACCTACAGGTGGAGGAAAGATTATAAAAAGGGACATTACTACCTAGATAAATTCAATTAAATATATAATCACTTAGTGAAACCTCCTATATTATTACTATTGAATTTATTCGCAATAATACTAGACTTTAAGTGAACTCTTTAGGTTGGACATAGCGGAGCACGACAGAGTTAGACATCACCAAGAAAAACTGCTATGGGCCAGCTTCTGCACAATTTTCTTATTAAATAGTACACGACAAATTGTTGGTGTTGCCTCAGATACTCTGGGGAATAAATGACGAAAGCAACTATGTGTCTCCATGCTGCTGCATCGTTGCCAACGTGCCTTGCAAGGCTCCACACAGCATTTTGGTACTCATCAAGTATTATTAGGAGAGCGTCGTGGCCCAGTAGTTAAACACTTTGTACAATGTGCGGCTAACTGTCTGGTGATGGAAAACACCGATATAAAACCCAAGCAACCCGGATAACGGCAGTAGACTCACCCCTTACCACGCTGGGTTCAAATACCCTTGGCGAAAAGTGGGCTTCTGAATGTTCCGCTCACAACGACGGCAACAATCAGTGTGCTTCTGACTAACCCATTAGGGATATGGTCGTGAGGGTATGTTATGATATGTTATCAAGTACTAATTTGCAGACGTCATTGTCCCTGACAACCTTCCGTTTTGTTGATGAGCGCCATGTTCGGGACATGTTGCAAAAATTGACCCCTAGTTAACCCCTTTATGTAATTTTACTGGAAATTATAATGGGCAAAGGCATTTATTATTTTTACAAGATGATTTCGCAAGGGGTTGCCTAACTTTTAGGAGCAATTCTGAATCAGTAACGGAATTTAACTTAATTTATGGTCATAATACTCGTATTTTAGATTCGGCGGAGAGGATAGTTATTTAAAAAAGTACGCGTAGATAATTCTCTTCATTCATGGAAAAATCTCTTGCTGATTCAACATCAGTCTTATTTAACTGTTTTTGTTTTAAATGAAGTCGTAGTTTTCTTATAGGCAAGTTATCTAGAATTCAGCAGAAGTCCAGCTTGTGTGAATGCCCTTACAAGTACCTACTTAGCCGGAGAATGTTCGTCACTGCCTCCGCAAGTACTCAAAGTACTCGAGTAATGATCGCTCTCTTGTGAGAGAACTTGGATTAGCTTGCAAATAATTAATTACTCTTCGCCAGCATCGTGAGTTTATTAATTTTTATGATTATTACTTCGAAAGACGTTCAACGGATCCATTAATTGTATGGGAGTTGCTTGTTTGTACTCATTTAAGTTTGTTTTTTTATGTAACCTTAGTCTTAACTCAAGGTTAAGGATATTTTTACTACTGTTTATTAGTTCAGTTTATAAGAATATTATTTGGCTCTCCAAAGTGCCATGAATGTTATTTTCACTGTAGTTCAAACATCATCTATTCAGATTAATTCAGTGAATAAAAAATTATGTTTCCGATAAAATGAGAACCAAGACAACAAAAAATCGCAAAAAAAAAACAATTTCATAAAATAGTTGTCAAAAGTGTGTGTTCCATTGATTCCTGGAACGATCGGTTGTAAGCTTGCATCTACTGACGTCTCATCACCTTAATCAGATCATCCGTTCATCTGTAGATGAATATCACATCAAAAGCTGCGTCCGCTATAAAACTTAAAAACTGTAGTAACCTTAAGATAAAAACCGAATAATCAGCCCAGGCCCAACAAATAAACAAAACCGGCAAAGATTTTAAGAAGTACAAAGTTAAATGTTTGGCGATTTCCTACCATCTACAACGGATTACAGAAACGCGGGCAGAAAATATTTGAATTTCTTTTTAGGAGCAGTTGCGCTGGACTGATACAAAAGTAATCAGCGAAGTTTACTAAGATGTGCAAACAACACATTGCTTATTAAGTATTTATTTCTATTTTGATTAGAGACTAGGCACAATCTCTTCTGAAGGTAAGTTATGATGTGGAGAATGTATCATTAAAAAAACTATGAGAGGATGGAAAAATATCTGTGTCTATTCCAATTGTAAAGAATGCTGGTTAAATTACGACGTGCATCGATGCCACATTTTTACCCACTTGTTTTAACATTGTAGTTCCCTAAAAACACTTCAATACGAACTTCAATTTTTCCACTAAAAAAAAATCATCATCATCAGCCTGTTGTAGTCCACTGCTGAACATAGGCCTCTCCTTTTGCACGCCACTGTACTCGATCTTCGGCTGCTCGCATCCAGCTCCTTCCAGCCATCCTGCGCAGATTATCACTCCACCTTGCCTGAGGACGTCCTACACTACGCTTGCCGAGACGCGGTCTCCACTCAAGAACACGTTTACTCCAACGGTTGTCGGTTCTACGGCTAACATGGCCAGCCCACTGCCACTTCAGCTTGCTAATCCGGTGGGCTATGTCGATAACCTTGGTTCTCTGCCGTATCACCTCATTTCTGATTTGATCTCGCAGAGAAACGCCGAGCATAGCCCTCTCCATAGCCCGCTGAGTGACTTTAAATTTGTGGACCAGCCGTGCCGTTAGTGTCCACGTTTCGGCTCCGTATGTCATGACGGGTAGGACGCACTGATTGAAGACTTTTGTCTTTAGGCACTGTGGGATCGACGACGTGAAGACTCGACGTAGCTTCCCAAACGCTGCCCAACCCAACTGAATTCTTCTGTTCACCTCGTCCTCGAAGTTGTTTCTACCTAACTGCAATGTCTGCCCGAGGTATACATATTTTTGAACAACTTCGAGAACGGCGCCTTGTTTCGCAATCGGTTCCGGTAGTACATGTTCATTGAACATGACCTTGGTTTTGTCCAAGTTCATCCGTAGACCGATGCGCACAGAAGAGTCAGCCAGGTCATTCAGCATCTGTTGTAGGTCCTGCAGCGTTTCTGCCACGATGACGATGTCGTCAGCAAATCGCAAGTGAGAGATGTACTCGCCATTGATGTTGATGCCACGTCCTTTCCAGTTCAGCGTCTTGAACATATCCTCCATTGCATTTGAGAACAATTTCGGGGAGATAACATCCCCTTGTCTCACACCTCGATGCAACGGTATAGGACTTGTTTGCTGATTCTGGATTTGGACGGACATAGTGGCTGCTTCGTAAAGGCATCTCATCACTTGGATGTATCGCCAATCTACTTGGCATCGCTGCAGGGACTCCAGAACAGACCAGATTTCAATCGAGTCAAAGGCCTTCTCATAGTCCACAAATGCTAGGCACAGGGGCTGATTATATTCTTCAGTTTTCTGTATAATCTGCCGCACTGTGTGGATGTGGTCTATGGTGCCGTATCCACTCCGAAACCCAGCCTGTTCCGGTGGTTGGAATTCGTCGAGTCTTCGCGCAAGACGGTTCGTGATTACTCTTGAGAACAGCTTATAGACGTGGCTTAGAAGGGAAATGGGTCGATAGTTCTTCAGTAGGGTTTTGTCTCCCTTTTTGAAGAACAGGACGACCACACTCCTACTCCACGCCTCTGGAGTTCTCCCTTCAAAGAGGACAGCGTTAAAAAGCTTTTGGAGCTCCCTGAGGACGGGTCTGCCTCCTGCTTTTAACAGCTCTGTTGTTACGCCGTCCTCTCCAGGGGCTTTTCCATTTTTAAGCCGCCCAAGAGCGATCTCGATTTCGTCAATGCTGACTTCTGGCAGGTCTTCGGTGTAGTGGCGTGTTAGAAAAAAATAGGCAGGTACATATTAAACTATAAGAGGATGAAAAATTATTTGTGTCTATTCCAATTTAAAAAACTGCTGGTAAAATTAAGACTTGTATTTCTTTCGCTTACACGCTTGAATGGAGCCTGTAGGAGGAAACCGACTGACGTGACACTTTCTAACGATGCTCAGGGTTTTGTAGCTTTGTCGTAAGGGTAGAGTCATCTAAAATCATTAAGACCCCTTATGGCGAAGCCTTTCGGGTTCAAAGTTCAGTATTACATCACATTGGACAACACCATTTGATTTTTGTGATGTAGGTAGCCAAGGTAAGCTTTACAGGTCCATAGACTAGATTATGACCTAAAAACGAGGAAAGCTTAAATTCTGTGTAAAAAGGCAAATGGATTACCCTAACCGGACGTCGTAGAAAAAACATAGGTACTTTATTTACGCGTTCATGACAAAAAATTCCAATGTAGCGAAAACTCGGACCAAATATTCAAATTGCATGACCATCGGAGCGCTAACCTAATAAACCATAGGAAATTTCATGCCCCGTGCTCATTTTACAACTTATTTTTTCGGTTCCATAAACCGCAAAATATCATCGTTTTCGTATGGGCTAATAAAGTCCGTTCATACCAATATCTATGCCGCGAGCCAGTAGAGATTCACTGGAAAGAGCATGATGTGGTAGTTTTCAAAGGACAAAAGTCTTTCCAGCGTGCTATGAAAAGGGCTTTGATCGGCGTCTCACTACGAGATCGTGTCAGGAATGAGGAGATTCGTAGAAGCACTAGAGTCGCCGACGGGCCCAGCGTTACCCGCTGAAGTGCAGGTTGAAGTGGCACTGAGCGGGGCACATAGCGCGTAGAACTGATGGCCGCTGGGGCCGAAAGGCTCTGAACTCTGAGTGGGGCGCCCGCAAGGTGGACGGACAACCTCCCGGTGGATGCAGGTCGCATGCAACCGGGTTGATAATGATGATGATGAAAAAGCTGTGTTGAGTTTTGAGAATCTTTTGTTTTGTTCAGAATAATTAATGTCTTTTGGCAGTGTTTAACGTGCAATGGTCACTTACTGTGAGCCTCATAATAGGTATATGAAATCGCAAGGTCACCCAATGTGCAAGCAGCGGGGCTCTAAGGCTTTTTATGATGATTGTGTTCAAAACTCTAAGTTAGTACAAGTTACACCCCCATAATCACACAACAAAAAAAAAGGCAAAATGGTCTCTAATAAGCTAAAACATTTTATGAACCTTTCTAGCTCAAATGCATCTTATAAAAACACATCTGTGTAAAGATGCGTTAACAGTAAAAGTTATCTTGAACATTATCCTGAATACTTCAGTAAAACCATGAAAAACATCCCACATTCTCATAAAACTGGTTTACGGTTCACATACACTCTGAAACACGAGTACGGTGTCGATATTTACGGTCAGATTTCATAAGATGAAAAGAGTCTAGATGTGGTAAAAATACGGGTAATTTTTACTAAACAAAATACCTTAATTCTTACCCTTTGATATCATTCTTTGATCTATGAAGGGTTACGTAATTTGTTACGTTCATAGAGTTCTGTTCATTTTAATACTGTATTTTGAAACAGTTAGGAGACCTGTTTAATCAAAAACAAGCCACGGCTGGGCGCAGGCCACTACTAGATTAGTCGTATGATGTGGTATGGGTGCATGTCATTTTCCAACACGCGGGCTTAAGGCTCGATACCAGGAAAACGGCTCTCGGGAAAACTAAAGTTTTATATAGAAAATATGAAGTATGAGGCACGAAAAAAATCGTCATAGTAGTCAAAGAGTTGCACAATCAGCTCAAACTTCCAGTATATGGATCAACTTACTAGATTAATGTGAAAAAAAATCAGAATATCGCTAAAAACGTGCAAAACGCACTCCCGTATTTCAAAAGTTTAGGCATCATATAAACTAACAACTTACGTGTTTTAAATAACGTGTAAAGATCAGATATCAAAGAAGCATTGCCAATCAGTTGTTTTTCATTGCTTTATTTCAGTTTTGTGCAAAAAATTCCCAAACATTCCGAATTTTTCGCTTGAAATCTCCATACAAATTACTATGGAGTGAGTGAAGTTTCTTTGATAGCTGTCCGCGCACCGTCGCAGCTCACTCCCCCCCATGTCCCCAAGGTGAGCGCACGTCGCTTTTGACGAAAATGACATTTATAATTACGCGGATAATTTACACGAAATAGGCGCACATAGGGTCTTTTGTTGAAAATAGTACAACTTTATTTTTTTTCCTCCGTACTGTTTGTTCATAATATGCATTATGCATAATTTATCAAACGTATGATTTCATCATGATTCACCATGAGAGTTATATGGCAGGTTTATATTTATAAGTACACTTGATTAAAAGCTCTCTTGGGTTTGACAATTTCGTACTAGTTGCCATTTCATTTTCCTATTCTTTACGCAGTGACGTGCACTCACCCGGCGTCATGTGGAAGACTGACTTGCGGGACTGCGCAGACGGCTGTCAAAGAAACTTCACTCGTTCCATAGTAATTAGGATGGAGATCTCGAGCAAATAAAAATTAAAGTTTGCGTTTGCTTATACGAAACAGAAATAGTTATAGCAATAGAACATAATGACAAGTTATTCGAAATGGAAACACACTTCACACCGGAACAGCTTTTACAATTGTACCAAGCACAAATTCGGTTGTGTATGGAGTACTTCTGCCACCTCTGGGATGGCTCTGCCAAGTATCAGCTGGATGCACTAGACTCAGTAGACCGAAGAGCCAGGAGACTGATAGGTGACGAGACGCTCGTTGGAACCAAACTCGAGTTTGGAGCATCGGCGTAGAGTTGCCTGCCTATCGGTTTTTTATAAGGTATAAAACGCACTCCCGTATTTCAAAAGTTTAGGCATCATATAAACTAACAACTTACGTGTTTTAAATAACGTGTAAAGATCAGATATCAAAGAAGCATTGCCAATCAGTTGTTTTTCATTGCTTTATTTCAGTTTTGTGCAAAAAATTCCCAAACATTCCGAATTTTTCGCTTGAAATCTCCATACAAATTACTATGGAGTGAGTGAAGTTTCTTTGATAGCTGTCCGCGCACCGTCGCAGCTCACTCCCCCCCATGTCCCCAAGGTGAGCGCACGTCGCTTTTGACGAAAATGACATTTATAATTACGCGGATAATTTACACGAAATAGGCGCACATAGGGTCTTTTGTTGAAAATAGTACAACTTTATTTTTTTTCCTCCGTACTGTTTGTTCATAATATGCATTATGCATAATTTATCAAACGTATGATTTCATCATGATTCACCATGAGAGTTATATGGCAGGTTTATATTTATAAGTACACTTGATTAAAAGCTCTCTTGGGTTTGACAATTTCGTACTAGTTGCCATTTCATTTTCCTATTCTTTACGCAGTGACGTGCACTCACCCGGCGTCATGTGGAAGACTGACTTGCGGGACTGCGCAGACGGCTGTCAAAGAAACTTCACTCGTTCCATAGTAATTAGGATGGAGATCTCGAGCAAATAAAAATTAAAGTTTGCGTTTGCTTATACGAAACAGAAATAGTTATAGCAATAGAACATAATGACAAGTTATTCGAAATGGAAACACACTTCACACCGGAACAGCTTTTACAATTGTACCAAGCACAAATTCGGTTGTGTATGGAGTACTTCTGCCACCTCTGGGATGGCTCTGCCAAGTATCAGCTGGATGCACTAGACTCAGTAGACCGAAGAGCCAGGAGACTGATAGGTGACGAGACGCTCGTTGGAACCAAACTCGAGTTTGGAGCATCGGCGTAGAGTTGCCTGTCTATCGGTTTTTTATAAGGTGTATTTCGGAGAGTGTGCGCAAGAACTTCATGACCTGATACCACCCTCTACTTTCTACTACCGGACCACAAGACGCCGCGAGGGCTTTCATCTCCATGTGGTCGACTTTCCAGCGGTCCGAACTAAGCGGTTTGGTGCATTTTTTGGGTAAGCGTGGCTGGCAAGACTGAGGTCAAACGCAAACCCATTTTAAATTAAAAAAAAATGGATCAGATAGAACTTTGATATAAATATGAATTATCATATTTACGTCAGCCATGGAAAAATGGCAGTGCAAGCATTTTTATCTCTAACTGGCTATTTGCACACAGCTTTTCCCTGTAGTAATTTGAATGAACTATACAGACAAACGTTCTAGAAAATATAATTAGCATCAACTATCATTTAGATAGTGAAAGCTTATGTAAAAACAGACAGAAAAACGCGGAGGGTGACTTCCTTTCATACTATGCTCTACTCGTAGATCAATTCCAGTAAGATGAAGATCACGGTGGATTCTGTATTAAATTCAGCGTAAAAAGCCTGAAATACGATGGCCTCTACAGGAGACTAAAGGTATTATACTCAAGTGTTATTATCTAAAATAAATTATCCACTAAAAGTGTCTCAACTGTTGACAACTGTTAAATTCCTCGTTTTAGTTAGTAACAAGATAGCTCCGTTTAATGCTTCTTGCAGCTTTTCATTACAAGTAAGACCAATTTATTAGTGGGTTCTTCTGCATGTTACTAGAAATGGCTCCGTGTATTGCTATATCATATGCATTGGATGTAAGACATATTTTGTGTTGATGATGATCGAACGGGTAAACCAAGTTACAACTAAATCTCGATGGAATCGTCAAGTACCAGATATAACATTGTGCAAATAACGTGGTCACGAGAATAGATTGCAAATAATAATGTAAAAAAATAATTGGCAAAACCGCTTGTTAGTATGTTTAATAAAATAAAATTTTTGGTTAGTCTCTTTTGTTTGCCCTATATCCTGAAATATATTGGGTGGCGAAATAAAAATATCTTTGGTGAACGCATCAAATGATTATCATGCCGCGATTTATAATAATAATAAATAAATAAATATCCCTGGACATTATTCCACACAGCGCCATCTAGCCCCAAGTGAGTTAATTATACTCCGTTTTTATGGGATACTAGACAACGGATAAACATACTCAAATACTTTTTATTTTGTAAATACATACTTATTATACATAGGAAACACCCAGACCAATACAAACAGACATGTTCATGCACACAAATGTTTGTACTGTTCGGGGATCGAACCCGCGACCTTTGGTGTAGTAGCCGACTTCTAAACAATTACACCAAGACGGTCGTCCGGATTTATGCATTGCATTTATGCACGGATTGCACCACTGTGTGACCATAGCTGTCACGATCGCTTTCAAATTTGACAGATTTTCTCTCCGGCCGACCCTAGTAGCGAACCTTTATGCGGATTGTTAGAGAAGAGTTGTAAGGCTAGTGACAAACCCTACAATCAGATATTATCGAGCCGTCATAAGACCTCCGAAATTCAGAAGCCCTCATATTATCAAGGGCATGTGGACCCAACGTGGTGAGGAGTGAGACTACCACTAATGGGTTTCTTGTGTTTTCCATCACTAGAGAGTCAGCCGCAAGTTGTACAATGAACACAAAATACTTGGGTGTTCCGGCCAATTTAGAACTCGGGACCACTGGGTTCCCAAAAGTTCTCAGAGTGTTTAACCACTGGGCTACAACGCTTTAGTAGAAAATAGTATCGTGTTTTTTAGCCATAAATTATCTATAGTTTTGGTAACACTGATAAACAATAATGATAAACTCACACTGCATTTGTAAATTGTATAATAAACAATGAAACATGAAAACATGATCTAGGTAATTGATACAGTGACCCCGAATACAATTATTTTATCATAAAGAGCAAGTTTTTAATGTTTTCACTACAGTATTTAAAAACAGTGTCCGAAGCAAAAGCTGAACAACTTTCATAAAAAGCTTGGTTCTGACGCTGAAACATCCGACAGCATGCCACAATGTCCGCCACTCTCTTTTGTTATTAAGAGGCTGTCTCGACAGACGTCTATCTTAAAATGCTATTGGACAGTCATCGCTCAGTGGCAACAGCATTCGGCAACCAACAAGTGGGTATAATCGTGCATACATACGGGCCACGTCGCCACCGGCCTTTGTGGCTTCGTAGCTTTGTCACTTAAGATCAGGTGAGATTGTGTAGTTCCTGATACTAGTAGTTCCTTTACTGTGTTTGAAGCCTGTGGCGTGAAGCGGCCACGCGCCACACGCTACAAGCTATATTCGTCCCCGCACACAATGTTTCACGTTTTGTGGCGCGTGTCCACAAAACGTCGCCACAATTCCCTAGCATTCCCGCACACAGGCCACAAAGCGCGACCACCTGTCACATTCATATTGTGGCGTCACAGAACGCCCCGTGTGCGCAAAATTGATCCCGTGTCGTTAGAGTCAGTTAAAAAAACATTCTAGGCGTGACACACCGGCTAACATCACTTCACATCTCAGTGCTTCACGCTTACTTCAATCATTAATTCGCTTCTTCTTTAAATCTCTAATTTTGTATGTAAATAATTGAGAAATGTTATTTGGCTAAGTTCTTTTCTCTCCACACGACGACAGTCGCAAAGAAACTGAATTTTAAGGATTACTAACCACGGCCGAAGTGAGATTTGGCGCCAACTGGAATGGCATAGCTTGTTTAATACATAATATTTCAATTCAATTACCCTAATCGGAAAGTTCGCTGCAAAACTAAAGCTAACAAACTTTAAATCAAGATGAAACTACTTCAAGTAAATTATATAACCAATAAATTATTCGGTTCAAAACAAGATATCTCAATGAAAATGGAAAAACAACTCAGTCCCATAAACCAGTTCATGACACATATCTCGCCGGCGAGCATGTCGATATTTACAGCCAATGGAACTGGATTCAGGGAATTACGACCCTCGATAGGAACCATTACCTCACTGTTATCATGACTTACATGTCACCAGATAAGCCATCATTACGAGTGGAAAACAAACTTACATTCGAGAACCTGTGTATACTTACGAGTGGCTACGACATGTAGAAAAGTAACTACTGGCCGTTACTGTTCTTATATTAGTTTCCTTCCTTAAAAAAACACTTAATTTTTGAATTGCGGCCGCCCGCGACTTCGTCCACGTGGAGTTAAGTAAAAAAAGTGATGTTTTTCTATAAATTGTAGCCTTTGTCCTTTTCAGATGTATAAGCTTTATTATTGTGAAGTTTCATTTAAATCGTAGTTTACTAGTTTTTACGTGAAAGAGCAACACGGCACATCCACACATACAAACTTTCACATTTATAATATTAGTAGGATGTAAGAGAGTAACGGGCCTGAAGGTCACCTGATGGGAAGTTATCACCTCAGCCTAAAGACAACCGCAACACTGCCGGTGTAGCCGCTGCTTTGCTTGCCTTAGCAAATTAAATTTCTACTAAATCAAATTATATGTTGTGTGCTTGAAATAACATGAACATAACATACCCTTACGACCCTTATCCCTAATGAGATAGTCAAAGGCACACCGATTCATCAATGGTGAACGAAATATTCAGAAGCCCACATTTTGCCAAGGGAATTGGAACCTAACGTGGTAAGGGGCAAGACTACCGCCGTTATGCGGGTTGCTTGGGTTTTATCTTAAATAAATGTATTTATTTATTATTTCTGCATCGCACAGAAATAAATAGTACAAAAGGCGCACTTAATGCTTATACGGCATACTCTACCAGTCAATAAGGTAAAGCAGTAAGTTAAATGAAAATGTATTTTCGTTTGAAAAATATAAGATTCTCTTGTAGGAATCACATGTCGGTTGTTCACTTGTTTGTAAGTCTGTCTATTTGTTGCCTGTGCCTTGTGCCTAAATAAAAAAGTCTAGATATTTTCCATTACGATACCAAAAACTATCTTAAAATTAGAGGTTGGATAAGTTTTTACAAAGAACGTAACCATTAGTGACTATGAATTATTACCTAATTTGAATAAAAGTAATTGAGAACTAAAGTTGAAATAAAAGAAAGTTCGTAAGTAGCTTCATTTCGGTAAATGATTATTCAGCGTCCTTGAACTTACTCATTACAGATATTCAATCCATAAATTGAATTGGATATTACTCCATTATTGCGTTAGTAGTCAATATAATCTACTAACTACTATTGAGGTTTTATTTTTAGAAGAGAATAATGATTTGATTTCTTTTTAAATCGATGTAACTTAGAAAAATTTTTTTGGGAGCTCCTAAGGACCTTAGACCAAAATTTTTGACGTTGATTCAAACTCAATACATTCACGTATTCTTAAGGAAAACAGACGAAAAAACAAAGTGATTTTATCAGGATTATTTATTTTCTTTTTAAGGTACATAATCCTAATTAAAACGTAAAAATAAAGCTTTCGTAAATATAGCATCAAAGACTGAAATTCTGGGAAAACCGAACGGAAGCAAGTTTCAACGGACGACTAACTGTATCCACGAAGTTAGTCGAAATTAATTTAGCGATTTTCTCTTATTAGGTAACAAATAAATATGGATGAGCCCAAAAAGTCTACATGAATATGGAGCAGGAAGAAATGGGCCTAATAGAGACAAATTGTTTAACAAGTTTCCTATTCTGGAGCTGGGAAGCCGGATTTGATGGTTACACAACTAATTCTGTAGGTATCTCATCCTATCTAGGATAAGATACGTATCTACCCGATATGGTAGGCATACCGTCAATTTATAATTATATAAATATTCGATTTGTAGTTTGTCTGCTTGACATAAGGTTTACTCTGAAAATAGTTCCAGAAATAAGATATCTATCTAGTCATTATTTATTGTATCTACAATCAAAAACATTGCAGTAGTATTAATTGACCAATATATTATTTAGGCGGTGGCGGTAAGTGATTTCTTCATGGAAACTATCAGTTAGAGAATCGTAAGAAAAAAGCTAAAATGAAATGACGCCGAAAATTTCTGTACACAAGAACAAAATCAACAAAATAATTTAAAAAGTACCGTAAGTACCTGAAGTTCAGTGTTTATCAAAGGCGGTAAACTAAAAAAAACAGAGTACTTTGGGCGCCAAGATGGATAGCATGTTATTATCTGATATGCTAGACCACCTTCCTGTTCAGTAAAGCTCCACTGCAGAACGATCACTCATAACCGGACTTAAGATGGACAGATGATGCGATGACCTCACCCTTACCTTAGTATACGACGACTCGAGACTGGACTGTAAGACTCGAGATCATGATAGAAATAAGAGGGGGAGAACTTTGATGATTCAGTGGCATGACAGGTTAAAAAGCTGGTAAAAAATAGAGGTTCAACGTCGACTTAATGCGCCGGTACATGTTGTCTATCGTAGCGATAATAAGTGAAAAATAACTTCGATCACATTTCATCACAATTGCCAATATTGGTCAAACGTCATAGAAAATCTTTTTCCTAAAATCTTAATAATTTGCTAATTACTATACCATCCTCTCAACTTTTTGTCACTAAAATAATAAAAAACTTTCGAATACTAGTTCTATCCAGTATCATCGTATTTTTCACAAAGGATCCAGATTAAAATGGAAATGAGAAGGACACACGCCCAAAGAGATTACGCCAAGTATATTCACACAGTGGCGCTACCCGGTCTCAAAGTATGCTTATTACTTCCGCCGCTAGAACCTTAGCCTTCGCAGGCTATGTTTCTGAAATAATAATAGCTAGCAGCAGTTGTTTGAAGTCTTAAATCTTCTAGAACAAAGCTGATAGTTTATCTTTTTTTTATCTATTGATTGTTGCTATAAAACGGGGTGACTTAGAACCACGTTTTCAAATTCAGTAATTTTCTTTCAATTTCAGTGAATCGCTCGTATATCGTAAGTGTTCCATATTTTAACATAAGAAAGCCAAATTTTCTTTTGTATTTAAAACCAAATAACACAAACACCATCAACATTACAAAACATAAATATAAACGGCCTATATACATCCCACTGCTAGGCACGGCAACATTACAAAATGTTACTAAAATTTAAAATCAAACTGAACTGTTCTATAACTATAATTCTATAATTTTTGAGTCACGGATATCATTTCTATATTCTTCAAAAGTCGTTAAATACAATTTTTGGAGCAGAATTTGACTTCGAAATAGTTTACAAACCACTCTACATAAGAGTTTTGTAACTCTTGCATGTTTGCCCTGTACATTTAATTGCGGATAAATTACGTCAAATCATTAAATGAATGTGTGTTATCCACTAACCAGTAATTGCAAATTGACATCGGTGGCCCGATAGTTAACAAAAAGCAAAATGGTGCATTTAAAATAATTTCGCTATCAAACTTAGTCAGACATCAGATGAATATGATGGTGAACTAAATAATGTTTCTTATCTTGAAAGAACCTTATGTAAAGTTGTAAAGTACAAAAAGTTTTGTTTTAAAACAGAAAGACACAGCCAAAAGTGATAGATTATTAATTAAAAACAACTTATTATTCTTTCAACTTTGCTTAGTTAATTAAACAAAGAACATAAATCGTTATTCCAACGTTGAATATATGATAGCCACTCATAATGTAACTCTACATATAATCATATCTATAAAGTGACAATCAGCAGAGCACTGTATATAATTCATTATGACTTTTGTGTTCATTTTGTGGAGACGGAATCATTATTAAATCTTCGTTCAATAAGTACTACTTATCAAAATAAGAATTGAATAAAATAGTTATCATGCAAAATGTCTATGTTAAGGTAATATTTAAAAATTGATGCTAATATATAATTATTATTTCCTTTTTTGCAATTAATTGTTACGTGTTCTCTACGTAACTCGTAGCCATTAACAAAACTGCTGAAATACTCTCATAAATAAAATCATTATTAAAATGTACATTTTAGCTCAAGCCTGAGCTCCTAGACTTTTTGAACAACTTGTTAAGTTGGTTTTTATCAAACTAAATGATTATTAAACATGAAACAAAAAAGTTTAAAAGTCCTTACAATAAGTAGACAAAATACATAATTTCCTACCCCGAAAATTAGACGACCGTTTAAGTTTGTAAAAAACGCTGTATACTTACTTGAAATTGACGTAAAAAATACGGTATAGGGACGTACAATTAAGAACGGTCAAGCTTCAATTAGTTCGCCTGACAAAAAAAACCTAGTATAATTATAGTCAAAAAGAAATTCAAAAAAAGTAACCTGCTTCAATCCTATAATTTGCGCGTGAGAAAAACCAACCCACTCATGTCCACTACACGAGACCACAAGCACAACCGATCGCGAAGCCTCCCGGAGTAACTGACACGTCCGCCTACCCCGAAGGCTGCGGGAAAACTGAGCTTCACAGCTCCGATCCAAATATCGCCAAGATCGGAACACCTCGGCTCCCGAGGTGGTGCAGTTACATATCTTTTGCATTACAAACTGTTTGATATGTGAATAATTTAGCCTAATGACTGGATGGAAAGAATAAAGACAGGATAAAAAGCTTTGCGTGAGAGAATTTTTAATTAATAGGAATACGATACGGTGATTATGTGACTGAGTTTGGTAATTCGTTGAGGTTGCCTTGTTATAATATTTATTCGATGTTGAGTATTTTCATTCCACGCATGATTATAATATGCGTACATTCTGCGTATATGGCCATTTTACCAGGCTTTATTTGTTATGTGCTGTATCCGATGCCACCAAAGGCAGCCTCTGCATAAATTTAGTTCACAGAACTTCCTCTAAACAATTTCTTGTTTTATCAGAACATTGACAGTAATTTATTTTAAAATTATCTGTTTGTAAAGGAAAGTAATCAAATAAACGGGTTGTTTGGAAGAGATCGCTTTTTAGCGATAAAACCGCCCAGTTGTACATTTACTTGATAACTTTTTCTACTGGCCGGTAATATTGTTGTTGTTTTAGTGTGCAATAAAGAATATTTACTTACTTTACTCAATACTCAATACTACTACAACAAAACTGCCAAATGCTACTACACAATTGAAGAATATCTTTCAGAAAAATGAATATAAGTTAGTAATATTAGAGAAACATGTAGGCTTACTGAGAATTAATAATGTTATGTTTTAGTCATTCAGTATAATATAGTTTTAAGCTTTGGGTTTTTTTTATTTTTAAGTTTTAAGTTGAAAGCGTCCTCCTCTATCCTATTTGTTGTGCCCGAGAGGGTCTGTAATGAACATACCAAGTTTGTAACATCTACCACTACATTATGGAATGCAAATAAATGATTGAGTATTGAGTACTTACTTTACTTACTTCAGTAAGTAAAGTAAGTAAATATTCTTTCTGTAGCTACGAAGTCTTCGTAGCATTGATTCTGCTACTACACGTAGCGCTATGAATACTCAGTTGCGTTATAAAACTAAGCTCCTTATTTATAAAAACTTAAACAGCGCTTCAACAACACTATAACTTTTGTATCGCTATGTCTCTTTCATTCTTGTTGCTGCCGCCATTTGAGAGTAAGTGACATAACACGTCAATTGTTTGAACTTTGCTTTAGTGTTGCGTTCGTTTTTATGAATAAGGGGGTAAAAAGTTAAGAATTTTAACGAACTGATGCTATGTTTGCATCATTTTGAATGATGAATTACTAGTTGAATCTAGAAACACATTTTGCGAAATTCTTCTAGTCGGAAAAAACCTGTTTCCTCATAATATCTTTTTGGCACATCTGAAGCACATTCACGAAACCAATTTAACTGGAATTCATTAAAAACATCTTTTTGTTTGCTTTACTGAAATATTTTAATCAAAACACTACATACGTTTCGAATAAAAAGCTCTTTTCGCATTTTGTTTGATCCGTATACAAACCAGACGTATTTCGTAGCACTAGCTACGGACTTTCTGCTACGAAGCTTGTATAACACAATTTGATTTAACGTTTAAGTTTAACGTGTGACTTCAGTATTTGGAAAAATAACATTGATGCGATTCATTGCTGTCGAGGAAAGAAGTTTATTGGGCGAATTAACAAACGCAAATCATCGTTGAGCATCCCTCAGAAGTATAACTGCCGCTTTTAGTTCTAATTGACTTTTTACGGGACAGCATGAGCGTGAGCGCGTGCTTAGCGTTGATTGACGTTTGTGAATTTGGGGGTTGAATATTTTGTAGAATAAAATTACTGCGAATAACGTTTAATAATTATTAATAACAATAGGCCGCCTAAATGTACGTTTCAAATCTCTGTAAGCATTGCTTTGCAATTTCTTTTGTGCAATGAAGTAAATCCCATCTTATAATCATTTACGTAAAGTCTGCAAATTATTATTCATTCATTCTTGTTTCAAGGCTTTTTATTTGGATAACTAAGTAACAGATTACTGTGATATTAAGCGAGACCATTAACATGCCTTCAAGGCACAGAGTCTCCATAGGTTTAATTAAGTTATCACCCGAAGTAGAACGTGTATTTATACCATAATGCATCTTGTATGTCCCAGCTCTTGCCAAACTGGGTTAAACCGTAAATAATGCTGGTATTTGATATTAAGCTGTAATATCGAAAAGCCGTTTCCTCTGTCCGTTGCTATGAGAAAAAAATTTCAATCGGAACATCAAAGCGCCTTGAGAATTGATGAAATTGAAGATGAAATGTCTTCAGCCATTTGGACGGCGTTTACACTGTTGCTTTTGTATGGTAAACTCAACCAGATAGCAAAGTCGTACATCAAAAGGTAATAAAAAGTATTTTGACTTGTCCAAGTTGATGCTGGACGTCACGGCCTGGAATAGATAGATCAATGGAACTATAAATATTATACAAGACAATAACTTTCACTTACAACGATGATGTCATTTTTTTTCTCGCCTTATCCATTCTATTTCCATCCAAAATTAATTTTGTATAATGCACTTTTATTGTAATTTATAATTTGTATGCCAATTGGCTGGTCACAGCACGCACACTTTATTGTACCCAGTATCATTTTTACCAGGGTATCACATATAAACGGTTTGATTTGATTTTATCCACAACACAGCGCCTTATGGCCCAGGAGAGATTGCCAGAAATAAGAGTTTGAAAAAAGTACTTTTAACAATAAATGATAAAAAATTGAGAAAAATAAGGCTGTATGTGTTCGAAGACTAAACCACTTTTTTGCAGCTAAAAATGTCTATATCAATTGATTGAATAAAAAAAAAGTAGTATAGTTTAGATTTACAATTAACTTCTTCTATGTTTTTGGATTGATAAAGAATTTACTTACAAGTCCATATAAAATACGATGCGGGATGCTAAAATAAAAAGGCATTTATAATTTGGCTTCATTTTATGAAATTTCCAAAAACAACTATCAGTTTTACCAAGTTGGTACGAGTATGTCATTTGCAGAATCCTAGACCTGCTGTTAAATCCAGTAAGCAACGAGTTTGAGCTTCACTTTTCATACAATCTTATAAACTTAATAACTTTTTCATCCCATGTAAAAGAGCCCTTACTAAAGCCACAATCATTACACCAAACTTTGAAGCACGGGCGTCATGGCAATTAGCAGCAATAGTGTTCAATTTATTCAATCAAATGATTAAGCAACAAGTACTCAAACAATAATTATGTCACCCAAATGATTAAAGTGAGCATTTTAGTAGAATAGGGTAGTTTGGTTTACATTAATTTCTAATGATTGCGAATAACGATTCTATTGCTACAAAGCATTTTTAAGTTTTAAGTGAAAAACTCGATGTGGGGACTTTAACCGCCTTTCCCGACTCTGGCGCTCCCCTTGCAGGACTTTTAGTCTTACAAATTAAAACCGTGTGTACAAGATGTCTCAGCTGGTCGAAAGTCCTGATTGCGGGTGCCACTTTTTTAGCACAAGTAACCTATCTACGCATTATAATATCATTGGTTAACGTTTATCGTGTACCAATATTTACGAGCCTAATAATTATAACACAATCATCATGCGACTAAAACATGTTGTCCAATGCATCTAATAGGTATAATAATAAAATTCTAGACTTTATAACATTATTTGTGTAACCATATTTTAGTGAAATTTCCTAGCTCTCATCGCATGAAATAGGTCAATAATATTACAGTCAAGTGTAATCTAGAGCTGGGCAGTCCTACAGACTGACCTTAACCAATTACGACGATAAGTCTTCCTGAATAATCAAGATCAGGGATGAAAATGATTTTCTATACAAAAAAAAAACCAATTATGACAGTATGCGTGCTCGGAATGACATTCGCTCTCTTCCACCACCGAGGAGGTCTGACTTGAGGGTTTAAGTTATGTGCCGAGATTTAAACTTTACATCAGTAGTGCCCACAAATAATAAAATGCTTTTCGTTTTTCGTTAATCATTGGGATGCCAAATGTTAACATGACACCGGTGGTTGAGTCTCATTGTGTTTCGATACTGCGTACTTAACTATTTAATTATCTACTACCTATTTATTTTATTGTTATTAAGTGTATTTTCGTTTGTTCGATATAGTTTTCGACGATTTAAAAGCACTTGTAACAGGTCTATTTAAATAAAGATATTTGATTTTGAACCTGAACGTTGGACCATTGCACACATTTCTCATCAATTGAAATAATCTTCATTTAGAACGATAGTTTAAGTAACATTTCAACAATGGCAGTACAGTAGCTCAATTAGCCAAAGGCGGTATCACAACTGCTAACGCCCCCTCTAATCGAATACAAACAATCCAGCAGTTCGAATAAGCGCTTAAAGTAAATTATATAGCACTAGGCCGTCATCCCATTGAAAATGGCACTTCAGGCCGCCAGCTTTAAAAAACTGTATGGTTTTCCTAGCAATATTCATAGTTCCGGCGCGGCAAGGTAAGTGCTTCCCCAGGACGTGACTTTTGCATTGTGATATCACACACAACCCATTCGCAGAGGACAAAATCTCTGAACTCGTCCTTTTCATGTCAGAATTTACAGATTGGCGACTGAAATGCCAATCCTGAGTCCGAATTTATACAACCTACAGTACCCCGTTACGGTTTTGGTGAGGATCATTTGTCCTCTTTCGCCCAAGGGCCTCAGTGGTAAACTAACGGGACTAGCCTTTGATCCGAGTCATGGCATGCGCTAGGCCGTTGGTGTTGGAACTTCTTGCCATCCCCCGCTTCTGAGTGTTCCGTTCAGCATGAGTGTGCCTCATACTGACTGGAACCATTTAAAATGTAGTCGTGACCCTATGCATATGTTACTTTATTCAAGTATATGACAAAAAGTAAATCAATAGTAACTAAAATATTATTCTCCTGCTAGCAACTTATAATATTCTTTCAAGTCACCTGTCTAACGCTTCCTGTTCTTTGCTAGATTTTTTCCACATGGCTTATTTTAAAAGAACCTAAGTTATAAGGAACTTAATTACCCTAACGAACGTCACGGAAAGGCACACTTAGGGCAGAGATAAAAGAGGCAAGTGAGTCTGAAACATTCTATGAATCGGGACAAAAGTTCAAAAGGACTGGAGTAGTGATGCTACTCGACTGACCACTATCGATAGATTATGGCAATAGTGAGAATTTCGAGCTGAGTATTATTCGTTTAGCGCAGACAGTTGGTTGGCTTGTTGAAACTTAAAGGTGTTGATGAAACCGACATTTGTATCGATGAGTCCGCCACTATTTTAAATATTTGTTATCCTTTGTCCAAAAATCATGATAGAATAATACCAATGTTGTTGTTCTTCATTAAAAAATCAAATCAATTCAATTCAAACGAACATTAAAAATTTCAAAGGAGTGACAGCGCTGGTCACAGATCGATAAACATGTATCGAAAATTTACCTAATTTTAGGATCAGTAATTGTATTAGGCGGATTATCAGTTGCTTGACTGCGGATTCACAAACAATGAGTGAAACTGGGTCAGTATACAGATAAGGAATCCAGATCATTCGATGAAAAACGAGTGAGCATTTCTCCGCGGAAAATCCGCGATGAATTTTCCGTTTAATGAGGCGCTTGCCTACCACTTCTTATAACGTCGAAAGTAAAATGATATCGACATAATAGCTGATTAAGAAGACATCACTAGACTGGAGTTAGCATAAGGCGGTCGGCGTGGGACAATGTTTGACCTCCTTTCCAATAAAAGAAGTTCGCAAATTTATCGTGGTCCGTGCGTTTGGATTAACGATAACTTTTGATTAATGCGGTAATTAGAAGGGAGAACTACCCCCTTATTTATGAAAAAATATCAGTTTTTGAACTTTAGTAACCGCTATGTCAGTAATTGTTTTTAAGTTGAAATTTGATTAGGCTGTTTATTAAAAAAAAAAGGTTTTATTAATCAAACAGGAAGGAACGACGGTAGAGACCACACACACCCATTTGTCTAAGAACGGGAATCGAACCCATGACTATCGACCACCTGAGCAAAGCATTGATAGTTTGAGACAACACTGCGCAACATGTATTGGTCTTGTTACCGTTCTACATCATGCTATCTTGTACACACGGCCAAATTATAGGCAGGAGACAATTTTTGACTTCGCGTCAGGTACCGACATAACCTTTTTACGTCTTTTATTGTAATATCATTGATGTTACCTCCATTTCTTGACTATTAAGTTTCAAATCAAAATATAAGATACGAAAATATACAACTGTTACAGCAAATAATGAGATGCCCTAGACATCCTTCAAGTAAATATGAAATAGAATCCTGACATAAAAACTCGTTACTCGTGTAATCTATATATATAAAAGAAAGTCGTGTTAGTTACTCCACTTATAACTCAAGAACGGCTGAACCGATTTTGGTGAAAATTGGCATGGAGGTAGTTTAGAGCCAGGAGAAGGACATAGGATACTTTTATTTGTTTTACTTTTTTTTTCTTTTTTTTTACTTTTTTTTATTTATTGCCCTTAAGGCGGAACAAAGTTCGCCGGGTGAGCTAGTATTTCATAAATTAGATTGTGAATTTTTATGATAACAAGAATATGTCAGCTCAGATATCACGCAATTTGATTATATTTATACTTAAATATTGAAATGAAATTACTTCTTTAACGAACCATAAGTTATTTAGTTTCATGTTAAATATAAATAAAAAGCCTTTCTTATTTCTAAATCTGATACTTAAGATTTAAAATTAACTTTTCCAGTGTAGGTGGTTTTACCGTTAAAAATGACCAAAAATGCTTAATATGCTTATAATGCTTAAAATGCTTAAAATGTTAAATATAAATAAAAAGCCTTTCTTATTTCTAAATCTGATACTTAAGATTTAAAATTAACTTTTCCAGTGTAGGTGGTTTTACCGTTAAAAAATGACCAAAAATGCTAGCGAAAAAAACCCTAAGAGCCTGTTCACACTGTTGGGGGATTTCACGGCGAGGCGATATCGCTCTTGATCGATTATTTTTATCGCCGAACTATCGCTGCAAGATCGCGGCACGGCGAGATTGCTTTTCCGTGAAATCGCCCAAAACACGCTTAGGTCTGAACAGGCTCTAAAGGCCGCGGGTTCGCTCCGCGCACACTACAAACATATGTATTGAGAAATGTCTTTTGTATCGGTCTAGGTATGCTTTAAGTGCATTTCCAAAAAAAAGTTATTTATACATGACATGTTTACGTTGCCTAGCGTACCACAGTACAAGGTTGCTTTGTTTGGGGCTAGGCGGCGCTGTGTGAAATAATTATTAAAAGTTAAGCAGTTCAAGTGCTGAAACTTTCGCTGAACTAGCGATTTACCAAAATAAAATTTAAATTACCGGATTGTACCATAAATCGTTTCATAATCACTGCTGTAAATAAAAGGGACGGGCCCTTCTATTTACTGTAGTATTGACAATACAAACGAAACTTCGAGCTTTCCTTCAGTGTACATTACACAGATCTACTTAGCTGAACGTTATGTAATTTTCGATGACGGGCGTCGCTCCCTAAAGAAATTAGCATAACTTTGCATTTAGTATCACAAGTCTGGCAGAGCTTATGGCTCTACACCTGGCGACTTTAGGTGTGAAACAACCCCTGTCATTTCTGCCTCTAAGGCGCTGTCCAGACCTTCGGTCTCTTTGACCGTGAACGAAAGCAATGGGAATACTATACTACCAACGCGCACGAAGGGCAAAAACTCCGCGACGCAGATACCCGGCGGGTACTAAAGTTATTTCCCTCTGATTCACAAAAACTTAAACAGCTCTTCGAAAACATTTTAACTTCTGTATCGCTTTGTCACTTTCATTCTTGTTGCTACCGCCATTTGCGAGTAAGCGACACAACACGCCAATTGCTTAAGCTATGTTTCAGCGTTGCGTTCGTTTTTATTAATAAGGGGGTTTTTGTGTTCGCGGTAAGGTAGTCACGGGCATCGGCGGGCAGACGCGGTCTTCATTATTTCGCGGGCAAAAGATCGCCCCAGCCCTGCCGTCTGAAAACGCCTAAAGGTGCTCCCTCACCTGAAACATTCGCGTAATGTACCGGTACAAGTTCAAGCATTTCATCACAGAGGGTGGGGAACCGAGCATTACAATGCGCACCTTGTAATGATACGAAACGACCTTACATCAGTGAAGGAGGAGGACCGAGCATTACAATGTACACCTTGTAATGATACAAAATGACCTTACATCAGTAAAAGAAGAAGACCAAGCATTACAATGCGCACCTTGTAATGATACGAAACGACCTTACATCAGTGAAAGAAGGGGACCAAGTATTACAATGCGCACCTTGTAATGATACGAAAAGACCTGTATTTGTAAGAGCTTTACGGGTGCAAAATCTCGCAACGGTATTCCTCAGTAATAATAATTATTTACTCCACACTGCCCTTGTTTCTCCTTCTTTATTTATCTGTCGATAACCATTTCATAAAACATAGAAATATTATATCACGATTCGTTATCGTTAATTAATAACCTTGTGCTTCCTTAATAAGACACGAGCGAGGTTTGTTTGCTTGCGTTCCACAAATATAAACAATATTTTCAGAGCGCGACTGTTGACAAACCCTGGGGCGGTTCTTAGCATCAAAAAGCATCGTATATTAGGTGCAGCGGGGCAATTTCGCATGCGGAAAATTTTACCCGATATTTTACCTTTACTATTTTACCTGATTCATTAAATTGACATTAGACGGTAGTTAAGCCTAGTCGGAGGCCTAAGAGCGGCTTGTTAACATCTGATATTAAGATTCCTTACCAACCTTAAATACCTCTAGCAATCCACTCTGAGTGTTAGAGTATGGCTCGCGCTACCTTATAGTTGAGAAAAGCCCTCAACTTTAGGCCCAGCAGTCTCATAGTTTATGTTGATCAAATTGTCATCTGTAGATGCTCTAAATCTATAAAACGCTACTTTTAAGCTCTAAGGAACTTTAAATGTCGCTATTTGTGGAACCCCAAAGTTTACAACGAAATATTCAATAAACGCTTTCGGTAAATGTGTGACACTTGAGTTACATCTTATTTGAGTAGGTTTAAATAGGGCGAGACTATGTTAGACTATGAATAACTTAGATACTCCATTAAATAAACTGATTATACGAGCAGCCACCGTCGATAGTCGTCACAAACCGAGAAGCAAAGACGTACAGTGTCTGATCTCTAGATATAAAAATGGATTGCTGTTTGTTAGACTCTGGAACTACTGGACCGATTTAGCTAAGGTTTAAAAGGTGAGTAAACATGAGAAAATGCTAGGAATATAGTAAAAACCACAATTTAGTTTTCTCTCAGCAAAGTTATTTTTAAAGAACAATTTACACAGTTTTATTCATACTTTGATTATTTTAATAGAATGAGTACCATACTACTCTTTCATTTGGGCAAGATGACGAAATAAAATCATTAATTCATTCATTATTTCCAAATGTAGGTTCACCTTCTCCACGAAACACCACATCACCAGATTTACACAGATATTATAACAATTGGTATTGGCGAAGATATTGACATTGATATTATTATCTTCAAATCCAAAAAAGTTTTAACTTAACTGACTGCCTGGTAAGCCAGGAATTCTTGTCACCCATCCCGCAGTATTTTTGAATTATATTTAATTTCCTATAGTATGTACTGTTGCTACACTTTGTTTTGTTTTTTAATTATATTTTTTATTTTCATTCAATTATTTATTTTATAAAAAAAGTCCTTGAGGAATTTATAATTAACCATACTGTGTACCCTATTTTTGGATTACCGTCTAGCCAAGTATTGTTAAACTAGGTACATAGTTATCTTAGCCATCTTAGCCATGTATCGATTGTAATCTGTCAGTGTACCTATTTTTAAATAAATAAAGAAATAATTGCTAGCAACTTCTTCCCAGAACAGTCATGCGACAAAACGCCACAGTTAAACCGTAGAATCGTCTCGAAAAATCCTTCAAACGGATTAAAGGGGGTAGCGACTTCTTTGGGAGGCAATTTATTACTTTAAACCGACGCCGTTTGGGGACCAATTTGATTTTGAAATATAGGCCGTAGCCCTAGCAATTTGGAGTCTATCGTTTCCCGCACGCGATGTGGTATCGTGTCGTTTCTGAAACGAAATTGTCTACCAATTTAACATTCTACAGACGGAATTGAATCACTTGAAGGCTGTCTAAGTAACTGGCGACTTAATATTAACCGACTGGAATAGCAACAGGCATTATAATTGTGGAATATTTGGTATCGTTTTTACTCAAATAGTGTCACAGTGTGAGGCAATCACACCAACCTCTGAATAGGGGCACTTTATTCTGCTGACTTATGAACTATTTTGCAATGGTGTTGTAAAGGTTGATGTGAACGCCTCCTAACATACATTTCTGGCAAAGCTGTATGTCGTTTAAGCACTGAAATTTTCAGTCATCGCCAACCCTTAATGCACAGACCATCAAATACAAGACACGCAGCTGTTAACAAGATCAAGGCCATGTAGGTAGATAATTATGTTCCAGGGTTAGGAACGAATGAGAAGTAACGACGCCAATCAACTAAGGCCTCGTTCTGGACGCCAGAGGGCGGAGCAGGCTCCGCGGGCGACAGCTTGCGCGTTTGATCAAAGTTTATAGATTTGTGTGAAGTTGTTTTCGACAGCAGCGGCAGAGCACAAGCATACGTACCGTCCGCACCGCCCGCTGGCATCCAGGACGACGCCTTAAAACTGGGTGTTTATCGTAAGTGGCGCTTCACGGTACTCTTCAGAGCACCTCCTAGCGCCCAACATCAACTACTTACAGTGCACGATGAAATAGATCACAGTGTCCGAAGAGATCCTGCGAGGTCTGCCTCGGGATCGTTCAACGAAACACAATTACATGTTTGACGACATCAAGCAGTTTCCGTGCTGGTATAATGTGCTATGACCTTCAAACATTTCTTTCTTATTTTCTTCCTTTCTGTCGAGTGTTGTTTTTGTTGTTGTAAATGTATTCAACCAGTCGATTGGAAAAAAACATTACACATGTATAATTATATTTATAATAGAATATCTGAACAACATAAAGTTACTCATTAAAGTCTTCGCATCAATTTTGCTAACAAGACAGTTCGCTACAACTTCCAGGACTAATATCTAACTTGTGCTAATATGAACTTTCTAACACAGCTTGTTAATGAACAAAAGCAGATCCGCTATGTGGATTTTAGGATATTGGGTAATACAAATATCTAGTTTGGTAAGACAAACGCAGTATACGGAAATTCATCCGTTATTTTCTTTACTATACATGCTGAATTTTTCAACTGGGCGTGGTAGGTCAAATCTTAAGCTATTAGAAAAATACTGAGTGATTTTGCAAGTATTTTTAGGAGCGACTTGGCAACAGGAACTGAATAGATTTCCGTAAAAAAAATGTTTTCCTATTTTAACTTTTTATACTTAACGTTTTTAATATTAAATTAACTTGGTTCATGGAAAAATACGCCAGCGCATGTCACGATATTATTGCACGAGTTGATTTACAAGTGTAGAAGTCAATTTTGTGCGCGAAAATCAACTTTGTATTATTTGTTTTTATCTGTCATATTGCGATGTCCGGGTGCAATAAACGTTTTTTCTTTCCTTCTTGTTTTCTTAGAATTCATTATTGACTCACTTTTTAGGATATTTGAATACATTTATTTAAGAAACCCTCTGCGTTAAAAAAAATACTTGGAAGAAGAATGATGCTACTTTGCAAAACTCACCCTGTATAGAAGAAAATAAGGAAAGAAAGTCTAGGGACCAGTTTGACAAAAAGTAAACTAGCACGCTTAGATTTTGAGCCTTTGCATTTCTATCTTTTCTTGTCCTTGGGGAAAGTAATATGTTCAAACTGGTTCAAACCCGATCCCTTGATTAGGCTCGATTGAAAAGTATTACACAAAAAAACAAAATTAGTTGATGAATCATTATATTTTATTTTACTTGACATGACTTATAAATTCTTCTTCCAATCTTACTAATATTATAAAGGCGAAAGTTTGTATGTGCCGTTGGTGCCGTGTTGCTCTTTCACGTAAAAACTACTGAATGGATTTTAATGAAACTTTACCATAATGTAGCTAATACATCTGAATCGTACATAGGCTACAATAAAGATGTATTACTTACTTTTTGTTTTTCAACTTAAGTCCAACAGTGATAATATACGATTTCGAAGATAAAATTCAGAATTATTGTCATGTTTCACAAATGGACAAAAATGACAATGAGATTTTCGAGTAAAAAGTTTCATAACGTAAATAAACTCCTTTAGCGATGGCTGCCGTTGCAATTGACAGGAGACATCGCTAATACGTCAAAATTATTAAAATAAATTTAGTGATGTTGAGAAACATCGATAACCTGTAACCCAGGTTATTCTTTTAACTTTATAGGTAATTGTATGGTATGGTAGGTTGTACCATAAAAAATAACTTAGTTAATAAGGCCAAATAAATTAGTATTCGGACTCCTCACGTTTTATTATGTAAGAAGAAAAGAAGATTAGGAATAAATCACCGTCCCTCGCAGATAATGGATTAATTTAGAACAATTTGTACTTCCATAAAAATGGTTATACTTAGCGACCTAACCTTAAAGCTAGACAAAATTATGTTTTGCAAACTTTTCTTATAATTTTTAGAGGTGTTCTATCTGTTTTTACATCATTTTTGCATAACAACGTTTATTTACTCAGCGCACGCAAGGAAAGCTATAATTTTTTTTTTCGTTACACAACATAGCTGCTTGGCTCCCATTTGTCACAGCTTGATGGATGCACTATATAAGCCTATATAGATAATTATAGTCTTCCTCAAAACACGGAGTACTCGACACAAACATGTTTTTTCAATTCCCACCAGTTTTTCCTGAGTTCCAGTTGTTCCACATGATAATTCGTTTATGATCTTAAAAACTGTCCTTAAGTATGATAATAGTCTATGCAAAAACTTGAAGTGATCCAATGGAACACTTTCAAAATCAAAATCATGTACGGAAGTCTATAAAACTCAGAATGGGTCATTTCTGCACTGACCCTAACTTTAAAGAAAGGAAGCCAACATTTTATCTTTTCAGATAGAGGCCAACATAGCAACTCATTTTAAAAACATTAAATAATCGAAATCCAATATTTTGTAAGTTATTATTTTTAAAATTTTGGGCTTAAGTTGCTGAACTTTAGAGACATAAATCATTCTTGTATGAAAACTATCCGACTGAGGAAGTACAATTTCGTATCGATACAAAAATACCGACCATCCCAGCACTCTCACGAATTCAGGCTGTCAGCTCCAAACTGTAGCGAAGCTTATTATTCCCATTATTACAATGAACGAAAACAAAGTAAGTTCTGAGCAGGAGCTCTTAGTCGCAATCAAGGATCTGCTGAAGAAGAGTGGTCATTTGAATAAGTTGCAGGCGGAGGTAATTTGCATTCTGTACTTAACTTGTGACGTCACTCATTGAAATCTTTGTTTTATGTTGATCACACTTTTAGAGACTAAGATTCAGACCTGGCTCCACATGCAGAGGGTCTCCAATCCCAGAACCTTTCGGCTTCAATGGCCGATCAGTTCTTTGCGCTACGTGGCCCGCCGACTGGCAATTCAACTTGCTTGCCCAGTGGGCTACGCCGTCGACTCCAGTTCTTTAAAATGGAAATACAATGTTTCAGAACGCTATAGAGACAAGTTCTAGTTATTTTCATAAACTGTCAACTAAATAATAGTTTCATAGCCGACGAGCGTGTATCAATGAGAGTGGAATTAGTATTCTGTCCTGAACTTGTGACGCCGCAGAAGCAGTTTATTATGTAGGTCCTGCTTTTAGAAATTAAGATTTGGATTCATTTAGATAAAGACTGCTAGGAGAAAGTTGGATGAAATAAAAATGGTCAAAATACGGTGTCAGCTCGGCTACGGTCACCGTTGTGCCATTTTCAAAAATCAGTAAATAGGTTATCGGGCGTAGAACTGGAATCAATGACGTTGCTCGCAGAATGAGCAGCTGAAGTGGCAGTGGACTGGTCACGTCTTAAGGACCGATGGCCATCGGAGCAGACAAGTCCTTGAGAGAAGACCGCGAATGGCCAGACGCAGTTTAGAGCGCTTTCCAGCAAGGTGAACTAATGACTCTAGGACGGTAGATACGGTAGCCTCAGTACTAGTAATTGTGGCACATCTTGAGATAGGTCTGTGTTCAGTAGTGGACTACAACAGGCTGATGATGATGATACGGTCTATCTTTGATTGCTGATTCCAAACTGCTCATGCCAGTTTGGGTGCACCTCAACTGAAATTCAGGGATTTAGGTGTCTTCCGGGGTGTCCATGCTAAGGTAGGCTCCTTAACCACAGTTTTTAAGCCCAGTCGCAAACGTTAGGGTGGTTCGATAACATCTGACAGTAAGGTACTGACGTGTGCTTCATTAAAATTGAAAGTATGAAGTCTGTAACTGGTCATTTACATCAACAGATGCGGGCTAAAGTAACGGAGGTACTGCAGGAGAGGCAGTTCGCGGTGAACGCGGGGGGGAGGAAGACCCTCATACCTGCGCCCACCGACGAGGTGCTGCTCGTCAACGAGCTCGTGAGAGAGTACCTGGAGTGGAACGGGTACCTGTATACCGGTTCTGTGATGACGTCAGAGGCTGCAATGTCGAAAGTGAGTGATATGTTTAGCAACTGGTTACAGTAGATGAGAGCAAACGTACACGGAGGAGGAGGAGGTACAGGAGAGACAGTTTGTATTGAACGTGAAAGGGAACTCTCATATTTGCGCCTACCTACGACTGCACCAAAGAGTACTGACTGCTTTTGCATCACTGAATGACCTAAACTCTTTCATTTTAATTCACCACAATTTAAACTCTTCATAGAGACTAACTTCCGTACCTAAATGTAGACTATGAGGTATCGGCACTTCATTATAGTTTTCCTTAATTCGTATTTTTTTTTAAAAATAACGTTTTTTTTCATCTTTTGTCCAAGGACAAGCGCACCAGAGCCGAGCTTTGTGCCGAAGTAGGTGTAAGAGACGACGAGAAATCGTCCTCTCTCCCTCTCCTCTCGAACATTGTAGCTGCTTACACGGAGAGAATCAAGCGCAAGATCCATAAGAGCAAGAAGGAAATGTGCTAGTTGCTTTTGGGAAATCTTCTATTAAAAATTTGCGAGTTTGTTTCACACGTTTTATTAATTGCAAAATTTAATTGGATTATAAATAACATGCTAGGCAGATACCGTTTTCAAAATAATTAAATTAAGATAGGAATGCTGAGATAAATTGACCGAAAGACATACTCATAATGGATTTAAAACTTGAAATAAGGACTTATTGGTTTTTAGTGAACTAATTAAGTGTCAGTGAGGTGCCACAGTGGTGATCCCTAAATAATTAATTACTTATGTAAGCTATTTATAATCCGGTGAATATATCTCAATTTATAGTGAGTGGTTAAATGTATCAGAAATATTAGGAACCTTATCACTACCGAATTTAAATAGTTCTAATCTTTTTTACGTTATGATAACGCTTCATACGAGATAACACATTGTCATTGTGTATTAAAATTTCCTTAGTCAAACTGGCAATACTTTTTTGACCACTGTTAGCCGACATAATTTCGATGTTGCTGTATAAAACAACACAATAAGGCCTATTCTAGCGTACCTATGTTACTAATGCACTGCAGTGGAGTCCAACAAAAATACCCCTGAGCTCGGTAATATTTTTCTTAAGTTGCGTCGGCGTAAGAAAGCAGAGTAAGCGTCTAAGATGGATAACGTTCAGGAACCAGTCAGCTGATACAACAATGTGTAGCGTGTTTTCACTCGCTAAGTTTGCTTTAACCTTTAGCTTTGGTTTAAGTTTAACCTTTGGTTCAAGATACACATGGTATTAACATGCCCTATACGCAATAGTACCTATAGTAAAGTTCTATAAGACATGATTACATGATGTTATCTTATGACATTCTCACTACCTAAAATTATTTGTGTTGATTCAGATTTAGTCTAGTTGCAAATACAATTTACGGAGTTTCGTATTTTAAATATTACTTAAATATCCTACTATTCTACTTCCTACTAATATTATAAAGCCGAAAGTTTGTTTGTGTGGATGTGCCGTGTTGCTCTTTCACTTAAAAGCTAGTGGATGGATTTGAATGCAACTTTACAATAATATAGCTTATGCATCTGAATAGCACACAGGCTACAATTTATAAAGATATATATTTTTTTTTAACCTAAGTCAACGCGGACAAAGTCGCGGGCGGCCGCTAATAGTAATAGAAAAGTGCTAGTTGATTCACAGCCCACATCAGTATTAACTAAACGGCCCTGACAACCGTTTGAAAATGGTCTAGCTATTATAAGATACATCCATTATACAGCTATAGCAAAATACAGCGACAGCAAAAAGCATTTTAACACAGCTCATGTGCTTATTAGGGTATTACATTACGATCTCATAAGACGCGATGTGCGACGTTGACAAATCAGCGCCTCTCAGGACGCCAGGCGTAATGTTTGAACCAAAGAGCCCTTTCCATTAACATCAATAGCTTCCCTGCCCCATTACCAGCTGTAAAGGCAGCCATCATTTATTACAACCGGCAATCAGCGATCATTAATTCAATTTTGCTACTCGTGTGTGCTCTATTTTGAGGATGATTGACTGGCTCTGTCAGTGGGTCAGTGAATTACCTTAATAAAAGCACATTCAGAACAAATACAACTCTCTGAAGTGAATGTTGTGGTAGTGAACGCATTTAGTTCTTAATTCAAATCTAAACTTCTGAGTAACCTTGGCTTCTTATCTTTTTCAGAATTCAGCACAATATTGTTTTTTTTAGTGCGTAAAATTTAGCTTTTCTAAGCGCGCATTTGCGTGTCTTGTGTTAACTTTACTGTCTGACACTTTGTCTGAACAAGTGTCTTGTATAAACGAAGGCTCTGGCGTTCTAATGAGCCACTGACATTTTATATAGTCACTTTGTATACGAGTAGTTTATATAGTAGCACGCAAGAATGAGCGCATTTACGCGCGTTCGGTTTATTGAAGCTCAAAATGTAGTGCGTGTAAGCTCGTAAGGCAAAATAAGCTTTAAAAGGCTCAGCTAAAGAGCTCTAAGTAATAGGATTATGTCTGCATTTGTACCGTTATATCATAACATGCTGCACATGGCATTATCGATGACTTCTCTATGAAGGTCTAAAGAGCTCATGGCATAAAATCGATACCAGCCAGTCGTATATGGACGACGATGAGAAATCATGTGCTAGGCAGAGATTACTGATCTGAGCTTGAACTGTTGCTTGTCTGGCGTAGTTATAGCTCAGGTCTGACTACCAGGTATCCATTCACATCACTATATAGGCTTTACAACGTCAATAAGGAGTTTGTAAATGTCGACATTTTTTACATTTTTTTACATAGGAGCGTATAAAAGGGCTGTGAGGGAGAAGTTAACTTGACACTGATGTCGTTCTCTGTTGTTTTTTTTTATTAATTTGTAAAATACCCACACTCCCCCCCCCCCTTCTTAGCTTAATCATGTATTTTATATAATTGGAAACTTCATTGGTTTTAGTGAAGTGTTAACTGTAGATAATTTAAATACTGTATGTTTCCTAAAGAATAAATAAATAAATACTCCCTTCTATCGAATGGAGATCGTTCCGTAATTCCACGGATTCCGTATTTGCCCGTAACCTTAGTTTCTGTAAAGTTTGAGAATATATTTTAGTCAAAAGAAGAGAGAGATTGTTTTTCGGGCTATTTAGTTTAGCAGCATAGTCTAGTTAGTTCAAACAGCTTCTTGAAAACATGAAAATATATAAGAAGAAGTTTTTATCACACCGCAAGTTATTAAAGTCATCTCACTCGAAAAATAAAATCTTTAGTCCCGCAGTCCTTCGCAAAAAGCAGTGAGATCTTTTAGTTAGATATCAAAATGTTTCTAATCACCAGAACTATAGTAACAAAGTGAAAATAAGCTTTAGTTATGAAATATTTAAGTATGGAAAAAAGTTATGACAAGTCATAAAATAGACATACAAATTAATATTAATGTGTCTCTACCACCGGTCGGACGTTGATTCTTCCGAGAAGACACTTAAATGGACTACTTAGTTTCCAGAAATGACTTTGTAGGTATTATGTTGGTAACATGTTACAAAGCCGTACATAATCCTTATTGCATGTTCGACTAATTAGCAGCTAAAGCATATTATACAGTTACAACAACATAATATACGGACAATCAATCAGTGCTATTAAGCTTCGTTTTTTTCTGTACTTGTTTCGGCAAAACAACAAATACCCGCACTTAGAAGACTGATGATCACGAGCGACACTGACAGCCTGTTCACACTAGCGTTTGTTAGGCGATTTCACGGCGAGGCGATCTCGCAGCGACAGTTATGCGATAAAAATAAACGATGCGAGTGCGCAGCGATCTCGCGGCGGGTGAACGCCGCATCCATCAGGGCCCCAAGTCTGCTAATTTTCGAACGCTTTTATTGAATCGTAGTTGAGTCTTAATATTCTAATTTGACATATTCTTCATAGAAAATGTGTCAAATTAGCCGATTGAGACTCAATTACGATTCAATTGAAGCGTTCTATAACTAACAGACTTGGGGCCCAGTTAAATTCAAAGCGCGCTTCGCGGTGTGATCGCGGAATACTCGCGGCGTTCACGCGGCTATTATTTTATCGCAGAACTTCCACTGCGAGCGCGCACCGAGCTTGCTGCGCTCTCGGCGCGCGCTTGCGGTCAGTTCGCCTCGCCGTGAAATCGCCCAACAAACGCTAGTGTGAACACTCTGAAGGGGTGCCAAGACAAATTAGAGCTATTAGCTCTTTTGTAGCACCATCTGACCTTCATGGAGCAAGTTAACTCATAAGCTATCAATCACTCGTCACGCCTTGATAGCTCGGAATTAGAAGTAATTCAACGATACGTAAAGATATTTATAAGGCGCGTGCGAGCTTTTGGGACTGATTGAAAGAGAATTTCAAGAGGTTACGTGGTCTGGAAAGTAAATTGAACGGTTTGTCAAGTAATTTATGAGTAAAATGTAGAGCCGTATTTTATAAAGAGAAACAGTTTAATTTTCAAATCGTTATATATTATTCTAAATGATGTTATGTGTCTACTAACTTCTGACTAAGCTCAACGACCACCTTTTAGAACCGTCAGCTGGGAACAAGCGCATGACGAGCCTTCGAAGGACGGAGATTTCAAAAAATATCGAAATTATGCTCAAAAGATTCCCAAAGCCGATTTTTTTAAGTTTCTGATTTATTTTAAAGCTGCAAACTGCTACTACTGGTAATGATTTCTTACTGGCTGCTGCGATAGGCCTACGAGGCTAGTGCAGAAGTCACTGTATCTTTTTTCGGTACAATGCTCTATCGGGGGTTGTTTGGAAGAGATCGCATTTTAGCGATAAAGCCACCCAAATTGTACATTATCATTAATCTGTGTTTCTTTGTTGTTGATTTCTGTTGTTTTGGTGTGCAATAAAGAATATCTATCTATCTATCGGCAAAATGTTCATTTTTAGTATAAGTAATGATAACTACTTATGTCGAAATGCATCTTGCTTTTTGGCTATTTTGAGCATCATATTTTATTGATCATTCTTATTTTTAGTACAGTCTTATTTATGTCTTTTGGTTTTTGCTGCTTCAACAATATCAATTAAGAATTAATTAGTAAGACCAACCAAACGTTAAATTTCCTATTAAACTAATTGGATTGTAACGTCTATGCAATTCCAACGCGATACAAACGCAGAGGTATAATCCTCCTGAGATGCGAGCTGTATATCATACATATGGTTTTAATAGGATCCGCTGTGGAGTTATGGGAATAACTCCCATCACTTGGGGTAAATTGAATCCCTTGCCTAGCCCAAATCGTGCGTGAGGTTATTCAGAAATCGCTTTCCATCCTCTAAGAGCTCTTCCGATGGGGACACACAGGCGTAGAGTTAGTCAAACAAAGTCTTAAATTCGGAAGAAAGAAAAACATTGAAGGGGTTTCAATAGGTACTGATTTGATTACAAACAACAGTGTTATGACCAATGCTGCAGCAATGCGATTTACAGCAAATCTTGAATAAGGGGTTTACTCGTTTAGTGAGATTCTGAATTGGACACGGGCGCTCTCTAACTGGTGATTTCGGATTTGATTTCAGAATCTGGTTCAATATATTTCTCGCAATGCCGAAAAAATACATAATACAACTGAGTTTGATTAAAATTGTACTGACATCATTGAGTCTCTGATCAAAAATACAGAATAAAATGCTTCTTTTGAGATTCTAGGAGATCTGCAAAATCTCATCAATCATTGACTTGATTTTGAACGAGATTAAAAAACACTGAGAGCTCATTCATATGAGGTCGCAAGTAGCGCGACAGTCGCGCGGTTAACAGGCGGCTAGCTTCCATACTTAAAAAACGCAGCAGTTTATTCGGATTTGACGCTGTGGTGGAAGACTTTCCATCCGTGTCACGTAATAGCTTTTATACATTTGCATAGAGTTTTTATCGCTTTTATTATTAGCGCTCGTATATGTAAGGGTAGGTTATTGTACAACGCGACGCAGCAGCGATACCGCATCGCGACCGTATCTCGTTTGTATCGCTACTTAAAGTCGTTGTTTGTCAAATTCACTCTGCAAAGCGTGTGCCACTGAGTATTATTTAGTTAGCCTTGACAGCAACTGTCAGCGTATCTCTAAAACCATTTAGGATACAATCGCGACCGTACATGACTGTGTATACATGTATGGTATGTATCTCCGATCATCCCATTGTACAAGTCGTATTTTCGCTTCTATTACCTGTAGTAATCAGAAACGACACAATGGCTCTTTGACACGATTCAATAGAGGACAGATTTCCGAAGATAAATGTGCTCGTCCGTTACCGGTCATTGTGGCGTGGAGTGACCGTTTCAAAAATGGCTCCTCGGTTAGGAGCAGGCATTAAACTGATTCCGATCTGGAACGCTCGGAGGGATATTGGCTGTAAAGCTGTGTGCTTACCTGGACCGATTAATGTTTTAGAGGAAGAATTTTATGCAGTACCGGTTTAGTTTAGATCAGCAATGAGTAATTTGTAAAGTTATGAACGCCAAGTAGGTCAGTGCGATGGGTGACTAGTGACCAGCTGGACAAAATTTAGAGACGTGTTTCTTAAGTATCTTCGACCTTGGGTTTGACACTGACCTTCTATATCATTATAAATATCACGATATTTATTAACGTATCTTAGGCCGACCTTAAGCCAGAGCACACCCTACACCATTAATACGGATCGCGTCAATATCTGGCTGCGTACTGACATGCTAAACATTTACTACCGACACTACACACAAAATAAATATCACGATCCTGGATCTGGGATCGGATCAAGGATTTCCGGAAATCCAGTGATAAATATTGTGATCCGTCAATACACTACCCTTCACGTCAGTAAATATCGTAATCCGTCAGTATATATTGACGGATCACAATATGGATCTTGCGTGTAGTGTTCGCCATAGGTTCATCCTTCTGACCGAACACGTTTGAGTGGTCTCACAAAAAAGGAGTGTTCCCTTGTGTGTTCCGCCCGTATCGGCCAGGACTCCGGCCGGTGTAATTGGTGAATATTAGATTCAGTGCATCCGTGCGTCCGCTTGCCGACTGACTGCGGCAGCTTCATGACATACTGGACTTCAGCATGCATGTGGTCATCGTCACAAATCCGTAGCGCTCTCTGTAACAAAGTTTTACCAACAGTAGCTAACTGCGAAGAATGGTGGTGAGAATCACCGTTTGAGTACCTATCAGTATGGGTAGACTTCCGATACACAGTATGGCCCAAACTATGATCAGGATTCCTAATAACTAACACATCTAAGAAAAGTAGTTTCATTGACGGCTCACAATATGCATCTTGCGTGTAGTAGGTATTCGCCATAAGTTCATCCTTCTGATCGAACACGTTTGAGTGGTCTCCCAAAAAAGGAGTGTTCCCTTGTGTGTTCCGCCCGTATCGGCCAGGACTCCGCCCGGTGAATTTGGTGAATATTAGATCCAGTGCATCCGTGCGTCCGCTTGCCGACTGACTGCGGCAGCTTCGATCACTGACTTTTGCATGAAATTATTATTATGTTCTTTGTATTTGTGTTTTTCATTTACGACAACGGCCATATTTGCCTTATGTGAAAAATACAATACAACTGCTACATATGATAAATATTGGATCAAGGTTTTCCGGAAGTCCAGTAATAAATTTGGGATCCATCAATACACTACCCTACACGTCAATAAATATCGTGAACCGTCAGTATACATTGACGGTTCACAATATTGATCTTGCGTGTAGTGTTCACCATAGGTTCATCCTTCTGACCGAACACTTTTGGAGGCACTTTTTGTTGTTGGTTGACACTTTTTGTTGTTTGTTGGCACTTTTTCACAAAAAAGTAGTGTTCCCTTGTGTGTTCCGCCCGTATCGGCCAGGACAGGACTCGGGCCGGTGTAATTGGTGAATATTAGATTCAGTGCATCCGTGCGTCCGCTTGCCGACTGACTGCGGCAGCTTCGATCACTGACTTTTGCATCAAATTATTAAGTATTTCAAACAGGACTCTTCGTAAAGATTTGAAAACCAGAAAAAGACATTTGGTCATCTTGGCATCAGGCAGGAATCGAAACCCCATCTTTGGCAAACCGGTTTTTAGATCTTTAGTAAAGATACTGCATGGACAACGTTTAAAACAATAATAACTATAGGACTCTTCGTTTTTACTATCATAGCGGTTACATAACTTAACAATTAACCACCTTATTCATAAAATCTGAAACAAACTAGTAATGTTTTGTCTCTTTCATTCTCATTGCCGTCGACATTTGCGAGTGACAGAACACAAACCAATGCTGCAGCGTTGCTTTTGTTTTTATTAACAAGACCAAGGAGGTCACACTTCAAATTCAAACTCAAAGGCATTTACTTCATGTAGGTTTTACAAGTGTTTATCGGAAAATAAGATAAAAAACACAATGTTACTCTACCCCTTTTTTTTTTTTTTTTTTCAAGTAGGGGAATGCCTTACGCATACCCGTCCACCGGGGGACGGACGGGTTATGTCGGACTCTCCACTGGAAAGGTGGTATACCAGTGGCCCTACCGACTAAAACCCCTACTACTCCCTCTAATCGTCCGTAGTGAGGAAACACGGTGAGTAGCGCGAGGCCTGTTACGCGTTCCCCCGGACGGAGTCCGCCTGCACGGCGGGCCGGAAGCGACCCGCCCCCCCTTCGTGAGGGGAGGCCAGAAGGGACAGCCGAGGATGTCAAGCCGTCCCTACCAGGCAGTGGTGAAGCCCGTGCAATGCCGGCGACGGCACCCCCGTACCGCGCGCCAGCTGGCCACCGTACGCAGACCCTACTGGGCCCGCAACCACGAGCCACCCGAAGGGCGGCTCCGCTGCCATAACCTTCGGTACGGCCCCGCCGGGCCGCGACGCACAGGGGGGATCAGCCTCGGATCACTAGCCCCCACCAACCGGTTGTGCGCCGCGGCCCCAACCACGCGCCTCAAGGCGCCTGCAGGCCCCACGTCGCCCTTACGGGCCGCAGCGGGTGGGTGTCCAGTCCACCACGCTGCCACGCCTGGGTTCTCTTCGCTTCCCGGTGGTGCCCCTTCCACCGGTACTAGGCCCCCTCGCCACGCCGAGGCGAGAACCCATGAGGGGGATGTTACTCTACCCCTGGCGCGGATATTGTTTCTATCTAGAAAAATCCGGTAAGACACTCAATAGTTACTCTTTATAACATAATTTGATAGGTACAATAGGTAATGATAGGCTGGGTACGATTACAATAGATAGAGAAAAAAAAGTTTAGAGCACTCTCTTTTAAAGTAGTTTTTACACACACGTAACTTAACCTTAGTTATTTGGCGTCGTCACCTGTAAACCTAATCTGTAAGTATCAGAATTCCAATCTGGTTTGTTTGTCGAAGTAAATAGCCGGCGGGTCGTATGAGGCAATTAATTGTGTCGCTGCCACCGCCGCGTGCGGTCGCCAATTACCTTATTTATCGGCTCCAATTCTTGGCCGTTAATCGGACGCCGGCATAAGGCTGCTGCTACATGGTGCGAGCTGGAGATTTAACATTAGATAACTACTGTCCGTGCATGTGCCAATCCTGGGCCCCAAGTCTGCTAATTTAGGAATTCTTCGATTGAATCGTAATTGAGTCTAAATCGTCTAATTTTACACATTTGGTATAATAAATGTGTCTAAAAGGCAATTTAGATTCAATGACGATTCGATCAAAGCATTCCTAAATTAGCAGACTTGGGGCCCTGATAGTGGAGTGGCAACGATTCCCAATGTTAAACCAGGGACGCCAGATTCAGTGGCAGGATGCGAGACCCCTCAGTACAACCGTACAGCCATCTCAAACGCACAATGTTTTATTGAGGAACAGGCAAGCCAGATGCCTTTAAGATGTTCTAAGGCTCAAAGACAGCCTAAAGTGATGTCTGCTACTTGCATCCGATTATTAGCGCTATGTTCAGATACCTTTAAGTCGCGAGAAAATCGTTTTTCAATACACACGATGTAAGTCGCTACTTCGTAGATAATCTTACAGTCTAGTTTACACCGAGTACCTATTCTATTTCTACGGTCGCTGTTCTGAAATAGTGAAGTGAGATCGTCGTGGTCCAGTGGTTCAATAACCAGGCTGAGAACACGTGTGGTCCCATATTTGGGTCTGGCAGGAACAACTTCTTCCTTTAAGTATAATTAGGTATACGGCTAACTCCCGGAGAGTTAGCCGTATACCTAAAAGAAAAAGCCCAAGCCACCTGTCGAACAGCGATTGACTTGCCCCTTGCTACGTTGAGTTTAAAACTATCTCGGCGAAATCTGGGCTACTGGATGTTTTTACCGTGACGGCAAGTGTCGGCGTGCCTCTGACAAACCTGTTTTGGATATCCTAGTCGTAAACATAATATACATTTTATGTTGTATATAATAAATAACTTACTTACGATCTGTTAGCCTCTGTATACTCCGCCTTAGCCCTGTGCGAGACTGGGACAAATGTGTCCTGTTTAAATCAACTTTGCCCACTGATTGTTACGGTCGGCCGTGATTGATTCTGAGGTACCTGATGTGAAGGTCTAAGGGCTAAACTATAGATTAGGGTTAGGTAATTAGTAGGTTACCTTAATCGTTAATCATATAGACAACAACATAAACATAACATACCCTCACGACCATATCCCTAATGGTCAGTCAGAGGCACACTGATTGTTGCCGTCATGGTGAATGGAACATTTCGCCGACGTAATTTGAACTCAACGTGGTAAGGGGCGAGCCTACCGCCGTTATCCTGGTTGCTAGTGTTATATATCCCTGTTTTCCATCACCGGAGAGTTAGCGGAAACAAATAGATTCTGAAAGATGATTTTAATTATGCCTTTGACGTAAAGGCGAGTTCAGAAAAGGCTATTATAAGCAACTGCCGAAGTTACGGCCCCAAGTCTGCTAATTTCTGAACGCTTCAATTGAATTGTAATTTAGTCTTTATCGGCTATTTTGACACATTTTCCATGAAAAATATGTCCAATTGGACAAGTGAGACTCACCTACGATTCAATTGAATCGTCCTAAAATTAGCAGACTTGGGGCCCTGATTTTCAGGTTTAGATTCTGCAATGAGTGCTGAATATTACACACCACATCGATACATGTGGTGCGTGACTGTGTTTATGTACCACATTTAAAGCGAAATGAAGTTCTATACTTTGTTAAGAATTGTTTTTCTTTGTAATGTACCAAATAAATAATTTCTTTCTTTCTTCTATTGGCGTTGTCACACTGGGTATATTGGCGTAGTTTGTCGCACCTAGTGTGTCTGTGTGAGTGTAGTAGGTCGTTTACAATAAACGAAATAGTAGTAGCGTGCATGCTTCACACTTTTTTAGTGTGATGTCACGTCCGTCTTTGTTTTACGTCCGTGATTAGCAGGATGAATTTTAAAGTTTCAGGAAGTCTTTTCCTTCACGTCAAATTATTCAAATCAAAAATATGGTTGTTCAAGTGTCCAATAGATCTAAAAATAATATTACCTACAATTTGGAAAAGTATACAGTACACAAACATATTATCGTGACTCTACCACCAGTGTCAAACTGTTGTTTCTGTACTAAGAAAAACCAGCAAAAAAAGTCAGCAGTTACTCATACAGTAATCAATAATATTGTTATGAAAGGTTTATCGAATATCATATTCGAACATTTATTCTTCAAAGGCACATATCGAACCAAACTAAGTTTTACAGTTTAAGATATAAATCAGTTTAATATCTACGGTGTCCGCCAACGGAGGATCCACTGAAAGGCTCACTCTGACGTCACAATGACCGATAACGGAGTAGCTCATTTATCTTCAGAAATCTGTCTCCGTTAGCGCAGAATGGCTATCCGGTACTCAACGCGCGTCCTGATTGTGTCTCTAGATGCCGGAGTATGTTCCTTTCTTCGTAGGGTAATGTCCTACGCAAAGATACTTTGATGTATTCAGTCAATGTTAAAATTTATATTGAAGTTGAAATAAAAAGTTAAACCCTAACAATTGTAATATTTATAAATAGTTGGTAGTGTTATTGACGTGATCACGTTTTATAATGCGATGGAGGCTGCACGCACGAAAAAAAAAGACGCATGTGGTGTTACCTCGGACTGAGGCGTTCCATTTATGACGTTGTTGCGTGCAATTATCGTCAGTGAGCCGACTTTACACTCAACCGATTTTTTTCTAATGCATTATGTGAGTATTTTCGTCACAATGACCGATAACGGAGAAGCATTTATCTTCAGAAATCTGTCTCCGTTAGCGCAGAATGGCTATCCGGTACTCAACGCGCGTCCTGATTGTGTCTCTGGATGCCGGAGTATGTTCCTTTCTTCGTAGGGTAATGTCCTACGCAAAGAGATGCCTTCATGTATTCAATTTATATCAAAATTGATCTGAAAATTATAACTCGCTACAGTTTCAAAAAGAACATAGGTGTACACAAACATATTGTGACTCTACCACCGATGTCAAACTGTTATTTCTGTACTGAAAGAACCAGCAAGAAAGTCAGCAGTTACTCATACAGTTATCAATAATATTGTTCTGAAAGGTTTATCGAATATCGTATTCGAACATTTATTCTTCAAAAGCACATATCAAACGTAACTTAGTTTTACAGTTTGTGATATAAATCAGTTTAATATCTACGGTGTCCGCCCACCGAGGATCCACTGAAAGGCTCACTCTGACGTCACAATGACCGATAACGGAGTAGCTCATTTATCTTCAGAAATCTGTCTCCGTTAGCGCAGAATGGCTATCCGGTACTCAACGCGCGTCCTGATTGTGTCTCTAGATGCCGGAATATGTTCCTTTCTTCGTAGGGTAATGTCCTACGCAAAGAGATACCTTCATGTATTCAATTTATGTCAAATCTGATCTGAAATTGAATTGATCTGAAAATTATAACTAGCTACAGTTTCAAAAAGTACACAGGTACACAAACATATTGTGACTCTACCACTGGTGTCAAACTGTTGTTTCTGTACCAAGAAAAACCAGCAAGAAAGTAAGTAGTTACTCATACAGTAATAATAAATAATAAGTTTAAAACGTTTTATCAAATATCGTATTTGAACATTTATTATTCAAAGGCACATATCGAACCGAACTTAGTTTTACAATTTGTGATATGAATCAGTTTAATATCTACGGTGTCCGCCAACGGAGGATCCACTGAAAGGCTCACTCTGACGTCACAATGACCGATAACGGAGTAGCTCATTTATCTTCAGAAATCTGTCTCCGTTAGCGCAGAATGGCTATCCGGTACTCAACGCGCGTCCTGATTGTGTCGCTAGATGCCGGAGTATGTTCCTTTCTTCGTAGCGTTATGTCCTACGCAAAGATACTTTGATGTATTCAATCGATGTCAAAATGGGTTTGAAAATAATAGCTACAGTTTTAAATAGTACACAGGTACATCAACATGTTGTGACTCTACCACCGATGTGAAACTGCTGCTTTTGTACTAAGAAAAACCAGCAAGGAAGTCAGCAGTTACTCACACAGTAATAATTAAATAGTTTTAAACGGTTTATCAAATATCGTATTCAAATATTTATTATTCAAAGGCACATATCGAACATAACTTAGTTTTACAGTTTGTGATATAAATCAGTTTAATATCTACGGCGTCCGCCAACCGAGGATCCACTGAAAGGCTCACTCTGACGTCACAATGACCGATAACGGAGTATCTCATTTATCTTCAGAAATCTGTCTCCGTTAGCGCAGAATGGCTATCCGGTACTCAACGCGCGTCCTGATTGTGTCTCTAGATGCCGGAGTATGTTCCTTTCTTCGTAGGGTAATGTCCTACGCAAAGATATACTTTGATGTATTCAATCGATGTCAAAATTGATATCGCAGTTAAAAAAAAAGTCCTACCCTTACAATGTCATATTTATAAACAGTTTCAATTGTACTTATTATAAATAATAATTATCACTAGCCACTATTCCACTACTAAACAACTAAATGCTTGTGCTATAAGAAACTAGACAACGGACAAACTTACTAAAACACTTTTTTTTGTAAATACATATCTAATATACAATAGGTACACCCAGACTAGTACCCAGCGCAAAGATCAAACCCGCGACTTCTGCTGTAATAGCCCCCGTTACACCATTACACCTAGTCGGTCGTCGAATTATTTTGTATGTCATCGCATCGCCTACTAGACTGGAACAATCCTTGGCCCTGTGGTTCACTGGTAGGGACCATCTGCACCAATTCAATTTGTGCAATGAAGAATTCATAGATATTTTAACTAGGATTCTTTTCAAAAAGTATGAGGGAGATCTTGTTGTCAAATAGTCTGAAGTATTAAGAAAAGGCAACTTTATCGCTTGAGAAATGAAATAGTTATACAAGTTTCGATTTTAGAGACACTTCAAACGACAGACCGCTTCTTCATTGTTGTTTTCTAATTTATTCTGTCAAACCGTCCATGCTTTTTAGAGAACTTTGTTGGTACCATTGAAATAAACAAAAAGAGGAAGATACGGCATCTGTGTAAGTACTTACCAAAAGTGGCCAAACAAACACTGTTTCAATAGACCTGTCTTCAAGCCAATATTACAGCGACTTGTATACGTGCTCATCATTCATACGTCAATGTCATGTGCCAGTTTACGAATTTACGAAGTATGAACTCTTCCTCTTTCGTTTAAATCAGTTGTTGGTGTGCACATTATTCTGATGCTAACTGTATTTACTGTCCGTTTCATAACTAAACAAGCGTTTATTGTTTTAACCATAAATAGTATCGCAACAAACAAAAACTGGTTTGTTTTCCGCTTGTACCGAGACTCAGTAATTAAACAACGTATAACCGAATAATTCAAAAAATAGCCACACGGCAAAGGATTATACAATCCCGAGAGTTTTTGCATTAATTCAATTGCACATACAATACAATTGTATGGTTCTACTTCGCTCCCAGCTGCAAATACGGCAGAACCACAGTATAAAAATATAAAACGGTTTTAATGACATGAACATTTTTGGAGTAACGGTTCTTACGGCTTTGCCTAAAGGATGTATTGTATTAGCAGATAAATAAGAAATTAACATGAACTATATATTTTATGTGTATTCATTCATTACAAATCTAACATAATTGTAATGGCAAGAAACAAATTATTATTAAGGTTATTGTGATTATGAGTCTATTGATCTATTAGCCTTTAAAAAATTATGCATGGCGTTTGTGAGTGCTTCGATTCAAAATAAATATAGAGATATTCCACATTGTACGAAAAACATTACTGAAGTAACAATACTAGTATTGGGTTAATTATACCAAAGTACAATATAGACGATCTTATCACCGAGGAGCGACACTTTCCAAATAATTATCTAGTAAAACGTTAAGAGTTGTTTGACTACTTTAATAATAATTTTACTGTGGCAGAGCTGCCTGTTCGAAGTAACGTTCGTTTGTTACTGTCCAGAATTGTACCGTGAATTATTTTGCAACGTGTTAGATCGTTTTATACACTATTTCAATAGAATACTAATATTTTCTGCTCTGAGCATAAAACACGAGCGTGAATATTTTAAAGCAGGAGTTTTACTGACTTTTTTGAGAGAGGTGTGGAAGGAGACTTGTGACTAAGTTTGAGATGGGAATGTTGAAATGATTTGGTCAAATGGAAAGAATTAATAAAAGACGATTAACGAAACGGATTTATAAGGCAAGGGTGAATGTTACTCTAGGAAGGGGAAGGACTAGACAAACGTTTCTTGGACAAGTTCAAGATGTTCTTAATAAAGGTCAGGTCAGGAGTACCTTAAACCGACGTGCATGTATGACAGGACAGGACAGGAAAAAGCGCAAGATGTTTATGAGGATCGTAGCAAGTGAAAAGAAGTGGTCTCTGCCTACATGAGTGTGAAGAGGCGTAATAGTATGTATGTATGTATGTAATTATCGATATAATTGAAATGAACTGTCAAAAAAAACATTTACACAAAAAATAAATCAAAAACATTGTCAGTGTATTTATACAACGCTAACATTTTGGCGCCGGAAAGTCCTAACGCAATTTCGATAAATGAGTATTTCGGCTGAATTCGAACCCAATTACTCTGCCCGCCAATTAGGCACTTGCCCGCTAAACACATGGCAAACGAATGGTCCGCCGACACATTGAGCACGGTGATGGTCGATTGAGTAAGGCTTGCGGATAATTAATTAGTCGCTTGGACATTGGTTATTTTTGTGTTTTATTTATTTATTCACTTTGGATAACAATACAGTAAGAAATTATTAATAAAAACAGAATAGGAGCTAATTACCATTAACATGTTTTCAGTTATAGAGAAAAAAATACTTACTGACAAAGAAATGAAAGAAGACAAAAAACACTAAAAATAGATCCAAAAAACAACAACCTAATTGCGCCATAACATTTAACCTTATCAATGTTGATTTATTAACAAGATCAGCCTATTACCACTGCTGGGCACAGGCTATAGAGGTGTAAGGGATAAAGATTACTGACAGATGTTATCAAGCCGCCTGAAGGCCTCACACTAGGCTTAACAAACCCAATTAATCTGGCCGCCAATTAGGCACTAGTCCGCTAAACACATGGCAAACGAATGGTCCGCCGACGGCACATTGAGCACGGTGATGGTCGATTGAGTAAGGCTTGCGGATAATTAATTAGTCGCTTGGACATTGGTTATTTTTGTGTTTTATTTATTTATTTTCTTCGTATAGCAATACAGTAACAATTACTTAATAAAAACAGGATAGGAGCTAATTACCATTAACATGTTTTCAGTTATAGAGAAAAAAATACTTACTGACAAAGAAATGAAAGAAGACAAAAAACACTAAAAATAGATCCAAAAAACAACAACCTAATTGCGCCATAACATTTAACCTTATCAATGTTGATTTATTAACAAGATCAGCCTATTACCACTGCTGGGCACAGGCTATAGAGGTGTAAGGGATAAAGATTACTGGCAGATGTTATCAAGCCGCCTGAAGGCCTCACACTAGGCTTAACAAACCCAATTAATCTGGCCGCCAATTAGGCACTTGCCCGCTAAACACATGGCAAACGAATGGTCCAGACGGCACATTGAGCACGGTGATGGTCGATTGAGTAAGGCTTGCGGATAATTAATTAGTCGCTTGGACATTGGTTATTTTTGTGTTTTATTTATTGATTTTCTTTGTAAAACAATACAGTATTAATTGGTTAATAAAAACAGAATAGGGGCTATATACCATTAACATGTTTTCAGTTATAGAGGAAAAAAAACACTTGATGAAGACTTACTTACTGGCAAAGAAAGAAAAAAAAAGAAAAGAACCAGTTACAATATGTCTAAAAAACAACAACCTAATTGCGCCATAACATTTTGCCTTGTCAATGTTGATGTGATCAGCCTATTCCCACAGCTGGGCACAGGGCTCACCCCAACTATTAGGTTGCACAAGCCATACTCCAACACGCGGGCTCAGTGTGAATTGTCATAGAGGTGCAAGGAGTAAAGATTACAGGCAGATGTTATCAAGCCGCCTGAAGGCCTCACACTAGGCTTAACAAACCCAATTACTCCGGCCGCCAATTAGGCACCTGCCCGCTAAACACATGGCAAACGAATGGTCCGCCGACGGCACATTGAGCACGGGGATGGTCGATTGAGTAAGGCTTGCGGATAATTAATTAGTCGCTTGCCGACATTGGACATTGGTTATTTTTGTGTTTTATTTATTTATTGAATGGCGACCGCGTACCGGACGACGTTCCGTGGGCAGACCCTCCACAAGGTGGACCGACGATCTTGTCAAGGTCGCGGGAAGCCGCTGGATGCGGACAGCGCAGGAACGATCGTTGTGGAGATCCTTTGGGGAGGCCTATGCCCAGCAGTGGGCGTCGCTCGGCTGATATGATGATGATGATGATTTATTTGTTTTCTTTGGAAAACAATACAGTATTAATTAGTTAATAAAAAACTGAATAGGATAGCTAATTACCATTAACATGTTTTCAGTTATAGAGAGAGAACTACTTACTTACTGACAAAGAAAGAAAAGAAGAGAAAAAATAAATAAAAAAGATCTTAAAAACAACAATTTAATTACGCCATAACATTTTGCCTTGTCAATGTCGATTTATTAACAAGATCAGGCTATTCCCACAGCTGGGCTTAGGCCTCACCTCAACAAGGAGACTGCGCAAGCCATACTCCAACACGCGGGCTCAGTGTGGATTGTTGTAGAGGTGTAAGGGATAGAGATTCCTGGCAGTTATCAAGCCGCCTGAAGGCCTCACACTGGGCTTAACAAACCCAATTACTCTGGCCGCCAATTAGGCACTTGCCCGCTAAACACATGGCAAACGAATGGTCCGCTGACGGCACATTGAGCACGGTGATGGTCGATTGAGTTGGGCTTGCGGATAATTAATTAGTCGCTTGCCGACATTGGACATTGGTTATTTTTGTGTTTTATTTATGTATTTTCTTTGGAAAACAATGCAGTATGAAATAATTAATAAAAAGCATAGCGAATTACCTTTAGCTAATTAGCTAAAGAAAAAAAACACTTGATGAAGACTTACTTACTGGCAAAGAAAGAAAAAAAGAGGAAGTTTTTATCCTCTTTTTTTCTTTCTTTGATTCTTAGACACAATAGGTCTAAAAAACAACAACCTAATTGCGCCATAACATTTTGCCTTATCAATGTTGATTTAGTAACAAGATCAGGCTATTCCCACTGCTGGGCACAGGCCTCACCTCAACTATGAGGTTGCGCAAGCCATACTCCAACACGCGGGCTCAGTGTGCATTGTTATAGAGGTGTAAAGGGTTAAATATTACTGGCAAATGTTATCAAGCTGCCTGAAGGCCTCACACTAGGCTCAACAAACCCAGTTACTCTGGCCGCCAATTAGGCACTTGCCCGCTAAACACATGGCAAACGAATGGTCCGCCGACGGCACATTGAGCACGGTGATGGTCGATTGAGTAAGGCTTGCGGATAATTAATTAGTCGCTTGCCGACATTGGTTATTTTTGTGCTTTATTTATTCATTTTCTTTGTAAAGAATACAGAATACAGTATGAATTAGTTAATAAAAAACAGAATAGGTAAGCTAATAGCCATTAACATGTTGTTCCGGCGCACCACTCCTTAGGCATATTAATAGCAATATCACCAACAAGTAGTTTTGTCTAAGTAATGTCATCAGCAATTTTGTAATGTTAACAGTGCTTTGCTTCGTCTCGGTCATTCCGAATCTGACCTCTGCCCTGTATAGACTAATTTTCTAATTATATTTACATCAAGAAATTCGGGCTTTTATTTTAATGGCTCCAATCTGTATACCTAAATATACATGATGGTGGCCCATGAGGGGAACTAAAGAAGAAAGAATTGCAAAATAACGAGAATACGCGGACCGCGGACCAGTGGTGCAGCGAAAGTGCCATATCACGCGGCGGTTCTGCGAACAGACAAGTGTCCTTCCTTAACTATCCTGTGCTAAACCTATTCCAGAATTCCACCTATCCAGAATCTGCAGCCAATTGTAGTGAATAATTGTGGAATTTCTTCATTTTTTTAGATTTTTTTCTGATTTGTAGGTGCTTCACATCTACCGTTCTTGTTAAGAAAAATAATTAATTTGAAATTCTCTTTGCATTCTTTTGCGCTTCTTTTTTGTTAAATTTACTTTTTTCCAACTTTCGATTTTTTTTGTGAATACCTCCTCATTCCAGGTGACCTTGTTCCGATCTATCCTGGAACGGGAATTAGAGTATTTCGCTGAACTTTTCAGGGTGCAATAAACGCAGCGCTGCGCGGTTGCAATAGTTGCGTAAGACAATTAGCAGCCCTCCCGTACCTACTCGAGCGGCAGTCAGCTGTGCGATACCGGTTCCCAGACGGCGCGTCACCGAAACGAGGAGCGTGAGCGTTTTATATTTCATTAATTCTTTTACATTTTTCGTTTCACTTGTTTGCCTTATACCTTACTATTTTAAAGATGTCACACGTGGACGAAAGTTTTGATTTAAACAAATTATTAACAAGACGTTCGTCTGCTAAAGGTCAAATAATTAAATTCAAAAATTATCTTAACAGTATTTCGCACAGTAAAGATTTAACAAACATTCAATTAACAGAATTAAAGCTCAAACTTGCAAAATTTGAAGTGTTATCAGTTAAGGTGGATGACTTGCAAAATGACATAGAGGTTTTGAATTCGGATAATCTTGCAAATGAAATTAATGAACGCGACAATATGGAGCGCGATATCATCATCAGTATTGCTACCGCTAAAACTTTATTGGAGAACTTCACTAAAAAGCTAGAATGTGAAAATAGGCGTACGTCCATGTACGAAATATCTTTTTGTGATGCGCAGGATAATAATTATGGTTTTAAACTGCCTCAAATACAAATTTCAAAGTTTGATGGTGCGTGTTTCCGTTGGCTTGAATTTCGGGACACTTTTGAAAATTTAATTCACAATAATTTGCGCATTTCACCCGTCCATAAGTTTCATTATTTAATTTCATACCTGGAAGGCTATGCCGCCAGGGTTATTTCCAATCACGAAGTGTCATCTGTAAACTACGATGAAGCTTGGAAATTGCTATGCAATAGGTACAATAATAAACGCATCTTAATCAATCACCATTTAAATTCTCTTTTTAATGTGAAGCCACTTCCGCGCGAGTCTGAGAGGTCCCTTAGATTCTTAGTCGACCACGTAACAAAGAATTTACGTGCCCTTGCCAGCTTAGGCCAACCTACGGACAAATGGGACGTCCTAATTATATTTATGCTGTCGTCCAAGCTAGACGGCACTACTTTAGCCAAGTGGGAAGAGCATCGCAGCAGCTTAAGCGGCGACACTTCCACTTTGGAACATTTTTTTAAGTTTATTACTGATCGCGCGAACGTGCTAGAATCACTTGCGAGAAATAAGTGCCACGATAGCGCTCAGAATAGCATTGTCAAGCCCCCAGCTATGAACACTATGCGTAATAGCTCAGGGCCAAATAATAAACCGAATCCTTCTTCATACGTAAAATCGTTTGCGAGTTCAAACAGTAAATCGCGAAAGAAGTTTAATAAGTCAATCAATTACTTATGTGTCATTTGTAACGACAATCACAAAATATATGATTGTCCTAGTTTCAAGGCCAAGAATATCAACGAACGATTGAACGATGTATCTAAATATCGTCTTTGTTCAAACTGCCTTAGACAGGGTCACTCGGCGAGTGAGTGCCGAATGGGACCGTGCCGCGAGTGTAATGCTAGGCATAATAGTTTACTTCATGAGTCGGCATCCTTAGTAAACCACCATGCTAGTGTCGAGGAGCCGAGCCATGATAACACAAGTGAATCCAGCGAATCTGGTGCATACTTTTCAAAACAAAGTTCAAATCAAATACTTCTATCTACTGCTAAAGTTGAGGTAGTGAATCCATTGACGCAGCAAAAGGTCAAGGTTCGTGCCCTTTTAGACTGTGGTAGTCAGTCATCCTTTATTTCTAAATCCTTAAAGGATAAAATCTCACTAAAATCCATTCCCATTGATTCACTAAAGGTCATAGGAATAGGCAACAATTCAAACACTTCAATTAATATTACTGAGAGTTGTAATATAAAAATGAACTCTCTGAATAGTAATTTTAAAGTTTCTTTTTCATGTCTCGTTTTGCATGAATTGACAGGGCGTCTACCAAAGTATCCCGTCAATATCGAGTCAATTAAATTACCAAAAAAAAATACATTACTGGCTGATCCTAAATTCTATGAGCCAGGCCCTATAGACCTATTAATAGGGGCTGATTTATTCTGGGACCTCGTAAAAAACGAGCAAGTTTCTCTTGGTCCTCAAAATCCTAAATTAATAAGTTCACATCTCGGTTGGATAATATCAGGTTCTTTTAAATCAGGCTTGAATAAAACTAACACTTATTGTAACCATGCGCTTATTTCTCCAGTTACAATAGAAAATAAATTAGACAACATGTTGACAAAATTCTGGGACTTAGAGGAAGTACCCACAAAATGTTTATTGAGTAACGAAGAAAAAGAATGTGAAAAACACTTCGTTACCCACACCATTAGAAATAATGACGGTAGGTTTTGTGTCAAACTGCCATTGCTTGACACACCTAGTTGTCTAGGAGATACATTTAATTTAGCTAAAAAACGCCTGAGTTATTTAGAAAAACGGTTCAGAAAAATCCATTGCTAAAGTTAGAATACAGTAACTTCATTAAAGAATACGCAGAGTTAGGTCATTTGTCTCTTGCTACTAACAAACCAGATCATTGTTATTACTTGTGTCATCACGCAGTGTTCAAACAAGAGAGTGAATCGACTAAGTTACGTGTAGTGTTCGATGGATCTGCTCCTTCTTCATCCGGTCTTTCCTTAAACAACATACTGAGGGTGGGTCCAAGCATACAAGATTCTCTTTTTTCCATATTAATACGGGCTAGGCAGTACAAGTTTCTCCTAACAGGCGATATTGAAAAAATGTATCGCCAAGTGCTAGTAGCTGACGAAGATCGGGATCTGCAGCGTATATTGTGGAGAGAAGATGAGTCCAAACCCATTCAGATGTTAAGGCTAAATACTATTACTTACGGTACCGCAAGCGCTAGTTATTTAAGTACACGCTGTTTGTGGGAGCTGGGGGAGGAGCAGGATGATGATCTCATAAAGACCATCATTCAAAAGGATTTTTACATTGATGACCTGATTACGGGAGCTAATAGTGAGCTAGAACTATCATACATACAAAAAACAATTTCTAAAGTTCTTCATTCTGGTTGTTTTAATTTAGGAAAATTTAAAAGTAATATTCCAGCCATATTTCAAAGCATTAATATAAACGAAAACGATACTTTAACAATAAGCGAGTCCTCCAGTACCCTTGGACTGGGGTGGACTCCATCTGACGACATGCTTCACTTTCCAATAAAAAACTTTGTAAATAATGAAGATGACGTCATAACCAAGCGATTTATCATGTCTAATGCGTTCAAAATATTCGATCCCCTAGGTATTTTAAGTCCTGTTGTAATCCAGCCTAAAATAATATTACAAAGGCTGTGGCAACAAAAAATGGACTGGGATCAGCCTGTTAGCCAGGAAATTAAAAATGATTGGCTAAAATTCACTAAAAACCTGAGCTATCTTAAAAAATTACGCACACCTAGGTGGGTTCTATGCGATAATTATGAAAACATTGAGTTGCATTCTTTTAGTGACGCATCACAGCACGCTTATGGTGCATGTGTTTATTTAAAATCTGTAAACGCCAAAGGCGAAATTAAAATCGAGTTGTTGTGCGCAAAATCTAAGGTTGCCCCCTTGAAGCCAACAACTATACCACGGCTAGAATTATGCGCAGCATTACTTTCTGCCAAACTTTGCAAACTTGTTTTGGATTCTTTGAGATATAAGCCGGGAAGAGTTGTACTTTGGTGCGATTCAAGTGTCGTACTGAGCTGGATAAACAGTGATCTAACCAAACTAAAAATATTTGTGGCCAATCGTACCAGCGAAATATTGGAATTGACTGAATCGTCGTCGTGGCGATACGTACCTACAGCTCAAAACCCCGCTGACTTAATATCTAGAGGCGTAAATGCTAAAAACCTAATCGATTCAAGTCTGTGGTGGCGCGGCCCTAAGTACCTAAAGAATGATGAATCACACTGGCCCTGCTTAAAGTTAAATGACGATAACCTATTGCCAGAAACCAGGGTACATACCACAATTATAAACAATCAATTTATTCAATTTGATAAATATTCGTCACTAAATAGATTGCAACGATCTTTAGCCTACGTAATGCGATTTATATTTAATCTTAGAAATAAAAACAACAAACGAGTAGGCATATTGTCCGTCGCCGAGCTGCGTGAGTCATTCCATGCATTGTGCGTTATCGCGCAGCGAGAATCGTTCCCGACTGAATACAATTTACTTTTAAAATCAAAACCGCTTCCCAATAAAACCAAAATTTTATCGCTTTCACCGTTTTTAGATAGTGAGATAATTAGAGTCGGTGGACGCATAGATGCCTCTGCCTGTTCGTTTGAGAAAAAACATCCAATTTTGCTACATTCAAACCATAGGTTAACTAAACTTTATTTTGATCGAGAGCATTTGAACAGTATGCACGCAGGCCCGCAGTTACTACTAGCTAATGTTAGAGAAGTAGTTTGGCCAATCAACGGGCGGTATCTCGCAAGACGCGCAGTAAACAACTGCGTCATCTGCCGACGGCTGCGAGGTAAAACATTATGTCCTAAGATGGGAAACTTACCTAGTCAGCGTATAACTGCGGACTTTCCGTTCTTGTCCGTCGGTTTGGACTTTGCTGGACCATTTTTAATTCTTAACCGCAAGGGTCGCGGAAGTCGCTTAATCAAGTGTTATCTATGTCTTTTCGTTTGTCTACGGTACAAGTGTATTCATTTGGAAGCCGTCAGTGATTTGACTAAAGATGCGTTCCTTATGACCCTTAGACGTTTCATTTCCCGCAGAGGCAAGCCAACGGAAATCTTTTGTGATAACGGGCGCAACTTTGTAGCGGCCGCCAAGGACATAGGCAATTTTATTAAACAAAATAATGAACCAATATGTGATTTTGCAAGTCAACAAGGCATAACTTTTAAATTCATACCTGCATACGCTCCTCATTTCGGTGGGATCTGGGAATCTGGTGTTAAGTCTGCTAAGCACCACTTAAAACGTGTTATGGGAAATAGCAATTTAACTTTTGAAGAGATTTCCACTTTATTCGCACAAGTGGAGGCAATTCTTAATAGCCGTCCCTTGTGTCCTATGTCCACCTGTCCTAATGACCTTCTCTCCCTATCCCCAGGACACTTCATCATAGGCAGACCGCTGAATGCACTGCCCACGCCATTGCTCGAAGATCACGACAATCAGGCAACATTTTTGGCGCAGATGGAGCAAGGAGTATCTGGCTGAGCTTCAGCAAAGAACGAAATGGCGCAGGAATACTGCCTCGCTTAATGTCGGAGATCTAGTACTGATAGCTGAAGACAATGCGCCGCCCTTGACCTGGCGCATGGGACGCGTCATCCGTCTTCTACCTGGACCAGATGGGGTATCGAGAGTAGCTGATGTCAACACTGTTCGAGGCAGCGTGCGACGTGCATTGACTCGTCTTTGTCCACTACCTACGGCTGAAGATCTCAAATGTTGAAAGGGTGCTTTCAACGGCGGGAGGATGTTCCGGCGCACCACTCCTTAGGCATATTAATAGCAATATCACCAACAAGTAGTTTTGTCTAAGTAATGTCATCAGCAATTTTGTAATGTTAACAGTGCTTTGCTTCGTCTCGGTCATTCCGAATCTGACCTCTGCCCTGTATAGACTAATTTTCTAATTATATTTACATCAAGAAATTCGGGCTTTTATTTTAATGGCTCCAATCTGTATACCTAAATATACACATGTATTCAGTTTTAGAGAAAAAATAAACTTGATGAAGACTTACTTACTGGCAAAGAAAGAAAAAAAGAGGAAAAGAAACAGTTACAATAGATTTAAAAAACAACAACTTAATTAGGTTCTTTGTTGTGGCACAATTGTGCCATAACATTTTGCCTTGCCAATGTTGATTTATCAACAAGATCAGGCTATTCCCACCGCTAGGCACAGCCCTCACCTCAACCAGGTTGCGCAAGCCATACTCCAACACGCGGGCTCAGTGTGGATTGTTATAGAGGTGTAAGGGATGAAGATGACTGGCAGATGTTATCAAGTCGCCTGAAGGCCTCACACTAGGCTTAACAAGCCCAATTACTCTGGCCGCCAATTAGGCACTTGCCCGCTAAACACATGGCAAACGAATGGTCCGCCGACGGCACATTGAGCACGGTGATGGTCGATTGAGTAAGGCTTGCGGATAATTAATTAGTCGCTTGGACATTGGTTACTTTTGTGTTTTATTTATTTATTTTCTTTGAATAACAGTACAGTATCAATTAGTTAATAAAAAACAGAAAAGGATAGCTAAAAAAGCAGTTATAGAGAAAAAATACACTTGATGAAGACCCACTTACTGACAGAGAAAGACAACGACTTAATTACGCCATAACATTTTGCCTTGTCAATGTTGATTTATTAACAAGATCAGCCTATTCCCACTGCTGGGCACAGGCCTCACCTCAACTATGAGATTGCGCAAGCCATACTCCAACACGCGGGCTCAGTGTGCATTGTTATAGAGGTGTTAAGGTTAAAGATTACTGGCAGATGTTATCAAGCCACCTGAAGGCCTCACACTAGGCTTAACGAACCCAATTACTCTGGCCGCCAATTAGGCACTTGCCCGCTAAACACATGGCAAACGAATGGTCCGCCGACGGCACATTGAGCACGGGATGGTCGATTGAGTCAGGCTTGCGGATAATTAATTAGTCGCTTGGACATTGGTTATTTTTGTGTTTTATTTATTTATTTTCTTTGGAAAACAATACAGTATTAATTAGTAAATAAAAAACAGAATAGGATAGCTAATTACCATTAACATGTTTTCAGTTATAGAGAAAAAAATACTTACTTACTGACAAAGACAGAAAGGAAGAGAAAAAAAAAATTAAAATTGATCTTAAAAACAACAATTTAATTACGCCATAACATTTTGCCATGTTGATTTGTTAACAAGATCAGCCTATTCCCACTGCTGGGCACAGACCTCACCTCAACTATGAGGTGGCACGAGCCATACTCCAACACGTGGGCTCAGTGTGCATTGTTATAGAGGTGTAAGGGATAAATATTTATGGCAGATGTTATCAAGCCGCCTGAAGGCCTCACACTAGGCTTAACAAACCCAATTACTCTGGCCGCCAATTAGGCACTTGCCCGCTAAACACATGGCAAACGAATGGTCCGCCGACGGCACATTGAGCACGGTGATGGTCGATTGAGTAAGGCTTGCGGATAATTAATTAGTCGCTTGCCGACATTGGACATTGGTTATTTTTGTGTTTTATTATTTATTTTCTTTGGAAAACAATACAGTATTATTTAGTTAATAAAAAACAGAATAGGATGGCTAATTACCATTTACATATTTTAAGTAATAGAGAAAAAAATATTTACTTACTGATAAAAGAAAAAAAAAGAAAAAACAATTAAAAAAGATCTAAAAAACAAAAACACAATTGCGCCATAACAATTTCGGTGGTGGTGGTCACCCATCCCACACCTGGACCCAGCTAGCTTTACTTTACAACGCGAGCGTTGACAATTGGGTCACCTTTGATGATTCTGAGTGAGCAAAAACAAAGAAACCCAAAAAAACGCATTTTTTTCCCGATTTTTAATATTTGAGCACTAAACACAATCACATTGCCCACCAAAACAAATGTGATTTGTTTTGGTGGGCAAGTTCTATGAAACCTGGATATGTTCATCAGATTTATGATGCGAACGGCTAAGGAGTGGAACTCGCTTCCTGTGCATGTGTTTCCGGAAAAATATAACTCGGGACTCTTCAAGAAAGGGGTGAATAGGCACTTGCTAGGCAGACATGTACCACCATCGACCATATCATCACTTTCCATCAGGTGAGATTGTGGTCAAATGACTGCCTAGTTCCAATAAAAAAAAAGATGGTCTACATATGCTTTCAGCTCGAAAAGAAGAAAGAAAAACCATATCCAAACTCCTATAGAAACATAAATAAAACAGAACAAACTCAACACCATTTACATGTTATTTTTATTTTGGCACATATAACGAAACAGGAGTAAGTACCTTAGTATATTTTATCCGATTGTATCTAGACTGGAAGATCGAACTCAATAAAACGGACGTCTGTCACACCGTATCACACGGCTGCATAAATTATTTTGAAAGTGCAATACATTATTTTAGCGTATTTCATGACTTCAAAATTTTGCAAGCGTAGCATGAGCTTGGTCATGTTCAATAATGAAACGTTTTTCGGGACGGGATAGATCCCTCGAATTTGGACGGGTAGTCATTTAGGAATTTCCGCTCTTCAAAGGAAAAAGGAGTGACATCTATCATGATCAGTGATGTGAAAACATTGGGGATTAAATTCAAACATTGTATTAAATTACACTTCGCTGCTTTTTTCATCCTCACTATTGTTTGACAGGTTTAAAATAACTTTCAGTATCAGAGCTAAGAGAGAGGGAGAGTTTTTTTTTTATTACAACTCAACGGATTTTACAATATTGTATTGCAAACTCAAAACATCTTTCAATTTGACGCTGAAATTACCTCGTCGGCCTGATAACTTTCATCTCATCATCATCATTAACAGCCGCAAGAAGTCCCCTGCTGAATATAGGCCTCCCCCATTGATTTCCAGAGCGCCCGGTTGCGTGCGGCCTGCATCCACCGGCATCCCGCGATTTTTAAACTTTCATCCACATCCTTTCATCCATCCAAGTTTTCAACAGGATAAACAATAAAGGATGTTATGTAAGTAACTTCAGGAAATAGTACTACAGAATTACAAATTATCTGCGTCTAAATTTAATAGGTACTTAATAGAAAGAGAAACACCACTTTCTTCATCTCTTGTATCGAAATAGTAAAATACATCAGCCCACCTTCTAGACATATTGACTGTTACAAGCAATCGCAGTATTACCTTTCTTGCAGTTTTAAAATCAAAAAAGGGGCTGTAAAAATAAGAAAATAAGGTCCTTTGATTCGCTTCGGTGGGCGAGACGGCCGCGATCACGACCTCCCTCATGAAATGGGGCGCGAGCACTTAGACGCGTGTTTATCTTCGCGGATAGCTCTTGCCATTGCGCACCACTTTTGTTTGGCTTCGCGAGTCGGTTACAGTGAGGGCGCTACTTTCGCAGCCGAGTGTTCTCGAGGCATTTTAGCGCTTAGTTACTTAGTCAAGTACTTATTTCACCCTCTTAGCTGTAATTTAGTGATAAAGTCATCGGGTATGATGTTTTAAATGTTTTTGCTAATTCGGTAAAGTTTTGTTGCAGAAACGAGCTTTTTGAGTCTACGGGATGTCTGGCATATTGGTTGTTTGATGGTTTTGAGTGACTCGTTCACTCCAATGACATTAATTTAACCGCACTCATTGAGATAAAGCACATAACACAAGCTCTGCTTTGTAATGAGGTCAGGCGGTGTGAAGGGGCACAGATTTTTCAAAATATAAAATTGATATAACCAAGCCGTAACCGTCTGCGACTAAACAGTCATTAAGCACAAGCAACGCCTGAAGTAATTGCTCTGAGGAGATCTCCAAACAATATAATCTCCAAGTACGCACCTACCAAATCTTAAGAACGGTCGTTATATTTAATTCAGTCCCGGAATTATAATCAGTAATAGCAGAATACCGACAAATAAGAGTTTATTGTTGCCATATCACAAAGGATTCCATTTACATTTCGTGTCGACACTGTTCCAAAGCTTTATGTACACGAAGTGAGGGCAAGATCGGAAAATGTTTTCAGCTGGTATTCCAATTTTCGCTCCGCTGCGATTCGTGAGGGCATAATTTCAGTTGTTTACTCCACTGTGGGGAAGTAAATACCTATTGTGATTGTTTTGGTCGTTTTGGAAGATTTTGGCGCGAAATAAATGTTTCAAAAAACATCGTGAAAGTAGTATTGAAAGTAGCCTTTGAACATGACGAATTTGTAAAAAAAACTTTAGACAACCATGGCAGTAGTTTCTAATAGAAAATAGGGTGTGTGCTACATTTCAATTTCTTTTTTTTCGGAACGGAAAATTTATTAGAATATAAAGATAGAAAAACCAGAATTAAAAAAAATAGGTTTCGGTCTTCATAAAATACCTACCGATCGACTAAGTTAAATTCCTCTCATCAGCTATGGTATTCCGGTTGGCGCCAAAACTCACTTCGCTCGTGGTGAGTTATCTTTAAAATTCAATTTCTTCTGTGTAGTCGTTTGAGAGAAAAGATTTAAGCCAAATAACATTTTTTGATTATTTAGAAAAAATACTAATTCAAAGTAAAGCGTATGAATGATTGAAGTAAGTGTGAAGCACCGAGATGTGAAGTGATGTAGTCGGAATGCCACTGCAGTTCCGTCAAAAGGATGGCTCAATGGCAATGCATTTTCCGGGAATCATCCGTGATCTGGTACGGCCGTTAAGCAGTTGCTGCCGGCTGACGTCACATCAGTTCACACTAAGCCTGCATGTTATACGGCTCGTACACTCAGCAACGAAATGACGTGTGCGTACAAAGTGGTCTAATGTGTCTGATGGATTTAAGGAATCAACCTCACTACTAAACCTTAAAGATAGAATTTCACTTATTTTAGATTTTAGTGACCCTTTTAACGAGATAAACTCTTGTCATTGTGGTTTTGCAAACCGCGGTTGTCAAACCGTCAATACCTTTTTGACCCCTCTGTTATATCTCTCAACGGCATCGTTGTACCGTGAGGTACCGCAGTTTCAACGTTTTGTCTAATTGTGTAGGAGCCCATAGCACACATTATTTTAATGCTGACTTCACACCTTTAAACCACACTCATAGTTGAAGTGCGGTTTGAGCCCAGCAAAGAAACGCATAAAACACAAAAAAAAATAACTGCTTATATAAAAGTCATCACAACCCCGTTGACCGCACAAAATTATCGCTCCATTCAGATATTTTATTGACCAACCAATAGTCACCCAAAACGTCTGTTAAAATACAGTAAGATTATCGCAAAAACTTTAAGTAATTTCTCAAACCAAAGAAACAAAAGCTGTTGGGTACATAAATTCGGCTTTCTTCGGGCAAGTTGTAAGGAACGGGCGAAGTCGCGTTCGCGTCGCAACTCGACCGATAAATTAGGCATTTCGCGGCTGGTGCGGTCAGCGGTCGGATCTTACGAGAGAGGTCAATTCTCAACTTAATTTGTCTGTCGTGGAGCAGGACTGGACGGTGATGTCCTGCTAGACGAGGCTGGGAAATGCTTCGAGCGCATTATAGCCATCCGCCTAGTCCGGCACCTGCGGGAAACTGGGCCAGACCTGTCCCCGGTCCAATTTGGCTTTAGAGCAGGGCACTCTACTATAGATGCCCTGGCTCTACTAAAAAGGGAGACGCAAGCCGCCTCAGAGCGAGGGGAAAAATCGTTGGCGGTTAGCTTAGACATCGCCAACGCCTTCAACAGCCTGCCGTTCTGTGTGATAAGGCAGGCACTGCATTACTTCAGGGTGCCCCTTTATATCGCCAGGCTGTTGGAGGACTACCTCCGCGATAGGGAGGTTTTGTACGAGGGCGCAGACGGGGTGCTCATCCGTCGGCCAATGAGGTGTGGGGTTCCTCAGGGATCCGTCCTCGGGCCCCTCCTATGGAACCTAGGCTACGACTGGGTTCTCCGCGGCACGCTTCTACCGAGGGTGCGCGTCCTTTGCTACGCGGATGATACCCTAGTCGTAGCTAGAGGGACCTCCTACCCGGAGGTGAAGAGGCTGGCGGAAGTTGCGGCCAGTCTTGTGGTTGGCCGGATTCAGGCCTTGGGCCTCAAAGTGGCGCTCGGTAAGACCGAAGCCCTCCTTTTTCACGGGCCTCGGCAGGGACCTCCCCCCGGTGCGACCATAACCCTGGAGGGCGCGACGGTGCAGATTAAGGCTCAGATGAAGTATCTGGGCCTACACCTGGATGGGCGGTGGCGATTCGAGCAGCACTTCTCTCGTCTCGTTCCGCGCCTCATTCGCTCCGCGGGGGCTCTCGGCCGTCTGCTCCCAAATGAGCGCGGCCCGGACCAGACATGCCGGCGTCTCTACGCCGGCATAATCAAAAGTATGGCGCTTTACGGTGCGCCAATCTGGGAGGACGCTCTCAACGCTCACAATAGAACCCTCTTGCGGCGCCCGCAGAGGGTGATAGCGGTGAGAGCGATCCGGGGGTACCGCACCATCTCAACGGGGGCTGCCTGTGTCCTGGCAGGAATGCCCCCCTGGGAGATGGAGGCTGGAGTGCTCGCTGCTGTCTATAGCTACAGGACAGCAGCAAGAGCAAGAGGAGAGCGCCCTTGTTTTGAGGAAGTAGAAGGTGCTCGGCGTCGGGCGCATGCAACGCTTCTGGGGCGATGGGCTGAGGACCTGGCCACTGCGCAATATGGCCTATGGACCATAGAAGCAATAAGGCCGGTCCTCCAGCTGTGGGTCGGGCGGAAAAGACGGCCGCTAACCTATCGGATGGTGCAGGTACTTTCCGGGTATGGTTGCTTCGGAAAGTACCTGCACCAAATAGCTCGGAGGGAGCTGACTCCGGAGTGCTCGGAGTGTGGCGCGGACGAGGACACCGCGTTGCACACTCTTCAGGAGTGCCCAGCCTGGGTGAACCAACGCCGCACCTTGGCCGACATAGTTGGCCGAGATCTTTCGCTGCAGAACATCATCCGGGCGATGCTCGGCAGCGAAGCGGCGTGGGAGGGTATGGTGTCCTTCTGCGAGGAAGTGATGACGCGGAAGGAGATCGCGGAGAGGGCCCGTGAGGACGACCCTCTTGCGGCGCCTCTCCGACGCAGACGGCGGGGAGCAAGAAGACGGCAATTTGCCCGCCTTCCTCCTGCTCCCTAAAAGTAACACCCGGGGTGTAGGCTGGGGGGCCTACATCCCATTGCACGGGGTTCCCGTCTAGGGGTGTCCCAGTATACCGGGATACCCCCGTAGCATGAGGAGGCCCGGCGCAAAGGCTGGGCCGACCGCTGGGTCGATGTGGCAATCTTCCCGCGCCATGTCGTCCCGTAAAGCGAAGAGGTATACCGGGGTATTTTTAGTGGGTATACCCGCCGCTTACGGTGGGAAGTCCCACACTCCCCCGCCGTTCTCCTACCCCCCAGAACGGTGGGATAGTCCATTAAGGATTTTTTCCCCGACAAAAAAAAAAAAAAAAAAAAGGACTGGACGGTGAAACAATTAACTAGAATGAAGTAACGTGACTCTATTTTTTTTCGACAAAACCTGCTGTTCTAGGTGTTTCTTTACTAGTTTGGGAAAGGAAAATTATAGTTTGGTAGGAAAAACTTCACTTGATTTCACAAAGGGGAATTTGAAATTGTATTACATGCACTTTGGGTATTAATAATTTCAAGGAAATCACTGGATGAATATGGAGGATTTTTTGGAATTGACGAAAAGAGGTACATAAATTCTGCTTTCTTTGGGCAAGTTGTAAGGAACGGGCGAAGTCGCGCGCTCGCGTCGCAACTCAACCGATAAATTAGGCATTTCGCGGCTGGTGCGGTCAGCGGTCGGATCTTACGGGAGAGGTCAATTCTCAACTTCATTTGTCTGTCGTGGAACAGGACTGGACGGTGAAACAATTAACTAGAATGAAATTACGAGACTATTTTTCTAGAGGAAACCTGCCGTTCTAGGTGTTTCTTTACTAATTTGGGAAAGGAAAATTATAGTTTGTTAGGAAAAGCTTCACTTAATTCCACGAAGGGGAATTTGAACTTTGGATAATAATAATTTCAAGGAAATCACTGGATAAATATGGAGGATTTTTTGGAATTGACGAAAAGAGGTACATAAATTCGGCTTTCTTCGGGCAAGTTGTAAGGAACGGGCGAAGTCGCGCGCTCGCGTCGCAAGTCGACCGATAAATTAGGCATTTCGCGGCTGGTGCGGTCAGCGGTCGGATCTTACGCGAGAGGTCAATTCTCAACTTAATTTGTCTGTCGTGGAGCAGGACTGGACGGTGAAACAATTAACTAGAATTAAGTCACGTGACCTTAATTTTTTTAGACGAAACCTGCCGTTCTAGGTGTTTTTTTACTAGTTTGGGAAAGGAAATTTATAGTTTCTTAGAAAAAACTTCATTTAATTCCACGAAGGGGAATTTGGACTTTAGGTGATAATAATTTCAAGGAAATCACTGGATAAAGGAGGATTTTTTGGAATTGACGAAAAGAGGTACATAAATTCTGCTTTCTTTGGGCAAGTTGTAAGGAACGGGCGAAGTCGCGCTCTCGCGTCGCAACTCGACCGATAAATTAGGCATTTCGCGGCTGGTGCGGTCAGCGGTCGGATCTTACGAGAGAGGTCAATTCTCAACTTAATTTGTCTGTCGTGGAGCAGGACTGGACGGTGAAACAATTAAGTAGAAGAAAGTAACGTGACTCTATTTTTTTTCGACAAATCCTGCCGTTCTAGGTGTTTCTTTGTAGTTTGGGAAAGGAAAATTATAGTTTGTTAGGAAAAGCTTCACTTAATTCCACGAAGGGGATTTTTTAAATTATATTACTTGCGCTTTGGGTAATAATAATTTCAAGGAAATCACTGGATAAATATAGAGGATTTTTTGGGATTGACGAAAAGAGAACAGATTTTTCAGCCAATCACCGTACTCCATTTGTCGCCGTACACTCCTCGTTAAGCCCCTAAGGTGCCGAAGCCTTACTACGGGGTCTTATTCTGGGAACAATCAACATCCAACATTTATCCGCCTGTAATCACTACGTTCCAGGTGCTGGGCTCAGGGTTTCTTCGTGCAGGGCTGACAGTATGCGTGATTTGCTAAATTAATGTGACCAAATTATAATCTCACTTAATTTTAAATGAAAACCCAAGAAAAAGAGACTTTATTTCGCTTAGGTATGAGTAATTTACTGACAAAATTAAGGCATTAAAAGAAAATATTGACTACTTCCAAAATAGTAACTCAGTAAGACTCTCGACCATTGAAGATGAAAAACATTCTAAAAGAGCAAAAAAAACACGAACAATACTTTAGTATTAAAACATCAACGATATTTGAAGTGTATTTTACATTAATACGTAAACGTACGTAATAATATCTATTGCATTTGATTTCTTCCATCGTTTCATTGAAAAAAAACAGTCTTAAATCAAAAAGCAGAAAGCTATTAAAAACACAAAACTAAAAACATAAATTACAGAATATGTTTTATGAATAAAAAGTGTGTTGCGGTAAGCAACCCTACCGTGCTTATTCCCTACACGCAACACACAATTCTAACGGAAAATACATTTCAATTCTTTATTGAATCCCCCGTCCCGGCTCCCATAACTTAACTCTCCAGAGTTCCACCCATTCGTAACGACCGTATCGTCGGACAAACTTGCTTTTATTAAGAGGAATGCGAACTTGTGGATTTAGTTCAGTGACGGGTTGAATCGGTTAGAAACCTAAAAACCGGATTCCGAGCTGAAATGCCAAAATCAGAAACAAGTTTCACCCGTTTGCAATCGGTTGGCGGTATGATGAACGAATGAATCTTACGAAACTGATGGGCAACTCCACGTAATCAATCAAAACGATAAGCGATTTTCCAATAAGAGTAAAATTGATATGTATTTACCGAAAGTATAAAATGATTGGTAGTCTTTACCCTGTCCAGAAATGGAATTGAAGTATGTTCGCGTTAAGAATGCAGTATTTTTTTAATTCAAACCGTTACATGGAGAAATACTCAGGTACAAAACCGTTGCGTTTGAAAGAATGCGTTCAACTGGGCACTGTGAACTTGGCTTATTAATTAGGAACGATTTGATTGGTTAGGGGGCGTGCTAGGTCGAAAGACAAGAATGAAATCACTGTATTCCTAACGCGAACGGACTATAAGTAAATATCATCTCTCATGTATATTCTGTCCTTGGATAGGAGCAAAATCGGTTGAGTAAGATGAAAACAGTCACAACTCTATTAGAAAACTGGTTTGAAAAGTCGAATCGTTACATCACCAATTTAGTAACTTAAGTGTGCGTCTCTAAGAAATCTAATTGGAAAGAAAGTTAAAACCTAAAGTTGTTAAAAATAAAGTTGACTGGTAGAGAAAGCATTTTTGGCATAAAGTTATGTTTTGTACCATTCAATATTGTGTAATAAAGAACAAATAAATAAACCTATCACCACAACGTTTGTACCTTTTAGCGATGCCAATGTGTCTTGCAGCTTGAAAATACCCAGTTCGAGGAGAGACCAACCTTCCGACCCCGGTGGTAGAGTCACATTATGTACATGTATTTTAAGTTTATTAAGTGGTTAAAATTAAGATTCTTAACGATTCGAAAGTACTGTTTATTGGTCTACTTGAATAAAGAAATATTGAATTTGAATTTGAATTTGACCTTCTCTCCTTGCGCGTTTGCTTGCTGTAACAACGGGTTTTGCTCTACTTAACTATTTGATGCAGACGTGGGCTCATACTATAAAGCCATTGAAATGATATCATAAGGTTCAGTTCCTGAAATGTATCCTTCCCAGGACACTAAAGTCGTGGAGTCTCCTTGCCGAAGCTTACCCGATTTCACCCGAGCTCCAAAATAGTTTGGTAGGGTTTGAAAAGGTTCTTAAAACGTCGACAGCGCGCGTTGGATTGTGATGTAAACGTGAGCGTAAACTTGAGCTTTTCCTGGAGCGTTTCGGTGTAATGTAACGTTATTACGAATAGTACGATACAGGCAGAAGCTCAGTTAACCCAAGATTTCCATATTAAATCATCAAAAGACTGTAAGAAAACATCGAGAGTCGTGTGCGAAGAGCGGGTCTAGTAAATTTAAAAATGTTCGATGTTCTGATACATGTGAATGCTCCAGACCCTACTCATCTTTATACTTGTCTATGGGCAGCGGTAATTGCTTACCAGTCGGCAGTCCACATTGCTTGTTTTGTGTAAAAAATGATGTTATTTACATTGGTAAGCTAAAAGAAGTAAGTCACTAACAAAAATCAAATTTTCAGTTTAAGTGACGTTAATGATTTAATCGAATTTTACATGATTAGATATGCAACCCAGAAGGTTGACAAATAATTTTCTGTATATATTATGCTACCCGAACATGAACACCGCCGAAGACAAAAGCAGATGGAGGCAGATCGTCCACGAAAAAGTGATGCAGAGGGTGGTCACGACCCTCAGCACTGAGGAGGACGACGCAAGGAGGGAGAAATGTTAACTTACAAATCTTAATTGAAAAAAAGTAACAACTGATGGTTGAAGTTTGGGGAAGAACAAATCTTGACTTTCAAATATTTAATGATCTGCCAAAAATAGAATACAACATCAACAAATACATAAGCTCATTTGTATGTATTCATAAAAGCAAAAGATATAAGCGGGTAGTCCTATTTGAAACCCGTAAAAGGATTATGCAAAGTAACTACATATCCAAAATCCGGTCTAAAAGCACTTACAGATGATATAAAATGCAGCACGCGCTGGTCAGCGGGGGAAAATCACTAGAGGCTTGCAATTTTTATTCCGTTCCTATCAGTTTTATTAAGCTAAAGTAAGTATTTTTATGACTTGCACCATCGTCACTGCCATTTTATACGTCGTGTTTCTCTGCCGCGACGTTAAGCCATAAGACCGCCTAAATTGTGTCTGAAAAGGCATGCCTGATGTCGGTGCCTTTTTTCCGCTGTAACGGCGACCAAAGAGTGGGTGCACCAGCGAAAAAATTCACCACTTTTGCATAAATCTGACATTATTTTGTGTCTAGCTAAATATAAATCACTTAAAAATTAACAAAATCTGAACTGACATGAATTCAAGTTACCTATTAAGTAACTTTTTTTCTACAGCCAAGTTTGCTGGCTAGTTTAGCATACTGGGACTGTGAGCTGAAGAGCTGCTTTTCAGTGAGAGCCTTAAAATACTAGGAACACGTTGAACTACGAGTATGTCCACTAAATACTGTCTCTCGGGAAATTTAGTACCTAATATTTTTAAATTATGGAAACATCTTGACTCTGATACTTTACCAATGTCCTGTACCAAGGGGTCTTTCAAGAGCGGTTGGAGAATTTCTTGCGAGATCAACAACCCTCGTGATTTGTACGTATTTAGTTGCATAAACTAGATAATATTCTCCGTTAATTAATAACGCAGCACGTGTATATCCGTGGTTAAGCAAACTAACTAAGCGGTACAGTTATGAACAGAAGTGCTGCACTGGTCGTTTGAAGAAGTAACGCGTGTAGGGCGCACGAGGCAATCGCGCCGGACACGGCAAACACGCCGCTGATTACGAACCGAAGTACCGTCGGCACAGAAGGAGAGAAAATATTATTTTGAAGGAATTTTAACTTAGTCGGTGGAAAGCTCAGTGGTAACCGCGGATTGGCAAAGTAAGTAGATGGGTGACCCCGACTGAAATTTAGTGATGTATTTCTGCTTCGGAAGGCACGTTAAGGAGTTGGTCCCCGATTGACGCCACTAGATGTCAGTGGTTAAGCCTAGGCGGTTTCTTAACACATTAGTATGGCTCATCCCACCACATAGGTGAAGACAGGTCGTTGTCCAGCAATAGGAAGTATAATAAGGTTTTTAACTCTGTACCAATTCTACACTTACTACTTACTTGTACTTACTGTTACTGGTACTTGGTGCTCCAAGTGAGTAGATTTGTAGTAGGTTTGTTATTTGAACGTCATCATCAGTTAAAACGTCTCCTATTTGATTTCCCAAAAGGGCTAGAAGTCGCTGGTTTGACCGATTTCTTTTTCCATGTGACGAAGGTGACAATTATGTCAAGTAACCCTTGTTACGGTCAAGATCCAGTCGAAAGCCATGCTGGCCTATAGGTCTTATGATCAAGTATGACCCTGTGAGTGGAGCCAGAACGCCTTTTGACCTTGGGAAAAACAAGCAGAAGTGGCTGAATAATATTTTTGTTTATCATCATCAGCCTTAAGACGTTTACTACTGAACATTAGGCCTCCCACATAGATTTCCAGAGCGGCCGGTTGTAGGCGGCCTGCATCCACCAAAACCCTGCGATCTTTATGATCATCCATCCACCTTGCGGGTCGGCAATTTTTTTGTTATTTATCAACAAAAATATTATTTCACTTTGTGTGCTATCTGTACTTACTAACGAACTGATTGCTAAACGACGAAATGCAAGCTTTCATTAATGTGCGATGAAAAAATTATAAAACGACTTTCCTTAATAACGTGTTTTTAGTAAAAGTCAATTTATTCTAATTGATTCAGTGCTTAAAATGCGTTATATACTTACTCGTGTTGTTGTATACACACAGTATTTTATTTGATTACTATTATTCAGACTAGCCATGATTTATGTTTTAAGCCGATATCCATAGCAAATAATTAAATACATTTATTATTAAAATAGGCACGTTAAGCAGTTGGTGCCGGTTAACATCGCTAAATGTCAGACGTTAACCCTAGTCCAAGGCCTCAGGGCGGCTTGATAACATCCGACATTAAGGCTGCTCACTAATCTTAGTCCCCTCCAACAATCCACACTGAGCCCGCGTGTTGGAGTATGGCCCAATCAAAGATAATGTGATCCTAATGCCTACAACCAACCGGCCGCTCTGGAAATCTATGGGGGAGGCCTCTATGTTCAGCAGTGGACGTCTTGTGGCTGACGATGATGATAATGATGAATGTGATCCTAAAGCCAAAGAAAAAAACAAACCACACCACAAACACAATCAAACAACAAACCAATTACATATAAATTTTTCAGAAAACAGGGTGTTACAACGTTAACATTGTGGCCATATTTCTATGTGCTTAAATTATGTTTCCTTTATTACCTCTTCTTTTTTTTCAGCGCCTGAATTGGTTTGTTGTTTGATTGTGTTTGTGATGTGGTTTGTTTTTTTTCTTCAATTTAATAAAACACATCACTTATAATTCCATTAAAATGGACATCGCAAAAGATGTATTTTTGACAGAGACTGAATATTAGAGATCGTAAAAAGCCCCTGCCAATAAAATTATCGTTATTTCCAACAAACAATTTAACAAATAGTTGAAGTGCACAAAGTAACTTACAGTAAAACAACACCATTCATTACCATAAGGTCGTAAACCATATCCAGTAAAAGGAATCAAAGAACAGCGCGCAGAAGAACTATTAATAATTTTTCTAGGACCAAAAAAGTGTGGGAATGAGTCTACCATACCAGTCTACCTCACTGAAAATAATCCAGTATTCGCTCCACTCCATACGGATCAAAAACAATGTCAGAACTTACTGGAATGATTGTGTGTGATAAACACTCGTTTCTGACTCCCCGTTTTGGGATATAGTCATTAGCGTAATGATTTATTTGGCTTGAAGCAATGACATTATAATAAGAGAGGCGTAGATAGGTTACTTGTGCTAAAAAAGTAGCACCCGAAATCAGAATTTCGGACACCTGATCAAAGTATGACAGTTTGAGACGACACTGCGCAAGATGTATCTGTCTCGTTTACGCTCTAGTAAAAAATCATACCATCTTGTACACACCGTCAAATTATAGGTACGTACGCCAGGAGTCCATTTTCGACTTCGCATCAGTACTGACATAACGTGTCTATTAAATATCATTGGCTTGAAGAGTATAAATGTAAACTTCTGGGTAAACTACAGAAAAAATATTACTAATCCGATGCTTCTGTATATTCTTATTCACATCAGACACAAATCATCTCCGCGACACGGCAATGCCGAACACAAACATTAATTGGCAGATCTCCAACGCAATGAATTCGCATTTAACCGTATGTATCGCCATATTGATTCGTCCAAATAATTAACGCCTGAAAGTTCGCTCGAATCCACCGGTCATTTGCGTAAATGATCGTTTAAAATGGGATCCCTTTGATTGGCACAATGTGTTTTGTCCTAAAATGGATTGGCATAATGAAATTGGCATAATTTATTTAGCATAATATTAATTTGGCCGAATTTGCGTTTAGCATAATATGTACTGTGGCATAATTATTATTTAGCATAATGCATTTTTTTTTGGCACAATTTTTTAGGCATAATGGAAAGTCGCATAACAGTATTTTATCATAATAGGTGATTATATAGAGTAAAAGTAGGTTTAGGTGCGGTGGGGTGGACCTTGGGCCACCCGTAAGCTGCTTTTTAATTACCTTTTAGATATTATCTCATGTTGCTGGTGTTGCAAAACTCCATTATGCCTTTTTAAATTTATGGTTAATTATTTTATGCTTAATCATGTTTATGCTTATTACATTCATGCTAAAAATGTTATGCTAAAAACTGTTATGCTTATTAGTATTATGCGAAATTATCATTAGTAGTAATTCAATTATGATAACTTATCTTATGCTTCTTGACAGTGAACCATGTATCGCCATATTGATTCGTCCAAATAATTAACGGGGGAAAGTTCGCTCGAATCCGCCGGTCATTTGCGTAAATGATCATTTAAAATTTGCTCGTTTTTCGTCGAGTCATCACAAAATCATTAGTATCATCCGATGGAGGGATGAAATCTTTTGTTGTCCATTTTGTCAAAGTCGAATGAAAGACTGCGGGATCGATCATGCAGAAGTACACTGACAAGCATAAAAAATACTTATAATGAATTAATAAGGTGTAAATTTGCTTATAACTAACTTTATACTTGATACCAATGATACCTATTTTAATAAAAATAGGTAGATAGGCTACTTGTGCTAAAAAAAAGTATAACAATTTTCTCCCATAACTTTTTTCATTGATGCTTCGCTGGTAGATTGGTCGTTGCGTATAAATACACTGTCCATTACAAAAAAAGAGTTATTCAATTAGAGCCACTAGTTTCAGAGACCAGTGCGTTGAAACAAACAAAATCTTCAGCTTTAAATTCCTCGTATTGTGGTAGTAGAAATAATGTACTTTGTTATTCGACTAACATGACACTAGTTTTATTAGCGAGGCTACATTTTCTTAAAATGCCATAAGGTCATACAGACCGGGAACCATTATGACTGAAATGGTCATGTTTAACAAATTATTTTAATAGTTTATTGCACTAACACTGTGTACTGCTAAACTATCATGAACAAACAGATTACCTTATTTACTGAAAATTGCAAAGTTTTCATTAAAAGTTTCAACAATTGATTACATTAGATTAAGATTTATTCATCTCACAATATAACATTACAATGTGGCAATATAATTGTATATTGTCAAATTACTATTGCGATCGTCAGAACTATATAAGAGAGTAAAAACAATTTCATTGATCTATCATGCTTGCTGTTTGAGTACCACTCGCAACAGCAAAAACTCACTTGTTCTCTTTCTACAGTATTGAAAATACAAGGGAAAGTTTATGACATGTAGAAACTAAATTGACACTTTGCTCTTGACTAGCCTTAACGTTCACGAGCAAGACCATAGACAGACACGTTCAGAAATGGCAAATGAAAATATCTTCGCATCTGGATTCGAAGCCATTAGCGTAAGTGCCATCGAGCAGAACCCATCGATTCCAATAAGCGCTTACGTTCAAGCACAATGGACACGAGACTCGCAAATTAATTTCTGTAAACGTATTGCTTCATCCAAGTTTTAGAAGCTGATCTTTTGTATAGGAAATAGAGCTCAGTAGGTGGCCCGTCAGAGCTATATTTCGAACGCATTGTTTTTAAAGACAGGAAAATATAAAAAGTAGCGCTTAGTTTACGATTCAAAACGTTAGCGGTTCATGCTAACTCTATTAATTATATTTCATGTTTTTTTTTAATCTGTCGTAAAACATTATTTTAATGTTTAAAACTAGGTAGTCGCATATACTTAGAAACACATCAACAGATAGGAAAAACAACTGCTCCACTGTGTTCATGGTTATAAATGCTTATTAACTTAGAAAACTGAAAATTCGAAGTATTTTTGCATGTATATATTCCAAATATGTATTTACTTAATTAAAACCATTACAACAAGCTGTCGACTTGTCGAGTGCCTTGAAATCGTAACAAAAGGCGTCCATCCCAGCCTGCACGGTTATTACGCTTCGTTACATAGCAAGGAACGTCTAAATGTAACAATAGCAGTCATTGGATTGAAAACAAACCAATTATAGTCGTTCGCGGGGAGCCGAGTGCCCTCGACGTGACGGAGTACCTGCAAATGAAGACAGATTGCAACTGCGAAGAAGCAAAGAAGCAATAGAGAACAAAAGGACATTTGAGAGGTCCCGAGGATACCATAACAATCAAACGTTGCTTCATTCGAGTACTTGAACAATACCTCTATACTCAGTTGACAAATTGGACTCTTATCAACGTAAACAAATGAAAATCCGAACGCTTCAACAAGGTCCCGATTCGCCAGCATATATTTATGGGGTAGTGAATGAGGTATTGTGCTGAGTTTGGGGTCAGGTGGTTTTCATGTAAGATGCTCCAGGTTAATAATACTGAAGAGTATTTAGAAAATTCAGGTTTTATTTTTCGGTCACAGGATCACTGGTTATAATTCCACACAACGCCATCTAGACCCGAATCAAGCAATTAAATGCTTGTGCTATTGGAAACTGGATAACGGATAATTATACTTCGATCCTTTTTCTTGTGAATACATACTCTATATACATAAGAAACTACCAGACCAGTGAAAACAGTCATGTTCATGTACACAAATGTTTGTACTGTGCGAGAATCGAACCCACGACCTCTGGTGTAATTGCTCACTTTTGAACTATTACACCAAGTCGGTCGTCAAAGATACTCATTTGCACTTCATAACTTTTTTTGCCCGAATATCATATATCATGTCATTTTTCGATGCTTCTACTTATTTTATGAGCTCGTACGTGCATCAGGGCTAAATGCAAACCTATAATGCATGTTCTATGCCGTAAATTTCACGCGACGTAAGTACGTAAGTCGATAGAAAACTTTATATGAGGAAGATATACTAGGGTTGCAACTAGATGTGGTAATTATTATTCATCTTGTTTGTGAATAACGGCCTGTTTTACTATTTTATTTAGTTTTTTCTGAGTTACAATCTATGTTAATTATGTTTTTCAGAAAATATTACTACTGTTAACACAACATGTTGCCGATGATGACTTACTCGGCACTGAGTCGTGGTAGAATCAGAATCAGAATTAGAAATATCGTTACTTAAATAGACAGTTACAAGTGCTTTCAAATCGTCAAGAACTAAATCAATCAACTGTTACCTTCTTAATTAAGCTTACCACAATAAGTCCTTCTATACTATGCTTTCGAAATAAACACTAAATCCCAGAGTATAGTCTTAGACTGGTACCCTTTAAACAGTTTGAAAATTGTTCAAAATGGTTCGTAACGCAGCAAAGGTGTTTTTCAACTGCTACGGTGCGTCTGACATGTGTAGTAAAGTGATACGCTACGGGCGAAATTCCTCACTTCACTTCGTTGAGAGTTGATGCTACGAGCTACGGCAGACTTGCTACATTGCTTGCTACGACGCACGATGTGTCTGTATAAACGTTTACCACCGCTACAATGAAAGTACAGTTAAACGAAAACAGGAGCAAAAATTGACTAGAATAGAGTTTAAGGTACGGTACTTTAAAGCACCTAGCTTTAGAACAAACGTATTGAGAGATAACGTGGTTTTTTAAATCGGTGGTTTACATTGTTAAAAGAAAATCAACAAAAGAAAGACCATAAAATATTTTCTTACTTTGTGTACGAACGGTAACGGAACGGTTACGGATACCTTCTCATTTGCACTTTTTAAGTTCTAATGATTTTCAATTGTAACTATATTTTTGTGTACAAACTAATAAACAAATAAGATAATAAACCTTGTGAAGACAGAATGCTAACGGTTATTTTCTATCCGGATATTTAAGCCGGCACTTCACACTTGGACTAAAAATATGTTAAGGGCGAATGATGTCAATCATTCAATTTGTACAACGAGCACACACTGTAACTCGGAAACATATTGGTTCCAAGCTTTAAAACTACTAGACCGCTACGTTTGTTTTGTTTCTAAGGTTTCAAGCTTAAAGGTCAAGCCACACAGCCGACGCGACCGCAGCGCGACGCAACGTCAGCGCGACGCGACCGCAGTGGGACGTAACGTAAAATACACTAACTTGGCAACACCAACAAGAGCGAACGCGTCACGCCCCGCCCCGCTGCGTTCGCGTCGTGCTGACGTCGCGTCGCGCTGCGGTCGCGACGGCTCTGGGTGGCTGCTGCCATACTGTTTAGTACATTACAACTGGTCAACGTCGCGCTGCCGTCGCGTCACGCTGCGCCGCGCCCGCTATGTGTTTTGGCCTTTAACAACTAGACCTCTACGTTGGTTTTGTTTTTTCTTAAAAACAAAATTCAATTGAAAGACAGGTCCAGCGACTCTACCGCGGTGTCTGGTGCGGTGTCGTAGCGTGAAATTGCACCGACCTCACGAGACAGCCCGACACTTCTTTGCTAACACCAAGTGGCTGGGCAGCTACTTTTTATTCCACCTCATCTGGGACTTTGGTACTACTCCGGCTTGTCGTATAACGATTTGGAATGCAGTTGAATTCTTATTTAGGATCGTTTTTTTAATAGTAAGATGAAATTCATCATACAACACATAGTTACACACAATTTTTTTTTTTTTTATTGCTCCATTCGACATATTTTATACATTTATGATTCAACTTTTTGGGTTTAAAAAGCATCTTTGAGCAATGATATTATAATAAAAAAGACGTATATAGGTCACTTATCCAACTTTTTTGGTTTAAAAAACATCTTTGAGCAATGATATTATAATATAAAAGACGTAGATAGGTCATTTGTGCCAAAAAAAGTGGCACCCGAAATCAGAACTTCGAACACCTGAGCAAAGCATTGACAGTTTGATCAGACAGATATATGTTGATCAGTGTCGTCGTTCACGCTCTAGTAAATAATCATACTATCTTGTACACACCGTCAAATTATGGGTACGTACGCCATAGAACAATTTTTGACTTCACGTCAGTACTGACATAACGTATCTACCTCTATTTAATATCATTGGTACAAACAGTTAGAAAGCGAAGAGTTAGGGATACGTTGCAGCGACAGATTGCTATCCAATTACCTATCGGTTTTTTTACCGGACGATGCGCTAACGAACGGTGCGGAGCGTTAGGCATTTTCGCTTCATCAAACAACATAGATTTTTTAAAACTAACGAAAACTTTTCATAGGGTCACTTATTTTTCAGTCCTCCTATAAAAATATATTTGTAGTTGTAATTACGTATGATCATTTATTTGCACATTTTGTCAACTAAAATAACCACTAAAAATAAATTAAGGACATTCGATTGGGCCGGTAAGAATAACTACTTACTGTTTGAAGGTTTTATGCCCGGAAGTTGAAGTATTACCGAATTGAACTGCGTATGAGCAACTAATTTTTGAATCAATATTATTTTGTAAGCTTGTAAGATGAAGAAAAATATAAGAACACTTTTTTTAGCGGTCTTCAACAATATGCGGGAATTTGTGCCCTGAACAAGAGCATTTCTGCCAACATACAACACTAGATATACAATGTTATTTTTCATTACTCATACTCTGAAAGTAGGTCATTACTGACCTGAGAAGCGGGCTGAAAGTAACACTTTTCATCCCTAGGGAGAATCACTTTCAACTGACAGGTGTCAAATTATTTTAAAAAAAACTAGTTCTTTTTCTCAGCCACGATGTAAAATTTGAAATAACTTAAAGTTAAGTATTGATCAGAGAATATATATGTTTTAAATAACTTTATTATAAGGACTTGATCAAAAAAAAACCTAGAATCGCCAGAAATGCCATATATGCTATTCTAACGAGCATAATGTGTAGATCAAAAATATATAAAAATCTACTGCAAAAGAAACGCGGTATACTAGATATTGATGATTAATGAAATCAATATTTGTATTTTTTAGGTTCTGAAAAATCTATTGTAGCCGTTATCTATGAACTCTTTTGGGTCGGTATGATGAGAAAAGTTGTTATTTTAAAGTTTCATATCATATTCTGTTGTAATATTATACAGGATGAGTTTTTCAAGTGGGCGCGGTAGGCCAAATCCTAAACTATGAGGAACTCATAAAAATTGTCGAGGGAGTCTTTAGCCCGATTTGGACAAAAATTAAAACTGTATACTCAGTTTTTTTTAAAACTTCATTCGTAGCCTGGGTTCGAACAAGATGTTTTTGGAAAAAAAAGACACCCTGTATTACAATGTCATCTTGTAGTTTCGCTTCTAAGGGTCAAATAATGAGAAGTAACATTATATGTCTAACTGAAGGAAAGGTCTCATTTTTAATAAAATATTTATTTTCATTACATTCACATTGACCATTTTCTGAATTCCTTATAGTTAAGGATTTCGCCTGCCATGCCCACTTAAAAAACTCACCTTGCTTAAATGTATGTTAAAATCGTGATCAAACTCAAAACACGTGTGAATTTAAGGAAGAGTGTTAAAGAGTAGAATAGTCTCTTTTGTTTATCATTGTGATTTTACTTTTTACTCATTTATGTCAATGTTCATCATCCTATTTGTCATTGCCATTCCATTCTATGTTCTTTATATATTCGGAAACTGGCATATGACATTGGCGTATGAATGACGTGGGATGCAAAAAAGTCACTGCCATATTGACTTGCAAACAGGTCCATTGGACCTGTTTTTTATGTGGTCATTTTTGGTACGTGGATGCCGTATCTTCCTCTTTTTGTTTATATTAATGAAGTTATACAGTACAATAACTTCTATACTGTATGGTTTAGGAAGTTGATTTTTTGAATACGTAATAGGGTTACTTTAGTGAACCCATTTTTATACATTTCGTTGCTGGCGATTCTAGGTTTTTTGTCTATGAAATTTTGATCAAGTCCTTTAGTTTCAACAATTTCTTTAAAATAACTTAGCTTTGAGTAGAATATTTTTCATTACTCATCTGAAAGTAGGTCATTACTGACCTGAGAAGCGGGCTGAAAGTAATACTTTTCATCCCTAGGGAGAATCACTTTCAACTGACATCTGCCAAATTATTAAAAAAAAACTTAGTTATTTTTTACATATCTATTGAACCATGTTCAAACTTTCTATACAGCCACGATGTAAAATTGAAATAACTTAAAGTTAAGTATTGATTAGAGAATGTATATTTTATAAATAACTTTATTATAATTCAGTTTCAACAATTTCTTCTAAATAACTAAGCTTAGAGCAAAATATTTACCATTTTTCCAATGAAAAAAATAAAAAATAATGGCTGAATAGTGGGCCCGCCACAGAAAAAAAAAAAACAAAATAGGCGGGATAGCGCCAATTCGATCTTCATTTATTTTTAAATCTTTTTCTTTGGCTAATTCATGTTTTATTTTTACTTTCCTTGTATTCGTAATGAAAAGCACAGTGTTTACCTCGGGTGAAAGACTTATTTAGTCCCTCGAACTATTGGCGCCCTCACTCCGTTCCGGGCGCCAAACCCCGTCTCGGGACTAAATAAGTTACTTTCACCCCTAGGATAACAATGTACTATACCATTTTTCTAATGATGAAAATAAAAAATAATGGCTGAATAGCGGGCCGGCCACAGAAAAAAAACATACAAAATAGGCGGGAAAGCGGCAATTCGATCTTCATTTATTTTCCTCATTTTTTCTTAAGCTAATTCATGTTTTTATTTTTACTTTCCTCGTATTTGTAATGAAAAGCACAGTGTTTCCCTCGGGTGAAAGACTTATTTAGTCCCTCGAACTATTGGCGCCCTCACTTCGTTCGGGGCGCCAAACCCCGTCTCGGGACTAGATAAGTAACTTTCACCCCTAGGATAACAATGTACTAGTAAAGAGGTTTTTATATGACGACCACTTTGGTGTAATGGTTGTGAAGTTGGCTACTACACCAGAGGACGCGGGTTCGATCCCTGCACAGTACAAACATTTATGCGCATGACCATGTCTGTTCTTATTGGTATTTACAAAGGAACTAAAAAAGTATTTCAGTATGTTTACCCGTTGTTTGTGAGCTTTAATTTCTCTCTCTCACTTTGGGGTTTAGATGGCGCTGTGTGTAATGTCCAGGGATATTTATTTATTATTTATTGAAATTACTCTTTTGGTTACTAGTAGAATATTCTCTCTGTGTAAAATTCCGCGAAAACAAAGTCGCGGGCATTCCCTAGTAATTACAAAGCCGAGTAAAAAGGGCTTTAGGTACACAAGATTTAATCAGCGAGCAAATCGGCTCGCGCTGAATAATATATTTTTACTTTGCCCCGATTGTTCCGGAGTGTACCCTTAATTCTTCGTCCTTTGTGCGAATTGTTCTCGCGTGTGATTTGTTATCTTTGGACGTCTGCACCAATGCTAGATTAATCATTTCCGCTGAATACTTTGGGTGTTATAAGTAAAGTATTGACAGGAACACAATTGTGTGTACTGTCTTTACAAGCAAGAATTTGGTTTTGAATATGTTTTTTTTTGTATGATGTAAAAGTATGAATTTTCAGAATATGTGATTTATTTTTATGTTATCAAAGTGCGTTTTTAAATCTCGCAGGACAGCACTCTACAAAAAAGACAACTAAGTGAGAGGGATAAGCTTAATAAACAAACGCGCCGTGAACTCTCAAGTACTGAAATCCGTTTGGACACAAACATAACTCGTTACAAAGGTTTTTTCTAATCCGCATCACCTAATACAGACATCAAGCAGAGCTAATAGTAAAGAAGGTATATGCTACTACACTGTATATTTAGATAGATAAAACACAGAACGGGTACAAAATGTCTGTCACATCACAAATAAATGAATGAACAGGTAACCACCTTCGGGAACTGGTCTGCTCTAGTTTACTTAGTTTACCCAAGTTTACTCGTACTTATTAACTTTCTGTTTTATTTATTTTCATGTCAAAACTGTATGACTCTGTTGGTTGACTTAAACCATTCAATTTGTACTGTCAAACATTTGACGATTGAAAAAGAGTAAAACAGTAAAAGTTAAAATTGAGATTCTTGATGATTGTGTAATGACTAAAGAATATTGAATAAAGAAATATTGAATTGAATTTGAATGAATGTGTGATTTGCACCTATTTCAGCTACAAGGCAATCAACGTTAGTATCTCTAATGTTTAAACTACAGCCCCCTATACAAGGGCAAGCTGTGGATGAACTAGAAGGTAGAAATGAGGTCGCTCAGAGCTCCTACTCCTGCGAGGCAGTTCAGAGAGCCATAATAAAACAAAAACATGCCCATTCATTAATTAACCCTTTCAAATACGAAACAAATTACCTCAAACTAAAGCAGTCACTTGTAAAGTCAAATGTACACTACCAAGATTTTAGCCATTGTCCAGTTGGAGTATCAAAACAATAGCGGAGAATTGTGTAGTAGGTGCATAAATGAGCAAATATTGCAGAACGGCGGCAACCCGTCTGGCTTATTGAGGTTACATATTTGGTACCAAAACTACTCTTGGTAAGATCGAAAACCTAAATACAGGGGCAGAACGATTCACCTACAGTCCGTTCACATAAAAAATGCAGTGATTTTTAAATCCGATTCTGTCGCTACCCAAAAAAACTCAGATCCACAACCTTTGTCGAAAGTATGCGTTCAGTTGGTTACTGTGGACTTGACTTTCTAAATAGGAACGATTTGATTCTTAACGCGAACGGACTATGAATCACCACAGAGTGACACATTTGATTCATATTTAAAATTGACAACTTGCTTCTGTGTGTAACGTAATAAAAAAAAGTTTGACTACAAAGACCTAACTACAAAAAATAAATAAAAATAAAAATTTCGCCTAAAAAGTACGAAACAAGAAAGTAGTCTCTGCTCGACGGATAGGATAGCCGCAGTCTAATATAACTTCACAACACGACAAATATTCCAAGTGGGAAATCGCATCGCCATATTAATTCCTTCATCAAAATAGGATTATGACATCCATTTTGAAATCACCGACCGTGTTAAATAATATATTAGTCTAAAAATATCTGGCTAATGAAAAATCTGCCAGTTGAATTAGAAGTGGGATTCAACGTTTTTAAAAAAAATATTTTTGGACTATGTACTTATGAACCATGCTTTCAAACATGTTGGCAAAAAGTTGGTTGATACTTGATTCCCAAAACCGCAAACCCTCAAAACTGACTTTAAAAACCTTTTTTCAAGATTAACTCAGCCAAACCAATTTATGGTAATTTTAACGTTTTTCAATACCTTAATTAGGGTACCAGAGCCCATTATTGAAAGGCAGCCTGCGGTTACCGACGTTCCACTCTGACGTCACTTGTGGCACAGTATAATCTTACAGTAAGCTATCTACATACAAACGTGCCACTCTCGGTTTGAATGTATGCGTGCGCGTCGCGCGCCGTGTCGCGATATCACGCACACGCTAGCATAAAATAGGGAGGCATAGTACGGACGGGCTGTGCCGCGTGTCTGTGTGTCCTCAGGCTAATTACTCGGCGGGCGGCCTTAGATAGCCTACTGTATGTTTTATACTGTGCTTGTGGCGACCCTACGCGCAGCCAGAGGGCAATTGTTTTACCTCACCGGCTCTTTTGTGGCGAACAAACAATTGTAGCCACTCAGAGGTTGCCGTAGTAATAATTTATAAGAATGCTTCGCGAACAGACCAATGAACTTTGAAAAAAGAGAAATCAACTGATATTTTTAACGGTTCACTAGACTCATTTTGAAAGGTGTAAAAAAGGCTGGCATTTGATCGAACGTCTTCTCAACAGATATTCACGGGTTTCTACGAAATTGAATTCTGAAACCTTTGTAGGGATCGTTCTGTAACAACGGAAAAGTACTGGAGTTGAAGGTTTGATTTTGGCTTAGGAAACCGGAAGAAGCGTAAACACATTAAAAGCAGATTTCATAGTTAAGCGTACGTATGCTTTGCTCAGGTGTGCGAAAGCTATGATTTCGGTTGCCACTTTGTAGCACTAGTGGCACACTATGGGCTAAAGTAGGTCTCAACTGGTACGGGATTGGTTATCTCAGGTGATCCAATATGATACCTCGTGACAACACACCCACACTCATAAACGAGTTTTTTTTCCAAGCGTACGGTGGCCGGCACATCACGCTACCCAATTACGGTCAGTCCTCCTTGCTCTATCGCGAACAAATGTCATTTGACAAGAGCGAGAGAAAAAACAGGAATGGGGTAACCTGATGTGCTGTTGACTGTACCTGTCGTTGCGGTCCGCATAACTTTGCATAACGAATGTATATTTTTTGTGCAAACCACCATTCGTCGGGCCATCTCGCTAATTGCTCGTTTATTGGCCTCGCACTCGATTTAACATGTAAAAGAGGATCCTGGATGTTTTCATGTCGTAATTAATCCGCCGTGAAAACGCTTTGTGAACACTTCTCTGTGGAAACACAAACATGCATAGAAATTAAGACACGGACGAAGTCTTTTGAACGAAATAAACACGGGAGGTTTTGTGTTTTTAACCGATGTTGCAACCGTGTTCTTTTTCTGAAGAACAATTTTTGTACCACCACATGTACAGAAAAATGCTCTCTTTTTAAGCTACGAGTATACCTTTCAATTTTTCATTTCGCTTTTTCCATTATTTTATTATTTTCGTACAAAATGAGAGAAAATACTAATTCAGAGTGTTTCACGCTTACTGCAATCAGCAATATACTTCATTGATGATTGCAGTAAGCGTGAAGCACCGAGATGTGAAGTGACGTCCTCGGGAGTGCCGCCCCTGAACGAACGGGTACGTCTAGGAGATCTCACGGCACAAGGAAACCCGCAGAGGCACAACCTTCAAACTTCAAAACTGTATTGCTCACTAAGTGGATACAAGGTGATGTCAACAATATAAGCACTTAAAACTTAGTGACCCTTTGCGGGTACTGCAATAGTCTCTAGGACAATTTCCTTTTCAACTAGATACATTTCAACCAAACCTTCAAACCTTCGCTATACCCTGTGAAGGTAGACTTCGGATCCCAAGATTTTCATCGTCTGTCGCGTTCATTTTATAAAATAAAGTAGCATCTAACAAGAAAACAAATGAGGACGTAAAAAGATCAATTATTTGGAAAGTATGCAATTTTTTACCTTCACATAAATGACAATTTTTATTATTTATGTTTTATTCTTTTATATGAAGTTGTTTGAAAGAGATCAATTTCACCAATACATACATACACACCCTCACGACCATTTCCCTAATGGGTTAGTCAGAGGCACCCTGATTGTTGCCGTCATAGTGAACGGAACATTCAGAAGCCCACATTTCGCCGATGGAATTTGAATCAATTTCACCAATAAAGCTGCTTAAATTAAAAATTTCTGCAAGCATTATTTTGTTTGCGCAATAAAGTTTAACTTATCTTTTCCCTTTCATTAATCAAGTTTATCTCAATCTAAACCGCCGCACCGCCATTATTTACTTAGATGTTTACTAACACATTAGCTGTACAAAGTTTCCTTAGCGATGTGTTAATCGGCTACTGGCTGCACAGGAGCGTTCGCGGGCACTAATTAAACTTAACGAACTCTGTATGCAAAGGAGGCCTCTCTTTATCGTTTTTGGGAGAAGGCGCCTATTATACGACTTTATAAGGAGCCCTCGCAGCGGACGGGTTAGGGGTGGCGCTTAGATAAGCTGAAATTGATTATATTGTTCCAGACAGGATGAGGAATATTCTAATGTTAGTTTCGTTTATGTCTTTTTAATTATCGGAAACTCCAAATAGAGTCGTTCTAAATTGTAGTTCAGAGCTTTTTTATTGATGAATTGACTACATTTATTCATTCTTTGGTACAGTAACAAAATACAAATCGGTAAATAAACAAACATATAGTGAACTAAATATAAATTATTAAATTTGCATTTCAATGACAACCGCGCCCAACATTTAAATACCTATTATTTATCTATACTGTACGATAAAGCACTTCCAAACTCTCCGAAGTTTTGATACTTATAACAGTTTTTAAAAAAGCAGTTTTATAAGGATGTTGAAATAACGTGATACGTCTTTTTTATTGTAATATCATTGGTTATAACCTAATAAATATTCCTAATTCTCTAACCAATTTCAACCCGTCACACCCCTACCTTAATGCAGGATGGCTTCAATTAACAGCGAAAGTTAATTTCAGGGGAAACCATAAGAGCTATAATGGCTAAGCCCCTCCAATAACAATTGGCTGGGAAAGTATATTTAAATTTTAATTAATAAGCGAGTTCAAAGAATACGGGGAAATGTGATGGCTTCATCTGGCTCCATCTTGTATCGAATGCGTTGGGTGTCGAGTTTTTGTTCAGTAATAATGGCTTCTTTTGAAAGGTACTTGGATTACAAGAGTTAATACAATACAAAATTATTTTAATTAACCAACCAGATGTACAGGCCCTTGTTGGTTTTAAGCCGGACGTGCTTTTAAGGGTTCGCCACTTCAAAGTTATAAACGAACCCCTATTTGATCCTTTTTTGACTGTCTGTGGGTCTATCAGGTTTTTTTCATTACATTTTCAAAAGTAAAGGTCATCGAAATGTTCAAAGTTTACTAATTTGCTCATAGTAGGTACTTACTGATTGCATGCCAATTTTCTAAATAGATGATTACATTTTGTTCTAATGTATTTAAATAATCATCTTACACCACTGCATCTACTTCCTGTTTCACCTGAACACCTGAACTTTCAGACAACCTGAAGGTTAGTAGCGACGAGGCCACCTAAAGTGTACATTCCAAATATCTGCGGGCAATTTGTTTTCTTTGGTTGATAAAGTGTATCTTATGTCCATCTAACTGATGTATGATCTTTAAATAAAGTTCACATAATACTACCTCGACCGATTTGGTGTATTTTTCGAGCGCCTCCATACTTCGGAGGACACGTTGAGCAGGTGTCGGTATCAGTGCCCAGTTGAAGGCCTTTGTATCGACATCTATCTCGCCACATAGGAACTACAATCCTGAAACGCACTATCAAACAACAACAGTTGAAGTAAGGCCTGTTCCCAGCAGTGGGGCAAATAAAGGTTGTATTTTATTTATTATCAATTGGCTTTGATTTGGCGTAGGTAATGGTATTGTTTCCCCCTCATGGGTTCTCGCCTCGGCGTGGCGAGGGGGCCTAGTACCGGTGGTAGGGGCATCACCGGGAAGCGAAGAGAACCCAGGCGTGGCAGTGTGGTGGACTGGACACCCACCCGCTGCGGCCCGTAAGGGCGGCGTGGGGCTGCGGGGCCAGTGGGGCCTGCAGGCGCCTTGGGGCGCGTGGTTGGGGCCGCGGCGCACAACTGGTTGGTCAGTGATCCGAGGCTGATCCCCCCTGTGCGTCGCGGCCCGGCGGGGCCGTACCGTCGGTTACGGCAGCGGAGCCGCCCTTGGGGTGGCTCGTGGTTGCGGGCCCAGTAGGGTCGCTGCGGCCCGTAGGGGCGACGTGGGGATGCGGGGCCGGTGGGGCCTGCAGGCGCCTTGAGGCGCGTGGTTGGGGCCGCGGCGCACAACCGGTTGGTGGAGGCCAGTAATCCGAGGCTGATCCCCCCTGTGCGTCGCGGCCCAACGGGGCCGTACCGTCGGTTACGGCAGCGGAGCCGCCCCTTTGGGTGGCTCGTGGTTGCGGGCCCAGTAGGGTCTGCGTACGGTGGCCAGCTGGCGCGTGGTACGGGGGTGCCGCCGCCAGCATTGCACGGGTTTCACCGCTGCCTGGTAGGGACGGCTTGACATCCTCGGCTGTCCCTTCTGGCCTCCCCTCACGATGGGGGGGTCGCTTCCGGCCGGCCGTGCAGGCGGGCTCCGTCCAGGGGAACGCGTAACAGGCTTCGCGCTATCACCGTGTTCCCCCACTACGGACGATTAGAGGGAGTAGTAGGGGTTTTAGACGGTTCTCTATTGTGTCTCATAAAATTTTTGTCCATAATTTAACGTATCATAATGTTTTCTGATATAATTATCATTTGTCCGAATGATAGGTAGCCCTAATTTACTGTCTCATAATATCACTTGCCCTAAAATCATAATTCCGAAACGTTACATGTCCTAAAATTCTTTGCCATAACTATCACAATCTATAATATTTATGAAACCTAACTGCTTTTCTCATAATAGTGTTTTGTCCTAACGTCTCTTCTCATAATATATCAAGCACTAAAATCGAAATTGCATGAATGTTAATAACTGTCCTGAATATTTTTTGCTATAAAAATTGCATGCAAGCAAGCAGCATGCAGGCAAGCATGCAGCATGTAGGGATGCAGCATGCATTTTATTTTAGGGTTTGAATAAAAAAATAACTAACCCTCGAAGGTTAAGGCGAGAGCGCAGCTCACGCCTTAACCTTCGAACCTATCACGGCCATGTCGGATTCGCCCTCGGCATTCACCATGTAAACAAGCATGCAACATGCAGGAAAGCATGCAGCATGCAGGCAAGCATACAGCATGTAGGCAAGCATGCAGCATGCATTTTTTTTAGGGTTTGAAAAAAAAACTAACCCTCACGAACCTATCACGGCCATGTCGGATCCACCCACGGCATTCACCATGTAAACAAACATGCAGCATGCATTTTATTTTAGCGTTTGTAAAAAAATAACTAACCCTCGGATCCGGACTTACATTGTTATTATAAACCACCATTCGGACAAACATTCATTATGTCAAATCACACTTAGACCAAGTGATTTTATAGCTAGTAAAATTAGGACGTATAATTATTATAGCACTCAATTTTATGACACAAAACCATTATAGTTGTGGACTATTAGGTGAAACAAAGTTTCGTATACGAGACCATTATGGATAGTGATGATTATAGAAAACGCGTTCGGGATTTTGATTTTCGGACGTACGATATTCGGAGAAGAAAGGGACTACCGTTTTAGACGGTAGGGCCACTGGGTATACCAGTGGAGAGTCCGACATAACCCGTCCGTCCCCCGGTGGACGGGTATGCGTAAGGCATTTCCCCTACTTAAAAAAAAAAAAAAAAGGTAATGGTATTGTTACCGTTAACCGTAAACGGTATTGTAAAGGTTAACCTTTACTCAACTCGCTGTATAACCTTGAGCCTTTTTATGAGATCCACAGAAACCGATCAATCCTGCCTATAAATGTGTCATAAAAATATTTGACGATAAAAGCACATTAGCCTTAGCTAAGCCGCAGTTGGGAAAACAAAGCACGAAACGGCCAACATCCGAGTCTAATAGACGGCGTATATCATTACAAGTTATAGTTCCGCCCTAAAGACATTCCTACGATTCTCTCCATAATGTTATTTGTTTTTACGCGGCCACCGTCCCTTGGGTTACTTTTCATTTTTAGGGTTGCTTGGGATATTGGAGTTCTATCGAATATTGAGATGCCCGTGGCGCAATTGTCACAGTGGTAAAGCAACATACGCCAGGTCGAAAATCGGATGGGTGACAATTCCGACCGAAATTTTGTCATGTATTCTTCGGGCACCGCCGTGCTTCGGAAGGCACGTTAATGAGTTGGTCCCGGTTGACGTCGCTAAATCGGCGGTCTTAGGGCAGTTTGATAACATCTGACATTAAGGTTTCTCATTATTGTTATTGAGTTATGAGTATAATAATTAACCAGAGATTTGTAGCCAGTTCCTAATATTTTAGAATCTAAGACTCTAAAATATTTAATTTAGTTCATAATAGTACTCGTAGGCAGATGTTATTTTAACTTTGACTGGGAAGAGTAGCCAAATATTTTTTCTTTTTTTCTAAGAAGAAACGATTTGCAAGCCACTTTTAATGTATAACACTTTTCAGTTCGCAAACTAAGCTGCTTTTGAGTGAGGAACCCACACTCTGGGGGCAGTAGTCGTTAAGGCAACTTTTTTTCATTTTCCCGTCGACTCGTCCCTGGGCAGAAATGTCTCTCTGCCAGCCCTGGGGATGCCCCCCCACATTTATAATACTTGGTGACGAAGCGTGAACGAAGGACGAGAGGTTTACAAATTACACACTATTTTTGGGAAAAGATTAGACGTTGTTGCACAAGTACTTATTTTGTTAAAGATTTTCTGGCCCGTGTTCGAGGTCTTATTGAAACCATTTGTATACGTAGAGCATGTGTCATACATATTCACAAAGCTTATTTATTTATTAGAGTCCCTGCACACGCGGCGTTTAGTAGGTGCCACATAACGTTTGTAGCGTGTGGTGTGAATCGGCCACGCGCCACTCGATACAAACTATAAGGAATTGTGGCGGCGTTTTGTAGCAGCGTTTTGTGGCCCGTGTGCGAGGACGCTTATAAATACAATACATTTTCTTTAAGACATCTTATGCCAAACAGCCACATTTAAATAGATAAATTACAGATGCGATAACCAACGGACATCATTCAGAAGTCATATAACAAAAATTAATATGAAATATAAATCGATAGTTAAGCACATACATAGCAAGTGAAACACCTATTATGTGATAATATACAAACGCGCTCAACAATGTCTGCTGTCTGATGATTATCGGATACAAGTGGAATTCGCGTGAAGTTGAGTTTTCATTAATGTTGTCTGCTTTAAACATATAAAATTTCCACCAGCGGCTCCATTTGAACAATAAAAGGCCGAAGCTGAATCGGCGGTATTCGCCGGCGAGCCACAATTTCGTTATAAAATTGGCTGCATTCCTAAAATACGATAATTCAGTGTTCCGATAGTGCGCCTGGGTACACTCCGCCACAGTTCAGTAGAACACTCGCCTTTAGTGCAATTTGCATAACAATTTCTTTCAAACCGCAAGTTTCGACTTCAGTCGTGATGCAGTGGAAGTTATGAGCTGGGGTTTTGGTTATCTAGTAGTTCAATTTCAATATTTTATTATTCAAGTAGATCTTAATTTTAACCACTTAAATAACATGCACATAAACAAAACTTAAAATACATGTACGATAATGTGACTCTATCACCCGCGTCGGAAAGTGGTTTCTGATGAGAAGAATGAGAACCGGCAAGAAACTCAGCAGTTACTCTTTTTAAATCGTCCAATGATTTACAGTACAATGTTAATGTTTGAATAAACCAACAGGGTTGTACAGTTTTGACATGTAAATAAATAAATCATGAAGTTAATCTATTGAACAAGAAACACTTTACACAAGCTGATCAACAGATATTACAAAAACCTTAAAAAAGTAAGGGCCTCCTTTTAAGGCGCGATACCAGGAAAACGGCTCTCGGGAAAACTAAAGTTTTATATAGAAAATATGAAGTGTGAGGCACGAAAAAAATCGTCATAGTAGTCAAAGAGTTGCACAATCAGCTCAAACTTCCAGTATATGGATCAACTTACTAGATTAATGTGAGAAAAAATCAGAATATCGCTAAAAACGTGCAAAACGCACTCCCGTATTTCAAAAGTTTAGGCATCATATAAACTAACAACTTACGTGTTTTAAATAACGTGTAAAGATCAGATATCAAAGAAGCATTGCCAATCAGTTGTTTTTCATTGCTTTATTTCAGTTTTGTGCAAAAAATTCCCAAACATTCCGAATTTTTCGCTTGAAATCTCCATACAAATTACTATGGAGTGAGTGAAGTTTCTTTGATAGCTGTCCGCGCACCGTCGCAGCTCACTCCCCCCCATGTCCCCAAGGTGAACGCACGTCGCTTTTGACGAAAATGACATTTATAATTACGCGGATAATTTACACGAAATAGGCGCACATAGGGTCTTTTGTTGAAAATAGTACAACTTTGTTTTTTTTCCTCCGTACTGTTTGTTCATATGCATTATGCATAATTTATCAAACGTATGATTTTATCATGATTCACCATGAGAGTAATATGGCAGGTTTATATTTATAAGTACACTTGATTAAAAGCTCTCTTGGGGTTGACAATTTGGTACTAGTTGCCATTTCATTTTCCTATTTTTTCTTGTTCATTTTTTACTATTTGTAACTTATACTGAAAGTTTGTACCTATAGGTATTTGAAAAACAATCTATCTATTTAATTTTAGAATGTGTCAATCTGCAGCATAGTCGGTAAATGCCAATACGGGATCTACCTAAAATTACTCAAGCAATACAAGGGAAAGAAACAAGAACTCAAATCGCTTCGATTAATTCCAAAGCGAGTACAAGTAATGGAAACTGTGTTGATTACGGTCGATACGGTCAAGACTACTATGCTCTTTAATGAAGAAACCTAAATCAAGGTGTCTGAACGACATGACCGACCGACGATGACCTGATAAAAGTCGCGAAATCCCGGTGGATGCAGGCCGCACGCAACCGGGCGCTCTGGAAATCAATGGTCCCGAGGCCTATGTTCAGCAGTGGACTTCTTGCGGCTGATAATGATGATGATGATCATCAGAGAGAGGATGAAACCAGTTTTCATAGCCCTTTTTTCCTATCAAAAAAGCAGTACCTGGCAAAAAAATGGCATTCTTGCACGGTTTGCACCCGTTATCTGATAAGTTTTTTTTTATACTACGACGGTCGCGAACAAGCATGCGGGTTGCCTGATGGTGAGCAGCTACCGCAGCCTATGGACACGTGCAACATCAGGCAGGCATTATTCGTGCGTTGCCGACCCTGCAAGAACCTCTTCAAACCCCTCTTGAAGAACTCCATGCTATAGCTCATCGGGAAAACCTCGGCAGGGAGTTCGTTTTACAATTTTAGTGTCCTGGGAAGAAAGCATCTCAGGAAGCATAAGTGTGTAATAATGAAACTCATCGACTACCAAGTCGATTTTTTTCGTGTCTCATATTTTGTATTTTCTGTATAAACCTGTAATCCTAAAAGCCAATTTTCTGGTACCCTTAACGGTTGAAATTACTCAAAACTCTAAACAACACACCGCGACTGTGTCTGTAAACAGCACACAAAAAACGTGACATGGTAATCTTTGTTCTGAAATATTTAATGTTATAATTGCATAGGTGATAATTGCTAAAGAGTGTGAAGAGGAGCGGGAGATCCAATATGTCATTGCAATTTTTGATACAAGTAAAATATGTGCTTGAATGTAAGTGGTGGGCAAAAGCTAGTGTCAGATAAAAATAACGCTACTTTTCTCTATGTAATTCCATCATATCAAAAAATTGAGTTCACCAAGTATTTTTGTCTCTAACTATTTTATCGAATTAATTTGAATACAGACATAATTACTTTCAAGAAAATGAAATTTTAATTATAGTGAAAACCGTTTGGTGACTTTCTCTCATACTATAATCTAGGTAGGTAGTACGATGCAATCTTTTTTAGGTTCAGCGTAAAAAGCCTGGAATTTGCTAATCTCTACAGGAGACTACAGGTATTCCAGGAGTTATTATCTAGTAGTAAATTATCCAATATAAGTGCCTCAACTATTGCATACCCGCCTGAATCAGAATCAGAATCAGAAATATCTTTATTTAAATAGACCTGTTACAAGTGCTTTCAAATCGCCAAATACTTAATCAAACAAACAAAAATACACTTAATAATAGACTTAAATACTATAATAGAAATAATAAATAAATACACAGTATACAAACATAATGTGACTCAACCACCGGTGTCGGTAAGTTGTTTCTGTACTGAGAAGAACCGACAGGTTTTCATAACAAGTAGGACTAATTAATTATTGGTAGTGTTCTTCTGCATGATTCTAGAAATAGCTCCGTTTACTGAAATGCATGCATTGACAGTGAGAAATATTTGTGCTGATGATTATATTATCGAACGGATAAACCAAGTCACAACTACATTTCAACATACAAACAACGGGGACACGAGTATAGTTGGCCAAGCGAACCGTCCAGAGAAGCGCTTTAGTCCGCAGGTACAAGTCTGGCCTACCTATCTGGTGAATAAGGTGGATTATCAAATAATTGGCAAAACGGCTTGTTAGTATTTTTTATAAAATAAAATTTTTGGTCTAGTTTACTTTGTTTGTCTAATATCCCGAAATATTTTGGGTGGCAAAATGATAATATCTTTGGTCAACGCATCAAATGATTATCGTGCCGCGATTTATGCACGGATTGCAAGGCCCAACCACTGTGTGACTAAAGCTGTCACGATCGCTTTCAAATTTGACAGATTTTCTCTCCGGCCGACCTTGGTAGCGATCCTTAACGTATTTCTAAACAGACACGCAAAGTTTTTGAAACTCGGTATACCTACCAGTTTAAACTCTGTTTTGTGTTAAATTTTACCAATTTCGTATTGCGCTCTGTGACTGTAGTTTTTTCATCTAGCTTGAAAAAGAAATATATGTATATACATTTTTCCAGTGAACACAATAATTAGCTAGACAGGTACAGTCACATTCTTAAAGGTTTCAAAATAACTACTGAGACTTCCCTATTAGCTTAATGATGGTGTACCTGTTCGGCACCACTAGTCTTTCTTAAAGCAGTACAACTAGAAGTCCACACGACTTTTAGGTTTAAATATATTTTACTCTCATAAGAACTAAATATTAATTGCAGAGTTCGCTTAGAATGAAATTATTTCTACTTATAATTAAAATGTTTTGACTTATAAATTACACTTACATTAGTGCAAAGTTCCACACATTACACACACTCACTATGCTCTCCTTTCAGTTTCTTTTTTAATTTAAGTAATGTGGCGATGATATGAAATTCACATTTCGGAATATTGCTCATAGAGGTTTTAATAATAATTCAAATGTGATTGTAAATTCATAAATTAACATTGATTTTGATTCACATACACCTGATCCCATTTTAAACATACAAATCCCAGAAAAATATGTTCTGGGTACTCTATTAATTGTCCATTTACTTACATAAGAGCAATTTTATAAAATAAATCCGAGAATACCGCTCCAACTGTACACAGTAAATATCGGGAAACATTTTTCATAGGAACACTCAAATCCGTCCGCCCGGAAGCTTGAAAGGGAAAAAAATGATAATGGACATATCTCGATCGAGGCATTAATCTGGCGTGGGCCTTTGTAGACGGTCAGCTCAGTTTTAAATAATACCAGAGGTTTTTGCTCGATGATAAAAATGACGAATGGACTTTTTGCCTCATCGTCAATTTTTACTGTTACTGCTGAGGTTGCGATTTTTGGAGCTAACGACGGGTTTGAAACGGAAATTCAAGTGAGAGCCTGCCTTAGTACAGTGAGCTGATATAGCAGTGAAAAATGTTTTGCATAGAAAATAGTTCAAAGGAAAATGTACCTTACTCGTATAGGAAATATCTGATTAAGTTACTTCGGAACCTTAAGAACTACAGCAACCAATTGTATAGGTAACTAATATAGTTCGACACAATGATAGGACGAAGTGCTGAGGTGCTGGAGGTGTCCTTCAGTCTGTGGAAGTCCATGGCTGGACATAGGCAGTGGCCTTGTGCCTGGCGCACTTTGAAAAGGCTCAAGGAGAGAGGAATAAAAATGTAAAGTATTTGATAGGAAACATCGTCATTTATGTGACTATTATTTTCTCTAATAAGTTTATTTTATTGTAACAACAACGTGTTTCAACTGACTAAGATCTTTTAGTCTATCTAGTCTACTTTTCACTACTAAACAATATTATTCGCTAGACAGTCTCAACTACAGCTTATCTTCGTTTTTAACAATGTATTTTTAATTATAATTTTTCAAGTTACTTCTTACTGCACCGTGCTTTATTCCCTGGTATCAATGACCTGCAAGGGTGTATATAAACTGGAAACTGGTATAGAAATACCAGTTTCTTGATCAGACCGTCAAATTGTAACTGTCCAAACGCCAAATATCTGCAGAGCTTACTTCACAGCGTTGAATTTCAACTAAGCTCTGCACTCGAAATTGGTCGCTAGTTATATTCGGAACGGATCATTTTCGTTCAAGCCCCTCGAATATATTCCTAGTTCCTCGGGCTGTTTTGTTTAGTCTCGCATCCAGCTCAAACCGGATATTACAAGTTGGCCGAACGCCTCCCGCTACTGATATTGCTCGTTTCGACCCCCCATTAGGTTTACAACTTGAAAGTTTAACGGCGACATAAGACCTTGCCATTACAAATTTTATGGGCCTCCTTCATTGACACGCGTTTATGAACTAGATCAGATAGCGAATCGATACCGTTCCTGCATTTTACGACTCTGACACTGGATGTTATGCTCTGTTATGGTTTTGTCATTTATTATTTTGTGATTTCGTCGAATGGTTGCTTTTAGTGTGTCAATACTTAGCGATTGAGCATGCCCTGTTGTTTAACGAATGCACTATTTAATTCAATCTTGATTCGATTAAAACGAGAACAACTACAGCTTACAATCTTCGTTTTTAACAATGTATTTTTTTTCTAGTTACTTCTTACTGCACTATGCTTTATTAGCTGGTATCAATGACCTGCAAGGGTGTATGTAAACTGGAAACTGGTATAGAAATACCAGTTTCTTGATCAGACCGTCAAATTGTAACTGTCCAAACGCCAAATATCTGCAGAGCTTACTTCACAGCGTTGAATTTCAACTAAGCACTGCACTCGAAATTGGTCGCTAGTTATATTCGGAACGGATCATTTTCGTTCAAGCCCTCGAATATATTCCTAGTTCCTCGGGCTGTTTTGTTTAGTCTCGCATCCAGTTCAACCCGGATATTACAAGTTGGCCGAACGCCTCCCGCTACTGATATTGCTCGTTTCGGCCCTCCATTAGGTTTACAACTTGAAAGTTTTACTGCGACATTAGACCTTGCCATTACAAATTTTATGGGCCTCCTTCATTGACACGCGTTTATGAACTAGATCAGATAGCGAATCGATACCGTTCCTGCATTTTACGACTGTGACACTGGATGTTATGCTCTGTTATGGTTTTTTCATGTATCATTTTGTACTTTTGTCGAATGGTTGCTTCTAGTGTGTCAATACTTAGCGATTGAGCATGCCCTGTCGCTCCACCAATGCACAATGCACAATGCATGCCTCTTGGCATTAAGTCCGCCATTTGTACTTTTTGTTGTTAGTTTGTGCAATAAAGAATAAAAATAAATGCACCATACAATTCAATCTTGATTTGATATAGTATAATAAGTGTTCCGTATTTTTTTTGTTTTTGTTTCCTGAAAATGATGGAGTATCGTTAGCCCGCAATGTACTTTTGTATTACGTATTGTAGACATACACAATCCTGTGGCTGTTGAGTTGCATCCTTTTAGTAAGTAGGTAATACGCACTTTTTTCTACGTGGAACGAAATTGGCGGTTTTAAACGAACGGTGGCCGTACGCCAGCTATCCTGATGATAAGTATGGAATTGAGACTTATGGCGTGTCGTACGGTGATGAAAATGAGCGGCCAGAGAGTGGATATTCGGAGAAGAATGCATTAAGATGCTACGTCTGCACTGTTTTTTTTATTGCTGTCATCAAGTCGACCTCACTCTACTGATGGGAGGCAGCCAGATATGGAGTTGACAAGAACAGTAATACAATTACTTTACTATTGGGCTGGCCAATTTCAACTTGAAGGTTTGCAATATTGTATTTTCACGCCCCGCTTTCAAAATCTGGAAAAGTAAGAAAAAAATTTGCAATGATTTTAATGAAGAATGTTTTAGCATTAATCTTGTGCACCGCCTTAATTTGACCATGTGGTTGACTGGTAGAGAATGCCTCCTGGCATTCTCCGCCATTTGTACTTTTTATGTGCAATAAAGAATAAAGAAATAAATAAGAAGAGGCATACACATGCGCTGGAAGAGCGTTCGACGTCATAATAGCAAGACACAAGAACGAAACACCAAACCTTTTCGCGCGGCCCGATAGTTGCTGGATAGGGTGTAGACGCAGACCTACACACGTTGTGTGGGAGTGGAAAGGTGAGGATGGGATTTATTGGGACAACTCGTCAGAGCAGTACCCACTTCTACTTCTTTATCGTATCAATGACATCAAATAGAACCCGACCAAAACTTGGCGATCTCGACTGCGTCATTCATTGCCGTTCCTCCCCTGTACAGGTCTTAGGGCACAGAATGCAATCGAGGAGGTGACCCATAGTTGGAGGATCATCTCTAAACCCCCGCGTCACTAGGTTATGTCTGCAGCGGCCAACCCCAGAACGGAGTCGGTTAAGTGACTTCAAGGTTGACCACGGCAAGGGGGGGGAGACGGCGAACAGTTGCCCGTCGTCTCCAAACTCTCCGTGGAGGAGGTCAGCCGGCGCGTGGTACGGGGGTACCCGCGCTGGCATTGCACAGGCCTGCTCCACTGCCTGGTTGGGACGGCCTGACGCCCTCAGCTGTCCTCACTGGCCCCTCCCCACGAGGTAGGGCTTCCGGCCCGCCGTGTAAGGCGGGCTCCGTCCGGGGGAGTGCGTAGAAGGCTTCTTGCCAGTCACCGCTGTTTCCCCCAACATGGACGATGAGAGGGAGTCCCGGAGTTTTTAGTGGGTATGCCACTGGGTGTCCAGTGGTGAGTCCCACATAACCCGTTCGCCCCCCGGTGAACGGGTATGCGTAACGTCATTTCCTCCGGGTCAAAAAAAAAAAAAAGGTTGACCATGGCTAGTCACTGTTTAGGCTTCACTGTGAAGAAGCTTCACGGTAGAGGGCACTCAACCTGGCAATATTGTCTATCTCTCTCTCTCTCTCTCTGGCGTGTTCTGCAATTTCCTGAGCATAATGTAATAATGTTGGCTTGCCAAGGCTCATTTTCATTAATATGTCAGAGCGCACGCTTCTACTTTAGGCGCTGACAAGACTTAAATGCACTTTTCTATTACTTTTCATTTACTGTCTTACTTACAGACAGTTGTATAGCGTCTTACTGATCTGACATACATTTTGTAAAAGGTATTATAGGTTTATAGGTCACACACGTTTGCTTCTCTTCCTCCTGATGGATTTCTGTTCAAAGCGTGTACGGAAATACAGGTATAGGCAAACGCGAGGAAGCAATGTGGATAGTAGAGTCACCGTTAATACCACTCACACGTAACCTACCAACAAAAGATTGCTTACTTCTAGGCCGCACGCAATTTCCCATTATTTTCAATTTCAATTTACAACCAGACCGCAACGTACTTTATAAGTATTTATGCGCCCTCCCAATAATAAACAACGCCACTTCTATTAACTTCGCACTACGAACGCTAGATGCATATTCAGGGACTTTAAAAATACTGATACAATTCCGCTGTATGCGCGTTAGTTCCCCGCATTCTAATGCGCATATTGAATTTACGAGAGCTATTAAAGACATTGCTTCGGCCGGTCGTTCGCAGGCGATGCACGTGGCCGCTGCAACGAGTAGAGACAGGGCCGGAGTAAGGGAGGCTGGGGCCCGCTTAGTTAAGAGAAAAGAATAGCCAAAATAGTGTATCCATAATACAGGGTGGCCCAGCGACAGTGGTCCAATTTATTTTTTTTGGTTTAGGGCGTTATAACATAACTCTCTATAAAAATTTTGGACCTCTGTCACTGGGCCACCCTGTATGATAGACCAAATATCACTATCAGACACCTGTTGACACCAGCTAAGTTGTACAAAAAACTTCTACCAAATACTCACCTAACTATTGAAAATAAAGCGCAAGGCTAGACGACAGCCAGCCCCTACACTAAGAAACACAGTTGGTAATTTCATAAAACACACCTACCAATAAGAACCAATGTCGAAATGATAGTGAAATAAATGCCCTCTGCAGAAAAATTTACCCATTAACTACAAGCTTAAGTAACCATTACCTCTGTCATAAATGGTAGAGATAACTTTTCTGTCATACAAAGGCTCGGAGGACCGTTCAATCAATGGAGACGCAGATCGTTAGGTATAAAAAAGAAGTAAAAGGGGTAAAAGAAAAAAATAGAACAATACTAATTTATTTTAGTTTATAATTTTAGCTCATAATTTTGACTATGGCTTGATAATTTCCCTTAACACCGTTTTTTTCAAAATGTATGATAGTTTTTAGTTTTCACTAAATCCTAGTTTTCTCAAAGACAACTAAGGAACGTTGGGTGAATTTATATTCGAAAACTTATAATAAAAAAATCGTTAATGAATTCCGGCTTCCTTAGTTCGTGTCTGTTTCACAACCAATTTCACTGCTTTGAGGAGCTGGTGAATACGTTTAGTTAAAATTTATAGCATAGGTGAATAACTAGGTTAAAGCTCATTCAAATTCAGGAGAAACACATTCTGCCGTCTACTCTCATCCTAAAACAAGTGTCAAGTAAATTAATAGAGACACAGGTTTGGACAAGAGTCGAAAAAGTCTAGAAGTTTGACTGATAAATTCACTAACGCAAATCATAGTTGAGCAGCTCTTAAAAGTATAGCCGTCACTTTTAGTTCTATAGACAATTTACGGGACGGCATGAGTTTGACGGCGTGCTCAACCTTGATAGACGTTTGTGAATTCAGGGGTGAATCTATTAATGTTTGGTCTTACAATACAACATGCAACTAAAACAAATGTTTTTTTTCTAGGTTTCCTGTCTTTAGAACTAGAACATTCAGTAGAAGCAACCAACTACAACGTTATATAAGTATAGTATGTAATATATTTAATGACATTACGTAAAATGGCTGTTGGCGTAAAGATCAGGATGACTGCGGAGGCGTCGTGGGTTCGGTGTGGGTGGGAATACATTCTACTTATAAGTTACGAACTTGTGTTCGTTTTGTATCGGGGTTTCAATTAAATATTCAAGTTAGTGTATCTACGTCATCCCCGGTCCTTGTACAATTCTGATTAGTTTGTATTAGCCAGGACCACATCATGACGACCATTTGATGACAAACGTAATGTTTGCTTCTGAAATACGACAAGTGACAGCAGTTGTCTACAAAGATCACAATGCATTCACGAATTTTTAGCAACAATGTGTTACAGTTGGCATAATGAGCCAAACATTGATTTTGAATTAAACAGCTAATATTTTTGCTATTAAATCAATAATTAACTATCATCATCATCCTATATTATCCCGGTTGCTGCCGTTACGGCGCCCGGGGTCCGCTCTTCTACATCTGCTTCTCCACTTCGCCCGATCTTGTGCATCCCTCTCTGTGAGGCCACTGACACGCATCCCTCACGACGTCAGACAGGCAGGGGCCTGGCGGAGGCGGCATGGCAAGATATTTGTTTCCCACGTAGCTTGCCGGTTGCCGTAAGAAGTGTCCGTACCACCTTAGGTGACTCTCTTGAAGCTTGTCGGCAATGTCACGAATACGAAGGCTGCCGCGTATGTGAGAATTCTTGACACGGTCTTTCCGCGTGACTCCACACACGCAACGCAGCAAATTCATCGCAAATAAATAGTTAATGATGTATGTGAGTAAAACATTTTTTGTTTTTAAAACAATTGTTCAACAGTAAACAAGGTTTTATCGTAGGTAACAGCTTAGTTGTCATTTCGCTATTTCCCTGTAACCAGTTACAAAAGAGTTATCAATATTTTTCATTACTCATACTCTGAAAGTAGGTCATTACTGACCTGAGAAGCGGGCTGAAAGTAATACTTTTCATCCCTAGGGAGAATCACTTTCAACTGACAGCTGTCATATTATTTTAAAAAAAACTAGTTCTTTTTCACTTACCTATTGAACCATGTTCCAACTTTCTATACAGCCACGATGTAAAATTGAAATAACTTAAAGTTAAGTATTGATTAGAGAATATATATTTTTTAAATAACTTTATTTTATGATTAAGTTTCAACAATTTCTTTAAAATAACGTAGTTTTGAGCAAATTATTTACCATTTTTCCAATGATGAAAATAAAAAATAATGACTGAATAGCGGGCCGGCCACAGAAAAAAAAAACAAACAAAATAGGCGGGAAAGCGGCAATTCGATCTTCATGAATTAATTCATGTTTTTATTTTTACTTTCCTCGTATTTGTAATGAAAAGCACAGTGTTTACCTCGGGTTAAAGACTTATTTAGTCCCTCGAACTATTGGCGCCCTCACTTCGTTCCGGGCGCCAAACCCCGTCTCGGGACTAAATAAGTAACTTTCACCCCTAGGATAACAATGTACTATTTTTCAGTGTATTTCGTGAATGCTAGAAGTTTATTCGCAGTGCATGGTCATAACTTTAGTGTTAATTATATTTAAGAGTCACATGTTTATTTAATTGCCTACATTACATAAGCAAGATGAGAAATAATGATCTGAATAAATTCTAGTTTAGTTTTAAAATAAGTCGTTTAGTCTGAATAGGCATTACCGAAGACGCCAATTCGACAAGGGACCGTGGCGCGATTAATAAAACGGCTCGGGGACTTTAGCATGACAAGGAGCGATATCATGCCCCTGATGAGATTAGGCTCGCCATCTCGGGAATCAATTGAATAATTGATAAGACGTGACGTAATCGAATTGGGCCGCGTTTTCAATTGTTTCGCCCTCGACGGCCTTTTTCTAAATCGGTTTGGCGTGGTTCGTGTTTTGTCGTAGCATGAGAAATGACAGTTTTTTAACTGCAAATTAGATAAAGGGAAATAGGTAAAAATAGTTTTTGCGTGAATTTCAAAGTTTTGGAACTTATTGTTATCAATTTAACTGCCTATGATACAGGTAAGGCACTCTAACATGCGTTCACAATTTATAAAAACAAAACCTTTTTTTCTTTACTTAAGTAAAGCTTAGTACACGCGTATAGAGGCGCGGGCGTCCACTAGTAAAATATATTTTGGAGTTACTTATATGTTTATGCAACTAATTATATTAGAAAACTGAGAAATAATGAGCTGTTAAAATTCTAGTTTAGTTTTAAAATAAGTCGTTTAGTCTGAATAGGCATTACCGAAGACACCAATTCGACAAGGGACCGAGGCGCGATAAATAAAACGGCTCGGGGACTTTAGCATAACAAGGAGCGATATCATGCCCCTGATGAGATTAGGCTCGCCATCTCGGGAATCAATTGAATAATTGATAAGACGTGACGTAATCGAATTGGGCCGCGTTTTCAATTGTTTCGCCCTCGACGGCCTTTTTCTAAATCGGTTTGGCGGCGTTCGTGTTTTGGCGTATAATGAGAAATGACAGTTTTTTAACTGGAAATTAGATAAAGAGGAATGAATAGTTTTTGCGTGAATTGCAAAGTTTTGGAACTTATGGTTATCAATGTTCGTTTTTATTAACTGCCTATGATACAGCTAAGGTACTCTAACATGCGCTCACAATTTATAAAAAAAAACCTTTTTTTTCGTACTTAAGTACAGCTTAGTACACGCGTATAGAGGCGCGGGCGTCCACTAGTAAAATATATTTTGGAGTAACTTATATGTTTATGTAACTAATTACATAAGCAAACTGAGAAATAATGAGCTGAATAAATTCTAGTTTAGTTTTAAAATAAGTCGTTTAGTCTGAATAGGCATTACCGAAGACACCAATTCGACAAGGGACCGCGGCGCGATAAATAAAACGGCTCGGGGACTTTAGCATAACAAGGAGCAATATCATGCCCCTGATAAGATTAGGCTCGCCATCTCGGGAATCAATTGAATAATTGATAAGACGTGACGTCATCGAATTGGGCCGCGTTTTCAATTGTTTCGTCCTCGACGGCCTTTTTCTAAATCGGTTTGGCGGCGTTCGTGTTTTGTCGTAGGATGAGAAATGACAGTTTTTTAACTGTAAATTAGATAAAGAGTAGGAAATAGTTTTTGCGTGAATTGCAAAGTTTTGGACCTTAGGGTTACCTATTGAATTGCCTATGATACGAGTAAGATACTCTAACATACGCTTATAAGCATGGCTATTCCCGAACGGTTCATTCAGAGGCACGTAGAATATTTGGTGTTATTGTGAATTAGAAGATTTGAAATCCCACACTTTTTACTTTCACACCCAACATGATGAAGGGCGGACCGTACGTACGAGTATACTTATCAAGGTTGCTGGGAAATTCTTCTGTTTTCCGTCATCTTAGAGAGCAAGTTGCCAGTAAGCAGAAAGTAGGTGTAGGTACCAGATTTGTACTACACACATAGACTCAATTAATGTACCAGTTATGCGATACAATCTCGTTCTCTTTTTAGCGGACATAAATAAGAGACATTTCTGCATACATAAATTACTTCTCTAACCCTTTAGCTTGCGCGTGAGTTCGGTCACAAAAGTCACGCGCTCAAGCTCATCCTGTCCCGTAAAATAACAATAGGACTAAAAAGGACAGCTTACTGCCGAGGGATGCTCAAACTTGATTTGCGTTTGTGAATTCGGGGGTAACTCTACTTTTAATAACGAGATATAGATTAATCTCCACATAGACCAGCGTATCCTAAGGTTAAAAAAACTACATTTCATCTAGATATCATCGTAGCCTCTCTTCATGGCTTCATGGTTGTTGTTGGTACAGAGACATTAAAATAATATTTTTTCGCGAAAACTATGATCGTATCATCAAATGATTATTTTCCCGACGTAGCCTCCCACCCTTTGTGGAAAGATGCCAATACTAACGGGGAAGTCTCGCGAGATGAAACAAAAAGATAAATATACTTAAGTGTCTTTATTTATTACACTCTTTGTTCTTTGACATTTGTTTTATTTCACTTTCTTGTTTATTTTTATGGTAATTGTTACGCATCCGGTTTTAACGAAATTGTGACTTTTAGCTAAGAATACTGAATATTATCACTAAGCAGCACTTTTTTTCTGAAAGTTACAGTATGTCGTGCACATTTGTAATGTAATGAGCATAATAATAACTGCAATTCACCCTGTGACATAATAATTTTGCATTGCATTTTGCATGAGGCTAAATATGGTGAAACATAATTCTGACATAGGTCTGTATTCCACCTGTAGGTATCTAACACCCATATTTTGCAAATAAATATTTGATTATTTAATTGATAAAGATAGTTGGACTACACCTCAAGACCCCTTGAGGTTTATAGTGAGCGTAAAAATTATACCTGCCCCATGTCTAAGTACAAACCTAACTTAATTTTTAATCTCCTTTGTCCTGATTTTCTTTTGAACGTTGCTCTTTCGTCAAGTACTCTTAAAATCTTTTCAGAAGAAATAGTAAGCCATTTTTAAGTATCACAAATACAAGCTGGTTTAATTATAGTCTCAAGCACATAGAAATTCAGCCTTTTTTTTAGAAGACGACAAACCTCAAGACTGCCTGCGTAGATAGAACGTCTGGAAGGAGGTGGAGTATGCTGCTCATCAAGATGAAACTGTTTTCCCTCGTTTCTGTATCAATAGGCATGATGACTGTATTTTTTTTTGTTTATTATCGAAAGACCTTACATTTATGTAAACAATCCTCAAAGAATCACTTCATCTGGATCAATACCACCAGAGATATCACAATTTGAAATGCACATTTTTGGACTTGCCCAAAAACGCTCCATACAAAAGTGACAGCGACAGTGACGTCACTGTCGCTGTTTTTGTAAGGAGCGCGTAATAACTTTGTTCGACAGCTATATTCAATATTGCGTTTATGATAATGGTCTCCTAACATAATTCCTTCATAATAGTTTGGGTTACAAAAAAGTGATATTGTTTTACAAAAATTTAACACATATGAAATGGACTTGCCCACCCAAGTTTGCAGGCCTATTGTAGCCTCATTTTGAAACGAATTTCGATTGTGGTTTTACAATAACATTTGTAATCAATTATTATTTTTGGGGAACATAAAAAAACATGCAAAATCACTCATAGTCATCTACCCTATTATCAATGATGCTCCTATTGGGCGTAAGTTGTTGTTTTTTTTTTTAATTCACTAGCTGTTATAATCCAATGTTCGACTTTCACAGCTTTCCCGGGCAATAGGGTGAGCAGAAGGCTCACAGCCCCTAATAGCATTATGGTCAAGCTTAAGTAATAAAAGCATTAATTATAGCCATTCACGATTCTTGTTTCAATTCGATCCAGTAGTTCCTGAGATTCGCTCGTCTAACGAACAAACTTAAACTTTATAATATTGAACGAGTAGTATAGTATATTCTTATATCTCCTCTCCTACGTGACATGTCTCACTAAATTTGCCAGTAAATGCGTGGATCGGTAGTCGCAAGGGTTGACTGGCCATCAAGGACAAGGCCCAACTTCAGAGCTCTTCCATTAATCCATCCCCTCGATGCAAATTATGACCGCACCCACTTCACTGATCCCGCGCCTTCTCGCCGTTATGACGTATTTATTTATAGACTTTGACAGGTATACAGGCAGGGTTGGCGATGTACAGGGGTTTTGCCTCATTGCAGAATGGAGAACAATCTTTCTGGTAACAAAACAAACAGCAGCCTTTATAAGTGGCGCTGCTCGGCACTGCCCGTCCTGGAAGTCACTTAACCGACTCCGGTCTGGGGTTGGCCGCTTACTGACAAAACCTAGTGACGTGGGCGTTTAGAGATGGAGCTCGAAGCACGTGTGACTGCGGCGTGGATCCTCAAACTATGGGTCACCTCCTCGATAGCCTGTGCCCTAAGACCTGCACAGGGGAAGATCTAAATATGGCAACGAATAACGCAGTCGAGATCGCCAAGTTTTGGAAGGGTTCTATTTGATGCCATTGATACGAAAGAAGAAAAAGACTGCTCGGAACAGTCCACACCTTAAATATGAGGTGGTGTGACCTATACTCAAACACGTGGGCTCAGTGTAGATTGTTGGAGGGGTCTAAGACTAGGGAACCTTGTTGTCAGATGCTATCAAGTCTAGAACTAGGCTTAACGACTTCAGCCGGAACCAACTGCTTAGCATACCTACGTTACTTTGCAACGCGATTACGATTTGAATCCAACGGGTATGTAAGTACTTAAAGTTAGAATTCAAGTAAGAATCCTGTTTTTTGTTCTAAGCAAATAAAATGTTAAATGTTCAATACGTACAAAACGTTTTAAAATTCCAAAAGAAAAATTAAAAAAAGTGTTAACCTTTTTTAAAATCTTTTAAAGTTTTACGAGAATGCATCAAGATGTGGAATTTGAAAGCATCAAGGGAAGTGTAACTAGGAGCCTGTTCACACCTAGCGAGGCGACCCCCAGCGATAGTTCCGCGATAAAATAAACGCCTCTCCCATCAGTCAAATTCAAAGCGGGCTTCGCGGCTTGATCGCGCCGTTTTCACGGCGTCCTCACGGCGTCCTCACGGCGTTCTCGCGGCGCTTTCACGGTGTTTATTTTAACGCTGAACTATCGTTGCGAGATCGCGGCGTGTACGCTGCGAGATCGCCTCGCCATGAAATCTCTAGTGTGAACAGGCTCTGAATAAAACTAGCATACTTCAATGTAGAAAAGTAAAGTCAGCAGCTTCTCTTCAGCAATCAGAATAAAACAAAGTATTCACATTGTTTCAGCCCTAACTTTGTTTGTCCTACGTCCGACATCGATCGATTTGAATCCATTACGTGTTATGAAAACCTTTTACAAAATGCGGGCTGAAATGCAATACTGAGGCGACAAATGTAACGACAACAAAGGTATGGAAATGTTTGGAGTTCGGAGTTTTATGCTAATATTTAATGTTTTACCATTTACATAGAAGGCTTTAATATGATTTGTTAGGCCAATAAGGCAAGTTGTCAGTTTAAAACTTTGTGCCTTCTCGTTGACGTAGATAGGGATCGCCTGGGCGTGGCGAGGGGGCTTAGTACCGGTGGTAGGATCCAACTGCCGGGAAGCGACGTGGGGTTGTGGGGCCAGTGGGGCCTGCAAGCGCCCTTAGGCGCGTGGTAGGCCCAGACTCTACCAGAGCTGAGCGGAGATGTGCGGCGTCGAGCTGTGTTTTCAACAACCAATGGAATTGCGTTTTTCACACATGGAGATGTGGAGATGTGATTCTATTGGTTGTTGAAAACACAGCACATCTCCGCTCAGCTCTGGTGGAGTCTGGGCCTTAGGGGCCGCGGCGCACAATCTTTACGGCGTAGCAGGGCGTCATCACTTTCGTAAGGATCCAGCTTCGCCGCCAAAGTACCACAGTCGTTTGCCGTAGGGTTTTAGTTAGTAGGAGTCTGACATAACCGTCGTCATCCCCCCGGGCGGCAAGGTATCCATGAGGATTTCCACACGAAAGAAAAAATAAGATAGGTATCGTTGGCAAGCAAAGCTCTTCTATTCCACCAATGGTTAAAGGCGATATGAGTAGCTTGAACTGTCGCGAAGTTGACCGACGTCGCCAAATACCTTGACTCCTCGAGTTCCTTTGACCAAACGCATCGAGAAACTTACCGCGAATTTGCATGGAATTCATTTTGGAGCCTGTGGAGACTAGAGGACAGAACGGCAATCAGTGAGCAAAACTTTGACGATTTTAGTCAACATCAGGTCAACTTGTGTCGTTAAAAATGGAAGTGGTTTTACTTTTTTACCCGACTGCGCGATGCATAGGAGGGTAATTACAGGCCATAGAACAACTTCTTAAGTCTGTACCATGGGTATACTCGTATTACCATAACGGGATAATCTTGGCAGTGAGGCCGTTAGACAATTAAATGTCATCTCAGGACGCCAACTAAACGAGACCATGGCCTCCTTGCCCAAAAATGATGTTGGGCCACTGTAAATGCTTTGTCTATAAAACAATAGTTATTTTACGACCTTCATGAGTAGCAATGCTTATAGTAATGCAAGCAAAAGCATACTAACTGCTAAGTTCCGCTTCTTCACAGGAGAGCCAGACATTTTCAGCAAATGTTAATGTGAACATAGGTAGTTGAAGTAACGTAGGTAAATTAAGTATTTTTGTCTCGAACAACGGGGTTCAACAGCGATGAGTATTTCGGAATAAATTCATAAGTTGCTCAAAACATAATTTTAAGAATTCCCTTCGCTTTAAGATTTTGGTCCAAGAAAGTGTAAAGCTTAGATATAGTAATAAAGCGCTTAGACACAGCGGGGGAGGCCAATATATTCAGGAGTCCACAGGACGCGAGGAAGTCGGGCGGATATTACAAGTGCTCCAACGCGAAGCGACGACTACGACACCATCTAGGGCTGTGGCCACAGGCATCTCGGCATTATTCAGAACAATATTTAGAAATAAAAAATAGACAAGGAAATACATTAACGGCCTATATACGTCCCTCTGCTGGACACAAGCCTCACCTCAACTATGAGATTGAATGAGCCATACTCCAACACGCTGGCTTAGTGCGGGTTGTTGGACGCTTGTAAGGTTAGTGAGCAACCTTAATGTCAGAGCTTATCAAGCCGCCCTAAAGGCCTCTGACCAGGCTCAACGACTGACATCTAGTGACGTCAATCGGGACTAGCTGCTTAACGTGCCTTAAGAAGTACGGAAATGCCCGAAAAATACATCACTAAATATCGGTCGGGCGATCGTTGCCGATCACTGTCATAACAGCGCTACGGGCACCGGTCAAGGAAATAATCATCAGCCTATTGCAGCCCCCTGCGAGACGTAGGGAATTCCACAAGACCTCTACCTTTTTCGTCATCGGGTCACTACCAACCACGCTACTCAAGTTAAAAACGCCCACTTGACTTGAGGGCGTCCTGTCCTACTGACTTCTCTAATTCGAGAACTACCAAATTCTGAATTTCAAATTTAGACTAGATTATGAATAAAAAGCTGGTTTGTAATCCAACCTCTAATTAGGTAGGTAAGCATTGCTATTCGAGGCTGATTCAGATCAAATTCAAATCAGAACTTGATTAGATTGAATTCTTCTTCACTGACTTATACGCCTACGATAGCAGATGACTGTAGTGAAGTGGCGCTTAATAGGTTTTTAAACTTTCTTGTTGCATTTTTCACATATAAACACTAAATCAACAGGGTTTTCTGCAACATATAAACTACGGTAAAACAGAAAATTCGTTAAATACAGGCCGGCCGCTCTGGAAATGTACAAAGGAGACCTTTGCCTAGCAGTGAAAGTAGCTGGGGTCAAAAACATTCAAAATGGATACCAAATGAGGCGTGGGATCTCTGCCCACTTTCGCGCGGCGAATATTGTCATTTGTTTTTTTCTAAATTAGTTACTGACTAAAGATTAGTAGCTAAAGAAAAGGAGATAATATAGTGTGTTGGGGTAAGATCGCAAATAGGGAAAGATCGTTTTTTTAAATTACCTATCGACCTGTAGTCTGTAGGTAGTCATTTTCTTAATCTGGCAACATTGTGCAAGACGCCATCTTGTTGTTTCGGACCATTGAAAACAAAAAATAAAGAAAGGCTAGTATATACTGTGATATAAGTTTATACAATTACTAAAGACATTCAAGACATTCTTGCAAAAAAAAATGGTTTAAGATCGGACATTCTTGTATTGTGAGCTATTACATTTGGACATTTAGAGCTTTAAGGCCGATTGTATAACGTTTACGAACTTACCCCATCAACGTCCGATTTTTGACATGTTTTTATAATTTAATATATAAACTTCATACTCAGCGAGTCAGCCCTGCTGTTGGCTGAAATAAGCGGGTTTATTGTTAGTTGCGACTGAAAGGAATAAGCATCAGGTAAGTGGAATTTAAACGATTGCTCGAGCGCGCTCCAAAAATCAGAAGCGTTCATTGGATGGGGCCAACAGGCGCGCAGGAAACAAGTGGGGACAAGGTGAGACTTCTGAAACAATAGGTAGCGGAAACATTTTGGATTGCAGGTAAAACGTTTGAAATACAGACGCCTCATTATGTTGAGTAGAGCATGAAATTTTAAATAACACGTTATATTCTCTGAGATACTTTAAGTGCCACCTGACTTTATACAAGCCAATACCTACAGTATTGCGGGTATAAGAAACTAACAACGCATTTACCCCGAATTCATAAAAGCTAGTTCAGTGCTGCAGCTCGAGCATCGGTTTAGCGATGGAAGCGTTCTGTAATTTACTAGTAAACTGTAAAGTTTTACAGGGGTTAACGTGGTGCTATATCACAACAGGGCAGCTTGAATTCACAAACGTCAATCAACGCTAAACAAACGCTCACGCTCATGCTGTCCCGCAAAATGTTAATAGAACTGAAAGGGACACCAATACTTCTGAGAGATTCTCAACGGGTTAAACAATCCAGGCGACCACATAACATTTTCCGATGTTTGCGGGCTACCTTTAATATCAACAGGTACACAGTCGGTGCACAACACTTACTGAGAGGTTCTTATCTTCTTCTTCAATCAAACACTCCTAAACAAAATTCGACGGGACAGGTTTCAACCCTAGTTCTAACATAACCCACAGACTAAAGCTGCTAGATAACTGCAAGCTACACCACCACTGATTTCTATGAACCCAATCACATGGCAACTAATTTTAGTATCCTCGTAGTTCTAAAATAATATTAATAATCTATACTCCACATTACATGCCGTGACAATGACGAAACTTAACTTTGAGTCATTCAATCATTCGCATCATTATTCCAATTGTATGTCTGTTTGTCTTGTTGGTTGTCCGAATAAATAAAATAAACCTATATGAAAGAAACTGATTTCAAGCGGGGCAGCACTGCGGTCGGCAGCTGCAGCACGCATAAGCGGTCGCAAGCAATTTTGCTCTTTTCTTGTTACGTGTTTCATTCTTTATCGCCAAACAGTAGGTATTAAAAACTGGCACAAGGATGCTAGTTTCTCTAATTTCTCCTACTTTGTAAGAACCTCGTAAATAGTAGATTAAAAGAACAGTGACAGTGGCAGCATGCGCCAGCACGCAGCGAGTGTGGTTTCAATATCCGCCGCTGTCATGCTGCGCGGCGCGGTTGACACTCGCCAGGCTAGTCCAGGGGCTGCATTGAGGATGAGCATCACTACATAGTATAAAACAGAGTCGCTTTCTCTGTCCCTATGTCCCTTTGAATGCTTAAATCTTTGGAACTAAGCAACGGATTTGGATGCGGTTCTTTTAATAGATAGAGTGATTCAAGAGGAAGGTTTATATGTATAATAACATCCTATTGCACCCGTGCGAAGCGGGGGCGGGTCGCTAGTGTTTAATATTATCTACTTAATTCCATAATTTAAAACGTCGTGGTGGCCTAGTGGTTTGGAACCTGTGCGGTGCCACGTTCAAGTCTGGGCCCGGGCAGAACGCTTATTTTGTGTTCATTGCACCTACTCCGGTGAAGTAAAATACCAATAAAAACTCAAGCAACCCGGATGACGGCGGCAGACTCACACCATAACGTTCTGAATGTTTCATTCAACATGACGGCAAGAATCAGTATGCCTCAGACTATCCCGTTCAGGATAAAGTCGCCGGCGTATGTATTTATGAAGAACCCTGGCCTGGCTTACAGTTAAAAATATTAGTATCCTGATTACTAAACTGATATTTTTTTTCTAGCTTTCTATCTATAATAAAAGATTTCAAAAATAGAAAAATAATAAACAAAGGCTCTTGTCCCCTGGACCTGTTGGCAGCAGAAATAGCGCGCGCCGGAACCGCTCGCTCGCAGCCGCCGACAATGAGACGTGAAGACAGTGTGTGCACGGCCGATTTTCTTCCTTTAAAAAATAATAGCATTAAGGTTAAGCTTGTCTATGGATGCTTTTATAGGAAATGGTAGCTTCCCCTCCTCCCGCGGATGATGAGGTTTCTAGTCTAAGGATTGTCTTTGGTTTGTAACCTAGGTTACGCTTTTGTTGATTGTCATTTGTGTCAAGTATTGTCAGGTTGGTTTTTATTTCATTGTGTCAACAATTATATTTTTTTCAGAAAATATATTTGCTTAAAAGAAAATAAACTTACCTACCCATCAGAAAATGCGGTAAGATTGTTTGGAAACAGAATTGTAGAAGACAATCAAGTTTTAGAAAATAGCCCACATCAACAGGGTTTAATAAAAGAGTTGAAACATAAAATTCAGTCCAAGCATTCATCAGCATTCATATGATTCTTTGGGTTGTAAGCAACACAAAAGTGTAGTTGCGAAAAGCTGTTTTGATTTAACTCTGCGATTAACTGTGTTCAATTGGTGCAACATTATAAACAAAAATCTCAAGGTACGGATGTTTGTAGATTGGAAAAGACGATTTTGCCCTGTATGCAGCGTAAAGCATTTACTAAATATTAAACAAAATTAAGAAATAAAAGGCATACTAAGTAAAAATTGTTTAATTTATACCCAATTTATATTTCCAAAGAAAACAAGCAGAATTTAGGTAGTTACCTATAATATACGTGGATTTATAACGGTAAGCGTTATAAATCCACAAATAAATAACAAAGGCTTAACATAAAACCTTTTTGTATTTATTTGTGGATTTATAACGTTAACATCGTTGCCGCATTATGAAAAAACAATTAAAAAAAAAAGCTATCAAAATCTTTATATGCGGAAATCTCTATGGATCATAAGGCGAGTTTTTTGCTACGGAAGTTACCCGTCTGAACCTGTTCCCTATCTAGTTTGTGAGTGTGTGACACTACTAGCTTAGGCTAGGCTAGATCCAGGGGACACAATGACGTCTTGTGTCAATGAGACGACCAAAAGAAAAAACATTTTTTTACAGGACTTGAGCAAAACGTTTATCAAGTTTTTTACGGAGTAATTCAAGTGATCCTTTTAGAAAAAAAGAAAGTGAAGGCTAGTTTCATCTCTAACGTTTACGAGAGTTGAAACTTTGATGGAATAACCCTGGCTTACATTTAAGAATATACCAAAAATATTCGGACGGTCGGTCTGTTCAAATCTCGGTAGCATAGTGATTAGATACTTGCCTAGTATGCGGGAGACGATGGTTCGATTCCCCTCTGAAACTTAGACCGAATGCTTTTGTCTGGTATTCCTATCGTTAATAAAAAAAATTATAATGCTAAGAAAACAGAGGAAAATGGCAATTTTTGGTCGAATCAGCTACTTCCTAGAATTATATTGTGGTAAAAAGATATGCTTCATGAACACCATATTACACAGCTCAAAGAAAAGTCTTATTTTAGTACAAATAACATGAATTGTGGCCAAACCAATAATCCAATAGAATAAATCATCAATAAACTGTACCCCACACATACCTAATCGTAAGTAGGTATGTTTCCGTTCATGAAATATTATCAAGAAATCGGGAAATTATTCCGCACGCGAAACGTTACCCATAACCTAAGCAACCCACAAAGGGGGTGCAAAGTGAAAAAAGAAAAGCGCTTATTATTTGATCGGCCTATATATCATACGAATGCGACGGGAAGCGGGAAAACAAACTTTGTACGGCGAATGAAAAATCAATCCGTCAATTCAATAAAACTGTGCATTCCGCTGTTTGCGCTCACAGCAGCGATGTTACCATTCCGTTCGTATAGTTTAAATTTAGAGTCAAACAGAATCAAACTCGTGTAAGCTTGTTCTACGGGTTCAGTTTTGAAGAAGTGTTTGTTTTATGAAGCCCACAGCTACATTTTACAATCAGGCTCAGGCCACCCGCCATCGTCAGGGTTTTCATTTAGTCTTGTGTCGGACAGGTACGATGTACTATTAGGTTACGTTACCCAACACTGTCCGAAAAGTAACGTTACTGAACGCCAGCTCTTAATCGTACACTCGGACTATTAGTACACCGTCTACTATCACCTATAGCTCTAGATGACGCTGTGTCCGAGAGTAGAAACGCGCGATATAGTCGACGCGAGAGTGAGCGAGACAAGGCCATCTTGTAAATCGGACAATAGTCCGACTGTCCGACTGTCCTAATAAGGACATTTAGTACCCGAGTGCGAAAATCTGTTGAACGTACGATGTCCGATTGTCCGATTGAATGCAAAGAGCCGCGCGGGCCGCGCACTCCGCGCAGCCCGTTTATGTGTTATTGTTTTCCTGTGAGTTAATTTACACGTCGCGTGGTTTCATACATAATCATTATAAGGGGTTTCTTACTTGGAATCGAACGCCCTTTGTTTGAATATTAGAAACTCGAAAACTATCGACAAATCATGAGCTCGACAATTGCATCAAAATCGAACTGTCGAGCAAAGGGCATTCGATTTCAAGTTAGTAGGAAACCCCTTATAACTTCTTCCACTATTAATCTGCTTATTCGAAAAAACCTGAGTAGAAATTGGGAATTCAAGTTGAGCGCGTAGCTTAAGATTCAGTGTACTAAAAGTACTACTGTACTAATAAGGTGTACTAGTACACTTTCGGAATTGTACTAGTACGGTGCGAACGCGACAGTGTCCGATTAGGCACAAGACTATTTTCATTTCTCTATAGGCTTCTGGGCCTAAACAGCTGTCGACCCAATATGAGCATCGACCTTGCAGCCACTAGATGCCTGCTGTATAATATTGTCCAATCATTAACGTTGTCGCTTGACAGCTCACTGCAACGGTAGAAACTCATTGGATGGAAGAATCCGAATTTCGACGCATTTATCTGACTTTGTGACAACCATAGCCTCTCGCCTGTCTAAGAGACTATTGGCTATGAGTTCGATGAACGTGGGCAACGAGACGTGAACGCGTTATTTGGCTCAGAATGGACTTTACTTTTGGCTCTGAAGTCTCAGAACGGACCGCACTAAAACTTGTCTTGTATTTCCGAACGGAAATAGTCACGTCACTGCGACATTGACAGTGTGTCAACTCATCTCATCGGAACAGCTGTTTTTTATATGCTGTTTGTTTGTTGTTCGGTACCTATTCGTTGTAACTTTTTGCATATTTAACTGAATTACCATCATTATCACTGGTCGTACATCGAACACGTAGCTACTTATGTTGCTGACTTCACTACTAACTAAGTCTATCCAAAGCAGGATACGATCTGGTAAGGTTATCTAATTTGACAAAATAACGAAGTTTTCGATGACTTCTGACTCCTAATATTTACTGTTGAAGTGTTCTTATTGTCCTCGCTTAATACAAATTCAGCGTTTTAAAATCTGCCAACCAAAGACGATTAAATCTCGACGGAAGATTTTGTATAAAGTGTATAATCCAATGCAACTACCGACCCGGCAGAGATGGTGACCTACGTTACGCCGTCGTCTCCTTATCGTTTAGATTCTTTTAAATGTCGTAGGGTACTATAGATCAACTGTAACTTTAAATACTCCCATAAAAAAGTGCTATAAATATTTATTATACTTCCATCTTTCTATGGGTAAGTAATACTATAATTCACTTTCCTAAAAAGTGCTCAATGGCGCAATTACTATCCTCTGAGAAACATGGCACTTACCTACTTTTATAGCATCTTTTTCTATTACTTTTCAGGTTCTGTGAATGTTATAAGAACAATATCTTCAATGGGTGTAGTGGAAGGCACAATTAGAAGCAAACTGCAAACAGCTTTGGAAGCCAAACATCTTGATGTTATAAATGAATCATACATGCACAATGTTCCAAGAGGTGCAGAGACTCACTTCAAGGTGGTTGTGGTGTCCGACAAGTTTGATGGATTAACCTTGATAAAGGTAATATGCTGTTTTTTTAAGTTAGCATTGAGATGGTTCATTTGTGGCTGTTGTTTTAGACTTGCCAAAAGGCATCACAAGATCACAAACAAGATGGTAAAACAAAACATACATAAGATACACACACCCAGACATAATGTAAACATTACCTTTTGCATATTACCAACATTTCATTGGTGCAAATTGGACATTGTAAAGAGGATACACACACCTCCATGTACCACATTCACATCTACCTAGACTTTATTGTAGTCTGTTTGAAATATGTACCAGTCCCATTATTTAAAAACCTGGATGTTTTCCAGCAGGCATTTTAGCATGGAAAAATAATGGCACTCCTACCACTATATCAATCAGACAGTAGTAGGAATAAGTCCCTCCTTCAATATCCTAATTAGGATGGTAACTGATAAGATATCATTTTCTCCTTAGATTGATAAACGAGAAAACTAGACATCCTACTAATATTATAATTGCGAAAGTTTGCAAGTATGGATGTTTGTTACTCTTTCACATGGATCAAAACTCTGGATTTGGATGAAACTTTGTAGTCATGTAACTCATACAACAAAATAACACATAGGCTACAATTATCTATGAAAACATTGTTCAAAAAAGTGATATCCACGCCAAAAGACCAAACGCCAACATCCAAAAAATAAGTTACACAAATGAATATATTCATACTTTCATTTCAGAGGCACAGGTTAGTGAATGACCTGCTGAAAGAGGAGCTTCAAACTGGAGTCCATGCTTTGTCTATAATAGCCAAGACGCCACAACAATGGGATGAAAGTGAAAAAGTGGTTGAAAGCAGTCCCAACTGTAGGGGAGGCTTTGGGAAATAAGACTTGACATCCCTAGAGAAATTAGCTTATTGAAATGTTATCTTGTTGAATTAAATATTAATACTTAACTGTAGTTATTATTGATTTCAATTTAACATTGATTCATCAACCTTCTTGTGAATATAACGATTATTGGGGGCTAACCTGTTACCAGTCCAACAGTCGAAAAGGCTTATTAATAGTGTTTGGATGAACTGCGTAGATGTACCAAGCTAAGTCCTGTTAAAGGGATGATAGAATTTGCCCTATTCTGTTCCAAACTCACAAATTATTATTTTCCTCCAAAGACTTTAAAAATAAAACCAGCCAGTAAAAATTGTAAAATGTTCTATACTATAATCCATAATACACATAATTGCTCTTAGACATACATATTCACTTGTAACATCACTATTATACGCATAAACAATCACACACTCAGTGTTCAAGCACACACACCGCCGCAACGGTGTTAGTTGTATCAGAGGTTGAAGTTGTCGAGGCGCAGCTTGCCCTCATTCTCAGACAAATAGAGCAAGTCCGCCATTGTTTGTTCACATATTGCTTCTTCTGCTTTTTCGGACATCTGAAACAAGGGAAATATTTTACTCATTAGTTTGTACACAAAAAGACACATAGGAGAACATAAGTACTGGTGAGCTCTAGAAAGTTTCTCATGGGCACAGCATGAAGCGCAAAGAAAGCTTTATTTTCTTTGTGCTTAACTTATTAAATCCAAAGCAACCTGGATAACTGCAGCAGATAGGCACATCGGGTTAAAATTAGCTTAGAAATGTATGTTCTGTCCACCACAAGAATGACAGTCATGCAGTGCAGGCCTTAGACAGTCCCATTTATGACACAGTCATGTGCATGTAAATGGAAAACGAAGGGCCCCTCTTGGCTTCGCACAGACGCCATCTATGAGCCAATTAGGATTTTTAATGTGACTTGCATCTGTAAATGATAGCTGAGCAGGCTTGATGCATATCTTCAAACCAATGAGATTATAATAAAAAGAGGTAGGTAGATAGGTTATGTCAGTACTGATGCGGTGTCGAAAATTGTCCACTGCCTGCGTAGCTCTGTGCCTATCACGTGTGAACAAGATAGTATTGATTATTTACTAGAGCATAAACGAGACAGATGTATGTTGCGCAGTGGCGTCTCGAAACTGTCATTCATCACTGTCAATGCTTTGCTCAGGTGCACTAAAGTTCTGATTTCGGGTGCCACTTATTTAGCACCAGTAACCTATCTATGTCTTTTTCATTATAACATCATTGCTTAAAACCTATTCTTTGACATGATTTGACTTTCACTCACCGGCCTATAGTTGTAGTCGGTGGACGGTGGATACTTGAAGTTAGGTCCAAAGTTGACACTGACAGTGACGTTCTTGTGCAACGACACAGACGGATAGTAGCAGCCCTGGTAGATGTCCACGAAGGCTTCGCCCTGACACTCGCCATTCTTGAAGTAGAACACTCTGCTGCCCGGGAGCGGTTTGAGATTGTTTAGAGATTCTTGGATGTTGTCCTTGTCTTCGTAGTAGAGGTGACTCTTGAATTTGACTAGAGGCTGGAAATAAATAGGCGCTTTGTTATTGCATTGTGGAAGTTAAGAATACCTCAACATGAATCGCATTTTGTTTGACACCAATTAGATTCTAAATAGAAAAATAAAGTTTACAATAATATCAATATTTCTAGATTCTAAATAGAAAAATAAAATTTACAATATATCAATGTTTCTATAGTTTATGTTTATCGATGATTTGGCTAAAATGTGTTACTCACAATGTTTTTTAATTTATTTAGTGTGTCATTAGGTGATTCTTAATGCATCTCATATGATTTATAGTAGATAGATACTCAAACATAATTTGAACCTATCACTGGTTTAAGACAGTTGATTCTATAATGAGAAGAACCAGCTAGAAACTCTGGAGTTTTTGTGAAAATAAGTTTGTCTACATGACATGTATACTGTAGGCCTAGCACGATCCTAATCGAAAAGTAAACGATACTTTTTTTCTTAAAGTCATAGGAAAAAGAAAAAAAAGTATCGTTTACTTTTCGATTACCAAAACGTTAGCGGTTCACGCTAGGCTTACTGTACTATGAATGGACCTATCGCATATTTTCGTACCGTAAGTAAAACGAAGCCATACTTCAGTAGACGAAATAGAAACTATTACCACTTACTCTGTCTTTATAAGTGTTGGGCGTGAATTTAGTAGCGGCGCTGTCGGGCAGTACCACGAGGAAGCCGAGCGTGTCGCCCTCGCCGTAGCCGCCGCTGTAGTGCTTGCCGCGGGACTCGTGGAACCTGCACACAATATACCATAATATTGTGTTGCTTAGACAATTTCATATCAAGCTAACAACAACCTTTTTATGTATCTCAGTACGAGGGCATCTAGCGACGTCAGCCAGGACGCCAGCTCAACGAGCCTTCCGTAGCACGGAGATGCCCAAAAAACAGTTCGGTGTGCTACGGCAACCCATCTCATCACCCAACCTGGCGTGCGCCGTTTAACGACAGCGATCGTTGCTGGTCATTATAAAATTAGCCGACATAAAATTTCCAAATCAAAAATAACTTTATTCAATTAGACCTGTTACTGACCCTATAAGCGACACTATGAGATGACATCATAATACAGGGTGACCTTTTTTTTCAAAACCATCAGGCACCACAAGATTTTCAAAAAATCTGAGAATCTAGTTTCAGTTTTTGTCGAAATCGTTGAGACTCCTTTGACAACTTTTCTAAATCTCTCATAGTTTAGGATTTGGCCTACCACACTTACTTGAAAAACTCACCCTGTATACTGTACTTAGATAAATGTGACTCTACCACCAAATCTTTCTATGCTTAAAAGCACCGGCAAGAAACTCAGCAATTACTCTTTTCAACAAGTTATCACTGTTGACAATAAAAGTGAGTAAATCGCAACGTGATCTGAGCAACATTACTTTGTTGCTTCGCGATCACGTATGATTACAGCTTGTCGCGCAAGAGATAAGCATAACTAATCACGTGATCCATTGTTCTGAAGGTCACACATCAACCCGGCAGGGTTGAGATCACTGGATCACTTTTATCTACGCCATCTAGCCCCACACTAAGCAACTAAATGCTTGTGTTATGGTATACTAAACAACTGATAAACATACTCAATTATTACATAATAATATATTTGTAAATACATCTGTATGTATTTACAAAATATTTAATATCTGATACAAAACAGTTCGGTTTATCATTAAAATCATTATTTTTTAAATTTGAATTTTGCACTGCCAACTGCATCGCTGTCTCGCCCGATGGTTGACTGGTGGAGAATACTTTTAGCGTTAAGTCCGCCATTTGTACTCCTTTTGTGCATTAAATATTAAACAAATAAATAATACATACTTATTGTATTATTTACATATACATACATATATATATATACATATACATACTTATACATACATAGGAAACACCCTGACCAAACAGACATAATCGTGCACACAAATGTTTGCACTGTGCGGGGATCGCACCAGCGAGCACTGGTGTAATAGCCCACTTCTGAACCATTACACCAAATCGGTCGTCAATATGATTGAAAGAAAGAAAGAAAAGTATTTTACTAGCCGTACATACAACAGACTCATTCAAAATAACAGGTAAACATTTCAAAAACACACAACAATTGAAATTCGCACAAAAAAGAAATTAAAATTGACACACTGAAATGCAATAATAGATGAAACGAGCCTACAGTGCGAGGGCCAACGAGGTCCCTGTCTCAGCATTTGTGCCGTCGCAGGTTTGAAGCTGCAACGACAATGCTGGTATTCTGCTGTCAGAATACCAGCATTGTCGGACATTACATAAAACAAAAAAAAACATGTTGATTGGTATGTGGTCGGTGAATAACACATTTACCTGGTCCCCTTGCGGCTGCGCCAGGAGTAGCCGAACTTGTCGTACCCGAGCGGCGCCTGCAGGTTGGCGTAGCGGCGGCCCCAGCCCAGCCGCGTGTAACTAGTCACGTGACCCATAGTTCAGGTCACACTCAGCCTTACTGAGTTGGCTACAGTATAGTTACCTGGTCCCCTTGCGGCTGCGCCAGGAGTAGCCGAACGCGGAAGCATAACTAATAATCACGTGACCCATAGTTCTGAAGGTCACACGTCAACCTTACCGGGTTGAGACGGCTACATTAGGCCTGGCGCCCATTATCGGCATCGGTACGACTGAGGATTTTAGGTGGCAATATAACATAATGGTAATAAAGTAGAAATCTCCGTGATATGTGGTCGTAATAACAAAAATACCGCTACGGTATGCTTGAGGTTGCTGTATCGGCAGCCTTGAGAATGCTTCGGGATACTTCAGCATCTTTCGGTACGCCGCCGGCAACACTTGGAGGATAGCGGTGCGGCATCCTTAAGGACGCCTCGTCATCCCTAAGAACGTTGCATAATTGCCGATAGTGTGCGCTTGCATGTAGGATGCCTAAGGATCCTTTTCCTTGCCGATGCCCCTGATGGGGGTGGCCGGCCCTTATAGTTAGTTACCTGGTCCCTTTCCGGCTGCGCCAGGAGTAGCCGAACTTGTCGTACCCGAGCGGCGCCTGCAGGTTGGCGTAGCGGCGGCCCCAGCCCAGCCGCGTGGTAACTAGTCACGTGACCCATAGTTCAGGTCACACTCAGACTTACTGAGATGGCTACAGTATAGTTACCTGGTCCCCTTGCGGCTGCGCCAGGAGTAGCCGAACGCGGAAGCATAACTTATAATCACGTGACCCATAGTTCAGAAGGTCACACGTCAACCTTACCGGGTTGAGACGGCTACATTAGGCCTGGCGCCCATTATCGGCATCAGTACGACTGGGGATTTTAGGTGGCAATATAACATAATGGCAATAAAGTAGAAATCTCCGTGATATGTGGTCGTAATATCAAAAATACCACTACGGTATGCTTGAGGTTGCTGTATCGGCAGCCTTGAGAATGCTTTGGCATCTTTCGGTACGCCGCCGGCAACACTTGGAGGATAGCGGTGCGGCATCCTTAAGGATGCCTCGTCATCCCTAAGAACGTTGCAGCATGCCATTGCATAATTGCCGATAGTGTGCGCTTGCATGTAGGATGCCGAAGGATCCTTTTCCTTGCCGATGCCGATAATGGGGCTGGCCGGGCCTTATAGTTAGTTACCTGGTCCCCTTGCGGCTGCGCCAGGAGTAGCCGAACTTGTCGTACCCGAGCGGCGCCTGCAGGTTGGCGTAGCGGCGGCCCCAGCCCAGCCGCGTGGCCGCGCCCTCCGGCAGCTCCTCCACCATCGCCTCCCAGTACCACGTGCCGCGGGACACGCCTGACAACCGATACAATTATATTGACATCGGCAAGGAACACTATAGTGGAGTCCAGAATTAGGCGAAGTAACTTGACAACCGAAAATGTTGCCAGATATAGGAAAAAATAAATAGTAATAGGTTTATGTCAATTAGCGATTAGATTTACTTTTCAAACATATTAACATATTATTATGTATATTGTGTATGTTCATGGTTAATTAAATTTAATATGTCAAAGACACCGCCAACAATTTTTCTGCCTCACCGGATGGTTGACTGGTAGAGAATGCTTTTAGGCATTAAGTCCGCCAATTGTACTTGTTTTTAATTGTGCAATAAAGAATAAATAAATAAATACATTTATATACACTTAAGACAAAATATTGCACAAGCCTGATATTTGTTTTAATAGATATCCCTGGACATTATTCCACACAGCGTCATCTAGCCCCAAGTGAGCTAATTTAAGCCCCTTTTTATGGGATACTAGACAACGAATAAACATACTTAAATACTTTTTCTTTTGTAAATAGGTACATACTTATTATACACAGGAAACACCCAGACCAATACAAACAGACACGTTAATGCACACAGTTTGTACTGTGCGGTGATAGAACCCGCGACCTTTGGTGCAGTAGCCGACTTCTCAACATTTACACCAAATCGGTCGTCGTTAATGAATTTATTTTGTAGTTTCAGCCATGTTTTAACATTTACGTTTGTGGATACGCATAGATTGATACTTATAAGAAGAAATAGATATTTTTGACAAATATGCGATATTTTTGTTATGCATAGTGGTGATACCGTTATTATGAGACTAATGCGTCTGATCCGTTGACAGAATTCGCTCGTCTGTTATTATATTAGGAGTTTAGTTGATGTAACTACTAATTAGATGAGCTGGCCCTTTACGTCTCGGTGGGCCGTAGCCATCATAACGGTAGCAGTAAGTGTTTAAAATCAAATGGAAACACGCGGGAACTGATACAACAATGCGAACACAGACTCTTACTTTCTGTTATAATCTCAAATAAGGTCTAGTGCTAAATTATATTTTCTATTTATTTATTTATTATAATTACTGCCACATGGTACATATTAATACAGTGAAATAGAAAACATTGACATTTAAAAGTTCTGATATGTACCACAACAACGGTTTTCTATTTTAAATGAATTAACATGTTGCATGTTAGTTGTTCAGCAATGCGAGGCTTTACTTTTTCGTAGCCGACCTATCAATACAGTTGAAGCAAAAAAGCCTGCATATGCCACATGGACACTTTAGTTGCTATCACAAAAAACTTACCGTGTGTAGCCCGCACCATGCAGTATCCCTTATCTCCTGTGACTGCTAGCCGGTCCTCCGATATCTTCAATTGTGGCGCCCTATCGTGAAGCGCTAGGAGAACAATGCCGGGGCATAGAGACCGGTAGAGCCAGCCTGGGATGGGCTTGCCGCTCCATTCGTTGCTCTCGTCGAATTCCTGCAAATTCAACCTTATTGCAAAGGCGCGTTCACATCAACCTTTACAAAGGGGCACCGTATACTGCTGATATAAGGCCCATTTTGCAATGGTTTTGTAAAGCTTAGTGTGAAAGCGTCTGTACATCACGTTTTGCTCACTTTGATTTGGAAGTGGTTCCCTATAAAGCGGTGGTGTGTCCAGTTTCTGATTTTCGTACGTAAGTACAGCCAACGACATCTCATTTTTTATCTTGCTCTTGCCAAATGACATTTCTTTTCAAATAGAGCAAGGGTAACTGACCGAAAATGGGTAGCCTGTCATGTTGTCTATCATTTTAGGTACGTCCTAATAAATGCAATATGTAAATATCGTCGTTTTTTCTGAACGTATTTAATTCAATTCACCAATATGGTTTTGTTACTTAACCCGGCGTCATGGGGGTTGGGTCTAAGATACCCGGCCGTTTTTAGAATTTCTATAATTTTTATACTATTCACCCGACATTGCTGTTTTTTCCTATAGCTGGAGTTAATGAATCACTTCACACGTTTATGCCCTGAAATAAGTCAGAAAACGCCTGAGTTTGGAGCTATAAGTGCCGTAACCTGAAAATGGGTAATTTAGACCCATGCCTGTACTCGGTGTAACAATTTCACTCCGTTTTTTCCATACAAAATGATTTTTTTTTTATATTTTTAGTTTATTTGTATTACTTCTTCTTTATTGTAGTTTAAACCTTTTTTATTTAGTTTGTTAGTGCAAAAGACATATTTGAGCGGTTTTTATATATATTTTTTTATTTTTTTTCAAAGTCTCATTTCCGTGATAAAAATAATATATTTCATATTTTTTTTAGTGTATGATAACCCTCATAACTCTAAATGAATGCTGGTAATAATAAAAACCTTTTCTTTCAACTGGAGACTAAAATATTTACATATCTTACCAGGGTCAAATAGACCCAACCCCCACGTCCGTGTTACAGTTTTTAACCCCCATGACGCCGGGTTAAAGTTTCTTTGTATTCAACCAAAATGTTATATACTTTTCCTATAGGTACTATTATGCAAGATTATGTTGCCTCATGTTTCCACAATGAATGAAAAGCAATGTTTACATCATACTTGAACTCAAGTACGATCAACTAACTTAAAAATCGACTACAAGTAGGTATTAAGCACAGATACGCAAATATAGGTGCCATAATAATGAAACCTTTGCTATACTGTATACTAAAAGTGCTAGTAGCTGCTTGATACCCGCTCATTTAACCAGTCCTTATTAGAGCATAACGGAGAGCATGTCGGAAGGCCTTACGTTGAGAATTACTTAGATGTAGGCTTGTATTTTAGAATTATGATCAAGTACCGATCTCTTTTGAGCGAATATGACATAGAATACGTAAATCTCTATCAGATACTTTAATATCGTTCTTAGAATATTAAGTCCGATTGCCATCTCCCAGTAACGCCCTAAGCGGAGGCTCTTTTGGATATTTTAATACACTTCATTAAAAGAAACCACTACACTTAAAAAAAATACTATGGAGACGTAGTTTTACATTGTTATAAAGCCTATTTTAAAAATTTGGCACATACTTGCAAAGTCATCCTATATGTATAACTTCGTTAACCATCATGAACTAACTACAGCTTAGATTATATTATGTAGCCTCAAATAGTCCCAATGATAGCCAAAGGCCTCGAAGGTAGTCAAGTCATTGCTTCTTTAGGGCTATTGGCTGGGATGGTTAACTATTGTGGTAATTAAACACCACACTAAGCAAATAGTGGTCAATAAACTCGGCTATGTTTCAAAACTATTTTAGCATTCTACATACGCCTCATGGAGCTGGCTGGAATAGTGTTTTCGATGTTTTTTCCACTCTACAGAAAGCCTCAGTTGCACCAACCTGTCTAAACGGCGCATGCGGGTCAGGTTCCGCAAGTATATACCGGTACCCATCCTTGTTGAACGGATGTTCAGTAGGGTATCCATGGGAGGGGAGCTTCAGGGCCCCCAGGTCGGCAGAGCGGCCCTTCTTGCCGACCGGCGCCCCCGCGTCCGAGGCGCCCCCTACGGCTGGTCGGCGCTTGCCTTGGCGCCCTTTTACGTTGCCCGCCAGTGGAACTGCGAAAAGGAGTTGAAGGTATTTTAATGGTCTACTTGAGCAAGGTATTTCAATGGTGTTTTATTTTTCCAAAAAATATTTAATCGTTTGTCCAACCCCTGACACATTTTATTGAATCATAGCTGGACACAGAATACTTGAACGGTGTGATTTTAAACGGGTTTTTTATATTTTAGGTAGAGAAAGGTTAGCTTTTAGCCCTGGTGAAATCTCTACTCAATTTACCCTAGTATGAAGCTAGAACGTAATATTTTGAAGCGAAATTTTGGGTAGGGTAAATCGTCGAATGGTCCCAGTAAAGTGAAATAATACACATCCCTACATTGTATTCTTTGTGTCTGATCTGTCTCTACGCTACGTCTGCAACACTCCTGATGGAGCTTGTTCCGTAGCAAGCTCTAATAGCAGGAGTGGGTCCCGCGGCCCGTATGGCTTAATACGGCACTGATAATATAGGTTACAGCATGTTGATTGCATAATGATAAGATAATTCGCTAACGTAAGCTAGCACGACAAAAATAACGGCAACACGGAATTAAAAGAATTCAAGAATATATTAAGATAACATTAAACATCGCTTCGCATTTTTTATAGGGCACCTATACTTAGTTATAAGTAACTCAAACAGTGGGTTTCTGCGACATTCTTAAATGTCAAAGTTGAGGATACTTAACACATAGGTTTCTACTGTAACGGTGCGTTTTAGGTTTTAAGTTTTAAATTAGTATACACCGTGACACTACATTAATATAAGGCAACGAATTTCTCATCGATTTTATAGGTACTAGATTTTTGCTTGAGCGCCAACCTGGAAACAAACTGGAACGAATTTCAAGGACGCGACATAACAGGTAAGTACAGAATCCGACAGATCAACTGTTTACGCACTATAACAAATTAGTATCACCTTACGCCAAAACTTTAAAGGTCATTTTCCAACTACGGCAACGTGTTGCCTAATATGCCTACTGCATATTTTAATATATCTAAGAGTTCTCGGGGGCCACTCTCTATACACTTACACCGAAGTTTCGGTAAAACTAAATCGTCAAAAAAACCGGGCTTGTAGCTTGATTTCATTCCGATCCGTTTTTCATGTTAGAAAGATTGATTTCGTTTGATTCTAAACGAGTTAGGTACATGATGGTTATTAAATCTGACCTATTTTTCTATGTATTTATGCCTTCTTAGTTTCCCGAAACTACGGATAATTTGTAAATCGTAGGCCCCAAGATAGGAACTAATCATGGAAACTTCACAGTAAGGTTTACCATTATTTAAATCACAAAATTATACCTCACTTAATAACTGCGTTCCAAATGTTCCGATCGCAGCCTGAGTCACATAAATGGTTACCCGACGAACGACCGCGAAATAGGTTACCTCTCAGATTAAAAGTAGCTTAACCCATTAGTACTACAGATACACATAGCACAGTAGAAAATAATTCGTCGATCACAAAAATCGGATCACCACACCCGCCGCGAGACGTAGTTTATTGACATTACAACCACACAGGTCGTGTATTACGAAACTGAGACGCAAAAAGTGTTTCAATCAATAAGCATATGAACAAAGGATGTACGTACGAGTGTAATAACATGTCACGAAGCGAGACCGTTACTTGAAGCTCGTCGAACTACAGAGGAAACAATTATTTATGCCTAAGACCTGGGACGGCGAGGTTTGCAGAGGAAAAGCTATATTATTCAAATTTCAACCTTATTTCTAAACAAATAGAGTCAGAGGTAAGAGTAAATCAATTTTAACGAAGTTATTATAAAGGTTTCGGACTATTTTTAGCGTAACTTGATTGTGGAGTGAGTTTTTGATATTTAGGACAGCAAAATTAAATGTTTGACTGACCTTCGCGTACTGTTTGTACCTATCTACGTAGGTAACAGTAATTTTGATAAAACCGTACATACAGATAGGAGTTTCCTGTTTTACACATGCAAACACTAAACTTCCAATATTTAAGTATTTATAAAATACTATTTACTATTATTTTTGCATGCAAGTTAATTTTTAACTTAAGCATTGACCTCTCTATAGCTAAATTGCAGCTCTACCTATGTAAAAAATAAAGCTTCAAAATGTTTAAAACTATATTTTAAAGCTTACATTCAAATATATATTTATACATAATTTAAGTGAAATCCTAAACACTTACTATCCATGTCGATAGCTACACCGATATCTGAACTCACTGGCTGACGAACTTTTTGGTGCAACCCACTTACTGATAAGATAATGAAGACAGAATCGTCTTGGTACCTACCTACTTACTTGTAGCTACCAAAGCTACGTGACTCGTCTCTACCGAGGCAGTGAAACAAACGAAACTAGGTACAGCGTACAATAAATTTTCCTGTAAACTTCCCATCTTACAAACCTAATTATTAAATTTAAATAGATTAAAAACCTACAAGATCTTAATCAAGTGTGTAAATAAAAATGATAAAAACAAAAAAAGAATTCAACTCACCAGCCATAAAGTTCAAGGTGATTCAGTGAACAATTTAAATCTAAAATCAATAGAAGAGAAATCGCACGGTAAAGCGACGATGCCTATGCGAGACTTATCGAGTAACACAACGTCCCATACAGTTTGCGGGTGTGTGCGTTCGAGCGTGTTTACAAACAGCGGTGTGTGGGAAACAATGTCATTATTCAGTACGTGTCTGTAGACTATTATTTTATATTATGCACTCTGTCCGACTACGAGTGTATGCGTCGGTTTTTCAGACTTCTGGCGCTAATCCAAACGTAAGATCTCTGCTCAGCTATGGTCTTGTAGGACATGAAAAGTGCAAATATGTGAGAGCTTCTCAAACGCAAAATTCAAAGTGTATTTGTAACATAGAATATAATCGCTGGAGCATATAATAAGATAGGTCGACGAAACCAAAAAACGGAAATGAAATAGCTTGGAAAGCTATTATCAAAGTGTAAGAGTCTCTCGATCCTATGTAGAGCCGCAGCTTTAAACGATTGTGCCAGAAACAACATTGTGGATCATTTACAGTTTCATCTCAGGCAAATCATATTGATCTTTAAATTAGCACAATGAAATAAAAGCTATAGCTCAGAAACTTAAGTGGCTAGAGCCCATTATCAATTAATGAAACATACAGCTCAATTGTGGTGGACCAGTGACTAAGTAGGTAGTCTGTGAGACGCCGAGGTCTGTTTCAAGATGTTTTCAGAAAGGGTGAGAGCATCTTCGAACGACGAGCTTATAATGAATTGAAGTATTATAATCGCGTGAGATAATAGGCATCACAATGATACTATGTATGTATGGTATGTTAATCCCCAACACAACCATAGAGGTGTTTTGTGTGTGTGTGGTATTTTAGGTCTTAGGAATGATCAAATTCAGTTTAGTTTCACCTCGAGAGGTGACGTCCTGTCTGAACGTGTCTGACGGTGAAGTTCGCGCAAATAAGCAATACAACAAATATCGGAGTGAAGTTTCTTCATGCTGATGAAGAGACACGCGATCTATCGAGGGATGCTGTAACGAATTGTTCGCTTCGCTTTCGACATTGAAATTGTTATTTCCACTAGGCGCAGGACAAGTGACGGAATCAAGATATCTGATTGGTTGTTATTAGCACAGGTGCACACATCTCTGGTCTGTGCAGCTGTAGAGGTGAGCGGGCCTTAGCGTTTGAAGAGGATGCAGGTCGCACCGCTCACCGGCGTCGGTAGTTTTTTTCAGCCAAAATTTTGGTGTTCTGTGTTACCGGGCATCATGCGTCAAAATATGACGTGACAAAAACCCATCACACAATACCACTTACTTGGGCAATGATTGAGAAACATTTTGGGAAACATAAGGTTGTAGTCAGTTGTAGTTTCATGCAAGTGAAATCAGTTAAAAAATCACTCCACTAAACAACACAATTTATTTATTTTGTTCTCTATGACTGCCACTGTCACTATTGTCACTTTTTATGAAAACTTTTTTAGACATATCCATCATTTCCAAAAATGAAAAAAATAATTAAAATTAAAACCCCAAAAAACCTGTAAAACTTTCTTGTTTGATGGATAAAAATGAAATGTAAATGAAAGCTTGGAAATTAAGTTGAAAAAACTTTAATTGAAAAACTACACATAGACAACAACCCAAAGATAATTATTTTTACAATTACAGACTATCCTGAATCAAATCCTGATCTTATATTTAAATTTATCTTTTCATAGGTGGTAGGTCTTATCTATTGGTGCAATAGGTGAGATCCTGCATAAAGCGCTAAAGGTCTCAGATCAGATCCCTGTCCAGGAACAACATTTGGTTTTGTTATCTGTCTGTGTATTATTGTCTCTTTAGTTACTACTTTATAAATAGACAATAGCTTTACAGTTACACACACAAAAGTGTTAATAAACTTACCTGTTGCAATCCCCATATCAGTGACCTTGAGCTGGCCTTGTTTGATCATTGCTTCATAGTTGGGCTTGATGGCAGTCAGCTCGGAGTTGAATAGACCGAACATGGACCCCAGCGAGGAATCCTCTTCGTATATGAACAGAACTTGGATGTCTTTGATTAGGGCCCGTTGGATGGTTGCATACCAAGACTGGGTAACTCTGAAAAAGCAGGCTCGTATGAACTGTACTATTTTACTATTCTATTTGCCTTGTAATTCTTTTGTAAAGCATGAGAAGAATTAAGATTTAATTACCAACCTTATTAATAGCCAATTAATTCGCTTTTCTTAAGTTTTTCGACAATTTTGTTAACAACATTTGTATATAGACTTATGAATAGCTTCCAACCTGCTATTAGGCACCCTATTTAGAGCTAATCAATGATTATTATTATAACGTCATTGGTCTAAATATTGAAATCATCTGAATGTAGGCTTGAATCAATCAGTGCATTTGATTGGATCAAGTAACACTACATGCTGAGTTACTTTCTTTAGGTTATCTTAGAATAACCAACAAAGCTCTAAGTGGTGTAAGTTTAGACCCACTAACTTATAGTTGATTTTGTCAATAATAACATTTATTACATACACTTAAACCTTTTCTGTTTGATTGATTTCTGTTAACTTTACCAAAACTAATGAATGAAGCAAATAATACCTTCGAGGCATTGTAGTCATGGCCTCCCAATACTGATCAATGTATGGTATGATCTCCCGATCCTTGCTGAACAATAGTTTGTTGCTGCCATCTTTGACACTCTCCTGTCTTAAGTTTGCTATAGCCGTCAGACACATTTGAGGAAATGCTGTTGACAAAACACTAAATAATGTTACTCATATCTTCAAAAAGCATTCAATGTGATAATACTTGTGTTATTGATGATTTCATAGGATTTCTAAGCGTGGTAAGCATATCTTTAATAAACAAAGTCATGATTAGGTATGATATTACCAATTCAATTTAATAAACTGCTAACAGGGTGATTGATGGTAATTGCGAAGAATGATGTTATTTTTGAAATAATTCACAAAAAAAATGGGCACTTACGTGCTTGGTTCTTCTTAAAAGTCTCCAATCCAGTTGGTGAACAGTTCTTGCATATAAACAAGTAGTTGGTCATGAATGGAACCAACTTTCCCAGCTGGTATCCAATACATGACTCGTGAAACCATCGATTACACGATGCACACAGTAGTTCAGCGATATTCAGATTTCTATCTTTCCCGCTAAAACAAAAGAAAAAGGAAAGGTTATCTTTTTTTTCGAAAAAAGGCTGGTGGTCAGATTAACTTTTCTTACGTACCAGTAACAGGTGCCTTGAGATTCTCCTGATAACTTGCGTGATTTATTTTTATCAAAACTGTCCATTGTCTTTTGAGATTCAGATTGCATCTTTGGACACTAGGAGCCACCAACCATCAGCCTAGCGAGTTATTGTTCAGACTCAAATCGCGAAGTTCGGTAATCAATAAACAATTAACACAAATAACCAAATTGGTAATATTATCAACAACGAACTGCACTGTAGTAATTTAATGTTTTCTGATTCATTTTATCAAACATTAGCGGAACCTAAAATTAAATGCGAGAGTTGTTTCATTTGTTTGCTTTTAAAAATCTCCTAGTGTCTCTCTGGTACTTTTTTTAAGTCTAGACAAGACTCGTTACTTGAACAACCAATCATCAACCCGAAATTACATGTTGGCCCGCAATTCATGTTGGCTTTCTTGCAGTCTTGCTACGTATTGGTCGTTTCAACAGACGTTGTTTTTTTTCAGGGACAAACTAAGACAAAGATATTGTATGTACGAAACAAGAAAATGCGCTAATGGCGAAAAATCGTTCCTCGTGAGAGGGCTCCTGGGCCCTGTTCAATAAAACTTACAAGTTACAATTTTACCATGGTGGAAAATCTACAAATTTGTAGAATTGTAGCTACAATTTTACAAGTTTCTGTTCAATAAACATTTTCTTTCTACAGGTGACAATTTACATATTTGTAGGGAAAACTGGTTTATTGAACGCATAATTGTAGTTACAAGTCTACATTTTATGTAAATTGTAGTAAAATTCCGACAGGTGGGCTTACCCTGTGTCAGAACTTTAAAATTTTGTGCCTCAACCTAAAAAGGAAAGGAAATTGGATGAAATTAAAGAAATATTCCTAACAACTAGTAGTGTAAGTAAGGACAGAAGTAATGAGTGGTTATAAAAAATGCAGCGGCGTTTTGAGTAAACACATAAACTTTACTTTTAATGTAAAAGAATAAACATTTCACCAAAAATTCGGGTCAGCAAAATACCGTCGAATATTTTTTGGTTAAAAAGATTGTACATGATCTTTAATACGACTCCACTCAGAAAATCTCCTTATACTCTCCTAATTGCTTTGAGACACATTTTTTTGAGTTGCCCATCTCGGGAAACCAGTTTCTTTGCATTTGGTACATACCATGCTGGCATTTATGTGTTATCAAGAATTCTCTACAAATTTCATACAAAAACGTCTGTGTTTTTGGTATTTGCTCTACTAGCGCCACTTTGACAGTTGCACGCCCCATTGTCTCGAAATCCCTAGATTTGAAGAAATTTAATTATCAGGCATTAAAGGTGGTTCGCTAATCACTGTAAATGAACGAAAAAAACAAATCCGCTTAAAGCAACAAAATCTTACATTTTATGTAAATTGTGACTTACAAATTTGTAAGTACAATTTCTACAGGCGTTTTCTACATAATTGTAGTGTTTATTAAACAGCATTTGGAGTTACATATTTGTAAGGTTTTCACTTGTAGATTTTCTACATAATTGTAGTGTTTATTAAACAGCACTTGTAGCAAAAGTTTACAAATATGTAAGTTTTTTACATAATTGTAGAATTGTAATGTTTATTGAACAGGGCCCTGGGCGAAGTGTGTGTGTCCCTTTTTAATGACGTCATGACCAATCAGCGCCCTAGAATCTCGCTGCTGAGCAAACCGTCATCTTACATTTGGCATTAGCAGGTCTAAGTATATTATGTGAAAACTAATAACTTCCATTATTGCTTAGTATTATTGTTTTTGAAAAACAACGAAACGATACATTAATTTCAGTAAATAATAAAATAAACCATAAAATTTTCAATGATTACCATCAAAGATTCGGCTGATCTGTTAATGGACGCGGTGGCACAGTGTTTGTTGCAGCCAGCCGGAATGCTGAAGACGCTGGTTTGAATCCCGCCTGAGGCTAAGAAGAGCATTGTTACATAGGAAAGACAAAACCAAATAGAACTTGGCTTTAATTAGCTAAAAATCTTAGGAGTAATTAATTGACACATTAAACATTTAGACATGTTAGACAATCGATATTTTACATGAGGTGTGGTGTTAATAGGCGTACATAATAGGGAGCGTATTGAGTGGAGCGCGACAGGCAGCACTGTTTCCCACTGCTCAACTGGTAGGCCTTTAGTTTTGAGCGCAAGAAGTACTGTTCGCCACAAAGTACCATTCAGACGTTCAACTTGTCCGTTACCACGAGGGTTATAAGGCGTAGTATGGCTACAAGCAATCCTGTGGGTGTTTAAAAACTCTTGGAGTTCAGCAGACATAAAAGCTTGACCTCTGTCAGAGTGTATGAAGAGAGGTGTTCCGTACGTATATATTAGGTCTTTCAGACATTTGATAACGGTAGCCGATGTCATGTCTTTGCAGGCATATGCAAATGGAAAACGACTGTATTCGTCTATGATAGTGAGTATATACTTATTAGGCGAATTTGAAGGTAATGGGCCTTTGAAGTCTAGACTCAGTCTTTCAAATGGTGACAGAGCTTTAATAAGATGTCCTTGTGTCTTCATATATCTCGGTTTTATTTCGGCGCATGCTGGACATGATGAAGTAACTGACTTTATTTCGTTGATAGTATAGGGAAGATTTTTGATTCGTATCCAATGCGCCATCCTTACTACACCGGGGTGACATAGTAATTCATGTAGCTGGCGTAACTTACCATTGTTATTCATGTGAGCGCAAACACGTGACAAGGCGTCTGCAGCTGTGTTTTCTTTGCCGGGTCTGTACACGATGTCATATTTGTAACAGGAGAGTTCTAATCGCCATCTTTGTATTTTGTCGTTCTTAATTTTGCTGGAGTGGTCTTGGTTAAACATAAATCCTACTGACCGTTGATCTGTAATTAGAAGAAAGTGCTTACCGATGAGATAGTGACGCCACTTACGGATGCTTTCGACAATGGCGCATGCTTCCTTTTCTATGGAAGATTGTTTCCGCTCAGAATCAGAAAGTGTTCTTGAAAAAAATGCTACTGGGCGTACTTTTTGAGTCAAAGTAGCCGCTATTGCATAATCAGAGGCATCCGTCTCGACAGTAAACATCTCATTGCCATCAATAGCTACTAGCGCCGATTTACTGATTTCTAATTTCAGCGAATTAAAACAAAATTTTGCGCTGTTATCAAGGGGAAACTCTTTCACGGTAGTCAAAGGATGAATCTTTTCAGAAAATCCGCGTACCCATTTAGCATAGTGTGCAAAGAGGCCTAGTGCTCGTTTTAGTTCTCTTGCATTATTTGGGACCGGAAGTTCTGTTAAAGGTTTTAGTCTGTCATTATCAGGCTTAATTATGTTTTTATCTATGGTGTAGCCTAGAAGACTTATTGAAGTAGCACCAAAGACACATTTGTTTTCATTTAGTGTTAATTTATGTTTGGCAGCTGCTGCCATAAAATGTTTTAGGTTTTCATCATGCTCGTTTTTATTCCGTCCACATATGGTAACGTCGTCAAGATAAGCATAAGCACCCTTTAGTTGCTCGGATTTGATTACATATTCGAGCGCTCGTTGGAAAGCAGCTACACCGTTAGTCACACCAAATGGTATTCTATTGAATTGGTAAAGGTTTCCACAGGCTTCAAATGCCGTATATATTCTTTCTGTTTCTAATATTGGTATTTGATTATAAGCACTTTTGAGATCGATTTGACTGAAGTAATTATACTGTGCAACTTTGGAGACAATATTTTCAATATTTGGTAAAGGATATGCATCCAATAATGTAAATTTATTGATCGTTTGTGAATAATCAATAACCAAGCGTTTACGATGGAGACCACCGCCAGCTATAAGTACTTGAGCTCGCCATGGTGAGATGCTAGGCTCGATAACCCCATCTTCTAGAAGTTTTGAAATTTCTTCCGATATAAATTTAGTGTCATCTTCATTATGGCGTCTTGATTTGATAGCAATAGGTCTAATATCTGCGCTTAAATTGGTGAAAATAGAAGCTGGTGGTACTGATGCTGACATCACGTTGCAAATTCTCAGTGGATCTCTTTCGCCTCCAAACTCTACTTCAAGTGTTGAGTGATTTTTCATTATGTCATGGCCAATGATTAAATCTGCACAGAGATTGTTTACTATCAACAGGGGACAATCAGTGTAAGTATTTTCAGCTAGTGTGATATTAGCAAAACACAGACCATTAACAGGAGACACGTGACTGAGAGAAGCTAAGGTTACTTTATGTTGACATGGTCTTCGAATTAGGTGCAAAATCTGAACTATGTTTTCATTCACAAAGCTGACTGAACTTCCAGTGTCGATTAAAGCTTCAAAATTTTTGTTGTTTACTGTAACTGGTACAGTTGCTTTGCGAAGGCTCGAAGGAGAAGCGGCAGAAATATAGGTACAACCAGTAATAGTACTAACCATGTCTGGTTCAATCGAAACAGCATTCAAGCTTTGTCGATTACTGCTACGACAAACATTCGCAAAATGACCTTTTCTGCCACACAATTGACATGTTGCATCAAAAGCTGGACATTTCGATCTTTGATGTAATATGTTTCCACCGCAGAAAAAGCACCGTTTTCGTCGTGATATAGTGGTTATTTTAGAAACTGTAGGTTCTGATACTGGTAATGATTTTACAGGCAGAGCATTAAGTGGTAAATTTTCAAGAGTGTTGCTAATCATTTTTGTATTACTTTCAGCGGTTTCCAATGACAGTGCTTGGTTAAGCGTTTCTTCCAGGGTTACATTTAAATTTTCTAATAGACGTTCCTTTATTTTAAGTGAAGAAATACCCGCAATAAATGCTCCTCTTATAGCCTGGTTCTGGTGTTGTTCGGCGTTCACATTTTGGAAATTGCAATCACGTGCTAGTACTTTTAAGGATCTTGCGTACTCGGAAATCGATTCACCGGAGCGCTGCGTACGTGTGGATAGCATGTGTCGTGCTAAAATCTCATTCTTTGTTTTTAAGTACATTTTATTGAGAATTGACACCGCTACGTCATAATCAGTGCAATCACGCACGTAAGAAAAAACTGATGGTGATAAGTGGTTGGTGAGCAATTTCAGCTTTATGTGCGTTGATGATGTCGCAATTTCTTCGTTGAGAAAATTTTGAAAAGTATGATACCAGTGATGCCATTTCAAATCAGCTGCGGGGTCGTTGGGTTCGACGTCAAATTTGTCTGGTCGGAGATAGCGGGCGAGCGCGTTGCTAGTTATCTTTTCTTGAGACATGATTTTAGCTAATTAAATTGTTACATAGGAAAGACAAAACCAAATAGAACTTGGCTTTAATTAGCTAAAAATCTTAGGAGTAATTAATTGACACATTAAACATTTAGACATGTTAGACAATCGATATTTTACATAGACAATATATGTCAAGCATTATATTATCGATATATAATTGTTTCGATCCAGCCCAACAATTGGTTGAGCCGATAAGATGTCAGACAGCTACCGCTTGGACAATAGATCTAACAGATCAAACTGTTGGCTACACCATCAACATAAAATTGATAATATTTTTATTTTACTGGCAACATTGTGAGATTTCCTCTCTTCTCTGACATGAAAGATTCGTGAATACACGCTTCTGTGCATTTTAAATAATAATTGGTGCACCCTGCTGCCCTTCAAACACATCACCGCTACAAACATACTGTCCACTGCATCGAATCAATCTTTAAACACAAACTACTGTATACTTTTTTACCTACTTACCCTTTATTACTAATTTTTAACATAGCCATCTATTTATTTTTTGACTCTTTTGACCAGCCCAACTGTACCTGCTGTAAATCCTCCGCCGAAAGTTGTCTGGAAAAGATCGCTTTGTTGCGACGAGATCATTTGAATTGTGTAATTAATTTCTTCTTACTGTTGTTCGATTCATGAATTTTTGTGCAGCGAAGATATTATAACTCTTTAATTTTGTACCACTTCTACCTACCCAATTATTAGTTGACTGGCAAGGCAATGGCAAGTCATCAGACAAGGACGTCATACACCCGCCAGACGCCTTTTCAGGCCGGACCGTTTTTGGCTAGCTACTGCATTTAAGGAAATAGCAACATTAACTGAATGGAAAAAGATCGAACTTTAGCAAAACAAATATATTTGGTGCGCTTTCTTGTTGATAAGGACTACTTCTTCCGACAGATACGAATCTGTATCGATCGATTTGTTTTTATCACGAGTATTGAATGTAGTCGCTCCTTTACTTTAGCGGCGGTTGCCATGGTAATGTTTTTGAATTGATTTGACGTTAGGTTTGTTGATGTTGAAAATATTTCATACATTTTTACTTGTACACACAAATCTATTTAAACATTTCACGCTAACTGAAACGGTGTAGTGTTTCACAAAAATAACTATGAATTCCGTTACAAGCACTGAAGACATGTGTGCAGAAATAAAAATTAATCAAGAGAACATTCTTCTGGGTATAGTAAAAGAGCTGAGCAGTGAGGCAAATGGTAAATTATCGGTGAAACTGAAAGGAAAGGTGAACAGGATCATAGCAGACTGCGACTTGGTTCATCATACCAGCCTGCACAAACTTAGCACTGCTGATGAAAGTACTTCAACATTATTAGGTAAGTATTTGCTCTTACTATATTATATTTTTAACCTCCTTCATTGCTTAGCATGTCTCTCGTTGAAGCACTAAGTAATTTACAGGATTCATGAGTCAAACTGCTGCTGAACTAACATTTGATGAACAAGCAGAGTTGAACCAAGCTATTGTTCAGAAGATCCAAACCAAACTGCCCCCATTCATTTCCGAGCTTGAGCATTTGAGGCAAAGCACTGCATCCCAGAAGAAATCCAACAAGGTGCAAGTAAGAGATTTGCGGGAAAGCTTAGACCAAAAGCTGAATACTTTGCAGGTAATTATTTTTAAAACATTCATTTTCATATAAACCAAGACTTCCAACAGGCCAGAAAAGTGAGGGTGACGTGATTTTATGCCTAAGGTTGGTGGTTGTTTGTCCAGTTGCACCCAATTATATTCTTGACAAAATAATAATGTACAGTCAATAGGACATTAGGCTACCTGTTTCAGTTTATTATCTTTCACTTTCCAAATGCCATTTCCTTTCAAGCAGAAGACTGACTGTAAATTGGTAGCCTAATGTGCCATTGAGGGTACTTGGAACCCAATTGAAGTGAATAAACCAATGTTTCATTTCAAGCGAATAATTGGCCACATTAGTATGCCACACTCACAAGCAATCAAATATCATTCATCAAGTAGTTCTTCATTACCGTGCTTGTCAACCCCATATCTGGACCTCACAGCTGCTTCCCATCAGGTAGAGTGAAGTTGATATGTTTTAATAAAACAACCAAATAATGTTAAATGGTTGTGTATTGTGCTAGGTGGCATACCTACATTTACTTACTACAATAAAGCTACCTACATTGTGATGATTTATTACCAAATAAATAGCATACAAGTAGGTTACAGATTTTTATATATGACAGAATTCATCTTGAAGACCACTATTAAAAAAATATTAGATTAAAACTAACTCTGCCTACAGGAGCAGGAAAATGAAAAAGTTGAGCTGATGATGGAGTGGCTCAACCACCGCATCCACGATGTCTCCAGCTTCAGTGAACACTCAAGTGAACTGCTCACTTTGAAGACCAGGATTTTGGATTTGAAATCAAAGTAAGCTAATAATTCATACATATTACTAGTGTGATAGAAAAACTGTACTAGTAAACGAGACAACATCTCAAATACATCCGAAAAGGTTGTGAGGGCTAAAATCATGCTGTCATGTGTTTTTGGTCTTGGTGTCTTTCCAAATAATTAAACGTTAACCATGCTCCTTTGACGTGAAGCCCCTCTGTGTGAAACCTGACCAGCTGATAATGAGCTTAGTGCCCAGTGTGAGGATCTACATAGAAATAAAACCATTCTGTCTATGAATGCAATACAAATCTTGAAAATCATAAAATTTGCACTAGGCCCCCTAGGGTTGAAGAAATTTGTTTCTCATAAAAACTTAAAATCATTCACTTACAACGATATTAAGTACAACTAATGTTACATTTCAATTAAATTAAATTAAGGCAAATTAACCTGATTATTGTCAGCTACTCAGCTATTGTGATTTTTGAAATCAATCTTTCATTCTGTATAATTGTTCCAGAATTTTACATCTTCAAATTCTACAGAACATTTTCACAGAAACGAACCAATCTATAAAGGCCTACAGTGAGATACACAAGGACCTTAAAGACAGTATCAAAGAGACTGAACAGAGGATCAAGAACTTCCGAGATATTATTGATAGTGATTGTAATTAGAAAAGTTTATTATTAATTTACTTGACTTATTTTAATGTCAGATGAGAACTTGAAAATAAATATTGTTTGTTAAAATCTGTTATTTTTATAAACATTAATAAACTTAATCCGTTGTGAATATCCATAAATATAGTTAATATTAATTTCTTTAACAATAACACGGTGACGCCTATCATAATCTTACCAGCAAAATGTGGCTTTTACCTAACTCGAAAGCGTGAAAAGAGATTGCTCATAGGATTTGTTAAGGTATTTCAATACATCCGATTATTATAATTATGTTTTCCTATGTTGAAATAGGCGCATTCCCGCTTAAGTGGGCTTAAGACTTTAGAATTCTTTGGACTTTGGAATGGTCTCCCAGCGACGGTGTTTCCGGAGAGATACGACATTGGGGCCTTCAAGAAAAAAGCGTATTCCTTCCTAAAAGGCAAGCAACGCAGCGGCGGCACCAGCGGTGTTGCGGTTGTCCATGGGCTGAGGTGATCACTTCCCATCAGGTGACCTTCAAGCTCGTTTGCGCCCTCTTACATAAAAAAAATACTTAAAGAACAAATATTTAAGTTATTTATTTAATCTAAATAAAACTTTGTCCGTATGTATCTCATTCATATTCAGGATTCACTTGCTTACAGACAGAGATGAAATAATTTATGGGTCTGAGCTGTTAATAGTAATTAAAGCTCTTAGATCTGCCTGTTTAGAATCTTAGCCAATGTCAAATAAATTATCTTCACTTAGCGCTGAGTAAACCAACAGTCTAAATTATCAATTAAGATAAGTGGGTAGACTTTGTTTCGCACTAGCATTGCGTTTTATTGTGACCATTTTCTCCACGCTCTGGAGGCGTTTAAAAATAACATGTTTCCTCTAAGGCGTTCAAAACAGCGATAAAGTTATGACTAAAATGTAGATGTGAACATTAATCTTTGTACTAAATGACATTAAATGATTCAGCATCGTTTCCGATTAGGGCTTAGTCGTGAGTGTGACAGTGTGCTGGCCGGCTGTGTCTGTGTCCCAGTTCGTATTCGCCATGGATTGGAGTAAAGCGGTTGGTTTATTTTTGAGCTGGTTTCGGTAAGTCTACAATCTCTTGGCATAGATATTTTAAAACAAAACGACATTCCTAACCATTGTTATTTTTCACTGATGGTATTTATTTTAAGCGTAATTTTAAAGTTTTAAACTTCTAAAATTCATGGAATTTCCAAGGTCATCTATGTTGTTAAAACATGTTCAGTAAAACTTGTATTAGTTCGTTTATCTACGAAGCCGTTCGACCGCATGGTCGCGTGGTTAAGTAAACATTTGTAAGAAAACTTGTTCTATGAAGTAGGCGCACAGTAAAAACTCGAAAACAAATCATCAAAGTAATAATCTACTTAGTAAAATAAGGTTTCTCATACAATCACCTAGTACCTATATTTACGAGAATCTTACGTCTAAACTGGAAATGGTATCAAGTTGTTAAATCTGTATGTAGGTAAACAGTACACTGTTTAGAAAAATAATGTAAAGTTCAGTTTCCTCGCCTGCCAACAATTTAATGAATGTATCGTGATTTGAGATTTGTAATAAATAATAATGGTTTACGCAGTGATAAAAAAATATACGAGTAGGTGTAATAATTTTCCGAAATAAAGGTTAACAGAATGTACCTACCGAAACTCAACGGGTAATGGGTACAGAGCAATTTCTGGGTAAAAAGTCACTTGGTTAAAAAGTAATATTCTTGAAAATGTTATAAATCTACACCCTTGACCATTTTCGGGTGTGTTTAAACTTTTTGTTACTTGCATGTGTTCTAAGAAACAAGCGGTGGGTGATCATTATAAAAATCTAGCAAGTGTGAACCCACTTGACCATAAATTTCGGGACACCCTTTAAATTGGGTAGGTAACATTGAAAGTACCAAATCGAGAAATAACGACATAATATTAAGGCTGGGTCGTGGGTTCCATTCAAACCTAGGCATTCACATTCATGTGATGAACGTTCTGTAAAATTGTTGTTCTGTAATATTGTGTATCTGTTCTAATATTCGTTCTGTGTCTGGGTGTTTATCTAAGAACCCTTAATGTGTATCAGCTCCCGACGCAGTAGGTACAAGGCTGCCCTTAGTTAGGGGTATTTATGACGTTATTGCACCGATTTGTTTTCGGATTAGGTGACGGCACTTATTTTATCTTTGTAAGTAGCTATATCATTACACAATAATTATGATACATTAACACATAGGTACTGTATGTAAGCATAGAGACAAGATATCGAAGGGACAGGTGACAAACGTAGGCCTGCCTTCTAGTAGTATTGGCATTTATTCATTATTTATAATCAGGTCTTTGGTCGGCTTCTGTAAAACTTTGTCGAATAGACGCCAGGTACTAAGAACACAGCCTTGTAGGTACTGTGCGTCAATTTCTTGATGTCTTTCGCCAAACTTCGTCTTTCGTCTGCGTCAGATTTCTATCGAGGAAGTATAGATCATACGTAAATTAAAACAATCACAAACATACTTTTTATTGCTTCATGTCAAGTTTATAATAATCAAAACTCTTTAGGGATAAATCAAATAATTGATGGGCATGGTATTGAAGCCCAGCTTTATTTTACTGACAGAATGCTTAAACCGTTTGTCCTTAGGAGTAGGTACTGTAAGTGAGAACTTAAGTAAAAAAATCGATAGTTGCATTTATAGTTTGTTCGTCACACAAGAAACTGATCCACAAACTTTGCGATCGAAGGTATCTGGACTGTGGTCACTGTGGACTTTGTTTTCTAATTTGGAACGATTTGATTGGTAAGGGGGCGTGCTAGGTCAAAGGACAAGTATGAAATCACTGCATTCTTAACGCGAACGGACTATAGTCATTCTAGCCTTGGTTTTTACTTAGTTTTTTGCAATAATACTCCATTGTCATATTAATGATAATTTGAATGAAAAACAACAACAAACAATGAATACTTATAATACGATAAGAACACATTTTTTCATTGGTCTGGTGTTTAATTTCACCACAATGGTTGAAAGTTAAACTCTTGACATATACCTACGAGTGCACATGACTGGAGCCAAAATATAAGTTTTTGTATTCAAACAGAAAGCATTGTGCCTTCAATGACATCCTTGAAAATGGAGACACGTGTTCAATGGGCTTTCTTAACGTTAGGTACTTACTTAAGTGATTCTTTTTCACGATATAACTTGACTACCAATTATCTAATAAAAGAAATAAAATTACTGATTGTCACTCGACATTATTTCACACTGCGCTCTGTAGCCCTGAATTTAGCAAAGCAATGGCATAAAACGTATGTCCACGCGGGTGATTTCTTGATTGGGATTGGGTTATCCAAGGATTGCCACGTTTTAAAGTAATCAATTCGGAAGAACGGCAAACGACTAGGAACATATTTTGAATATAGTTACATAGAATTGTTAAATGGTTGCTTTGCCGAAGCCGGGCCATGTAGGTACCTTCCAAAACTTAAATTGTCAAATCAAATTTTAATCAAAATCATGAACAAAAATGGTATTTAATTATTTGTTCTTGTTTGACGAAAAAGGCGGACCTTAATTACCAGCAACAACCTATTGAAATTCCATGCCTTTAAGTAGGTATTAGTATATTAAATACGTACATAAGCTTCTTAAACAATATTTAGTTTAGTTAGTCCTGCTGTTGAGCCGCTAATGGCTCGAAGGAAACAGGAGGAATGGTCCCTTCTTATTGAGGAAATGCCTTACGTATACCCGTCCACCGGAGGGCGGACAGTTTATGTCGGACTCTCCACTGGGAATGCTAACCCAGTAACCTACCGACTAAAAACTCAGCGACTCCTTCTCATCGTCCATAGTGGGGGAATTGCTGACTGACTGGCACGAAGCCTTCTAACAACGCTTTCCGAGGAATGGAATTCTGTTATTTTTTTTTTTGTAAGTTTTGAAATTTAACTTAGGTTTGAGAAGAAAAGCAACCTGCCACGTGCCGAGCTATTAATGGGACGAGTATTTAGTTACCAGCCTATTTACTGTGACACACAGATTAATTATAATCACAAAGTCAAGGAAATATAGCAGTCGGAATATTACTTTTAGTGCGTTGACATAAGTGTGATAAGAACTCTATACCTACATTTGACCTGGGACCTTTACGAAGTGTAACGCTTGGGCTGTGGTAGATTGTATTTTCATATCAATAATATTAATCTATCTTGGAGTCTTGGAAAAATGCGAAGAAAATCATAAATTATAATTATGCTGATAAATTAACATACTAGTTATCACAATTACATATAAAAGAATTATCTGGTTACTAGGATATAGTAGTGCGTACTGAGGTAGGTACATACTCAGTGCGATAGGTTTTTAATACCCGAACTGCGAGTTATTTTTACATTGCATTCACCTACTATTTGACTTGAATCGTGCAATTTCGAAATAATCTCTTGATAAAACCGATAACAATAGTAGGTACTTATACATAACTATCGTACACATGTCTTATACTTCGTGTTATTGACTGATAAGGAAACCCAGTTACCTTTCGTCGAGTTTAGTATGTGAGCGTATTAGTATAGTAAATTAACCACTTTTAGATTTTGATAGATTTGAAGAACAATAAATTATTTATTTATTTTATTATTACAGTTGAATATCTTACTAACTTCACTTTAAACGAAAAACAGGAATTAGTGTTTATTTCTCGTAATAATGTATCAGATACACCAGAATTGCACCCTGGCTCTTGAGTTTCGGGCTGACTTAAGCCGAGTTTGTCCAGCACGGAGATCGAACCCCCGACATACGGCGACATAGGCAGCACCTGCCAACGGGCCTGTTACTTCCTTACAGACTTATTAATCATGAATACCTGTACCAGGAAAGGAAAGAAAACCTAGCTCTTATCGATAGACTAAGGCTACGTTTCCACCAGAGATGCGTTGCGAGGAATAGGTTTTAAGAACCAATAGAATCCCTATATTCACCTAGCTTCCCTCAATGAAGTGATCCTATTGATTCTTCAAACACATTCCACGCAACGTTGGCGCTGCATCAGTGCATCTCTAGTGGTGCGTATCCTTACACAGTTCGGTTTTATAGCCCTTCCCAGGGAAGGCCAGATGATTGGTAGTAGAAATCGTTTTTTTTTGTCATTGTCTCTGGTTTCAATAGTTTAATTAATATTTTTCAGACAAATATCAGATGCTTTAGGAGTTCAATGGGCCCCCACCAACCTGCCGATGGAGCGGCGTCTCCAGACCCTGGGGGCCACCGCCTGGATCTGCCTGATACTCTTCGGCGAGGCCTTCGCGATTTACCTGACCATCCAGCTCCTGTACTCGACGTACTGGTTCCTCGGCATCATTTATGCCGTGTGGATGCTCAATGACATTGACATATGCCATCGAGGAGGCCGCAGGTAAGGAACTTTCTTAAGTCTTTTAACTTTAACGATCACAGAGAGCGTTGTGGCCCAATGGTCAAACACTTTGGCTCGGAACCCGGTGGTCCCGAGTTCGAATCTGGCCTGAGCACATCTACTTTTTGGACACTGTACAATTTGTAGCTAACTTTCTGGTGATGGAAAACCCGTAAAAAAACCTAAGTGACCCGGATAACGGCGTTCGGCTCCCCCCTTACCACGTTGGATTTAAATTCCCTCTACGAAATGTGGGCTTCTCAATATTCCTTTCACCATGACGGCAACAATCAGTGTACCTCTGACTAACCCATTAGGGATGAGGTCGTGAGGGTATGTTAAATACGATCCCGCACAACTGTAGGCATCCCAAGCACGGTAGTCCAGAGGCACGCTAAATGTTGCCGTCGTGGTGAACGGAACATTCAGAAGCCCACATTTCGCCGATGGAATTCGAATCCAACGTGGCTTACAAGCTTAGGGCCAGCGTACCGCCGTGATCCGGGGCCCTATTATTTAAATAAATAAATCCCTGGACATTATTCCCCACAGCGCCATCTAGCCCCAAATAAAGCAATGAAATCGCTTGTGCTATGGGATACTAGACGACGAATAAACATACTAAAATCCTTTTTTTTGTAAATGAACATAGGAAACCCAGACCAGTACAAACCTACATGTTCATGCACATGCATGTTTGTACTGTGCGGGGATCGAACCCACGACTTTCAGTGTAGTAGCCTACATCCTAACCATTACGCCAAACCGGTCATCATATTTCATTTTGAAGAATTATTAAGAACCAAGTCGACTTTCCAGACCCTTTGAATTGAATGACTCGTAAACAGTTTGATTGCTGTAGATATTACTCGTACCTACTAATTATAGACAAACAGTTTCCGTGTAAGGCCTTTAACGAAGCCGATTTTAATATTGATAATGTTTAACGATAACATCAACACCAAGAACAGGTTCTTGTTGTATTGTTGCTTCCCTAGTAAGTGATCTCAGTTAATTAATTCGTACTAATTAAAAAAAGGGCCAATTAAAGTTCTATAAATGGAACTTGTCAATTAGTTCTAGAGTTACTCTTCTAATATTTAGGTGTTCACTATACTATAATCCTAGTCGCACGTACCAAATTACTCAAAAGCTCTTCCAATAGGTAGTTATAGTATTCAATTCAACATCAAAGCTTCGTTGCGCTCATTAAAATTAATTGTGATATAAAAAATGATTTTCAGATTCGAATGGGTCCGAAACTGGTCTTGGTGGCGATACTACCGCGACTACTTCCCGATCAGGCTGATCAAGACTGCTGAGCTGGATCCATCCAAGAACTACCTCTTCGCCTGCTTCCCCCACGGTGTTGTCAGCTCAGGGGCCTTCGGAGCCTTTGCCACCAACGCGCTTGACTTCTACAAGATCTTCCCGGGAATGACTTGCAACATGATCACTTTAGGAGGCCACTTCTTAGTTCCATTCTTCAGGGATCTTATTCTAGCCTTAGGAGGCTGCTCGTCTTCCAAGGAGAGCTTACTCCATTTGCTAGATTTGAAGAAATACAAAGGGAATTGTGTGGCGCTCATAGTTGGTGGTGCAGCTGAAGCATTAGACTCGCATCCGGGAGAATACAAAGTGATGTTGAGTAGGAGGAAAGGATTCATCCGAGTTGCGATGATGTCAGGGTAAGTGTTGTCTCTTCAGAAACTATTTTATCTGTAGTTAATCCTTTCATTTAGAATCATAGAACGAACAGAGGGTCTACTCTCTATGCACTAACCTCGTAGTTTGTCAAAAAAACATGATGGGGCTAAGCACCGTTTTCAAACTACTAAGGGGGTTAAATTCGTGGTTTTTGTTTAATCTTACTTATTTTGGTCACTGTCGTTTACGTTTTTGAAATAAATTGTTCATGCATGGATAACGAATTTGAACGCAGCGTGGTAAAGGACGAGCCTACCGCCATTATCCGGCTTACTTGGGTTTTTATCAGTGTTTTCCATCACCGGACTGTTAAATAGGTTTTTAAACTTTCTTGTTGCATTTTTCACTATATAAACACTAAAAAACGAGCGGACTCGTGACCACGGCACATGCAATTGTCGCCGAAACGTCGGGCAAATACAGGTAAAATAGTCGTTTTTACCGTAGTTTAAATGTTGCAGAACACCCTGTTCTTTAGTGTTTATATACCGGACTGTTAGTCGTACTTTGTACAAAGAACACAAGGTACTTTGGCTATGGCAGATTTGAACTCGTCTTGCTTACCCACACAAGGCCACCGCTAGATATATATTTTTTAATGTTAATAATCTACCGATTTCAGTGCCCCCGTGGTCCCAGTGATCTCCTTCGGCGAGACGGACGTGTTCCGTCCCTTCAACAACCCCAAGGACAGCCTGCTCCGCCGCTTCCAGGAGAAGGTCCGCTCTCTCACCGGGATCTCTCCCATGTTCCCGATCGGGAGAGGAATGTTCCAGTACTCGTTCGGTGTCGTTCCGCTGAGAGCCCCTATTACTACTGTTGGTGAGTGTTTCGTAAGAGTGGTTTTAGATACCCCTTAATCGGATAGTGGGAAGTTTAATTTTTCATTGGTTTTCGACTTTATGGCGAGGCGTCCAGGTTCAAATTCAGGTGAGAACTGTTTTCCCACTACCCGGTTAAGGGTTAAAGGGTTCAGATCCTAAGTAGTAAATTATGAACGCGAAAGTTTATGAAACATCATCCATCATATATTGTTCTGGCCCTAAAATGAAGTTTTCCGTTGTGTCATCAAAACCAGAATTAAAAAAGTTACTACAAACACCCAGACTCAGCATAAATACTTATTTCATTGCGACGACTTATTGTTATATTAGATTATTTGTATTGGTTTCGGTGGTCCCTTAGGCATATGTATGTATTTACAAAAAATATAGGTAGGTATGTTTATCCGTTCTTTAGGGTGGGCCCCGTTTGTAAGTAGTCATAATGTTCAATCATTAATAAACATTTGTGCCAGTGCGGGAATCGAACTGCCGACCTTAGTCGACCCGACGCTTGTGGTCCTGCGCAAAAAGGGGCGGTAAAAATTATGGATGTTTGTTACTTTTTCAATACTGTCCATTTTTCATCCACAGACACAGTTGTAATATTAATATTGTAATATCCATCAACCAATATTCGTCTAAACATTTTAATTTCAGTTGGAACACCAATGGAAGTAAAAAAGAACTTAGAGCCCTCAACTGAAGAAGTGGATTCTGTTCACGCGGAGTTCACGCGTCGCCTTCAGGAACTGTTCGAAACCAACAAGACCAAATACTTAGCCAACCCCAAAGAAGCTCGACTTGTCATCACATAGCAATGTTGCACTCAGAAACTGCGGGAAACTGGTAGGTGTTTTGTTATTCGAACAAAGGGCGCCTCGCGGCCAATACGTTATGTTAAAACACTGGCCTTTAATACGAAATATCTAAACAGTGAATTCAAAAGCAGACTCCTTACAGGCGCTTAGCACTGGCCACTTAGAAAACTGTTCAATCTTGTGCAATATTAGAAGCAAGCTTGTTGCGTTTTTTGCCACAGACAAGAAAAAGCGGTGATTTATTAGTTAGTGGCCAGTCCCTATACACTCGACAACACAAAAAAACATTTGAAAAATCTGAAATAATCAATCGACTGTGGACAAATTATTATAGCATGAATGTGTAAAATGAGATAGGTACGGGGGAAATACACAACCAACTTTCCAACTAGACAGTTGATTGAAGTGCCAAGAAACCTCCTGGCAGAAAATTTAATGATTAATAGTGGTTACCTATAATATTGGTTATTTTCGGAATAAGTATTGGCCAGTTGTGGGACAGAAGCACAATATACAAACTACTATTTGAGTGGGTACGTCACGTACGTGGGTAACTCATATACATGAAAATTTATAGGTCAATCAATTCTATAATTGTTATTTTGTAATGTTCTATGCAAAGCAAGCTTTTATTTATTATGATCACATTGTTATTGTATTGTATTATTATATTTTAATTTAAGTAGGTATGTAATTTGGGTAGAAAATAGACTGATTCTTAAGATAAACAACTACAATTTATAAAATGAGGTACAGGTATTAAGCACAAAATATGTTTAAGTACTATATTTTAAGGAATGCTCTTTTTGGAAATTCGCATTTCCTAAAGCGTTTTAGTTATGAAAAGAAAAAGGTTCGGATTATTAATTTACATACTGAGTTATGTCATACTCCATGATATACACTGATTGGTCCAATTCGCGATTGGTCCAATCGTCAAAAATTACAAAATTCGCGATTAGTCCAATTCGCGATTGGTCCAATTCGCGATTCGTCCAATTCGCGATTCGTCCAATTCGCGATTCGTCCAATTCGCGATTCGTCCAATTCGCGATTCGTCCAATTCGCGATTCGTCCAATTCGCTATTGGTCCAATTCGCAATTGGTCCAACGTTGCCTTTTAGAACATAATGTTGAGTTCTCAAAAAGTTGAATCTCAAAATGATGAATTCTCAAAATATTGAATCTGATACTGTTGAAAAACAAGTGAATGCCGTAAAAACAAATGAACTTCGAAAAAACAAATGAATGCCATAAAAACAAATGAACATCGGAAAAACAAATGAACGACGGAAAAAGAAGTGAATGCCGTAAAAAACAAATGAACATCGGAAAAACAAATGAACGACAGAAAAAGAAGTGAATGCCATAAAAAACAAATGAACATCGGAAAAACAAATGAACGACGGAAAAAGAAGTGAATGCCATAAAAACAAATGAACGTCGGAAAAAAAAACAAGATTTTTGTATGAGAGGCCTCTTAAATATTCATGTCATATTCTTACGAAGTCTCATTTAAAAAAAAAGAAGGGTCGCGTTTTCACGCGCGTAAAAACGCGACCCTTCTTTTTTTTTATTCAACGTTCATTTGTTTTCACGGTATTCAGTTGTTTTTCTGACGTTCATTTGTTTTTCCGACGTTCATTTGTTTTTCAGATGTTCATTTGTTTTTTACGGCATTCACTTCTTTTTCCGACGTTCATTTGTTTTTCCGATGTTCATTTGTTTTTTACGGCATTCACTTCTTTTTCCGTCGTTCATTTGTTTTTCCGATGTTCATTTGTTTTTATGGCATTCATTTGTTTTTCCGATGTTCATTTGTTTTTACGGCATTCATTTGTTTTTCAACAGTATCAGATTCAATATTTTGAGAATTCAACTTTTTGAGAACTCAACATTATGTTCTAAAAGGCAACGTTCGACCAATTGCGAATTGGACGAATCACGAATTGGACGAATCGCGAATTGGACGAATCGCGAATTGGACGAATCGCGAATTGGACGAATCGCGAATTGGACGAATCGCAAATTGAACCAATCGCGAATTGGACTAATCGCGAATTTTCAAATTTTTTACGATTGGACCAATCGCGAATTGGACCAATCGCGCCTAAACGCATCGAACGATGGCTATAAAACAAATAGGTAATTAATAATGATTGCTCAATTTAGTGAAAATAAACTTTTTATGTTAATAAAATCGCGAATTTTATTATTACTTCCTAGAAGATAAGTCATACCCTTTTTCATTTTATTATCATTATACAATTACGGTATTTTATGTACTGAAAGAAATGCATCACTTTTGCTGTGCTATTCTAGTTAGCGCCGAATTTCTTCTCGGGCTTCATGGTTATCTTTATAATTCTATTTCTTTGCGACTGTGATCGTTAGAGTGAAGAGAATAAGCCAGATAACATTTTAAAATTATTTACATAAAAAATAAGGAAAACACTAATTCAAAGTGAAGCGTATAAATGAGTGAAGTGAGCGACGAATGCCACCCCAGATGTTAATCGAACTACATAGTTAGGTGAGACGGGGAAAATCCTATCGTTTTACTTAATGGCAATAGAAAATAAAAATTCACAAGTTTTACAATTTTTATTCATTTTATATATTTACATTTTATATACAATATTAACGAATGCGCGCGTCCTTGCGCACCATCGACTCTTTTGAGCATTTATTTATCATTAACTTCATTTCCCTTAACGTTTCTTTAATGAAGGTATCATTATAATTATACACAACAATATACATACATGAGAGCGGGAATGATACATAATATTGGGCATGAAGCTACGTTACTTTGGACTTCAAAATATTTATGATATAGGCACTTATCCTAGACTAAAATAAAGATACGATAAGTTTTACTGTTTGTAAATTAAGTAAAGATCAGAGCGGATTGAAAAAGAATTTCATGAAGGTTTCTCTAATTTAGACGTGTGAACAAAACATAAGGAATGAGTTTATAGAGACATCTAAGAAGTTAGTAATTATAGAGTATTAAGGAAGTCGACCAAGTACCGTAGTAACATGCGGGCCTCAGTCCAGATCCCGCCCAGCGGACATTCACTCGAAAACTAGGAGATTTTGAACAAAGCCACTCACAGAAACATGAGACATTCCTCAGTGATCTCCCTTTTGCACAGACCACACAACTTCCATCATCCTCCCAAACTATTACAATATTAAAAACAAAAATTACAATATTCCAATACAATAAGTTTTTACTGTTAGTTTGTTTCAGAATTAACAATCCAATTTTCTATGTTAACACAAAGTGGCATTGTTCAAAATCTCCAAAAACAACACAAACTTAACAGAGACTCAACGAAATCTAAAAGGCTATAAACGTCTAAAATAGGCAAAAGAGACAGATTCAATGAAAAAGAAATTGTTCTTGAATAGACAATGGACACACTGGAAAACGGTATTTCTCACACAAATATCTCTGGTACAGATATTGCTACCGAATATAACACAGTCTTAACAAAGTTAACAGTAAAAATGTAAAATGCCATACACAGAAAGAAAACTTACTCAAACGTTGCCATTATTAGTAAAATCAGAGATATTTTACACAAAAGATACGTCTTACAAATTACATGATACGCCTAGAGAATCTGCCCTATTTTTACAAAAGTCAATCCGGTTGTCGAGCTCGTCGTAGAATCCCGTGCTAAAATTAGGCATTCGTATTCTAAAATCTCTATCAAAGTAAAAGTTGATCCCAAGAACGTGTTAACGTCTAAGTAGATTTGATCCGTCTGTAAAAGGAAATCTTAGCCACTAAAATTGTGCTATTTTCCTTATTTTCCCTGACGACAGACGGAACTAAAACGTCGAAGTCAAAATCGATGAGGTTGACGCATACAGCCATGAAGCTGACACGTCATCAAAACAGAGTGTTTAACCTAGAAACAATCGGTTTAAAGTATTTGCAGCGAAGTCCTCACGCCTGCTTCGGGTGCGGCGCGGGAGCAGGCGGGGCTGGCTTGAAGCACTGCAGCAAGAACGCTGTGTACATAATGAACGCTATCGACAGAGCGATCAACGCGTACATAAAGATGTTCAGCTCAGGTTGTCTAAATCTGTTCTTTCTGAGCCATTCTAAAACTTCTTCCTCCGACATGAGGTCACCTAAAATAAGCAAAGACATTATTTCCATTGATGAACATAAGGGAACTTTTACTAAACATGTACCTAATTGAGGCAAGAGTCTCCTTACCTCTGTATATACTGGGAAACCTTTTCCTGAAGTAAACGATTGCTGGTAGTTTCGTGACTCCCCATTTTCGGGCATAACGAGGATCTTGCATTTTCACAAATGTTATATCCAAATTGTCAGTTTCGCTGTCGATGTTTTCTAACTTATCCAAAACTGCTCGACATTCAACTGATTTTTCATCTGGGTACAAAACATGAAATAAGTTGTAGCATTTATTAACTAAATAGCGTGCAGTTTTAAGCACATGACAAATACTTACAGAAGTAAACAGCCAAAAACTCATTTTCTTCCAAAAGTTTATCAAGCATTTTACGGTTAACTTCTTCAATTTCATTTTTAATTTCAAAAACGTCCTGAGATGTCAACCACTGCAGAATTTTGTCAACTTGGTGCAAGTCTCCGTCATAGAGCATGGGTACTTGTTTGCGGAAATACATTAAAGTGGGAATATTGACCACATTGTATTTGGCGGCTGCCTCAGGGCTTGCAATTTTAACGAAATCAATGCCGAACTGGTCGACTTCTCCATCAATCTGTTCCAGAGATTCTAGGATCTCCTCGCATTCCGGACAGTCATCATCGTCATCTAAAAAACATATTTTGTGTTGTGTGAGATACTTCTTAGTTAATTTATCAATTTATTTTATATTCTAGTTTATGATACTTACAGAAAAATACAACCAATAAATGTGATTCATAAAGCAATCTTTCTAACATTCTTTCGTTGACTGACTCGATTTCATCAGCCAATTCACGGTTGTCATCGTCAATAAGCCATTCTAAAATTGATTCTTCATTTTGTAAGTCACCTTCAAATAGAAGAGGGTTGCCGTTCCTAAAAGTATGAGTAATTTAATAAAAAATTATCATAGAAAAACACAAATGTTATGATTTCATCCTAAGTAATATTTTCTTACCTAAAATAGACCATGGCTGGGAAAGTTTTGATGGAATATCTTTTAGCTAGTTGTGGATCCTGAATCTTGACCATGTGAATTCCATAAACATCGCATTCGTCGTCGACGCTCTCCAAGCCCTCTAGTATGTGATCACATATATGGCAATTGAGCTTATCTGAAAGAAATTATAATTTTTAAAGCTATTTGAAAACATCTAAATAATTTTGAATGTCCTTGCGGTTTCTTACTTACAAAAATATACGGCTAAGTACTGTGTTTCTTCAACCATTTTTTCCAACATCACTCTTGTTATTAATTCAATCCGATCTTCAGTTTTTTGTGTGATCAGCCACTGCAGCACTTCCTCTTCTTCAGCCAATGATCCTTCATAAACATTTGGCACGTTGCTTTCGAAGTATACCAAAACGGGAAAATCAGTCACTCCGTAAGATTCCGCAATAGAGTAGTCCTGGGTTTTGACAAACTTTATACCGTGTCGGTCACAGTCATCGTCAATATTTTCTAATTCTTCCAATATGCCGGCGCACTGTTCACAGTCGAGGCTATCTGAAACATCAAGGTCTATTGCCAGTTAAGTTGTTACAACGATTTCTTAGTAATTTGCAATGGAGGTAGCTATGGTACTCTGTGTAAACCAGTGTACGTCTAAAGGGTTCTAAATATTCTAATGGAATGGTGCATAGTAAAATCTATGACCTAATTATGAACACAAAAGACAATCACAGTGCGACATTTAAAGTAATACTAAAATACTTCACAAATCCTTTTCAACCTATAATTGGCATAACAAGGAGCTGGTTTCCAAACTACTTTTTCAACTTAAGGGGTGCTAAATAATCTGTCCGTACACTAATCATGATAAATCATGCTACATGCTGCTACAAATAAGGTCAGTTATAGGACAATGCTGAAGTGCTTTTTAAAAACAGGGTTAAATGGCCGTAAGTGGGCCTGGTGGCATATTAAGAGTACCCTCTTGATCTTGCCCCTCTTCCTCTTCAGGTCCCCTGTCTTTCTTTTTCTGCGCCTTTCTCATTGCCTTGGAATTGCAAATTTCACACAATGTTTTGTTCCCTATTGAAAAGCAATAAAGTTAATAGAGTTACATCGAATAGTAAGCAAGAAATTGAACCGTATTTCTTTGAAAGAAATATCTTCATACATTTATAGGGTTTTAGGCTATCCTAACGGCCTTACTAGATATCCGTGCCAGGTTCAAAACAGCTTTACAAAATTTAATCAAAACAAATGAGAGAATTTAGTGTTTTGATAACAATTTGTATTTTATTTTCGACTGATTAAGTAAGCCCAATACCCTATTCAATGTAGTTACATCGCGGCATCAATATCACACAGATTTTCATACATAAAGAACATAGTGTTAATGTGTCATGTACTTGTAAAGTGTACAACTGTGGCTGGTCATTTCATTACTTATGTAACTTACAGAAGTAAACCGCTAAGGACCCTGACTCCTGTATCAAGTCGAGCAGAGCTTGGCCCTCTGACGCCTCGATCACGTCGCCGGCTGGGTTCTTCTGTGTCAGTAACCAATTTAGCAGTTGTTGCTCGTCGTACAGGTCTCCTAAAATGTTGACAAAGAAAATATTGTCACGATTGTTGTTAATAATAATACTATATATAAAAGTATTTAAATTTCAAACAAAATACAGCTGATGTATCAAGACATCAAGCGTATTGGCTGCGACTTTTTTCACAGCGGTAATTTGTTGGTATTAAACATGTAAATGGTAAATTAATTGCTTGAAAATTAGGAAAAAAAATTACCAGCATAAATGACAGGGTCCTTCGAACCCAATTTGAAGAATAGCACTGCTGGAAGCGCGAAAACGCCGTACTCTTTGGCCATTGCCCGGTCGTCAATTTTCACGAAGTTGATCCCAGCGCCGTCAGCGTCATCATCAATATGCTCGATCTCGGCCAGAACTCTAGGGCACTGTTTGCAGTCATTACTGTCTAAAACATGGGATATGTGCAATACAATTGAAGTTGTAATGTCTTTGCTTGCATGTCTTTAAATGTTAAAAGGTATTTTTTGTCAAGATAAGAAAATATTAAGTAATAAAAAACTTAGATGACAGCAAATTGTCTGAAAAAATAAGTCACACTTGTGTGTTATTCTTAGGTAATTGTCAAGAAAACTCACAAAAGAATACTGCAACATAGTCAGATGTTTGTCTTATTTTTTGAAACATCTTCCGGTTTACTTTTTCAATATGATCTGTCAGCTCCATGTTTTCAGGGTTAGTGAGCCAGTCCAGTATTTCTTCTTCATCGTCAATATCTCCATCGTAGTTTATATATTTGCCCTTTCTGAAGTACGTGATTCCTGGTGGATTGCGGAAACCGTACTTTTTAGCCATTAGCCGATCAGAGGATTTTACTATCTTAATTCCATATTCTGATGCTTCATCATCGATTAATTCAACATGCCTCAATACTCTTGGGCTGCCGGGATCTTCTTCTTTGTCTGCAAGTTTAATTTTAGTTAAAAAATATCGTGGGAACTTTATATGCTCCTACTATTTTACTAACCAAAATTACTTACAGAAAATAACTGCTAAAAACTCTTTTGTTTCAATATATTTAAATAATGTATCTCTGTCAATATGTTCTATACTTTCATCTTCTTTTTGTTTGACCATCCAATCCAGAACCTCAGATTCGTCCAGTAGATTACCTAAAATAATGTTTTGTTACTTTGTGCTGAAAAGTAAATATTCTAACGAATTGTTTATAAGAAACCACATCCATTTCATGAAAGTTTGGAAACTCACCAGTTTACATCCAATAATTGGCATGCGCGGACAACTACAGCAATACCATGCTGACATCATTCGTGTGTAAAATGAGTAATGACAATTATTATAATAGAAAATGTATTTATTTAACAAAAAGTTGATAGCGCCGACTCAACAATTCAACGTAACAATATAAATAAACATCCATGCGAATTTCCGGCCAACCAATACACCTTACATATCGACATTGTCACACAACGCCAGCACTTTTGTAAGCGAGAAGCACTACACGACTTGGATAATATTTTCATTCATGATTCTGTTGATTTTATTATTTACCATTCCGAAGATAATAATGAAGCTATTACCCAACCCGTCTACCACTTTCCGATTCTTATTTGAATTGCGAAATGAGAATGAATTACACCGATGAACTTGGTACGGCATCTTTGTAAAACAAAAATATTAATATTTTCTGGTACAAAAGAATAAGAGCTATAGATTAAAAAATCTAAATAGTAAAGTAGCTTTTTCAATAAATGTATTACAAAATAATGAGATTCCATGAAGACTAGAAAACTATATGAACATGAAATCCTTACAACGATAAGTCTTTCAGGATGGCACGGCAAAATACAATTAAAAATGCCTTATATGTTTCTTAGATGTTTCTTTAAACTTTAATTTCTAAATATAGAAATCAATTAACAATCTTATGAACGATTTGTACACCTATGTATGTGATGTCTGGAGACATCCAATTTTTTAGTGTTTAAATGATCTTGAATTTACAGTTAAGCATAATACTTTAAAAGGATGAACCAATGTGGACTGCTTTCGCGTAATCTTAGGTGCTCAACATTCTTTTGCGAATCTGCGAATGCAGTCCAAATGCTACATGTTACAACATCCAACCCTGTTAAGTGCTTGCGGGGACCAAGGGACACGAGGTTATTGAAAAGCTAGCATGTTAATGTGCAGTGGCGAACGATGCAACGTTAGACCAGACCATATTATTAGATGAAGGTGAACCAAATTCGACAAGGATAGAAAACTATCGAACAGTAACATTCGTGTCCACTTGAGGCCGCGCGTGCACGCTACTTACAGTAACATCGGACGATATTATAGCAAGTGAATTATTTTAAACTAAGTTCTTTACCACCACCAAATATTGTCAGACTCGACTAAACCTTTTTTTCCTTTAGACGATTTTTCCGACTTGGCGAGAGCCTTGTTTTTGCCCTTGGCTGGCTTCTCCTGCTGCTTCCCTTTGTCAAGTTTCTTGGGCGGCACCTTGGTCGGCGTCGCCTTTGCTACTTTAGTCGGACTTTGGACTTTAGTAGGACAGCACTGGTAGGGTTCATAAGTCATTTTTGGGACAGCTGGTTTCGCCCCCAATCCAATGTAGAAACAGCGATCGCCTGCAGTCAGTAAAAATCTGTTTTTATAACCCGTAAAATTAATATACAGTAAAGTTAATACTGTGCAAATGCGGCGTTTGCGCCGTTAATTCTAGATGGATGTTAGTAAGTTTTAAGAGTTGAAAACATTTAAGTTGGAAAGCGTTCGCGAATGACTGCAGGCGACAGCTTATGGTAGGATCCATGCGGCTCTTTAGACCATGCAGATGTGACTGTCGGGTGGGGACCGTGCCTCCGTGCAGGTTCTCGGGGTCCAACGCTACTTATTACCTGTGAACATTCGTTTTATTCTACCAAAGAAACTGTCATCGTCGCCGTCATCATCGCTGTCGTCGTCGTCGTCATCATCTTCATCATCATCGCTGTCGTTGTCGTCATCATCGCCGGTATCATCACTATCGTCGTCATCATCTTCGGCGATATTTCCTTTTCGACGACGAGTGTTCCTTGTTCTTCTTTTGCTTTCTTTTTTATCATCATCCTCGCTGTCTTCGTCGTCATCCTCGTCTTCTACGCCATTGTCATCACTTTCGTCATCATCATCATCGTCGTCGTTATCATCATCATCATCATCGTCGTCGTCGTTATCATCATCATCATCATCGTCTTCAGTGTCATTGTCGTCATCATTATCGTCAGTGTCATTGTCATCATCGTCATTATCATTGTCATCACTATCGTCTTCTACTTTTTTCGTTTTAGCAGGATAACGGATTTTAAGTTTACCGACTGTTTTCCATGTAGCTTTTTTCACAGGACTGGGTGAGTAAAATTTAAATAAGTTTTTAATTTTACTTAAACTGCTTGTGTCATCTTCATCGTCACTGCCATCGTTGTCTTTGTCATCATCATCGTCAGTGTTGTCATCGTCATCGCTACCTTCATTGTCGTCGTTTTCGTCGTCGTCGTCGTCTTCATCATCATCGTCATCGTCGTCGTCATCATCGTCGTCATCGTCTGTATCATCATCCTCATCGTCGTCATCGTCATCATCAGCCTCATCGTCATCATCATCCTCATCATCAGCATTGTCATCATCATCGCTATCATCTTTCTGTTTTACTGAAGTTTTGCCTGCATTTCGGGCTTTGTCTCCTGGGAATCTCACTTTTAACGTTCCCAGTGTCTTCCACTCAGCAGGTTTCTCGTTTTTTGGCGAGTTTTTTTTTGTTGTATCTACATCAACTTTACTCCGAAACCCCGAGGACTTTTTATCACCATCTGCACTGGCCTTCGGTTTAGTATTAGCTTTATTTTTTTTGCGGTGGCTATCTTCACCTGCAGGCATTAGTAACTGTCATGCAAAATGACACAGCTCAAACATCCAGCATTTTAGGCGTAAAGTAGTAAAAATATATAGATAGATATAAAAAAAATTGAGAATGATGTCATGCACGTAATATTTGGCAATTCTGTATTTTTCGATTCAATATTTTTCTATTAACTAAACATTTTTGATCAATAAAGAAAATATTTATTTAAATGGATGTGGATTCTTACTTTTCTGATCTACAAGCCACTGGAGAACCTTATTTTCGTGCTTTAAGTCACCTATAAACAGGAAAAAATTATAAGACATGCTGTAACAACAATAAAATACCAGGTGGTATTTATTGGCTATGGCCAATAACTACGTGGTATTATTTAAGTTTCTGAATAAAGATGAACCAGAGAACAAAGAGACGTCTTTTACATCATTATTGAACAAGATCAGTAAAAATATCAATTTAAAAGGATTTTAATCTTACCATCATACATAATTGGTACACCAGTCTCGTAATAAACCAACGCTGGGAAGCTGAAAATGCCAATATCAGATGCTAATTTAGAATCCTTTGACTTGACAAACTGAATGCCATGTTTGTCTGTATCATCATCGATAGTCTCTAGTTCTTCCAAAATTTCGTCACAAGTATCACAGTCTTCGTTGTCTGTAACAAAAATAAACATAAACTTTGTGTTATCGTATCAGTGTATGTGACGGTTTCACTCTCATAGTAAAGAATACTAACAGAAGAATACAGCAAGATGCTCCACATCTTCAATAAGATCCTTAAGCGTCTTCCTGTCTACATTCTCAATAACGTCTGGCTGTGAATCATGAAGCTCTAACACCCACTTCAAAATAGCTTCTTCATGCATTAAATCACCATCGTAAATAGTCCTGAATTTGTGCCTATAGAAGGCCAAAGCTGGTAAATCGGCGAGATCGTATTCTTTGTCAATTCCTTCGTCAGATGTTTTAACGAAATCTATATCTTTTTCTTCACATTCATCGTCAATGTTTTCAAGCTCGCTTAGGATCTTCTGCGATTTTTTGTCACCTTCTTTGTCTAAAATATAAAAATATCAAGGTTACTCAAAGTTTTTGCTATGAGTTAATGAATTATTAGCCTTGATAATATTGAATAACACTTACAGAAAAAGACGACAACGTGATCATTTTCCTCCAGAATCTTTTCTAACATCTTTGAGTTCACTTCTTCGATCTTACCGGGAATTTCTAAAGTATTTTCGTCGGTTAACCAAGACAATACCTCATCTTCATCTTCAATGTCACCTGTTTAGTGAAAATATCGAAAATTAGTAAAGCCGATCCGAACCGGTTTTCAATCAAGAGGTTCAATGTTTACACTCATGTATAAAAAAAACTCAACTTACCCTTGTAGATCAGCGGGTCTTTATTTCTGAAAAACACCAAAGTAGGGTAGGTCTTGATCCCGTATTTTTTGGCTAAGGTAATGTCTTCAGTGGTGACAAAAATGATACCAGTCTCATCTAATTCATCATCAATATTTTCCAACTCATCCAAAATGTTATCACATTCTTCTCCTTCTTCACAATTGCCACCTGGAAAAATATATAACACTTAGTTGGCCTGCTATTGTAAAAATAGTACGGTTGAGCAGAACTAAAAATACTTACTAAAGTATACAACGACATACTCATGCTCTTCTATAAGATCAGTCAAAATTTCGTCCGTAACTTCTTCAATAGTTGCGCTATTCTTCTGTTCAATAAGCCATTCTAGCACTTCGTCCTCATTCATCAGATCGCCTTCGTAAATTGCTGGTATATTTTCTTCAAAGTACACCAATGTAGGAAGGTGATCTATACCAAACTCTTTAGCTTCATTTTCGTTATCCATCCTTACTATAACAATACCTTCCTTTTCCAATTCATCGTCAATATTTTCAAGTTCGTTAAGTATTCTAATGTCTTGTTTGTCCTCCTTGTCATCTGAAATAGTATTTAGTCAAATAAATTTTGTAATAGTTAAATCACCCATCAATCAAACCCTGCTCAGTTTTGCGGTCAGATGACTTGTGTATAAGCTAGTGTTGTAAAAAAAAGCGCTGAGCGTCCGAGCGTTGTAATTTTTAGATCCAGGTGGATGAATAAATTGCGACAGATAAAAATGTTAGGAGTTGTGGCGGACAAAAAGGTACGGTGAGTATTACTTTTTTCGACGTGAGTCGTTTAAACAAGTCTTGTGAGTTGTTAACTTTTAATTACACTTGATATTTAATTTGGACGAAGAGTAATACCTTCTTATTTCAAGTTTACTATCTTATTTTACAGTATCTTACTAGTTATGTAATCTAAACGAGCACGCTCAAGCTGCGAGTCCAGCGAGTCCAGCGCTCGGAATACGTTTTTTCACTAAAACACTCGAGCGCTTCATCGAGTCCCCGACTCGAGCGCTAGCAATCTGCTTGAGCGTTGACTCAAGCGTTTAAGCACCGACTTGAGCTTTTTTACAACACTAGTATAAGCTCCATGATATTTATTTTTATAAATAGGTCAAATATTTGAATACTTACAGAAAATAACAGCCAAATAAGGAGTGTTTTCAATGAGCTTGTCCATCATTTCATCGGTGACTTCAGGGATTTCACTATGACGTTTTTGATGGAGCAACCATCCCAGAAGATCGTCTTCTTTCATTAAATCGCCCTCATAGATATGAGGGATTCCTTTCTCGAATAAGACCATGGTCGGTATCGTTTCAATGCCGTACTCTTTGGCTTCTTTGTCATCGTCTATTTTAACAAAGGCGATATCATTCTGGTCACACTCGTCGTCAATGTTTTCTAACTCAGCTAAGATCTTCTGGCTCTTTTTTTGATCCTTGTCGTCTGAAATAAATTTGATAAACTGTATTTCATTTATATGCCAGCTCTTGACAGAATAGTAAAAACTAAATAAGAATTATACATTATTGCTAAACAATTCCGAAGCAGTTGATTTGAAAACTTGGCATTGTTTCAAACGTTTTGTCAATGCTAACGTTTCTTAAAAGTTAGAAAAAACACTTACAGAACAGCACAGCAACGTAATGCATCTTTTCGATTATCAAGTCTAACATTTCATCGGTGATGTCTTCAATTTCATCGCTTTCAGTTTGGTAATGGAGCCACTTCAAAACCTTCTCTTCTTCTTCGAGATTTCCTTCGTAATAAGTAGGAATGCCCTTTTCGAAGTATAAGAGAGTTGGTAACTTCTCGATGCCGTATTCTTTAGCTTCATCATCGTTGTCAATTTTCACAAATGCAATGCCGAGTTGGTCGCATTCATCGTCTATGTTTTCCAATTCATTAAGTACTCTCTGGGATTTGCGATCGTTGTTATCATCTTAAACAAAAAAAATGTTTCCAGAGTCATTAAGGTAACAAAAGATGCAGAAAAGTTGACCAATACTTACAAAACAAAACGGCGACTGTTTTTCCATCTTTGACTAGTTTGTCCAGCATTTCATCGGTGACGTCTTCAATTTCATCTTTTTCAAGTTGACTTACTAACCACTCTAAGATTTCCTCCTCATTTTCAAGATCACCTGGAAAAAAAAGTAATATGAACTTTATTTAACTACTGTGTCAGGAGTCTGAAAGTGCCGAAGGAACTAAACATAATGTGCATAATATTGATGTACTTTTAGAATTTATCTGCAAAATGATGCCTCTTAGACCTGTTATTTAAGGATTAAATGAGATCATTCATATACGAGTTTGCCTGTCATTTTGCTTGTAGTCATGAATTAAAGTAATTTGTAACTTAATTGATAAAAGAGTAGAAATATGTAATACCGTCGTAAACATTGGGGATCTGCTTTTCGAAGTAGACAATGGCGGGAACACTGTCAATGCCGAACGTCCCAGCTGCCTTTTCGTCATCAATCTTTACGAATTGGATCCCATGGCGATCACAGTCATCATCAATCTTCTCAAGCTCCGCAAGGACAGTCATTGATGCATCATCATCGTTGTCATCTGAAAAGTTAACACAATTTGATTAATGTAAAAAAAAAACATTCAATGGACGCTAAACAGAAGCATGCTGGTAAACCCAGTACCGCAAGAAAGAAGAGACCCAGTGGTAAGGAATTTGCGCTTAAAATGAAGTTATACGAGGTACGCAGATGCGTTAGTGTCGCGCACAGTGCTTACGCATCACAGCACATCATAGAAACTAGCTGTTCGAACATTGCTGATGCACTGCAATATCCTGTATTAGGGAATTTACTATGTCAAGTATGTGTCCTTTTTTAAGAGCTGCAAAGAGATCCTTTGAATATCGGGTAGTGAAATGTACCTACTGAGTTATTCAGAAGAAGAGTGTGAATACATCACGCGTTGGAAAATGACGAAAGTAGTGAGGTTGATTCGAGTTCCAGAATCGAAAGAGTGCACAATTTTGTTCTCTAACCGCTCGTGACCACAGATTGCAGTTCAAAATAATAAAAAACGTAAACCATGAACATAGGCTATGCTCAAAAAATGCTGTTAGGTTATCAAGAACGTATAGTTTACTTTTAGAGGCTCAAGTGCCCGCATGTCGCTAATATTAATCTGCAAATCCTAAGTTTTGTGTATAGTCATAACACTCTTAACAAATACAGTAGTAAATCTAATTAATAACCTAAGAAAACACTTACAAAACAATACAACGAGGTTATCCACGTTCCCGATGAGGGTGTTCAGGGTCTTAGCTGTGACGTCTTCGATGATGTCCTCCTCATCTCCCGTTGACTTGTTGGTGATCAGCCACTCTAGCACGTCCTCTTCTCTGCTCAACTCTCCTGAAAATTGGGTTATGTTACATTACGACGTTTGAAACATTAGGAGCATCATTTTAATGTTTAACAAAAATTTAACAAGTAATAATGATATAGAAAATAGGTGTCAAAAGATAATAATTTTGACTCGGGAATCCCAAAGTAATCCTAAAAGAAGTGTTAGTTGGCTAAAGCAATCGTCAGAAAAAAAACTTGCAAAGTATTTGCTACTTTGAGTCGCTGATTCAAACTCTAACGCTTGCCAAATAGAGATTATAATGTAGATGACCGGTCCCAATCTTGATTAACTTCTCTTCCTACCTTTATGTAGTTTATAAAGGGAAGGAAATAGCATAGAAGGTGCTGGTTTGGGCCTGGTGATAAACCTGATGACTCTAGTCTACATACAGCCCCTAATGAGTTGCGTTACGAAAAATTGTAGATGGCTGAAAATGTTTTCGTTATTTTTCTTTCAAACCATTCTATTGTTAGCGATGTGAGATTCAAGAAAGGTGAAAATGACGCGATTGACGCAATACATAGAAAATCTCCCGCCCGTTTCGTAATACAAACGTCAGTAACCGCAAAAATGACTCACGGACCTTCATAGATAACAGGTATTTCATGCCTGTAGTACACCAGTCTTGGCAGCTCGCCAAGACTGTACTCTTCGGCCAGTTCCTCGTCGTGGATCTTCACGAACCCGATGCCGAGCTGGTCAGCTTCGTCGTCGATATTTTCAAGCTCTTGAAGAGCCTTCGCACATTTCTTGCATTCTGGCTTGTCTGAAAACATGGTAGGATATTTGCTGAATTCTTTGAGGAACAGATGCGTCATTCTCGTCGACCACCCTGCGCCGTCAGCTTCATGCCACTTGGTGCCGAAGCCCTCGTTAACTAGCAGTTAAGTGCTTGTTTTAATAAATTTGCATTTAATGAATAAATAAAATAGGTGCATTATAAGTTTAGTGTGTGTAAGTTATGAAGCAAATTCGTGCAGTGTAATGCTGGCTTAGGAATCTGAGATGCTCCAGTCCAGTTCATGGCGTAGACATAAAATATCTTTTGCATAAATATAATAATAAGCGGGAAACATTCTTGAGATCTCCGCTCTGCATACCAAACCATGTGGAGTGTATAAGTGTATATACCGTGAAAACAACATTAAAATTAAAAATGGGGTTCATCAAAGTTACCACAGCTAATCTATGGGAGGCATTTATAATTTCACTTCAATTATCACAGGTGGACGCCAACCGATTACAAATTGTTCAAAGCTCTAAAACTAAATATTGTGTGCTATGGATATAAATAGGGGAGTGTAAACAAATTTTATTCGACAGCATGCTGTAATGAGAACGGTAGTCTTCTACCAAACATTTGGGTCAAGGTCATCGTAGAAATACTATAATTTTGAGGATCTTAACGTGTCGATAGTAAAGACTTTTGTTTTGGTAATAGAAATAGGCTTTTAATAGATTTTTGCGGTCGTTAAGGAGAGAAAATGAACGGCTGACGTCGTCGTCGGCGTGACAGGTCGGTCCGTCAATCCGAGCTTGCTGGCGGGCCGCAAATAGCTCGCCCGAAATAGATAGCCTCACCGCCCGATAATGCAAACGCGTTTTTGATTCTGTCTTTCCCTTACATCGGACAGGCACCAGGCCCGATTTCCTATCCACATATATGAAATATGAAAAATCTGATAGAGAAAGAGCTAAAGATCAAAGTAAGTGCGCAGATTGAGTTAAGCGAGGAGCCAATTAAGTTCAACATAAATGAGAAACATTGCTCGGTGTGCCTGCGAATTGCCTAGTGACATATTTGCTCATATTACTACATCTGTCCCTTGCGCCTGTGCCAAACATTTAATTAGCGTATTCGTCATCAATTGTTCGTTAAGAATAACAGGAGCTGACTTCGTAACAGCAGGACTTACGGTCCGATAGTAAGCGTGAAGCGCGTCTGAAACATAAAAAATGTACGAATATCTAATCTACTAAGCAGAAGAGGCACAGCCAAACTGACATAAAAGGGGCATGCCGCCATCTGAATCTTACTTACTGTTTGAAGGGCCGCAACTTTTGTGATCAGGACCTACGTCAAAAACACAGTCAAAACAAACGGCACAATGTACAGACTTTTCTAGACCTCACTAACATTTACAATGAACAAGTACGATAGAATGCGACAGATAATACACTACTAGATTTTCCTTGCGGTTTTGAGACCGAAATGTTAGTTGAAAAAATGGCTTTAGAAAAATGTATTTACCACAGTAGCTGATAAAATCTATAGAAGACAAAACACTGTTAATGGTATAGTTATAATACTTACAGAAGAGAACGGCTACATAATCTGTGTCCTCGATGATTTTACCCAGGATCTTTTGATTTACTTCTTCTATCCGGTCAGGAAGGTCCATTGCTTCTAAACTCGTCAGGAAATCCAGGACGCTTTCTTCGTCCATGAGATCTCCTAAAATATAAATAACAACAAACTTGTACAATCTGTTTTTATTGTTATGTGTATTTTGTGTATCTGTTCAAATTGGACTACTGGTCACAAGAAGATCGTTTTGTGTTAATTTTAGAGGCTCATTTATACTAACTTTGTAAAATGTTTTGGGGACATTCAATATTAGGTACCTTTAATGTAAACCATTTGCAAAATACCAAGTTATTAACTTGGTCAATGTTTTACTTCACTCTATAGAGGAGGCCAATATTCAGCCGTGGACGTTTTTACCACGAATTCACCTCAACTAGTGAATTCCTGCTATGGGATTGGATGTCGCCAAAACTTTCTTTCCTCGTGGTGAGTTATCTTTAAAATTCAATGTCTTTGCGACTGTGGTCCTTTGGGAGAAAATAACTATCTAAGCCAAATTAACATTTAATTATTACATCCAAAATGAAAAAAATACTGATTCACAGTGAAGCGTATTGATGATTGAAGTACTTAAGCGTGAAGCACCGAGGTGTGAAGTAATGTCAGCCGGAATGCCACAGCTATGGTTTTCCGGTGGGCGCCAAAACTCACTTTCCCCGGGGTGCGGTAACATTAAAATTAAATTCCTTTGCGGCTGTGGTCGTTTGACAGAAAGAATTAAGCCAATTAACATTTTTTTTATTATTTACATACGTATGTGTATGGATGATTGAAGTGAGCGTGAAGCACCAAGATGTGAAGTCATGCCAGCCGGAATGCTCAAAAACGTTCCAAGAAAGTATCTCTATCATATACTTGCCGTCGTAAATAATCGGCTCCTTCTCACGGAAGTACGTGAGGGCGGGGAACTTCGTGATGCCATACTGCTTCGCGAGACGTTTGTCGTTGATCTTGACGAAGTCGACGCCGAATGTGTCGGTGTCGTCGTCGATCTTCTCCAGCTCTTCCAGCACCTTGTCGCATGTTACGCAGCTTCTCGCATCTGTTGAGGATACAGAATATTCAAATTCTACTCTTTACTCGAACACCTCTACAGGGTAAAATGACAGACAGTACACCTTCACGCGACATGCATTTAAAAGTGGCACCTATATTTCAGCAAGTGCGAAATATAAAAAAATAATATTACATCCATTTTGTTTGTTTTTGTGGTCATCATCATCATTAACAGCTATGACATGACGTCCACTGCTAAACATAGGCCTCCCCCATAGGTTTTTGTGGTACAAGTTGCTTATATTGTATGTACCTAGTTGTTTTGGTATATCTGGTAAAACTTGACTACTGAAGAGTTAGCCGTCAGGCGGCTGTTTCGTACCACTTAGGTGTAGATACCTATTAATTACTGTTGTGACGATATTTAAAGGGTTCATTTAGGGCAGCATAGCGCTCTTTCCTTTTTATTTATTTTAAACACTGTTGATAAATAACTGAGTAATAATCCGACACCGCTAGAGAAGCCAACGTGATCATGACCTATAGCAAAAAACGCCGCGTTTAAAAAAGCTCCTCGGTTTGCAGCTTCAGTTGGCCTCTATAAAAATATACCCACTTTAAAGACAATTTTGATTTAGGAAATTTACATATAAATCAGTCCTGTCACTTGTGTTTTTATGTATTAGTCCAAATACAGAGCATAATTCATTTTTACTAGTATTCGGTAACCCAAATACTGCGCGCGGTACTGCAAAATAAACTCATAAAATAATAATCCTCGCCAGTGAACCAGTCAGCCATTTTATGATCCAACTAAGATTTCACGGTCCGGCTGGTAACGGCTTAATTTGTGGTTACTCTAATTTTATTACAACCTTTATGTTATGGCATTGCGATGCAACGGTTGTTTTATGTATGTACGAATGTTCGTAAATATCACATCTAAGTTTGTATATAGACGTGGCTAGTCTGGCGGTGTGATTCATCTGTGTATATTTATAAATAGACAATTATAAATGGAGATTAATTACTGATTGTTGCTAAGTATAGGTTTAAGACAGCAAAAAATATTTTGAATAAGATTCTGGTGAGTGATGGGCGATTGGGAAAAACAATATGATGCTTTTGCGAAGAACAGGCCTGTAAAGGCTCAAGGCTGTCTAGCATGAAAGCAGCGCAAACGAAAAGAACTTCACCCTGTATACTGTACACTCAAAGCACACTTTGAACGTCTCACACACGAGCGAATTTAAAGGGAGATTACGTTTTGGCATACTGCAATACTACACGACTGTGATCGTGGGAGTGGAACGAACTGAGCCCCATGAGATATTAAAATTATTTTCATACAAACGAAAGAGAATACCAATTCAAGGTGATGTGAATAGACGACTGAAGAGAGCGCGAGAAAGGGATCGAGATAAGAAATTATATTTGGACGAATCACTAGGCAGCTATGGGATGGACGTCAACAGTTAATTTAAATGCAGTCAGGAAAAGGCGATGATAATAATTCTTGAAAAAAACCATTGTAAACATAAAGATAGTATTAGTGATCAGGCCCATGTCAAAAGCTCAAAGCTGAGGAACGCTTCTGAGACTGGTTCACTCTTTTAACAAATACAGAAAACAACAGTACCGTAAGTAGGTTTAAGGTTCGCTACTAGGGTCGGCCGGAGAGAAAATCTGTCAAATTTGAAAGCGATCGTGACAGCTATGGTCACACAGTGGTTGGGCCGTGCAATCCGTGCATAAATGCAATGCATAAATCCGGACGACCGTCTTGGTGTAATTGTTTAGAAGTCGGCTACTACACCAAAGGTCGCGGGTTCGATCCCCGCCCAGTACAAACATTTGTGTGCATGAACATGTCTGTTTGTATTGCTCTGGGTGTTTCCTATGTATAATAAGTATGTATTTACAAAATAAAAAGTATTTGAGTATGTTTATCCGTTGTCTAGTATCCCATAAAAACGGAGTATAATTAACTCACTTGGGGCTAGATGGCGCTGTGTGGAATAATGTCCAGGGATATTTATTTATTTATTATTATTATAAATCGCGGCATGATAATCATTTGATGCGTTCACCAAAGATATTTTTATTTCGCCACCCAATATATTTCAGGATATAGGGCAAACAAAAGAAACTAACCAAAAATTTTATTTTATTAAACATACTAACAAGCGGTTTTGCCAATTATTTTTTTACACTATTATTTGCAATCTATTCTCGTGACCACGTTATTTGCACAATGTTATATCTGGTACTTGACGATTCCATCGAGATTTAGTTGTAACTTGGTTTATCCGTTCGATCATCATCAACACAAAATATTTCTTACATCCAATGCATATGATATAGCAATACACGGAGCCATTTCTAGTAACATGCAGAAGAACCCACTAATTAATTGGTCTTACTTGTAATGAAAAGCTGCAAGAAGCATTAAACGGAGCTATCTTGTTACTAACTAAAACGAGGAATTTAACAGTTGTCAACAGTTGATACACTTTTAGTGGATAATTTATTTTAGATAATAACACTTTAGTCTCCTGTAGAGGCCATCGCGCTGAATTTAATACAGAATCCACCGTGATCTTCATCTTACTGGAATTGATCTACGAGTAGAGCATAGTATGAAAGGAAGTCACCCTCCGCGTTTTTCTGTCTGTTTTTACATAAGCTTTCACTATCTAAATGATAGTTGATGCTAATTATATTTTCTAGAACGTTTGTCTGTATAGTTCATTCAAATTACTACAGTGAAAAGCTGTGTGCAAATAGCCAGTTAGAGATAAAAATGCTTGCACTGCCATTTTTCCATGGCTGACGTAAATATGATAATTCATATTTATATCAAAGTTCTATCTGATCCATTTTTTTTTTAATTTAAAATGGGTTTGCGTTTGACATCAGTCTTGCCAGCCACGCTTACCCAAAAAATGCCTATTCACTCTTGCCTTGAAGACACCAAGGTTGTATGTATCCGGAAACACAGACGCAGGGAGGGCGTTCCACTCCTTAGCGGTGCGGACCAGAAAGGAAGCACCAAACCGCTTAGTTCGGACCGCTGGAAAGTCGACCACATGGAGATGAAAGCCCTCGCGGCGTCTTGTGGTCCGGTAGTAGAAAGTAGAGGGTGGGTATCAGGTCATGAAGTTCTTGCGCACACTCTCCGAAATACACCTTATAAAAAACCGATAGACAGGCAACTCTACGCCGATGCTCCAAACTCGAGTTTGGTTCCGACGAGCGTCTCGTCACCTATCAGTCTCCTGGCTCTTCGGTCTACTGAGTCCAGTGCATCCAGCTGATACTTGGCAGAGCCATCCCAGAGGTGGCAGAAGTACTCCATACACAACCGAATTTGTGCTTGGTACAATTGTAAAAGCTGTTCCGGTGTGAAGTGTGTTTCCATTTCGAATAACTAGTCATTATGTTCTATTGCAATAACTATTTCTGTTTCGTTTAAGCAAACGCAAACTTTAATTTTTTTTGCTCGAGATCTCCATCCTAATACTATGGAACGAGTGAAGTTTCTTTGACAGCCGTCTGCGCAGTCCCGCAAGTCAGTCTTCCACATGACGCCGGGTGAGTGCACGTCACTGCGTAAAGAATAGGAAAAGAAATGGCAACTAGTACGAAATTGTCAAACCCAAGAGAGCTTTTAATCAAGTGTACTTATGAATATAAACCTGCCATATAACTCTCATGGTGAATCATGATAAAATCATACGTTTGTTAAATTATGCATAATGCATATGAATAAACAGTACGGAGGAAAAACAAAAAGTTGTACTATTTTCAACAAAAGACCCTATGTGCGCCTATTTCGTGTAAATTATCCGCGTAATTATAAATGTCATTTTCGTCAAAAGCGACGTGCGCTCACCTTGGGGACATGGGGGGGAGTGAGCTGCGACGGTGCGCGGACAGCTATCAAAGAAACTTCACTCACTCCATAGTAATTTGTATGGAGATTTCAAGCGAAAAATTCGGAATGTTTGGGAATTTTTTGCACAAAACTGAAATAAAGCAATGAAAAACAACTGATTGACAATGCTTCTTTGATATCTGATCTTTACACGTTATTTAAAACACGTAAGTTGTTAGTTTATATGATGCCTAAACTTTTGAAATACGGGAGTGCGTTTTGCACGTTTTTAGCGATATTCAGATTTTTTTTCACATTAATCTAGTAAGTTGATCCATATACTGGAAGTTTGAGCTGATTGTGCAACTCTTTGACTACTATGACGATTTTTTTCGTGCCCCATACTTCATATCTACTATATAAAAATAAGTCGGGTTTTCCTTCCTGACGCTATAACTCCAGAACGCATCAACCGATTTCCACGGTTTTGCATTCGTTGGAAAGGTCTCGGGCTCCGTGAGGTTTATAGCAAAGAAAATTCAGGAAAATCTTTTTTCACATACAGCTAAGTCCACGCGGACGAAGCCGCGGGCGGCTGCTAGTTTTCTATATAAAACTTTAGTTTTCCCGAGAGCCGTTTTCCTGGTATCGCACCTTAATATCTGATTAATATCTATGATAAAAAGTTAACATGAAATTCAGCGGACTAGAAATATTAGAAATAACCATAACTTCCTAAAAAACAATAAATTAACTAACTATCACAGTCTGTTGATACTACATATATGTAAATAACCGATAACGGCATCGTCATTGCAAAGTACAATACTGATTGCTTTAAAAGGTTTTTTAATGAGATTGATTTTGTAATTGTTTTGTTTTTTGATTGATTAATCAAGCCTCACATATTAAGGTTTAGTCGTGTTCCAAATCCATGTTGAGGGTAACGGTTCCCACAGATTTGGCAAGGATGCATAGGTGCTTAATTCCTAGGATCACATTGTTTTAATGTCATTTTGCTCACAGGCAAGTGCAGCGAAAACATGAACATTTTAAAGAAGAATTGAAAAAGTAACGAAACCCCAGCATAATTGACAAATTAAGTTATAATTATAAATGATTTAGTGTAATGTTAACATTAGGAATAATTATGTCAGACAATTATATTTGACTAAGCATTAACCTTGTATTTTAGCTGACCAAATCGGCTGCCAAGGTCGGTTATTACAATGTGTCCGTGAATCGAATAAAATAGAAAAGAGAAGAAGAAATGAAAAAAATATTATGGAGTGTGGAAAAAAACATTGCTAGTAGGTTAATCAGCATTCAGTATGTACCTAACAACAAAAGTTTGCGGCGCTCACCTCGGTATATTTTATGATAAACAAAAGTTCATAAATCTTGTTTATGGTGGCCACGTGTGTGTTTGTTTATTTAGGTCAGACAAAAGCTTTAAAAATTAACATTACTTAGGCTACATATTGTAGTGGAGAATATCTGTGCAGCAAAAGAAACGGTAGCCAACTATTCAAGTAGATACTTATGTAATTGAATGGCATTTGATTCCAAACGCAACTGTAGGCTTTACTAAGGTAAACATTCTAACCACAGCCTCACACTTTTTTAGATGAATAAACTATGTACTTCCGTAAACGGCACTGCTTTTTTTAAATAAACTAGCGACCCGCCCCGGCTTCGCACGGGTGCAATGGGATGTTATTATACACATAAACCTTCCTTTTTAATCACTCTAGCTATTAAAAAAAACTGCAGCAAAATCCTGATTCAAGCATACATAGGGACAGAGAATGCGACTTTGTTTTATACTAGGTATGTACGGTGGCCGGCACATCACGCTACCCATTTCCGGTCAGTCCTCCTTGCTCTATTACAAAGAAATGTCATTTGAAGAAATTTCAAATGGAAATGGGGTAACCTGATGTGCTGTTGAGTGTACCTAGTGATTTCGAAAAAGCAGTGTCGGCTGCCAGCCATTTACTTTTTAGAGCGAAAATTGTGTATTAAACTTTTAATTCGGTGCAGTTCACGTCATGATAGATTGCCTTTGCATTTGTGACGCTCTGCCGCAGAGCAACTTAGAATCCGAAAATTGTTATCTCAAAAGGATTTTATAGGTATACCTACCTATAAAATCCGTTTGTTTTGTTTTAAGGATTTTATAGGTATACCTACCTATAAAATCCTTTTGTTTGATCGAAATACAGGGTTGAGTAAATTGGGTAGTTGGATTAGTTGACAGCGATCCTGCCGACTAGGTACGGCAAACCGTGGATTCGATTTCCACTCAAGCCGAACATTCACGAGTAGAACATTTTTGCATTTTTCTATTTCTGAGAGTTAGTATCTTAATACCTACTAAGATACATACGCAAATAGGCATGCATATGATATGTAGATAGGGATCGTCTAAGCTGAAATGACACGCCCCTTCAACACATCTACGCAAACAAGAGTGCTTGCTTTATGCGTAGATGCAGTGGAGAGGCGCGTCATTTCAGCTTAGAAGACCTCTACCAACAGATCCAGGGAATCAATTTCTCTTGCAATTTAGGAAGATGTAGTAGGTCTGTAGTATGGCAACATATGCAAATACTGCGGTCAGAAGTTCTGTAGCTATTCCCGAAAATGTTTGTAAATATGTCACCTACGATGTATTTACTGCGCTTGGGCAAATTCCAGGGGCAATTTTGTAGTGCTTGCTAGCACAGCTCAGTAAGCAGTTACGTTTTATACCTACGTAAAATCAAACAGTTGTCTACAATGGTGATATGAATTTGAGTTTGCATAAAATAAATACCAATGACGTTTCTTAGTACTTAAAGGACTGACAAATATAGTTCGAGTAAATGCATGTTCAAATAATTAAGCTAGTTATTGCTGCTTAAGGTATCTTAGTCGGATGGAACACCTAACTTTTTGAAAATCGCTTATATAATCGAAAATAATTTAGGTTTCTACGCGGAGATATTATACTTAGTGCCGCAATATGTCTTCCGTCATCATTCTATGACCCAATGGGACGACAGATTGACACGACCGGAGAAAGGTGAGGTGCAGGACAGAGGAAGGAACTGCCTCCGTGGTGTAACGGGTAGATCACTAAGCGAAGAACGTGAGTCCGAATCCCGCTCGACCCAATAACATGTTTATATTTCTGTTGCTGTTACGAGTTGCCTAAAGAGAGTAAGGTAAGCTTGAACAAAAAAAACTCACAACACACATTTTAACATGAACGTACGAACGAACGTAAGTCACGGCCAAGGACAGTCTATTCAGGGATCGTCAAGTTCAATAGGAAATCACCTTGAGAAAGCGCATTAAAAAAAACACACGGTACCTAAATTCGAACGTCCTCGCGGTACGAAGAAAATGCAACGGTGGGACGGGCTGGACTCATTTTTGAGCAATTGGCCGGCGAAGCACAACATCGGCAACATTGGGAAGGGAATGGGACATAACAGGCTTCTAATAACAAAAATATTACAATGCGCATAAAATTATTTTAATTAAACTAGATTTACAGACAACGTTGACCCTTACCGTAGATTACTGGTAAGATGTTAGTCAGCCTATATAAATCTTACTGTGTAGCTATTTCGTTTTTAACGCAATGGGTCTGTTGTAAATAACAGTTAACATTCGCTCTCTCAAATAAGAGTTAATCTCATTCTATGTATTGCCGAAATACCGAGCAAACCTCTAAGACACTACTCGTTGCTAACTACACTAACCTAATCATTCTACAAACCCCATACCTCATAGTTTACCTGGTAACTAGAAGATTGCTTCAGACTATAGTCCGTTCGCGTTGAGAATGCAGTGATTTATCCATTTAATTCTGTTGCACACAAAAAAACTTAGAACCACAACCTTTGCGTTCGAAAATATGAGTTTAACTGGTCACTGTGTAGGTACTTGACTTTCTAATTAGGAACGATTTGATTGGTTAGGGGGCGTGCTAGATCGAAGGACAAGTATGAAATTTCTGCATTCTTAACGGGAACGGACTATAGTGCCTAACATGCATTATGTTCATATACTGACAACCAGTAGACGTTGACAAGTCTGACACGAGAATTTAGACAGAGCTGAAGATGAAAAGTTCCTTGTCTAAACCATATTGATTTTGGAAAGACTCCAAAAAATTATTGCTACGATATTAATGTTACTACATTTTATTTTCACGACTTATAATGGACCATAACTATTTCGTGTTTCACGGAAATATATTAGCTTTCGCGTTGGCAGTTCATTCCCCAATTGCTACACACGAGTCTGATGTCATCTGACGTTCGTAATACGTCAATACTTTCAGATTGCCAGGATGTGATGGAGACAGTCTGCTTCCACCAAGATGAATCAGCGGTTCAATTAGCGGTTCTTTCGTATGAAGCGTTTAGTAGACTACTGCTGTTTGGGTGCCAAAAAGGAAGGCCCTCTGGTAGCCACAAATCCTGATTTGAATGTCTTGCCATCTAGCTATCTTGTAGGCGTAGATGTTGTGGGGGGGCGTCATTTCAGCTTAGACGATCTCTACACTTCTTATTTGTTTGGTTATAAAATAATGCTCATGTGAAATTAGCTTAGGACCAGCTCAAGTTATGTAAAATCATCTACATCTAAATGTAATGCCATGATGGGTACCACATTATCTGTGTGTATATCATCATCACTTCAATCGAAACTATAGAAGTTAGATCACTCAATGAGCTTGTAATATTTTGAACACATAACAGGAATGTTTTTGCAGCAAAAATGGATTTGCGTAAAGGCGAAACTACATAAACGAAGACAAGGCACCTTCGTTCTCGAAATACTTCGAAAGAGTTGCTGCAAGACTCGTAACTTTCCCCGATCGATCTGTGTACGATTGCAAACTAGCACGTGTACTGATGCAAATATAAACGGAATGTCAATAAATTAACTCAAAATCGCAGTTTATTTAAAATAAGAAAATCATTCGAGAAACAGCGATCTGCACACTATATTTACCTCTACTCAACCCGATGAAGACAGTGAAGAGTTGAGTTAGAGAACACTGAGAGTGGCAGACGTACACGAGATGAAAACTTGGCCACACCTCATGGTCACATCGTGTATGTCTCCTCAATTTCAACTACGTCACACATGAGTGTGACGTAGTTGAAAATTACCTTTATTGCAATGGTAAAAGATGTCATGAACTATCAAACACTTGACCTGTGGCGATCTGTACTAAAACAATGAAGAAAACTACTAATTCTGGTAGCTATATTTTATGACGATCCGCTAAGTATGTCAATTTTTCCGCATACTTAGACAGAAATCTGCGAAAATATTGGCACCAGGTACTATTCTATAGTTTAATTTCCTACATTATATCCTAATGGTTAGATAGGTTGGCTATATCTTGACTGATCGTAACATAGAAGCCAATGTAATAGGCGAAGTACCTAGGATTCAAAACTTAAATAAATAACAAGGTTAGTGCAGAAGCTACAGAAATGAAGTTAGTAACTGTAGTTCGTTTGATAAATCCTATCTGAAGAACACTCGGCTCTCTCTCTTCTTCGGATTTATTACTATCCGACAGAGAACCAAGGTCAGCGACAAAGCTCTCAGAATAAGTATGGAGTGGCAGTGAAAAGAATACAATTTGGACATTTACCGACCTACATTTGAGAACTATAAACTACGTAGACTTAGCTGTATGGGAAAAAAGATTTTCCCGCTTTTCTGTTGAAATTTTCCTGAATTTTCTTTGCTATAAACCTTACGGAGCCCGAGACCTTCCCAACGAATGCAAAACCGTGGAAATCGGTTCGTACGTTCTGGAGTTATAGCGTCAGGAAAGAAAAGCCGACTTATTTTTATATAGTAGAAGACTACTGCTTTCATTCACCTATTGTACCCACTGTCTAAAAAGACACTATGAGCGTTGAAAAAATAAATATTTTGTTAGTAATCGTGATTGAGAAGAGAAGTAGAAGTAGCTGGGAGGGGATTCAAAGATTTAATGCACACATGTGGTAAAAGAGATCTTGTTCACATTTTAGCATCCCAAGACATGTAGGTAACCCTGAGGCAGACAGAAGACTGCAGTGAAACTATAAATGTATTGTCTTTTAATAAGTGTTGTGTGTTCTGAACTTCTGAAACAAGTAACAATAAAGCAACAAAACTTCCATGATTCGAAAACTGTTCTTTAATAATAAAGAAATGGGATTATCTTCCAGAAGAAGTGGCGGAAAAGATATTTCTACTAAAAATTAGCATGTCATTCCTACAGGTGGCTTATGAAGTGTTGTTGACTGCTAAGAAGTTCCTTTAGACCCACATCGTAACTATATATGTATTAGTTAAGAAGTAACCTACTACACCAGAGGTCGTGGGTTTAATCCCCGCGCAGACGAACACGAACATTAGTTTATGAACGTGACTGTTTGTATTGGGCTTGGTGTTTCCTATGCAGAATTATGTAAGCTTTTTTTACACTATAGTTGATATTTATATTACAAGCTTTGGTTATTGAGGCTAGATAGCTCCAAAAAGCCAAGATGGCGCTCTCTGGATTGATGTCCAAGGATATTAATTTATTATCTTAAGTGGCTTTAACCAATAAACACGATGATAATAATTTGCCAAGATCACAAAAACAAACTATAAACCCTTCGAAACTAAGAGACACAAATGTACACTTATAATAAAATTAAAAATATCTATGGACGCAGACGATGCCCTCATTCATGTTGCATTTATTTTTAAGTCCACTGATTCATGAAACCATAAAAGAAGTAAGTAGGTTCCTGTGGAACGTAATGACGTCATTAGTTAGTAAATATTTGAGAATGATGTACGCTTGGAGGTAAATAACGTCAGTGTTTTTAAACAACAACAATATACTAGGTAATCTAACAGATGGCCTAGCCGAGAGCATGAGCTAAGTTTGCATGTGGAATTCTTTTTCACGCGTAAAAATGATGTTAGAACTAGACACTGGTTTGCACATCACTTATAGGACTGCGGAATCCCACGGATTTTACGAATCCCGCAAGTTTGAACATTGATGCCAAATACTCAGGGTCAGGGTGAAAACCATACTCAAAGCGTAACCTTAGCTGGGCATTTCAGATTTACAGGTCGTTTTCCCGATCTGACTGATAACTTTAACCAAAAATACCGTCATTACTACATAGTTTGAAACAAAGTCGCTTCCTCGGTCCCTTAAGTTCGCTAAATCTTTAAAAGTGCGCAACGGATTTTAATGCGGTATTTTTGGAGAGGAAGGTTCAAATCTGTAATACTATCCCATTGCACCCGTGCGAAGCAGGTTCGGGTGACTTTATAACTCAAACAGCAACATTAAAACTCTCTTAGGTTAAGTTGCACCATAGTATATAGAAGTTAAAGTTTTTGTCAAATTTGACAATTTGACGTCATTTTTGGGCCTAACCGGTACTTTAACTGAAATTTGAATGTTTGTTATTGTTAAAGTCAGATGATAGGTACGAGCATGTAGCACAGTTAGTTCATTTTCTTTTTTGGTCGAGCAACATTACAAATGACTCTATCTTTGGCAGAGCAGACGATTCAATTACATTGTACTCGTATAGCAGCCCCGGATCTAGGGGGGGGCAAGCCGGGGCCCATGCCCCGGGCGGCATGTTCAGGGGGCGGCCAAATTCCCACTTTACTGACTAATGGACTAATCATAATTTACCTTCACGGCCCTATAAATTCGACAGATACCCAGAGCGCGGAGTAAGACGTGCTACTCGACCATTACCTACATTTCGCGAGGCGCGTAGGCCATAGTTCAAAATACTCGCCCACAGGAGTCGCAGATCGCGGTCATCGCAGCACGCAGGCGCGTGGCGCGTGCTGCCGAGATTTGCGATTCCTGCGGGCGCACACGTGCGTGCGAAAGGGATGACGCTATATTCGAAAACTCCCTCGGCGATCTTTCTCCACGGCAGTGTTTTGTTTCAAAGAAAAGTTTTTTCTGTTTACTATTTAGTGATTGTCGATCAACCGAAGGTTAAATAGTAATTGATTTTATTATATATTTGATTTTATTATACATGCTTTTATTTTGAATCTTATTTTGTGCTTTGTATTAAATGTATATCCTACATGTTTACAATTATATATGTATCTGTAAATAAATAGGCTTTTATATTTTGACACATAAACGCGGCGCTTCGAACGCAAAAAATTACGTTATCAAATAGCAAATTTTTCATTTCTGTAAACTTGCAGTTTTAAAATGTAAGATTTAGAGCTTTAACTGTCAGATGTACCGGATTTGTCAACTTTACTATTTGAAACTGTATTTTTTCTACTTTTGGATTTAAAACTCCGCTATTTCGTACTGTAAAAGCTCCTGTTTTCTTTTATCCGCGCAGAAAAAGCAGTCATGGATGCACATTACTTACGAAAGTCTTATGTAGGCTATGTTCAAATATCAAACAATTAATGGATTTATGATATAAAATAATCAATTAGTGAAATTATAAAGAATGATGAAGGTAAAAATAAATATAAGTGGGCGGGGGCGGCATTTCTCAGTTTTTGCCCCACCTAAAAAAAGTTGAAGATCCGGGGCTGTCGTATAGTATCTGCTCCAATAAATGTTGAATAGAACGAACGAGACTTAGTCATACTTTCGATTTCGTTGCATCAGAATAATCCTGTTGCTATTGTTAATTTAGCCCTTCGAATATACATTTACTGTACATATGCCAACGTTTCAGAGAAGTTGTAATGAATGTGATTCATACTTTAGCTCGTAGCAGTCGCTTGCGAAAGCTACGCTGCTGCGAGCTACCGAGGTCCGAGACCTTTCCAAGTGCTATGCTATTCCGGTTGGCGCCAAAACTCACTGGTCGTGGTGAGTTATCTTTAAAATTCAAGTTCATTTGCGACTGCGGTCGTTTGAGAGAAAATAATAAAGTAAGCCAAATATATTTTTAAATCATTTACATACAAAATAATATAAAATACTAATTCAAAGTGAAGCGTTTTATTGATTGAAGTAAGCGTGAGGCACCGAGATGTGAAGTGATGTTAGCCGGAATGCCACCAATGACATTGATTTCTGGTTGACGACCGGTTTTGTGTAATGGCTAAGAAGTTGGATACTACACCAAAGGTTGCGGGTTCGATCCCCGCACAGTACAAAATTCGTGAGAATGAACATGTAGGTTTGTATTGGTTCGGGTGTTTCCTATGTACATTGTATGTATTAATAAAAAAAAATAGTAGTAGTAGTAGAGGGAAAATACCAATTCAAGGTTAGGTGAATCGGCGATCGAAGTGAGGGTACTCACCTGAAGAATATAAGTAGAGAAGAAATGACAAGCCAAACTAAAATCAGTTTTGTTAATATAAAGAATACCATAAACATGTTGAAACTTTGGAAAGCAAAAAGCTCAGACTCCCATCAGGTGGAGTGAGCTCATCATGAAGACCACTACAAAAGAAAGAAAGGCCCATTAAGCCATTATATAACTATCTCGGCAAATTACGGTATTTTCACGGAATGTGTTCTTCTAACGAGTTCCAGACCAAATCCCCCTCAGGCCTAATACGACTGAAATATTAAAATGAGAAAGCAAGAGAGAACCTAAGCCTAACACGTCGAAGTGCTTATAAATAAAGTAAGTAGGTATAAAGAACGTAATTGAGATAGACGACAGTCACTTGAAACAATACCTTTGGGATCTTAAATCTTGGGAGTTTAAATATTCAGAAAAAATGAAAATATAAATTAAATTGAATCATCAAATAAAACAGTTTTACAGATATAGGTACTCTTCATAAAAATGGTGGATACTTATTTGTCTAATTCAAAGCAAAAAAATGTCAAGTAACTCCGTTTTGTATTTCTAATTTAAACATAAATACTTATACATGTACGATAAAATTGTTTAAAATGTTCAGTAGTTTCTCAATTTTAAGTCTTTGAGAGAGAACTTTTGATTAGTCCAATAGTAATGGAAATTAATGCTATTTTGCGTTAATTTCATTAGCATGCTAATTTTCAAGCCATAGCATGCTACGCGCTATTGCTTTGCTATTTGCTAAATTCGTTTTTAATTTGTTCAGGAACAGCTGATACTGATATAAAGTGCTAATATTTTTCATACGCCCACTTATTTTTCATGTTTTAGCATTTTCCGTTCTGCACAAAACATGAAAAATTAAAATATGTTTTTCACGAATGAATTTTCACAATTAAACACAGAGCAAAATCTTAATAAAGAGTACAATAAGTTACACTTGAAAATCAGATTTCGTATTATTTTATTAACTACAATCACGCTTATACTTTATAACACGTTTTATTTATCTTGCACACTTAAAAGTCTCGTCCTTTTATTTAAAAGTTTTTGCGGAACAAAATATGAATCACACAATCAATTTTGAGGACGCAACTAAATAATTACGCAACAAATGCGGAACTTAAAATAAACAAAATCAACTATTAGAATAATAGACCTTAAACATAAACATTTCCCTCTATTTTTCAAGAAATTACATTGCTGCTGATTTGTTTTCTCTTCTCACTCACTCACTCGGCTCACTCCTATTCATTCGTGTACTGTCGGTTCGCGTTGGGCGCGAATTCACGTTAGCATTAGCAAGGCAATGAATTAGCACGCAGCACGCGCGAGCGAGTCAGTTCGCTTAGCGCTGCCGTGCGAATTAGTCGTCACGTATTTTTCGCGGGAGCAGTTGCGAACGCAGATTAATTCTGTGCTCGATGAATTAGCATTCGTGAAATTTAGCATCTACGATTAATTTAATGAATGCTAATGGGTCTTTAGCAATTAATTATGATTGTGAATGCGAATTATTCCATTACTAAGTCCAACACTGGCCACCTGGATATAAATCAATCTGTCTAGTTTACTCGTATTTGAAAAATGGCTTCGCTGAGTTGTTAGTACGTAGTGCGTATATTTACCCTGTCATGATTTCTTCTCCTTCATTCTAGCACACGGTAACATTTGTTATTAAAAACATCATATTTGTTTCAGTAGCTATTATTCAAGTGGGTGATTTGGTGGCGCTTGGTACGAAATCCAGAGGTTGGAACGATTTTTTTAAACACAGGCTATTGTTTTTGTTGTTCAAGGGAAATTCTACAAAAAATAGAGGAAGCACACTAGCTGGGGGGGGGGGGACCATGATGAAGAGTGATCTCCTACCCCCATGGACAACTACAACACCACCTGTGTCGCCGTTGCTTTGCTCATCCTTTAGGGAGTGATGCTATCTGCTTGAAAGCACCAATGTCGTAAACGCTCTCTTTCTGTACCAAAAGCATTTGAGGTTTGTAAAATTTAGAATTCCGTGTAAAACCTACGTTTTAAACGGTCGGGCAATCAATATAAAGTAAACAGATTGCTTAAACTATTTATTAGCAAGTGACTCTAGCTCGATTCTTAAGGCCTGCCACATTATTCGAGAGGGATTAAAGGCTTCAGCACACAGAGCTGTACCTCAAAGGATCATGAATGAGCGGTGCGCTCTATATTCTCCTTTCAAGTAAATAGACCACAACCGGAGAAAAGGGAAAAACTGGGGAAAACCGGTGAAAAGCCGGGGCGGGTCGCTAGTAATTCTATATTGTCTAAGGTAAATGCTAAAGTTTTTTAAGGTAAATGCTAAATTGCCTAAGGTAAATGCTAAAGTTGTCTAAGGTAAATGCTAAAGTAATAAAGTTAGCCAAACAATAAACGAAACCACGCTTTTCCATCAGGGTTTGTAATGATAAGCCAATGCCCATCAATTGTAGCTAAGGCTAAGCTTTAATGGTGTAGTTCGTCGCCCAGCAGTGAGGCAACTGTAAGCTAATGAGGAACCTAGTTGTTTGCTAAACAAGAGGTGTGACAAACATAGACAACTTCCTGTTGGTAAATAGACAAGTCCCAAATTAATGTTTATTGTGACATCTGTACCTATTTGTCTTGTTGCGCTTCTGTAGCAGTGTCTATCTGAGCGATTATGAATGGCTGTTGTTTTAAGATAATACATATATTATATCATACTTACAGGGCACCAGATAAGAATCTACGAAGTAGTTTTCGGCGAAATAGTGCCTACGATACGACCTGTACAACAATCTACCCACAGCATAAAAATCAAATGCTATTTTCGTTGATTCTAGTAAATTTTACAAAAAGTAAGGGGGCAATACGCCGGCTCCTGGCAAAGGCAGGAATTATGAGGAGCTCGCTTCGCTCGCTCCACTTCTTTTAGTGGGTTACCATTGTTCTACCATAATCGCAGTTGTTCGCGTCTGCGTTAGATTATTTGTCATCCGTTTTATATGATTTTGTGCAGTGACTCTATTAATTTCGCGACATTTTGAATTAATTAAACGTATTTACATAAAGAACTACTTACATTATATAAGCATGTTTTATACCGTCTATTTTGCACGTTGACTTAACAAGCAGTAGGTATTTAATGATCAAGCACATGAGCCCCCCTTTGTAAAATTGCACAATAGGATATATTTCAAATTGATGGTTCTAATCCCTATTATCAAAAAAATAGCCAAAATCATTGTGTTTACGGAAAAAAAACTACATGTAAGTATTACCATGTGGCTATTACATTTAATTTTGTTCAGATGCTTTCAATGAACAAGTGAGTTAAACGAGTAGCTACAACATTCTAGATTAAGACCGCCATAAGTAATTAATCTTATTCGTCGTTTGAGAAATGAAACATCAGTAACACCTCCACCACAAAATAGTACTACATCAATCTCTATATTAGTTTTAACACCAGACTTCCTTTAACCGATTGTGAACACAACACTGAGTACGAGTATATGAGCTTGAAAAGACACTTTGACAGAAAGAAGTACCTACCTACAAGGATTCTTCATCCCAACTCCAGACAACCACATGTGAAAAAACCAAAGGGCAGGTGTATACAGAACATTTGTAAATGGCTGTGTTATGTGCTGAAATTGTTTCACAAAACGTTATTTTTATAATAAAGATCAGTAAAGATAGAATAGACTGAAATGACGCGACGGGAGAGCATTTTCGATGTTAAATTTTGATATTGCAATGGCAACAATACTTCGAGATGCGTTTGGTAGGTGGAAGAGCTGTCTCAGCATTAATTGGTTATAACTTATCAGATACGTTTCTATAAAATAAAATAGCTATAGCCAGAGAATGAATAATGTTGTTTTAGTAAGGTTATTTACTAGCACAGTTGTCACAACTGCTCTGCAAGTACTGCACTGCACTTAAGGTGTAGTGGGACTGCAGTACTGCACTAGTTAAGGGTCCATTTAAGTAAGTGGCAAGTCGTTGTCCTTCTTACAAAAGGGTTTTGATCTTACAAGGAGAGAAAATATGCCGAGAGAAGATATGGTGTAGAGAAGGAAACAGCAATGTTTCCATTATTTTGTAGATGGTTTTGTTAGTAAGGCTAACAAACAATAAAAACACAAGTAGAACATCTGACTTTTAGGCTACAAACAGTTAATAACTACGCACGATCAGAAACAACAGTTGGATAGAAATTGGCAAACTAAAATTTACAAATAATACTTATTAAATAGGTAGTCAATTGCTGCAGGTTTATATTTTTTTGTGATCTATTGTCTGAATTCTGTGAAACATTTCAATTCCTGGCCCTTTTGGTATGATCGTTGGATGGATATTGGTTAAATTATTGTGTGGTCTCTACTTAACAAAGTACGTGTGAGACTATTGTGTTCTTCACAGCGGAGTGTCGTAATTTTCATTAATCCAAGAATTAATGATAACATTCTTGATTTTGGACGTTATCCAACTGAAACAGTTGTACGGGGCGTTTTCGTAATTGTGTCTTTTCTCTAAGAAACACTAGGCCGGCCTATTTCTGTAACACTTATGGTGGCAACCGAGCTACTTGAACCGGATCGAATTAAATAGATTCGAGGGTCCTTGGGCAAAAACCCGAGATGAAAACATCTTGAGATGGAAACACAAAAACTAACTGCTATGAAACATAACTAATTCCTTGCCAAATGTTTTGAATTTGTCATTCGAAATGAAAATGTTTTAAAAAGATCCCACTGAAATTATTTTCATTGATTTATAGTAATTATAGTTACTTCTACTGTTAGACGTTTCTGTCCAGTGAAGTAATTTACATGGTGCGATGGCGTCACAAATGCTTTGTTTATTTATGTTTTGTTGATATTAATAACATCAACATTATGGAAATTTCAAATTCACAGGAAATGGCTGTTTTTTGGACCATAAAACATTTTGCTAATGAGTAACCACTAATCACCTCGTGGCGGTGTATAGTTAGCTCTGAACAATTTAGTTCATCAGCCAAGAAACAATCTTGCAATCGTGGCGGCTTCGACAGAGATTTATTGCACTTTTTGTGTCTACTGCATCCTCTGGATGAGTGAGAGATGCATTGCAGACGGCAACGAATATAGATAGCAGTGTCGAGTAACTAATAGGCGTGTGCCGGCTCGCCTCCGCACAAACATAATGCACTTTTCTAGCATCCAAGGAATGCCACATGACAACAAACATATACGCTTGCTCTGACAATAGAAATAACCAAGAATGCTAGAGCAGAGCGTCACGTCCAAGCGGCACATGGCGCGAGCACAGACACAGTTTTAGCCGAGCCCGGACTAGCGTAGGCGCCGCGACCTTGCGCCGGCACCAGCAGCGGTGGAACGGTGGAAAATGAGACTCGCCACCATTTTAGGCCGCGCCGACGGCCGCGGCGGTCGGGTCAAGTTTTATTGTCTCCGCAACGGTTGCATAACTCGCGAATTGAGATGAAAATATCATGCGGCTCAGGCGGGCGGTCTTCTCGACCGTCCGAAGATCATTAACTCGAGGGTAACCCATTTGGACGGGCGCCGTCGCAGACGTTTCGACACGACGTCTGGCCGCCGGCCAGGCTGAGAGCTCGCAAAATTAACCGGAGACGCGCGCCGGTCGGCGAGCGGCGGCGGAGTGGCGACTTACACCAGTAGACCGCGACGAAGTCCTTGTCTTCCAGCACGCGCTCGAGTTGTTTCGCTGTGACTTCTTCTATCTGGGGCTCGTGTTTGGGTGCGGGCGATTTACGCGCGGCGGCTGCTGTGATGAGCAGCAGCGCCACGAGGGCCTTCAGCCACCGAGCCATGGCGAGGGCGCGCGCGGACTGACGCCCGCCCGCCCTGCGCACGCGGCGCCGCCCGCCCGCCGCACCCCGCCGAGCGACCGCCTTCTCCACGCATGCGCAGCCCCCCCACGCTTCTCATTTGTTTACATCGCAACGGTCCGCCGCCCGGAACTCCGGAAGCGACGAAACCACTTCCTGCTACTGACCGAATCAGACCTTTTCTCATTGGTTTACTTCCCCGACAATTGAAGCTGGGATTGAAGCTGAAAATAATATTCGATTGATTCTAAGAGATCCTAATATATGGTTATGTGCTTCATTGAAAGGGCTTTAGGCTTATTTATTGCTGATTACAGCAAAAATATATTTGGTAGAATGACATATCGAATTACATCAGACCACTGATGTCGTGTGGTTCACAAAAGCGTGGGCTATTACAACAGTGCTCTCAGGTTCGATCCCCGCTCAGTACCTACAGACATTTGTGTGAATGAACATGTCTGTTTGTACTGGTCTGGATGTTTTGCCTATGTTTGTCCGTAGTCACGGTAAAGGAATTACATATCTGTAGGGCTAGCACGAACCTACTAACGTTTTCGAATAGTAAAGTAAAACGTCACTACTCGAATACGTTCTGCCAAAAAATCGGCAGCACGAACCATTTTCGACTCGCTAACGACGACTCGCGCAACGCAAGCGAGTTTCTCGAAAGTAACACCACAGATAAAAAACCGGTTATGAAGAAAAGATGCGTTCTAAAACCAATGGTTTAGTTTACGGTTTTTGGCAATGCACTTGGTTGGTCAAATAAATGTAAATAAGACAATTTTGAAACTATTTTTAAAAACCTAAGTCATTGTTTTATACAATTTATTGTAATTTCACAGATTAATCTAACTTTATGCTGTTTTTTTGTAGGTAATTATTTTTATTCGAATACGGGAAAGTGAGGTAGTCTTTTGAACGCTTTTTTAAAAAAAAAATGTTTTCATCTTTAGGCGCGATTATTGTTTTTCGTTGTTTAATAAGAAAAATAACTTAAACTTAAAAATGAGAACCAGCTTCAGTCAGTTCGTCATTTTGGTGGAATTTATGTAGAAGTAAGATTTATTTACATCAGGATGATGTGTCAATACTACTGCACAGATATTTTTCGGACATATATTTAAAATGCTTATTAAGCCAAATGTTCACAATTTCTTTAGTTTTGGATACTTATCAAAGCCCAATGGGCGACAGCGGAATATCGCCCTGTAGAGTGAATTAACTGGCTTGCTAAATGCCGACGGAGCTGGAGAAACACACTCTGAGGACAAGTGGCAAAAGGTAGGTCTTTTTCGGTTGTTATTAGCGTTCGAATTTGCATTCAAGAGTTGAGAATTACTTAATTGCTTTAATTTTAGATTTGAAGTGACTTCAAAAATAATACGAAAAAGAAGGCAGCAAAAATAAACCGCTCAATGCGAGGGACCGGTGGAGGTCCTCCTTGCAACATTAGTTTGCCCGATTTAGAGCAGCGGGTGATGACAATCATGGGCGAGCAAGCTGCTACGGGCATCACAGAAGTACCCGAGGCAGGTATTGAACAGGTACCTAATAACATTCAGTACATGTACCTACATTACATAAACTGCCAAATACGTCCCACTGCTGGGTGCAGGCCACAACTCCACTATGGAAACCACCATAAATCACACATACATCACTAAATTTCGGTTGGAGTGGTCACCCATCCCATTTCCAATCTACTGTTACAACTGCGTTACAGGCACCTCATACATCCTAACTCGTATTTCAACAAAGATTTTTAAAGTTTACGAAATGTATTTCTTTAAACTTTCAAGGTCAACACTCTGTCTGCTTCATTTTCGAAAAAAAGGAAATATATCGTCAACGCAAGGATGACGTGTCCCGGGCTTTCTTGGAAAATGAGACGAGACGTGATGAACATTTTCTGGCGCTTGAGAGAGAGAAAATCCGGCAGAGACACCAAGAGCTAAATTTGCAAACCCAGTGGCTCGAACTGATGAGGGAAGCTATGATGTTGCTCCGTTCTCATTTAGGTGTAGCGACAACTACCGACAACTAAGTGACTTCGAAGCAACCAACTGCCTCGTTGGAGCAATGTATGATATTTCAAATAAAACTATTAAAATAATGGTTTTAAAGTAAAAAATAATGTATTTCATTTATGTACCCAATTATATTTTGACTTCACGACTCTTAAAACTGTTTTTTTTTAAAAAACCTTTCTTTACCCGTGGTCAATCTCTTTAAATAAAAATGGATTGCTGTTCGTTAGTCTCGCTAAAACTAGGGAACGGCTGTACCGATTTGGCGAATTTTTATATTGGAATATTTGTTAAGGTCCAGCGAAGGTTTGAAATGTGAGTAAATATGTAAGATAAAGCTAGGAATATAGTGAAAAACAACAATTTAGTTTTCTACCTGTCATTGATTGACAACAGCACAACATCTGTCGGACAGGACAGCTAGTTTTATCAAAGACTAGCTGCCCCAACAGACTTCGTTCTGTTGTCAAACATTCAGTGTCACGTGACTGGTAGGAACAGTTGCTAAGAGGAAACTAAAATTGTTGTTTTCACCATATTACCAGCATTTTCCCATGTTTACTCACCTTTTAAACCTTCCCTGGACCATTACAAATAATTCAAAACCAAAATTAGCCAAATCGGTCTAGCCATTCCCGAGTTTTAGTGAGACTAACGAACAGCATTCATAGCAAAGTCAGAAAATAGTTATCGCTTCAGTCTCTCATGTCATAATAAATAATCTACATTTTAAGGTTGTATTATGTGGTTCTCAATAATAAAAGTTCTTGTTTATGTTTCAAATTTATTTAACAAAGACTAAATTTAACGTTAGAGAGACTAGATACCTACTTATTTAGGTACTAATTGAACAATGACATGAATAAAACTATTTACTATTTTATTTTTTATGCTTTAATTAGTAATAATAGTTTATCTTTCAATACTTGGCACAAGTAGATACACAAAGGCTCCTTCCGATAGCCGGTATCTTTTTACAAATTCTCTGTTGCTTATATTGGTTGGATCACACGTTTTTATCTGTGCATTGCGCCTTATTACATCTCTACTAAGTGATGATAAGAAATTTACATTTAAAACCCGAAACTACGCACTTCACATAAAACATGGGAACACCACCATTACCTCCTAACTTGCTATTCTTCATAAATTTCAGCTTGTATAAAGCTCCAAGCTAAAAAGTGGCTTGGAGGAAGGTTTCCTGGTATTCTCCACATTTTTTATTATATTTTTTTGGGTTTACCACACAAAACAGAGCAATCGGTAAACTATCTCACTTATAAATTTGCGGTGAGAAACTTTTCGTTAGCGCGTTTTCGAATTACTCGAAAACGGAAGTCAAAAAGAGGTTCGTGCTGCCGAATTCCATAATAGGCGCCATTTTTCGATTCGAAAACTTTACGCGCGAAACGTCAAAATATGTTCGTGCTAGCAATTTCTAGTTCCGCTACTTGCCGCTACGGCGCTGATCAAGTTTTCATACAAAAAAAACCTATCGAATTTGACTACTCGAATACGTTAGCGGTTCGTGCTAGCCCTACTGGAATAACATACAAAAATGTTTCTATTATTTTTAGCATTACAATGAAATACACGTACACGTCACGTTATGTGCAGGACACGTCATCCGAAAGCATACATGCAAATGGTCTCAAATTGTCACTCTGTGGCAGCCTACAGACGGTTTTCGTTGCAGGGGAAGGCCCAGAAAACCAGAAAAAGACATATTTGGTCTTGGCTTCAGGCTTGGTTTTCAAGTTCCTCTGTACTACCAACTTCCTTCCTTACTTCGATACTGCAAACTTTGGGGGGGCAAACCATATATGTATAAGGAAATAGGAACATTAGTTTTTCTACTTGTGCCCTACCTAAACGAGCTCGTAGCTCAGTCGACCCTATCACTAACGAGTTAATTAAAGGCACACAGATTGTTGCAGTTATGGCGAACGGAACATTCAGGAGCCCACATTCCAAACGAATTTAAACCCAACGTGGTAAGTATCGAGCCTGTGCCGTTAACTGGGTTCTTATCGGTGTCTACTATCACCGTAGAGAAAAGTGTACTATGAACACAAAGTAGGTGTTCCGGGCAGGCTAGAGACTTTTAAAAAAACTTAAAAATGGGTTTGCGTTTGACCCCTGTCTCACCTGCTATGCTATTCCGGTGGTCGCCAAGACTCACTTCGCTTGTGCGAGGTAACTTTAAAATTCCATTCCTTCGCAACGGTCGTCGTTTGAGAGAAAAGAACTAAGCCAAAACACATTTTTTAATTATTTACATACGAAATGAGGGAAAATACTACTTTAAAGTAAAGCGTATTGATGATTGAGGTAAGCGTGAAGCACCGAGATGTGAAGTGATGTCCGATGTGCACCGCCGGAATAGCACGGCTGATCGTAAGCGACGACAAGGCCGAAGGTGGAACACGCTCACCCAGACAAAGCCTATTCACTATCTTCTTGACGACTGCTTTAGACGAAGGTTGTATGTTTCCGGAAACACAGACGCAGGGAGAGCGTTCCACTCCTTAGCGGTGCGGACCAGAAAGGAAGCACTAAACCACTTAGTCCGGACCGCAGGAAAGTCAACTACATGGGGGTGAAAGCACTCCCGGTGTCTAGTGGTCCGGTAGTGGGCAGCAGATGGACTAGGGAGGGAGGGGTTTAACGATCTACTAAGTTTGTCAGAAAGTAATTATATTGCTCATGATTCTAGGGTTATCAGAAACACAGCCCCTTACTATGAGGCTCCTAACAATGCTACAGGATAGATTCAGAAATGAGTAAGTACCTATGTACCCAAGTATAACCGTAAAAAGACACGCCGCGGCGAGTTAAACCACTAATCATTCATTTAAAATTATAATAGATACAATACATCTACATCAAGGACCCCTTTACTCCTTTTAAAGTATGGTTAAGTGTGTGTAAGTCATGCTATTTGACAAACAATAAAAAAATAGGTACCCAATCACACAATTATTGTAAACTTGAGCAGAACAGTTTCCGAAGGTGGCACCTGTAATTCACAAGTTGACGTGTTGTGAGCTAGGGAACGGAACCACCCGTGTATCCTACAATGCCACGACCTTAGAATGCGACGAACTGATTGCCATTTGGACAGAAAAGCTATACTATTGCTGTCCTAAATATTTTCTATTGTAAGTAGTTATCTTTTTGTAAATGAACGAAATAAATCAATTATGCGTTGTGGCTATGGGCCTGTGGGTTGGTTGGCGATCTCACGAACTGCTAGTAAAATAATGGTAGGCGTTAAATCCCGATTTGTCAAAAGACAAGTTGGGAGTTGGGACACCCTTTATTTACGCCATTGAGACATAGGAATGTTAAAAGAAGCCAGTCCTCCTTAATGGATGCTGTACATACAAGTAAATTGGTAGAGTGAAGGGTACCTAGTTAATTTTAATTCTAATACAACGTTGCGAGTTTATGGGGCCACAGGTCAGCAAAAGTCAGGCCACAGGTCAGTAGGTACGTAAGTTAATACGAACTTATCGTCTATATGCATCGCTTTTTATCAACTTTCTTTACCTTAGAATACCTTATACCACCGACCAAGAATGTTAGAATAAAATTAAGGAAGGACTAGGGCCTAGGGATTCATTGACTTTCTTGAATTTATTTTAAGCCTGTTTCTGAACGAAACTGTCAAACAAAACCATGACATTAATAGTGACGGGGAAGCATCGTTTTCTTGTTTTCCTGTCGATGAACAGATAAAAAAGAGAAGAAATGGTTTTAACATACCGAGAACAGAAGGCTTTACAGTTTTTTTTCTAACAAACAACAAGGAACAAACAAAATAATAATGAAATATTTTCATAACATTTGTTCCAAAGTACAAGGGAAAACAAAGATCTTTTGTAAATGTTTGGTCCAAATATAGAAATGAAGAAAAAAACCTTTATTCGTCTGTTAAACTTAAGCAAAGGTTTGAAAAATAAGTTCGTTTATTTCAGGCTATTCCCATAAAAATGTTAATACAAGCGACTTAAACAACAATGTTAGTACAAAAGGGAAAAAAAGTTAATTTAAACAAAGAAACATTCATTTAAACGAAACAAAGAAAATTAAATACAGTTACCAAAAATAAACAAAATTATGCTTAAAAGTCTTACAACTAATAACAAACATTTTATTTAAATAAATAGAACAGCCGAATGTGCTGGACTAGCTAGCTCAGGATAATGCAACATCCTGAGCTGAAGCGCTGGTTTTTTGTCGTTCTGTATTCTCTGTGGAGAAAATTGTAACTAGTCAGGAAAAATTAAAATGAACTGCTTAAGAAAAAGGGAACAAGAGTTAAATTCGAAGTGAAGGGGGAAGTGAATGAAAACTACAGAGAAATACAAGATACTTATTTTTATTGAAACTGCATAGAAGCTCTCATTTTTTTTTAAGTTATGTCGTATTACACTTTTGTTGAAAACTCGTCGTGCATCAAGCACTCATTAAATGCTTTTATCGTATGAAGTTGGATGTCAATCGCCCTTCGGACATCACTGAGCGTTCTATGGACAGCCAATAGTAATCGAGTACAAGAACTGCTGATAAAAAAGTCACGCGGTGGGGGAAAATCTGTCCGTAGAATTTCCGAACGGAGAGCAACGCAAAATTGCGCTGTCAACAAAATTCTTGTGGCGCGATCGGTTGGCTTGCGTAAAATAAAAAGTTTACTTCGTGAATGTGAAGTGTTTTGTGAAAAAATACAATGCTCATTGACTACTAATCGTTTACGAATTGTGTAAAGTGGATTTATTCATTTTCTGCAAAAGTTTCGGTGAGTTAATTTGGACAAACCAGCCAAAATTGTTTACTTACCTTTGTTTCACCTGGGTATATTTTATTTGACTATGATCTTATCGTGAACTTACCTAGCGCTTAGTCATTTCACTGCGTTTCAGTCGTGAAACTTAATGGAGTCCTAATGGAATCTGTGGCACGTGTTTATCACAGTTTTTCTTGCGTTACTAAGACCGAATGTAATGGAATAGATTATTAGAAAGTAAATAAATACACCTGCGTAAGCAAGGCTTTTATCCTGACCGGCGATATAAGAGCGAGTATTACCGGCCAAGGAACTTTGTTGCATAACATAGTGTATTCAAATTAACCTAAACGTTTATTAAGCTAAGGATGTCCTTAAAATTCAGATATTTTTATGAAAATATAAAATATTTACATTTATTCCTTCTTTCAATTCAAATGCCTACTTATCATAATTTACTGTTTTGAGCAACTTACTTTAATCACAAAATTATCTTTAAAACCAATCTATAGATAACAGATTTTATTCAGTAGGTAATGACTTCGGTTGTTTCCTTTGTATTAAAGGTGCCCTTTGATAAAATGACTGCTTGTGCTTTAGATGATCTCATAAGTTACCTATTGTCTTTCTACAGACAGGTGTTTCAACCGCAAAATAATTACAACCGGATGAAACTGTTATGTTCTGTATTAGATGGTATACCTCCACTCACAGATGAACTAACTATCCAAGTACAGTTGATTTTGACAGCCATAGCTTGTACTTGGCATGACTGTACAACAGGGCCGGCCAGGACAGATTTAGGTTGATTTAGGTTTCCCTGTGGTCCAACCACAATAATTAATTCTCTTGTTTTTAAGTTATCTGTAACCACATTCAATTCTCTTGTTTTTAAACTTGATGACTGTAAACTTGACCACAAGTTGATGACAAGGAAAATGTGTATTTTTTTAATGAAGCAGTTATTCACTGACATGTAACAAGTCATTTAGTTGGTCAGAGGGTAATCTTTCTATTGACAAAGGCCTCCTCTGGACTCATTTATTATCTATAGATAGATTCAGTATAGTCTGATAGTCTTCCCAGCATTTCACAGGTATGCCTCTGTTGAGTTGTCTCCTATAACTTACCACTCAGTGAAAGCCTAATTTTTTATTAAGCCATTCCATTCCCTGTCCATCAACACTTTTTATGTGGCTTGATCCTGATCTACAGGTACAACACCATTCAAACCTCTTAGATAGTTGCCCAACACATTTGTATGATAGTGCTACCTTCGAGCTTAGTAGATTTACTAATTTATAAAGTATTATGTTATCCCAGGATTGTATTGTCAGAGACTGAAGTTATGAATGGTTGGTTGCCTTTGGGAAGATAGAACCCATGTTCTTTGTGCTTTGGCTTTTTTTCAATGAGCCACACATTGTCAATATGTTTTAATACTTAATCATTCATTCAATCTCTCCCCTTAGTGCCTTCCATGGATTATCCGCATAAGAATCGTCATTGAAAACTGTTAAAATATAAATATATGGCTAAGACTAACTGCTCACACAATTACTACTACATCATCATGAATAACAAAAATGCTGCAGAATATTCAATATCTATGTGACAGTCTGATCTCAATCTAAACTAAATGCATCATCATCATCATCAGCCTGTTGCAGTCCACTGCTGGACATAGGCCTCTCCCAAACTAAATGCATATACTTCTATTCAAATCCTATTAATATTATAAATGCGAGAGTTTGTAAGTATGAATGTGTCAGTCTCACAAACTACTGAATTGAATTTATTGAAACTTCACATTGATAATTTGTAGCCTATGTGTTATTCTGATGTATAAAATAAAAGCTATATAGCTTTTATTAAAAAAATAGTTTGATAATTTGTAGCCTATGTGTTATTCTGATGTATAAAATAAAAGCTATATAGCTTTTATTTTATACATGTATAAAATAAAAGCTATATAGCTATAGATGTATAAAATAAAAGCTATATAGCTTTTATTTTATACATCAGAATAACACATAGGCTACAAATTATCAAACTATTTTTTTTCGCCATATTCCACGGGAATGGAGTCGCGGCCGGCTGCTCGTACATTTGTACAAGATGATAGTACCTATAAACGGTGACTAAAATGTTCCCTGCAAGAATGTTAGATCTGAATCAGGAATAATATTAAATCCCCTGACAAACTCCAACAGTTAGTGGACCAACACCAACAAACCAAGCCAGATGTGGTGTTTTAGTAAAATAATAATCAAACAGTTTTGGACAGGATAATAACACCAGCTCTTACATTATAGATCACCATGTTTTTAAATGAGTCAATTGATCATGAAATCAATTTAGTACTAATTTCGTATTGGTATACTGTGGACTTTTGAGTACTTTGGGCACCCACTGACTACCCCTTGAATGTTATTTTAAGTAATTATTTGCCGAAGGGCAGTATGCAGTTATCTGCCAAAATTGTTTCTGTGATTGTATCAATGTTATCACCCCAGCCTGATAGTCAGTCTTTTGTTCGCAACTATCTGCCGTACAGCCATTGTGTTCGGCGGACAATAAAACACAATAAAAATTGCATATCTGTGCCACAAAACAAGGCTGTGGCAACAATGCAACACCATTTTTGCCAATTGGAAAACGTAAGTGTACTTTTCTCTATTCCCGCCGGCAATGGAGAGGAGCGACAGCTCAGCCGACCGTAGTGTTGTGACTCGAGTCTTCCTAATTTATTTCATACATTATTATCAGGGTTATAGAGCTCAGAGTCAAATTACCCTAAGTGCCTAAAAACTTTCGAACTTGGAGAATCCAGGTGATGCGCCTCTGGATCTTTGATGTCGTAAGTGGGGTTAAATAAAGATCTGAAAACCAGAAAAATGCATTCGGTCATCTTGGCATCAGGCAGGTATCGAACCAGCATCTTTCGCAAACCGAAACTCCTTAGTAAAGATACTGCATGGAAAATGCTAAAAACAATTGTAACCGGGGTTAAATAACTTGTATTGCACGTTGATTTGGCGATTTTGCGTGATATACGAACCATACTACTACTTTTAACGTTACTAACACTCATGTGGATAAGAATCAAAATAAACTTGAATGAAAGAATCGAATAATTTAACTAAATAAAATGGCTACAAAATACATTTTAGTATTCTGTGCCTTGAGTTGAATATTTGTTTCAATTTCTCTCTAAAACCTCGCAATCAACTCGACTTATTACTTGCGAGATTCTAGAGCACAACTCTCAACTGAACCTTGAACATTGTTTTGACTCCAAAAACTATGACTAATAACTACAGTTAGTTACAACACGGTCACTGAGACTGCGCGCTCACGGGCCATTAGCGAAAGTCACAAGTCACATGAAGCACAAAAATTCTTATGCATTTGGTATGGACTCTCGTGGTGGTCTGGCACATATTTTATATCGCATAGACATGTCTTTGTCATGTGTGTCGTTTGCATAATTTATTAGACTTCGCTTATGGACATACGTACGGTAGAGTAGAGACGGAACAGATCTTGACAGTCTCTGTCAAGCCACGGGAAGATTCGTCGGGACGCTTCAGACAACTTCAAGACTCCTTGCAGTGGAAGCCTGGGGTAATGGGTGAAATTACCCAAAACAAAAGGCGGCTGCTAGCGTCCCCAACCGGTAATGATAATAAATAATAATGGTGCTATGTTACGACGAGTGCAGTAGCGTTTCAGCAGAAGCCCACCTGAACGCAACTATCAGATATATGTATTGGTTTAATATGTATACTATATTATTGTATGTCCTGGCCCTCACCCAACCATATTTTATGAAACGAACATGAAACTCTGGTAATTGCTTTGGTACATTATTGATTGCTTTGAAATGTATTGAATTCTATCTAAAATGATAAGATATTAATCTGTACTACAAAATCGATGATAAACCGACCGATTTCTAGAATTTTCTGTCAATAAATTCGCTAGCATATTGGGTGCGTTTATGAACGCAATCATGTCGTTATTAAGCATTATCTTCCGTGTGTGGTTTTTCATCGGAAAGTACACACATCAAAATTTTATGAAGTTGATTTTATACGTTAAAGTTTGTTAAGATGCCATATAATAATGGCAAATTATAGTAATCTATTCAAAGGAATGCGTCTTTTATGGCTGATTTGTCGCTATGTCGAGGAGTGAAGTGGTGGAATGCAGCAATATGTACCTACTTTATAACCATGATCGTTCCTCAAAGAACTTTATAGTCTGCTATAAAAGCAATTACAACTAATCATTTACACCAGATTAAAGAAACGATAAACAACAATATACCTGGTAGAATACGCGATAATCGCTATCACAATACCTTTGATAGCGATACGGTGAGAGTGCTTATCGGCCGGCGTTCAGTGGTTACGTGTCTGCAAACCTGAGAACACACAAGATGGCCGAATACCGCGCAGGGAAAGCCGGGATCAACGCCGACGCCCAAGCCAGGATCAACAGCAAATACAACGACGACATCGGCACAGAGATCTTGGAATGGATCAGGACGCTGATCGGAGAACCCGCCAACACCGCAGGTACCGCTGACAACGTATACGAAGTCCTCAAGGACGGAACTGTTCTCTGCAAACTTGTCAACGCCATCGAAGAAGGTTCAGTCAAGAAAATCAACCAGTCTACAATGGCGTTCAAGTGCATGGAAAACATCAACGCTTTCTTGGAAGCGGCGAAGAAACTGGGCGTGCCGCCACAAGAGACCTTCCAAACTATTGATCTTTGGGAGAAGCAGAACTTGTACTCTGTTCTGATCTGTTTGCAATCGCTGGGAAGGAAGGCTGGCAAATATGGCAAGCCTTCGATTGGTCCTAAAGAAGCCGAAAAGAACGTCCGCACCTTCACTGAAGAGCAGCTAAAGTCCGGCCAAAACGTTATTTCTCTGCAGTACGGCACCAACAAAGGTCAGCAGAGTGGCATTTCGTTCGGCGACAGACGCCAAATCTGATATTTTAGTCCTAAACTATATTTATTTCTTGTTAATATTACGTAATAAATGTTTTCCATTTTTTTACGAGTTGGTTTTATTCCTAGTCTCGGTAAGCCTAACGACGTTGATTAGATAACAAATGGTAGCGATATTTATCAGGACATTATTATACTGCAGAACTTGCATTCAGCTGAAAATACAGTATTGAATATGACATTCGATACATTTATGAAATTAGTGCCAGTTGCCATGCAACCAATCTGAAATCTAACTTGTGATGGACATAGTTGTGTCGGTTGTGTCTTTGTAAGTAAGGTTAAGGATATACTCGTAAGATAAGATAAGATATACTTTATTGCATAAAGAAAACAACTAAATCATAAGTTAACAGAGATTTAAGTACAATTACTTAGTAAAATTTCCTAGTTCTTGAATTGGCACTGAAAGAAAGTGAAATTAGTATATCTTTCTGATATAACTTGCTTGCTTGATATTTTGTTTTTTTTCCATCGCATATACTACGGGTTTCCAGGGTCTCTAAATAAACTAATGTGGCCTGTGCAAGAGTATCTATACAGGCATTTTTCAATGAAATCACCCCGGTTATAAAAATGTCGGTAGGCAGTTATACAGATTACATTTTTAAACATGACATTTTCCTTAAACATTAGCAAGTGTGAGTCACCTAACTACAATAAATGGTAATCAATAAAATTAACTCGATAAGAATACGGACTTAGAATATGTATCCTTTAATGAGTGGTTGCGCTCGATGCAAGCAAAACACATTGACAGCACAGTGTGACCTTTTAAAATAAATCTGGCGAATTGATTCTTAATTTATATTGAAATTCTACTAAAAAATTGTCTCATCAATTGGCTGAGACATCATCTAAGAATTTCATTGGATTATTATTTATTATAGTATTTATCACGCGAAACGTATATGAAACATATATGGCTATTGCTACTGAACGGGTAATTCAATATTTGATACGGTTGAATGAAGCTCTAATAATAATACATATACCATCCATGTGTGATACAAGTAAATAACTTGGATTTATAAATGGATCAGTTTTGTATTCATTCACGTAGGTATCGTAACTCCCCCTCATGGCCAAACCACCTCAATTTCTTACGTCACCAGGGCGTATTGATCTAACCAACGAACTCTCTTTCTGTTACCCAGCAAAGGTTGCTTTAAGCGACTTTAGTTCATAATATTTCTCAAAATATGATAATACATATTCCTTTGTCACGAAACCAAACAATTTGCATTTCGACAGTATTCAATTAGATAAACAATGGTTTCTAATACGTAGACACAGAAGCGTCTTTCGCTCTTCTTGTTGTTGAAACCGCATTTAATAAATTGCTGTTTCGTTCGGGTATCGATTACAAACTCAATTATCCATTGTTAAATACTGTTAGGCAGTGACTGTCGATCACTAGAACCAGTCGACGTTGCTCGACCAGACTGTTTTTGTCCGATGACGTCACCTAGTTAAAACACAAGCCTGGTAAATGTCAGCACCCCACAACGGAAGGCATGGTCACGCGCTGGTAGCCAACGGAAACACGGATATCCGAACCCTAGCACAACACCGATGTGACTATGCATACTATGCTACTCACTCGCATTCTAAAATTACAAGGATGGAAAAGGACAGCAAGAACACGTGTGAGACCAATACACATTCTTCATTACGCAAGTGTTGGCAATGACCCTCCATATAAATTTGATTATTTCCATAAAATAATTTCCATTTGTATAAACAAACTGTTAGCTATAAATGTCGTGGACATTCACGCTCTGTCTCACAGACAAACGAATAATACATAGATTGTGCGTTCTAAATTGAATGCTCACGATTATATGAATCGAATTTTAATAAATTGAAATGTTCACTTGCTCATTTAGCTAAGCTAAAAGGAACTGTATTCATTATTGCAAATCACGGCTGGGAATATTTTAAAATCAAATTGACAATCGGTTTGTTTCGAATCACAAAATAGGTACTGGTCAAAACTACCTTTCTTGGCTTGTTTTCTCCTTAGTGAATGAAATTAACAAAATCTATAATTTTATGCTTCGACCAGACCTCTCTCAGACGAAGCTATGACTACAGAAACTATCTTATCACCGTCAATGTATCAAGCTTTCCCTCCAATTAGTTATGATACTAACTACTGCAAAATTAGTCAATAGTGAAAGTGCATCTACATTATGTGCAATCATGACTCCACTCCGTTAGTTTGTGATTGACACAACAATGTTATGATTCGGCAAATTTACACAGTTCGTTGAGAACAGATTTAGACAGTAAATTTGATTTCCAAAATCGCTATTAGATAATAAATTAGTTTCGTTTCTTCAGGTGAAGAGATACCTCATCCAAAACAAGTGGTCTCATTCAAATTATTGGACCATGATCGTTTTTGTCTTAATCTACGACGAAAAATCATTGATCAGGCAATTGGGACAAATAGCAAAGTGTGCCCCAAACAATTTTCTAGCTCTATTCCCACGTTATATGATATCGATCGTTGTTGCAAGGCTTCTGTTGACGGGCGACACGGTACGCCGCCTTCGCGCGCCGAGTTCTTGACCAAAGGCTTGGTACTGGTACCGTTACCCAATCGCTCCGAACAGATTATCTGCCACTAACGGGATGATATCCACTTGGCCGTACTCATCGCTTGCATTCGATTGAGTCTTTCGCTCCTGGACTTATTTAACTTAGATTACTCACGCACGTGAAAGCTAGATTTTATAATCTTGAAACTGCATGAGATTAAGTTCAAAGAAAGTGCCTTGCAAATGCAACGGAGAGTTCGCTGTAAGAAGATAATAAATCAAGTCATATGATTGACCCATTTTACTATAATGAAACGTGAAGTAACTGAATTGGATCAACTGTAATGAACTCATGAATCTTAATGCCAGCTAATCATACCGTAAATTATAAACGTCCGAGTATTTTTTGCGTACAGTCTGCTACAGCTCATGCGTAACACGTTCGGCGTTACTTTGTACCAATTGCAATGCAATTAAAGTCTTTGTTTATATGCCTTTGTTTCGCTTCATGTATGGTCGACTGTATTAAACAGCTGTGTTGATGATACTTTCTGTGACTCGTACGCTGTCTGCACAGATGCTATGCTTCACGCTTGCGTAACATTAAAGACAAAGTTACTATACAGTCTACTTATTATACTGGCGGAAAATAACTTTTTAACTTGACCAGTTTGAGCACGAGGAAACACGGTCAATCCTCTGCTTTTAACTGTTTCCTCGTCTTGATGACTAGTCTTTTTAGAACTTATGCAGATTATGATTTCCATAAGTACTTCTTTAACTCTTTTTGGATAAAATGTTGAGATCTCACATAGATAGAATTAAAATGGTCAGGTTAGATCCACTTAGTTCAGTATCCCCGTGCTCGTGTTGTTTCCGTACGTCATCACCAGGGAAGGGGGGCTGGCTCCAATTGATATGGCCCTGTGTGTGCCCCAGCGATGATTTATTCGTTAACCTGCACATATTGATACGGCTTGACCTCATTGGTTGACATCTGCTATTGCCAATTGCCTCTGATGCGCCATCGGCTTTGTAATTAACAGCCTGAAGTTAGTGCATTTGTTTGGTATTGTGCACAATCGAGTACAGACAACAAACGAGGGAAGCACTTTCCATTCGGATGTCTAAATGCTGAAGTAAGATTTGGTCATTGTTTGAAAGCCTTTTATTTTCGGATAGACTAGCAACTATATTCGTTAATCATAACGCTATGTATCTTATCGTATAATTATCTTTCAATACCTAAATTGTGTCAATACACGGATACGGACTAAGTACTGTCAGTATCTTCACATCTACAAATGTCAATTACCTTGCTGGTATGTGTTACTATTTCTGAATTTAGTCATTCAAAATTATTTCCAACTATGAATTTTATTAAGTGTGGCAATGTACATACGAGTACATCTGTTTTAAGTATGTCTATGGAGTTTTTTGCGGAAACACCAAAACCGTTCCATGTCGACGATCGTCAGGCTCGTTGTGTTCACATATCGCATCGCGGTATCTTGTATCGCTTACGTCGTTAACAACCTAATTATGCAGTTTTTTCCCTCTGTCATAATTTGTTACTTGTCGGCTACTTTCTCCATAAAGTGTCGAGTGACGACTAACGATGTAATAGATTTTATCTGTACTCCACGCCACATTATGGCCATATAGTTCTTGTTCACTACTATCTTTTTTATGACCCATGTCATTTCAACTACTTTAGTGTTCTGTCTGTTGCATCTTGCAATTAATATCGCGTATTTATGGTAATAGAATATTAATTAAACATGGAACTAATGCAGTCATATTATGTTTCATATGTACCTATGTATGACGGGTTTTTTTTTTAAATTTAATTTCAAACATGTTTTTGGAGCCCCTTTGTTAAATTGATCCATGTAAAGAGCAAATGGGGCTAACATCTCTAAATTTGCATTTGAATCGAATTCAATGTCTTGGTCGAAATAAATCTGAAGAAATTTGCATCGTATGGTTGCGAGATCCGTTGGAACGGGCAATGCATTTCATTAACTGTTTAATGCAATCTGTGGCAGCAAAAAGCGTCAATTTGGATTAGCGGAGCGAATTTACCGGTCGCGGACCGTTGGCCAGAGTAGGCCCAACAGTGACCGACTTACAACCAAAACCAGTTCGGCTAACCACTGCCGAATGCGGCGATGCCGCTTCAACCTTGGCATTGAGGGAACACGGTGACTAATATAACGTACGTTGTAGAACGTCTAAACATTTGTGTGGTGGGAACTCGCAATCGAGCATAATCGATTAAATGGCGGTAGTAACAGCCAGTTAAATCAATAATGTATCCAGTTGTTTGCATGTTATACTGATCTTGGCAGTAAAGAAGAGGAAAAATTATCCGCTGGCTTAGCAATACCACTATTTAACGGTTTCTTGCTGAATATTTGCCACGATTTTGTATATGAGCATTTGGGACCATTCTCTTCACTAAAATGTTTTCGGAACCAGACAATTTTAAATTGTTTACAATACTCTTGAAAATAGACTGGAAATACATTGGAAAGCATGGTTAATTTTATTGATATCTTGCAAAACCACTTGGTTGCTGGTATGTTTCGCGCAACGATATATTTTGAAGTAGGTATATCAAAAGAATAAGTACTTTTCGCGGAATAGATAATTTCAAGAGTCGCGTTGTCATGTGTCTTAGCCGTTAGCAAAACAAGCGGGCGTTTGTTCAATATTTTAAGTGTGCTCTTAATCTTAATAGCTCATCTTCAAAGATGAAAAGTGTATTACTTCCTCTAGATCTTGTATTTTTCAAATTACAAGTTGTTACGTAATGATTCTTGCATCTCGAAGGACCGGATCTATTATAGAACCTCATTACCTGGCAGGTGTGCTCCTAGGCCGCCTCCTACACCAACAAGTCATTCTAGTTATGCGTAATCTGTGCGTTCATCGCTCCTAGGCGCAAGTTTACTTGTCCGATCTTATCGTTTTCAGCAAACATTATATTTTAGAGTTCTGCCGCATTCTAATGTGTGAAAGTAACCATTATAATTTCAACATCTTTGCTTCTACCATTAATTGTTTGGAGGATGTAATGGACCTATACTGACGGTCACTGTCGTTAATATGAATCACCTGTTTCAAGAGTAACTACAGTAGTGTTATTGGTATTTACGTGTTAAAGTTATTTACTGAGGTCAATAAGTACTTGGATTCTAAATGAGGTAGGTACTTCACATGAAACACTTGATGATGCAAACCATTCAACAAAATAGATGCCATTTGAATGTGTTATAAATTCACTTACGAGAGATAGTAGTTTGCTAGCATCTTTGAAACATTGATGTACAAAATTTGTGTATAATTCTAAGAGACTAGTATCCACAATACTCCTATTTTGAATGGTGAAAAATTGGTTGCTTTTGTAGAGCGCTATTTTTGTCTTGAATTCGGAGAAAAGTTACTATGTCATAGAGAACTAATATCTGTAAGAATTTTCATTGTCTTTAAACCTTGAGATAAGATAATAGCGTTGCTAATGGTGACAATTTCGTTTTAAACTAAGCCAAGAGAGGTTGTCCTCAGTAAATAAGAAATAGACTTTGAAAACCGAATTACGACTTACATCTACACTCCACAATTTCAGTTGGTCAGTTTTAGCTTCATCTACGGTGAGACTGTAGACTTGCAATCTCTAAAGAGGAAAAAAGTATCAGTTACACACATCAAAACTGTCTAGGGATATCATAGGGATATCATTTTTCAAATATTTCATAAAGTTAAGTTTGTTTACAAGTTGAGCATTATCTTAGAATAACTCGAGGAAACAGGCATAAGATAAAGGTTAAGAATGTTACAGAAAAAAAAGTTTGATTTTGCTAAAATTTTGAAACCTTTTAAGAGAAAAATCAGTCTTTTTTTAACGTCCTTACGATTGTACAATAATGCTACCACAATGAATTTCTTTATACAATTTGAAAGGGCAGATATAGCAGTTTCTGTGTCTTAAAATTTTCTACGTTGGTATCAATATTTTAATTTTTACAGCCTCCCAAATAGCTATACTTTGTATGAAAATGCTTGAGATATCCCTAGACACTTTTGATGTGTGTATATTTTGTTCTTCAAGTGATACCATGTTGGAGAGAACTGACTGTACAGGCTGCTCGAAGCCTGATTAATGCTTTCTAAGACATTTGACCAATTGGGAACCGCCTGAGAAAATATCGGTTCTTGCCAGGTTACAAGATATGACTTTTGAATTAACATCCGTGTGCATTGTTGGACATTATTACTGGGCTGGTCAAAATTTTGCAAGAATATTCCTTCCAAAAAGTTAAAATTTGGTGGAAATCATTTTTTTTTTGGACCGCCCTATAGTCTAATATCTAGCAAAAAGTAAATCCAGTCAGGCTTGGACCACCTGAATCGGCATAACTGTATAATGGACCATTAATAATGGGTATTGTAGTGGGTTAGCATGCCAAAGAGCATGTTCGAAATCAACGCTATTACGATTCTCACAATTTTCAATACAAAGAAATAAGGCGTTCAACACCACTCGGCCCATTGCTGGGTTAATAGCAATTTAGATGCACGCAACGGCGCGTGAGTCAAAGAGGGCGCCAGTGACAGATTTAAACCTTTTAACTCCTCTCGTTCTTTTTGCGCTTTCGCCGTTTGAAGCGCTTCTGTTATTCACTTAGTTAAAAATAGTTTTAATCTTCAATTCGCGAGTCGGCGATTCTCGGACTGGCGACATCCGGCGCTTCGTTGCAACTGTGCACTTGTCAGAAGTACTCGTACTTCCAGTTTTGGTGATATTTCGTTATTTTAAATAGCTCGAGTCATTTGTTTACATGTAGCTGTGCAACCAGCAGACTTAAGAAGTCATACTGTTAAACAGACGAATTAATTAATTATTTTTTATCAAACTATAGAAGCTACGAGGCTACCCGTTTCCAAGTCTCATCTTGTGGCGTAGGATATCCGCCAATGACATTTCCCTGCCATAGAGACCGTAAATGGGGACCTGTCACGCCGTTGACCATACTTCAACAGTATCGTTGCAAATAATATCTATAAAAAAAAACATAGAGCGGCCTAAATCCACCGAAATGCACCGCAACCTTACCCAGATGGTAGCCCATTCACCTTGTAAGCTTGTTATCGGCTATATTTCAAGCTCATCTCGTTAGAGACGTGCTCGTAGCATTTAGTAATATAGTTTGGCTGAAATTAGCATATGTTTAAACCTGATTTAAACCACCTACATTTGGCATTGTATATTTTGTCAAGACTCATAAGTACCAGTACCACGCCAAGCACAAACCGTGTCCATATTCCACTGTAGTGTGATGTGCAGTGTGTTAGTGTGGTATTCTCCCACTTTTGTTTGACGTTCGTATTATCATTGTCTACCTCTAGAACAAACTCGTGAATATGGCTTGTGCAAGAGCATACCACGAGTCCACTGTGGGAACTCTGCATGTGAATGAATTTGTTCCTTTTGACTACTTCTGTTGTAACCTTGAAATAAGATACGCCTTTTTTTTCTTTAGTGGCCTCTCATTTTGCTACAAACCCCACTTCCACCCTATCTACAACCTCATTTCTGATGTTTTGTTGGGCTCGGTAATGGTGAACCGACATTATTCAAATCATGGCAGTTGACACAGGGAAATGGACGGTGAGGTCATCCTACACCTTTTGCAGAAAATGGCACGGGTAGCGAGGTCACCGCTAATGCTTTCATAGTCTCGTCATAGCGCTACGTACCTACCGGTCCTAAAAATAGGCTTAAATGTCTTCACCCTTAGGTTTGAAATGTCAGAGCAAAAGTGGTGCAAAGGTCTTCCAAGAATGGTTTAAGAATAATCGTGTCAAACCGTCAAATATCAGGGTTCAACGACATGATTGATGTCTCAACACGTAGTGTTTTGGAAAATTTCGAATTGGTATTCGCTTCGCTAGGTGCTTTGACCTCTATAAACGGTATCCTCTAGGATATTACTGAACTAAGTAAGCTCTTACCAGACTTACCAAACCATCAGCTTGTTAAAACTTTTATGATGGCACATGCAGCGAATTTGTGCATCATTTTATTATCTACTGTACTTGTCGGAAAACAACACCCTGAGGCACGCCCCAGTTCCGAAACAATGGCCTCGCCGCCAAATGTCAATTCTCGTGTAAAAATCTCACGCCAGTGTATGTTAATGGCATTATCAAGTCTTCCAAGATCACCGCTCATTAGTCATTAGTCACTGCAACAATAACTATAAATAAATAACAAGCTGCACGAGCTAAACGCTCTAATTGCCTTGAACCCGCACCAATTGGTCTGACTTGAATATCGTTCTCATACAACTACTCGTACAAGCGATTGTGAAAAACTTCAAGAACTGTGTCTTAGTCGATAACAATGTGATTCAATGAGGATTTTCCGTATCTTTTGTGAAGTATTATCGTTGAATTATTCCGCGAAATTATATTTTGTATGGCTACTCAAAAGTGTCTTCCCTATAATATGAAGCCATTGACAGTTGGCTCATTAAAAAAAAGTACGGTGCATTTAGGTTTTGAATTATTTCTCATATAGGTTTCTATGCTAGAAGGCTAGAAGGTTGTTGAGTTAATCGTTGTAACTAATTAAATGTTCTACGATGCATGCACGGCCCACGCAACTTCTGATGTTGCGAAGATTATAATCGGGTCATTGTTTAGAACAACAATAACAACAAGCAGCTCATCACATACAGGCAGGTGTCTGTCGTCGTAACGTTATGTAACATGTCAAGGAAACATATTGTAAATTGTTGTACCTTGCTAGCTCCGGAAATGTGTTGATGAGTAGAAAAGATGCAAAAAATAACTGCACTTATATGGTGAATGAAAGTAATCTTGCTTGAGAAAGAATACAGTGCGTCTTTGAACTCATGTTTTGGTTTGTTATGGAATCAAGCGCATCTTAGTGGATCGTAGATTATTTCTTACCCTATGAAAATGTTATCAATGCCAGTCCAGTAGCAACGGCTACAGATAGCATAATACGACATTTCCTACATCCGCCTTAGTTTACTTTAATTCATGTTTAGTCGATTGTACGGCGCCATTCGGATTAATTGCAAAATATCGCATAAGATATTGATCGGTATTTCCATAATTTCTATCAGATTACTTCCAAATTATTTATTATCTTATCTTATTCACAACGGGGGAGACTTATTTAGTGTTTTATTTATAGGCTTCCCTTGTGGTCGTGTTCCGTTTAGCATCGGATTAAGCTTTAGAATTAGGTCATCATTTAGCACCATTTACAGTTTTGAAAGACAACAAGATATTGATTTTACGTAAGCGTTAAAATAATAAAGTCTTCTTTCAATGTAGGATTTTTCTTTTCCTTGTATGATTAATCAAATGAGTAAATCTTGTGCTAAGTGAACAGGAAACTCGGCTAAAAATTCAATTCACAACTACCTATGACGATTGAAAAAATAACTATGGCTATATGCACACGTGACTGTCTGAAACAGAGTGTTTTGTCTTCTCAAGAAGATAATATTTTCTCAGTAGGTAGTAAAATCTGTAACGGTTTATCAATAGTTGATCACAATTTGGAACTTTCTTTTTCTTAACGTGGCGTAGCGAACTACAATATTTTCTCTAGTTTGAAACCATTTTGCCGATGTAGTCCCATGGTGATTTGGTCGAGATTACGCTTTCAACTGTTTCCTTTGGCTGGTCTGAATAATTTCCGTCCGTTTATTTACGCTAGATTCGCATTGTTTTGTGTTTTTTTTTGTCTTTCCATCAAATCGTTATTGTCGAATCAGTTCATAATCAATCTCATAACTGAACTAGCCTGCATCTCTCTTCTTTTCTACTTAGTGTAAAATTATTTAAACCTTAAGAATTGCCAGACCGAATTTTGTGATTTCCTTAATGTTGTTATTATTTATTTCTTCGTAGTTCTAAATGATCTTCCCTAAAATAATCATCTGTTAAAATCGTCGTCTTGAAAGGCAGACATTAAGATTATTTTTTCATATTTTATTTGATTACGCTCTACCGAGTGCGTTTTTATTAAAATTTTAGCCAAAATTAATTTCTGGGGTTACACGGATTTCGCCAACTGCGCTTTATATAATCGTCTCAGATTTCGTTTTCGTTTCCGAGCAATTAAGAAAACAGAAAAACTCGAAGTTCGCCGACGGTAACCGCAATAAAACTGTGTTTCCGTAAAAACATCGTTACGCTACGTGACAATAGTTTTGCAGTCGATTAGTGTATTACGCAACTTGATAAGAATTATGAGGCAAGTCAACCTTTCACCGCTTAACGGTGTTTACGGCAACTGGGCCAGCGCAGCGTGGCCGTGATCTTTCTTTTCCTGTACATCTCTGAATATTTCTAGTATTTTTCCAAAGTGTTCGTGAACTGTTTGATTTTAAGGTAAACCATTTAATACTGTAACATGACCAAAGACAGTATTTCTTTAGGCAAAATATATGCGCTACAAATCGAATCAAGTAAAAAATATCTTTTTAAATAGTACCGTTGCGATTTTAAATCGTCACTAAAACCTTTGGCTTTATTTTTTGTCTGCTGCGTGAGAACTATGCAACACATGTTGCTTTCATTTGTTACTAAGAATTCCACTATTATCACTCCTAATGTTATCTTCTGGTATTATAAAAAGCATTGTTTATCGTTTTTAATTGGAAGTTGCTTTAGAGATAGAATTTTCTACTTCCTTTTCTTGAGTAACTCAGCATTCTTGTCATTCAGACTTATTTCAACATGCTTCAAGTATTATGCCTGTTTACCGGCTTGATTAAGTGGTCTGCTCTTTCAGTTTTTGCTTCCGCCATCCGTGTACCGTAACGGTGGGCATGACCACTGTTTTTATCTCTGCATCTTACGTCACGCTCATGAAAGTGATGCTCACTCGTCACGAAAGTGAGTTAATCATATTCCACGCTCGTATCAACATTAACTGTAACAACAATATTATTTATGTTACAAATTATGATGTAACGTTGCTCTACTAAAACACTCGGTATATTGGACTGATTTTCACGCATCCGCGCGTTTCCTCCTTCCTTTGTATTCCGTTGCGTATGTCATTAGAGATGTATTCTTATTAAGATCGTTATGGAAGTGCAATCGTGATCTGTTTGCAATTAAAGTGTAGTTAGTTGTGCATGCGGAGCGTAAGCTAAAAGGCGCATTTTGTTCGCTTATAAATATTATCTGGGTACTGGAGCATTTTATTAGCAGCATGTTTCTCGAGCGGTGAATTCTCGTAATTATAGAGAAAGGATACGGAGAAAAGAGCAAGGCATAAAATAATTGACTGAAAGGGAATTCATTTCAAAGTTCATTACTTTGATTTAAAAACTAATGTGTCTGGCTAGGACTAAGACTTTTGTGTAATTTCAGATAATGTTTATTTTGCTTTCTTTCACTATCCTTTTTGTTTGTGTGCACCATAAAAATGCAACTGTTTTTCTCACAAAGCAACTATTGAGTAACATAACATATCGCACCTCCGCTCAAATAGTGTCACATGTCAAAAAAAAAAAAATTTTTTTTTATTCCATCATAACGTTTGCCAAACATCAAAATGTTATCTCAAATAGTGGCACATTATTTTAATTTTTTTTGACATGTGACACTATTTGAGCGGAGGTGCGATATGCCACTAAGTGCTTGTACAATACCATCTCTACGATTAGACATGTCAGTTTTCGTAATGCCCTCGTTTATTTACTGACGATATTTAGATGACCGTGAAGATTTATTTAGAGTAATAACTAACCAGATATTTTAAGATCATGGAAGATCAAACTTCCGTCTTTATTCTTAAGCAGTAAGTTTCTCTCGCTCCAGTCAGGTGGTAAACTAAATTTACTACATCTCTGTATACTAAATCCTATGTCTTCTTCATAAATCTGGTATTTCTATAACTATGTCTCTATAACTTATACCACCTGTCTGGTATTAGTCGCCAACTCTGCTATGATCATTAAAATGTCTTCGGAGTATTATGATGCATACCGCGCAGTGATACACTTTTGAGATACTTCTATATGATCATTTCACAATAAAGCCACAGTTAGCTCCGTGAACGTGTTCATTCTTTTTGATTTCTAAGATCCTATCTACGATCATTGTCTTATTTTCATGCTTAGGTTTATTTACCTTCTCTAAAATTGCATCAATAATTCAAACAGACTTTGGACGTTAAGGGTTCTACTAATCAGACCCATTACTTCTCACTAGCAGATACACATATCTCCTGTGCTTTCCATTCCAGGAAAAGGAAAATCTTATGTTTGTTTATTATTGTTTTTAGCATTTTCCATGCAATACCTTTACTAAAGATCTAAAAACCAGAAAAAGACATTTGGTCATCTTGGCATCAGGCAGGAATCGAACCCGCATCTTTCGCAAACCGGGTGAAAATCTGCTGTTGCATGAGCCTTCCTATCTCTTTCAATTTCAGCCCTTTGACCTTCTGTTCTCTTTGTTTCAGTAAACAATGACGATCGACAAACAGCTGGTATGGGTGCGGGACCCCAACGAGGGGTTCGTGGTCGCCCGGCTCCACGAGCTGATGGGGGAAGAAGCAGACGTCTTCCCCCTGGACAACAAGTACCCCCGCCGCGTCTGCAACTTCGAAGATATATTCCCAGCCGGAGACCCTCATAAGGATGTTGACGATAACTGTAAGTCTAATTTATGAATTAAGTAAGTAAGATTTGACGTCACTCGATGTCAGTCGTTAAGCCTAGTCAGTGGCCTTAGGGCGGCTTGATAACATCTGACATTAGGGTTGCTCACTAACCTTACACCCCTTCAACAATCCGCACTGAGCCCGCGTGTTGGAGTATGGCTCAGGCCGTTTATGTGTGAGTAAGATCTTGACGAGTAGTACTCTGTAACTGCTGACTTTCTGTAACGAATGTCGATCGTACTGTCTGGAGTGGCATCTCTGTTGGATCCCTGAGATTTGTTTTTCTTTCTTATCCACGAACTAATATAGGATTGGGCACGCCTGTTCTTTCCACTCCTAGAACATATCTAGTGGTAGACGGTTGAGTACCTAACTCTATCAGTCTATAACTTTAGAGACAAAGTCCTAGCTATTCCGGAGAAGACCAGACAAAGTGACTTACTCTACTTTATTATTACAGTAAGATGAAATTTACTGTATTGTGTGATGGATGATGTACTTTGCGTTGCTTGTAATAATGTATTGAAAATTAAAAGCTATGCCTTGTAAATGTAACATGCGTAATGATGGTCACAAATTATGAGAGATGGGTGAAGAGTATGCAGAACAGTTGGGACAAAACTAAAATGTTCGTTACCTTCGTTAAAAAGTAGACACATGAAGAATTGTAAGGATATTTTTTTATAAGTGATCGGCTATTTTTCATCATGTAATGGCTGTTCATACTTTTAACCCATAACATAACTACTTACGCATATTATGTTACATGCAAATTTTTTACCTGTATTTTGTACACTGCGTGATAATAGGCAATCATTACCAAGTTACGTGCTTTTTACAGGCGAGCTGATGTTTCTGAACGAGGCCACTTTACTGAACAACATCCTGACACGATACAAGAAGAACAAGATTTACGTAAGTATAGCTCAATCGATTTGCCGCGTTTACTCGTGCACTAATTTAGCTACAGAAGGTAAGAGAATACATACATTAGGTTGAAGGCTACAAGACAAACTTGAATCGAGCTGGCAGCAGTAAAAGAAAAACTTGTGATTTGTTGTGGGCGTGATGTTAACTGTTAAGTTCATATCAAGCTTTTAAAATCCCATAGTAAGAGTTTATCTGCTCGAAATTTTGTACAAAACGTTAGCATTAAGTATCCACTAGCATCCTACTGAAGATGACAAGCCTTATGAAAATTCAGTAGCCACTCTCGTCCTGCGGTTCTCTCTTAAATTCTGAATCTTGACCTCGTATTGATCTTAGGCTGTCTTGTAACATGTCGTGTGAGAGATTTCTTTTTCCAATAAGACCGCTTTAATTCTACTCAAACACTAAAATGGATCACTTATTTAAATTACTTTGTTTCGTATCTAACAAAAGTAAGTGACAGCTAGAATACTAACTTGGGTATCTACTAGCGTTTCATAATACAGAAACACAATTCTTTATAAGAGTAACACAGTCTAACTATAGACAGGCTTATCTGCACCTGATTGTTTAGTGACTCATACATTCGCTAGTAAATAACTTAAAAGTAGTTATTCTCACCTTGAAGTAATTCGCCTGCACTGTGACGCAGATAATAACACATACTTACGTGGATTGCGTATTAGTACACTTATAATGTGTTGTACAGAAGCGCTCATATCAACCTTTACATAGGGGCACCTTATGGTCCTGACATAAGACCCATTTTGCAATGGTTTTGTAAAGGTTGATGTGGGCGCCTCTGTACATACATAACTCACATAATATGTCATGTACGTCTGACAGAAGTAGTGAAATAGATTGGAGACACTTTAGAAATATTATATCTGTCTAGTAGTTGATTATCATAACCAATTACCATTAATGAAAAGCAATAGGTAATACCTACTATGCTGTTTTGTTCAAACAAAATATACTTAACTTCTAAGAAATACCTATATAACTTAGATTTGATTCGATACAATTGATCTACGACAAAAAAGCAGTCAGTGGAAAACAATGCATTGTCATTAGATGTCTTCTTCTTCTTCTTATATATAAAAAAGTGATTGCTGTTCGTTAGTCTCGCTAAAACTCGAGAACCACTGGACCGATTTAGCTAATTTAGGTCTTGAAATAATTGTGGAGGTTCAGGGAAGGTTTAAAGGGTAAGTAAACATGAGAAAATGCTATGAATATAGTGAAAAACAACAATTTTTTTCCTCAGAACTATTTCTATCTGTCAATGATTGACAACAGGACAGAGTCTGTCGGGACAGCTATTAATGAATAAATGCTGAGCTTTTCTAATTATAATAACACAAAAGTTACTGTGAAAACACTATTGCCAACTAGGTGGTGGTTGATTCTACAATAACATTTTTGCTAGCCAGTCGGTTGATGCTTAACCAATGCCCTTTCATTCATACCTAAGATTCTTTTCCTGTGTGATAACTGCCCTTTAGCGCCACCATGAAATTGATATAGGTATAGCAACTTCGTTATCCGTTTTTACTATGAAGCTCATCCGTGTATTGTTACCGCCCACAAGAACGTTTATGTGGGCCACTGACCTAGGTCGACGGTCAGTACAGTGGCTTAAGGTTTGGTGAACTCTTGGGCGGGCTGTCTTGGAATACTTCCGATATAATATTAGTATAATCCACTTTTTCGTTTCAAGCTCGTTCTATAACATCTATGTAAATTAAACCAGTAACAATTCTCTAAGACCTAAACTATACCTAACTTGTACATTTCTCTAAGGCGTAAACCAAAGTAGAATAGCTCATTAAATAAATAAAAACAGTTTTAACTAAAAAACAAGTAACATAATACCTTCTCGATATCTCGTTAACATAATTATAGGAAGTCATAGGTAGCTTGAACTTTAAACAATAGCAGTTCATCAGTCAATGCTACAGTTGTTTTTGTATGATACAAATACTAGACTTTATAGCATGTTAAACGTAATTAACAAAACAAAATATTTCGATACACATGAATGGGCTGTTCCAACCTTGCCTTGTCTTGTCACTAACCTTCGATAAGTTATACGGGTTAGGAACTTTTCATTGAATGTCATCGTTAACCTTGCTCGGGCGGGGTAGGACGATATTGCTATGATTTTTATGGTTCAAAGATATTTATTCGCGATCCAAATATAATTTCACTCTAGTATAACACTGTTTCATAATAATTAAATGTTCAACCTTCCTTTATGCTCCCTTGCAATATTATTCTTCTTTACAGACATACGTCGCAAACATTCTTCTGGCTGTAAACCCATACGAAGATATTAAAGACATGTATTCGTCCACAACTATCAAGAAGTACCAGGGCAAATCTCTGGGAGAACTCCCACCGCATGTCTTCGCCATAGGTGAATTTGAGATACATTTAGCGCCTAAATTAACTATTTATTTATTTTGATTGCTACCAAGATCGTAAAACCAAACGTTTTTTTATTGAATGATAAGTATAAAAAAGCTGAACTGTATTTAATCCCACGAGAACCAGATTTGATTGACAGCTGTTTGCGAAAAAGTAAATCTGTAAGCATAAAGTAGTTTCGCATTTGTACTTTTACTAAAACTTTGACTACCCAATTATTAAATTGTAAATATTGAATACTTAAACACAGTTCTATTGCTGTCCTTTTGGAATAGCCATCCACTGCTCTTACAATGTTTGACAATGCTTACAGCCGACAAAGCGTTTCGAGACATGAAGTCGTTCAAGCAATCCCAGTCGGTGATAGTTTCTGGGGAGTCCGGTGCGGGGAAGACCGAGTCTACTAAATACATCCTGAAGTACCTGTGCGATCTGTGGGCAAAAGGCGCGGGACCAGTTGAACAGAAGATTCTAGATGGTAAGCTTACTTTGATGTCTTTTTTACTACTTACTACAATTATTTCAAAAATAAACATTCTCAAGAGGCTAAATTGCCAGAGATGAACTGCCAATTAATGTTTTCTAAAATTAACCTTTGTTTGTCAAATTGTTTAATATTATTTCATGTATTTCTAAATATGATCCCTTGCTGGTCGAAATAAATGAACTTCGATTTTATTTCAAACTGCTTATCGAAATGTGTTTCTGGCCGAATTCTGAAGCTCTCTTGAAAGTTTTAGGATGTTTTGAAACCCGTACATTGAATGTTCATCAAATTGTAAATGTACAGGTAACTAAGGTATAATCTAAATAATAAATTGTGTAGTTAATATGAATCAGCTTGTTACTACAATTGTGCAACGAAATGATAAGAATAAAATACATATCAATATTATCACCAAGATACTAGATTCTAAAAGATATAGTTACAAAAATAATCATGACCTAGTAATTTGTCGGAAAAACGTTCATTAATGACATGTGTTATCTTAAAATAACACCATGTTACTGATGCAAGAATGATATAACTTAGATTAAGTTTTAAGGAATGCAATTAGCATACACTTAAATTCTTAAAACATGGCGTTACACCAAGTTGGTTTTTACCAATGTTTATTGCGCAAAAGGTGAAACTACTCTGAAAGCAATTTTTAACCGTTTTTTAAGATACATTTTGATTACATTACGATCTTATCAGGAAGCTTAATTCATAACCTAATCGTATTTTTTCTTTTTTCTACTTTTTTACTATAATTTAAAAAATTGAGAAGTGTCGGAAAGTAGAATAAGATCCTGATTATGCTAACTATAATGTAAATATGATAAACGATTGACACCAACACACAGGTACATACATAGTAGTCTGATGAAACATAAGCCATTGTCAAGGTTAATTGAATGTATGAACGTCCATTAGAACGCTGGCAAATGAGAATATACAATTACAGAACACTATGAAAAATGTCTCTATGTATGTGTTTGAAACTATAAAAGGGTCTCGGTAGGTCAGTGGTAAGAGCAGCCGCCAGGTATGCGAAAGACGCTGGTTGAGTACCGCCTGAAACATAGACCGAATGTTTGCTTCTGGTATTTCTGTCTTTATGTGAAATGTTTTTTAATATTTGGTTTACGGTATTTGAAACTTTTCTTGTTCTGCTCTTTTATTTAAACGACGTTAAGAAGGGAACCCGTCACTTGTCCGAAATTTACTGGTCCGAATTTCATTTGACTGAAAACTATTGACCAACATTTCATTTGCCAGATGTATTGTTTGACATATTTTTAACCCGTCGAAGTATCTTTTTACATAAGTGTCGTTATACCGAACTACGTTAAACCGAATTTCAGAATAAACTTTTTACTATTGCCCTTTTTTCATTTCCCAGATGACTTATTTGGCATATGATCACTTTGCCCAAATCTCATTTTACCGAATATTACTAGGCCACAACTACTGTATAACGTTCAACGTCTCGTTAACGTCGATTTTGCGTAATTTCAACTTCAGGGCGTATCCGACTCAGTCAACCCCGACACCACGTGTTACTTGTTTTGCCCTACCCCAAGAGTGTTATTTAAAAGCGCGTAGGCATGGAGGGGCGAGGCGGCCCGCGGGCTGAGGAGCAGGTGGCTATGAGCGAGGCGCCGCGGCTGAGGCTGGCGCCAACAAGCCGAAGCTGTGGTGCTGAGCGGAAGCCATCTGCGACGATTAGCACGCGAGGAACCGCCGGAGCCCCGTAATGCCGGAGCCGTGACAGAATTCTTGTGTTTTCCTTAAACTTGCATGTTGAATACTTGCATGCTGTTTGACTGCAGGGATGCTATAAATTTCTATTTTATTTTAAATCCAAAAATTCCTTGTCTGCTTTAATGTTGCTTGCATTAAACCCGTAACCTTTGTTATGATCGTTTGGTAAACTAAAAATATGGCAATAAAAACAGTGGTCTAATGATTGTTCTGGAAAACAATACTTCGGACAAGTGTCATTTTCGGTAAAACGTTTTGTGGCCTAATGAAACGTCTGGCAAACGAAAAAAATCCAGTTGATAATTGGTCAACTGATACAGTGGCAAACGTCATTTCGAGAAAATGAAAAAATGCCGAGAGAAAAAAAACGAAACGTTTTCGGGAAAATGAAATTCGGGATAAGAGAATTCGGTTTTATGATAGGTAACCCGTTAAGAAATTAGCAGTGGCTAGTGTCAACATCCTCATTTACTTTCGTTATACCTGGCAAAGTTCTAAAAGTTTCTTCTCTCTCAATTTTTGACACTGCTGTTTATTTGTATATCTTTTTTACTAGGTACTCGTTCATAATGTTATTTCAATGATTGAAACCCCAGATAAACTACCAGAGTTCTAAAATTTCTTTCATAGTCCTGATTTATTGTCTATCTACTCTTTTTTATTTTCAATGTTGAAGCTGTTCCAAAAAGCCACAGATTTTATCCAATCTTTTTCAATATCAACACGTTTGTCCACAGCTAATCCTATTCTAGAAGCGTTCGGCAACGCAAAGACAACACGCAACAACAACAGTTCTCGTTTCGGCAAGTTCATGGAGGTCCACTTCAGCAACAAATACCAAGTGGTGGGGGGCCACATCTCCCACTATCTCCTGGAGAAGTCCAGGATCTGTATGCAGAGCGCTGAGGAGAGGAACTACCACGTCTTCTACCTGCTGTGTGCGGGCGCGCCCCAGGAGTTGCGGGCGAGGCTAAAGATCACCAAGCCTGATGATTATCAGGTTAGTCAGAACACTACCACTTACAAAAGCATGGATAGATAGATGAAATGTTTGTTGTGGTTCACTACCTAACACATGCATTTATATGTCGATAGCAAAACAATCACCAGAAAAATAAAAAATAATTATCACAAAGGGTGATTTGATGATGGTGATGGTCTCCGAGTAAACACTCAAAAGTCAAAAGTCACCGGTTTCAAAGCATATTTATTTATTTAATTTAAATTAAACGGGTAGCATACCCAATAATATAATTTAATTGATTTTGGCAAACAGAGGCCCTATTACAATCTCTTATAACCTGACAGTTTAAGTCACAAGCTCAGCTTTAGAGCTGCATATTTACCGTCACAAGTCGTGTTTTGTGTGGTGAATAGTGTCAAAAAAAACCTTTTTTTTTTCATTGCTGTAGTAGGTAACTTATTTTGCATGTTTTAGTCAAATTTCAATGAATGAAAAGACGTAAACTGAGCTAAAAACTGAGCTGTAAAAAGATCGTAATAAGGCCCCAGGTATAGTAACTGCACTAACTCTCACAAAAATCGTAACAGAAGGCTATAGTAAGAGCAATTCTTATTCGGTTAGTATATCATTATTAAAATCAATAAAATTGTCTTTTGCAGTACCTTAAAAACGGATGCACACAATACTTTATATCGGCTGCTTCTGAAAAGAAAATCAGCGCCAGTCAGAAGTCCAAACAGCAGCAAGCTAAAGGCGGCCTACGAGACCCTATACTGGATGACGTGGAGGACTTCCAGAGGCTGCATCAGGTCAGTGCCAGATTAGCGAAAAATTCCATCCATGATTTATGTCCATAGGCTGCGGCAACCGCTCACCATCAGGCGGTCCGCATGCTTGTTTGCCACAGTCGTGGTATAAAAAAAATATTTGGTTTGAATTTTTACTTTTCGGATTCATAAAGATTAATACATAGGGTCAGCGTCGTGGCTCAGTGGTTGAACCGGCTCGGGACCCGGTGGTCCTGAGATCAAATCTGGCTGGAACAAAACCTTATTTGTGTTCAATAAGCAAGTTGCAGCTAACTCTCCGGTGCTGGAAAACACCGATATAAAACCCAAAGCAACCCGTATTACGCGCGGTAGGTTCCCCCTTCACCACGTTGTTTTCGAATTCCCTCGGCAAAATGTGGGCTCCTGAAAGTTCCGTTCACTATGACGGCAACAATTCGTGTACATCTGATTAACCCATTAGGCATATGGTCGTAAGGGTGTGTTATGTTGTGTTAATACATAAGGTTCTACTGGTAGTTCCCAAAGTACTATCTTTGCTTAGTTGATGCGTAATGCCCCTGTATGGTTGTATGAGTGGCAAAGAATATTCACTTATCAGTATCAGTGATGCTTGAAAACTGTTTTAAGTACTTAATAGTTACAAGGATCGAGTTATCTTACAAGTGTTTGAGAAGTGGACAGTCCCTATTCTCGGCGATGGCCTTTAGAATATGTATGCAGCTACTGAATACTCGTAAAACTACTATTTTGCACAGTTGACCTACAAATAGATGAATTGATTTAGACAGTTATTTTGAACAGTATTCATGACGATTTAAATATAATACCCTTTAAGGGTAGTATAGTAATGGTTCTTAAAAAAATAATTACGGGATTTTGTCTTCCATTCTATCGTAAAATATATTTTCTAAAGTTTTTCTGATCAAAATCGCTTAGTAGCGATTATTAGGAGAATGTTAAGTGTCTCTTTGCTTTAATTACTTATAAATTTTTCATGCTAAAAATATTACTCATCAAACTTAAACTATACAGGCTCTAACCCGCGTGGGTCTAACCGAAGACGAGAAGCAAACCGTCTACTCCATAGTGGGGGCCGTCCTGCACCTCGGGAACATCGAGTTTGAGGAGGACACGGGGCCCCGCGGCGGCTGTGGGGTCTCGCCTGCTTCGGAGCCGGCTTTAGCCAATGCGGCCTCGTTGTTGGGGGTCGATAGTGGGGAACTGAGGATGGCCTTGGTCTCTCGGCTTATGCAGAGCTCTAGGGGTGGCTTGAAGGGTACTGCTATCATGTAAGTGTGAAGTAAATAGCTTTCTAAACTTTCTTGTTTTTTACAAATTGAGAAATACCGTGTTTTGTTCAACACACTACCTTCCGTACTTTTTTCACACCTGTTGCCTTACTTTTCGACGACAATGAGGTTTGTCTGACTGCTATTTGACAACTGTTCAAACGGTCGCCTGCGAAGCGCTGTCAGGTTGCAAAAAAATAATCAACCCAAGGATCAAAGATAACCCAATGAGTTGTTCAATACTTTTTCTGACCCAAGACGGCGCTCCGTAGACGGTTGGTCCGAACAGCTGTCATCCAAATATGGGTTTTTGAACCGCCACCTTGTGCTAACAAAAAGTATCGAAAACTCTCATTGCATATTGTGCCGACGTTTCATTTCCATGTCTTTAATAATATATGTAAAACGACCGCAGCGTTAGTGAATCCTTCTTTTGTTATTTTGTTCTTCAAGATTTAAAATTAAAATAGGATATCACTTAAACCCTTTTGAAATGTAGTCCCTTTATGAATATTATTTCCCCCGCAGGGTGCCGCTGAAGACGTACGAGGCGTCGAACGCGCGCGACGCGCTAGCCAAAGCGGTCTACAGCCGTCTGTTCGACTACATCGTGCACAGGTAATCACATTCTATTTATTTTTAATAATGATTATTTTTACAAGTAAATCTTATTTCGCATGCAAACTTTTTGGAGGAAAAAAAATCACATTTACAAATTATTTAACATTTTGAGAACATTGAGCTATTTCCATATTTTTCAACCTGTCAATTCTGGCAAACTGTAAGTATTCAATGTGTTACGAACTCGACAGTTCGATCCTGAACTTCCTTCGACAATTTGGGTGATTTTAAGGCAGCAAAATTCTAACCCTGTAATCTATTCTAACTGCCTATAGATATAAATAACTTGCAATTGACTTACCTATTTAATTTCACTTAACAGGATCAACGCCAGCATACCGTTCCAGGCTTCGGCTTACTACATCGGCGTTTTGGATATCGCTGGCTTTGGTAAGTCATAACAGGCAACTAACTCAGAACCCTCAAGAAAAGGCTTTCATGTCTGTCTATTTTTTTAAACTTGATTGCACAATAGGAAATTTAATGCCTTGTGGCATTATCTACTAGACAATATTTTGGACTAAATAAATATTGGACATAAATGTTAGACTTTTGTTAAGACCTTTGATCTCTTATTGCAAAAGTAATGTTTCCTTCCCCAGAGTACTTCCAAGTGAACAGTTTCGAGCAGTTCTGCATAAACTACTGCAACGAGAAGCTGCAGCAGTTCTTCAACGAGCGCATCCTGAAGAACGAGCAGGAGCTGTACAAGCGCGAGGGGCTCAACGTGCCCGAGATACGCTTCGTCGACAACCAGGACTGCATCGGTCAGTAACTGTTTTAGTACCTCCATTTTTTTCCACTGCTGGGCAAAGGTCCCTCCCAATCCTTTCCAAACATTTCGATCCAGTGCCAGGCTCTGCCAATCTTTCTCATGATGTCTCAAATCATCACGCCAGAAAACGTACATCCATTATGTTAAAATTAAAAATACGACATTATACAGGGTGGCCCAGCGACAGTGGTCCAAAAATTTTTTTTAGGTAGAGAGCATCTTATCAAGTCATTTAAAAAAAACATTAGTTCCGCGAAAATCAATACTTTAGAAGTTATGATTTTTTCAAGTTTTTTTTGAAATTTCTTAATTCCAATCACTTAATTCACTCTTGTTTGGAAACTATCGCACTGAATCAGTTCAAATCTGGTATAGATGTACAATAGTAATGTAGTAACCACATTATGTGCTAGTTTTGAGTTTATTCTAAGACAATTGGTTTTTTTTTTTAATTTTCGTCAATAATTTTTCGCCATTTCAAAAACTAATACAATTTTCAAAAAATCACCGCTGCAATGTTTGTGCACTTGATGATTGGCTTATGATCTTAAAAACTGTCCATAAGTATGATAATAGTTTATGCAAAAACTTGAAGTGATGCAACCAATGGAACACTTTCAAAATTAATCATCATGTACGGTAAGTCGCTAAAACTCAGAATGGGTCATTTCTGCACTGACCCTAATTTAAAAAGAAAAGTTACCAAAATATTTTTTTTCGGATAGAGGGCATCATAGCAACTCATTTAAAAGCAACATTTGATAGTCGAAAACCAATAGTTTAGAAGTTAATATTTTTTTAATTTTGGGCCTAAGTGATTGAGCTTCAGAGACATAAATCACTTGTGTTTGTAAACTATCCGACTGACGAACTTCAAAATGAGTAAGAATAGAAGAGAGTGAAAAAGGGTTTATCTCATTTATTCATTACAATACAATGAGTGATACAAAAGGCGGACTTAATGCTGTTAAGGCATTATCTACCAGTCAACATAAAATAAAGCGAAGCCAATTAAAATATGGGATTAAATATTAAGTCATCCCATATTTGAAGTTCCTTAGTAGCATAGTTTACGAACAAAAGTGATCTATGTCTTTGAAGTTCAACCACTTAAGCCGAAAATTTAAAAAATAATAACCTCTAAACTATTGGTTTTAGACTATCTAATGTTGTTTTTAGATGAGTTGCTATGATGCCCTCTATCCGAAAAAAAATATTTTGGCTACTTTTTTTTTAATAAGGGTCAGTGCAGAAATGACCCATTCTGAGTTTTAGCGACTTACCGTACATGATGTTAATTTTGAAAGTGTTCCATTGGTTGCATCACTTCAAGATTTTGCATAGACTATTATCATACTTATGGACAGTTTTTAAGATCATAAGCCAATCATCAAGTGCACAAACATTGCAGCGGTGATTTTTTGAAAATTGTATTAGTTTTTGAAATGTCGAAATATTATTGACGAAAATTAAAAAAAAAACAAATTGTCTTAGAATAAACTCAAAACTCGCAAAAAATGTGGTTACTACATTACTATTGTACATCTATACCAAATTTGAACTGATTCAGTGCGATAGTTTCCAAACGAGAGTGAATTAAGTGATTGGAGTTAAGGAATTTCAAAAGAAACTTGAAAAAATCATAACTTCTAAAGTATTGATTTTCGCGGAACTAATGTTTTTTTTAAATGACATGTTATGATGCTTTCTACCTAAAAAAAAATTTTGGACTACTGTCGCTGGGCCACCCTGTATTTACAGCAACATACATTGAGCGACTGTTCCAAGCTAGGAAACCTTTTTTTTCATTCTGGACATGAGTGTGAGCAGTTTTATTTATTTATTTTATTTTATTATTTATTTATTTTCTTAGGATAGCTAACAGCTTACAAAAATCAACAATAGCAGCTAAAAGTAAAACTAAAAGCTATTGACAAGCTACCACATATAAAACTTAATTGATTCCTACCTAAATGAAAGAATGCAAAGTAAGCTAGTTGATACAATAGTATTGCAATTATTTAGTTATTTAGTGGGTGAGTTTAAACAACAATCTTATTATGTTGTTGATGCTATCGTAAAATACATCAATATTTTTCTCGGCGTTGTTGACGACCATACAAGTTCTGACAAGAAAACTGTTCTGTCTATAGTTGGTGTGAAGAGTACGAGTACTAAAAGGTTTATAGCTATTGAGGCGGGGTGCCCTTATAGGGACTCTTAAATCAATTTTGCTCAAAAGATCAGGACAGTCTATGAGGTTTCTAGTTATTTTGAGTAACAATGTAACATCCGCAATATCGCGTCTAACTGAGAGAGGCAAGATGTGAAACTTAGCGCAACGTTCATCGTACGAAAATTTAGGAATGTTGAATTTATAATTTAAAAAACGAGTAATTTTTTTCTGAATTTTTTCGAGATTACTTATGTATACTTCATAACAGGGGTTCCAAATCGAGCAAGCGTATTCCAGGTGGCTACGGACGTATGCACAGTACAGGATTTTAACAGTTTTCATATGTTTGAATGGCTTAGACAATCGCATTATAAACCCAAGAGAACGAGATGCCTTGTTAATGATAGTGACAATATGCTTGTCGAACATTAGTTTTGAATCCAAGATAATTCCCAAGTCCTTAGCTTCATTTACAATTGATAACTTTTCATTTTTAATACCATAACTATGACGGTACGGATTCGTCTTGCGAGTAAAACTGATCGAAAAACACTTGGATACATTTAAATCAAGTTTGTTTAACTGACAATAAGAGTCTAACCTTGTGAGGTCCTCCTGAATCATAATTGCGTCAGCACTATTGTCAACGACTTTGAATATTTTCATATCATCAGCGAATAAAAGATAATTACAGTGCAAAAAACACTGTCCTATGTCGTTGATGAAGATTATAAATAATAAGGGGCCCAAAAGGGATCCCTGTGGAACTCCAGATGGGATGTAGGACCAGGAAGATATATATCAATTCAATACCACTGCTTGCGACCTTTTTTCAATATACGATGAAAACCATCTAAAGAGATCACCCCTAATGCCTACTTTTAGTAGTTTTAACATTAATATTCTATGATCCAACCGATCAAATGCCTTTGCGTAGTCAGTATAGACAGCGTCTACCTGATTGTCATGATCCATTTGGTCAGTCAAATAGTCTGTGAACACAGCCAAATTCGTTACAGTGGAGCGGTTCTTCAAGAAACCATGCTGATGGGGGCTGAAGCCCAATTTCAAACTGTTGTACACCTGGTTATAAACTAGTCTTTCAAGCACCTTGGCAAGTTGGCATAATTTAGAGATTGGTCTGTAGTTTTCAATACACTCCCTTGGACCCTTCTTGTGAATCGGCGTTATAAAAGCTGATTTCCATTTAGTGGGCATAATACCCTCATTGAGAGACCTTTTGAAAATCACAGACACGGGATTACACAACTCCTCAGCGCAGTTTACTAATAACAATGCCGGGATACCATCTGGCCCTGCTGACTTGCTCACGTCCAGGGATTTAAGAAGTTTGCATACCTCATCTGATTTGATTTTAATTGATGAAATATCACATAGGCTGTCGGCCACATCACATCCGAAACCGTCACAGCCCTGATCGGAGAAAGAGTTGTCATTTAAAAAAGTGGACCGGAAGTACTCCGAAAAAGACTCACTAATCCCAGGTCCATCTTGGCGAAGTTGGCCACGATACGACATACATGCTGGGTACGATGACGACTTACGCATTTTTTTACTATACGACCAGAACGCTTTGGGATTCTCCCTTATTGTACTTTCAATAGTTGAGATATATTTAGTGTAACTTTCAACCTGTTTTGCTCGATCGCGCAGAGTCCTGAACGAAAGCTCATCATGCTTGTTGCCATAAACTTTGAATTTACGATGGAATTTTGACTTTTCTTTAAGAATTTTGAGCAATGCCAAATTGAACCATGGCGGGAATCTATTTTGCTTGGTCTGTTTTGTAGGTACAAATTCGATGATTAAGCTTTGGACGACTTCATAAAAAGCATCAAGTGCCATATCGACTGTACCATGAGCAAGTACATCCCAGTTGGCTTTGGCCAACTTAGACCGTATTTCACTATAGTTGGCACGATTATACAAAAACAAAGTTCGTTTAGGCGGATTAAGTGGATTTAGTTCAACAAACATGACCGCAATCTCTAACGCCCTGTGATGAGGATCTTCAGGAACAAGAGGATCGATACTTCCAGAGACCAATACATAGTCATTCGACAGGACCAAATCAAGTATTCTACCGAAACTATTGTGAATATAATTACATTGCTCGAAACAACAAAAACTTAAAGCTTTGACAAAATCCATTGATGCATCATTAGACACTTGGGTGGGTTGCAAACCATCGTTAGTAGGTTCCCATACAATTGAGCTCATATTGAAGTCACCAAGAACGATAAATTTATCTAGTGGGTGGCCATCCCTGATCGACGTGAGTCTATCCAAAAAATTATAAAGCTGAACATTGAAAGAGTTACCATTATTTTCGTCACAGAGATAAATAGTACAGATATGCAACTGTAATGAAACTTTAGTTTTAGAACGGTCGTTAGAAAAACCACTCAATGAGATGGTAACCCATATATCTTCCGCACTAGATTGCCAATGAGGCTTATAAGTTACCAAAAGGCTACGTCGAGCAGCGATTAACACTCCACCTCCTCGGGTCTGCCCGGTCCTAGAATAATCCCTATCGCGACGCCAAACGACATAGCGGTCATCAAATAATTCACTGTCAGAAATCCCATCCAAAAGCCACGTTTCGGTCAAAGTAATTAAATCGTAGTCGCTAAGCATCAGATTCCGCAAAAAAACATCAGTTTTGGTCCGTAACCCCCGTACATTTTGATGATAAATATTAAAATAATTTGCGTTACTCATTAAAAAACAGAAAAGCAAAAACTACAAAATATCTGTAAACCTCATTGTAAAAGAACACTGCACTTACCAAAAGCCATAAACCCATAATCAGCACTACAAACAGAGTACAATTTCTCATCAACCACAAACATAACATAGCTATCAGCGCCAATGTAAAAGAAACAGTAACATAATAAGTCAGAATTAGAAGATAATAACCTAATATTAATTTAAGCACGTTAGTAAACAAATAAGTCTGTATGAGTCTTCGAGATTCGCACAACTTACCAACCAATAAACAAACAGGGAAGTTAAACTCGCGGTCCGCTAAATCAAAATCATGCACATCTAGTATAATATTGTTCACTTTTCTGTTGGTGATCCGCTGATCCTCGCGAGGTCCCCTTCTTTTGTCACCGTGAAGGACGGTGAGGTTGAGTGTCAAATTCTTCAAATCTTCTTCATTCTTAATTCTTATGTCAAAATCTTCCTCAAGACTACTTTGCAGCATTTTTCTATGCCTTAATAAATAAAAAAAATATAATTCATTGCCTGAATTAAGGCAAAAAGTTACATTAATAGATCTTAAATGACAAAACCTGTCGGTGTTATAAATACCTTAAACACTAACATACTTACATAATTATTATAAATCCTTGAACATTACTCATATTTTATTCGTCCACGGTGACGATTGACCAAATAGCTTAGGATTTAGCCCACAAGCAGTGGCGGCTCGTCCTAAAGAGCGCCGGTGCAGTGCACTCCCAAAAAAATAACTCATTTTCTTAATTATTTATTACTGTTTTTATTAATATTTCTAATACAATTATCCTTAAATTACAACATTTTTATGCCACTGTGCCTATCCAAGTAGTCATATTCAATTATTACCAATACGCGTGCATTTAGCGGCAAATTGAAACGAGTGGTGCGCTAGCGATTGCGCTCCTATGAAACAAAGTTTCGTACGATTCCTAATACTGTTTTTAATGAGTGTGAGAGGGACCCCACGAACGTGGCTGACACGTGAAACAGAAGATTTTGTATGGGAAATTAGCTTAATCTGGAGCGCCGCTCCTGGTGGTAATGCTTGTACGACACTTAAGCGTGACCTACGAGAAGTTACACTCTAGTTGTGACTAGATGGCGTCTGGTGACAATTAAATCGCGCAAGCATCACGATGAACATTTTATTTAATACAAGATTTATGTAGTTATGTAAATATTCTGTTCATTTATTTATTCAAAAAAATCACAGCTCTTAATTTACTTATAATTAAAGGAACGTAACATGAATAATAACATGTTTTTGACATGAAAACTTCACCCTGTTTACCCATATCAAAGACTTAAATAACATAAACGGCCTATACGTCCCACTGCTGGGCACAGGCCTCACCTCAACTGTGAGGTGGAACGAGCCATGAACACGCGGGCTCGGTGCGGATTGTTGGAGGGGTGTAAGGTTAGTGAGCAACCTTAATGTCAGGTGCTATCAAGCCGCCCTAAAGCCTCTGACTAGGCTTAACGACGATATCAAAGAATTATATTGAAAAATAATAAATCTAATCTAATTGAATTATGTACTAAATGGATACGCCGCTCCTGGTGGTAATGCTTGTACGACACTTAAGCGTGACCTACGAGAAGTTACACTCTAGTTGTGACTAGATGGCGTCTGGTGACAATTAAATCGCGCAAGCATCACGATGAACATTTTATTTAATACAAGATTTATGTAGTTATGTAAATATTCTGTTCATTTATTTATTCAAAAAAATCACAGCTCTTAATTTACTTATAATTAAAGGAACGTAACATGAATAATAACATGTTTTTGACATGAAAACTTCGTGGTGTAAGGTTAGTGAGCAACCTTAATGTCAGGTGCTATCAAGCCGCCCTAAAGCCTCTGACTAGGCTTAACGACGATATCAAAGAATTATATTGAAAAATAATAAATCTAATCTAATTGAATTATGTACTAAATGGATATTTTTAATTTCAGATCTGATCGAGAGCAAGAACCATGGTGTTTTCCATCTATTGGATGAAGAATCAAAACTGCCCAAACCTGAATTTGGACATTTCACACATTCTGTGCACAAGCAACTTGGAAATAATAACACAAGGTTAGTAAATAAAAGACAGTCCTGGGGCTTTCTTACTATCATTTTATGGCTCACAAAATACCTCAAAATACGGAATTAGTTCCTCCAGGGTCAAAGAAAAGAAAACTCTACAATCAAGTTAACAAAGTCTAGTTAAGTTAGTCTTGTAAATCCTATGTAGAGTTTGTTACAACGAGGATAAGTACAATATTTTTTCTTTGCGAAACAGAAAAAAAACAGGCCTCAGAATGTTTCGAACTTGACGTAGTAACCAAAAATTTTAATAACGGCTGATTTTGTTACTTTTGGATACTACAATGAAAGTGCAACATTTTGAGTTTAGTTTCAACAATGCAAAAAATGCTGATTCCTGGTAACAAACCGTACATAGGATTCTTCAATGTTTTTTTATCGATTCTATGATCCAATCTTTTATTCAATGAGGGCGCCACTTATCTATATACGCCTTCCATTTCCTGGATAATCGCAATAATCATTTTTATCTGTCATAGAGCCAGAGCCTGATAAAGTATTATTATTTCTAGACTCCAACTGCCCCGTGCGTCTCGTCTGAAGGCGCACCGCACATTGCGCGACGACGAAGGCTTCCTACTGAGGCACTTCGCGGGCGCCGTCTGCTATAACACGGTAAGTGATATGTTATTCTTACCAAGGGGTCTCAAATAACTAGACAGCACATCCTACTAGAAGTTTTAGTAAAAATATGTTTTGCCCGTGGCGCAGTTGTGACAGTGATCGGCGACGATCGAACGTCGTCGTCGATGTGCTTCGGAGGGCACGTTAAGTTGGCCCCGGTTGACTTCGCTAGATGTCAGTCGTTAAGCCTTGTCAGAGGCCTTAGAACGGCTTGATAACATCTGACATTAAGGTTCCTTACTAACCTTACACCCGTCCAACAATCCGCACTGAGCCCGCGTATTGGAGTATGGTTGGTTTCACCTCATAGTGGAATGTATAAACACGCCACCGCTGCTTACAGTACTAATAGGTCGCACGTAACGCAATAGCCTGATTTCCACCAGAACTGACCAGAACAGTGTTTTTAAACAACCAATCATGTCCGTAGTTAACAATCTGACCTGCGCCAAATGGAACTAGAAACGATATGTGATAGTGTATAGGCTTATGTATGTTTATGTTATTGAAAAAAATATCGCCTAATGGCGTTTTAAATATACATATTGAGAAACATCACAGCTATCATCCAGACTACTTTCAGTTACAAACAACTGTATTAATATATTAATTGTTCATTGCTATCCAGCTAATGGGACCAATTTTAATGGAGAAAAGTAAAAATGTATAAAAATAAAAAATAATGCATCCCCTAAACGTACCACGTCATTTTTTCTAAAGCGAAGTTTATCGTTTCCCAACAATTTTCCCGTTAAGATATACTGTGTGTGTGCACACAGATATAGTTATTTCGCTTTTTATTTCAGAGTCAGTTCATAGAGAAGAACAACGACGCTCTCCACGCGTCCCTCGAGTTCCTCGTACAAGAATCAAGGAGCTCTCTCATCCAGCAACTGTTCCAAAGCACTGACAACAACAACGCTAAGGGAAAACTCAACTTTATATCCGTCGGCGCTAAGTTCCAAAGTCAACTGGCGTGTCTTATGGACAAATTGAAGGAGAATGTGAGTATAATAAACTTGTTTCAGTTAACTTTACAAAGATACACAAATGAATAGTTCAAACTATTAAGACTGTATAAGAGTCAAAATCGCTGCAAACCCCTACGTGAGAATATTGGATATTTGCTTATTAGTCGCCGATCGGCATCAAGATATATCGTTCTATTAGCAAAGCTTGTTTGAAAGTTTCTCGACATTTTGTGTGTAATTTGCATGACTTGCTTGATAGTAATCCACTGTATTCAAAGCATGCAGCAGCCGGATGCTTGCTATTCATTTATAGCATTCACCTATACATGTCACATCATTATGTGCGATTCTTGTTACGTCACCATTATTCTTGCCAATGACTGCCTCAGTGTGAGAAAACATTTTCACATTAAATCGACAAATTAGGTTTATTTTTTTGATTTACCAAACTTTATATTGGATGATCATAGATTACCTATAATTAGATATTATTATCTCATGACGACAATTTTGTTATGTACGCGCCGCACGGAGTCCTTACTTTTTAGTCCTTTGTGATTATATTATATTATGGACAGTGGGCAGTCGTGGTTCTCCGGCCATAATAAGCTGTAAACCTGTTGCGGGGAAACAGACGTTAACGAAGACGAGATCTTAGATAGTTTGACTTAAATACGACATTAATAGTGCCTTAATTTCTCTGATTGACCATGTGGTTGACTGGTAGAGAATGCATCATGGCATTAAGTCCGCCATTTGTACTTTAATGTTTTTAATATGCAATAAAGAATAAATAAATAAATTAGTGACATGAAATAGTATTTGAAGTACAATGCGTCACGGTTTAAGTTTAATAAACTTGTCCCCCCCAGGGCACAAACTTCGTCCGCTGCATAAAGCCGAACTCGCGCATGGTGAGCCGCTCCACGGAGGGTTCCCTAGTACTGACCCAGCTCCAATGCAGCGGCACCACCGCCGTGCTGGAGCTGATGGAGCACGGGTACCCGTCGCGCGCGCCCTTCCAGGATCTGCACAACATGTACAGTACTTATCTACCGCCGAAGCTCAAGGGACTCTCGCCGAGACTCTTCTGTGAGGTAAACTACCCGCAAAAACAATTAAAATAGCTTTTGGATTTCGTGGGGTCTAATTAACTTTACTTTTTGTCATATATACAGGGTGGCCCAGCGACAGTTGTCCAAACCTTCTTTTTAAGGTAGAGGGCATCATAACAAGTCATTTTAAAAAAAAAATTGTTCCACTTTTGGACCACTGTCGCTGGGCCACCCTGTATAAGATTGATTACTTATTCAATTGTTTTTTGTCATTGTGTTATGTGTATGATGTGGCTGTGCTTATAAATAAATAAACTGTTCGAAATTAGAAAACAATTTCATATAGGGAGCCAGATTTAAGAACTTCGACTCGGCCAAAAGAACATATCTTTCAAAAATAACCAGTCTAATATTTTGTCAGCTCGATTCTGAATCTCTTGAGAAATAAAGTTTAAATAAGCTAACTGTAGTACAAGTTATACTGTACAAAAAACCTGTACATATACAGGGTGTCAAAAATATTATTATTATTACTAAACCAAGTGACAAAGACTTTTTTTCCTTATTTTTCCCAGAGCCGGTATAACCTAGCCTATCATCCTGTGTCCGCTTGACGTCACGTTTCGGGACAACCTGTATATCCCTTATTCTTGTTATTTTTCTTTGTAATTCAGAATAACGCATCGACAACCCTTCTCTTTCGCCCATTGATAAACTAGTAGACGTTCCTTTTAACATTAAGTCCCATCTTTTGTGCATCAAATATTACAGCTAATCATTTAGTTTCTGTACTTTGTCACTCATAAGAGTCAACAGACCAGACCAGAGTCGAAATAAATCAATAATATATGAAAAAACATGTTAAATTAAAAGTTAGACAATTTTATTATGCAGTGAATCAGAAAGAAAAGCCGCGTATAACGAAATATGAAGCGTATTACCTGTATTCGAGAGGTCGTGGCCCAGTGGTTAAACACTCTGGCTCGGAACCCGATCGTCCCGAGATCAAATCTGGCCGGAACACACCTACTTTGTGTTCATTGTACAATTTCCAGCTAACTCTCCGGTGATAGAAAACACCGATATAAAACCCAAGAAACCCGGATAACGGCGGTCAGCTCGCGCTCGCCCCTTACCACGTTGGGTTCAAATTCCCTCGGCGAAATGTGGGCTTCTGAATGTTCCGTTCACCATGACGACAACAATCAGTGTGCCTCTGACTAACCCATTAGGGATATGGTCGTGAGTGTATGTTATGTTATTGCCTGTATTTTTGTTTGGTTCTTTAACAAAACGTCCCTTTCCCAGGCCATGATCCACAGCTTCGGCCTCTCAGACCGCGACTACAAGTTCGGCGTGACGCGCGTGTTCTTCCGCCCCGGCAAGTACTCGGAGTTCGACAGCATCATGAAGTCCGACCCGGAGAACTTGAAGGCTATAGTGGATCTGGTGCTGGCTTGGCTGGTCAAGTCCAGGTGGAGGAGGTCTATATTCGCTGTGCTGTCTATTGTCAAGTGTAAGTCTATGGTAGATTTATGCAGAATTCAATATTTTTTGTTCAATGTAGACTGCATCAGAATCGTTTTAATTTTATTTTTATTTTTTAACCACATAATTAACAGGGTTCGGTCTGTTTTAAGCCAAAAAAGAAATAAAGCGCAATTTGATGCTGTTTTAAAAAAGTATAAAATTTAACTTTTAGGGGTTCTTAACATTTCGAAAAAACAAAATACGAACTAATAATAGCAAGAAAATACTAGTAGCAATACAGAAATTATTTTTGTTGTTTATAGGATGTAGTTTTTGTTGCTAGTGGTGTTGCAAAATAATAAAAATATGTATTTTTCATATGAAGTCGCGTTTACACTAGGCAACAAATGACGCGCAACACGTGACGCTCAACATGTACAGCGACGTTGCACAACATCACGCGTTGTTTCCAACATGACGCGCGGCTTGTAGATTGGTTCTATGCGCACCGATAGGGCAGATGTATGTTGTGCAACATGTCGCGTGGCAAATGTTGCCTAGTGAAGACGTGGCTTGATTCTGAATCCCCTGAAATTGTATCATCTATCAATAAAAACTGTAAAACCCCCTATTCCCTTCCAGTAAAGAACAAAATCGTCTACCGCCGCGAATGCCTGCTCAAGATCCAGAAGACGGTCCGCGGCTACCTGGTCCGCAAGCAGCACCGGCCTCGCTACCAAGGCATCGCCAAGATCAACGCTCTTCATAGCAACTTGAAGCAAGTCGACTCCACTGTGGCCCAGCTGAAGAAGGATAAGGAAGCCTCGCAGAAGAATGTGGACAACTTGAGGAATGCTATCAATACTGCTTGCTCTACTATCAAGGTAAATCTAGATAGAAATAATAACTTGAGTTGCGAACTGCAAAACTCAAAAATGGTTGAACCTATTAGGCTGGCTATTTCTGCCGCGCCTTAGCATCGCCAAGATCAACGCTCTTCATAGCAACTTGAAGCAAGTCGACTCCACTGTGGCCCAGCTGAAGAAGGATAAGGAAGCCTCGCAGAAGAATGTGGATAACTTGAGGAATGCTATCAATACTGCTTGCGCTACTATAATAGTCCGGTCAAATTAGACCAAAAAATAAGAGTGAAGTTACATTAATTCCCACCAAGCTGAAAATCGGTAAGATTGTTTGAAATATCATTAAAAACAAAATTTGAAAGTTCCCCATCTTTCCCCTGTAAGGAAAAAATTTTATTCAAGGTCAAAGGTAAAAAAAATGTGTTTTTCGCGATTTTCAGCAAAACGTAAGTTTTATCATAAAAATATTTCAGACAAAAATCGTAGATCATAAAATTATCTACAAAAAAATACTTAATACTTTTTTTCTACGAGCCACCGTTTTTGAGATATAACGATTCAAAAAGCTGTAAAAGTTGCGCTAAGTACACGGGTTCTCGCCTCGGCTTGGCAAGGGGGCCTAGTACCGGTGGTAGGGGCACCACCGGGAAGCGAAGAGAACCCAGGCGTGGCAGCGTGGGGGACTGGACACCCACCCGCTGCGGCCCGCAAGGGCGACGTGGGGCTGCGGGGCCAGTGGGGCCTGCAGGCGCCTTTGAGGCGCGTGGTTGGGGCCGCGACGCACAACCGGTTGGTGGGGGCCAGTGATCCGAGGCTGATCCCCCCTTTGCGTCGCGGTCCGGCGGGGCCGTACCGCCGGTTACGGCAGCGGAGCCGTCCTTTGGGTGTAGGGCCACTGGTATACCACCTTTACAGTGGAGAGTCCGACATAACCCGTCCGTCCCCCGGTGGACGGCTATGCGTAAGGCATTTACCCTACTTAAAAAAAAAAAAGTACACTACCTCATAGGTGGCGTGGAAACGTGTGCATATTATGACGATTACAACTTTTACAACTTTTTGAATCGTTATATATCAAAAACGGTGGCTCGTAGAAAAAAAAGTATAAATTATTTTTTTGTAGATAATTTTATGATCTACAATTTTTGTCTGAAATATTTTTATGATAAAACTTACCGTTTTGCTGAAAAGCGCGAAAAACTCATTTTTTTTACCTTTGACCTTGAATAAATTTTTTTCCTTACAGGGGAAAGATGGGGAACTTTCAAATTTTGTTTTTAATGATATTTCAAACAATCTTACCGATTTTCAGCTTGGTGGGAATTAATGTAACTTTGAATGTCTAATTTGACCGGATTATAAAGGTAAAATTTAATTAAAAATGGTTGAACCAATTTGGCTGATTAATCTTTAGTTATTTTTGGTAGAAAAAAAGATTTAGGAATTCGAGAACAAAAAGAAAAGAATTCTTGAATTTTCCTGGGTTTCGTATCAGTCAAACGGAACTGTAACGTCTTGTGTGTTGGTTGTCGAATATTGTTTTTTTTTAACTGTCACAGGCCAATGACATTTATCAGAACGACAGCTGTCGGAAAAGCCAGTATTAAATCAATGTATGCTATGGGACATCTTACTTGCGTACATTTGCAAATAAATGAGTTGAAATACATTCGTTGATCGTTCTCAGTATCTCACTCGGTCTGACTGCTAGGAAGCTAATTCTTCCAGACAACCTTCAGGTAAAGGATCAGGTTCCAAAATGAAATTAAAAACATAAATAATGACGTCCTGTAGGCCTAGCACGAACCGCTAACGTTTTTGTAATCGAAAAGTAAACGTTACTTTTTGTTTTAAAGACATAGGCAAAAGTAATTTCGTTTTGCTTTTCGATTGCCAAAACGTTAGCGGTTTGTGCTAGCTCTACTGATTTGAATCAAAATGTTTGTAAATGTAAATAAATCAATATAATTATGTGATAATAATTCCATTTTATATAATTATGCTATCTCTAGCTAAGCAAAACTGAATTATTATTCGAACCCACACGACTTAGACTTAGAGGGCTCGACTTCTATGGTGCAAATATTGCGGTCAATAATCTCCAAATATTTGTTGCAGAAAAACGAGAAAATAACCCGCGCAGAAATAGACCAGCTGTACACAAAACTAACCAAAGACATCGAGATACAGATGACGGCTTTGCAGAAGTCTATGATTGACCAGAAGAACAGGTAAATGGATAAACTTTTTAATGATTTACTGTCTGTAGTATGAAAATAGTTGCATTTCTGTAACGAAGGTAGCCTTAAAGTAAAATATCTTTGATTTCTTAAGCAGACAAATACAAGAATAATGATACTTTACATAATCGGCCTATATACGTCCCACTGCTGGGCACAGGCCTCACCTCAACTATGAGGCAAGCCATACTCCAACACGCTGGCTCAGTGCGGGTTGTTGGAGAATGATACTTTATTTGCCTTTAAATAGGGTGTGCAAACAATGCATATATTCCAGCATTTCCCGCCGATAACAATAGCCTGCATGTGTTAACAAAGTGGTCAAAATGCTGTAACAAACTTAAAGACTTAACACGTTACTTCAGACGAATATAAGACTGGGTGTCTTTTGTCCATCTGAAATGACGTGTAAAGTCTTTTAATCAAGTTAAACACCATTTCTGTAGAGATAAGTTTGCTTTATTTAAATACGTCAAATATATTTGACCACTCTGTGCACACAGCATTTTTATGCTAACTCTACAAAGTTTCTAGTCAGTTTTGATGGTGAATGTTTTGTGTATTATTATAATTTGTATCTAAATACTTAGCTTGAGTTCCTATTGTGAAGAGAAAATAAATGGTTTAAGGTATTTGAAGATAAGCTGGATTGTCCTATTCGTAGGCATTGGATTAGAATGCATATGCGTGGGACACTCTAGTTTTTAAATTAAATTCTCTTTGCTTTGCGTGTATTTCACCACTAATATAGTAATAAGAAACTTACTAACAACTTTGTATGGATTTAAATCTGAAATAAAAGATAAATCATTATTATTAGAGAGGAGCAAGAGAGGCTGCGCAAGTTGGAGGCGGAGATGCGCGCCGCGGAGGAGGCCAAGCGGCTCGAGCAGGAGCGGATCCGACAGGAGGAGGAGAACCGTCGGCTGTGAGTATACCACTCATTCGGCACCAGACATTAGGTGTTGTGTGTTATTAGAGAGGAGCAAGAGAGGCTGCGCAAGTTGGAGGCGGAGAACCGTCGGCTGTGAGTATACCACTCATTCGGCACCAGACATTAGGTGTTGTGTGTTATTAGAGAGGAGCAAGAGAGGCTGCGCAAGTTGGAGGCGGAGAACCGTCGGCTGTGAGTATACCACTCATTCGGCACCAGACATTAGGTGTTGTGTGTTATTAGAGAGGAGCAAGAGAGGCTGCGCAAGTTGGAGGCGGAGAACCGTCGGCTGTGAGTATACCACTCATTCGGCACCAGACATTAGGTGTTGTGTGTTATTAGAGAGGAGCAAGAGAGGCTGCGCAAGTTGGAGGCGGAGAACCGTCGGCTGTGAGTATACCACTCATTCGGCACCAGACATTAGGTGTTGTGTGTTATTAGAGAGGAGCAAGAGAGGCTGCGCAAGTTGGAGGCGGAGAACCGTCGGCTGTGAGTATACCACTCATTCGGCACCAGACATTAGGTGTTGTGTGTTATTAGAGAGGAACAAGAGAGGCTGCGCAAGTTGGAGGCGGAGAACCGTCGGCTGTGAGTATACCACTCATTCGGCACCAGACATTAGGTGTTGTGTGTTATTAGAGAGGAACAAGAGAGGCTGCGCAAGTTGGAGGCGGAGAACCGTCGGCTGTGAGTATACCACTCATTCGGCACCAGACATTAGGTGTTGTGTGTTATTAGAGAGGAGCAAGAGAGGCTGCGCAAGTTGGAGGCGGAGGAGGCCAAGCGGATCCGACAGGAGGAGGAGAACCGTCGGCTGTGAGTATACCACCTATACTATTAAGGGCTGATTGTTCATTAGTCAGGTAGAAAAAAAAATTGCTACCTGACAGATTTCAGAATGTCAAGGAAACTAAATTTTTGTTCTTGATTTAGAATTACAGACCTACCAACTTATCTGTGAACTGAAAGAGGACGACACCGTCGATTCAGTGTTGCTAATTAATATAAGGTGCCTACAATTGAGCGAGTTTCACAAGTAGGTAATTTTTCATATGAAATAAGTATTAGATAAAAATAATAAAATTAAATATAGTAAATTAATTTGTAGTTAAGTAGGTACGCTAAACAGTTGTCCTGCAGGATTAAAAAATGGCTTTATTAAGAAAGTGATCCAGTGAAATGAAAATCCTGCAGATATTAAGGTTTTATAGCTAAAACAGTTACTAGAGAGATAAACTAGAATCTGGAAAACTTAACAATCACACTGAATGTTCCACACTTAAAACTTTCATTCAATGTGGTTCATGTACACTCAACAGCACATCAGGTTACCCCATTTCCGTTTTTTCTCTCGCTCTTGCCAAATGACATTTGTTCGCGATAGAGCAAGGAGGACTGACCGGAAATGGGTAGCGTGATGTGCCGGCCACCGTACCCTCCCTGCATCAGGTACCAGGTACTATTTGCAGCATTTAGTCAAGACCGTACCTAACCCCTAACAACGATATACTAATAATAATTCGCAGTGGTAAGTACCTAATGGATGTAATAAAAAAACAAATTGCTTTACAATTATTTATTAAAAACCACATTTACAGTAATTATGATCTTTAGATGAACCTGCACTACCAACATCATCATCGCTGTCCTGTGTAATTTATTTCTGTCTTTAAGACCTCTAGGAGGTTTTTAACAGTAGACACCTCGTTTTTGGCAGAATCAAATTCATGTACTCTCCTCCTCATCCAAATCATCAACGTGTATGATTCCACTTTTGCGTTTTCTATCCTTGCCTTGTGTCCGAATTTTAGTAACAGTGTCTTCTGCTGCATGCCCTTCTTTATCTATTTTTGAAATGAGTCCTTGACTCACACCTGAAACATAGGATTTTATTTTTCATCGAAATTTAAAAACCGGCAGGTTAGTTGGCTCACCCATTTAACAGGTGACCTATTAGATGTGCGTTACCGTTACGTTAACCTACAGTAAGAATATATACAAATATTCCGTGGACTTAAATATTTGGTTAAGTATATAGGTATTTATAAAAATAAAGCTGACAACACTAACCTGTTGCAGCCGAAATTCGTTTGTATATTTTGGTAAATGGAATAATCGGAGATCTCGTCCGAGCTTCTTCTTTAAAAAAGGTTTCAACCTTGAGAATAATGTTTTGAGTATCACATTTTATGGCTTTCGGCATATTCAACTTCATAAATTCCGAAAAATCACAATAAAACAACCATAGTACTCAAAATTGTTGACACGGACAATCGAATGACATTTCAACATTTTCAACATGGCGGTCGTAGTTCCAATTTTCGCCATTTCACAGATAAGTTGGTAGGACTGTATGTAATTTTGACACACAGCATTTAAAAACTGTCATAATGTAGTCAGATAACTTTTACCATGCTTTTACCTGATCAATCTCATATCCCAGAATCTCATAAGATCAAACTCAATAAGAACATTTGAACCAAAAATGATTTTTCTTGTACAACAACAATAGATGAAGATGAGAGACCTTTATTTTATAATCAATACGCTCCTTTTTTCTGCTATTAAAACGTGCTGTGATCGGCAGGGTTCATAATCTGAAATACCATCTTTGTAACATGGAAGGGAATAAAATATTGATATGAGGTCAAGTTGGGTAACTTTGAATTTCAGTGTAACATTGAATCCACTATTTTAGATCAGTTACTGTTGAGTACTCCAACTAAAAAATGTTATTGAGTCTATGAGGGGTTTGGATCAAAAACAAACAATAAACAACAGTATTGTGGGAACTTTTACTGTTCTTAAACAGTGGATTCAATGTTACGCTGAAATTCAAAGTTACCCAACTTGACTGTACAGCTTCGACTGTCGCATATATTAAGAAAGACTTGTTTTGTTAACAGCAAAGCAGAGATGGAGGCTCGTCGCAAAGCAGAAGAAGCTGAGCGCCTTAGACTCGCGGAGCAGGACCGGCTTGCAGCTCTTAAACTGCAGCAACAAATGCAAGAGGCCGCCAGGGCTGACTTAGAGAACAGGGAGAGGTAGGTGCTGATTGTGTACCAGCCGTGAGGTGCCCGTGAACTTGAACGTGGCAACGAATCGGCGAGGATAGCCATTGAGACCGCACGCCTGGTGTGGCATTCCGGCGGACACCACTTAACATCCCGGTGCTTCACGCTTACTTCTATCTTCTCTATAAATAGAAATAGATTGCAGTTCGTTAGTCTCGCTAAAACTCGGGAACGGCTGGACCAATGTGGCTAATTTTGGTTTAGAAATATTCGTGAAGGTCCAGGGAAGGTTCAAAAGGTGAGTAAACATGAGAAAATGTGAGGGAATATAGTAAAAAACCTCAATTTAGTTTTCCTTACCAACCGCTTCTAACTGTCACTAACAGAACGAAGTCTGTCGGGACAGCTAATCAACAATAAAAAATGTTATTTGGCTCCGTTCTTTTCTCCCAAACGACTATAGTTGCAAAGAAATTGAATTTTAAAGTTGACTCACCACGAGCGAAGTGAGTCTTGGCGCCCGCCGGAATACCAGGTCGCCTGGTAAAAATAATGGTCAACATTTTGAAATACATTTTTCGAAGAGCGTCGTGAGCTAGTAGATTTACACTTTGGCTTTTAACCCGTGTGGTCCTGCGGGTCCTTAATTCGGGCCGAAGAACCTAGTTGGTGTTAATTATGGTTCTCTATTGTGTCTCATAAAATTTCTGTCCATAATTTAACGTGTCATAATGTTTTCTGACATAATTATCATTTGTCCGAATGATAGGTAGCCCTAATTTCCTGTCTCATAATATCACTTGCCCTAAAATCATAATTCCGAAATGTAATATGTCCTAAAATTCTTTGCTATAACTATCACAATCTATAATATTTATAACACCTAAAATCTTTTCTCATAATAGTGTTAAGTCCTAACGTCTCTTCTCATAATATATCAAGCACTAAAATAGAAATTGCATAAATGTTAATAAATGTCCTGAATATTATTTGCTATAAAAATTGCAATCGATAATTTGCTAAAGACATCGGTTTTCTATACTAACATAAAACGGTTTCGCTAAAAATTACTTATCCCCCAAAGATAATGCCTACGTACGAGTACCTATCATGGCCAAGTCGGATTCACCTTCCTCATTCAGCATGCAAGCAAGCAACATGCAGGCAATCATGCAGCATGCAAGAAAGCATGAAGTATGCAAGCAAGCATGCAGCATGCAGGCAAGCATGCAGCATGCAAGCAAGCATGCAGCACGCAGGCAAACATGCAGCATGCAGTTATGCAGCATGCATTTTATTTTAGGGTTTGAAAAAAAAATAACTAACCCTCGAAGGTTAAGGCGTGAGCTGCGCTCACGCCTTAACCTTCGAACCTATCACGTCCATGTCGGATCCGCCCTCGGCATTCACCATGTAAACAAGCATGCAACATGCAGGCAAGCATGCAGCATGCAGGCAAGCATGCAGCATGCAGGCAATCATGCAGCATGCAGGCAAGCATGCAGCACGTAGGCAAGCATGTAGTATGCAGGCAAGCATGCAGCATGCAGTTATGCAGCATGCATTTTATTTTAGGGTTTGAAAAAAAAAACTAACCCTCGAATTCGGACTTACATTGTTATAATAAACCACCATTCGGACAAACATTCATTATGTCAAATCATACTAAGACCAAGTGATTTTATAGCTAGTAAAATTAGGACATCTAATTATTATAGCACTCAATTTTATAACACAAAACCATTATAGTTGTAGACGATTAGGTAAAACAAAGTTTCGTACACAAGAGCATTATGGATAGTGATGATTATAGAAAACGCGTTCGGGATATCGATTTTCGGACGTACGATATTCGGAGAAGAAAGGGACTACCGTTAATTATGCCACCAAATAGTTGAGGTGAGCCAAACAGTGAGACGCATAGAGACAGGCCGTTGTTTGTTGTACGAGCGGAGTATTACGGTTTACATAATTTGTTTAGAGAAATTCAAAATTATGTCTGAAATCCGATTCGGAGGACCTTTAGTCATGCGTTTTTAATTTTTTTATACTTAAACAATCCTACAAAAGTAAAGTCCTATCAATATCTTGTAGAATTAATGTAATAATTTGATGTGAATAAAATGGTTGACACTGAGAAACTGGCTGAGTGCGTAAGTGAGCTGCTACAATATTCCTCACTCTCAATCTAGCAGGCGAGAAAGCGATGGTATAAAAAACATGATTTACAAAATGTTTGTAACATTGATAGGTGAAACTCATCCTTTGCACCGAATAACTAAACATTGCATTACATTTCAAGGTTAGAACAAGAGAGAAGAGACCACGAAATGGCCGTGAGACTGGCTAAGGAAACGAATGGACACGTTGAGGGATCACCGCCGCAGCTTCGCAGGTATTTATGCAACACTATAACATGTATTATACAAATATCAATACTCTTAAATAAAATAGAACGGTTTTATACCATTAATACGGTTTGCGGTTCAAAATTAGTCTCTAACTTGCCATTTAAGAAATTTATTCATTTATTAGTTCGTACAAAAAAATATAGTTATAATTGCAAATAATTAGAACATAAAAAGTACAGGTGAGCTTGTCTCTCATAAGAGTTTTCTTCCAATCAAATCATGTATAATTACAGTTTGAACCACCAACCGTAGGTATTTTTTTTCAAATTTGACAAGTTTTAAAATATTCACTGTAAAATTGGACGCGTCGCACTACGGGAGCGCGAATCTTCTTCTTGTATATAGCTTATGAACGACACTACACCCGGTATATAGTCGAGCGAGTAGGCCTGTTAGTTGAAAAACGCCTCTTGATTATACAGGGTCTCAATCTTTCTTGTTATGAATATCTAAATTGTATGAAGTTTGTCTCCCTGTCTGTTTCAAATCTTCATCATCATTTTAGTGAGTTTGCATGTGTCATCAATTTTACTTTTTTCATCAATTTTTCGTGTGACGAAATCCTAAGAAGTTATAAGTAAGTCCAAATTAATAATATCATTCATAAAAGAGAGTATTTAAATCGTACTTATAACAAGGCGGACGCTCGACTATAAAGCTAGGGCATTAAGCAACAGCATCGAGTAATATTGTGGTATGTTTGCACAGTTTCCCCACAATGGACTCCGTGAACGGAGACAATAAGTTGAACAGGTACTCAGAGATACGACACGTTTACTCTCGCACGCCTTCTTTATACGTCCTCTTTCAATGCTAACGGGTCTTATGCACTTCCGATAAGGTTCAAAATCAAGCAGATTTAAAAATTTGCAATTCATGTACTCATTTGGGGATTTTAAACTGGAAGGTGTAATAGGAGGAGCACAACACATAAACCGGCAAGTTCTGACGACGTCGGGGTTGTTTCATTAAGTTTAATTTGTTTTCGCTTCCGGTGATAGGGTGGGATAATGTAGTTTGGTTTTTGCTTCATTGCTTACCAGCAGACTACCGTCTGAGTTACAATATAATACCAATTGAGTAGTGTTTTTAAGAAACGTTTCAGATTTTTGTTTTACTTTGTATCGTGAGAATGAAATTTGCTCATTGGGCTTCTGGGTCCTTCATTCACCATGGCGTCAACAGTCAAAGTAGCATCTTTGCTTAGGATAAACGCTTAAGCGTCTGAATATTTTACTTAGCATAGATCATAAGAAGGGTATGATGAGTTGTGAAGCCCTTTACGCCTAGTCAACAATCAAATTATGAAAGCCACCAAGGGCCATGCGTAGATAAGATTAGATGTACTTTATTGCACAGTTACAGACACATTACGAGAACTTTTAAAAACTGAGATACAATTTAAGCGGCCATTACGCTGAAAGTATTCTATCGGGTTTATCCTAAAATATCCCAAGTATAAGTCGTAGTAAGCAGTTTATAAAAATGGGACAGGTGTGTTTTAAATTTCCACTATTCACGTATTGAAAGAGGACCTTTACTGACACTTACTAACTATACTAATTTCCAAGCTGGTGCTTCACTTCTTTTTGCACGATTTTGTGTTCTAGTGTGTAGTTGTTTTTAACACATTACCATAAAATTGTATAACGATTATTAAAACCTAACAACTATTTTGAGTAGATGTATGTAGGACTGAAAATGTCGTTTGCGATTTCATGGTAGATTACAATATGGATGCATGGAACTGTTAATAATTTGTAAATAGCTTTAATTGATAAAAATGGTATTGAAAATATTATTTCTTAGCATGTAGCAACATTGTTTTGATTATGTTTTTATAATTTTCATATTTTTTTGTAGTTTTTGCTATTCGTGTCTAATAAAAATAGTCGACATATTATTGTTTGCATTACATTTATTCTAAATGATAAAATATGAACCAATATAAACTGTTTGAAGATTGTGTGCAAGTTGCTGTGATATAGTTACTGTAAAATAAATTCAAAAGTCACTGTAGTTAGACAATAGCATGGTTCGTCAAAACTTGGCCAGAGCACTACAGTGCGAGTAACATTAATATCAACGAATACACAGGTCGGAGCGAGTACGGATGCAGCAGGCGATGCAAGGCAAGCAGAAATACGACCTCTCTAAGTGGAAGTACTCGGAGCTTCGAGACACCATCAATACTTCGTGTGATATTGAGCTTCTGGAGGTAAAGTATCATTGAGGGCAACAGCTGATCTGCTGCTTTTAGCATTGGCCACGGGTGATTTAGCCCCTTTTTAGAAGATAAATGCAGTAACCAAACGTTCCCCACCGCACACTTAAGAACGCCAAACGCGGCGATTTAGTCACTTCTCGTAGGCTAATGCAGGCGTCTAGTTGCTTAAACGCGCGATTCCAATACTGTATCCGAACGCATGAAGTTGCGGAATCGCGATACTGCATCGATACAATCCCACGACTTTACTGCGATCGAAGGCAGATAGTCACCAAATGGTACTACAGTATCAATACAGTTGTGAAATCGTTGATCGCCGATGCTAAGAGTAGCATATGTTAGCGTTACTGTTTGTGTGAAAGTAAAATGTTACTTATAGTCAGCGATTTATATCTTTTATTTAGAAAACAAATAGATTATATAACAATGTAGTAAGATATTTGATAAAACTAGAATGTATTAAAAGTAATTATAATGATTTTCTCCTTTTTCTCGAGCTATTAACTGAATTACTTTATTGAAAGGTATTAGGTATTGGTAAATTGTTTAAAATATCTAAAAATGGTTTTCGTATCAATTAATTGTTGTAAAAAGATTGCATGATTTTATACACTTCGTTTGAGCAAAACTAAAAAGCGGAAGTTGCCAGTGGGGACGACTGATAATTATTTAATAGTGCCGCCATTACGATTTGAGACTCACTTTTGTAAAAATACGATGGAAGACGGACAGTGGTTCGTCTTAGTTAAGATTGGAGGGCTAAAATATTGATTGTTCAGTGGAACTCTAGTTTGTGAAGTATACTTCTGAAGAATATTATACCGTTCGTGAAGTGATCGTGTTGTATTATTTCCGCAAGCCGCCTGACGTGGAAGAAAGTGTAGTATTTTCTTTCATGTCAGAAGTGGGATAAAGAACGTAAGTACTTATAAAATCAATCAACTGATTCATGCACTGTACTATATTTCATGCAAAATAAGGCCCGACTAGGTCTGAACCTAACCTACAAAACCTTATTGGAATCCTACTATATTTAGTTTCGAGTGTTAGATGTGTTTTTAGATTTATATATGTACAAGCACAATCTATAGTTAAATTGCTCATTACTGTGACGATCGTTCTACGATCTGTGTTTAAACGTAGAAGCTTGTTGTATAATGAGGAAAGCTGCAGAACTGGTGGCATGTTAAGGTCGATGTACAACCTTTATCCGATGATAACGACACGATTGTCGTATTCACAATAGCTTACAGATTTAATTGAAACTTAAGTCTGCTGCGGTTAACACTTACAGTTGGGCTGTTGCCTATTTTTTTTTAATCTATTGAATTATTTATTAATTCGAATAAAGATCAGAATTTAGCACTTGGTTACGTACCTTATATGTTGCGAATGACCTTAGATAACCTTAGTGGTAGTTATGCAGTTATGCAGTTCTATAATTAGCTTTTCGTAAGTTTCCCAACGGGCTTAGGTCCGTTGATGGGTTGTAGAGCAGCAATGTCCGTTTTTATCGTTATTTTCAGACAACCCCTACCCATGGAAAGTGGAAGAGAGTTTTCGTGGCGCCGCTTGCTGACGCCGCCTGGCACTGTCAGACGTAGCCGCCGTCGCCAGGATTCTTGGGCAGATGCAGAGCTGCAGCAGGTGCAGCCAAGCAGCGCAGAGTGTGGTCACTCTCGCCTCTTCGTGGTTCCAATGAACGAAGCAGCGATAACAGTTTTTAGGGTCATAAGCAAAGCGACCAGGCTAGTGAGAGCTTGTCTTATAGTGTTTTGTTGATAACATTTTAAAGAAATTGTGCAGTAGTGGTAAAGAGCGTTATAGTAACGTAAATGTTATTCCAGAGTTCGATCCATCATCCAAAATCAGAATATTAGTACCTGGATTACGGAAGTTGATGAAATAGCCACAAATTATAATAGGTAGATGAACAGATAGTGCATTACGCAATTCCTAGGCTAGTAGGCAATGCCAAACGTTGGTACGAGGGTATACCATCGCAGATTAATCCATCCACTGACCATCTTTCGTTGGTCATGAAACGTATAAATAAAACAGATACTTAACTAAAGTCCGTGCTAGAAATTGCTGTTCATATAAGTGCGAAATTGTTTGTTTGGGAGCATTATCACTTGCAGCGGAGGCATATTAATCAATATGTAATGTTTTCTAATATTTACGCGAACAATCAATATGTACTTGAAAAGATGAGGCTGAGGATGAGGTTGGCGAGGCAACCGAGCGCGTCATAAAGGCGGGCGTTTGTAACGTCTGACAAAGTTTGTCCATTTTAATATTTTAATCTATGATACATTTTACTTTTTGAGTAGTAAAGTAAAGTAATGTTAAGTTAAAGTGTTGAAGTTGAGGTTGAGGTTGAAGTAGAGGTTGAGGTTGAAGCTGAAGTTGAAGCTGAAGTGAAGTGAAGTTGAGGTTGAAGTTGAAGTTAAGGTTGAAGTTGAAGTGAAGTTGAGGTTGAGGTTGAGATTGAGGTTGAGATTGAGGTTGAGGTTGAGGTCGAAGTCGAAGTCGAAGTCGAAGTTGAAGTTGAAGTTGAAGTTGAAGTTGAAGTTGAAGTTGAAGTTGAAGTTGAAAGTTAAAGAGTCAAGCTAAAGTTGAGAGTTAAATAGTCAAGTTAAAGTTGAGAGTTAAATAGTCAAGTTAAAGTTGAGAGTTAAATAGTCAAGTTAAAGTTGAGAGTTAAATAGTCAAGTTAAAGTTGAGAGTTAAATAGTAAAGTTAAAGTTGAGAGTTAAATAGTCAAGTTAAAGTTGAGAGTTAAATAGTCAAGTTAAAGTTGAGAGTTAAATAGTCAAGTTAAAGTTGAGAGTTAAATAGTCAAGTTAAAGTTGAGAGTTAAATAGTCAAGTTAAAGTTGAGAGTTAAATAGTCAAGTTAAAGTTGAGAGTTAAATAGTCAAGTTAAAGTTGAGAGTTAAATAGTCAAGTTAAAGTTGAGAGTTAAATAGTCAAGTTAAAGTTGAGAGTTAAATAGTCAAGTTAAAGTTGGGAGTTAAATAGTCAAGTTAAAGTTAAATAGTCAAGTTACAGTTAAAGTTAAGTAGTCAAGTTACAGTTAAAGTTAAGTAGTCAAGTTACAGTTAAAGTTAAGTAGTCAAGTTACAGTTAAAGTTAAATAGACAAGTTACAGTTAAAGTTAAAGTTGAATCGTCAAGTTACAGTTAAAGTTAAAGTGTCAAGTTAAAGTTAAATAGTCAAGTTAAAGTTAAAGTTAAATAGTCAAGTTAAAGTTAAAGTTAAATAGTCAAGTTAAAGTTAAATAGTCAAGTTAAAGTTAAATAGTCAAGTTAAAGTTAAATAGTCAAGTTAAAGTTAAGTAGTCAAGTTAAATAATAAAAGTAAAAGTAGTAGTCAGAAGTTAAATAGGAAGTTAAATATTTGAAATAATATTTATTCCGAGGGTTAGAGGTGGTTGCGAAAAAAAAACATAAAAATAATCTTTCATGAAAACTAAATAGCGCTATAGAAAGCGCTTATGACAAGTCATAACATTTATGTATTTGTGACTCTACCACCGGTTCGGATGGAGGAACGCTTACTAAAAAAATTGCCTATCGAGAAAAGAATCCTCCAAGATACCCGATAGTTGCTCTTTTCAACAAAGTTTGTTTACGCATATTGAAGTCATAAAAAAAAAATAGTTATAAAAAAAAAATGAGTTCAGACGAGTAGATTGTTCTTTGGTGACGGTGGTGTTGGTGTTGTTGGTGTCCACTTTGTATTTTAGGTCGATACCAACAGCTTTCTGTACTGATACACGCACTTAAGTTACTCATTACACATAAAGATTGTGAATAACCTCAACATCATAATCCCTTTGCTTATTCATTGTGAATTAATGTGCGACTAATATAACTATAGAGGCAGTCAATAAGAGTTGGAGGCACTTAATTGAAAAAAATGTACAAATTGACAACGATTTTCCTACCTGATAGAGTGTTGAGTAGCCATTTCCGACGGGCGTAGTTCTTTCTACTAAGTAGTTAATTTTTGTCTGCCAGTCAATGTTAGGTTACGCCAGGGCCACATTATAATTAAGTCCAACGGTACTACCGTACCGCACCTTGTGCACTTACTAAATAAGTACCTGTCGGATGTTCAGTAGAGCATAAAAAAAAAACAACTGGTCAAACTCCAGGGTAATTTTGGTTTAGACATAAACTTACAGAGCTAGCAGGAAGCTAGTTAAAAAAAAAAACTGCCTGTTCTAGTACGAGTAGACGATGGTTAAGATTCTCGCAACAATCTAGAACTAATCAGGTTAGTGCCTTAGGTTCGTATTGCTTAAATCATGATATGAAGCTTCTGGATGATGGAAAGGAAAATGGCACAAATTGTTTATTTGAAATACAAGAATAATTTACTAAATTAATATGGTAATATGGTTGATAAACTCATGATAGTTTACACAGTTAATCTCGTTAGCAAAGTTAGTATGGTTAGTAAACTCATAGTAGTCTACAAAGTAAATGTCTTTGGCAAAGTTAGTATGGTTAAATGGTTAGTAAACTCATAGTGGTTTACACAGTTAATCTCGTTAGCAAAGTTAGTATGGTAATATGGTTGATAAACTCATAATAGTTTACACAGTTAATCTCGTTAGCAAAGTTAGTATGGTTAGTAAACTCATAGTAGTTTACAAAGTGAATGTCTTTGGCAAAGTTAGTATGGTAAAATCGTTAGTAAACTCATAGTGGTTTACACAGTTAATCTCGTTAGCAAAGTTAGTATGGTAATATGGTTGATAAACTCATAATGGTTTACACAGTTAATCTCGTTAGCAAAGTTAGTATGGTTAGTAAACTCATAGTAGTTTACAAAGTATATGTCTTTGGCAAAGTTAGTATGGTAAAATGGTTAGTAAACTCATAGTGGTTTACACAGTTAATCTCGTTAGCAAAGTTAGTATGGTTAGTAAACTCATAGTAGTTTACAAAGTAAATGTCTTTAGCAAAGTTAGTATGGTAATATGGTTAGTAAACTCATAGTGGTTTACAAAGTTAATTTCGTTAGCAAAGTTAGTATGGTTAGCAAAGTTAGTATAGTTAGTAAACTCATAGAGGTTTACAAAGTTAATCTCGTTAGCATAGTTAGTATGGTTAGCAAAGTGAGCAAAGTTAGTATGGTTAGCAAAGTGAGCAAAGTTGGTATGGTTCGCAAAGTTAGCAAAGCTAGTATGGTTAGCAAAGTTAGCAAAGCTAGTATGGTTAGCAAAGTTAGCAAAGCTAGTATGGTCAGTAAACTCATAGTGGTTTACAAAGTTAATCTGGTAAGCAAAGTTAGCAAAGTGAGAAAAGTTAGTATGGTTAGCAAAGTGAGCAAAGCTAGTATGGTTAGCAAAGCTAGTATGGTTAGCAAAGTTAGCAAAGCTAGTATGGTTAGTAAACTCATAGTGGTTTACAAAGTTAATCTGGTAAGCAAAGTTAGTAAAGTAAGCAACGTTAGTATAGTTAGCAAAGTGAGAAAAGTTAGTATGGTTAGCAAAGTTAGCAAAGTTAGTGTGGATAGCAAAGTTAGTATGATTGGTAATGCTGCTACGAGGATGGCTTCATTCCGGTGGAGAAGAAGAGGAAGAAACCCTTCAGCCGTAATCTCTGGGGTACCGTCTGAACATCTGTCAACGTACGGAAGAGTTTTGGCCGGAAGGTGTCACATATCGGCGGTTCCGCGGCCGGTTACCGGACACCATAACGCGTCACATAATGTTTGTTTTTATATGATATGTATGTTAGACTATAAGGTATTTATGTATGGGCCAATTATGATCTGTGAACCTAATTTGTTGCCTGAACTAAATGATTCATTATTATTATAAGAAAGTTAGTATTGGTAGCACAGTAAAATAACAGTGGTTAGGCTTATTCATGATGTTTGTAACTTATGAATCTCTTTAAGTAAACCAGTTGGTTACCACGGTAGGTAATGCTCTGTGTTTAGTAAACACTAGGAGTTGCTGAGTAGAAAAAAAGTTGTGTAAATGTGATTAATTAGTAGTACAAAGTAACGAACATGGTTAGTTATGTAAGGTCAATTTAAGTGTACCTAAGTTCAGTGAGTATAAGATAAGATATTAATATGAAGACAATTACAATGCAAAAGTATGCAAAGTGGCTCAACTAATATGTCATTGATATATTTTCAAGTATGCTCTAGTACATGTGATTTAGTAACGTTTTTCTTATATTAACTTACATGATCACGAGGACGTGACCCATTGTCAGGATGGGCGAATGTTAGCGTTACTGTTTGTGTGAAAGTAAAATGTTACTTAAAGTCAGCGATTTATATCTTTTATTTAGAAAACAAATAGATTATATAACAATGTAGTAAGATATTTGATAAAACTAGAATGTATTAAAAGTAATTATAATGATTTTCTCCTTTTTCTCGAGCTATTAACTGAATTACTTTATTGAAAGGTATTAGGTATTGGTAAATTGTTTAAAATATCTAAAAATGGTTTTCGTATCAATTAATTGTTGTAAAAAGATTGCATGATTTTATACACTTCGTTTGAGCAAAACTAAAAAGCGGAAGTTGCCAGTGGGGACGACTGATAATTATTTAATAGTGCCGCCATTACGATTTGAGACTCACTTTTGTAAAAATACGATGGAAGACGGACAGTGGTTCGTCTTAGTTAAGATTGGAGGGCTAAAATATTGATTGTTCAGTGGAACTCTAGTTTGTGAAGTATACTTCTGAAGAATATTATACCGTTCGTGAAGTGATCGTGTTGTATTATTTCCGCAAGCCGCCTGACGTGGAAGAAAGTGTAGTATTTTCTTTCACATATCAGCTGTGGCTCTGAGTAGTAAATATTAATATTCCTTAGTAAGAAAATACGAGTAGGTACCCCTATAAACCATTTGTAATTTTATAAATGTTAACTTACATGTGATCTTCGTAACGTCCTCTTACGTACACACTACGTCTTTCCGGGTATAATTTTGTATTCATGGGCTTGAGAACTATTAGAAACCGTATTTCCGGAACCAGTGGCTTCTCCTATTGCATATTATGTATTTAAAAACGAAAATTTAATTAATTAATTCATAATGTAACGTCAGGCCTGCCGGCACGAGTTCCACCGTCGCCTGAAGGTGTACCACGCGTGGAAGGCGAAGAACGCGCGGAAGACCACCATGTCTGAGCAAGAGAGGGCGCCACAGTCTATCATGGATGCTGGTATGTATACAATCAACAGCCTTTAAACCCTTGGGTGCCTTATTTAGAAAAACTTGTCCGTCGTCTTGGATAAAAATAAATAAATAAATAGGGGGGTGCTTTTTATTGTTCACAAACAAATTGTTTCGATTGCTATGATGTATTTTTTTTAAAAACTTTGTTTATAGATGTGATGTGACTTTGAAATCGTTATAGTGCGAGATTTTTTTAAGGTTCCTTCCTGAAAGTGAAAGACTTTCATAATCACACTGACAAATCATTTTCTTATAATTCTACCATTTATTGAATTTCAGTCAAATATTTTACCGTTGTTCTAAAAATACCTACATGCATTTAAGCTTTTTTATTACAATACGACATTGTGTTTCTCGCCACGTATTTTCTGCTGTAGACCTAGCACGAACCGATAACTTTTTGGTAATCGAAAAGTAAACGATACTTTTTTTAGAAAGACTTAGAAAAAGAAAAAAAACGATAGTTTACTTTTTAATTACCAAATCGTCAGCTGTTTGTTCTAGGCCTACTGATATAATTGCTGAAAATCAGTACACTGGTTTACTACTGGATACTACCTAGAATGAATGATAATTTGCATAAAATACGGTACAATAGGGATGTTTTTCTTACATAAAATAATAAATGGCAATTTCATGCGTATTGTACCGACTTATTGGTAGGCAAATATTCAAATAGAAACAATAAAAATTACATTAAAAAAATTAGGCATATAATATTAATATGTCGTTTTGTCAATAAGGTTAATTACATTACAAATTAAATTACAATATAACACAACATAGTCGAATAATTGTGTGAAAGAAATAGTAGGCCCTATTACAATCTCTTATAACCTGACAGTTTTAGTCACAAGTTCAGCTTTTGAGCTGTATATTCGTGTTTTGTGTTGTAAATAGTGTCAAAAAGAACCTTAATTTTTCTTCATTGCTGTAGTAACTTATTTTGCATGTTTTAATCAAATTTTCATATATGAAAAGACGTAAAGTGAGCTAAAACTGAGCTGTAAAAAGATTGTAATAAGGCCCCAAGTTAGCAAGTAGCGTTTTGTCTGATAGCGTAATTGTTTGTGTAGCGAAAGCCCCCCGCATGCCCCAAAAGGGCGAGATCCTGGGCGCGCGCCACCGCTACTTCCGCATCCCGTTCGTGCGCGCGGCCGCGGGCGAGGCGGCCGACCGGCGCGGCTGGTGGTACGCGCACTTCGACGGGCAGTACGTCGCACGGCAGATGGAGCTGCATCCTGATAAGACGCCTGTTCTACTGCACGCAGGTACACTTGTAACTGCTACATCCAGCTACAGTTGTAACTGCTACATCCAGCTACAGTTGTAACTGCTACATCCAGCTACAGTTGTAACTGCTACATCCAGCTACAGTTGTAACTGCTACATCCAGCTACAGTTGTAACTGCTACATCCAGCTACAGTTGTAACTGCTACATCCAGCTACAGTTGTAACTGCTACATCCACCGCTACTTCCGCATCCCGTTCGTGCGCGCGGCCGCGGGCGAGGCGGCCGACCGGCGCGGCTGGTGGTACGCGCACTTCGACGGGCAGTACGTCGCACGGCAGATGGAGCTGCATCCTGATAAGACGCCTGTTCTACTGCACGCAGGTACACTTGTAACTGCTACATCCAGCTACAGTTGTAACTGCTACATCCAGCTACAGTTGTAACTGCTACATCCAGCTACAGTTGTAACTGCTACATCCAGCTACAGTTGTAACTGCTACATCCAGCTACAGTTGTAACTGCTACATCCAGCTACAGTTGTAACTGCTACATCCAGCTACAGTTGTAACTGCTACATCCACCGCTACTTCCGCATCCCGTTCGTGCGCGCGGCCGCGGGCGAGGCGGCCGACCGGCGCGGCTGGTGGTACGCGCACTTCGACGGGCAGTACGTCGCACGGCAGATGGAGCTGCATCCTGATAAGACGCCTGTTCTACTGCACGCAGGTACACTTGTAACTGCTACATCCAGCTACAGTTGTAACTGCTACATCCAGCTACAGTTGTAACTGCTACATCCAGCTACAGTTGTAACTGCTACATCCAGCTACAGTTGTAACTGCTACATCCAGCTACAGTTGTAACTGCTACATCCACCGCTACTTCCGCATCCCGTTCGTGCGCGCGGCCGCGGGCGAGGCGGCCGACCGGCGCGGCTGGTGGTACGCGCACTTCGACGGGCAGTACGTCGCACGGCAGATGGAGCTGCATCCTGATAAGACGCCTGTTCTACTGCACGCAGGTACACTTGTAACTGCTACATCCAGCTACAGTTGTAACTGCTACATCCAGCTACAGTTGTAACTGCTACATCCAGCTACAGTTGTAACTGCTACATCCACCGCTACTTCCGCATCCCGTTCGTGCGCGCGGCCGCGGGCGAGGCGGCCGACCGGCGCGGCTGGTGGTACGCGCACTTCGACGGGCAGTACGTCGCACGGCAGATGGAGCTGCATCCTGATAAGACGCCTGTTCTACTGCACGCAGGTACACTTGTAACTGCTACATCCAGCTACAGTTGTAACTGCTACATCCAGCTACAGTTGTAACTGCTACATCCAGCTACAGTTGTAACTGCTACATCCAGCTACAGTTGTAACTGCTACATCCAGCTACAGTTGTAACTGCTACATCCACCGCTACTTCCGCATCCCGTTCGTGCGCGCGGCCGCGGGCGAGGCGGCCGACCGGCGCGGCTGGTGGTACGCGCACTTCGACGGGCAGTACGTCGCACGGCAGATGGAGCTGCATCCTGATAAGACGCCTGTTCTACTGCACGCAGGTACACTTGTAACTGCTACATCCAGCTACAGTTGTAACTGCTACATCCACCGCTACTTCCGCATCCCGTTCGTGCGCGCGGCCGCGGGCGAGGCGGCCGACCGGCGCGGCTGGTGGTACGCGCACTTCGACGGGCAGTACGTCGCACGGCAGATGGAGCTGCATCCTGATAAGACGCCTGTTCTACTGCACGCAGGTACACTTGTAACTGCTACATCCAGCTACAGTTGTAACTGCTACATCCAGCTACAGTTGTAACTGCTACATCCAGCTACAGTTGTAACTGCTACATCCAGCTACAGTTGTAACTGCTACATCCAGCTACAGTTGTAACTGCTACATCCAGCTACAGTTGTAACTGCTACATCCAGCTACAGTTGTAACTGCTACATCCAGCTACAGTTGTAACTGCTACATCCACCGCTACTTCCGCATCCCGTTCGTGCGCGCGGCCGCGGGCGAGGCGGCCGACCGGCGCGGCTGGTGGTACGCGCACTTCGACGGGCAGTACGTCGCACGGCAGATGGAGCTGCATCCTGATAAGACGCCTGTTCTACTGCACGCAGGTACACTTGTAACTGCTACATCCAGCTACACTTGTAACTGCTACATCCAGCTACAGTTGTAACTGCTACATCCAGCTACAGTTGTAACTGCTACATCCAGCTACAGTTGTAACTGCTACATCCAGCTACAGTTGTAACTGCTACATCCAGCTACAGTTGTAACTGCTACATCCAGCTACAGTTGTAACTGCTACATCCAGCTACAGTTGTAACTGCTACATCCAGCTACACTTGTAACTGCTACATCCAGCTACAGTTGTAACTGCTACATCCACCGCTACTTCCGCATCCCGTTCGTGCGCGCGGCCGCGGGCGAGGCGGCCGACCGGCGCGGCTGGTGGTACGCGCACTTCGACGGGCAGTACGTCGCACGGCAGATGGAGCTGCATCCTGATAAGACGCCTGTTCTACTGCACGCAGGTACACTTGTAACTGCTACATCCAGCTACAGTTGTAACTGCTACATCCAGCTACAGTTGTAACTGCTACATCCAGCTACAGTTGTAACTGCTACATCCAGCTACAGTTGTAACTGCTACATCCAGCTACACTTGTAACTGCTACATCCAGCTACAGTTGTAACTGCTACATCCACCGCTACTTCCGCATCCCGTTCGTGCGCGCGGCCGCGGGCGAGGCGGCCGACCGGCGCGGCTGGTGGTACGCGCACTTCGACGGGCAGTACGTCGCACGGCAGATGGAGCTGCATCCTGATAAGACGCCTGTTCTACTGCACGCAGGTACACTTGTAACTGCTACATCCAGCTACAGTTGTAACTGCTACATCCAGCTACAGTTGTAACTGCTACATCCAGCTACAGTTGTAACTGCTACATCCAGCTACAGTTGTAACTGCTACATCCAGCTACAGTTGTAACTGCTACATCCAGCTACAGTTGTAACTGCTACATCCAGCTACAGTTGTAACTGCTACATCCACCGCTACTTCCGCATCCCGTTCGTGCGCGCGGCCGCGGGCGAGGCGGCCGACCGGCGCGGCTGGTGGTACGCGCACTTCGACGGGCAGTACGTCGCACGGCAGATGGAGCTGCATCCTGATAAGACGCCTGTTCTACTGCACGCAGGTACACTTGTAACTGCTACATCCAGCTACAGTTGTAACTGCTACATCCAGCTACAGTTGTAACTGCTACATCCAGCTACAGTTGTAACTGCTACATCCAGCTACAGTTGTAACTGCTACATCCAGCTACAGTTGTAACTGCTACATCCAGCTACAGTTGTAACTGCTACATCCAGCTACAGTTGTAACTGCTACATCCAGCTACAGTTGTAACTGCTACATCCAGCTACAGTTGTAACTGCTACATCCACCGCTACTTCCGCATCCCGTTCGTGCGCGCGGCCGCGGGCGAGGCGGCCGACCGGCGCGGCTGGTGGTACGCGCACTTCGACGGGCAGTACGTCGCACGGCAGATGGAGCTGCATCCTGATAAGACGCCTGTTCTACTGCACGCAGGTACACTTGTAACTGCTACATCCAGCTACAGTTGTAACTGCTACATCCAGCTACAGTTGTAACTGCTACATCCAGCTACAGTTGTAACTGCTACATCCAGCTACAGTTGTAACTGCTACATCCACCGCTACTTCCGCATCCCGTTCGTGCGCGCGGCCGCGGGCGAGGCGGCCGACCGGCGCGGCTGGTGGTACGCGCACTTCGACGGGCAGTACGTCGCACGGCAGATGGAGCTGCATCCTGATAAGACGCCTGTTCTACTGCACGCAGGTACACTTGTAACTGCTACATCCAGCTACAGTTGTAACTGCTACATCCAGCTACAGTTGTAACTGCTACATCCAGCTACAGTTGTAACTGCTACATCCAGCTACAGTTGTAACTGCTACATCCAGCTACAGTTGTAACTGCTACATCCAGCTACAGTTGTAACTGCTACATCCACCGCTACTTCCGCATCCCGTTCGTGCGCGCGGCCGCGGGCGAGGCGGCCGACCGGCGCGGCTGGTGGTACGCGCACTTCGACGGGCAGTACGTCGCACGGCAGATGGAGCTGCATCCTGATAAGACGCCTGTTCTACTGCACGCAGGTACACTTGTAACTGCTACATCCAGCTACAGTTGTAACTGCTACATCCAGCTACAGTTGTAACTGCTACATCCAGCTACAGTTGTAACTGCTACATCCACCGCTACTTCCGCATCCCGTTCGTGCGCGCGGCCGCGGGCGAGGCGGCCGACCGGCGCGGCTGGTGGTACGCGCACTTCGACGGGCAGTACGTCGCACGGCAGATGGAGCTGCATCCTGATAAGACGCCTGTTCTACTGCACGCAGGTACACTTGTAACTGCTACATCCAGCTACAGTTGTAACTGCTACATCCAGCTACAGTTGTAACTGCTACATCCAGCTACAGTTGTAACTGCTACATCCACCGCTACTTCCGCATCCCGTTCGTGCGCGCGGCCGCGGGCGAGGCGGCCGACCGGCGCGGCTGGTGGTACGCGCACTTCGACGGGCAGTACGTCGCACGGCAGATGGAGCTGCATCCTGATAAGACGCCTGTTCTACTGCACGCAGGTACACTTGTAACTGCTACATCCAGCTACAGTTGTAACTGCTACATCCAGCTACAGTTGTAACTGCTACATCCAGCTACAGTTGTAACTGCTACATCCAGCTACAGTTGTAACTGCTACATCCAGCTACAGTTGTAACTGCTACATCCACCGCTACTTCCGCATCCCGTTCGTGCGCGCGGCCGCGGGCGAGGCGGCCGACCGGCGCGGCTGGTGGTACGCGCACTTCGACGGGCAGTACGTCGCACGGCAGATGGAGCTGCATCCTGATAAGACGCCTGTTCTACTGCACGCAGGTACACTTGTAACTGCTACATCCAGCTACAGTTGTAACTGCTACATCCAGCTACAGTTGTAACTGCTACATCCAGCTACAGTTGTAACTGCTACATCCAGCTACAGTTGTAACTGCTACATCCAGCTACAGTTGTAACTGCTACATCCACCGCTACTTCCGCATCCCGTTCGTGCGCGCGGCCGCGGGCGAGGCGGCCGACCGGCGCGGCTGGTGGTACGCGCACTTCGACGGGCAGTACGTCGCACGGCAGATGGAGCTGCATCCTGATAAGACGCCTGTTCTACTGCACGCAGGTACACTTGTAACTGCTACATCCAGCTACAGTTGTAACTGCTACATCCAGCTACAGTTGTAACTGCTACATCCACCGCTACTTCCGCATCCCGTTCGTGCGCGCGGCCGCGGGCGAGGCGGCCGACCGGCGCGGCTGGTGGTACGCGCACTTCGACGGGCAGTACGTCGCACGGCAGATGGAGCTGCATCCTGATAAGACGCCTGTTCTACTGCACGCAGGTACACTTGTAACTGCTACATCCAGCTACAGTTGTAACTGCTACATCCAGCTACAGTTGTAACTGCTACATCCAGCTACAGTTGTAACTGCTACATCCAGCTACAGTTGTAACTGCTACATCCACCGCTACTTCCGCATCCCGTTCGTGCGCGCGGCCGCGGGCGAGGCGGCCGACCGGCGCGGCTGGTGGTACGCGCACTTCGACGGGCAGTACGTCGCACGGCAGATGGAGCTGCATCCTGATAAGACGCCTGTTCTACTGCACGCAGGTACACTTGTAACTGCTACATCCAGCTACAGTTGTAACTGCTACATCCAGCTACAGTTGTAACTGCTACATCCAGCTACAGTTGTAACTGCTACATCCAGCTACAGTTGTAACTGCTACATCCAGCTACAGTTGTAACTGCTACATCCAGCTACAGTTGTAACTGCTACATCCACCGCTACTTCCGCATCCCGTTCGTGCGCGCGGCCGCGGGCGAGGCGGCCGACCGGCGCGGCTGGTGGTACGCGCACTTCGACGGGCAGTACGTCGCACGGCAGATGGAGCTGCATCCTGATAAGACGCCTGTTCTACTGCACGCAGGTACACTTGTAACTGCTACATCCAGCTACAGTTGTAACTGCTACATCCAGCTACAGTTGTAACTGCTACATCCAGCTACAGTTGTAACTGCTACATCCAGCTACAGTTGTAACTGCTACATCCAGCTACAGTTGTAACTGCTACATCCAGCTACAGTTGTAACTGCTACATCCACCGCTACTTCCGCATCCCGTTCGTGCGCGCGGCCGCGGGCGAGGCGGCCGACCGGCGCGGCTGGTGGTACGCGCACTTCGACGGGCAGTACGTCGCACGGCAGATGGAGCTGCATCCTGATAAGACGCCTGTTCTACTGCACGCAGGTACACTTGTAACTGCTACATCCAGCTACAGTTGTAACTGCTACATCCAGCTACAGTTGTAACTGCTACATCCACCGCTACTTCCGCATCCCGTTCGTGCGCGCGGCCGCGGGCGAGGCGGCCGACCGGCGCGGCTGGTGGTACGCGCACTTCGACGGGCAGTACGTCGCACGGCAGATGGAGCTGCATCCTGATAAGACGCCTGTTCTACTGCACGCAGGTACACTTGTAACTGCTACATCCAGCTACAGTTGTAACTGCTACATCCAGCTACAGTTGTAACTGCTACATCCAGCTACAGTTGTAACTGCTACATCCACCGCTACTTCCGCATCCCGTTCGTGCGCGCGGCCGCGGGCGAGGCGGCCGACCGGCGCGGCTGGTGGTACGCGCACTTCGACGGGCAGTACGTCGCACGGCAGATGGAGCTGCATCCTGATAAGACGCCTGTTCTACTGCACGCAGGTACACTTGTAACTGCTACATCCAGCTACAGTTGTAACTGCTACATCCAGCTACAGTTGTAACTGCTACATCCAGCTACAGTTGTAACTGCTACATCCAGCTACAGTTGTAACTGCTACATCCAGCTACAGTTGTAACTGCTACATCCACCGCTACTTCCGCATCCCGTTCGTGCGCGCGGCCGCGGGCGAGGCGGCCGACCGGCGCGGCTGGTGGTACGCGCACTTCGACGGGCAGTACGTCGCACGGCAGATGGAGCTGCATCCTGATAAGACGCCTGTTCTACTGCACGCAGGTACACTTGTAACTGCTACATCCAGCTACACTTGTAACTGCTACATCCAGCTACAGTTGTAACTGCTACATCCACCGCTACTTCCGCATCCCGTTCGTGCGCGCGGCCGCGGGCGAGGCGGCCGACCGGCGCGGCTGGTGGTACGCGCACTTCGACGGGCAGTACGTCGCACGGCAGATGGAGCTGCATCCTGATAAGACGCCTGTTCTACTGCACGCAGGTACACTTGTAACTGCTACATCCAGCTACAGTTGTAACTGCTACATCCAGCTACAGTTGTAACTGCTACATCCACCGCTACTTCCGCATCCCGTTCGTGCGCGCGGCCGCGGGCGAGGCGGCCGACCGGCGCGGCTGGTGGTACGCGCACTTCGACGGGCAGTACGTCGCACGGCAGATGGAGCTGCATCCTGATAAGACGCCTGTTCTACTGCACGCAGGTACACTTGTAACTGCTACATCCAGCTACAGTTGTAACTGCTACATCCAGCTACAGTTGTAACTGCTACATCCAGCTACAGTTGTAACTGCTACATCCAGCTACAGTTGTAACTGCTACATCCAGCTACAGTTGTAACTGCTACATCCAGCTACAGTTGTAACTGCTACATCCAGCTACAGTTGTAACTGCTACATCCACCGCTACTTCCGCATCCCGTTCGTGCGCGCGGCCGCGGGCGAGGCGGCCGACCGGCGCGGCTGGTGGTACGCGCACTTCGACGGGCAGTACGTCGCACGGCAGATGGAGCTGCATCCTGATAAGACGCCTGTTCTACTGCACGCAGGTACACTTGTAACTGCTACATCCAGCTACAGTTGTAACTGCTACATCCACCGCTACTTCCGCATCCCGTTCGTGCGCGCGGCCGCGGGCGAGGCGGCCGACCGGCGCGGCTGGTGGTACGCGCACTTCGACGGGCAGTACGTCGCACGGCAGATGGAGCTGCATCCTGATAAGACGCCTGTTCTACTGCACGCAGGTACACTTGTAACTGCTACATCCAGCTACAGTTGTAACTGCTACATCCAGCTACAGTTGTAACTGCTACATCCAGCTACAGTTGTAACTGCTACATCCAGCTACAGTTGTAACTGCTACATCCAGCTACAGTTGTAACTGCTACATCCAGCTACAGTTGTAACTGCTACATCCAGCTACAGTTGTAACTGCTACATCCACCGCTACTTCCGCATCCCGTTCGTGCGCGCGGCCGCGGGCGAGGCGGCCGACCGGCGCGGCTGGTGGTACGCGCACTTCGACGGGCAGTACGTCGCACGGCAGATGGAGCTGCATCCTGATAAGACGCCTGTTCTACTGCACGCAGGTACACTTGTAACTGCTACATCCAGCTACAGTTGTAACTGCTACATCCAGCTACAGTTGTAACTGCTACATCCAGCTACAGTTGTAACTGCTACATCCAGCTACAGTTGTAACTGCTACATCCAGCTACAGTTGTAACTGCTACATCCAGCTACAGTTGTAACTGCTACATCCAGCTACAGTTGTAACTGCTACATCCAGCTACAGTTGTAACTGCTACATCCAGCTACAGTTGTAACTGCTACATCCACCGCTACTTCCGCATCCCGTTCGTGCGCGCGGCCGCGGGCGAGGCGGCCGACCGGCGCGGCTGGTGGTACGCGCACTTCGACGGGCAGTACGTCGCACGGCAGATGGAGCTGCATCCTGATAAGACGCCTGTTCTACTGCACGCAGGTACACTTGTAACTGCTACATCCAGCTACAGTTGTAACTGCTACATCCAGCTACAGTTGTAACTGCTACATCCAGCTACAGTTGTAACTGCTACATCCAGCTACAGTTGTAACTGCTACATCCAGCTACAGTTGTAACTGCTACATCCAGCTACAGTTGTAACTGCTACATCCAGCTACAGTTGTAACTGCTACATCCAGCTACAGTTGTAACTGCTACATCCAGCTACAGTTGTAACTGCTACATCCAGCTACAGTTGTAACTGCTACATCCACCGCTACTTCCGCATCCCGTTCGTGCGCGCGGCCGCGGGCGAGGCGGCCGACCGGCGCGGCTGGTGGTACGCGCACTTCGACGGGCAGTACGTCGCACGGCAGATGGAGCTGCATCCTGATAAGACGCCTGTTCTACTGCACGCAGGTACACTTGTAACTGCTACATCCAGCTACAGTTGTAACTGCTACATCCAGCTACAGTTGTAACTGCTACATCCAGCTACAGTTGTAACTGCTACATCCAGCTACAGTTGTAACTGCTACATCCACCGCTACTTCCGCATCCCGTTCGTGCGCGCGGCCGCGGGCGAGGCGGCCGACCGGCGCGGCTGGTGGTACGCGCACTTCGACGGGCAGTACGTCGCACGGCAGATGGAGCTGCATCCTGATAAGACGCCTGTTCTACTGCACGCAGGTACGTTTGAACACTCATTTCAAGGAATTTCTCAAGAATATCGCCCCTTATCTTCGCCTGACACACTGGAACCAATGAAACTCTGTCTTTTTCTTTAAACTTGGTCTAATTGTACTGTCAATCGCAACGGTCGGAAGGTAAGTGGTGGTGGTTAATAAATAATTAATATGAGCCGCGTAAATCCTGTCGCGAGCGTGGAGGCAATGTCCGCGTTCATGATGCATGGGTCAAGGGCCGTAGGTGCCTGAACACCCCTTGTTACATATTTATCACATTCTCTTTACAGTTTCAACAGATAACCCCAAGGTTTATACCAGTAAAGAAACCTCAGAGACTGCACATGTTGTTAAAGTAATGGTCCACTTTAGAGCCATACTATTTTTACAGGAGAATTTGTTTGAAATTTGTGTCATTTTCATGACAACTTTTATTCAAATCGTACATTACGTCAATATTTTTGAAAGAAAATCAAAGTCATTATGCACAAATGAGAAATTAATTGATAGGCAATTATCAGACTACACTTAGAGGAAAAAATAATTGGAAAATGTTGATATTTGTGTGCAAATTGGCATTGGCATAAAAAAACATTGTAAGGGCGAAAATTTTAAGAGAATACTCTTTTATTATCTTTTTGGCAACCCTTAACAATTTCCAAAAACTGTTCAAATCGTTTGATTATAGATAATCAAGTGACCTATCTAGGGTTAATATTAAAACGCAGTTTTGAATCGCCGCGTCTGAAGCACAAACAACAGAAGTTTTTACATCGAAAATGAGACCCTAGCCGGAAGTAAAATAAATAATAATGTGTGTGTTCCCAGGTGTGGACGACATGCAAATGTGCGAGCTGAGCCTGGAGGAGACGGGCCTGACGCGCAAGCGCGGCGCCGAGATACTCGAGCACGAGTTCGAGCGCGAGTGGACGCGCCACCACGGGCCTGGGTACAGCCCGCCGCAGCCCAGGCAGCCTTAGGTATGCAACACATACTATTATCACTACATAGTATAAAACAAAGTCGCTTTCTCTGTCCCTATGTCCCTTTGTATGCTTAAATCTTTGAAACTACGCAACGGATTTTGATGCGGTTTTTTTAATAGATAGAGTGATTCAAGAGGAAGGTTTATATGTGTAATAACATCCTATTGCACCCATACGTAGATACGTTATATCAGTACTGGGGCATTATTACAATCGCTTATAGCCTGACAGTTTTAGTCACAAGCTCAGCTTTTGAGCTGCATATTTACCGTCACAAGTCGTGTTTTGTATGGTAAATAGTGTTTAAAAAAACCTAAATTTTTCTTTATTGCTGTAGTAACTTATTTTGCATATTTTAGTCAAATTTCAATGAATGAAAAGACGTAAACTGAGCTAAAACTGAGCTGTAAAAAGATTGTAATAAGATCCCTGATGCGAAGTCGAAAATTTTCCGCTGGCTTACGTACAGAGGCGCACACACCTTTACATAGGGGCACCTTAGGCGGCTGACATAAGACTCATTTTGCAGTGGTTTTGTAAAGGTTGATGTGTGCGCCTCTGTACGTAATTTGATCGTGTGTTTGTACACACGGTCTATAGTGCGATTATTTACTAAAGCGCACATGAGACAGTTACATGTTGCGCAGTGTCGTCTCAAACTGGCAATGTTTTGCTCAGGTGTTCGAAATTCTGATTTCGGCGGCCACTTTTCTAGCTCAAGTCTATCGTATCTACGTCTTTTTTATCATAATATCACTGGTTTCTACTATGACCAGATGGTATAATTTTAAGAAATAAATTCAAATGTTTTGTGTTACAGATCTCAAAACATTCCAAGCAATGATGATGCGAAACCGAAGTACATACGTATACTACGTGCGTCTTTCAGGTGTTTACAGTTCTAAATCATACAGATAAGGTACATTTTTAAATAAAAGAGCTTTGTGAAGTGCCTTTTGCAGGTTCCTAAATTATATTAGTGCAATAAACATTGTATTTGAGAATGTTCCACCGCAGAAAATAAAGCAAACATATTTAAATGTAATATAAAAACAGAGGTAGCTATAATGAAATTTAGTAATATACTATTATTATAAACCAGAAGTGGAATAGATTTTTTAAAAAGAAACAGCAAAATAACCTAACTCGAAATAATTATTTTCATTTAAATCAAAAATTACACCAAAAGAATTATGCCACTAATAAACGTCCAGCGCGTCCAAAGGTCTCCGTCAAAGTGAAGGAGCGGCTCGCTGCGCCGCCTGAGCAGATTCTCCCACCGAACCGACAGCCAATCACGTTCAAACGCCAATCGCGCTGTGCCACGTCACAATCAGGTGACGCTAGGCCCCGCCCCTTCCGGGCAAGATATTTCTAACACGGCCTCTCCTGACGGCGAGGCGTCCACGACCGCTTGATCTTGGGTAGCTCGTGAGTCATCAATTGGATCTTCGTCGTCTGAAACTGAAACAAATCAACGTTATAGCATCAGCTCTTATATCTAGAGGGCTGACGATCTATAACAATTAACAGTCCGCATCACAGCCATAAGCGTGCACTCAAATAGCCGTGACCCGTAAATGAAAATTGCTATACAGTGTTTCTAGGTACAACAATTTTTACTGAAAAATCTTTAAGCAATGAAAAATGTTAAGGCCTTTCATAAAGTTAAGCTTTCTAATGAGATCTCATCTAAAATCAAAAAGAATTTATAATTAAAATACAAATGACTAAGTCTCAACTTTCGTCATTTCGACCAGCACACGCCATAGGTAGCGGCTAAAAGCCAGCGCACGTGGCTGCTGAGGACAACCCTCCCTTGAGAAATCTGCACACGCCATAGGTAGCGGCTAACAGCCAGCGCACGTGGCTTCTCAAGAAAACAAGCACACGCCATAGGTAGCGGCCAAAGGCCCGCGCACGTGGCTACACCGGACATACAAGCACACGCCATAGGTAGCGGCCAAAGGCCCGCGCACGCGGCTACACCGGTCATACAAACACACGCCATAGGTAGCGGCCAAAGGCCCGCGCACGTGGCTGTATAAACTCACCATCACCGGCGAAAAACGCTGCACACACGTCCGGCGTCCATTCACCGCGCCACAGGACCATGTGCTCCGCAGCCGCCTGGGTCCGTTTCCCGTAGGACCCCGCCAGAAGCTCCAGCTCATAGCGGTTATGCGGGAGCTGCTGGATGATTTTGTATGGACCCCTCATGCCGGAATCCAGCTTGCCGGAACTCTGCGAACTTTTTCCAACAAAAACAAAATCACCAAGACCATAAACTCGTGGTTGCTTCCGGGTTTCATTAACGCGTTGATCTTGTCGTTGCTGATTCTCTTCGAGCAATTCAGCAGCTCTTTGTCGTCTCAGAGTAACCATGGCTTCACGATTTGCGTGCGAATTCTCTAGTGCTACATCCCTTACTAATGCCCGCAAAACGGGGGTGGTAGCTTCGACCCCAATCAAAAGTTGTAGTGGTGCCGTTTGAGTAGTGGCTTGTCTCGTTATGTTGAGAGTCAACTGAATTTTCCACAAAGCATCAGACCAACTGCTACCCTTATTATTCACCTCGACTCGTAGCATATTCAAGACAGAACGACAGTATCGTTCGGCTTGACCGTTTTCTTGATGCATCTCGGGTGTGATAAGGTGTGTGGCACACCCCAACTCAGAAACCCAGTTCTGAAAGCTAGAACTTTCAAACATTCTTCCTCGGTCAGTGACGATCAAGGATGGTGTACCGAACAAGGAAATCGCGTTCGTAAATACGCGTTTTAGATCGTCTGTGTCCTGTCTATACAACGAGTATAGGAGACAAAACTTTGAAAAGGCATCAACTAAAACCAGGACATACTTGAAACCATTGGATTCTGGCAATGGACCTAACACATCCATATGGATTGTGGAAAAGGGGCTATTAGGTTTGGTCCAGGATTCTATTGGCTGGTGCGGAGCTCTAGGGACTTTTTTATGAGAGAGGCAAACCACACAATGGGTAATGTACTTCTTTACAAATTGTCTGAGGCCAGGGAACCAGAAGTGGCGAAGAATCAGAGAGACAGTCTTATCCATTCCGATATGCTCATGGTCGTCGTGAAAGACACGCAAGAGGCTCAGTCGATGACCCTTGGGGATGAAACACAAGAGACGCGTGTCTTCGCCAGTCGAACTGTACTTGTAGTACAACATGTTGTTTTTGATGACATATCGAGATGAATCTAACTGTCCGTCTCTCAATTTCTCCATCAGTTCCTGTGTTTCGGAATCAGCAGTTTGAGCAATTTGTGCCCAATTATTCGGCCTACGAATGTGAGCAACAACTACCGGGTTCCGACTCAGAAAGTCTGCGTGTTGCATGAGAGTACCCTTGCGGTAGTCCAGTTTGAAGTGGAAGTCTTGCATGTACACCCACCATCGGGCTACCCGAGGGAGGAGGTCTCTTTTTCGCTCAGTTAATTTTAGAGAGTTGCAATCCGTGACTACCTTAAAGTCGATGCCTATAAGGTAGTGACGAAAATGTTGTAATGCCTTTACAATGGCCAAAGTCTCGAGCTCGTAGCTATGATATCGAGACTCGGCACCATGTGTCGCTCTGCTGAAATAGCCAACGACCCGCTTTCGCTTACCCTCATGCTCTTGCAAGAGAACTGCGCCATAACCAATCGCACTAGCGTCAGTGTGAAGTTCGGTATTCAGCTTTGGGTCAAAAATTGCAAGAACAGGCTCTTCACTGAGACAAGCGATAATATAACTACGCGCTTCGTTTTGCTCGTCACCCCAAATAAATGGTGCCCCCTTTTTAGTGAGCTTTGCTAAACAAGCTGTTTTTGTTGCATAATTAGCAATGTAGCGCCTAAAATAACCTGCAAGGCCTAAAAATTGACGCACTTGCTTAACATTTGTCGGTTTAGGGGACTTAACTAATGCTTCTACCTTCCTAGGACTCGGCCGTACCTGACCTTGGCTAATAAGTCGGCCTAAATATTCAACTTGGGTCTCTAGGAAAGTGCATTTCTTTAAATTAATGGAGAAACCTGCTTTTGTAAGGCATATGAGCACCTGACGCAACAAATCTAGTCCTTCATGTACCGAGTTTGATAAAATTAAAACGTCATCAATATAATTTAATACCTTCCCAGTGTCTATTAAAGCCTTTAGAGTCTTTGATAAGATTCTTTGGTAAACAACTGGGGCATTTGTTAGACCATACGGCATTTTTAAATATTCAAAGTGTCCCTCCGGCGTAACAAAAGCTGTTTTACTAATGGATTCATTATCTTTCATGGGCACTTGGTGAAAACCTGTGGCCATATCAAGGCTGGTAAAGAATCTACTGTTGCCCAGTTTGTCAATATGGTCATCTATCAGGGGTAGGGGAAATCTGTCCTTAACTGTTATTGCATTTAGGGCACGATAGTCGACGCACATCCTATCAGACCCATCTTTCTTCTTGACGAGTATGATAGGACTTGCGTACTCAGATTGCGACTCACGGATTATCCCCTTACTTAATAAATCACTAACTATGTCACGAACTCTTGATTTTTCGTCAGCTGACAGCTTGTAAGGACGATAGTGCACAGGAGCATCACTGTTTAGCCTTATTTCCATACTGCCGGTGTTAACAGTGGATGTCGCGGTTCCAGTAACAAAGAAATCTGAGAATTCGTTTACCAGTGACAGCAAACGTTTTTTGTCGTCATTTATCAAAGGCGTATTTAACTCAAAAGTATCAAGAGCTCGTAAATGATGTACATGAGATAACCCTTCGGTTCTAGTTAGTCTTTGTACGCTACCGGTCCGGATATAAGTTACCCCGGTTCGATTTAATACGTCTGTTCCTAACAATATGGGTGCGCTGATACTTTCGGAGGGTACTACAAATAAGTCTACCTCCACCGAAATTTCAGGAAATTCGAGAACAGAGGTTACATATGACGTCGACTCTATCTCCTGGCTGCCTATTCCGCGCATTAACCGATAGGTCGGAACTCTGTTACAGCTAAGATGTTTAAGTATTGAGTAAGAAATTAAAGAAATATCTGATCCACTATCTATTAAAACATCAACAGGTATTTTTCCTATAACGGCAGTCATGACATTTCTGTTTCCGGCAACGTTTGACAAAAATTTACGTTACCCGTGCTACTACCCTTTGTCTCAACGCGTTGTTTCGCGAAACATTTATCAACAGTGTGCCCGACTTTGCTGCAGTAAGTACAGGACAACGATACTTTACTTGACCCCGCAGAAACCACAGATGGCTTATGGAATTCAGTTTTCTGCTTCTTAGGGCAGTTAGCCTTCACATGACCAACGCCGTTGCAGTTAAAGCACTTAATATCGGACTTAGAAGCCTCACGTTTACGTGATTGAAAACTACCCACATTTTCTGAACGAACAAAGTTGCGGGTATGTCGAGAATCCGACTTTGGTTTATTATAAACGGACAAAAATTCCACTAACTGACTGGGTTGCAATTTTGCGTTAGAAGCGGCTGCTTTTACTTGAGGGTCTGTAATACCGCGAATGACAATAGCTGTTTTCAGGTCATCCGACAGGCCTTTCACAATATTCAGCCTAAGCAAGGATTTTCGTGCATATTCGGCGTATGTAAGAAAACTATTAGAGTTCGTACTCATTATTTCGAATAAAATGTTTGCGACGTCGACGTTACGTGGGCATAGTGACCGAAATTCCAACTTAAAATTCGACCACGTACGATCATGAGAGACCCAGTCATTTAGCCAGGTACGCGCATCGCCCTTAAGACAGCCACCAATGCGAGATAGACACTCATGATCGTCCCAGCGGTTCAACTCGCGACCTCGGTCTACCTCCGCACACCATACGTCGAAATCGTGCACACTTGGGTCAAAGTTTGAGATGTAATAATGACTAGGCTTTGTCCGCAAAAATAACGATAAAGCGTCTACAATTTTGTCCGTTTTGTCACAGTTAGATTCGCCTGAGACAGTGGGCTTGCCCGTTGCGATAGGTTGAGACGGGGTATGACATTCGCGCGCTGGACGTGGCGGTTCAAAAGTTGGTGTTGAAGCAGAAGACAGCCTATCTTCGATGGCATGTAATCTGCCGAGAATAGTATCTAACGCATGACTATCACGGTAGTTATCTGAACTATCGCGATGCCGCCGCCTACGGGGACTGTCGTGGCAGCTATTTGCACTGCTGTCGCGACGCCGCCCTGAAGAAATGCGGTGAGAGTGCTTTCGGCCTTTCCGCGATCTACTACGATTCTTTCGTGGACTATCACCTCTTTTATTTGAACGAGAGGGACGCCCAGACATTATAAAGACAAAGTGTACTTACAATTTATCAGGAAAACTCACAACACTGCACCTCACGGTTATATTTTTTTGAATTTTAAACCGTTAGAACAAATAGAAGTACAAAATTTGCAACAAATCGTTAAATAAAGCAATGGCGAGCTACTAGGCCTCGTGGTGTATCCCACTTCTGATATTATAAACCAGAAGTGGAATAGATTTTTTAAAAAGAAACAGCAAAATAACCTAACTCGAAATAATTATTTTCATTTAAATCAAAAATTACACCAAAAGAATTATGCCACTAATAAACGTCCAGCGCGTCCAAAGGTCTCCGTCAAAGTGAAGGAGCGGCTCGCTGCGCCGCCTGAGCAGATTCTCCCACCGAACCGACAGCCAATCACGTTCAAACGCCAATCGCGCTGTGCCACGTCACAATCAGGTGACGCTAGGCCCCGCCCCTTCCGGGCAAGATATTTCTAACACTATTATATTATCTGATAAAATATACACTTAATAAGAGATATAGAATACGGCACATACATTTCTTTTTCTAATAATGTCACGTTCACCTTTGTTTTTATTCTTCCTACAGTAGTTTTTTTTTTCTCTTCAAAACTACATTGTTGCATTCCAACAGTTTCAAAATGGGGACAAATAATGCCGTATTTTTGTGATTTTATGTTTACAAATATTTATGCCTTGATTTTAACAAATTTCGCCTAGATACATAGTTTTATATTACTTTATCAACCAGCTAAGTTTAAATAAAATATACCGAAGCCATTACAGAATGGGTTAAATGTATTATTCATGGTGCGTTTCCACTCGCGCCAATACACTGCAAGGACCGAGCTGTAATATTTTATTTAAGTTATGCTTCTATACATTGAAAGTACAATCATGTACAAAAGGAACATTGTGAAATTTGAAAAAAAACATGTTTTTTACTTAGTTTTGTTTTTATACATATTTTGAGCTTATATAATTTAAATGAAATATTTTGTTAGTGTAAACTGTGATTATTTTGAAAGGATTCAGGTTATAATTATTATTTAGGTAAAGTCTAATATTTATAGTAAAATAAGTTATCGAAAGTATTTATATAATGCATTCCTTCGTCGCTACATAAGACTGCAATGCAATTTTGTATTATTTTTCTTGAAAAAGCCAGTTTTTTCTTGGTTTCATTTTATATATTTAGTAGTTTTTGAAAAACATTCCCAAAAAAACTTCTTCATGAGTTCAATAGCAATAATTGTTGATAAATGTAGTACAAGTAAATATAAAAACTAGATGCACTTTATAAACCGAAGTGGTGTTATTCACATTTATAAAAACTGTTTTGATAGGAGTAAGTAGTAACAATGTGTAAATACATATAGAAACTACCTACAGTACAATACAGTGTTGCCTTGAAAGTGTAGAAACACAATATGTATAACGAGTGCCTTATAATATGATGCGGTTAGCATGTGACCACTGTATTTGTGTATTTTATGCTTTACCAAATAAAAGTACATAATAACTAATTTACCTGTTTTTCATTTCCTGTGTAGCCACAGCCGCTCATCGGTATTCTGAAGACCACAAGGATATACACTTATACGTATACACTTAAATGTTTCATACTACCTGATACGCTATACACCTACTATATCACGCTTGACGTATAACCCATTGTATGTACCTACCCACGCATGTGTGGCATCAACAAGATTACAGCAGTACGGTCAACGGCATGACAGACATTGTCAGTCTTTATGTATAGTCAACGGCATAACAAGCCACCCATTTCCGGGTATTCCTCTTTACTCTATTGCAGGGAGAAAATACTTACATACATACTTCCCCCATAGATTTCCAGAGCGGACGGATTTAGACATTTTTTATTTCGCGTTCTAAATTATTTTGTTAACCCGTTTTTAACTCTGTTATTTTATGTTGTAGTACAAGAATTTTAAATATCCATTTTTGCGTTTGTTTTTAATTGCAAAAATTTAATTGCATGAGACTACAACAAGCACGGCAACTACTCGGCTCCGACCAAGCAATAATCTTGTACGGTGGCCGGCACATCACGCTACCCATTTCCGGTCAGTCCTCCTTGCTCTATTGCAAAGAAATGTCATTTGGCAAGAGCGAGAGACAAAACGGAAATGGGGTAACCTGATGTGCTGTTGACTGTACCACTCACAACATAAGATTTAAATTTAAATGGGAATATACCTAATGGGAATGGGAAGATACCTAATTACTGGGTCGGAGCCTTAGAGCAATTGTCTAAGGTCGGAGCCGTGCAGTTGCCGTGCTTGCCTAGTGCCTAGAAGCACATCATTGGTAGTAACTAAATGGGTGGTAGATTTAGGGCAGAATCTAAAACCGAGCCAATCAGTTTCGTTCGTATCAGACGTATGAATCTAATGCATTAACAGACTTATGACAGAAGTTGTAAAGTACTTTTTTCAGGCAACGGCACATCGGGCTACCCATTTCCGTTTTCGATCCTGCTCTTGCAAAATGACTTTTCTTTGCAATGAAGCAAGAAGAACTGACCGGAAACAGGTAACCTGTCATGCCATTGACCCTCCATTAGGTTTTTGAATTCATTCGTTTGAATGGAACTGAAGTCTTTGACTTTCAGGCACAAAATAAATTCCATTAGTTTTACAATCGATGGTTTACAAACTCTACAGGATGTCTGATTAGGATTCAGTTCAGGAATTAAATATTTTTTCCAAACAAACATTCCGTCAGTTGACATCTTTTTTTTGCTTTGCCTTTTACGGCTATGGACTAAGTCTATTTTAGCCAGTTGACATCTGTCGTTAGAATAGGGATGTGATGGTTGAAATTAAATTTTAAATCGATAGAAAACAATTATTCATTTGTATATTCAGCTACTTCTAACTGTCAAAGTAAAAAAATACTCCCTTTGCCGTATCGCAACTTTTGTGAAATAAATAAATATGGAAGCTTCATATATTGAAGTCATGACTTACTTGACAGAGCTCAAAAGCTCAACAGTTTGCCACTGCAATCTCACTACTGGCTCAAAAACATTATAAATATTCGGTCCATTTAACCCCACTTGGCAACGCCGTTCAAAGTCTTTACTGACACTGAAGATCAAGTACGATTTAGAGTATTTCTGCGATTGAGGTTTATTAAACACATTTTTCTGGAGTGGTATTGCTTCCATTCAGTGAGTTTCAATATTTAAATAAGGCATATTGTTTAAATTCCAATTATACAACGAAAATCAACTGTCTGCTAGAATTTATATGAAATTAAGTAATGGCGTCTTGACAAAATCATTGTAATGTCTGCAAGGGACCAGTTTCATTCTCATTATCATGGAGGGACGACGTCATTAAACCCGAGAAGAGATGATGTTGGTTGCGAGGCTCCACAGCTCCTCAGGCTTGCTAATAAGCGATCAAACTGTCCGAAATCTAAAACGTAAAGTGGGTCTGCATTCTTGAGCAACTGGGTCCCACCTATAACACTCTGCAATCGTAGGGCCCGTTTACAATGGGCTCGTGAACACAGAGATTATTAGTGTGCTCGTCCTAAAAATTTCATTTCGGTATGATAACCTCCAACCTCTCCAAAAATGTTCATTCAAGAAACGAGCGCCGTTAGTGACGTCACCCATGACGTCAAGCTGCCTGACGTTAGGCTCTGTGAGCGCGATGTAATCGATTTCGACTCAATTCGGAACGCACCCAAATGACGCAAATCTTGCATAATGTAGGAACCGCTGAATCATAAACCAAAGTAGTCTTTTAAAACTATAGACGACCGCATTTTTCAATTTGGAATTAATTCAAGTTAAAAAACTAAACAAATGATCCAAATCGGATTTATCCCAACCTTTTCACTCCGCCACGTAAGTGGTTGTTAGGAAGCCGAAAGAGATGAAGCGTACTTCTACGCACCGTTGCCTTTAGATACAGAAGAAATCCTTTCAAAATCGGTAGTTTGTTTTTTGCATTCCTTTTCCTTGGATTCCTTGGGTTAAGAAATCGATTCGAAACGATTTGTGTTATTGATTTACCCCCTTATTCATAAAAACTTAAACAGCTCTTATAGAACACGATAACTTTTGTGTCGCTTTGTCACTGTCATTCTTGTTGCTGCCGCCATTTGCGAGTAAGTGACAGAACACGTCGATAGCTTAAACAATGCGTTAGCGTTGCGTTCGTTTTTATGAATAAGGGGGTTAGACTTTGGTTTAATATATCGGTCTTATGCCTAAAGGGTACATCACTATTTCTTAAGCAAACATTTTTATGAAGTGAGCAGAGTGAGTCAAGTGAATTATTTTAAAATACAATAGTATTATTAAATGAGGCGACAGCCTCATTATTTTTACTCTTATCGATTCCTAATTAGTTACGCTAATTGTGCTTAACTTTTAATTTGTTATTGCCACAGTAGTGGTCACTGTACCATGGATCTTCGTGGGTGTTTTCGGCACGCGTTGTTATTGTTATTTTTAGCAGTTATTTCCAGGGTAGAATGTTTATCCTACGATGGTAAGATATCTTCTTATATTATAATTGAAATTAAATATTGATTGTTCATACATCGTGCTCCAAATATTGCATAAACCCTATGCTTCATAATGCTTACAATGTTATTTTTCAGTGCATTGGCTTGAAGGAACGACCACTATAGAGCGAGAAGCCCCGACTTCCAAGCAAACAGTAGACATATACTGCTATCCTGGAACTTCTAAAAACTTACTCGCCATTTTTCAAACTGTAAAAGTAAGTCATGACTAATTTCCTAATTTTAATTAACATAGTACTTTAAATTCATTCCTTGCTATTTTCGCTGTCTGTTACTCCAAGTGCTGATAACGAACCAAATGAAGATAATATATCTTGAGATGTTAATCAGTGTCATGGAAACAAGTAAAGTAATTCTGGCATCCATCATTAAATTAAGTGTAGAGTAAGAGCCAAATCACCATGCTGTGCTTGGTGGTGAGAATAAATCCCTCAGTATTTTGTATAACCTATTGAATACATCATGTTGTAGCCACCCTATAACTTTGTGCAAACATTGTCCCTCTGTTTCCCATTGTCCCATTGTCTCATATCCCTCTATCAAACTCAGTCTTGAGCTACAGTGTGCCACTGCTAGTCCAGATCATCTTGGCATTTCTTCTTTGGTTGACGTCTTTGTCAATATCTTTCTTCAGGTTGTTTGAGAGATGATCCTGTACTACCCTAATTTGTGGTTTTAAAATATTTTCGTCTGTTAAAAGGCTAAGCATTTGGTTTAGTATTTATCATCAATTCATCAGGCTTGCTGTCATGAAAAGTTGTAATAGCTTTACATTCTTGATATTCATAGCTTGTTTGTTTGTGGTCAGTTGACTATGTGTAGAGGATCTCAGAGTTGTTATTTTTAAATCTCTCTTCTCTTTTAGTTCCACATAAAAATCAAAAGTGATGAATTTAGTCAATATGTGGGAAGAAGTCCAGAAGAAGTGTTCAAAGATTATACAGAGGATAGCTATGGCTGGTCTGCTGTCATCAGCCCGTTCCAAAGGAAGGCGCAGAAGACACTTTACTTGGAACTGTTCACTCCTACATGCATGGCGATCAATACCAAACAGAGGCATAGTATTGAGCTACAGATTATAAGTAAGTTATGTTTTTCCTAAACCTTTCTACACAGTCTTTGGAAATCAGTTTTGCTAGGGATATTGAAGTAATGCAATTGCACATTATTACAATGTTTTTGAGAGAAAATCAATGACATATACAAAAGTGATCACTTTTGTAATATGACAATTTTGTAATATTTTCTTTTCAATTGCCTATCAATTAGTTAGTTGATCAACTAATTGATAGGCAATTTATCAGGCTACATTTAGACGAAAAAATAATTGCAAAATGTTATTATTTGCACCCATGGCATTAAAAAAACTATTGTAAGACAGAAAATTTGAAGAAAATACTCTTTATTTTATTTTTATGGAAACCCTGAGGAATTTCCCAAAACTGACCAAATCGGTTGTAGGTAATCAAGTGACCTTTAAGGTTTACAGTTGAACCACTCCTTACGGAACATTAGCCCCACACCCCCAAAGATTTTAATTTATGGCGCTGATTGTTTTTAACCTTGAATTTGTAGGAGTAGACATCTGGAGAGTGCTGCTAATGGTCCTCGGCGTGGCACTGATGCACTCCTCAAGAGCCCTCAGCGGCAATCCTGTGTTCTTCTACCTGTGTGGAGTGTTCCTGGGAGTGTTTGCTTCATTTATGGTTGTTGTATACTATATCAGCAAATTGTTGCCTAGGGTAAGTGAGATCTATAATTTACCCTAATTCTCTCTTCAATATGTTCTGTACAATGATTCCTAGCCGGAAGTAATATTAATAACTAGCGGCCGTCCGCTACTTCGTCCGCGTGATTAAGTAAGAAAAAAAAAAGGTTTTTTTATAAATTGTAGTCTATGTCCTATCCAGATATGTAAGCTATATTATTGTTAAGTTTCATTCAAATCTATTAAGTAGATTTTACGTGAAAGAGCGGCATGGCATATACATCCATCCACACATACAAACTTTCACATTTATAGTATTAGTAGGAAATCACTATCTCTCTTGTGGGGCAATAGTACTACTGATAGGAAAAAAAGTATTCATTGCACAGAAATAAAATAAAATGCTCCCTATGACTTACTTAGGCTTTTATTTAAGGATTTCTTTGTGTAGAAACATAAATAATTATTTACTGAAGCATCTGACATATATTAATTTATTTATATTCTAAAACGAAAAAAATCTTCCATGGTTTGCCATAGATGGCATGCCCAGAGTTGACCTGATTTATAAATCAACTAGTGTCCGCCCGCGACTACTCCTGAGTCGACTTTGGTTTTTAAAAAAAAAAACATAAATGGAAACCCCTATTCAGCTGTATGAGCTATATTTTTGCAAAGTTTCATTAAAATCCAATCAGTAATTTTTACGTGAGAGAGCAACACGGCATATCCACACATAAAAACTTTCGCATTTATATTATTCGGTGTCCTATTCATATCGATACCTCCTACGTAAGTTGTTGTATCCCACAAAAATACGATTTTGCGTTTTTACTAAAAATGAGCTTTATTATTAGTAATCTATGCATAAAAAAATTAAAACTTACAAAAACACAATTATTTCATGCAATTTCAAGACGTAAAGAGTTGTAACTTTTGACTGGGAACGGACTACAACACTGTATAGTCCTTGACAACCGTTTACGCGGGGCCCGGGGCGGGGAATATCGCGCGCTCTCGTGTTGTATGGGTTAGATAAACCAGACTACGCCGGAGAGAGGGCTGAGATGGTCCGTGTGTCAAGCACTTCAAGTTTTCCGCACATGTTACGTTATTAAGACTTGATAATTGATTAGAATACGTTATAACTATGAAACGTACAGGTGTTATGACAAGGGGGTGTGTATTGTGTGATTTAGTAAATCATACGAGTACACAATCTCAGACACCTGTCCAAAATATCGATGTGACAATTATTGAATCTGAACAAAACATTATATTTACGAATCCAATCTCATAAATATCACAGGTATGTTTAATTCTTCTTATTTTTACAGGAAATAATTAGGATCATGTATTTTTTTGAAGGTACCAACCAAAAATGTTGTATAGATTACATGCAACAGTATACCTCGTCAAGTAAACATTCAACAATGTTGTATGTTTTACATACAACATTTTACGTTGTTGAGCGAGTATAAGAAAATGTTGCATGTAATACATACAACATTTAACGTCGTAAAGCGTTAATTAAAAAAAGTTGTATGTAATACATAGAATATCATACGTCGGAATAAAATAAAAATAAATGTGGTATGTAGCAAATTTCATCGGAAGTTGATAGTCAAAATTAAGTTTTTGTGTATCGTGACTTGCGATATTTATTTACTTTTGTTTTATTTTTTGCTTAATGTTACGACATATTCCTATTTTTTTAGTTAAGTAATTTATACAGCGCTCTTTCTTTACTTTAAAGAGCCTCAATCGTTTAATTGATAGCTTGCTTACAAGCAATTAATTTTAATTTTTGTTTTAGAGCCTCCATTACCATTAAGTTTCAATGAATTGGAAATGAATGAGCTTGCAAATTTGATAGATAAGGATATTTTCGATAACACGACAGAAGAACAAACTGCTTATGCGATACGTTCAATGTAAATGACGAGTTAAGGTTTTGGACTGGAAGAAAGAGGGCCACGTTCAACGATTTGCTGAGTCAAATACTAAGCCTTAATCGGTCCTCAAATACTCCCAGAAATGACTTGGCTATCTACTTGTGCAAAATTCGATCAGGGGAGCCGAATAACAGAATTGCTTCATTTTTTCATCTTAATATATCCGAGCGAACTATTTTAAGAAAAATACATAAAGTCAGGCAGTGTCTCATTACTAACTTTGTTCCATTGCACTTAGGCTTGAACCATATAACCTACCGGGTAGACCTAGATATCCCGCAACCGGGTTTTGCCAAATGTTTTGTTTGGTAACGAAGAGTCCCCAAAACCAATAGTTATATTCGATGGAACCTATATAAGCCTTCATAAGTATAGGAACTTAATAAAACCATTTACGATCGTGTGCGCGGATGGATATATTTTGGATTTAACAGGTCCGTACTCTGCGCGGACAACCGATGCTGATATAATGAAAATGAGATGGCAAAACCATGATGGACCCATTGAAGACGGACCGTTCCACTTTTTTTCCCATGAAGGAGACCCATTCATTTTGGACCGAGGCTTTCGAGATTCAATTCTGTTAATAGAAACATATGGCTATGTTGCTCACATGCCGCCAACCAAACGACCACAAGACACGCAATTAAGCACCGAAGAAGCTAATACATCACGACTCATCACAATGGTGCGATGGGTCATGGAAACTATAAACGGGAGATTCAAACGCGACTTCAAGATATTTAGAAACAGAGTATTTAACAAACATGTGCCGCGTGTATTTGAAGATTTTAAAATTGCTGCAGTTTTAATTAACTATTTTCAAGATCCTTACGGAGACAGTCCATACACAGAAGATTTCATTGAAATAATTAATCAAAATATACAACGCCCCAATCAATTATCTGAGTATGTGGAGGAAAATAATTTAAACCGACGAAGGGTGTCGTTTCACAGGATGCCTGGAAATGATCCGGATAATGAACATTTTCCACAATTAACAATTGAAGAGTTAATTAAATCTCAATCGGCACCTATCACGTGAGGTTAGCACTTTTGTATCGCAGTGAGCATTTGAAAGCCGCGGGAGTATATAATATGGAAATATAAAAACATCCACCGGCAATAGAGGGAAGAAACAATAATACTTTAATCAGGTGCAGAATTCATTCGCGACACGTTACGACAAAAATATATTATACTTATATTATGTTTGACGAGAATCTAAATGGAATAAACGCAATAACGGAATACTACTGCTTATGCTATCAGTGGTAAAAGGACATTGGGAAGTTGCGCACACGTCATTAGTGTTGTATATTACTTAGGGTGGGCTAGACATCGAGATCACTTTGACCACCCAGCAATCGGTATGGATTTTGTTTCAAGAGATATTATAGAAATTCAACAAAACTTTATATCGACATACCTATTAGTTTTATTTTTATTTGTTTCAATCCCCCACCGCCAATTGATAGATGCTACTAAATAATCGAAAACCTACCACGATTTCAATGAATCCAAAGTTGATCGTTGTATTAAGAGTTCAATTATATATCCAGCTGCATCTCCTGATCACCTAGATACATACCATAGCTATTGTTTCGTCATTTAATTACATACAAATACGATTTTTATAGATAATAGGCGTTTTGCATTTTTTCAGTGTATTGTCTGTACAAAAACATACGGCAATATTTTTTGGTGTTAGCCATTGATTTCGAATATAAAATATATGTAATTTAACAATACACAATATACGAAAAAAAATTAAATATGTTACGTTTCTGTCGGGTCATTCTTCTTTGGTATCAATAATTGAACTTTTATTTCTTAACTGACAATATTAATTCAATGCCAACAATATACACTTGGAATTGTATTCGATGTGTATTGTTAATGTGACATACAGTGAGACTAGAATAAACATTTTCGGTGTATATTGTTGCAACTATCATTTACAACAGCGAACTTTTTTCTAAACTGCATAATATAATATTGTAATTATGAGATACAACTAAAGATAAAACCAAGACTCCGCCGTATAATCTTGTAAGTATGAGATATCACAGCTGGCACAGTCTGTGTTCTGCAGTATAATGTTGTATGTATGAGATACAACAGTTGTCCCCCTCACGGGTTCTCGCCTCGGCGTGGCGAGGGGGCCTAGTACCGGTGGTAGGGGCACCACCGGGAAGCGAAGAGAACCCAGGCGTGGCAGCGTGGTGGACTGGACACCCACCCGCTGCGGCCCGCAAGGGCGACGGGCTGCGGGGCCAGTGGGGCCTGCAGGCGCCTTTGAGGCGCGTGGTTGGGGCCGCGGCGCACAACCGGTTGGTGGGGGCCAGTGATCCGAGGCTGATCCCCCCTGTGCGTCGCGGCCCGGCGGGGCCGTACCGCCGGTTACGGCAGCGGAGCCGTCCTTTGGGTGGCTCGTGGTTGCGGGCCCAGTAGGGTCGCTGCGGCCCGTAAGGGCGACGTGGGGATGCGGGGCCAGTGGGGCCTGCAGGCGCCTTGAGGCGCGTGGTTGGGGCCGCGGCGCACAACCGGTTGGTGGGGGCCAGTGATCCGAGGCTGATCCCCCCTGTGCGTCGCGGCCCGGCGGGGCCGTACCGAAGGTTACGGCAGCGGAGCCGCCCTTTGGGTGGCTCGTGGTTGCGGGCCCAGTAGGGTTTGCGTACGGTGGCCAGCTGGCGCGTGGTACGGGGGTGCCGCCGCCAGCATTGCACGGGTTTCACCGCTGCCTGGTAGGGACGGCTTGACATCCTCGGCTGTCCCTTCTGGCCTCCCCTCACGGTGGGGGGGTCGCTTCCGGCCCGCCGTCCAGGCGGGCTCCGTCCGGGGGAACGCGTAACAGGCTTCGCGCTACTCACCGTGTTCCCCCACTATACGGACGATAAGAGGGAGTAATAGGGGTTTTAGTCGGTAGGGCTACTGGTATACCACCTTTCCAGTGGAGAGTCCGACATAACCCGTCCGTCCCCCGGTGGACGGGTATGCGTAAGGCATTTCCCCTACTTAAAAAAAAAAAAAAAAAGATACAACAGTTGTCACAGTGTGGATTCCGTAGTAAAATGTTGTAAGCCGCAATTCTCAGAAAATATGCAATTATTTCATATATTTGTTTCAACATAGTCAATAAAACCATATACTTTATTTGTATAACAAATTTCACAAAGCTACATAAATAAATGCAGTTTCTAGGCCAATCTGAATCTTTAAAACGCTCTCCTTTAAAATTGCAGTTTTGGGGATACAACAACTTACGTGGGAGGTATCGATATGCATAAGCTATATTATTGTAAAGTTTAATTAAAATCCATTCAGTAGTTTTGAAGTGAAAGAACAACACGGCACATTCACCCGAGGATGATTCCCACGCGGATGAAGTCAGGGGCGACCACGAAATAAAATTACTTGCTACACATTTATTTTTAATATCTTTGGCCATAATGATTATCCTTTGCAAAAGAGCAAGGTGAACGACAGAAAAGCAAATGACCGAAAATGGGTAGCATTACCTGTTTGATAATGGTGAGCCAACCGCCGTTATCCGGGTTGCTTGGGTTTTATATCTGTACCAGAGAGTTAGCCACATATTGTACAATGAACACAAAGTAGGTGTGTTCCGGCCAGATTTGATCTCGGGACTATCGCGTTCCGAGCCAGAGTATTTAACCACTGGGCCACGACGCTCTCGTTGGATTCAAATTCCCTCGGCAAAATGTGGGCTTCTGAATGTTACGTTCACTGTCAACAATTTGCCTCTGACTAACCCATTAGGAATGCCAATAAGCGGACCGATCACCCGGCCCACTGGCAGTGTCCCCAATCGACCCCATTAGGGATATGGTCGTGAGGGTAATTTTAAATATTGGTTCTTATCAATTCCAGAAAACTTTGACATACGGCCTGCTAATCGGCGGCTGGACGGTCGGCGCATACCTGTTCCAGCAAGTGTGGGAGAACCTCCGCACGCTGCTGGTCTCGTACCAGACATACATGTTCTGGTACACGCTGGTGGTCAGCCTGGTGAGCTTCCTCGTGTGCTACCGGCTCGGCCCGCCGCGGGAGCAACGCAGCAAGAACATTGTCATGTGGACTCTACAGGTTTCATTCTCTTTTTTATAACTCTCATCCAATGATATTAACAACAAGTTTTCTGTCTCGCCCGATGGTTGACTGGTAATGCCTTTAGGCATTAAGTCCGCCAATTGTACTTGTTTTTCAGATATAAACAACAAGTTTTCTGCCTCGCCCGATGGTTGACTGGTAGAGAATGCCTTTAGGCATTAAGTCCTCCAATTGTACTTGTTTTTCATAGTGCAATAAAGAATAAATAAATATTATACTAAAAATACGTAGATAGGTTAATTGTTCTAAAAAAGTGGCACCCGAAATCAGGACTTTTGACCACCTGAGCAAAGCATTTACAGTTTGAGACAACACTGCGCAACATGTATTTGTCACGTGTACGCTCTAGTAAATAATCATGCCATCTTGTACACACGGTCAAATCATAGGTACGTACGCCAGGGGACAATTTTTGACTTCGTTTTCATTTGTAGTGCTTCATGGATTTCAGCATTTTTTACAAACCATAGGGCAAACCATAAGATTATCCTCTCACAGATTTTCGTCAGAATAGGCATGACGAACAATTTTGAAATCTTCTTTCGTGATAAAGGTACACATGTATTGTATACTAAAAAAACTTTATTTCGGTTTCAAAGGTCAGTTTAACAAAGTTTGAGGACATTAATCTAGTATTTTATCAACAGCGCGCGAAAACGCTCGCAGGTGTCATGGCGTCCGTGTGACGTATTTGTAATGTAAATATCAAGTGTCTGTCAAACTCACTTGTATGAAATACGACAGTGACATTTGTTGATTTCCACTACAGTGACGTCATAGTGCGTGATTGACGTTTGAGTCAAAATGGCGAATTGGAGTATTTTATCCTTTTACTTTATCGAAAATCTGATTAATCTCAGATTGTAAAATCAAACTAAATGTGTCTTTTATATCCTTTTAATATGTTTTTTCCCCTAATGTATTCAAATCGTTGATTATTTGATACTGTCGTCATGCCTATTGACAGCAAGCCAATACGCTGAACTTCGAGAGGTTGCTTTCCATTTTTCGGGTTCATGAGGATATATTGTACTTAAATAAATGTGACGCTACCACAACTTTTTTAAACATTGGATTCTTCTCTATTTCACAGGCAGTAGCGATGGCGATGTTGTTCTTCAGCAGCGACTACAGGGAAGCCTCCACCGCTGTTATAGTGCTGTCTCTAGTCTTCAAGTACTTCCCGGAGACGCTACTTCGTATGATAAGAGGATATTGGTAATGTTGTTTCACAATCCGTCTCGCGATATTATAAACTATCGATAAATTGTGAACTACGACATCCGTTAACAATTTAAAGCAATATTTTGCAAAAAAACAAATTTGTCTGGTGAGCAACTGCCCGTTGATTGTTGTCAGGTTGTTCTATCTATGAGCAATCGGACCGAAAACTTTGATAGCGCTTTTCAAGATTTTAGTTCCTATGTGGCGAGATACATGTCGCTACATGTATATAATTTCTTGAGGCATAAGCCTCAATTATAGAATAAGCTCAGCTCAGTAAATTTTCAGTTCATGTTTCTGTTTTTTTTATTAGATTTTTACTGTATTCAGAATACGCAAATTGTTTTACAGCTAAATTAGTTTAAGTACTTAACCATATCATTGCAAATCATGTTGTGTGTACAATCTTTGGATTGCTGTCTGGCCTTTCAGAAGATATTTCTAAATATTGTGAACATGAATTGACTGCAATCTGTCTGTAATACCTTTCATAAATATATAAATAAATTTATTATTAAATGATGTCCTCCAGGCTCCGCAAGTTCCCCCCGAAGCCTCGTCTACTAACCAGCGAGGAGTACTACGAGCAAGGCGCGCGCGAGACCAAGCACGCGCTAGACAGCCTGCGCCAGTACTGCTCCAGCCCCGACTGCGCGCAGTGGAGCATCATGCTCAAGCTCAACGACTCCAGAAGGTCAGGGGAACATAGGCCTAGGTGCTGTCATAGTAACATACTTGTAGTTTGATTTAGATAGGCCTAGGTGCAGACACATTAACATACTCCTAGTTTGATTTGGGGCCCGTTCATTAATCACGCGCTAGACAGCCTGCGCCAGTACTGCTCCAGCCCCGACTGCGCGCAGTGGAGCATCATGCTCAAGCTCAACGACTCCAGAAGGTCAGGGGAACATAGGCCTAGGTGCTGTCATAGTAACATACTTGTAGTTTGATTTAGATAGGCCTAGGTGCAGACACATTAACATACTCCTAGTTTGATTTGGGGCCCGTTCATTAATCACGCGCTAGACAGCCTGCGCCAGTACTGCTCCAGCCCCGACTGCGCGCAGTGGAGCATCATGCTCAAGCTCAACGACTCCAGAAGGTCAGGGGAACATAGGCCTAGGTGCTGTCATAGTAACATACTTGTAGTTTGATTTAGATAGGCCTAGGTGCAGACACATTAACATACTCCTAGTTTGATTTGGGGCCCGTTCATTAATCACGCGCTAGACAGCCTGCGCCAGTACTGCTCCAGCCCCGACTGCGCGCAGTGGAGCATCATGCTCAAGCTCAACGACTCCAGAAGGTCAGGGGAACATAGGCCTAGGTGCAGTCATAGTAACATACTTGTAGTTTGATTTAGATAGGCCTAGGTGCAGTCATAGTAACATACTTGTAGTTTGATTTAGATAGGCCTAGGTGCAGTCATAGTAACATACTTGTAGTTTGATTTAGATAGGCCTAGGTGCAGACACATTAACATACTCGTAGTTTGATTTAGATAGGCCTAGGTGCAGACACATTAACATACTCCTAGTTTGATTTGGGGCCCGTTCATTAATCACGCGCTAGACAGCCTGCGCCAGTACTGCTCCAGCCCCGACTGCGCGCAGTGGAGCATCATGCTCAAGCTCAACGACTCCAGAAGGTCAGGGGAACATAGGCCTAGGTGCAGTCATAGTAACATACTTGTAGTTTGATTTAGATAGGCCTAGGTGCAGACACATTAACATACTCCTAGTTTGATTTGGGGCCCGTTCATTAATCACGCGCTAGACAGCCTGCGCCAGTACTGCTCCAGCCCCGACTGCGCGCAGTGGAGCATCATGCTCAAGCTCAACGACTCCAGAAGGTCAGGGGAACATAGGCCTAGGTGCAGTCATAGTAACATACTTGTAGTTTGATTTAGATAGGCCTAGGTGCAGACACTATAACATACTTGTAGTTTGATTTAGGGCCGTTTTTTACTTTTGTCTAGTATTGCTTTTATAACTTCTCTGCTGTATATTAAACTTATAACCTAATGCTGGGTCGGAGGACAAGAATGATATCACTGCATTCTTAACGCGAACGGACTATAGTGACTACCCGTTTGGGATGGGTCCATATTGGGATGCATAAATTAAAAAGGCATATCTTAAGTCTGCATAACGTTTTTTGGCATACTCTTCGTTTCGCATAACGTTCATTTAGAATAAATCATAAGGCATACTTTTTTCCCGCATAACTTCTTTTATAATAATGATATATTAGCATCAAAGGTTTATGCATAATTGTTTTGAGAATAACGATTACTTAGCATATCATTCATTGGCATCTCACCCTATGGCATACAAATTTCAAGTCATACAATAAGAATACCATAATATCACCATTTAAATAACACTTAATCAAAATTTAAAAACTTTATTATTCTCTTCGTTATCCTGAAATATTTTTATTTCGAAAATATCATGCAAGCAAGCGTGCAAATGTATAGTGAGCAACCAAGCAAGCATTCATGCAAGCAAGCAAGCATGCATACATGCAAGCAAGCAGCATGCAGGGATGCAGCAGGCATTTTATTTTAGGGTTTGAAAAAAAAATAACTAACCCTCGAAGGTTAAGGCGTGAGCTGTGCTCACGTCTTAACCTTCGAACCTATCATGGCCATGTCGGATCCGCCCACGCCATTCACCATGTAAACAAGCATGCAACATGCAGGCAAGCATGCAGCACGCAGGCAAGCATGCAGCATGCAGGCAAGCATACAGCAAGCAAGCAGCATGCAGGCAAGCACCCAGCATGCAGGCAAGCAAGCAGCATGCAGGGATGCAGCAGGCATTTTATTTTAGGGTTTGAAAAACTATCACGCACGCTACAGCTACGCTTCGCTTTGCTCCCGCCTTAAACCTTCTAACCTAATCTAGCCGAGTCGGTTTCGCCCCAACTCTATTGTTGGGCAGACGAGTAGAAATATGCGTTTTGTATTTTATGAATTCATCTATTATGCGTTTCTTATATTATGATAAAGTAAAGTTATACGTTTATCAATTATGCTCTTCACATTTATGCTTATTTAAATTATGATAAATACAATTATAGCAAATTATAATTATGCCAATGAAACCATTATGCGTTTATAATACTCTGCTTATCGTAATTTATGCGAAAAAACTTTATGCCAAAACATTTATGCCAAACTACATTATGACGAAAGAGTTTATGCGACCGAAAGGGCTCCCGTTTGGGATGTTATCCCAACCAAATTACCAATGTATGTGTTTGTGCTTCGGGTCTTGAGGGTGATAACTTGGAGAAGATAAATATGAAAGCGGACTGTATTTTAAGGATGTAATGAATGTAAAAGGCTAATAGGTACATCGATCAATGGGTCGTTGGTCGTATAAGTTAACGCGAGTGTCGTGTTTGTCGCTCGGTCGTCAAGTGCGTTCGTCCTCCTCGGCGGGGTCGTCAGTGCACCCAGCACCGCTCGCCGCTCCGCCGCTCGCCCCCGCGCCCCGCGCGTGGACATATCAAATCACATCGTTCTCATCAATCAAATCGTTCCTAATTAGAGAGACAAGTTCACAGTGCCCAGTTGAACCTATTCTTTCAAACGCAACGGTTTTGTACCTGAGTTTTTCTCTATGTTATAAGAAAAGGTTGCTAGGAGAAAACTGAATCGTGGTTTTTACTATAATCTCTTACAAAACTAAAATTATCCAATTCGGTCTAGGCGTTCCTGAGTTTTAGCGAGACTAACGAACAGCAATCCATTTTTGTATATGTATAGAGATAGCATCAACTGAATAAAACTTTACGTTTCAGGTTCGCGAGCTTCGTAGAAGGCAACTCCCATCTTAGCGACTCCGAGATAATGGACTACGAGTCGTACGCGTTCTCGATGGACTCGGCGCGCAAACGGAACTCGCACTCGAGGGTTAACTCCACGCGTGGGCTCGAGATCTCGGACGACGACTCCTCTGAAGATGACTTGTGAGTGGCTGTCTCACGATTTCACAAATAATAATCAAGGTTACGCCTTCAAACTCATGCCGTCCCGCAAATTGTCCGTAGAACTGAAAGTGATAGCTGTAGAAATAAGAGTCCGTGATATTTAATTAAGTACTTTATTAAACCCACAATTCGCTATCCACGGACGTAAAAGACGGACGTCACCGCGTCTAATCACTAGTGAAGCATATTATCAGCTGCCAGTTTAGGTGTGTGCGTGACTAGCACGTGTCATTGGCGCTGTCACACGGAGTGAAATGGCGTTGTAGCACCTAGTGTGTTTGTGTGAGAGAAGCAGGTCGTGTACAACAAACGAAATTGTAGCACCTTGCATGCTTCACTTTTTTTTTGTGTGATATTCCGTCCGTCTTTCTTTTAAGTCCGAGTCGCCATCAAGCTTCTAGCCTAGACCCCATTGACAACCTAGAGACAGCCCATAGACTTCAAAGTCTACTAGTGATGTCGGTCCACCATCATAACAATAGCTATACTTGTTCTTGGTCAACTTTGATTTGCGTTTGTGAATTCGACGGTATTGTGACTGAAATTATTACGTTGTGACCTAGTCTTTGTTGAGAATGTTATACACCGGATTGCCTTAGCTAAAGTTTAAGTCTCGTATGAGGTAGTTCTATAGTCATTTGACTGGTCAGCGACTCGCGAGAATAGTGATATTTGTGTTTTTGTTGGCGCATAGGTAGCAATTTAGAACATACTACGATTGAACACATTGTAGTGGTCTTCTAGTATTTTTCATAATTTATTCCAGATTATTTTTATGGATTTTAATTGTGAATTTAAATAAGTTGTCTTACAAAGTCACTGAAATATGGCTCTCAAAACAAGAAAACAGTTTCTCAAAATGTAATAATAGTTTTAATTTAAGGATGTAATATAATATAATGAATAATCAGCAATTATTGCTATGAACAAGCTTATCAAAGAGCTTGTTGAAATGACGGTTACATCATTTCCAATTTAAAATCAAGTAATCATTACCTAAAACATACATAAACTGAAAAAAAATGTGTGTTAAAAACTAAAATTCAATTTTCAAAATTCATTATAATGTCTCAATTCTAATTTTAATACCTTCATTTGGTCCGTAGTGATAATGCAAAAAATATTTTATTGGAATCCTAGATCTCGATTAAACGTACTGAATTAATTTAACAGTTCCGGCCAAATGGTTTTCACTTCTGACGTTTTAATAAGAAAATAATTTCGAATTACTGAACTGAGTTTAATGAGAAAGTTCAAATATTTAGACATTTTAGCAATGTATTTTTTATCAACTGTGAACATTTTTTTACCAAGATTTAATGATTTAAATATACATAGGTGATTTAATGTTCAATTATCTTAATAATTTTAGTAAAAGTAAAGTTCCTATAACCATCCGCATCACTGCCTTGTTCATCGCCGATTCATTTTTATACAGGATTTCTCAAAAAGCGCTGTAAATAATAACTACCTACTAAAATAATTATGTAGTCATTAAGGTGCTTGTTACTTTTATTGGAATACAAAAAAATAAATCTCGTACATAATTGTAAAGATTATATATTACATGTTATTCAGACAACTATCTAGGTATACCTCTAAACTCAGTATGAACCGAATTATAAGTGTCAAAAGATTGAAAACTAAGGAGTGAAACAGATTTTTCAAAGTGCTGTTAAAAGTTGTCATAAGATTTGTTCCATAGATCATTTTGAACCTGAAAAATTGATTTGAACAGTTTAACAGCAAAAAAAGTACGACTGGTCGAATTCAGCATTGTCCCTTACTTGAACCATAGGACCTAAATAGTATCTTGTTTGAAATTCGTAAGTAAATAATCAGTAAAAGTTATAAAACTTTAATAATAAAGTGAGTATGTATCGTTCATTATCATAATCGTGACATCCACTCGTCAAATAGGCAAACAATGACTGAATAGGTAAAGGTTGTATTTAAGAAAAACATGTTACTTGTTAGTAATAATTTAATTTGTTTCTCATACATTATTATATTTTTGTACTTGACACAATGTTAATACATTAATAAAAAAGCACCATCTAATGTGTAAAGTTAATAAATGTATATACTTTCTGTATATAAGTGCACTTCATTGTTATATTTAATACATAATGTAAATTTAAGTTCCTTACGTCTATTTATGTGACATTTTGATGTGAATTATTTGATTTGTGTGTTAAATTAAAGTTTGATTACAAAAATATGTTTTTATGATACTTCACAGAGATTCCACAACGCGTTTGGTTATGTCGCAGTTAATTTTAACAATAACTTGAAAATGAAAATTATTACTTATAAAATAAGACATTTTGGTAGGCAGTGAGTTTTTTTAGCAATTCACGCACACAATACACAACAACGAAAAAGCCTTCTATTCCTCACGAGAGACACTTACACATTTTTTTAAGAATTAGCCACAAAGAAATTCACTCATTGGAATAAAACCATTTATTCGGATTCGGATTTTACCTACGTTTTCTTATTTTTGTTATTTGAAGGGCTTCAGCGGGCAAGGCTGTTGAGCTAGAAAGTTCTAGAACAGCCACCATTCGAAGAAAACACAGGGTGGGAATGACACAATATTTATCAAAATCCCGGTTTATTTCAATGAGTAGATAGTATTCATGTTAATATCAGAAAACAATACAATGAATCTAATTAAGACATCGAACCTCTACCATTTGTGCACCTGTCAATAGGGAACATGTGAGGGGAACGTTTCATTGAAAACATCTATTTTAGTTTTAGGCCAGACAGGCCTTAACTAACTGAATGATGCTTACTTTAGAGTACAATTTTGTTTGACGTTTTCTGAAACAATATTCGTTTCAAACTCAAGCATACATCCAAGACTAGGATTGGTTTTAAATCTTTATAACAACAAGCTTGAGTTTATTCTAGAGTGTTGTTTCCAGTTTCCAAAATTCAGACCAAGGTATCAATTAAATAATCAAGGCTGGAACGCTTGTCAAGTTATAAAGGTAAAATCTTTATTTGCATTTACAAAACACATGCACAGGTCAAAAATGATTTGTCAAGCGTATTGATGCTTAAATTGTCATGTGTGGAATATGTCCGTTCGATAATTAGATTATTTCAGAAACCGGAGGATCATTCAGATTTTGAATTGAAGGTTAAATGGCCTATTGTTCGATGTCCTCAATATGGCACAATATAGTGAGAGGTATAGGATTAGGACTTGGCGCGACTCGCTTTCTTGCTCTTGTCTAGGGTCTGCGGCGGCGGCGGCGGACGCGCCGACGTGTGGCGGCTGTACAGCCTGGAATACACATGAATGAACTGTAAGTACCTATTTGTAGAGTATACCTATAGCGCCGAGTCGTCGGCTGGCAGGCACAAAAATCTACTAACATATTGACGACTATTAGAAAAATTCAACCAATTATTTTATGTAATTACAAGCGGCCGCCCGCGACTTCGTCCGCGTGGAATTTAGTTCAGCCAGCGAGTACAAATTGTAGCCCAAATGTTATTTCGATGTTAAACCCTTCTAATTCGGAACGCACCCATAGTTACGCTTATAACAGCAGCCGTCTGTCTTCATCAACTGTCATGCCATACCACGTGATGCCGCGTACATTTTCATATTTTACTTGATATTTTCAACAATTTACACAATATCTTTATAAATTGTAGCCTATGTGTTATTCAGATGTATAAGCAACATTATTGTAAAGTTTCATTAAAATCCATTCAGTAGTTTTTACGTGAAAGAGCAACACAGCACATCCAGACATACTAACTTTCGCCTTTATAATATTAGTAGGATAGTTGGATTATTGGTGGTTGGTACATTAGCGTATATACCTATCGACTTTGTTTAAAAAAATTTTGCTTAGTGTTTTCCGAATTTTTAGCTACAATTTAGGCGTGTATTCACAATTTAAGCCAGTTCAAATAATTAAAATGGCTGCCATTGATAATAGGGATAAGGGGTAGAATCCCTTGATAAACTTGGTAAACACTTAAAAATTAATGAAATAGAATGTGCAACTTTTTACACGACTTTAACTAGGTAATTTAAGTTTTGTCTCAACATTTGCGAGTGACAGAAAACTTTGATCTCTAAACAAATGCTGCAGCACTGAAGTGATTTAAAAGAATAAGATTATACCTACTGTAACATTTTGTCTCTGTTTTTTGCAGTCACCATTAGCGAGTGAGTAACAAATCACTTCAATCGGTAAAACCATGCTAATTCTAGCTTGTATGGAAAAAGGGGTTGAATGTTGAAACCCCCTAATACTGTATTCTCTGTATGTTACTTACACTCTGTAGGTCTCGGAGCGCAGGTAGTCCAGAACGTGTGAGGGCCCCAACTTGAGTTGGTCCTCGATCGGCGGCACCCAAAAGTTGCCCTCCAGTCTCAGCACTGCCTTGTTACTGGCCAGGTCCAAGGTACCTGACAAACATTAAAAAGATAAACATAACTAGACTAGCAGGGTATTAAGATGGCAAATTCTTAATGTCACGGTGAATAAATAACGGAAGGTCGCCCGGGTTCAGCATCGGCCTACTCTTATTCGTCTGTACACATTTTATTGTAAAAAGTTGGCTGTAAAAACCTGATATTTACAGTTCAATTTTCTTGGCATTAGAGCAAGGAGGAAAGCCTGGAAATGGAAAGCCTGCCATGACAGATGCCGGCAACCGACAACGGCATGCCGTTGACTGTACTTACATGTCATGAACTTTTTTAAGTATAGTAGTATCGCAACTTATGAGCATAAATAGTTGTATTACTTTATTATTCGTTATGTTCCCAATCAAATATTTTTCTTTCTTTGCTTCTTCTTTCTTTGTATGAAACTTCGTAAATATGGCACTGGATAATCAGCCAACTCTTGTTTAAATTCTTCACTTCGATTTGTACGTCTTAGGAGAAGAACTGCAACCATAGGCCGAACTGCGGTGGGCGGCAGCAGTGCAGTCTTATTTTAGCACGGCGACGGTATCCGCGTAAGATGACGCTGCTGGTATCTGCAGTGTGCTGCCACGGTTGGAGACATTTTCAATGACGTTCATAGAAACCAGTAGAGTCACTGGTAGTCCCGAACTCGCACCTTTACCTCATGCTAATCTTCGCTTGCTATTGTAAGGACCTACCTATTTCTGGAGGCAGCACCACAAGTCGGTTACCCTGCAGGTGTAGCTCCCTGAGCCTGGCTAGCTGGCCCAGCTCGCGAGGCACTTCGATGAGGTCATTCTCACGCATCGACAACTGCAAAGGGAAACTTAATGTTGTTCACCACTTATAGAAAAATTGTATCAAGATTAAATCTTTTTTTTCTTGCTATTCTAGATGGCAGCAAGACCACAATTTCAGATTGACAAAGTTAACCAATACAATAATTAGCCGACTTAATCTACCACTGCCAATAGAATTCAATTTTGTTTATCCTCATGCTTTAAAATAGGGAGCAATAATATTTTTCCTCATAGGTTAAATGCCAAGCTAACAGATACTTACAATTTGTAAATTCTTCAAATTTCCAATTTCTGGTGGCAATATTTCAAAATCATTGTCCCCCAAGTACAATGCTCGCAAACTTTCTGTAAATAAAAACAATTTATTGAAATTTTGCGCCTTCAGAACTTGTATATACTATAATTTCATATTCGTAATTCTTTGATTATTTACTGTTAGAGAAATGTAGCCTGGAATATCAATCAATTGATTAGCCTACTAAAAAATCCTTCAAATATACTTACCCATCATATAAAAATTGCCAGGCAGTGTCTTCTCATTGAGGTTATTATAGGTCAAGTCCAAGATCTCCAGCACAGGGAAGGCTCCAAACCCTCGTGGCAAGCCATACAGTCTGTTGAGTGAGACATTCAGAATCCGGAGCTTGGGCAATGAGGACAAGCTCAAGGGAAGCTCCTCGATCTGATTGTTGGCAAGGTTGAGGATCTCCAAGTTCATAAGGTTGGCCAGTGCGGCCGGCACGGTCTGGATCTTGTTGTGGCTTAGTGACAGCCGGGTTATGTTCGCAAGGCTGACTGAAAACATAAGTATTTTATTGTATTTATAATTTATGAATGAATGATTCATTGTTTTTTAACCTTTTGATAATCTTAGTGATAAACAAATTGAAATTGAACATTGATTGAAACTTTATTGAATGGGAGGTTGAGGGTGAAAGTTTATGTAGAATGTGAAAGGAAAAGCATAATTTCAATAATTACATACAAAACTGCGAAAGTTTATTGTATGAATTGAATTTACTTGTTAACAATCTTTCATTTCAATTCGTCGGCATGTCAGTAAGGAATGTCCAGTTGTTCCACTAACAACAGGAGGATGATAGTAGCCTTATGTTTCTGCATGCTAGTTTTCATTTTAAAGCTCATATAATTTTTGGTTTTTCTACACAGACGGGTGTAAATTCGACTTTGTTTATTCTTTTATTTCCGGTGGGGTGTGTAAAACACCTAGGGTAAGATAATCAGACCATGGTTACAAATAGATTTATTTTTGGAGTATGCCATCATTATTTCTATGAGTAATACACACAGCCAGCTTTCATACCTACCATTTCTAATATCAAAATTAAATATTTCCTTTTATATGATTTGCAATTCAAGTTCATAACAATAGGTTTCATTTGTTTTGTAACTATAAAGAAGCAAAATAAAAACATGTTAGCTCCGTAAAGTTGACATGTTGTATGCAGCAAAACTTGTTAGACAGGTTATTTGTTCTGTAAAAGGATAAAACGAGTTTACATTAAAACTTACATAGTCCTGGAATTTCTTCAAGGTTCGATATTCCCTTATCGACCAAATCTATCTCGGGATTATTGATCTCCTTCGCTTCTTCAATAACTTTCTTTGCCTTCGACATCTTTGCTGTGTTTGGAATACATGAAACTGGCGGCTGGTGACTCATATTGCGATACAGCTGTTTTTCCTTCCCGCACTGAGACGACCGGTACTACGTAACTCTTCATTGTGTTGATGATATCGTAAAAACATTTTACATTGCTGTTGTATTCGGAGAATGACTTATTTTTGTCCCTACAAAAATGTCATTGGTGTGTTACTTTGAAATTGCCTCCATTACGAGCATTAGTTTTATTTAAAAAATGTGGACGATTTCTTACTTTTCATTTACCTATTTCATATTTGTTTTGCAGTAAAAATGAATGATGAATTGATGAATGAGTGAGTAGGTAGGTGTGTGTGTGTAGTACTCAAAAGTACAATCTAACGTAAGTCGTAAAAAAAACTTTCAGTGATTGGTCGAACTTATTGAATGAAATTTTCCAGGACACTTAATCAACCAATGAAATGACGGCAATATAATTGAATGTTCCTCATTGGTCAAACCATTATGATGTGGATGTGAGACACGCTTTTGATAAATCCATGGAGACTCGAGATTTTTTTGACAGAAGTAGGGTTGTGGTTTGTATACTTTTAAATAAATGTCGACAAAACAATCAACCCACAACAATCAGTTTTTGTTAATAGGTTATAAAAAAACCTTTTTTTCAATTATTTTACTATATTTGCATAACACGTCGATTCAATAATAACTTTTGTTTCACATTTGGTCAAAATAAATTAGTGGGTTTGGGCGTGGGACTTTCAAACTTCGCATTTACTAGGTAGCCGATTAACGTGTTGCTCTAGAATATGTAGGACGATGTCGAAAGACGCCCTTCCAGCCCAAATACCTTATCTCGGGACATATTGTTTTCGTTCTCTTTTGTTTTTTTTTTTGATGAACTGTAGTCGCTGTTGGGCTGACGTATCTATCTTTAAAATATGGCATCCGCAGAATACCAGAGCTCGTGACGAGCTCTGCCGTCGCGGCCGTATACTGAGCGGAGACCATTTTGGCACATACTGTCACAATAATTATTTTTGCTATACCATATTAATTGTTATGTATGTTCAATAGGTTTTAGTAAATTTGTTTGTTTTTAATAGGTTATTTTTATTTTTATCATTAGGGATAGTGCATTATCATCTTACTAAAGATAGGTAAACCAGTGTTTGTTTTTGTTTTGTTAACATTGCCCTTTTTGTATATTGTGTGTATATGTAGCAAATAAACGTTTTTTTAACGTCACAAGACAGTTAATCATATAGATTATTACGATTATTTACCAGTCAGTCAGTCTGTCACTAGACAGCTCACGGAAGTGGCAAAAACTGATTGGGTGAAACATTCCCTTCTGCCAGTCGTGAGAGGTGATTAAAGGGGGGCCTTCAGAGTGCACACGGTGTGGGCTCTGGGCTGTGTGTCTAGACACACTCACTCACCCCCACTCTTCCTCCGAAGGGAAGTCCATAAAGTGGATGGTCAAAAAAAGGAGTCGGACTTTAAATTAGGGTATTTCAAAGAAATCTGTCTTTTCCTGGAAAAATCGGTAATTTCCTAATGGCAAAATTGTTTGTGTATGAAGTCGATGAGTCAAAACTACACACATCTACACATCACTATCACATCACCCGGCCCGCCCGCACTACACAGCTGACCATCCGTCAATCGTTTATCTCGCGTATTGTTCTTGTTATCATTTTTAATTGGCCTTTGTTTTAATTATTGCTCTGTGGCCTCCTATTGCTAATGAGTAACAGTATCGTTGTTGTATCAGTGAAACTATTACAATCTAGCTTTATCGCGATTATGTACTTAGTGACAGTTAATTAATTGATCGAAGGATCTGTAAAGATATCACTTAGTTTTACTGTGTATTTACTCTAAAATAGGATTAGGTAAGTGCAAACTACACTAATTTAGCTTTACTTTGAAACACTTAACCTCGTTTCTATCTGGTACAAAATGTAGAATTATATCAATGTGTAATAAATGGTCTATTTTTAAACTTGAGTTTTACAAAAATCTGTTCTGAGGTTGTTGTTCACAAAAGCCGCTTCAAGATATTTGCAGACATTTCTAGTCCTAATAGCTTTGTCTAGCATACTTATGCAGCATACTTATCAAATCAAATGATACATTGCTGTGGATATTAACCATAACATCAGTAAAAAGGTAGTTATAGTTTTCTTAAACCTTGTACACCAATATCTAATTATTGCATTCGCCCCATTGGGATCATACAAAGGTGAAGAGAGAGAGTGCGCCTTTGTTCCCCCTGCATACCTTATCCTCATGTAGATAAGTGGCTGTGGTCGAAGTCCACCAGGAGGCTTTATTGTATCAGAGATTGTAAAGAAGTCCACAGATATGAAAGAAGTATTTTGATTATTGGTGCAGTTTATTATCTACATTGAAGGCTTTAATGAGAGCTTGAAAGTCTGTTTGAGTTTATTTATCAGTCTCTGACACTACTAGTAGTTCACGGTCAACTGCAGGACAGGCTCAACACTGGACTTTGTGCTTCCATCTTGTATGTAAAATTATACCAATGATATGGCATATCTTGGAAGTTTGATGCTCTATAAAAACCAACATAATGCTTAAGCATAGATAAAGCTATTGATGTGCTTTGTCACTTACTCGCAAATGGCGACAGCAACATGAATGAAAGGGACAAAGCTATACAAAAGTTTACCTGTTGAAGAGCTGTTTAAGTTTTTATGAATAACGGGGTCAGTCTTCCTCATATCAATAGTGTTTGCACAAAGAATTAATTTTTAAACTGATGCCTTTTGTTCCTTTTGTAGCCATGAGTGAGCGTCCACAACCGCTGAAGGCGGTCAACCGGTTCTTCGAAGGCAAGGAGGCATGGCAGATTGTCACCATGACTGCTTCCTCTGTTCTGGCCTTGGTGTGGGCACACAGTCTCTACAATGCCAGAGAAAGTAAGATATTTGCTATTTGCCAAGGCAATTTCTAATAAAATACATTACACATTACATGCTGAACAATTATCATCATTTTAGTTCATCCTCAAATTCTTTTGATGGATAATTTGACAAGAGACGCAACAAAGCGTTCCCCTTAGATGGGCCACAAAACACTTGAAGATGTTAATTACAATAATTTCCAAACAAAACTCCTGTAAATGTATGTCGGTACAACATACTGTTAATTTTACAGTATCATTTTGAGATTAAAATTGTATACTCACAGGTTAAGAATTAAAAAACTTGATATTTTGTAAATTCATTGTATTTTGCTAAAGCCAGATAAGAAACTGGACATTAAATAAATTATTTTGTTCTTCCGTCAACTACGTCTCCTAGGAAGTTAAGCTTTGTATGGTTAATATTCCGTGTCCTTTCTAGGTGTGCCTACAAGAATGCGCAAGCAGTTCTTCCTATGGTTCCGACAAGTGCCACTTGTCAGAAGGAAAATCGAAGAGAAGATGACTGAAATAGTGGATGGCTTCAAGAAAGATGTTACCAAGCGTCTGTCAGGCGTGACGGTGAGAAGGGAGCTGCCGGCCACCGGGCTCACTGCAGAGCAAATAGCTGAAGAAGTTAGAGATCATGTCAATTTGGGTATGTATTCATTCAAGTACCTAATTTTAAATTTTTCAGCATGTACTATAATAATTAATTTCCAGAACCTTTAGGAATTAAAATAAAATTCAAAATCCTCCTAATATTATAAATGCGAAAGTTTGCATGTGTGTATGGATGGATGTGCTGTGTTGCTCTTTCACTTAAAAACTACTAAATGGATTTTAATGAAACACTGCAATAATACAGCTTATAAGTAAATAAAACAACACATGTGAGATTACAAATGAGATCAAATCCAATAACAGAAAATTAAATCAGAAGTAATAATTTTAAATGACTGAATTATTTTAATGGGAAACTGGTGCGTGTTAAGACCTACAGCACAGTTGATTATACTGTGCCTACAATGTCTCGTGAATGGACCATCAAGGTTCTCCTTGCGAGGAGGAATCCTTGCGAGCTTCCGCAAACATTCCTGACAGTCTACAGATGCGGGGTAGCCGCATCAGAGCGCCCTGTATGTGTTGTTGTGTGTTTTGATATTAGAATTTTGTCATTCCACTTTGCTAACTCAACTTTTGATCTTGTTCCAATATGATTCCTGTAAGTGTTTTTTCCTTATCAGGCACATACGACTGGAAGGGCGGCCATGTGTCCGGTGCGGTGTACCACTTGAACCAGGACATATCCCGGGTGGCATGCGACGCGTACGCACTCACGGCTTATACCAACCCGCTGCATGCAGACGTGTTCCCCGGTATTAACAAGATGGAGTCCGAGATAGTCAGGATGGCTGTCAACCTGTTCCACGGCGACGACGACTGCTGCGGGACTGTGAGTTTTACCAACACGATATACAGTCTAATTTTTATTAATCACACTTCTGAAATCTGCAGAAAAAATATTTCGTCTACAAAGTTACCTACACAGTTAACGGCCCATTTGACCACCCATTGCCGTTTTTTATCTCGCTCTTGCCAAATGACATTCAGTTGCAATAGAACAAAGAGGAACGACCGGAACTGGGTAGCCTGTCATGCCGTTGACCGTTCTTTATTCGAATATTTCTAACTAGCTAATATTACATAGTCTCTACGAATTGCAAAGACTAATTAGCAAATTAAGATAAAGCAGATAGCAAACAATAGGTATATTGGCAACATGCCTAAAAACCAAAACTACTACAAATAACAGCTCTGTCAAGCAAAAGAATATAGTCGTCCATAATTAACCTTGAATATAACAACCTCATTTAGCTGTAACTGTAAAGATAACTTTTATGAAATGTTTGTATATGCTCTCAGATAATTAGTTTGTACCTATGGTAACGAATTAAGGCGTTATACTCGGCTCACGACTCAGTTTTAGGTATCCTAATTTCGACTGCCGTCTTTAGAATATAAACTGCATTAATCCCCAAACTCTTGGATTTACTAAAGTCAATCAAAGTCAAGCATGGCTTGAAACTTCCGATAAGTTTCAAGCCATGCTTGACTTTGATTGACGTCCCGTAAAAATAATCGACAGTGCTATACGTATGAGCTGTGATTTTGATTGTTGCTGTAGCTCGTTAATTTTCAAACACTATCATTGCAATATCAAACGACTTTCTTATAACACACCACTCGCCGATCACCATCGCCAGAGTTTCGAACAGTTTGGTTTCTGAGATCTCTCTTCAGCCAAATTTTCCAGAAACTACCTTTTATGACCTTGAACGAAACTTTGGGGAAGAGAGGAACAAGGTGTGAAGTTCCTCATCCACCTTAGAAAAGGGAGGATCCTCCGACCAGACGGGTGTTATGTCTGGTGGGCTACTGCCCGACGGTTGTTGTCGGGTTCTTCTATCTATGCGCAACCGCTCCGAAAACTTAGATAGCGTTCAGGATTGTAGTTCCTATGTGGTGAGATAGATGTCACTGCACCTGGTCCTTCGAGCCGGATTCTTCATAGGATTTCCACAAACCTTTTGCGCTAGGCAGGACCTATACCAGTTGCGCCAACAGGCCGGTTACAACAGCAATTTCTAATTCTAGGTAACAACAGGTGGCACCGAGTCCATCATAATGGCATGCAAAGCCTTCCGCGACCTCGCCTACAGCAAGGGTATCACAAACCCTCAGATCGTGGTGCCCACCACGGTCCACTCGGCCTTCGACAAGGCGGCGCAGTACCTCGGCCTGTCGGTCAAGAGTGTGCCGGTGGACCCTGACACCTTGTGTGTTGATGTGGAGGCGGTCAGGAGGGCGATCGGGAGGAGGACTTGCTTGGTAAGTTTAGCTGTTAATGCATAACGTAATCCTACCAATATTATAAAGGCGAAAGTTTGTATGTGTGGATGTGCCGTGTTGCTCTTACACGTAAAAACTACTGAATGGATTTCAATGAAACTTTACAATAGTAGGCTAATGTGGGATTTTCAACTTTAGTCCACGCGGACGAAGTCGCGGGCGGCCGCTAGTATAACATACGCTCATAACTATATCCTAACCAGGGAAAGGCATATTGATTGTGGCCGTCATGGCGAACGGAACATTCAAAAGCCTACATTTTGTCCAGTAAATCAGTTTTGGCATACTGTATGTGCACATCAGACGTTCAAGTGAACGTCGATCTATTCAAGGGTTTTGCAAATCCACAATTACTACGCGAATTAGTGTTTGAGTGAAAATAACTCAGCCAAATAACATTTTAAAGTTAAAGTTCTTAATTCAATACATACATAATATGCTGACCATATCCCACACGGGGTAGTCAGACTGATTGTTGCCATCATGGGGAACGGATCATTCAGAGGCCCACATTTCGCCTAGCGAATTTGAATCCATCGTTATCCGGGTTGCTTGTGTTTTTTATCGGCGTTAATTAGTTAATGATAAAAAAAAAACTTACGAAAACCAGAAAAGTCATTCGGTCTTGGCCCCAGGCGGGAATCGAACCTAGAACCCTGAAGCCAAGACCGAATGTCTTTTTCTGGCTTTCGGATCTCTCGTAAAGATACATGGGAAATGCTAAAATAATAAAAACAAAAACCATTCTTCCAGATCGTAGGCTCAGCCCCAAACTTCCCCTACGGCACAATGGACAACATATCCGCCCTGTCCGAGATCGCGGTCGAGAACGAGGTCCCTTTGCACGTGGATGCCTGTCTCGGCGGCTTCGTGGCCGCTTTCATGCCGGACGCCGGACACAGCGTGCCGGTCTTCGACTTCCGGCTGCCGGGCGTGGCTAGCATTTCCGCTGATACACATAAGGTAAGCTGTAGTTTTAGAAAATGTTGTTGTTAAGATAAGATAACATATAAAGATAGAAAACACAGAAAAACATTCGATCTTGGGCTCAGGCGCGGCTGAAGACATATGCCTAAACATTGATGGAACACTCTTGGCTTGCAGGTAAAATATAACAGAACGATTCGGCCGGTCTGTCAATAGTCTCGGTAGCAAAGTGGTTAGTGGAACCGCACATATTGAACCGCCGCACACCGCTGGTTCGAGTCCCGCCTGAGCTCATGACCTAATGTTTTTTCTGGGTTTTTTATCTTCAATGAGAAGATAATGCATTATCCATGATGCTAGAATAAAAATAAGATAAAATATACTTTATTGCACAAAACACTTACATATGTTACCTATTCAATATTTCGCAGTTGGGTTGTATAATCCGCCATATTACATTGAATTCAAAGCTGAATAAAAGACCGTGGCTCAGTTCGGACTACGGTGAGTGGTATAGTTGCCGTGATGAGATTTGTTTAACAGATCATTTTTAACCTAAAATCTTTTGGACATTGGAGCAGCAGAAAGAAAAAAGTGTGCCTTTCTAGTCCACATAAATCCGGCATTGCCATTAGTCGTAAAGTTCGTTTTGTTTGTTACAGTACGGATACGCTCCAAAAGGTACTTCAGTGATCCTATACCGGAAGCCGGAGTACCGGCACTGCCAGTATACTGTCACCACGGACTGGCCCGGCGGCGTCTACGGCTCACCCACTGTCAATGGTAAATACAAAGGCTGTTTACAAAAATTTTTTTTTACTAAAACTACTTTTTTACTCAGCTTTTTTCAACGTTCTTCTATCCGGGATTCGAACTAAATTCGTTAATTTTAATAAAAAATGAGACATAGTATGCCATTTAATGTTACTTCCCAAAAAAAAAAAACCTTATAAGTTACGCCTCCTCATAGTTGGTTAGGATTTGCCCATTTGAAAAACTCTGGATATCACAACACAGAACGAATCACCGAACCAAAAGTAGCAATAGTTGTTGTATAGTGTGTGAATGTCGATGTACAGTCAGTGCCCTAAGAAATGTATCCAGCCACATTCGCCTATTAACTAACCGAAGTACCAATTAGGTATTTAAAATGTATGCTTTGTTTATTATTTTGTATTTTATTGACTTAAAATGTTTGAATTTATTTACTTTATTCCTTTTTTTGACGATCGCAATATTAATTAATGTAATTTGATACCAAACTGTGATTACATTGTAATGTTTAATTGTGACATAAATTAATCTAATCTATTGATTTCATTTTGTAAATAAAGCGGCGGTGTACGGCGATGGGCTCGCCCCTCACCACGTTGGGTTCAAATTCCCTCGGCGAAATGTGGGCTTCTGAATGTTCCGTGCACCATAACGCCAACAATCAGTATGCCTCTGACTTACCCATTAGGGATATGGTCGTGAGGGTATTTATGTATGTATAAAGCGAATGTTCCTGAATACATTTCTTAGCGCACCAACTGTATGTTATGTTATGGCAGGCAGCCGCGCGGGCGGGCTGATCGCGGCGTGCTGGGCGACGATGGTGTTCGTGGGTAAGGACCGGTACGTGCAGATGACCGACGAGATCATCTCCACCGCCAGACACGTCGAGGCTGAGTGAGTTCACTTCACTACATTTATAGATTCTTCGTTAGTTCTTGTCAGCGACCCAACGGGCCACACATTACGCGCCACCAAACGCCGCCACCAGCAATTTTTTTGGAGTTTTCATACATTTTATATGGACTCGTAGCCGCCACACGCTAGAATTTATAGGAATATAGCGACCTGTCCCGGCTTCGCACGGGTGCAATGGGATATTATTTATCATACATATCAACCTCCCTCTTCAATCTTCTTCTATCTATTAAAAAAAGGATCAAAATCCTTTTCGTAGTTTTTAAGATTTATGCATACATAGGGACAGAAAAAGCGACTTTGTTTTATTGAAGAGACGACAAGTGGCAGCGTTTTGTGGCCCGTGTGTGAGGATGTATAAACATAAGACCGATAGATAAAAACGAATTTAAAAACCGATTCGAACATAACTCGTTTCGTATCGATTTCTCTACTATAGAAGTTCGTTTGCAAAGATCGATGTATTGTGTTAGTTACAAATCGTTTCGTATCGATTTCTCCACTTAAGAAATCCGTTCACAAAATAATAACAACGTATTGTGTTTGTTACGTTCATATCTTCTAGAGGCGCTGTGGAAAGTCTTATGCAAACCATCTAAAAATACTTAGCATTGTGAACTTTAATTCTCAGACTTAATGTATATTTCTGACCAGACTGCGGAAGATAGAAGGCATCTTCGTGTTCGGCAAGCCGATGACGTCGGTGGTGGCCATCGGCTCCCACCAGTTCGACATCTTCAAGCTGGCCGAACTGCTGCACAAGAAGGGCTGGTCTCTCAACGCGCTACAATTCCCTTCTGGGTAAGATTAGATTAGATTCATTCGTTTCTAAACCGAGAAATACTTCATTGATGTCCTTTTCTAACTAATTAATATTGAGGTCGTCAAAATGATGACCAATTAAAATAAAAAAAATATGTCAAATAGAATTAAAAATGACTACAAAAATGATGCATACAGATATACAATGATAAAAAATTTAGAAGATTAAATTGATTTGTCAATTATTACAGTAAGGAGAAAGGATTTCCAACAATATTTTTTGGATTTAAAATTGCCAACAAGAATGGAGAAAAATATAATTTTTAATGTTTTAATAAGGGACACTCTTGGTGGAAAATAGTCTAACTCTCTAATTTGCACAATTAATTTCCCCAATTCTTAAAATGAAAACTATCAAATATCAACTTGCCATGAGGCAGAATATTGAACCTTCACAGCAGAACTTAAGGTGTATATTTGTCCGTAGCGTGCACATCTGCATCACACACGCACACACGCAAAACGGTGTGGCGGCGCGCTTCGTGGCTGACGTGGCGACCGCCGCCGCCGAACTAAGGGCTTCCGGCGCCGAGCCCGTGCAAGGAAAGGTATAAATCCATTATTATACCACACAGCGCCATCTAGCTTCAAGATGAGCTAATTAAAGCCAGTTTTATGGGATACTAAACAACGGACATACTTGAATATTTTTTTTTAAATACATACTTAATATACATTATATTATTTTTCTGGCCGGAACACACCTACTTTGTGTTCATTCTACAATTTGCGGTGATGGAAAACACCGTTAAGAAACCCAAGCAATCCGGATAACGGTGGTAGGATCGCCCCTTACCACGTTGGGCTCAAATTCCCTCGGCGAAATGTGGGCTTCTGAATGTTCCCTTCACCGTGACGGCAACAATCAGTGTGCCTCTGACTAACCCATTAGGGATATGGTCGTGGGATATATGGGACGTTAGGGATAACGAACCCGCGACCTTTGTTGTAGTAGCCGACTTCTCAACAATCACACCAAATTGGTCGTCTCATTCAATTTATTTTAATTCAAGTAGACCATTACACAGTATTTCGAATCGTCAACAAACCACACAATGAACATACACATAACAATTGGTTGTTGACAACCAACAAACAAACTTAAACTTAAGTAATTGTTAAACTAAATAAACATATTTTTTGTCAATTTATCTACTCTTCAATATTTGTTCTCCTATTCGAGGCGAATTCAAAAGCAACAAATCAAAAAAACAACTCCAGCAGTTCACCAGTTATAAGTTATTTTACAAAACCCGACTTTTTTTTAATACTCATATAAAATACAATATTTATTAATGCGTTGTTTTGCTCTTCCCAGATGGCGATCTACGGCGTCGCACAGGAGATTTCGGACCGAAGCCTGGTGTCCGACATAACCAAACATTTCATAGACTCCATGTATTACCTGCCGAAACCCGAAGACGAATAGTTCTAACTACTACAGCTATCACACATTCCATTTTACTTATTGAAAAATGAAAATGCTAATACAAGTAAGTGTATACCTTGATTATGATTTAAAGTATTTTTTGAGCTATTCATTTGTGTGTATAAAATAGAAAATATACAGGGTGGCCCAGCGACAGTGGTCCAAAAATTTTTTTTAGGTAGAGGGCATCATAACAAGTCATTTAAAAAAAACATTAGTTCCGCGAAAATCAATACTTTAGAAGTTATGATTTTTTCAAGTTTCTTTTGAAATTTCTCAACTCCAATCACTTAATTCACTCTTGTTTGGAAACTATCGCACTGAATCAGTTCAAATTTGGCATAGATGTACAATAGTAATGTAGAATCCATATCATGTGCGAGTTTTGAGTTTATTCTAAGACAATTTGTTTTTTTTTCAATTTTCGTCAATAATTTTTCGCCATTTCAAAAACTAACACAATTTAAAAAAAATCACCGCTGCAATGTTTGAGCTCTTTATGATTTGTTTATGATCTTGAAAACTGTCCATAAGTATGATAATAGTCTATGCAAAAACTTGAAATGATGCAACCAATGGAACACTTTCAAAATTATACATCATGTACGGTAAGTCGCTAAAACTCAGAATGGGTCATTTCTGCACTGACCCTAATTTTAAAAAAAAAGTATCCAAAATATTTTTTTTCATATAGAGGGCATCATAGCAACTCATTTAAAAAAAACATTAGATGTCGAAAACCAATAGTTTAGAAGTTATTATTTTTTAAATTTTGGGCTTAAGTGGTTGAACTTCAGAGACAGATCACTTTTGTTTGTAAACCATCCGACTAAGTAACTTCAAATATGGTATGACTAAATAATTAATCCCATACTTTAATTGGCTCCGCTTTATTTTATGTTGACTGGTAGATAATGCCTTAACAGCATTAAGTCCGCCTTTTTTATCACTCATTGTATTGTAATGAATAAATGAGATAAATCCTTTTTCACTTTCTTCTATTCTTACTCATTTTGAAGTTCGTCAGTCGGATAGTTTACAAACACAAGTGATTTATGACTCTGAAGTTCTACCACTTAGTCCCAAAATTTAAAAAATAATAACTTCTAAACTATTGGTTTTCGACATCTAATGTTTTTTTTAAATGAGTTGCTATGATGCCCTCTATCCGGAAAAAAATATTTTGGATACTTTTTTTTTTAAATTAGGGTCAGTGCAAAAATGACCCATTCTGAGTTTTAGCGACTTACCGTACATGATGTTAATTTTGAAAGTGTTCCATTGGTTGCATCACTTCAAGTTTTTGCATAGACTATTATCATACTTATGGACAGTTTTCAAGATCATAAACAAATCATAAAGAGCTCAAACATTGCAGCGGTGATTTTTTTTAAATTGTGTTAGTTTTTGAAATGGCGAAAAATTATTGACGAAAATTGAAAAAAAAACAAATTGTCTTAGAATAAACTCAAAACTCGCACATGATATGGATTCTACATTACTATTGTACATCTATGCCAAATTTGAACTGATTCAGTGCGATAGTTTCCAAACAAGAGTGAATTAAGTGATTGGAGTTGAGAAATTTCAAAAGAAACTTGAAAAAATCATAACTTCTAAAGTATTGATTTTCGCGGAACTAATGTTTTTTTTAAATGACTTGTTATGATGCCCTCTACCTAAAAAAAATTTTTGGACTACTGTCGCTGGGCCACCCTGTATAAGGTATTGAGTTTTTGTTACGAATGTACTAAACTTCAAAATAATGCTCTGTAAACAGTGCTAAAACAAAGTATAAACAAATTAGTATTGCATGCCAGTAGAAATAAAATATTGTTGTCTACATACAAATGAAACGATATGTGTATTGTATAACTACCCTCAAATTGATAGATAATAAGAAACGAAGACTTCACAATTAAAAATTAAGCTGTTTGTAATCCCTGTACCCTATGTACATTGTACATTGTTAAATACTTTAAACTGTTAATAATTGTATTATTTTTACAGACTATGGTTTGGGTATTTGTATTTAACATGTACATACATGCAATAAATAGCTTACTGTTAATAAATTATTTGTATTTCTGTATTTGTAAGTCATTTGTTAAAAACAATGTCTATTACAACTAGGGATTTTCCATATTTGTCACGTATTTTGTATTTTCTTAAAATAAAATATTCATTCAGAAGAGCATATATTTGCAACTGAAAGTGTAATAAAGCGTAAAGAATCGATGTTCTAACCCAGATTCAATTTCGCTAATTATACAATAAGCCCACATACAGTATCTAACCAACACGTCTAGTCTTAAGTGCCAGCCAAGTCATAATAGACTTAAAAAACTAGTGGCTAAAAACCACTTTAAATGTAAAACGCTAATTACTTAAACTTGTGAGAAAAATACAACCATTAAGCTTGGGTTTTGTAAATATGCTTCAACTTTGTATTTTTTCTAGTAATTACATTCAACTCTTTGTAGAAATGAATTATTAATAGCAAAATCCACAATGTATTAATACATTGTTAAGTTGTAATTATAGTGTGTAAAATGATTTATTTATTGACTGTTATTTATATTTTTTGAATAAAGAGTTATTGATATAATAGGTTTTTTTCTTATTACTATTTCGGTTGGTTGTGTCCGATGATGAGATGTGATGATTAGGTCATAAGAAAATGTACTCTTTATTTCCGTACATCGGTTGATTCTTTGTACAATAAGACAGTTCTAATAAAATATTGGAGACTGAAGCATTCTGATACAACATTCAATTAAATAAAGACTTCTAAATTCAAAAACGGATTCAAGCCCGTGATAGGTATTTTAAGTTAAAACTTACAAAAAGTAACAAGCTTGAATATTAATCCAGTTTGAAGTTCAAAAAGAAGGAGGACAAAAAGTTGTATTTTAAAAACTAGCAGAGTAAGAATTGGTTGACCACGGTTTTCAGTGGCTTCAGGCTCAATACAATACATTACATTAGCTGCAGACACCAAAACCTCATTCTACTGAGTACTGACTGACTATTGGCAAGACTTTTTCCATTACCATACAAAAACCTACCAAGGGTTGTCACCTTTTGTGTGTTTGTCCTTCGCCTTTAATAACTGTTTTATAGTGGTACTCGACTTTCCTCTCTCAGTCTATAAAGTGGATAAGTTCCATTTAGGTTCCCTTTCAACATCGACCACCAACCGATCCTTAGACAATATAGAAATGGACTCGTGATTGGGCCGCGCGTCAATGCAAAAGTCTCTAAGATCCGACCACCCAATTTCATCCTACTCAAAACCTTCATAGTTAAGGACAGAAGTAAAAAAGCTGATTTCCGCCACATGTCAAAACTTGTCAGTAGTCAAAATCCCAAACAGCAAGTAACCCCGAAAATGGTAGACAAAATTAAATGTTGATAAGATGCGATGCGCCCTCGCGTTGCTCATCGCGAAGGTCGTGTTGGTGGCGGCCACCCGCTCCGTCAACTACTGCGGCGCCAAGATGTGCGGACACACCAATGCTCATACCTTCTGCCAGTTCCCTGTAAGTACAGAACCTGTTTACTCATGATCCCTATATGCTATTAGTTTCCTGTAAATACCGAGCCACCTTTCCTTTTAAGACCCATGTCTCATGTCACCACCTCAAGTGTCGCCTTCATTCAAGAAGACTAAGTATAGGTAGTCCGTTCGCGTTTAGAATGCAGTGATTTCATACTTGCCCTTCGACCTAACACGCCCCCTTACCAATCAAATCGTTCCTAATGAGAAAGCCAAGTCCACAGTGACCAGCTGAACGCAAAGTTTCGAATGCAAAGGTTGTGGATCTGAGTTTTTGTGTGCGACAGAATTAAAATTAAAAATCACTGCATTTTTAACGCGAACGGACGATGGTGTCCTGTAAAAACCGAGCCACCTTTCCCTTTAAGACCCATGTCGACTTCCAGTGATGCATTCACTGAAGAAGACTAGAAGATAAAGATTAAAGAATCCTATGTAGATACAGTTTGTTACAAACACTTAGGCCGAAGTATTTTACATTCCTTTTTTCCTTTCACTCTAATATCCAAAAGTACCAAAAGCGGTCGTTATTGACGCGATTGGTTACTACATCGAATGCGAAACATTTTGAGTCCTGTTTCATCAACGGAAAAATACTTCACTATTTGTATTTTTTTATGAACAGCGCATAAGTACTATTCTTTAATGTTTATTTTCTATTCTATGATATGATTTTCATGCCCTCTCATTCAAACGCCTCACTGAGAGTGATACACAAGACCATGCAAACTGGAGTCAAAGTAAAAGACAGAACCCTGGAGGCCCCAACGTCAGCAACCGGTTAAATCGCTAGGATGATGACAAAAACGCCACTCGGCGGCTGATTAAGGAGTTCCTCTCATTTGCTCCTGCAGCCTGGTCCCAGTCCAAGATGCCGAGGGTACATGGACGCCCACCTCACCACCGAGGAGAAGGTGAGGATAGTAGCGCGGCTGAACCGGCGCCGCAGTGAGGCAGCCAGCGGGCGGCTGAAGCGGCTGCCCACCGCGGGGAATATGCTCAAGTTGGTACGATGAGATGTTTCATGGGGTAGATTAGATTAGATTCATTTATTTCTCAGTATTAAATACCATTTAACATTATACTTATGTCCTTTATAGTAATTTATATTTGAGATCGTCACAAATCTCAATCAAAAAAAAAGATTACAAAATAAATAGAAAACAAAAATTACACTCATAAACAATTTAACCAAAAATAATGTAGAGCTATATATAATAGTAAGACTCCAGATAATTTATACGATAGCGACTTTTTGCCGAATATCATAGTTGAACTACTTTCCCTTCATGATACCTAGATACACATTGAATGTTGTTATTCAGCAAATGGTTTAACAATAATTGCCTAAAGGCATTAAGTAAGTCCTCGAATTGAACTTTTCCTTATGCAATAAAGAATGAACGCTTACAGCGCTGGGTAGAAGAGCTAGCGCGGGAAGCCCAACGGTGGGCTGATCAGTGTCGGCCACCGAGCACGCCCGACGAACGGGACACATGCAGAGATCTATGTAATGATAATAAGTTTATTCATTCTTAGTTAGATACATACACCAAGAGTCCAGAGTTAGAGATATGAATTCTGTCATGTAGACTGAGTTTTATGGATTTCTATCCTTAATAGTCTAACCCCTGAATTCGCAAACGTCAATCAATGCTAGGCACACGCTCACGCTGTCCCGTAAAACACAAATAGAACTGAAAAGGACAGCTATACTTCTGAGGGATGCTTGATGCTTAACAAGGATTTTCGTTTGTGAATTCGGGGGTACGACATCATCTTATCAATTATATGCTATTGTCACTGATCATTACAGACTCTACATCAGTAGGCCAGTGCGTGGCGTCGGTGGTGGGAGAGGCCCCGGGTCTGCGAGTCGAGTCCATGGTAGACCTGTGGTACATGCAGAACATGTTGTACAAGGGAAACGTCTCTTACTACACTGTGTTAGTTGCTATTTTTAGTTCATCATCATCATCATTAGCAGCCGCAAGAAGTCTACTGCTGAACATAGGCCTCCCCCATTGATTCCCAGAGCGGCCGGTTATCAGGTCGTCCGTTCACATTGCAGGCGGGCGCCCCACTCTGCGTTTGACCTCGAATGGTCTACAGTCCAGAGCTTTTCGGCCCCAGCGGCCATTTTGCGGATATTTTTAGTTACATCTCCAAAAATGCATAACGCGTGCTTTGGTCATAAGATGTTCTCATCTTGTAACTTACTTATAAGGTTAAAATATACAATATACCAATATTTGTCCATAAATGGACTGTATAGGTTGCGCGGCATATCATAATGATCCAAAACACGTCATTTTGTTCTTCTTTTTACCTGAAATAATAGTACATTGTTATCCTAGGGGTGAAAGTAACTTATTTAGTCCCGAGACGGGGTTTGGCGCCCGGAACGAAGTGAGGGCGCCAATAGTTCGAGGGACTAAATAAGTCTTTAACCCGAGGTAAACACTGTGCTTTTCATTACAAATACGAGGAAAGTAAAAATAAAAACATGAATTAATTCATGAAGATCGAATTGCCGCTTTCCCGCCTATTTTGTTTGTTTTTTTTTCTGTGGCCGGCCCGCTATTCAGCCATTATTTTTTATTTTCATCATTGGAAAAATGGTAAATAATTTGCTCAAAGCTACGTTATTTTAAAGAAATTGTTGAAACTTAATTATAATAAAGTTATTTAAAAAATATATATTCTCTAATCAATACTTAACTTTAAGTTATTTCAATTTTACATATTGGCTGTATAGAAAGTTGGAACATGGTTCAATAGTTAAGTGAAAAAGAACTAGTTTTTTTTAAATAATATGACAGCTGTCAGTTGAAAGTGATTCTCCCTAGGGATGAAAAGTATTACTTTCAGCCCGCTTCTCAGGTCAGTAATGACCTACTTTCAGAGTATGAGTAATGAAAAATATCTTTTCTGACGTAGAAGCCAACTTCTTAACCACGTTAATTAATTAATGTTATTTTTTACCTACAGCCCCATGACGAACGTAAGTTACTACGGCGATTTCGCCCAAATGATTTGGGCTCGCAGTTACATGGTGGGATGCGGTAGGAGTAGATTCATGGTGAGTTATCAAAAGTGCGCCACACTTTTTGTTAAAGGATTTAGTGAGGCGACTCACACTACTGATTATAATCCACGAACATCTTGATTATCAAGTTAAGTAAATCATTCAGAAATCATGTCTTTAGGTATGCGTATAAACGTAAAGCCAGCAGTGCGTTCTCTGCCATAGGGCCATAAGAATTTAATTGTTGTCTGTAAGGGGTTTATTAGTTTCCCTCCCTTTTTTTTCATCGCGGAATTCATAGGGATCTACATGGTTACCTCGCTGCCCGGGACGAACAAGTTCCCATCGTACTTAAATAGACTCAGAAGGTACTCGACCGCACTTCCACTGCACAGCGCCACCAGTGCTTGCCCCTTACAAGGCCCCTGCTGTAGCTGCTTTATTCATCCTCCCTTGTCGTCTTGGTTCCCTGGTCATTATAGTGTTACAATTTAATTTAATTGCAGTCTGAGGTGAGTGGACGGTTACGCAGCGTGGAAAGGCTGGTGTGCAACATTGCACCTCGAGGTCCCGTGCCCTCTAGGGCTCTTTGGGCCCCAGCCGTCCCTACCAGCGTCTGCCCCCCTCGCTCCATTCCTGATCCAGACCTTACAGCTCTTTGCAACTATCGTTAGTACTTTATAAAATATTATTTTTTATCCACATGCGAAGTGTATGCTCCTGGCGATGTAGGGATATAAATTTGGCGATGAAAGATTAGGTATGACACAAACAAAATGGTAGTCATAACAGAAAAACGTTCAATATAATGAATAAATAACATAATATCTATATACAGTTAGGCATATTTTTCAAACATTAAAACTTCTCGAAACGGTTCGTCAGCTAAGAATACTTAGATGCCTTAATTAGCCTTCATGAGGTCCTGCTGAACTATTACTGTTATATTTATTTATTGTTCATGGCACTGGACTGGTTTCATGATCTTACAGAACACGATTTGGATGTTTCGAGCGATACAGATGGCGCCATGACTATAGAGGAACACGTTCTTTTAAGCATAGTTTTAGAAATAGAAAACAAAGAAGTATTAAACTATTTGGGAAGCCTTGACGAGTTGTATATGACGAAGCTGGCAGTAGTGACCATGGGCAGCAGTGTCTCCACCGTACCATACTCCAATCTTGTACAGAAAAGGGATATTTTAGAAACATTAGGATTAGATGAAAGTGTTGTACACATAGACAATGTCATTGTTGAGAATGATATAAATGACTTTGTAAATGCGACGAGAATTGTTGTAAGAATTCAACAAACTACGGATGATAATAGAAAAACTGTTACAAGGAGGACAAATCTTATTGGCAGACCGAAATCTTATAACATCGAAGACTTGAACGATGATGGCATACCGAATATACAAGAAGATAAGAGTAAGTTTACAGTTCAAAGAATCTGTAGATGTAATGAAGTTAAAGCTGTTTATATCACAAAAATTGATCCATCGTATGTTGCAGATGAACCTGAAGATATACCACTGAAAGACTTTTCAAAGATTGATCCGGATGTATATTTGGAATACGCAGTTTTAGACAACGAAGAAGAAAACACAACGGCGGAGTTCATAAGTTCTACAAGTGGTCTGTATTCATAAAATGACACTGTTGTGATACTATCAATGTTAAAAGTGAACGAAATAGTATATTAACTTGTCTTCCACAGCAATGGCTAGCGGAAATCAAATTATTGTTAATAAGTCTCAAGAAATCTCTTTATCGGTTGAAAACTTACCAAATATAACTGTAGGCGAAGAAAAACAGAGTGGATATGGAACAATAAGCCCAATAATGGTCATTCCTCATAATGATACCGCCTCACCACATGATAACTTTGCGAATTTAACCAATAGGATGAATACATCTACAGACGCGACTGATAAAGCTAATGATGATTACCTTACTGACAGTAAGTACTAACAAAAATGACTAGCAAAGAATATAGATACTCGGATGCCATCATAAGAAATAGAACTGAAGAGTAATCAACACATGTAATTGCTGACTAGGAGTACCCGAAACTTGATATTATTCTTTATTAAGAACTAGAAATGCATATTTAGCACAGGGCATTTACTAACTAGTCTGTGATAATGTGACCGATATTCTGGCAAAAGGAATATAATAGTGTTTTAATAAGCGAAAATGAGGCTGCAACTGTACTCAGTTGCAACTGAGCAGTGCAGTTAAAATAATTTTAAAATCTGTCATTAAAACATCAAAAAATAGTTCTTTGGTTGCATTCAATAAAAACGCAGCAGTAAGAGTAGCGAAGGAACCCAGGTTGAGGTGAAGTAATCGCCGCGACTTTTTTGGTAGTGGTTTTGTTAATTTTCTGGCCAGCGGTACTTAGTCAAATGTTACCAAGTAACATGATTTGATCCAATTTACATTTTTGTAATACCCATACGACTACAGGCCCGTTGACACAATGGCTAGAGGTCCTGTTCATATTACCGAAGGTCAAGGGTTCAATTCCCGCCAAAGACAGTCATTCATGTGATGAACGTTTGTGTTTATTCTCTGTCTGGGTGTTATCTTTAAATAAGATTTGTCTCTGACACCGTTAGTGCAAGTTTGGGGTGATAATATGATCCAGGTGTAAAGATGTTACAGATCCAATAATATCTAGTTAATATTATTATTTTTCTGCAGCTGAAACTGTAAGAGAATTACAAGAGGCTTTGGACCGAATGGAGCGCAGTATGGAAGAAATTCAGCCACCAGCCGGAAAAGTAAGTGGTAACATAAATTTTATTGATTACGTTCAACATATTACCAACTGCTTAGTGTTTTGGACTGTTAATAATGCCAAGCCGATTAAGGTCCACAATAGCTAGGTCACGTTATTAATTAAAAACAGATTATTCACTTCATTTCACGACCAAACTACTAATTTATATTGGGTACCATCTTTCCAATGTCCTGGTTTATTATTTTATAAATGCATACAATAAAGAAATAGATAATTTGGCTCATTGGTGGAGCTAAATGACATTTATTCGTTTTAGGTACGCCGAGAACTCAGAGGCAACAATCTTCAGGAATTCATACCAGATAAAGGCAACGAAGAACGGAGTGAACAAATTATGCAAACAGATGGCACTAGTCAGAAAGATCTTGAACTTGAGTCCCTATCTGATACGAATCTAGTTAGACAGGATAGGAGTCTAGATAGGAGTAACTTAACAGACAAGACTCCAATGTTGAGCATGGTGCTAAAATACTTGCCATACCTAAAGCCCTACCAGAAAGAAATACTGGGCTCTGCAACTTCGTCAGGATATAGATCCGTCGTATCGTACGTTTTATTTAGTTTTGATGTTGTGTTAATGTATTTTTAGATGTGATTAGTTTTTATTGTCCTTACATTTAGTTTTTTTGTAACGTATTTTGTTTTTAGCAACGTAAACCTTTTGGAAACGCATGGGTGTTTTTTTATTTTGACCTTCAAATGTGTTTTGGCTGCAGCATGCAGAGACGTTGATTTAAGATTCTGTAAAGTTCTTTGTTTTTGTAAACTCTTCTGGAAAATGCAATTTTGAGAGTAATATTATAAACGAAAAGTTACTTGATGTGTCTGAGCGCAGCCGTTTGTCTGCTTACGTATTTTGTAATCTGTTGAAATCTGGCAGATACACAAGAATCTAAGTTTTTTATTTGGCGCTCAAAAATGGGATAAAAAAGACTTACTTTTAAAAAAGTATAGTTTTGTATCTGACATTAATAGTAAATCATGTTCAGGAGTTGGAGGATTTGAAGTTAGAAACTCGTGTAAAATGCCTTACATTAACCCTGGGTGTGCTTAAGTCTAAAGGGTTTTTTGGGGCACATACTGAAAGGATAATGAGCGTCGACGCGCCGGTCATCGTCCGCGGCAGTCGCGCCGGACACTCGGGCCGGTCGGTCGCTCGCGCCGTAGCGCCGTAGCGTCGTAGTCCCGTCGCTGTCTACGAGACGCGTCTGTAGCTGTACTCGTAGGCTTGCTGGTTTGTACGTACACGATGCGTTGATTCACCGGTTTCTGTAATGTTGCGTCTTGCGTGTTGAATGTGTAAGAATGTGGTTTAATAATTGAACAAGTATAATGATTAATACACTATCACGAGGGATAATTAGGTGACTCAGTGGATTTTAATAACAATATTTAATCTAATGACAATATATTTAATTAACATATTTATGTGATGACATTCATAAATGTGAAGGTTTTTGGGATAGTGTTTCAATAAATAGATACTTTGATAATTTTGCCTTAATAGCCTAAATTGTGAGTTACCTCAGGTATTGCAGATCCATTATGCTTCTTTTTGTTGAAAAGCTGAGTCACGAAGTAACTTTTTTTATTATTACAGGTATAATTTTGTGACATTTTGATAGAATCAACCAAAGTTAATTTTTGTGTTTGGTAATAATGCAAAACATTTTCCTCACTTAGCTGCACGCTGCAGTGTCCTTGTGCTAATGATACATTGTATTTAATGTTTTGAATGACATTGGACATGCCTAGTAAGTAGGTAGCAGTCACCTTATAATATTTCTTAGGTATAACTTGAACATATTTATATTTTTTCTTGATGAATAAACTTCATGAAAAAATAAAATTTAATTTAAACAGTCCGATAACATTGTAGTATGCAGTTTTTAAATAAGGTACCTTCCTAAAACAGATGACGCACTTAATTTCATCATTGCAAAATTTCGTTAGACCGCACGGCGCTCCAAGTTTCTTTTGAAAGTCACAAAACTCATATAAACAAACAAGGACAGTTTAGTTCAAGTGAAAATATCAAAAACTTCGCAAACCACATTTGTCTAGGACACAGAGACAAAACTCCCTATTCTCTTTTAATGTGACGTGACACCAGAAGCGAAAATGACGAACGATTCAAAAACAAGTGATGGCGGTGCTGAAGTACGCGGGAACACGGCGAGGGGCTCGTGGCCAAGGAGAGCAGACGACAATGTCAAGATCGAGTTTGGGTTCGGGGTTCCTCTCGGCTCCATGGCCGCGCACCCTGCCTTCCATTCAGCTTGGGATTTAGGATGGTAAGGAACACATACCTTTTTTAAATTTCCCTTATTCAGCATCAGCCGGTTGGAACAACAATTTGGTCAACGTTATGAGATTTCAGATCATCCAATGATTTTTATCACAACCAAAAACGTCTATTGCCAAACATAGGTTAACTACATCATAGATTTCTAGAAATAGAAATCCTGGTACGTTTATTACGCACGTCGTCATTCCTTCTTTCGACTGGGTTTAGCACTGCGTCCGTCATTGAAAGGTCTCATTTGAGATTCGTTAACCCTCTCTGTAAATAGTCGGAACAAGCAAAACACAAATATAGGTACTGCTTAAAAAAAAACACCTTACTGGTGATTAGTTTCTATTCTGTTTGCCTAAAATGACGCTTTGTCATAAGTATTCAAAAATGTATTGTATGAGTCACTATATCTATCCACAGTTTACTTTTGAACCATTAATGGCTCTAGTTACACCAACACTTACTCAATACACATTGTAAATACTCGTATTTGTTGTAATTACTATTTTCGAGGTCAACAAAAGGGCTAACCGCCGCACTCAGAGACGTCACATAACTTTAATGGTTGATTAGCGTCAAAATTTAATTTTTGAAAAGAGACTTTATAACAAATTAAATAAAGAACTTTTCAGAATGTCAAATTTTGACGCTAATCAACCATTAAAGTTATGTGACGTCTCTGAGTGCGGCGGTAAGTAATTTTATTTTAGCAGCATTACTCACTATTTCATACTTCATCGAATGTAGGTCATAAACACACTGAAGGCGTTGACGTCTCACGCAAACTTCCTATGAAGTCACGATAAGGAATAATAAGATGTTATACCTAGTAGGTACTGGGCTTTTCTCATTTGTATTCTTCGTTGTCGATTCTGATACTGTGGATCAGAGGTTTTAGGTTAAGGTTTGATTCCGAACTCGGCAGCAAGAAGCAGTGCTGCCTAGCAGTGCTGCCTGCCACGCTGATTCTGACTATGGTGGCAGTGTCGCTCTGTTCCCGGTGATGCGTTGTTGTGATTGGTTAGTTTACTTTAAGTTAATAAAAATTTTCTTTCTTTCTTTGAGTTGGCAAGATGCGATTGATTTTACTGGTCTGTCGCGGCGGTAGGGTGACAATGATGGGCAGCACTGCTGCTGCATGGCTGCCGCGATATTGCTGCCTAGCTCGGAATGTAATCTCATATAAGCTGATGCAAATTGTATCGGGACTAGTAGTGTCGCGGCAGCACAGCTGCAGCAGCACTGTTGCGTGCAGCGTGATTCGGAATCATACCTTACCTCTTTTTTATCCTTGAATCTCAGTCCCTACCTGTTTTCGAATCATAAGTGAACTTCGTCTCTATCTTTTTTTTTTACTTGTTGTGCACAAAATATAAGCCATAGATTTCTTATTGACATACTTTTTCTTGAAAAAAAAATAAGTTTGACATACTACAGAGTTTATTTAGTATACTAAAATAGACAGATTCATATTTGTCTAATTTAGTAAACGTATAAATCGAGTATATAGCATAAATCGAATGAAAATGGAGATACCAAGTTGGAATGGAAATACTCTAGTTCCTCGTAGCTCTGGACAAGACTGAGTTGTATTTATTTCTACGAGGTTACTCGTCAATTAGGATGTAAATTAACTACTCTACGGATTCTATTCGTGGTCATATATTTTCTTCGCTTTTATATTTTTAATATGTAAATTAACATTGCCTCAGCACCGAAAAACTTTCAAGGTGAAAGTACCATTCTAGCACACATCGTAGATCATTCTGATATGATGTCGTACCAGGGCTTAATAGCCAAGTAGTCGTATTTTGGTCTAGACTTTTCGAATATTTACATTACTCACGTAACGACCTTAGCTTGTAGCATAATAGTAGGTTCTTGGTGTGACAGGACAGCTTTTATAACACACAAAAAGAACTCATTTACACCATTTTGTTGTTGCCCTAACTGATTACATGACAAGACCATTTTTTAAAAATTAATTACGAGTGAAGTTCAATAAAGTGCTATCATGATGCTTCGAATTGACGCGATTTTCTGTAAATCCTATGGCATCCTGGCAATCCTGGTGTTTTGAAGATAAAAAATACGAGAGCGGGAACTCAACACTTGTCTTGTTCCTCAGAATAAATCGACGTTCTTATAGGTGAACAGTCAATTCGATTCCTGAGTAAATTTTAAAAACTAACTTAGGAGTCGAATTGACTGTTTGTTGAACAAAAGAAAAGTCTCTAAAGGATTGAATCAGGTACACTATACACCTATGAAACGGTAGCTTGATTCTTGCTACACCTTAATTAATAGAACAATTAGTCTGAAAGGTTTACCTGGGAACAAAGACTAATAACTTGAATGGAACTCGTGCGACTCGCGCACCTGCAAGGCGCGACCATTTTATATGTTTTATGTGTCTGGGATAGCGACGAAAATTAAATGTGAGTTATATTGATTTAAACGTTTGAAAAAGGTACTCTCTATCACTACACTATCTATTTACAACAATTTTTCAAAATAAACTGACTGACTTGACTGACTCTTGAGGGCAATGTGTAGAGGTCCTGAAAAATAAATTCAAGCGATGAAGTGTTTGTTCTGATTATTGTACGTTAAGTTCTAAAAAAAAGGAATCCTTTTCTCTCTCTCCCCCAGCTAGTCTCAGAAAAAGGTAATAATTTGGTGGAAATAAATTTAAAGGCATAGTGACATCTTCATATTCTGTAAACTGTCCACACGTGTAAAGGTACGATGGTATTTGAGGAAGTCGAGTCACCTTTTGACATAGGTAAGCTTATGTATGCCCCTTTCATTCAAGAAGCCCCATGCGACTTCGTTTAAGGGTTTTAGAATGTATGTCTCCAGATCTAGGCCGCTACTGATAGACAGCCTGTGAGGCCTGTGCCCAGCAGTGGGACGTACCTATATGGTCAGTTTATGTAATTATTTGATATCACTGGCCATTATCAAGTTATTATGTAAATAAAACATTTTCTTTTTATTTTCCAATTTAAGAGTATATTAGTAAACAACATATTGATCAATATGTTGTTTCATACAACATCGTCATTATTGATTTTCGATAAATTCAACATTCGATGTAGTGAGTATTCGATAAAATAACAATTCGATATTTGGAACGTTCGATCATTTGTGCATTCGATATTATGAACGTTCGATGATTTAACTTTTCGATTTATAGTGGTCGATCATTTGACTATCGATCAATTGGCATTCGATATGGCGTAGTACACTCCTCAGGGCGCTCTCCCAGGCGGCCACGGTGACTTTTTGTTGCGATGCTGTCGCGCGTTAAGCTGCCTATTTGAAAAGAAAAAAAACTCGGGGATCTCAATACCAAGCCATGTAACCAAAAACTAAGATGAGGCTCAGCTATTGGTTATTTACTATGTGTGTGAGAGACTGATAAACATACCTACTTCTCAATACATAATTACTTATATACAAAATAACACTTAAACACATGGTGTTATTGAGCTGAGTGAGTATGGTACCCACAAGCTTCGGAGCATCACGCCACCGGCTACCTAGCTGTTTTCGACCTGATCACATCAAACTACTGATGTTGTTCTTCCTTCCCTGTCCCTTTGCTCGAAAGTTCAGACAGTACATTTATCATTAATGCCGTATCGTGGGTAGAGCAATAAAGCAAATTATTCTGGAGGCGTCCAACCTTCATCATTCGTCCCGTTGGCAAATTGCTCTTGACACGGTTACCGGTTGGGAGATGAAGCGAATTTCAAGCGCGTTATCCTGTTAAGCGTTTTGCACTGTAATTGTTATTGTCCAATTTAGCTTATTGCCTTAGGCTCTAAATATAAGTTCGTGTCAAGGAGAGGATGGAGCTCAATAAAATTAATTGATTTTACAACGTCTTCTGAGAAGTGAGACGTTTATTTTTGCTCTTTGTTGACGAGTTCTTTTGCTCCTTCAGTCAGTAAGTCTACACTCCTTGTGGCTTTTACGAAGTAACAAATTTACATACAGACAGTGTCTCTATTTTATTAATGTCTCACGGCAACTTCCATAGCTCGTCTGACCTCACGTTTCGAAGACATACTTAGTAACTATCCGTTTAAGAGACTTCATGCCCTCACAATTTGGAGTTAGTTAATTTTCTTCAAAATGTCTAGTTTTAAGAAAACGAACTTAATTCATCTAACTAATAAACGCTTTGAATTACCGGAAGTTATACAATTGGTATGTAATGTTAAGACCTAAATTCGTAACCAAGTATAACACGGTGATTACTACCAAACCAATTAGTTCACTAGGACAAAGCAAGTAATACGGAAATATCGAAGCCACTAAGAAATCTTACTTAAATTATTTCTCAATCGATTGCATATGGAATGAATGGAAACTAGGCGAGTGTCGATGACCTCGATGACTGTCTGGTGTCTAGTCAATAACCTTTGGCCCACATCGGACGTCAAGTTTACCCTCCTTCCGTCAACTGGTAAACAGAGAGTTTACTCACCCCGTGCAAGAATGTTCGAAGCTTGCACAGTGCAATGTAGGTGGACGTTGAGTGGTATGCTTAAGGGATAATGATGTGTTTAATAAACTTAATCGTGATATTATCATTTTAAGTCTGAATTACTTATAACTTATATTATTTTTGGCGCGCCGCCTACGTACTTTTCTGTTTAGTCTTTTGTGTTCCCTATGGCTGACTACTTGCCTCATTGGCATTAAGCCCACCGTTTGTACCATTCAATGTTGTGCAATAAAGTAAGTGATAAATAACGTCAATGAAATTCGAAAGACACGTTAAGTAGCTAACCCGTCTGCGTTAACTACTTTGAATGCCCGTAAAATCCTACTAATATTATAAATGCGAAACTTTGTATGTGTCGATGTGCCGTGTTGCTCTTTCACGTAAAAACTGGATTGATTTTAATAAAACTTTACAATTATATTGTTTGTACATGTGAATAGCACATAGGCTACAATTTATATAGATATTTCACATTTTTTTAACCAAAATTTCACGCAGACAAAGTCGCGGGCGGCCGCTAGTACATGATTATTTCTTAAATCAGGTAGGTCACACGTCTCGTTACCCTATGTTGTGTCTGTGACTTTACATCGGTGATCGTTACCGAAATACCGATCCGCTGTCACCACTGAGTCACCACGAAAAACATTAAACAACCAAATTAAATATCACGGCTTTATATCAGCTTTATACTTTCTGCTTTTCATATTCCAAAACATCTTTGCTTCTCACTTTCTAGTACTTTTATTACGCATTCACGATTGCATTCCAAATGGATTAAACACATGTGAGATATTATTGGGAACCTCAGAAGTCCACACATTTCCGCGTGTATTTGAACGTACGAGTACGTACCGTATTTTCCATCAAGCTGATCCGAATTTAATTAATTTCTCATGGCCTTATACGATCTCATAAATCCCCAAGTCACTAGGAAATTTTCCTGGTGGCAGATTTATTGCTAACTACATAGGTATTTTTTATATGATAAATAGTGTTAAATCAACTTTTTTGGTTTTCTGTGCCTCTGCAGCAACTTGTGTGTATTACCTACTTATTTATTTGTTGTTAGTAAAAACTGGAAGAAAAGGAGCTGCATTTTTAAATTTTTTAATCTTGAACATAAACTTACGTCGGTGAAGCACGTTTATTTTCCCTTTTGACATGCTAAGTTTGTTCACCCTAAGATACAAAATGCTTGGAACTCCCGAAATTGGGTTACTGGATGCTAAAAATGCCTAGTTATTGACCTTTGGTACACTTTCCGAACATCAACAATATGGTATCAAATCGACGGTGCTGAAGTTCAGTTCAACAGTGAATTTACTGAGTCATCATGACAAACCTAAATGCACTAAAATGAGGAAGTAACCCTTTTGTTTCGGTTAAGGATATTGCCAGTCTTTGTATTGAGATTGTACCAAATGCTGCCCAGAATAACCACATGGTGCATTTTGTTAAATGTTAATTTACATCCAACATAATATGATTAATCTGATCTATGGATTAATTATAATCCTCTTTGTTCCAACGATTAATGACATTGCCCAAAACCAGACCAGCCAAGGACCTTCCTTCAAAACAACGACACATTTCCTTTCAGAGAAGCTACAAGTCGATCTTATTACGTAAGCAGTAAGGTGCGAAGTTATTAGCTTACCAGTGATTTTTATAACTTTGTACAGCCAATCCCGCGGTCAGTGGTCGGTTTCCGCAAGCCGGTTGTCATAGCAACCGTACCATAACAGGCCTGTCAAATAGCACACGATATTTTCCAGCCCGGCTCAACAAAAGTAATGACACACTTATATAGCTAAGAAATTATGTTTCCGTGACCTACAGTGACCTCCATTTGAATGCTGCAAACAACTAACTACCTATGTTCTTAGCTAAAGTTGGAAGAGCGCTGAGATTGAGAATGGATTTTGGATTCGGCGACTCGTTGTGCCCCAACGTTCGGGGTTTGAATCAATTCTTCCAGCGTGATCCGTTTTTTCGGTATGTAGCATAAAAAATGTTGAACACTTCTAGATATTGGTAGATTCCATTCATAGTTCTTAGCTGGTGTGAGAACTATTTGACGTTAGGATTGTATTATCGTTTATGTTGTATCAGAGATTCAAATCGTTGCATGATTCACAACCTACACTAAATATCGGCCTTTAAGGGTCGCGGGTTCGATTCCCGCCCCAGCACAAATGTGCGTTGATGATGTATTTGCGCCGGGTATGATTGTTTGTTGTACCTTCCTGACCTGGCCTGCATAACGTACTATCGTAAATAATTGCCGATCCGTTGTCCACACTGAGCAACTATCACCTTCAATATCTCTATTTCTTCCAATTGTGGACTTTTGGTGGAGAGATCAACCTGCTCTTGTACTGGCCAGTCACAAAGTCAATCTTTATACAGGGGCAGGGTTGCATTGAATGCAGGCCGCCTACAACCGGCCGCTCTGGAAATCTATGTGTTAGGCCTAACTTCAGCAGTGAACGTCGTGTGGCTGTTGATGATGATGATGATGATGATAATACAGTGACGCAGGATTTCAACGAATGGAGGTCGGCTCTAACCGGGCGTTTTGCAAGTCGAGGGACAACGTTTGTTTCGCTGTGTACGTCATGGGGCAACCAATTATAACTAACCTCGCAGGCGAACCAATTGATTTATGTGTTTGTAACATAAAATGAGTAGGAGCCGTTTTCTCATCAACTTCTTTTTGGCCACTTGATATAAGAGACAATTTTTGTTTCTAGTATTTGTTTCATTGTATCATAAAACTTTTGAGCATGATATCAGAGTCAATTTTTATTTCTAGCATTTGTTTGATTTTATCAAAAAACATATTTTTTGTCCACAGTCCGTCATCTGGCTTCCATCAAATGGCCAGGATGATGGACCGCATGATGGTGGAGAGCTTACAACCCTTCGGCTTTGCGCGAATGACGACGAAGCGAGGGGGGGATGGACGCGAGAAGGACCCACCACCTCGGGATGGTCTGCGGACGGAGCGAAGTGAAGTGAGGAGGGAGCGGGCCAAGCACAACCAGCCTGACACTCACAATGCCAACGGTACGCGGCATCCACCCACACAAGGTATGCTTAAAGATCTGGTTTCTGAAAATTTGGATCGTAATGGAGCAATACAAGCTTCATTAGCAGATAAAGAGAAAAGGTAAGGAGGAAAATTTAGTCCCACTAATATTGACTTACATACAAGCAAAATCTCTTACTGTAACACCATTTTTGGAATTGTACTGTATCTGTGTTGTACCTTACAGGATTCCGATTTAAAACGAGTCAAATATTTCCTTCATAATTTTATTAAATTATGGCGACGCGTATTTTTTTTCGCAGTAGTAAAACCCACACAAGCGTACACATTTCAAGTGCAGCCAATGGACACGACCGCGGCCAAACAGCCGGACCCCACCACAGAGAAGTGGATGGGCACCCTCCGACGGCGCGACCCCAACATCCAGCCCACACTGCCGTCCATCGTCTCTCGGAAGACCTCCTCGACTTCTTCTTCAGTCGGCAGCGGCAGGAAGTGTCGGTCGGTGGAGAGAATGCCTCGGGGGAGGGCGAGACATCTCATACCCATCAAACCTACACTCAGAAAAGACATGTCGGCAGAAGGAGATGTTACGGTTTTAGAGAAAGATGAAAAGGTAATCATTATAATGGAAAGTTGCTGTCTACATTAGAATATTAGTTCTTTTCCTCATAATTTATATGGAATTGAAAGTTGGCCTCAAAATAAGAGTTTTCATTGTGTTGACAACAAAAATAATACAACTTAGGTAAATGCACCACAGACTTAGTGCTGATTTCACACTCAATTCTGTGACGCTTTATATTTCCATGTAGATACCATAGATCTGCACATTTCGTCTGTGCCTTGGAACTAGTTTTGGAAACGTTTGTAGTAGTTTAAGTAGTCATTATTTTTCTAAATTGAACGTTGATATCACAGGTGTTCGACGCGACGGGATATGAGTTACACTTAGTGGAAACTTTAGAGCGGGATATACTGCAGAGGAACCCTGATGTCCGCTGGAGGGACGTAATCGGGCTGGATGACGCAAAGTCGGTGTTGCAGGAAGCTATGGTTTTGCCCCTCGTAATGCCAGACTACTTCAAGGTACGGAATTGCCCGGCATCTCCACTTTGGAACTTTCGGCTTTATCGCTTCGTGTCTGAAATCTTATATTAACAAAAGCGGAACACAACGAAAAGTATTTTTTATTTTTTGAAGTTTGAAGACACTTGTGCGAAACGAAGCATTTCTCCCATATGATGGAGGATGGAGGAGGGGACGGGGAACTTTTATTTCAACAATTTTAAGTTTTCTCAATGTTTCAAGTATGTGTGTGGTGTTTTCGTATATTTTTATAATATAATCTCAATCCATGTGTGCCGCCGAAAAATAGTGTGGTTTGCAATGATCCCATAGCTATGAGTCATATCATGATGATCATTCCGTCTTTTCTCAATTGGAATTCAAGTATACTAATAACTAAACTATTAACAACCCCCACTTAACACTAATTTATGTGTCATACTTACCTACAAAAGATTTCCGGATTCTATATCTGATAGCTATATCGGCCTGTAGGCGGTGTTCTTTACCCTAAATCTAACGGAATAAGTGGCGTCCATTTTGTTATTTTAACAAAAGGGCAACGTAACGCAGAGTCCACAAGCCGTAAGCAAGGGGTGCGATTACTCCACCGAACTCGAACTAGCCTAGTTTAAATTGGTGATTCGCGTGTATGATGTTATCGCCGTTCTTGTAAGTATACTCTTGGTCCTTTCAACTTTTATTGCAAGTGTCGTGTGTGAGTGTCCTACATAGAAGTTTCAGGCATGTGATTTTATGGTAGACATGCTATTTTCAAGAAGTTCATCAAATTGTTTAATCCCTAGACGGAATTTCTAGGTGGGATAAAGTGTTTTGCGTATTTTACGAGACGTAACACATTTTGTCGATTGTCTATACTTATTTTGTTAATTCTAAATTTCAAAATTAGGCGTACTCAGCTGTTTTTAAATTTTTGGACTGGGCACCCTTGTACTTAATTTTTAATCATCTTTGTCGTGGTTCCTCAGTAATAAAGAAAACAACTTCAAATATTTAGTAGCCACTTATTTAGCTAAAATACAATGAGCAGGAATGCGCTTAATGTTTTACACTTTATACAGGGCATCCGAAGGCCATGGAAAGGCGTGCTGCTGACCGGCCCGCCCGGAACGGGGAAGACCCTACTCGCGCGAGCGGTGGCCACCGAGTGCAAGACCACCTTCTTCAACGTGTCCTCAGCCACACTTACGTCGAAATACCGCGGAGATTCAGAAAAACTTGTTCGGCTGCTTTTTGATATGGTAAGTTTTCCTGTAATCCTCGTTAGAGAGCGCCCATTAGTTACCCAATTTCAGAAACACCCAACGTTATATGGATGCCTCCTTAAATCCTTTCATTGATTTCTTGCCGACTGCATTACCATAATGTGACATTCAGAGCATTGGTTAGGTGCTTACTGATCGCCGTTCAAAACTAGGCTGTTACGCGGTAAGCTAACTTTCATCTCAATGCCTTTCCAGCTGACCCGCCTACCTCTAGTTCATTTCACATATACGCTACCTAACCACCACTTAGTACGTCTATGAATAGCTTAACCGTTTTCTTTGTTGCTTTGTTACGACTGGTTGTCCGTTTGTAGTTTACGAGTAGCAGAAATAATGAAGCCAAAGCTCGTAATGTAATACAATACGACTAATATGTCTCACAGAGTCGCATGGTCAAATTGAGATCATAAGCACGATAAATATCTTCCATTAATATTTTTTTTGTGGTGTTTAGGGGATACCGTACAATTTTTGTGATTACGTTTCGTCATTGTTCCAGGCCGCGTTTTACGCTCCAAGTACGATATTTCTGGATGAGGTGGACTCCCTCTGCGCAGTGCGAGGCGCAGACTCGGAGCACGAAGCGTCCAGAAGATTCAAGGCTGAACTCCTCATACAGATGGATGGACTCGCTGCTGCGTTGTAAGGCCATTCCATTTCCTTGCTTATGCAGTCGTTTTGGTAATGAAATGACGCTGCAAAACAATTCTCTGCTTTGGATTCAACATGAGCTATTTTTTAAATTTCATTGATGCAGAGTCATCGAAGACTGAACCTCGGCCACCCATGTATTCCCAAAATGGCCACTCCTATAGCTGTACAACCGACCTTTTACTGCTGAAATGTATCAGGTTAGGAGCTGTTACAGTATTTTTGCCATGGTGGCTATCAGTGCACACCATGAGCCCTGCTGTCTCTTTCCCTTGCTCATCCGCTACATGAAGCGGATTTTTAAATAATACCAATGAAATGCTCTTAATAAAATTTTGGATTTGAACTTCCAGTAATCGAGACAAGATTATAATGGTGTTAGCGGCAACAAATCATCCTTGGGACATCGATGAGGCTTTTCGCAGACGGTTCGAAAAAAGGATATACATCGGACTTCCTGACGGTACATATTAATTCTACTTTTGTCTTAACAGAGTAAATAGTTGTTGATTATGGCAAGCCTCGAAATAAAATGAATAGATTCATCTCCTAAAACATCACAAGTTAAAATTTAACGAGCAACAATGTGTCATATTCCCTGGTTGAGCAAAAAACTACAAAAAAATCTGGTAGCCATTAGCGTGCTGTATCTCTGTACTTCTGATTGCCATTATTGTTTGCCATGCTCTATTTAATTAGTTCAGTTGGTAAATAATTGTTTAATTTTTAATTGAATATGTATTGGGAAATTGAAAAATATATTGTTTATTTGCAGAAGCCACTCGTGTAAAGCTGCTGAACTTGTGTCTGCGGGAGGTGGCGCTGTCTACGGACGTGGACCTGGGAGACCTGTCCACCAAGCTCGACGGGTACAGCGGCTCCGACATCTGCAACCTGTGCAGGTTAGCACGACCACATACTACCTATATTGTCTTTCAGAGTGCCAAGTACGGCAGGCACAAACAGTTTCGAGTTACTTCACCGTCAAGTTTACCGAGCATTCACTAAACTTTGTTTTTCTTAAGTTGGCATAAGTGCAGTCAGCCGACCAAATAAAGAAGGTCATTATTTACTGGTTGATTACTCGTTGTAGATGACTTTCAAATTCGTCAGGGTCTTGGTTTGACGCTTCGCAAACGTCATCTAGATGGCGGTGCTTCAATGCCATACAAATTCGCGTTTACCGACTCGGGACAGTTTAGTGAGCAAAAGCGGTGTGGTAAAATGCCGGTGGCAAGGCTTTTTTAAACTTTTCGATAAAGATAAACAAATATGAGAATACCATGCCTACCAGTTTTAACAGACCATAAGTTTACCAGTTCTGCAAACTCCCCTCGATCCTGAACTCTGATTCCCTGCGAGAGAATTTACACGAGTCTCTTTTTTATATCTGAAGAGTGAATAATTAAATATCGGAGAACGGAATGCACAGATTTATTCATAAGTTGAGTGAGAATATAACATCGCTGGTATGGAAATAACGAAAGTAGGAAGTTCCCTTACAAGTAAAACTCGACTTCAAGGTCGGAAGGTGTTTACAGAAATGGCATACAGTTACTTCTTTTCTATTTATGCTGTGTTATATTTAAATGGCAAATAATTTAGAGGATTTTAATTATTATTATTTATTACTACTACTTACTATCAATTGCAGAGATGCAGCAATGATGATGATGAGGCAAAAGATTGCCGGCAAGAGTCCCGAGCAGATCCGCAAACTGAAACGGTCCGAACTAGAGGCCCCCGTCTCCATGAACGACCTCGCAGCCGCCATGGAGAAGACCAGACGAACTGTAACACAGGTAAACTGGCCAAAATCGGCCAAATGTTTGAATTGGTTGGGGCTGTCACCCATCTCACTACCCAACCGTGCATACCTTGCCAAAATTGGTGATCTTTGCCGAACTGCTCTCCACTGTTCTGCGCACGTGTGGCATGGTAGGAGACGAATGACGGACTACCAGGCACCGGACGGTGACAACGTGGTGTCTTACTTGCCCCAGGATGGGGAGAAATGTTAAGGGACAATGGACCTAGGGAGGATTTGTAGGGGATTCAACCATTACGCGCGGCTGAGTGCAGACGCAGTTTCCGCGCGTATATACCGTATAACCGCGAAGTTGGTAGGGCCATGGCAGGTTGTGGGTTTGCTCCCTCCACTTACCACTGAACATCGAGTATCTTAGGTGCGGTACGATTGGAGCTTATCAGCTAAGCGGAACCAAAGAACGAATCTTTCTAGAGCAATTCCTCTCCGTTTTTTACGCTACCACCGTAATAGTTTTCTTTTGACAAAATGGTAAAGGTGCTTGTTAATATTTTCCTCAGGCCGACGTCGCCCGCTACACCTCGTGGATGCAGAAGCACGGCTGCTCCTAGCGGCGAGCTAAAGCGCTGCGAGCGCTGCTTCGCAAGCTACGCAACGCTTGAGCAACATCTGCGCTGGTGCGAGAACAGGAAGGTGGCGCTGCCTGACTGTAGTTCCTGAGCAGTGGCTGTGGCGCCATCTATCGGCAGCTATAGGCGTGAGGTCTGTTACGATCGATTTGGATAGTCCAAAGCAGAACGGTACAAATTGGTTCCAAATTGAATTGATAGTATAAATTTGCACCCTGATAAAGGAAAGCAGATGATACTATCCTTTATTTGTCAGCTCTTAGGACCTCATGCCTAAGGTGCCTTCTAGCTCGCGTTTTAGGAACCCTCCATGGAGTGCGGCGTGTGTAAATCGCCTTATGCTGTGACTTTGACTCAGTGAAGTGATGTGCATTAGATTAGGTGATTCAATTTACCAGTGACACTTGACGGCAAATAAGAACACGTTTCGAAAGACGCACAGTGGTTCGTTTTCCCGATCATGGTGGACAAAAAGGGTTATCGAGTTTCTTCCGTTGCACTAGCTATAACGATAGCTAACATCCTAGCTAACATGGATTAAATAAAAGTTTTGTTCAAATACCCTCAAGTTTTAAAATATAAATATTTAAGTGTCCGAAGTTGGGTAAATAATTACAAAATTAGTTGATTTCTGGTCGTCACTCTGTCAACATCTTAACGTCAGATTGAAAGCGAAAGTTAAATTATTAGTTATGAGTCGTAAAGTAGTAGGTATGTGGTATTTTTACTATAAAACACCAAAGCAAATACGTGTTTAGTTATTGAGATATGTACAGTCGAACTCCACAGATACTGGGTTTTTCCTACATTTTTAATGTTTGTTAGACTAGTACTTACATGTACCCTCTTGTACCCAGGCTGCATTTTTTAAACACGGTAGCTACATTAGCGTACTTTATAAAATTAATGATTACAAGCAGCGGACTCAAGCGGAAGATGTTCATAATATTTTTTTTCTACATAACATAATATTTTCCTTCATAAAAAAGTTGTTTTTGAAGAACGGATAAAACGTTCTAAATTGGATAAAAATGAACGTTTTTTACTATTTTTACTTTCAAAATTTGATTTGAATGATGCCACTGAAGAGTTCATCAGATATTTGAAGATGGTGATATCTTAGAATTCCAGCAAATTAAATGAAAAAGTTGCTTTACGTGTCCCCGTGTACTAATTGTTGTGTTTTTGATTGAGGTGCCCTAAGGTGAAAATAATACTTTGAAAATGTCTAATAAAGATCGGTGTCCTTCCCCAAGTAGTTTAAGTCGAGGCTTGCTTAGGAAAAGAAAGTTATCTTCGTCGTCAATTCCCGAGAAAAAACCCACACTAGAGTCACTGTCGTTGGACAAGGAAACCCAGGTTTTGGAGCAAGACATTGTGGATTCTCTGATTTATGCAAGAAATCGGTAGGACCTCATTGATGTACGTGCGAGTACCAATACATTGAACAATGTTGAATTCGGTGGCGTAGCTCCCAGGGACCCAAGAAATCAGGAGTTTGCGAAACTGGTCGCATTCGAATTGGATAGCCCGAAGAAAAGCGTACTATGACGTCCTTCAAATTATTGGATTTTATAAGGAAAGTACGAGGTGAAGAACCCTTAGCATATGTCAGCAGTGTACTTACCTTGTTACTTGGTTGGTTATATAAATTACATTATATTTTGTTAAATGTTTCTTATTATTTCATGAACTCGTCATAGTTTAGCAGCAGTTACACGCTTAGCTATTGAAAACTGAAGAAAAATAGCTAGAAATCAGTGATTTATGGTTAAGAATCAACAAATAATGGTTATTGAAAACCCACTATAAGCTGGCCTCAGTTGACATAGTACAAGTAGGTAAGAAGAGTTCAAGTTATGTTGGTTTCTGTTTATGAAGTAGTTATTACATAATATGGTTATTTTTCTTATTTATACCAATAATCCACATAAAGACGCAACGTATAAACTTAATTTTGAGGTCTAAATAATTTTGTCCACCATGCTTGTATGGGACGAATCACTGTGAGACGGGGTGAATTAGAATATAATGGTTATTATAAATCTTTATAGCATGTTTAAAGGAAAGCATCATGCATGTACTAATATTGAAGTGTTATTGTTATGGTGATTTTTTAATGGATTTTATATAATAACTCATAGCGCTGTTCATTATTGATGTTGAAGATGTTATGCCATTTTGTAATTTTTTTAATAACGTTCACTGTAAAATAGCGCACTCTCATTCATGCCATGACATATTCAAGCTATTTATGTAAATATTAAAATCATAATTTTATACCTTGTATGCCATTTCTAAAAGTCAGCCATTTTTTTGAAACTAGCTTTCAGTCTTTTATTTTTAATTTAATATCATCAGTAAGTGGGATATCAATAACGGGCAGTGTCAATCTAAAGATAGAATAAGGTCTAAGGTGAGCCGGTTGCTACGCAAGTATTGTTATGTAATTGACAAAAATAATATGTTTGCAGCCTGTTTCCTCTCGGACCTAAATCTATATTTTGATTTTAAAATCGAGACTAGGCGGAGGCATAGGAGCTAGTTTAGGAGCAAATTTCTGCTTATTTTGAGTTAAAATTAGGTTACGAATTTTTTATTGACGATTTAAGAGGCAAATTATTGCTTGTAGTAACTTTACTCTCATGATAATTTTTTTATTACCTTATGTAATTTATATTTTGAGTTATTGGTAGGAGCTAATAAATAATACTCAAGACATGGGTAAAACTCGTTTATTGAGGAATGGTGTAAATTGTTAGTGTTTGTGATGTTTCGTCTGTTTCGCGTTAATATTCCAGTGTTACGTTAATGTAATGTAATGTGCTGTCGGTACTGTGTAGAGATGAAGTCAATAAAGTTCATAAGGTTGTACGGCTGTTTTTTTCTTAACTATGATATGTGGCTAAATTCTTAGTCGAAAGGCACAAATTGATCTATTATTTTATGATACAAATTATGGTCGATAACAGGACAAGGGTTTGTAAACGTGTTATAAATTACTAACAGCAAGTACCTATTTAGATGAAAAAAAGATGGTATTTCAGTATTTACATACGGGAGGTAGATTAATATATTCTAATACCTTGCACCCTGTTGAGTACTTTCACCAAATCTAAGTCTTCAGTGTAGGGCCCTACTTGTAGCTAAACCGTCTGTAGTAAAACCTGCCCGATTATAGTTTTTAAAAAGCGCGGCTTTTTCATTTTCAAAAAGCCGCTACGATGAGCTCGTTTCATCTGAATCACCAGTCTTTGGGATAAGGCAAATGGTTTGCTTAGTATAACCTTTTATTAATCTATTTAATTAAATATACAAGTATGCATACATTTTGATAAAGCTTAGGTACTTACGCGAAGTCGCGAGTCCAGTCGAGTATCAAACGAGTCCCTCAGTCCATTAGGATCCACTATCCACCAGTAGATTATTCATTTAGGTATTGTAAGAATGAGTCTTTTCCAAAATGAGGTATTATGCAAAAAGGTCCATTCAATAATGATAGGTCGTTACGAAAACAGGTCGTTTTTTATTGCAAGATCCAAAATCTACTGAACGAAATTAATGTTTGATCCACTGGTGGATGTCTCAGGATCCACCGAGACATTTGGTGGATCATAGTGAACTTCAGCGTGCTTTTCAATCCACTCGTGGAATGGAAATAGAGGATCATAATGGACTGAGGGTAGCTTGAGGACGAGAGGGCATTGGGAGTTTCTCTACACATAAAGCTAAAACCCATGTTCTGTCACCGAAAAAGTCCATCAGATTTATTAATTTCTATTGAACATTCCTAATCAAAACAGCTGTTATAGTAATATAAGCAATCTTTGGTCATTGTTTTTATACTGAAATGCGCTAAGAATAGGTCTTCACTTAAATGAATAAACGATTGGAACAATCAATGTTCTAAAGATATTAGAAAAATGAAAAGGTTGCAGCTGATTTTAATTGGTTGCAAATGCTATACAACCTGCCATTCACACGCCTATATTTTCTCATACATAAAAACATGAAGGCACCAAAACTTTTATTTACATTGAAAAGATCAACAAAGTAGCTGTAAAACAACTCTACAATAAAAGATAACAAAAATGTCTTAACTAAAATTATAATTTTATTCTTAAAGATTACACTATTTTTGTTAAACAATTGCTATGCTACAAGTATAAAATAAATATACGGTGACCTCACTTGGTTTTTCCAGCAAAAGTAGTATGCTAAAAAACTGCTCTATTTGCATAAAATATGGCTGTCAATGCTTAACATTTTTACTGACTTCCTTTTATCGTACATTCACTCAAAGTTTCACAAAGCTGGCGTAAGTTGAGGTCTCTTTGTCATATTACGAGTATATTCATCGCCATCAGGTATATTGAAGCAGACAAGGTGCCCAAAATAATTCTGATCGGTAGGTATCACAGTCAATAAGTCCCTCAGTCCCATAGGATCCACTATTTCGATCCACCAGTGGATCGAATAGCACGCCGGAGTTCACTGTGATCCACCAATTGTCTCGGTGGATCCTATGATACTTTCATCGTCCAATATGCTCCACCAGTGGATCGAATATAGTTCTGGGAATTTGTAAGAATCCACCACTGATGTCTGGGGAATAATTTATATAGGTACATAGGGTCCACTGGAATCTAGGTTAGACTAACGTAATGGTACTAACGCATGAAGATAAAATATTGGAGCTAATAAAGGAAATTACTCTGTTTATTCACACTTGACTTGTGATATCAGGTAAGAATTTTTATTCGTAGTAGTTCCAATATAGCATGAAGCCCTAGTACCTGGTACCTGGTGGATCGATATAGTGGATCCTATGGGACTGAGGGCAATAAGTTTATTGCACTTTCTGAACAGTCATTACTTCATTACTATCTGAACAGATCCTAACACACGTGACATAAAATATGTCACGTGAACCCACGTGTAGGTTCAGACAATATTGAAGTAATGAATGTTCAGATATTAAAGGTTACTTGGGTGGATTGCACTTATTGCCTATGAAACTGATCAACCATTCGTTCACTTTGTCTGCCTCAATGTATGTGATGTATGTGATGGCAACTGTACCAAAGTGAACAATACAAATCGTGACTTTGCGCTGTAGTTGCTGTACAGAGGCGCTCATATCAGCCTTTACATAGGGGCACCTTATGTCGCTGACATTAAGACCCACTTTGCAACGGTGCCTCTGTACATTGTCAAAAACTCATCAGTGCATCATTCAGAAGCAACTGCGAGGGAACTTCCTATCGGATCTCGGGCAAAGTGAAATTAGTAAGTATCCACCAACATAATAAGAACTTTAATGCGTTGTTAAGTGGCGAAAATCAAGGAAATACCGAAGCGTTGTTTCAAAATTGTTGGCTGGGCTTCATAGCATGTATGATCCATAGGTACTCATTGAACGCAAGGAGCCAACTCGATACTAAAATGACCTGACCATCCTCTAACAACGCCATAAGTATCTTACGTGTTTTAAGGAATTAAAGCAAACCCGATCGATTCGGCCAAACTTCGTTTTTCAAGTCACCAAAGTCAAAATGAGAAAGTCTCTCATAATAACATAATTACTATGTGTATAAAACAATTTCATAGATTCTTCTGTTGGTTCTCGACTCTATATACATTTATATGCAGTTGGTTGATGGCCAGTGTGAACGAAAGTGCAAAAAATTTATCAGAAGTATGTACGGCTAAAACTAAGGTCGTCTCTTTGGATCAACTAGCTAAGGCACTTTCAATTATATTTTCAAACCTCTTCTCAAAAGATTGCTATACAAGGCACAATGTTAAAGGGTACTTTGGACGAAATGCTTATTTCTATGACTAATGCTATTAGTCTTTTAAAGTTGATATGAGTATTACAACGTTTTGCAAAGTCGAAATTCAGGAAATCGATTCGTAAATATGCGCATAAAAATTTGCAGTTTTAGCTTTTGAATCATAAAATCCATCTATGGCATAGGTTTTTGGCGAAACCATTAAAATCTGTCATGGTCACTACAGGTCACGCTCGTTCGACCTTTCCGCGCAGTATAAACATTATCTTCGTTGATCAGATTTCCTTTTTTCTGACTTTCTGATCTCGTTTTTTGAGAATAAGCAATTTATCAGTGTCATGGCAATAACAAACACTTTTTTTTAGCTACTGAATCTTCCACCACTGTCTGTTAATTTAAATGGTTCTTATAGCGACATTTTAAAATTAAGAATTTTATTATCTAATTTGGAAAAGTCGATGATACTGTTGCATTATTGCTGGATTTAGTGGCTGGTATGACGTCACTCGTGATGTCCACCGTTGGTCTCCGGTGGCTCTTGATCTTCATCGTGTTCCAAGATGGCCGAGAAAGAGAACGGCATGAAGGCATAGCCGTGACCTTCGTAGAATTTACTCATGAATTCCACCCTGAAGAAAAAAAAATGACACTCAATCAGTTGTAATCGTGACTCAGTAGAAAACTTGGCCTAATCAAATACAAGACTGAATTCACATAGAAACTTAACCTATAGTTGGTAGTTGTAAGTAATCAATGGCAATCAAAAACGATTCTTCCAAACTAATAAGCATACCCTGTAACTTAGCACTAACTTATGCAATGCCATGCAACTGGGTACCAACTTAGTTTGATGCCCACCGGTACTCACCAATGCAATCTCAACGTATGCAAGAACGCTGATAAGCCTTCCATCAGCACCAGGATAGCTAACGTGAAGAAAGCCCAGACACCAAATATGACGAACATCTTGAACCCTCGCAGAATCATCAGCCACACTGGGGCCGCTTCTGGACTCGCCATGCCCATGATGAGAACGCGTTGCCACAAAACAGCTGATAGCTCTGAAATACAAGAGTTAGTGTTGTGTGAAGATTAGTCGCTGTCTGACTGATGACAACCAGTCATTTTTACTAAAGATCTGAAAACCAGAAAAAGACATTTGGTCATGTTGGCATCAGGCAGGACTCGAACCCGCACCTTTCGCAAGCCGGGCGACTGCACTTCCAATTATGCTACCGAGACCATTAACAGACCGGCCGAATCTTTCTGGTATATTTTACCCTATGAGCCAGGGTGATTTCATCAATGTTATAGGCATCCACCTCTAACAACATCATGACCAAATGTCTTTTTCTGGTTTTCAGATCTTTAGTAAAAATACTGCATGGAAAATGCTAAAACAATAATAAAAATAACCAGTCATGTTTAATGATTCAATTAATTAATTTAGAAGTTTCTTACGAGCATGAGCCAGCGACAACGCCCACAGCCGAAGATACGAGGCAGTGTGTGACACCGTGCCCAGCACGTACTCTATCGTGTGGATGGCTTGAGTGATCATCATCTCACCCATCGCTTCTTGTGGTTCCTCTTCTGGGGTCACATCTCCACTTTCGACACCTTGTCGATATTCCTGTAACGATTTTCATTAACACGATATAAAGGGGATATACGTAGTAAGGTGCAAAATGAGACATTATAAGGTACAACGCAAAGCATTGCTCCCTGGAGAACATCTAACTACTATTAGAATAAGCTACTCAGTAATATTCGATGTTTTGTTTGAGTGATGAATAAAAAAGAAAGCTCAAATTCTTCACTGCTGATTCGTGATGCCTTTCGGTTGCCGAGGTCGACACTAAGATTTCAATCTACTAGATACCTATTCGAAGTTCAGCACATTGAAGCCATCTTTCTCTACCTGTCTAATGAATAAGTACTTATACCACATGTTTTCAAATCAAAGATATTTAGATTCTTACCTTTTGCTTCTTAGCAGCAAACTTCAGATACAGTGGTTTCCCCAGCAGCATGACTGGCACGCAGAGGTATGCAAATACTAGGAAACTTTTCTGCAGGCCGTCCTGCCCATCATACATGAACGCGCGGCATGGCGACTTCGCCTCTGAACTCTTGAGCAGCATCATGTTGATGAAGATGATCAGCACCGATGGAGCGCACGACGTGCCATAGGCTGGATCTACAAAGATAAAGCCATTTAATTAATAGTGTCAAAAGTATTTACTGTGATGTGGTAATTTATCAATAATTAAACCTCTTTTGTGGTGTGTTGTGCGCTGTCGTTAAATGGATGTAAAAGGAGTTAAATAATTCTTCAATGAATGTTATTAAAAAAAAGCAATCAAATAGGCCGGAAAATACGGATGAAAAAACAATGTCAAAAATAGAACAATTGGCCGTTTTGTTCGTCATTGAAACTTACAAAGGCCTCCAGAGAATCTAATCCGCAGTAAGCAAACGCGATCGCAATGCGAATGCAAACATTCATATTATTGTCCATACCAAGGCCGGTGGGAGTTACTGAGTTACTGCAAAGAATGCTAATTGCAGTTTTATTTTTGTGTTCCACGTGTTTGTAGTAAGGGGATAGGTGGTTATTTGCGAGTAATTAAGTAAAGTGTTACTAAGGAAACTGAGTTTGGATCTCCATTATCACACGCAAAACCCCGGAATTGTATTTACTTTCCAAGAAATCAAGATTTTTATTTTTGTGTGTTTTTTCTGACTATCGTTAATTAGCAAATGTTAGTTTCAATCATCAACTCCAAAATAAATACCTTCTGATATAGCTGAATACATTGTCCACTTCATAAACATCAGAATGCACAAGTACCAAAAGAGGAGCAACAAGAACAATATCTGTGGGACGTACTGCAGCAATATCATCTCCGTTTTCTTGAAGAAACTGCAAAAAAACTCTATTAGTCCAATGGATCAACTATTATAACTTTAACATTGATGATTTAGGGTAATATTCTATGAATACGCTTAATTACTTGAAGTTTACCACACTCATTGTCACACCGAACGCCATGTGTATTACTCCAAATATGATGGACAGTTTCATCTTGTATGAGTTTAGGAATATAATGTTGTTCCCTGCAAACTGTAAAGAAAAAAATATTTAGATTTACGAACTAATTTACAGACATATTACGTTAAAGGATTAATGCAAAATTTGATTCAAGGAAATGAAAAAATATTCACCTGCCATGCAGGATCCAACCCAAATGGATAAGGATTTTGAGTATACGCATCAACAGGGTCCAAATCGAAACTTTTTCTTCCTCTTAACGTATGATTGTCATACACATTTCTCCAACTGCTTCCAAATAAGTTAAGTGATTTGGAAAACATATCGTTGTAAATGAGACCAGTGTATATGGAGAATACTCCCATTAGCAATATTATGTACCGGCCTCCGAAAAATATGTTCCAAATTTCGTTATCTGTCTTGTGTTTGGCGAATTTGTTTTCGAACTTGACGAGAATGGCGGCGAATATTGTCATTATCAGCCCGTGGCCGACGTCTCCAAACATGACGGCGAAAAGAAAAGGGAATGTTATGATCGTATACAAAGCTGAAAAAGAAGAGTAACATTAATTAGATAAATATCTTGTATGCCATCATCATGTCAATGGAATTAGCGGGCAATTTGTTACTCACCTGGATTAACTTCTCTGTAGCTGGCGATTCCATAGGAATCAATAAGGTTTTGGAAGCCCCTTGTAAATTTATTAGTTCTGTTGAATGTTGGTGGTATCTCCCTCGTCGGAACGTAGTGAAGAAATGATGGGATTGGACTACCACTTGCTTTCTGAAAGTAGAAAAAGTAGCAGTTTAATAATATTTTGTTTGTACATTCATGCAACGTACTGATTCGAGAAATTTAAGCAATTATAAAAATATAAAAAAAGATAGGGTTCAATTATTGATAAACAGAGGCACTCAGCAAGAGTGTTTTGTTATACTTTGGTTGCTTGTAGTATCCATAATGTTTGGAAAAACCTAACATGGGAACTAGAGCGATGTATGTGATGCTGTCCCATATTCATTAATTTGTGTAAAAAAATAAGCTGATGATCGAAAACTTACAGTTGATAGGATATTGTTTGGTACTTAAGATAGCAAAAATACGGTTTTCTCTTGACAGGTACTGGATTGATCGCAAATAAGTTTCGAGTTTTTTATTTATCTACTTACTACACCATCATCTAAGGCCTTTTGCAGCAACGGCAGATCCCTCTTTGGAACCCAGCATTCAGCGATGAGGCACTTCTTCACGATGTCCATACTGAACATGTTCATGGTGTGGTATATCGCCTTCTCCTTTCGCACGACCATCATCCAGGTGCTGATGTCTCGTGCTATGTTGGCGAGGACCAGTCGTCGGTGCTGTTCTGTCTGCTCTAACACCTGGAATAGAGAAGAGAACATAGTAGAATATATTTACTCCAAAATTGCCCTACACAAAATTGAGAAAAATTGGCGATTTCCTATAAAAGTTGCACGTGTGTTTAACCCATTTTTAGTTGAATTGTTTGTTGGAATCATACGCTGCTGCCATATTAATGGTTGCTTAGGTAAGATTAAGATTAATGAATAATAATAGGCTAGCCATTAAGAAGTACTTGGTAAGGGTTATTGTGATGGGCAACTACGGAATTTTACGCGTGGCCTAACACGCAATTGTCCGGCTTTTACTATATTTCCGAGGAAAAAATAGATCCTGTCGTACCATTTTCAAGTCTTTAATCCTCGTGTCCACTCCAGCCAGCATTTCTTGCTGCTCCTTGAAGGTGGCGGGGCAAGGGTACAAGGTCGCCTGGAAGCCGTGGCAGACCTTCTTCACGCGAAGCTTGATCTGCTCGCCGTGGAAGAATACCACGAACACCGTCTTCTGGAGCTCGTGACCCTGAAATTTAGGAGTCGTTTGGTATTTTAATCGCTTTGTTTATTTACACTAGCCCCCTTTCACCCCCTCAGTGGCCGAGTTTCGTAAAATATTTTTTATTGCTCATTTAAGTATATCATGCAAGAAGCCTCTGTAACAAAGTTCAAGTTTCTAGGTACTAAACAATAAATCATAAAACATTTTTCATTCTCAGGCAAATTAACGTTCATTATATTACTAATAACTTTGTTTAGCGTTCATTAAACATTGATTAGTACCTATACTTTTTTAGTTTTATGTTAGTTGCTTCTATATAATAATTGTAAAATATTCGATATTAGATAACGTTTTAAAGTAAATAGGAACCAAAACCTTTTTAGTTAAAATATAATTATAAAAAGGCAATACTAAAGCGCTTTCAACACCAAAAGTGGCCTTGCTTCAATAGTAGAAGGCCACACTTTAGCACATGCCAATCGGAGTACACCGTCTACAAATCTAACAATACCTATTTACCTAAAGTCAAAGCACCGAAGTTAACGAATAGAAAAATCAATAATAAACGAGGGTTAATGACCGGTGAGCACATGTCCTTTCCCTGGCTGCCGCGTAATGCCAGGTTTCGTGGTGGAGACCTTGTCGCCTGCCACTGATTATGTTTTAATGATGGTGATCACCTCATTGATACCCATCTGTTTTCTAATGCATATTTAACAAGGAATTGTAAATTCAAGGGGTTGTAATGGGATTGTAGGAAGTACATACCTAAATCTCTTCGTCAATTAAAGACATGCCGTCACTTTCAGTTCTTTAAATACTTTACGGGATGGCATGCTAAGTTTTACGGCGTGACACGTCCTCAACTCTGATTGGCATTTGTGAACTCGAGAATTGAGAATATAACTGTCAGTTTTAGTTTAGAAGACGCTATAAGGGACGACATGAGCGGGAAGGTGTGCTTTTCTTTGATTGACGTTCGTGAATAGGTTTTTGAGTGGTCTGCTGGTGCACTGAGCTACGATACTAGAGTAGATACTATGAATTTGTTAACAAATGCAGTAGATCAAGAAGTAAACTAACATTCGAGTTTTGTCATTCCATATACAAATTTTCTGGCTACTTGCTGTATATTATATAGAATTTATAGAAATTGTAGAAAATGTCGGAGAAGGCAGTAATATTTAATAAGCATCTATAAGGTAAAATATCGCGTCTGCAGTCGAACCATAATAACCGCATAATGCTGTAACACAATGATAACCTGGCCTAATTTCTTAAGTAAGAAATGAGACATTCAGAACAAAACTCTTGAAAATACTTGAGTTACTTATAATCGAAATTGAATATCATGTTTACTATTTGCGATAGCTGAAGTTGTGGGGGCACGAAGAATGTGTATGCATGGGGTGCCTACCCCTAAACCATGAATCACTTAAGAGGCATACACCTCATACATGGGGGAAGTACTACAATCAACCCTACATCAGGCTACCCATTTCCGTTTTTATCTTGCTCTTATTATATTTCTTTATGACTTTTCTTTCTATAGAGCAAAGAAGACTGACTGGAAATGGGTGGCCTCTCATGACATTGACGTGTGTACCATACCTACGTACTGATCCGCCCAGCGGTACTAAATAGACCTAAAATATGAAATTGCAACCGAAATTTCACCAGAGGAGACTAAGTTGTAAGACAGTTAAAATACTGTTAGTAAACAGTTGAAGAAACACCCTCAAAAATAACCAACCCGTTTTGAAATAAAAACTACGTTGTTGTGTTTTGAAGTAGCGGTTGGAAACAACACACAGGGGATATGCCGTGACAACCACTTTGTGGGGTTTTATTCTATTTTCGTTTCAATGACATTTACTTCATGTTTGGACAATGACCTCTGGAATTGAGTTCGTCAGCACACGAAAGGCTAACGTAATGACTGGGCTTGTTAAAGATAATTATGAAATGAAATGGTTGTTTCATAATTAAAAAGCTTTGGTTTATCCTGAAAGCTTTTATCGTGTTGTTTTGCCAATGTTTGTAATCTAGAACGTTTTTTGTCCAAATTTGTGAATATCGAAGACCACCAAGTTTGGTGTAATGCTAATTTTCTACTAATGAGGGAGGATCGAATCCGCGACTTCGAGTACAGAAGTCGCGATTTGAAATTGAAATTTAGACAAAAAACGTTCTAGCGTTCTAACGTCGATTTTAAGTTGTCTAGTATCCTAGGATACTAGCATACTTAGTAAAGATACTGCATGGAAAATGCTAAAAACAATAATAACCATAAACCTACATGTTTATGCACACGAATGAGTGGGAGCGAACCCGCGACTTTTGGTGTAATAGCCAATTTCTTATTAATCACACCAAACAATAGTCCAAGCTTTGCTCAGTTTAGTGCTATGGTTTGGGGCATGCCCAATGAAAATTATTTTCATTTTTCTTCAAAAACAAATATTAAAGAAGCAAATTTTATTATTAACTTACCGTAACAGGGTCTTTCAATGGCTGATCAATTTGTGCTTGCTTAAAGAATATATTCCCATGTGATATTCTCCACAGCATCCTCTCAAACGACGGCACCCTTGGCGTAGCCACTACTCCGGCTATGAACCCCAGATGGCCCAGGACCCCCTCGTTATTGTATATCTGTACAGAAGTTGAAATCTTCTTCTGCGCCGAGTGGTCTTGGAAAAACGTCTGTGTCTTCTCTATGAGTATTTTCAGTTCAATCAGTGCTAAATAGTCTGTTTTCAGGTTTTGCGCGTTTCGTGTTATCTCCTGAATTTCTGATTCGATGTAGTCTATTCTTTCCTGAAAATTTAAACATTTATTTATTTATTTATTTATTTATTTATTTATTTGTAAAAAGCTTAAACTACCATTACAGGTGTCTTAACCTAATGCGATAGCCTAGCCATCCTTATAATTAAAAGAAAATTATTATTAACATAACAACACAACCTAGCTTTGCTTAAAATCTAACTATAATGATGATGATTGATGATTATGCACCACACCCAGCCAGGACAAGCCTGATCCGGTCAAACCGGCAAACCAGGGGACGCGTATTTTTGGGGAGTGACACGCTCTGGGATGGGAGAGGAAGGCCGACTAGCCGCAACCGGTCGACCACAACCAGCCGGATAATTCATCCTTAGAACCAGTATAGGAGAGTTGGACTGGGTAGGTTTATTGTTTTAGGAGAGCGTTGATGAGGTGGTGGGCAGTCTAGCCTTAGATGTTGTTAGGTTTCTTCCATGCTTTGTTGAGCTTCTGTATGTATTGTTAGTCCAGTCTCTTCATGTTCGCTGCCGTTGGCTTCGCTATCTGATTCGCTGATTTTGTTTATTTTCTTGGGTTTTTTTTTCAGTTTACTGCTATCCTGCGCTATGACCAGCCATTTTTTACGGGTTTGTTGTTGTTTTCGTCCTTGCTTGTATCTAGGTAGTCCTAACCATATTTTTCTGTTGTGCATGGTTGTGAAGTAGATACTGAGTTAGCGAGTTTCTTGAGATATTTTTAGGTCGGTTGCCGCCGTGCTTAAATGCTGAATCTGAATGTTGAAGGGGTCCGAAATGACTATTTTGTTATTGTTCCATTATTTCTTGAGATGTTTTCAGGTTGGTTCCTGCTGTGCTTATTAAATGCTGAATCTGAGTGTTGAATGGCTTCCAAATTACTATTTTTGTTTTTGTTCCATTAGTTCTTGAGATGTCTTCAGGTTGGTTCTCGCTGTGCTTATTAAATGCTGAATCTGAGTGTTGAAGGGCTCCCAAATAACTATTTTTGTTTTTGTTCCATTTTTTCTTGAGATGTTTTCAGGTTGTTTCCTGCTGTGCTTATTAAATGCTGAATCTGAGTGTTGAAGGGCTCACAAATGACTATTTTTGATTTGTTCCATTATTTCTTGAGATGTTTTCAGGTTGGTTCTGAGTGCTGAGTATGGGTCCCGAATGACCATTTTTGTTTTTGTTTCATTTAATATGTAGAATTTAGGCCTACTATTTTCAAAATATCCTTTTTTCCGGCCAATGTTTGTGTCAGTTGTTAAGAGTACGTCTGCAAATCTTCTTCATTAAACTTCAATTCTTTGTTTTTTTTTTCCCGCTTCACGATGAATTTAAATTGCTGACCGTACCGGCTTCATTTCATTGATGCAGGCTTCAATTATTCTTAATTTAAGTTTAGTGCTTGTTGTGAGGATGTCTTTAAGGACGTTCAGATCTAGGTGACAATTTTTCTATGTCTATGGCTACCACGTATGTTTTGGTTTCTTCTCTAAATATGATCTTCTGTTGACCGGTTTCTCAGGAAGACCACTTGGGTTTTTGGGTTCCTAGGGTTTAAATGGTTAGATCCAGTCGTGATATGAGGAAGCGTCTCTGCTCCTTTCATCACACTCAGTAAAGTCTGAACAATTTCTTATTGATGAGATTTTTCCAATTAGCTTCCTTGTAAGATTCTATTATGGTAAGTGGTCTTTGATTTTTTTTAAAACAGTTTCTGTCATATGATATGTCGTTATGTGGGACACCTATAGTGTCGTTTCATGAAGCTTCCATCGATTTTTGAATATTATCTTTTAATTTTGTCTGCCAATAAATCTCCATCGAAGTAAAGTTTTTGTGAGAGTATATATCAGTTAGTATCTGGTGTGAATGTTTTAGAACTACTATGTCGAACTATTCTGAAAGAGCGCTCTTATAAGATATACTTAGTTGTAGGTTGTTGGCAAAAAATATTCGGTCGATAGCTGTTCTTTTCTTGGGGTTCGCTGTGCTCCTAACTTCATTCCATGTATGATACGGTTGAGTGGTTTATTGTTGTATGGTAGAATTTTGTTCTTTAAAGTAGTTTCTTCCTTAAATTGGTCCGCTATGAAGTATAGTAAGTTGAATTACGAGCCTGGCATCAGTGAAATTACTTGCTATGGCGTTCCTCGTAATTGTCCTCCTCCTGATGTCATTCACGTATTTGACTAGATCTTGCTTGATAACATGATGGTCGAGTGTTAGGTAGAACACGTCATTAACTCATTGTTTGCAATGGCTCTAAAAGGCAATTACTTTTCTCCAGGTAAATTGAAAATTTCATTAATCTTGATTCTGTAAGGAAGGACTTAAAACTAGTTAGTTATCGTGGTTGTGAGTGTTTTGTAAGTGTTATGGGATTTGGTGGAGAGATAGCGTGTGTGAGATATAGACTACTTAACTCTGAAACCCTCGAGTGTTCTTTGAATTTCGACTGTGTATGTTTGCCAGATGTTGAGGTAGGACATCTTTATTGGTCAGAATAAGAATTTCGGTGTTTCGGGTCGCGTTTTTGTAGACCCCATTGTGTAGACGACTAATGGTTACAGCAGTAAAGTAATAAATTGCGTATTTTACGATGTGTTTTTTCCCTTTGTGCGTACTTATTTACCAGATGTTGGTATCTTACCCAGAAATTTTGTCGTATAAATTACTAAATGAAATTTGGAAATTGCATGCAAATGCTAAAGGAGTATTGTTTCAAAGTTTTATTTTACACTGGATCTTAGCGACGTTTTTTTGTTGAGGGTTTCGGTTTTTTTTTGATTGGTAGTTTCTCTTTTGATGCTTTGTTGCCAGATGTTAGCACTTTGTAGCACTAGGTATTCTCAGATGTTTTGACCGAGTTTTTGTTGTTGCCCGTTGTATGTCTCCGATGGCCCTATATTAAGTGGTATATGTGCTGATTATACGAGAATGAGGTGTGTCTCTAGGTGCGAGTGTGGGTGTACGTAGCGCTATGTACTTAGTGACGAAATGAGTAAGTATATTTATTGCAATATAAGACGGAGAAATATTGGATTGTAGGAAGAGTCTGATCTGAGAGCGTAAGTTTTAGAGTATTTCAAGATTTATATCTATGAAAGAGAAAGCAGCATATTTGAATATACAGATGCCTTATGACCTCATTCGAGTTTTACCAGACATCCAAGGTCGTCTACAATGGTCTTAAGTAGTAGGTACCTGATCTAATTTTTAACCATCACTTCGTTGTATTATTAGTAATCACAATATAGTGATATCATAGCAATAATGGGTTCCGGAATAGATGTGTCTGATCGTTTCCACACGGTAATCAGGTGTGTGTTGGCAAAAAAAAAACTTTGGTTAGTTTTTGAGCTCTGATCACAAGTAGACAGGACTGGCATAAATAGGTGTTCAATGACATACCCTCAGATCTCGATTAGGTGAGGTGTAGTAAACAAGTTGTATGAAATTAAATGGCAATATACTCTCATCCTCTGGGGCGGCAGTTGCAAAGATGTCTACAGATTGGTCGGTCTTCCTTGTTGGTGATGCACTCGTAATTCCTAGATATTGCAAATCAGAACGGGCTCACCGGGTTTCAGCTCAGCTCACGCCAGTCGGTCGGGTGGGGTATGATATTCTCATGACAGAATGGTGTAGAGGAGTATGAACGCTCGGCGAACGTTGCTGACAGCCTCACTCGAAGTCCACCACCCAAACCTAGCTATTCTTGATATCGTATACCACTTTTTCCGGGCAATGCAAGTGTTGATTTAATAGAGTAAAAAAATAAGTAAGTGTTGTTTTCCAGAGATATAACTTTTGTTTTTAAATTTATAACTATCATTTTGAATTAAATTACACATAATTAAGCAGCACTATTTCAACGGATTGATAACTTATTAAGATATTTTGGTATCCGATTAAGGGAATTTATTTGGTTTTATGTATTCAGATTTTGGTTAGAACAACACTGCACTAGGTAATTTATAGATTATCATTATTGCATTTGACAGACACTTTTGAATATTTTGAGATTATTGCACGCGGCGGTAACATTGATTATTTAGTTGAGTTTAGACAAAATTCACACTACATTTTCCGCTTTCGAGCCAAAAGGCCGGCCTTAGCTCAAATTTCGAAACAAAAACTATCAACAAAAAAAGGCCAAGCTCGGGTCGATGGGCGCACGTGTGCAACGTCTGCACTCGACCAAGGTCCACACTGAACTCCTGCTTAAAATCTAACTATAATTAGTAAATAATAATGTTATAAATATATCTATATAAAACCTGTAAAACTTAACCTAACTTAATTGGTAACAAATTATATTAAGAGCAATCTTGGCAAATTCACTGAAAGCACATGAGAAAATGTCCAACGCGTCATGAATTGCGTTGATGGTATGCAACGCGCGAATGAGTGGCGTTTTTGCCAGTAGGTTGGTTCTGGCTACAGGCACGGCCAGCAGTCGCGGGCGCCGCCGCCTGAACACGTACTGGTCCGGCACGCTCAGTTGCAGGTAGCACAGCAGCTCCGGGTGGTACACTATCCCCCTTAGCACCTTAACCACATACACGGTGAGTGCGAAGTCTCTTCGGACCCTGAGCTGGTTATACCCTACCATACCCAATACGAACAGCGTAGGGTACATGAGCGGGTAAAATGGGTATACCCCATAAAGTTTGAAGTACAAGTATCTTGTGAACTTGTTCTGAATCCGTTCCAACATTACACTGTACTTCGCTTCATGGGGGGCCCAGATTACTGCACTGTGCTCCAAATGGCTTCGAACCAACGCATCATACAGTACTCGGAGCGTTGCGATGTTCGTAAACCCTTTCGATTGCCTGAGTACAAAGCCCAGGTTTCTGAACGCTCTCTTGCATATCTTTACGATGTGGTCACGAAAATTTAGGTCTGGTGTAACGTTCACTCCTAAATCTCTGACCTGAGATACCTGTTGCATCGGAGTCGTATCTACTTTGTACTCGTAGCACACAGGGCTCCGCATCCGGGTAATCGTCATCACCGAGCATTTGGAGACATTGAAGTGGAGTTTATTATCGTGGCTCCACTTCACCACTCGGTTTATATCCTCCTGAAGGCGCTCACAATCCGACTGATTTTTGACCTCCAGTAGCAACTTGAGATCATCTGCAAACAATAAACATAACCCATTTCTAACGACCTCAGGCAAATCGTTTATCATTATGATGAATTCGAGAGGTCCCAAGTTACTACCTTGGCTCACGCCAGACCTGACGAAATACGGCTCGGATTCAAAACCTGCGTATGCGACGTACTGCTGTCGATCTTCCATATAATTAGCGAAGAACTGCAAAAGATGTGGAGTGCAGCCAACTTCAGCTAGTTTCTTCAGCAGGATGTCATTGTCGACAGTGTCGAACGCCTTCCTAAAATCAAAATAGGCCACGTCTACCTGGCCTCCAGCATCTACCGCCGGCACCACCCTCGCCATGAAGCTTAGCAGGTTAGTGGCGGTGCTGCGCCCCAGGCAAAACCCATGCTGCGCGTCTGTTAGTCGCGCCGCCACCTGTCCCTGCAAACTGCTCTGGACCGCGGACTCCAGCACCTTGGCCGGCGTTGACAGTACCGCCACCGGCCTGTACCCACTCACGTCCGAACCAGATTTACCCTTGGGAACAGGAACCACACGCGTTATCTTCCATCGTGGCGGGAACGTCGCCTGCTTTAAACTGGTGTTAAAAATGTGAAAGAGCGGCTCTGCAAGTATACAGCCACAATCTTTGAAGAGAAAAGCAGGTAAGCCATCAGGGCCAGACGAACTTTTTGGTTTCAGCTTGAAGAGCGCATTCTCTACCTCCTTGAGACTTAGGGAGTCTAAGTGCACGCGCGCGCTGCCCGCCCCGGCCGCCGCCGCCGCCGCGCGCGCGTCCAGGCGCGGGGGCTCCGGGTTGTACACCGACTCAAAGTATTCCGCGAACTCCCGGACACACTCCTCACCATTCAAATGTTGGCCGTCTTTTACAACAATCTGTCTATGGATTCTACTTTTCTTAGAACTAATATATTGCCAGAAAGATTTTGGGTCTTTCGCAAATCGGTATTGAATTTTATTGGTATGCTCCCTGTGTGCTATTTGTATGTTCTTTTTAATACTCGCTCTACACTTTGCGAACTCCCTATAATCAGCATCTAGCTTAGTCCTTTTATACCGCGCATGTAGGCGAGCTTTATTCTTAATACTTTCAATAATGTCCTTTGTATACCATTCGGGATATATGTACCTAGAGCTATCGCCATTAAGCTTTTTTCTGGGTACACACTCATCTAAAACACAGTAAAGACGATCATAGAAGAAGTCCAACATGTCTTCCAACTCACTCATCTCATACATCGCACTCCAATCTATAGAACTCAAACTAGAATACAGCAAGGGATAGTCGGCCTTGTAAAAGTTCCACTGCGGTCTACTAGAGGGCGCCGTCGGCGGCGCGAGTGGTGCGGGGTGCGCGGGACGGGAGCCGGCGAGCCGAACGCTAAGCGCCAGCGGCGGATGATGCGCGTCCACGGGCACCAGCTCCTCGTCTGCCGCCACCACGACCACGTCCACGCCTGCACTCAGAACCAAATCCAATTGACGGCCTAAATGGTTGGGTATATTGTTACTTTGAGTGAATTCGCAGTATGACATGAAACATTCGTAATAATTGCTAATATTTACAGGACAAGAATATAAGTTAAAATCTCCGACTACTACCACTTCCTTATATCTATCACACAATTTTTCAATTATTCTAAACAAAAGCATGTAATCGTTCTCCGCACTTCCCGGAGGTATATAAACGACACAACATAAAAACAAAAATCGATTTAACAAATGTACAGTTGCGCACAATAGTTCAAACACGCATTCATCCAGCGAAACGTCTGACACGCGCACTTGTCGCAGCTCGAACCGGTGTGTGGCCACGAGAAGCGCGCCTCCCTGCTTCCGGCCGTCCGCTCGATCACATCGTAGTATTTTATATCCTTGTGGGACGATTTCCGCATCTTGAATGGATTCGTTGCAACCCGATTCTGTGATTGCGTATAAGTCTGCATTACATGATGGTATATTGTTTCTAAAATTGTCCAATTTTGTTCGAAGACCTCTGACATTTTGGTAAAATATATCTATAAGTGTTTTATTGCTATTTTTTACTAGACTGGTTTTTCGTGGGTCTCCGAAACCAAATCCACTCATTAAACTCTGCGTTCATTGGCCAGTTGTCTGCGTTGCTCAATTTCTCATACATTCTTTCCGGGACTCCTATTCTAATGATCGGTCAAGGCTTCTAACGTAGTGTCCTGATGTAAACGCCATACATGCAAATACTTCATTCTTTCTGTGGCTACTATCATTAACTCTGTATTTTTTCCAACACTAACATTCTTAGAAAGCCGGTTACTCTTCTTTTTTGTGACTGTGGTCCATTCCGATTTGTCAACGTCATGGTCTAAGTGGTTGTTTGTTTGGTTTGCGGGAGAGCTAACGTCTGCCTGGAGCACTGCCGACTTCGTGGCCACACCTTTGTTTACCTTTTGACTTTTGCTTATTTTCTGTCTATTCGCATTCGTTTTGAGACCCTTATTTATATCGGCATTTCGGTTGATAACAACTTCAGATGTTTCCGGAGGGGCCGTTACTACGTTAGTTACTAATCCTTGCGGCTGATTACTTAGCGCATTTTGAGTTGTCATTTTTTTCAATGACCGTCATTATTTTTAATAAACTACTGAGTTCACTTTTGCTTTCTGAGAACTCATTCTGTAATAAACTTATTGCCTTCGCTTGGTTATCTAGCCGGGCAACAATATCAGAATAGATGTTTCTAAGTTCTGAAAGCAAGTCAGAATCCGCCTCTCCTTCCAACATGGTTGGAGAAAATCTAGCCTGGCCTCCGCGCTGAGTGTTAACGTTGCTAACGGGCGTATTAGAAGCGGAGCCGGATGGCCCTACGGCAGCTCTAATCGGTGCTTCCATATTCCCGCTTTTCCAGTTCAAGCAAAGACACTCTGGGCAAACCCATTTCTTCTTATAAGCACTCGTAAATGCTTTAAAGTTGTCAGGCGCAATCTTTAGACATTTCAAGTCATACCTCTTCCTACATTTTTCATTCGAACATTCCATAAAGGCATTACCCGATATGCTTGAACAACAAGCGCTGCAATTATTATTCACCATCGTAGGTATTTGAATAATATCCAAAACACAGACCAAAAAGAGTGACCACCCGAAGATTGCCGATCGTTCGTCTCGCGGTCGGCCCTGCTTCGCTATAGTGCGACAAGGACGAAATTATATCTCGCGCTGAGCCCGTCTCTGTCCCCCGAGGTGAGGAAGAGCCTACCTCAGGTCACCCAGCACACGCGATAATACACTCGCGAATTAATATTCACAAAAAGTTCGCTCCACTTTTAGTTCTTAATGCACTTATTGTTCGCACACATTTTTGACAAAATTGCGTAAATTAAATTTCCATGATTTGGGTAAAATAACGAAATACGCGTCCGCATCCCAGCGGGCTCCGAGCCGATCATTGAGCATTTTAAAGTATATTTTTGCTTTTTACTTGCGAAGAGACAATTTCATACATGCAAAGGGGCTAGACCCTGACCCGGCTATCTGTTTTGTTTTAATAGTTGTTTAGTAGGTATGTGTTTTATGAATATAGTGCTAACTGATATTAAGTTTGTCATCCCAACATTCAGTAATCAAGATGAAAATGTAGCAGTAGCTATCTGAATATTGCATTTCTGATACTCTGACCACAGTTGATATTTCTGATTTCTACTAAGTATAATAACATATTTAGTAGCTACTTCAGATTAAATAATGTCCAAGGTTTGTATTGGATAGGTCGATTACAAAAGTGGACATTTAAAACGTAACACACTTTTTCTTTTTCTTCTTATAAAACTTACCTCAAGTATATTAATTTCTCTAGGGCTCAGAGTGCGAGGGCCAGGTTTCGGCGGTGGCGGTGGTTCAGGTAGCTCCCCCATCACCCACCGCAGTTTCCTCTCCATCTCGCTGCATCTTCTCACTTCACTCACGTATCGTCTTTGGAAGTCGTTCACGTGGGGGTTTAGCTGCGGACAAATGGAAACATTAAATTGGTTACTGCACAATGATATTACAAAAAAAAGACGTAGATGGGTTATGTCAGTTCTGACGTGAAGCCAAAAATTGACCCCTGGCGTACGTACCTATAATTTGACCGTGTACAAGATAGCATGATTATTTACTAGAGCGTAAACGAGACGAGAGAACGATGTTGCGTAGTGTTGTCTCAAACTGTCAAGTGTTGTCTCAAGAAAGTCCTGGGGGTCTAAAACGGCAACATTTTAGGTGTTTCATATATGAATCATCTAAGTGACGTTTCATCTGGTGAATTGCTAAAAACGGTAAAACGGCGACATGAAAAGTGAAACCCCTACTTGACGGGTGCGTTCCGAATTGAGTCGAAATCGATTACAGCGCGCTCACAGAGCGTCCCGAATTGAAATATCGCGCTGACATTCATCTAACGTCAGACAGCTTGACGTCATGGGTGACGTCACTAACGGCGCCATATTGCGCTCACAACGATAATGCTCCAGAGCGATATCACCGTGGGCCTTATGTCAGATTCATAGATGAAACGTCAAACAGACATTTTAGCGTAAAAATATTTTTGTCAATATTTCTCAGAATAAATCTTTGCTGGGACAAATCTTTTTCTGTGATAACGTAACAGAAAGTTTTACTACAAGAACCGCTAGTTTAACCTGGGAATGATAGAAATTAAAAGTTAAAAATTGTTAGGTTATGTATAACTATCTAGCGGTCCGAATTGGTTTTGACGCTGATAGCGCTGTGAGCGCTGTTGACGCGATATTTCAATTCGGGACGCCTGATATCACCGTGAGCGCTCACATTACTGTAATCGCATTACGGACCGCACAGGACGTTTCATATCTTAGACATATTTTTCTTTTTTAAATTTATTTCATGGCTTGGACTCTTAGACATAGTTTGATGACGACATTGCTACACCAAAAAAAATAGTGTCGCGCCTAATAATTGTAAACTTAACGGTTTTCATTAAACAAATATTTTCATCATTACAACTAATAATTTAAGGCTTAAAAAGTAGCTTATTATTGAATTTGTGTGGTTTCTTATCACTAATAATTATTGTAAAATGTTTTTACAATTTTTATGTCTGGCAATGAGGACCGTGACAGGTGGCCTAAGAACAATAATGTCACAGCTGTCAATCGAGATTGTAAAAAATGTTCGTGAAAACTTGTGATAAAAATCATTTTCCGACCGGTAACGATGAATGAAGACAAGAAATTGGTGCTAGCTAGGCATGTTCTTGAGATTGAAGATATTTGCAAGGAGACATGACTCTGTAACAACAAAGCCCGAGTGATTTGCCAAACTTCTGCCTCGGCAATGGCGTACAAGACGACTTTATTTGGGAGCAGATTTTTAGGTTTTAATGCCGCACATTTTTTAAATAATACACATTATAATAACAAAAACGTTTTTTATTTACTCGATAATATTGTAATATTCACCAGAAGACAGCTAATTAACGTAAATGTGATGAACTAAATTCTCAGGAATTTCATTCAAAATGTTTATCACATTTTCACCTTCGTGTCGTTTCCACCACGGTCTTGGAAATTGGTTCAATTTATTGTCACTATTATGTATTCTTGGTGTCATCATAATAATTCACAGTAACACATTTTACTAGGAATAATTAAATTTATCCTAAAAACGATTAATTATAATGTTTACTGCTATGTGAATTTGACAGCTCAGCGCTGTCACCTAGTAGGGTAATTTCGTCTGTTCGCGTCCATTTAGTGCAGTTGCTAAATTTGACAGTGAATCAAAAAATGCTCCAGCACTGATTTATAAAAAAAATATATATAATGTATCCATTATATTCTAGTTTATTTTAGGATCAACTTAAAGTTTTTTTCGAAACATTGCATTTTTTTAATAGATAAATTACAGAATTAGGTGGTTTTCCAAAAATGACAATTAGCGTCCACTGTAGACCATTTCGCGGGAATAATTTATCAGCTGCTTTACTGCCAGCATTAACTCTTGGCAGGGGACCCTTGCACACTTCCGCTTTGCCAGCTAGTCTCCCTAGCGCTGATTTGCATTCCTTGACAATCGCTGATGTTGTCGCTGGTTGTTGAATGCTTGCAGTGCTACTCTTACCTTGCTGTCGCTGTAGACCGTCACTTTTGTGACATCGTTGTGACGCTTGCCTGCTATGTAAGCGCAAACCAGAATGCATAAATTTTGGTTTTAAGAACGCTGGCCAGCCTGCCCAAGCGTACTGATCTCTTTATCGCCGAACCATCATCACATAGTGCGTCTGTGCACGCCAGCAACCAAGAGTTTGATTGATTATTTCCTGAATCCGTCTGTGTAGCATATAAGTCTACCTGTGTCTGTTCTCCAGTGGTCTGTCTATGAATGAATAAACAGTAATCAGGTCTCTACATTTCGCATTTCATTTTACGCTTTCTTTAAATGGTCTTCAGTTTATGTTCTCTCTTCATCATTATTTCTTGTCACCGAAGACCTAATTAATGTCTTGACTAATAAAAATAATGAAAGAAATTACTTCTTTCATTTAAAAATATAATTATTAGCCGTAGTCTTAGTTAAAAATGTATCATAATAATGAACAATACATTTGAAATTATTTTTACAAGCAAGTTAATTTTATTGCATTCAAGAAAGTAGTGGACGCAATTTGGTTTATGATTATCTCCTGTAGGTATAGTTTGCGGCCATAGCGGACGCAAACGCTAAGTTCTAAATAAGATGTATTTAATTCGCGTCTACCTCATTTTATGCGTTAAAAATGTATCTTAAAATTCACATAAATCAATAAAAAACATCCGAATGCGCCGCTGCACACTATTTGTCCTTATGTGCGTGTGTCTTTGAACTTAACTTTGAAGTATTAGCATTAGTGACGTATTTTTAATTGTTGTATTAGTTTACTTAATTTCGAAGATTTTCCGTAAAATGGACGCGAACGGGGCGGTGGACGCGAAAAGGCGAACTGACCCTAAACATCTAACATTCCTCCAATTTGACGTTTAAAAGTGCACCATTTTACGAATTCCCATACAAAACTGTCCAATTGTATGAAAAACAAATATGAATCATATTATGTTCATAATATGATTCACCTAATAAGTTGCCATTTTAGGATTTCAAAAAGTGTTTCATATTATGTTTCAGATATGAAACGTCAAATGTCGCCATTTTAGCCCCCCTGATCTAGGGTGTCACTTTTTTAGCATAAGTGACCTATCTACGTCTTTTCATTATAATATCATTGTAACTGCAATAGTGACGACGAGTTCGCGGACGTCCTGGTAAAGATGGCAGGAACTGCCGTGGATGGAGCCGTCTAAACTGGCCACTCGGAACTATTAGCACAGGATGTCTTATGGCTGCCAAAGATGATGATGACAAATGCACGAAGATTCAGTGACCAAAAAATTCTAGGAAATGTAGACGTAAAACGTGATTTCAAAGACAAAACTGATTCTCCATCTACCACGATGCGCTTTAATTTGCTCGGCTAGGTGAGGACTTCTGAACGTTCCATTAACCACAGTGGCCACAGTGCATGCCTCGAACCACTTGATTTGGTTTATAACTATTGTAAAGAAGGGAAACAGTTGAAAAGAGAAACTCGATTCTTCTCAGTACAGAAACAACATTCCGATCCAGTGGTAGCATCAAATTTATTTAAGTACAGTATATTTATTGTTTAAATTTAATATTATGGTATTCATGTCTATTATTAAGTAAGATTTGACGATTTGAAAGTACTTTGTAACAGGTCTATTTAAACAAAGCTATTTTTGATTTCGATTTTGATTTCATTAATTGAACCAAATTGTACCTATCCAAAACATTAATCTGAAATGAAAGTTATTCAGCTCCGAGAAAGGATGGTTCGGCTGTGCCTTTTCGAGTTTGGTTTTGCAGCATTTAGATAAAAAAGCCGTGCTGATTAATTTTTTATTCAATTACATTGAACTATCTTTGAAATAATATTCACTCTGTTATTTCAACAGTTGTGTCTATGTACTCGTATATGAAGTTGAAACGTTATTCTCCAAACTATCTCTGACAAAACCCGAGGCTTCCGAGCACATCCCGTCAGTCGCTCATTTTGCTCCATCAAAAACCACTTATTCCTGTTCTTCTAGCCAGTTTCACGCGATGACGTACAACAGCCACAGTGCGTACACCAGTATCCACCAGCATAAACTGAGCTCTGGTTGCTATCCAGTTCAAGGCAACAAGGGATCACTGTACGAAGAAAACTGAGTCCCGCTTGAGCGTTGGTTGACTGTACAATAATTGTAACACTATAAATGCCAATTGGTATTTATTGGGGGCGCACCTAAGCCCAAAATAACACCAATAACTATAGCAGGTCAAGTGTGGAGCAACATTCTTTTCAATAATTATTACGAGTGCATATTATTCTAGCCAGAGAGCTTTCATTTTGAACAGTAACATTATTTTGTCAAATATAGGCTAGTGCTAATTAGTTGACTTACGTAAATCTATGATTGATGGTTTCATTACAATCACTCTTTTACAAAACATTTCAATGGACATTTGCGATTTTATAAAAAAAGACTTCATTGTAATACTAACATTCCGTACAGGGCAGTGAATTTACTAGGTTGAACTGGAAACTCTCTTTCAAAAATTTCAGGTTTTGAAAGGGTATGACAAACTATCACATGGATTTCCCCGGTCCTTAAGCTTTCTCCTTGTTAACCAGAAAATACCAAATTTATCAGAGATTCAGAACTCATTTCAGCCGGCCATTTTTATTAACCACTTCCCTAAACGTGTCCTCGGACTTTAGATTAAGTTGTTGCTTCTAAACTGTATCTACTTTTATTAATTGTTCTAGTAAGATATTGAGCTGTTGAACCGTTCACAAACAAAGCTATTAGCTGGTCCGACAGCGGCTCTCATTGTCGTTTCAATTACTACAATAACCGGCGGAGTGAATGAGTGATATACGGCGCGGGTTAACTATTCGGTCGCTGTCCGCTCGCGACTCTGAGAACTACTCTCGTTCGTAATTCGTATTGTATTGAAGTATCGTAAGTCAAAGCATTATATTTGATTTTACAATATGCATACCCGTTAGTATGCTGATGGCCGTTGGAGCCAAAAAGTTGTCGAGTGGAGACCATTTGAGGTCAAACGTGGCGTGAGACGCCTACGCGCAAGGTGGACGGATGACATCATGAAGGTCGCAGGGTTTCGATGGATGCAGGCTGCAACCGGCATCTCTAGAAATTTATAGGGGAGGCCTATGTTCAGCAGTGGACGTCATGTGGCTGTTGATGATGATGATGATGATGAATATGCATACAACCCAACATCACAATACCTTTGAGTGTCTTTTCAGCTTTTCAATGTTTAATGATTCTGCGTGAATGATGCTCCGTAGGAGACCACATACTGCCTATAAGTTTATAGTGCCTACCCATACCATCGCTTACAATTGCGTTTTTTTGGAAGCACATTTGAAGATGAGGTGAAAAAGCTATACATGAAAAATTGTCTGACCTATTGCTACTTTCACTTGGCAGAAGAGGGCAGAAGTTATATAATTAAAAAATTGGCAAACTAATTTCATGCTTCTTACAAGAATAAATAATTTAACAGTAGCAGATCTCATCATATCGTTTTTTCTTTCGTTATATTTTATATTATTTTTGTTATACTAAATTTCATTGGGGGGTTGCGCAGTAGGCTTGACAACCAGGGAGGTGGGAGTGGGCGCGCCGGCCGAGCCCAACTAATGTTATTGTAACGCTATTTCCATATCATATTGCTCTAACCCCTTGTCTTGGATATTACTTTATAATATTAGGAAGAAACCATGTTTGGTAGTAGCACATAATAGGAAATGAAAGTAGTTTCTGTTTCCATGCCATACAAGTACCGTTGTTGTTAAAGAAAAAGCATTCTCGAATGAACAGGCATACCGTATAACATACATAATCGGCTACATAAAAAAGTCCCACTGCTGGGCACAGGCCTCACCTCAACTATGAGGTGGAACAAGCCATACTCCAACACGCGGGCTCAGTGCGGGTTGTTGGAGGGGTGTATGGTTAGTGAGCAACCTTATTGTCAGATGTTATCAAGCCGCCCTAAGGCCTCTGACTAGGCTTAACGACTGACATCTAGCGACGTCAACCGGGACCAACTGCTTAACGTGCCTTCCGAAGCACGGAGATGCCCGAAATACACATCACTAAATTTCGGTCGGATGGTCACCCATCCCTTTTCCGACCCGGCGTGTGTTGCTTTACAACAACGATCGTCGCCGATCACTGTCACAACTGCGCCACGGGCACCTCAGCTAGGCATATCGTATGTTCTGCCGTAATCAATTGAAATATGTCAACGTCCAACTTTGTGAAAAGAAGTCATAAAATGGGTCAGCTTATCAGGTACATATACTATCGCTTCATATAATACGCATTATCTCTTTATTTAAAGATGCATTGATGGCTGGCAAGAACAAAGGAAAGGAGGAATCGATTTGGCTTATTTTGGGTTTTGAATATTTGTGAATAACCAGGAAAGGTTTAACAGGTTCAAATGTTAAGACTATCGCACATTTAGATTTTCGATGGTAAATATCGTTCTTTTTGACTGTTACAGGCCAGGCATTATAGGTATAACTTCAAAATCACACTCAGTCCTACAGTTTAGACTTACAGTAGCTTCTTTTGTCTTTTGTTTTACTATGAGTAACTCGAGCTAGTCATGCTCACTAAAATGTTTCTGGGGTGGTGGCGTTGTGTGACGGGTCATTCCATTCCCTAAAATATGGTTGAGTGGGATGATGGCTGCCTCACACGTCAACTTGTGAACAGGTGCCACCTTCGGGAACTGGTCTGCTCAAGTTTACCTAGTTTACCCAAGTTTACTTATTAACTTCCTGTTTTATTTATTTTCATGTCAAAACTGTATGACTTGGTTGGTTTATTCAAACATTCATTTTGTACTGTAAAACATTGGACGATTTAAAAAGAGTAACTGCTGAGTTAGCTAGAAACAACCTTCCGACCCCGGTGGTAAAGTCACATTATGTACATGTATTTTAAGTATTGTTTATATATTGTATTATTATGTGTATGTTTATTAAGTGGTTAAAATTAAGATTCTTGACGATTCGAAAATACTGTTTATTGGTCTACTTGAATAAAGAAATATTGAATTTGAATAACAATGGTCAAAGCGTCTGAAAGACAGGCTCTAGTTTCTGTAAGAAACTCAATCACTCCGGTGATCCGTACAAACTTAGGTTGTATGTACGAGCATCTACGAGCTTAATCTCGTAGTCATCCGTAGCCCATCGTCGTAGTCGTGCAAAGTTACTTGCATTGCTGTTGCTTGCACAGCCAAATTATTGAACTGAGATAAACTGTACGTACTTATGCATCAACCTCCCTGTCACAAGAAATGCATAGAATAAGAGTATTGTCCTGTTACCGCAAGAGCTAAAAACACTTCAAGGGCCAATGTTTAAGAGGAGATTGACTGCTGGCTTTTGGACAAATGTTTTTATAATTGTAATGAATATTCTAACTGGCGACAACACACTAATATTTTATTTTATTTTATTTAATTCAAACGACATAACTAATTATAATTATTTTAATGGAACTTATTTGGCTTTAATATTATTTGTATTATAATTGAATTTTTGCACGTCTGCGAGCAGACTGAACAAACGCACTACTTACTTTTAATATCATTTTTATATTTACTATGCTCTTAGCAAATAAACGCTTGAGTTTGAGTTTATATTATCTAGCTATTATAAATAGTACCTCAATCAATAAATTTATTCATGTCTCTGTGAGCGAGAATGTCTCAAATGTAATGTAAGTTACTTACTTCAAAACTTACATCAATACAGTAAATTAATTTAAAACTTTCCTTTTTTTTACTTATTTTATAAATGTTTACTAAGTCACATTTTTTGAAGTATTTTCCTTACGTGACCCTTCAATAGTTGTTGTGTACTGATGTCCTTGAGGAGTTGGTCAGACGCCAAAATGGGTCAGACAGGAGCTCGAAAAAAAGTCCCCGTGGTCTTTAATGGGAACACGGAGCATGATTATCTTCGTATTGCTTGATCCAGGCACTATTGCACAGGCACAGTTGCACTATCAATGTGAAGATTAAGAAATCCAAATCAGTAACATTAATCGTTTGCAGTAGGTGGTAGGTTATTTAGAAGAAGTAGCTTTTTGGTGACAAAACCGCCCAGATTGTACATTAACGTGTTATTCTATAATTCTCTTTAAGATTACAATTGATCTGGTTTTCCCTGGCGATTCAATTTCTATTACATTTCCGTTATTTAGATTTTACAATGCTGAGTATTTCTCTGAAACAGAAATGCGTGAAAACGATATTCTTACCGAGGCTAACTGTTCTCGAGTATAAGCTTTTAGCAAAACTAGTTTTCCCGAAACTATACTGAAAAAAACTCAAACTTGATGTACCAAACATGGTTCAGCTTGGACAGCTGAACTGATAAAGTTTAGAAAGAAACATAATTCCGTTGTTATTACAACTTTGAGTTTAGTAACAAAAAGCAATATTTTGATTCAGAGGAAAATGGCTTTGCTGTAGGCATAACAAAAATTCGAATTTGTACTGCCAAATATTGTTTCAGCGTAGGTTCACATACAATTTGTCAGAGATTAGGTCCACTGTTTCGTGTATCATAACTCTTGATACATTTAATATAGCAACTACATTATGCGTCTCAGATTGGTGCTAATCGTCCGTCCGAGGAGGACGCTGGCTATTGCCTCAAATAGCACATTGTGCTGGGGTATTTGCTCACTTGTGCCACAGACTACTGACCTTACGACACCGCCTCGGTCGAGCGAACCGCTTCTCAATGCATTTAGTGAATCACAGTTGCTGGATATACTACTCTTATTGATAACGTTAAAACATCCTACTAATATTTATAAATACATATAAATGTCGCTCTTTCACGTAAAAACTACTAAATGGATTTTATTGAAACTTTACAGTAGCTTTAACTTTAACTTACACATCTGAATAGCCCATAGGCTACAATTTATAAAAAAAATATTACTTATTTTTCTAACTTAAGTCCACGCGGACGACGTCGTGGGCGGCTGTTAGTTAAAATAATAACACTCAACTGTAATTTTCTGAAGCGTCGTGGTTTTTGAAACACGTGTAGTAAAAAGAAAATCAGAACCAAGCACCTTCGTTGTGTAATTTGAGGCTAAAAACCCCAAGCAACCCGGATAACGGTAGGCTGACTTCTAACCAAGATGGGTTCGAAAACTCGCTGGGCGAAATGTCGGCATTTTAATGTTCCATTCACCATGACGGCAACAATTAGTCTGACCTCGTTTCGTATATAGTCATGAGCCTTTTAATTTGTTTTTGGTCAAAACTATTCCCTTTTTTATTTCAATACCATTACCACGTGCCATCCAAGATCGATAACAACTTCGATTGACGTCCTAACCAAGCCTGCAGTCAGGCAGGCATAGTTGGCTGTAAATGTCATTCTATTAAAAGGCCACCCATCTTGTAATGGGGTGTAGGTCACGTGATATGACGTATACATGCAGGAATAATAAATTAAGAGAAGATTTATAGAAACGCCTACTACGATGAAAAGTAACATTCAGCTGAGTCCAAGACTTCATTCAGTCTTTCACTTACTAAATGAACCGATAAACTGAAGGACTCATCGTCCTCTGAATTCGAATGCCCTTTGTCAATATAAAATAATCGAACACTTTTCCTCGAAGATCATAAGCTCAGAAGTTCACCAGATCGATGCATTAAACTGTCAATTGAATGGTCGTACACGTTATCTCGAAGCAGCTGTTACTGAAATTGATTTTAAAAAAATAGTTTGGATAAAAATAAGTAGGTATTACATCCGACAAAAGATCTGACTGTGTTTAGATATGAATGACTCTTGCCTATGTTATTCTAAAATCATATATTTATTATTCCATTTCTAAAACTAGTGCTTCTAGATACCGTGTAAGTATTCGATTCGTCGACTTTATATCATTCTAGATATTGATGATGGGAACTTTCAAGCTCATGATTTGTCGATTTTATGATTCTTTATAGTCTAGCATAGGGCATTCGATCTCAAGTAGGAAACCCGACCATCTGCTTAAACAGCAACCCCTTTGCTGACCACGATGAGATGATGATGAGAGAGAAGGAGTTCAGAGAGATCATCATCATCATCATCAGCAGTCACATGATGTCCAATGCTGAACATAGGCCTCCCCCATAGATTTCCAGAGCGGCCGGTTGTAGGCGGCCTGCATCCACCGAAACCCTGCGACCTTTATGAGGTCATCCGTCCACCTTGCGGGCGTGCGTCCCACGCTGCGCTCGGCCTCGAATGGTCTCCACTCGAGGACTTTCCGGCCCCAACGGCCATCAGTCCTTCGAGCCATGTGTCCCGCCCACTGCCACTTCAGCCTGCTAACACGCTGGGCTACGTCGGCGACCTTCGTTCTCCTACGGATTTCCTCATTTCTGATTCGATCTCGTAGGGAAACACCAAGCATAGCCCTCTCCATAGCCCGTTGGGTGACCGTACAGAGACAGATTAGTCAATAAATACATCATCCTACTCAGCTACAGCTACAATACTACTTTAAACTTTGTACATAATGCATATTGAATAAATAAATAAATCACGTGGCAAAATATGGGAATAGCTCTTAGGTATACAAGTTGGGTGGCCTTAAGCACAAAAACTCAAGAAATTCTTGGTAATAACTCAGAATGCCAATAATATTGATTACCAATCGCTAATGGTGAAAATAAAAAGGTCAACGTTAATTTGTAACCGACGACCTTAACCTATCGATGGGACCTTCCTAAAGCTTTGAATTAAAAACAAGCGCCGAGGTTTGAGCCTTTAAGCTTTGTTTGTAGGGTTGTCAGCAAAAGTATCTAAGTTATTCATAATGTTTTCTAGAATATAGAAACGGTTATTTAGTAGTGTTAAATAGGTACAGTCATAATCAGGACCATCTGCCCATTCACAGAAATCTGAATCTATAGTATTTGACCGTTTTTAAACAGCCTTTTAATTGTTTTTAAATAGTCTTTTTCTTTTCTTCGAGTGACGCTCCATCAACCTAATATGATTCTATGCACTTTAAGTCACTTTACCCCATCAGTTGTCAAATCGTTTTCCAAGCTAAAGTTATGATTACCATATTAAATTAGCTTTCATTACTGTGAAAAGAGCTCTCCTTTGCCGAAGTTTTACCGACGGGTTCAATTGTTTTCAACAATGCGCCATTTTTAACCCTAGAGTTACACTTGTCCTAAATAACCGCCTACTATCAAGCGGCCTGTTTAAAAACATCATCAGGCCAGGCTTTTAAGGTCATCGCACTGTCCATAAAGCACCTGGCAACAGCGCGGCCGTCACGCACGGAATCATCGGGAGCCCTTACCCTGGGGCAGCCCTACGCGATCAATAGGACGCCTAGTCACGAACTGACACTCCCTGGCTGCATAATGACGGTCGGCGCACGCGAGAGGCCTGCCGTCAATCGTTAAATATATAGGCCTAAGCATATTTTTTTGCAAATGTGAAAATAAGTGTTTTGTTACCAAAAATATCCCGTATCGTAGAAAACAACCCTATTTACAACTGAAAGTTCACAACGCACAGCACTAATTGACAAAAAAGTGATATTGTCGTTACATAGTGAAAACTATGTTAAATGTCAGTAGCTACTTAGTTCATGATGGCCACTTAGCATTATGACACCGTCATAAAGATATAAGATCTTTTTATATAGAGATTAGGCAGGAGCGTCGTGGCCCAGTGGTTGAATATACTGGCTCCGGAACCGGTGGCCCCAAGTCCGAGACTGGCCGGAACACTTACTGTGAGTCCGGTGATAGAAACACCGGCAAAAAACCCATGCAACCCGGATAACGGCGGCTCACCCTTACCACAGTGGTTTCGAATTAGTTTGGCGAAATGAGGGCCTCTGAATGTTACGTTCACCATGACGGCAACAATAAGTGTGTTTCTGTCTACCCCGTTCGGGATATAGTAGTGAGCGTGTGTTTGCATATGTATGTATAAATATATTACGACGACGCGACGGTTTTCATGTACTAAGTAAAACTAGCGGCGGCCGCCTGCGACTTCTTCCGCGTGGACTTAAGTTGAAAAACAAAAAGTAATATTTCTTAATACATTGTAGCATAAGTGCGATTCAGATGTATGAGCTACATTATTGCAAAGTTTCATTAAAATCCAGAGTAGTTTTTACGTGAAAGAGCAACACGGCACATCCACACATACAAACTTTCGCATTTATAATATCAGTATGATGTAGATTTGATGTAAAGTCGCGGAATAAAAAGGTTGACAAGTTTTCAAATAAATTCATTTACGCGTTGCAAGCACATGTTACCTTTTCAAACTATGTAGTAGGCTAGAGTATGTCGAAAAGTATGCTTTAAAAGTATGAAAATAAAATTGAAATCCGATTAGACGTATGTTCCTCCACGATTGACAGTTAATAATAATAATAATAATAATGAACTGTACAAATACTTAGGATACCAGCAATCAAGAGGGTTAGATCACATTAAAATTAAATCAATACTGACACAGGAATACAAACGCAGAGTAAACGTCATATGCAAAAGCCGATTAACAGGCAGAAGTCTGATCAAAGCAATTAACACCTATGCAATTCCAATCCTCACCTTTTCCTTTGGGGTCATAAAGTGGACCAAGACTGATATTTACCATATTGAAATCACTACCAGAACCATTCTCACAAAGCATAACTGCCATCATCCCAAATCCGCAATCGAAAGAATGACGCTGAAAAGACAAATAGGCGGGAGAGGCCTAATCAGCATTACCGCACTATGGGTCAAGCAAATCGCTAATCTTAAAGCATTCTTTCAGCGCAAGGCTAGTGATAGGAACCTTCATAAAGCAATAGTGTCCAATGATTTAAACTTCACACCACTTAATCTGACCATGGAAAGTATACCAAACGCTCAAAACCATTCAGAAAAAAACAGACTAGAGCAGTGGAAGAAGAAAACTTTGCATGGCCGACACCCTCACGACTTAGAACAAGCACACGTAGATCCCACAGCGTCCAACAAATGGCTTTCCTTAGGATTCTTGTTCCCAGAGACAGAGGGTTTCATGATTGCAATTCAAGACCAGATCATCAACACCAGAAACTACAGAAAGTACATAATTAAGGACACTTCTCTTTCAGACGACAAATGCCGCAAATGCCACATTCATTCGGAAACCATTCAGCACATTACCGGAGCATGCCCTAACCTCACACAAACAGACTACACACATAGACACAATCAAATAGCTAACATCATACACCAAAAACTTGCACTCAAACACGGACTCATACAGGATACACACACACCATATTACAAATACAATCCTAACCCAGTCTTAGAAAACAGCACACATAAAATGTACTTCGACCGCGCTATATTAACCGACCGAACCATCCATTACAACCGCCCTGACATCACTCTACAAGACAAAAACACTAAAACCACCTACCTAATTGATATTGCTGTCCCCAATACTCACAACATTGTTAAAACCATCACCGAAAAAATACATAAGTACACAGATCTCAAGGAAGAAGTCACAAGAGTTTGGAAACAGGATAAAGTTTATATCGTACCAATAGTTCTCTCGACCACCGGTATCATACCGAATTATCTCCACCATAGCTTGAAAACCATAGATTTGAAACCCAATACCTACATCCAACTTCAAAAAGCCGCGATTCTAAATACATGCCGGATAGTTAGAAAGTTCCTGCAACTAGGCGAAGACAACAACGACATCGACGAATATAGGATTTAAGTACTGTGTCATTTACTTGGTTTTGGCCCGTAAATGGCACTCAATTTACCAGCTTTAGCTGTGAAAAAAAGAAATACTCAAAAAATAATAATAAACCCGCAGGGGCGGCTCTTATTAGAGCTGTTGGTGCGTTACGACACCACGGGTTAACCCGACGTTACCGCAGGGCAGCTTGTGGCGAGCTGTTGGTGTGTAGCGACACCACGGACCCGAGTTCCCCCGAGAGTCGGTCAGGCCCTCCATCTCCGCTTGCCTTCACTGGCCGGCTGGACGCAGGGCTATCACCTCTGGCTTGCCTTCACCGGCCGTCCAGAGTGGGGCGTTAGAGCTGAATGCTCGCAGGGTGGAAGTGAAAGATGCCTAAGTCGCGAGTTGGTGAGGTGGGAATCCACCGAGCAGAAAGCGGTGCACACCTCTCGACACCCTGAGCCGCTCACGGCCATGTTGCCGCCTTTGCTGACCCTATGCGTCAGCACGTATAGGTGGCCCATTTAGTGAGCGGCTAGTCACCGTCTGCCAGGAGAGTAAAAATTGAGACATTTTGCATGGCAGACGTCCGTTGTCTCAGGCAATAGCCCAGTTAACCGGTCCACCGAATATTCCCCTCCATAGCCTGGTTTTTATTGCCCTTTTTACTTTTTCACAATAGTCCTTGCATTCGTGGGTGTTGTCTTTGGGTAGATTTTCATAATTTATCAAGAGACAAAACCCGGCAGATGTACACATTGCAAATTAGAGTATACGGTACCAAAAAGCCTCTACGTGTTGGCTTCGGCCCCACGCAAGCTTCAAAGGACCGGATCCCTATGGATCCGTGAATTTAAAAGTACCAACATAATAATAAATTATTTATTTTGGAAAAGATAACCTTAACATTAACTGTGGCCGGAGCCTCCTTTTAAGCTTGGATTGGCTTGTATCAGGAGGCACCGCTCTTCTATTAGATGAAATACAGTGTGTTACCTAGTTGAACCAATACTTTTGTCAATGTCATCATTGAGCAAGCAAAAACAGATCTTAGGGTGGTCAACACTGACTGTACATCTACTTCAGACTAATAACACGACTAAACAGGTTAATCTGAGTTTAAATAATCCCAATAGGTATGAATGGATCTATATTAGGAGTGACGACCTGATTGCCGAGAAGAGCCAGCAATCAAGTTAAAATTAGAACTGAGATTTGAATCGTAAAAACAAACAAATGGATGAACAACTAAAATAGACGGTGATAGAACTTTAATAGCTTCAGCTGGAAATAATTCACTTTTCGTCGAGTCAACTGTCAGCAATCGGAATTCGAATACCTCTAGAAATTGATCAGATTTTTAAAAGACATAAAAAACGTGAAAGTGATGTGTTTGTAAGGGTTGGTATCAACTCGTCTAAAAAGCAACTGGTCTAAAGAGCAACTGGTCTAAAATGCAACTCGTCTAAAGAGCAACTGGTCTAAAATGCAACTCGTCTAAAGAGCAACTGGTCTAAAATGCAACTCGTCTAAGGAGCAACTGGTCTAATCCACTGTATACTGAACTATTGTAAAATTTTTCCGCATTTAAAAAAAGGACAAATTTGCGTCCAAAACCAAAACTATTTTAAACATAATTGAACATAATAAATAAAAAATCAGTTGCTTTGGTGAATCAGACCGGAATGAAATTTTAATAATTATGATTTGTTAAATAATTTTCACACATAGTAGCGACTTTTCAGATCGCGATTTTTCATGATCAAAAAATTAATAAATCGTGTTTTTTCTTGAACTTAGCTCAATTTCACGCGGAAATCTGTTGAAGATTTAGCGAAAAAAATTAATGCAATCATTAAAAAAGTAGGCGTGGTAGGCCAAATCCTGAACTATGAGGAATTTAGAAAGATTGACAAACTAGCCTTAGCCCAATTTTGGAAAAAACTAAAACTGCATCTTTGTTTTTTTCTTACTTTTTTTTAGCCAGGGTTCGAAACAGTTGGTTTTGGAAATAAATGACACCCTGTATGTTTAGATAAGGAAAACTCTTAAATTAAAATAAAAACTCAGCTTGTGTTTTGACATATGATTTTTACATACACATACACACAAACAACATTGTAAAATCAAGTGTTTATTATTACACTTGTAACTCAAGTGTATAAAATTCATTGATATTAACAAAAAGAGGAAGATACGTTACGTTCATACTACGGGAATTCGAAAACTGGCACATAACATTGACGTGCACGCGAACAAGTCGCTGTCATATTGAATTGAAAACAGGTCCATTAGACCTGTTTTTTGTGTGGCCAACTTTGGTGCGCGGATGCCGTATCCTCATCTTTTTGTTTATATCAATGAAGTTATACGGTACAATTACTTCTATACTACATAGTTTAGGAGGCTGATTTTTTGAATATGCTATAGGGTTACTATAGTTATCCCATTTTAACACATTTCGTCGCTGGCGATTCTGGGTCATTTGTCTATGACATTTTGATCATGTCCTTTGTATTCAAAAAAACAACCTTTTAAGCCATGTAGTATACACAGGAGGTATCGGCGTACCAAATGTGACCAAACCCTTATGCGACATTGTTAAAAGTAAAGACTATTTAATTTTATTAATTTTGCGATCATGAAAAGACGCTACTATGTGTGAAAATTATCTAACAAAGGTCTGATTCACCAAAAGCAACTGAAAATATTATTTTTATTATGTTCAATTACGTTAAAAATAGTTTTGGTTTTGGACGCAAATTTGTCCTTTTTTTAAATGCCGAAAAATTTTACAAAAGTTCAAGATACAGTGGATTAGACCAGTTGCTCCTTAGACGAGTTGCATTTTAGACCAGTTGCTCTTTAGACGAGTTGCATTTTAGACCAGTTGCTCTTTAGACGAGTTGCATTTTAGACCAGTTGCTCTTTAGACCAGTTGCTTTTTAGACGAGTTGATACCAACCCGTTTGTAAACGTCTTAATTTATAACAAATTGTCATGGTTAAGATTGAGATTTAAGGAGGCCTGATTTCTGAGTATAATATTGTTTTCTAATATTTACACGAACATTGAATTGTCAACGGCACATCAGGTTACGCCCTTACCGTTTCTTCTCTCGCTCTTGCCAAATGTCCTTTCTTTGCAATAGAGCGAGGAGGACTGACCGGAAATGGGTAGTGTGATGTGCCGTCCACCGTACATTGGAATGAAACAACAAAAAGAAAATTACTACATTGTAGCATAAATAACAACTTTGTGAGCCCGTGACCGTGATCATGGCTGCTGTGAAGTAGATCGGGTAGATAATATAAAAGAAAATATAAGACTGAAGTAGAATCCGTAAAGTTGTTTTATTTCAACCTTAATATTTAACAAAAGTGTGCCCTAGAAGTTTCTCTTCCTCTTTTTATTAAAAAAAATGGTTCTGTACAACCTAATCTTTTATAGGCTTGGTTGCAGAATAAAGAGTGCGACCAATCCACCTCATGAGTTCTCGCCTTGGCGCCGCGAGGGGGCTTAGTGCCGGTGGTAGAGTGGAACTGCCGGGAGGAACTCAGGCGTAGCGGCTGTCATATACATAAGATTTGATTACTTTTGGATAGTTTTTTTGTCAATGTGTTATATATATGATGTGGCTGTACTTATAAATAAATGATATCCAATGATACCCGTGACCGCGACAGCTGTGACGCCGATAGGTAATCAAAAGGTCTGAATGTTTAATAATTCATGCGTCAAATACAGGCTTACATCTATCAACGTCCGACTCATAGTAATTTGCATTTTAAACCTAGGTCACTGCCGCCCAGTCCACAGGTTTTAAAGCTTCTAGACTTGGCTGTTTGCCTAACTATTGCTGTTAGTGTCTTGATTCATACCGTCGCAGCCAGAAAGATCGCACTGAAATGTGACCTAAAAGTTGTTTGTTTCACTTTTGCAGCTTTAGAAAATGGCAATAAAAGATGTATGAATTATGATTAATGACCATCATAATGAAAGTCATGCCAGAATTGAAACGTTCTGAATACAAAGTACCTTACTCATTTATACGAGTACATTACATTCATACACTTACTACTATATCCTAAACAGGGTACTCGGAAGCACATTGAAAATAAAATGAATAAAAGTTCACATCTCGCCGAGCGAATTAAAATCTAACTTGGCAATGAGCAACTCTGTCCTTAACCCGGGTTGCTTGGGTTTTATATCGGTGTTTTTTTCTATCAATGGAGAGTACCGATTAATTGATTTATGCATACATAGCAAAAATCATTAGAAGTTGTTTGAATCATGCTGATTATCAGTTGAATCATGCTGATTACTTCAGTTTCACTATTCATATTCCGTCATTCGCAACCAAGCGTAACAAGAAAGCCAAGATGAGGTGGCAGTGGGCAGAGCCCGAAGTAGTGGTGTCTATTGCAGAAAAACTCTGAAGTGGAGGCTATTTGTTGGTAAGCACCTGGAAGGTGGATGGATGACCAGATACAAGTCACTTGATTACTAAGGATTTAGGAGACCCACAACCGGCTGCTCTCGAAATCTATGGGAGAGACATTCAGCAGTAGACATCGTATAGCTGATCGTGATGGTGACACCCCCGTTTAAATGGCGTTGTTTGAACTCACAGGTTAATTTAGTAGAGTAGCAGATACAGCTGAGCGCCACATAACTTGTGTATTACGTAACATAATAATCTACAGCTGATAACGATATCAATATTTGTCACTGTGATGTTTGAGCGTTTATCTCCCCCGGGGTCGCTCCAGCGCCAGGGGTCATATTTGTTAGTTGTACGGAAATTTTTGTCACCAAAGCAACGATGTTTTGTGAGAATAGAGAAATAATAGAATGTCGCTCAAATGGCTAGCAAAAATTGGCTTCCTTGGGATTTTGATTGAATAGGCCGATTGAGATTGTAGTATCCTACATATATCTGCCTATTGCCACTAGGGTCTTTTTGGCCATTTAGCCAGAAGGCAAATACTAAAGAAAGCAGCTCACAAAGGTTAACTACTGCTGGACATTAGGAACATTTTCTGGTCTTTCCCCTAACATCTTGATTAGACAAGCAGAATGAAGTTTTGCTATTAAAACCTCCTACCGTACCGAATAATTTTGTTTTTTTGCTACTGGTCTTTCCCCAAAGCCGTGTTTTCACTGAGCCAAACTACTTAAGTTTTAAAATCATCAAAACTTTCCTCCTCTTAACTAAAATTAGGTTATTGTTAAAATATCAAGAAGAGTTTTGAAGATCACTTTTACTTTTGATTCTTTTTAAAAAAAGAAACAAAAAAAACTATTTTATAAATATAGATTTTAGGGAATTAATACCTTCCATAGCGTTGGAATGCTAGTTTAGCATGGCTAGTGACTGATGACCTCGTCGCTAGAGCTGAAGCGTAGTCATTTGTAATGGCTCCGAGCTAATGTGGAGTAATTAAGAATGATTGGGCTGATCATTGTCGGTCATGAAGCCAGTTCTCACATGGGTTTAGTGCTTCAGCTTATTTAATGTGAGGTCATGTAGAGAAGAGTAGATAGATATGTTTATTCTTCATTGCACGCCAAATATATAGAAGAGAAGTACAGATTATTGACTCATTTTTTCTGTCCTATTCTAGTGAACTGCTTCTTCTCGTTTTCTCTGCCACTCTGCTGTTAATTGGTATATTGTCATTATTATACTACATTTTTAGGTGTATTATCGCGATGCATTTTCATTAATAGTTGACTAGTTTCATTAATAGCAACTTCCGAACCGGGGGTAAAGTATCAATAAGTGTTTCTTAGATAATTTTATTTTTTTACTGTAAATTATTTTACTGACTTCTCATAAACACTTGCAAAAGTTTACATGAAATCAATAACTTTCATTTTCATTCACTATTTTACATAGTTTATAATTTCTACCTTTGGTCCATAAGTTTAGTAGATTGCCTAAGAAAAGCGATAGGGGCACCTTAATTTATGAAATACTTATTCCATAGAGCAATCGAACCCATTGCGTAGTGTCGCTTTTAAGGATCAACTTCTAGGAAGTACATAATATACATTTTATTTGAAACTGAAGGAAATATCTCATTTTGTTACTATCAGAACTACTATGCGCGGCTTTCGTTTAGTAGTCAATCATTATTAATTATTTCCATAAACGGAAAGTATACGGTAAAAAATGTAAACAGTGATATCAGTAGTGTTTCATTTACCAACAGATAAGATTGCTAAGCGGGCAATAAATGCATTTGTACAGCACTCGGATGCAAGATATCGGCTATTAGGTGAATAGTCGCTATTACATGTATACATAATGTTGTTGACTGATCTGAATTGGTAGGAGACGGTAACGATCAAAAAGAAGACCATTATTTAACGCGGCATATGAGGGGCAGCCTTTTAGACACTTTATTTGTTACTTTTAGCTGTGTAAATTTCAGGTCTAATAAATTTTATTTCTTTCTTCTTTCTTTCTATTCCGATCTGTAGGTCTAGCACGAACCGCTAAAGTTTTAGTTATCGAAAAGTAAACGTCTTCTTTCTTTTTCCTATGTCTTTAAAAAAGTAATGTTAATTTTCAATTACCAAAAAATTAGCGGTTCGTGCTAGACCTACTGTTCTTGGAACCAGACCTTCACAATACCTGTTACCTGTGTCCGCCATTTGCACTTTATTTTTTTAATGTGCAATAAAGAATAAATAAATAAATACCTATTTTACTTAATAATCGTTAAAAGCAAAGTTTAGCTTTTATTTGACAACTTTGATGCCTTCAGATCAACTTTAAAAATAACAATATCGATATCGATAGATAGGCTATCGATACTATTGGTATGACGTCAACTATCGATAGACGATAGTCTATGCCCACTAGTGTTGCCGATCGATAGATAGACCGATCGATAGATCGGCAACACTAGTGGGCAGCAGCCCATCAAGTGGCGCACACTCACTCTGTGTGCTTGCATGCTTTTACATGGCGAGAATATACATATTGTAATATACCAACAACTATTGTAAAAAAGAGAAACAGTTGAAAAGAGTAACTGCTGAGTTTCTTGCCGGTTCTTCTCAGTACAGAAACAATTTTCCGATCCGGTGGTAGTCACATTTAAGTTCAGTATATTTATTGTTTACATTTAATATTATGGTATTCATGTCTTTTATTAAGTATGTCTTGTTTGTCAATTCGATTTGACGATTTACAAGTACTTTGTTATAGGTATATTTAAATAAAGATATTTTTGATTATGATTTTGAATTTAGAAGTGGTCGTACTTACATCTCTGAACTGCGCGATGCCGGCCTCCCCCAGTTCATACATGGACACATAGGCCGCCTCCGGCTGCACGAACAGCTGGCAGAGGACCATCTCCTCGCTCCGGAACATCGACCCCATGGCGCTACCTGCTGAGCAAAGCAGAAAGATGAGGCGGAAACATATTGCCGATGACGAAATGTTTTTGCTAAATCTTGCTACTGACTTCACCATAACATAACTTACCCTCACGAACGTATCCCTAATGGGTTAGTCAGAGGCGCACTGATTGTTGCCGACATGGTGAACGGAACATTCAGAAGCCCTCATTTCGCCGAGGGAATTTGAACCCAACGTGGTAAGGGGCGAGCCTACCGTCGTTATCCGGGTTGCTTGGGTTTTATATCGGTGTTTTCCCATCACCGAAAAGTTAGCCGCAAATTGTACAATGAACGCAAAGTAGGTGTGTTCCGGCCAGATTTGATCTCGGGACCATCGGGTTCCGACTAAGAGTGTTTACGCACTGGGCCACGACACTCTCTGAACTCACAGACGTAAGTAAGTAAGTAAGTAAGTAAAGTAAGTAAGTAAGTAAGTAAAAATTTAACGTCAATTAAAGATAAGCATAACTTCAAACTCATAAAGTGCCGTAGTGTCTTTGAAACTGTAAATGGCAGCTATACTTTAAGAGCTGCCTTATTTTGATAAATGTTTGAAATTTTTATTAATTTGTTTATTTATTGAGGTTCGTCCACAGTAGTCACAATGCTACGTTAGAAAAAGGTAGAGACAAAAATCGACATACTCTAAGAGTACAAGCAACAGAGCATGGTATCTGTTAAATAGTTGTTAAAATATAGACATACTTGATATTTGTAATTAAGAATCAAAACTTGAAAGAGAGGCTCAGAAGTGGTAACCACACTTATTTGACATTTCGAGGGTTCATTCTTAAATAGACTCAGTTTTTGGAAACTTTGTGAAACCAAAATTCGTTTGAATTTCATAAAATATGTTTTGTTTGTTTAGTCATGTTTTAACTAGTTCGTACTTCAAAGATAACATTACAACCGACGATATTTGGGACAAGTAAAGCAAAGCCTAGCTTATTTTAAAACTAAGCATAGAGTGATCATTCTCTAAAAACCAGGCACAACGGAGATCAAAAAGTTTGATAGGACGGCTGCCTAGAAATAAATAATTAAATATCTAAGAGACAGTGAAGTAACAGATTTGTATATCTTTGATTAAAGCCTATGTTCAGCAGTCGACGTTTTTTGGCTGATGACGACTGAGTGATAATAACATATTCAGTTGCAAAGTTGTACATTGATTTGCCTGAGACATCAAAAACTTATTTCCACTCAACGCTAAAACATTTGTCTGCAGTCCAAGGTATCAGTTAGGTATAATATAAGTGAAGTCGCTCAACTAGGGTAGGTACTGGTAACGTAATAGATACCTCAGCCACTTTAAAGTGGCAACGATCTAACGTGACCCAATTATCTAAAGTGTTCTGATCGCGTTCGCCACTTGTAGCTTGTATCAAGTGCTCTTTACAACATACAAGCCATTCACAAACCGTCTAGAACACGACGATGTTGAAGTTCAAGTTACTTGTTGTGTTCATACATAAATTGGTATTTTTTATGAATTTATTCATATAGTGGTAAATACTTAAGACAGACAAATACAGGTAAGTTAATTTCTGAAAAGAGATTTCTTCCAGCAGCCTATGATGACAGGAGAGTTATAAACAAGCTAGTTAGGAATAGACTTACCGCTTTTGAAGAAGAGAAACATGAAAATACTGAATTAATATGAAACGGTGGTAGATATAAGTGAATATTTTATGTAAATACATACAAATACACATTTAAATAAATATGATCCTAACTGACGAGCTAAAAAACTTAAACACTTATTATTCCTTAAGTTTATTCGCGAAGGACCTTTCTTTGAAAGGTCCTTCGCGAAAGAAAGGTTTACTTTAAATTAACATTGTTATTTACTATTTCCACTGTGTCAGTATTATGGTTTTCATTTATTTAGATAGCACGTAGAATTAATTAATAATAATAATTGGCATCTTATTGGCAACAGCTTTCGTATTTAAGAAAAAACTCTAGTCCCTAACAATGTGTCTAGTTCAAGACTAGATTTTTCAATGTGTTGTAATTACAAAACTCTAGACCTTGGCTATCATTGGAAAGCCAAGGTCTAAAGGAACGTCATGTTCTAATATTGATTAGAACATGCCGTTGAGATAAGTTTATCAGTTATAAAACTTTTGGGGCGGAAGCTGCGACCACAATTCCTACATATTTAGGAAGGCATAATTAAAGCATCAACAAAATAGCACCGATGAATATACAGCTGAATTATTTTAAAGAGGGTACGAACATTGTTATTTAGAAAATACTAGTAGCACCGACAGACGACGTTCTGTCAAAGGCTACCGGACTGTGACAGTTCAATTAAAACAATATTTGGCCTCCACCAAATTGAGGATACCGTCCTGTTTGACAGGTGCATAACCCAAGAAAAACACCGTTGAACAGGACAAAAAGTATCCCATGTCCGTTTCCCGGTTTTAAAAAAATAAAAATAAAATAAAATAAAAATCGTTTATTTCGGACCGGAATCCATAGTGTTAGTAACAAATAACTTTTTCATTACTCATACTCTGAAAGTAGGTCATTACTGACCTGAGAAGCGGGCTGAAAGTAACACTTTTCATCCCTAGGGAGAATCACTTTCAACTGACAGCTGTCAATTTTTTTTTTTAAAAAACAGTTTTTTTTCACATATCCATTGAACCATGTTCCAACTTTCTATACAGCCACGATGAAAAAATTGAAATAACTTAAAGTTGAGTATTGATCGGAGAATGTATATGTTTTAAATAACTTTATTACAATTTAGTTTCAACAATTTCTTTAAAATAACTTAGCTTTGAGCAAAATATTTACCATTTTTCCAATGATAAAAAAAAAAAATATGGCTGAATAGCGGGCTGGCCACAGAAAAAAAAACAAACAAAATAGGCGGGAAAGCGGCAATTCGATCTTCATTCATTTTCCTCATTTTTTTTTTAGCTAATTCATGTTTTTATTTTTACTTTCCTCGTATTTGTAATGAAAAGCACAGTGTTTACCTCGGGTGAAAGACTTATTTAGTCCCTCGAACTATTGGCGCCCTCACTTCGTTCCGGGCGCCAAACCCCGTCTCGGGACTAAATAAGTTACTTTCACCCCTGGGGTAACAATGTACTATAAGCTACCTTCCTATCAATTTTAAGCCTAATCGGTTGAGCTGTTTCTAACTTAGAAATAGTATTTTGGATAAGAAAAAAAAAGGTTCTGCTCTAGGTAAAACCTCAGAGAAAATAATGTGTTAAGTACCAACTAAAAGTTAAATAAGTAACTACCTATCTTGCTTTATTGGTGCATCATTAGCCGATTTACATTAAAAGTAAACATTCAAATTTAAAACAACAGTTGCTGCACGTTTTTATAGACTCTACGAAATATTTTAGTCAGTAGGTCCACATGTATCTACTTTGATGATTATCCCCATAATATTGGTTTTATTGTTATTTGATTTCATTTTAATTGTAGATACTAATATGAGCAATATCATTTGTTACTCCTATTTAGGTAATAAAGTAATGCTACTATTTGATTTAGGTTATGGTATAACTTATTGAAACCTCGGCTCATTTGACTAAAAGGTCATCGTTCATACTGTTCCCTTGAGTACGCTAATGTTCCGAAGCGGTATGAGTTGTATCATGCGTCGTTGAGTAGACTAAACATGTTAACATAAGAATGATGAATGTTCCTTTGATCTTCATAGAGGAGATTGACATAATTCGTCAGCATTTTACTGGACAATAGGAAGGCAGCCAACGTTTTGTTTTAGAATATGTCCAGTTAAAGGCTCTAATATCTAATAGCAGTCGCTAGCGTCTGCGTCAAAAAATTCACGTTACTTTGCAAGTTGTATCGTTCAAACTCATCGATCGCCTATGCCTAAGTACACGCGAATTTACATAGAAATACATCAAATTCCAAACATACAAGTAGTGGACGCAGACGCTAGCGACTGCTTAAATGAAAACTGATGGTGAGGCGTTCTATGTGCTAGTAGCGCGACCTCTTGTCTATGAAACGCTCTTGGATATTTCTGAAATACTCGTAGGTAGACAATAATTGAAATAGTAGGCTTGCTGCAATCACTATGCCACCCCTCACTGTAGCATGCAGGTAGCACAGTGGTTAGTGGCGGGTTCGATAACCGCCTGGAGCTAATACCGAATGTCTTTTTCTGGTTTTCAGGTCCTTAGTAAAGATACTGCATGGAAAATGCTAAAAATAACAATTACGTCGCGTTGCATCGTGACACATCGAGTAGAAAGACAGACAAGTCCAATTCTAAGCTCTCAGACAGGTCTGAGAGCGTTAGAGTAGCTGGTTTTCAGCCAGGGCTGAAGAATACAAAAATATTAAATGCTAATTCTGAGCGACTGCGATTACGACAAAATAATGTCATTCCGAGTGTCGTCTGTAAGGGCTGTCACTACCGTGCACTTAACTACTTTTGTTATGCCAACTCTGGTTAAGAGGAAACTCATTTTTGTGCGTTAAGCAGTACAGTGATGTCCAGTGACGTTACTCTAAGGATATATTGCAATAAAAAATATGAAAATTTCAATAACCGAATTTGGAACGAAATATTTCGATATATTCGGGTAATATCACTCAAGCTACAGTTTGCTCTGTGCCAAAATACATTAAAGTATTTATGTGAGGTTTTATATAAACACTTTATTCTTATTTGTAAGATTGTACAACGTCAAAAAATATATAAGTAATGTATTTTGATCATTATAGTGAATAGAGTTTGTCTGGATTCCAAAATAATTGGTGAGCGTTGCGTTTGGCATGTGTGATTATTACCAAAATTAATGTCATCCGACGCGTCAGCCGCCAGCTAGGGTTGGCAGTAAGTAATAAATGATATTACTCAGTGAAAAAAATATACAAAACCAACCGCCTTAGTTAAAGAAATTAACATGATTATAATCCGATCAAGATCATTCTTGTTAAGATTTATTATTATTAGCCTTTTTCTTCTCCTGAAACTACGGAAACTTTTCTTAGAGTAAATGTACGGTTATAGACATCTAACATTGGCCAAATCTAAACATTAACCCCCTTATTCATAGAAACTTAAACAGCGCTTCAACAACACTTTAAATTTTGTATCGCTTTGTCCCTTTCATTCTTGCTGCTGCCACCATTTGCGAGTAAGTGACAAAACACGTCAATTGCTTAAACTATGCTTTGGCGTTGCGTTCGCTTTTATGAATAAGGGGATTAATCACTACATATTTTCAAAGATTTAACATTAAAAACCTGGATGATAAGTAAAAGAAAGACTGTGACTCTTGTGTCTAAATTTAATTTGCTTCGAGAATAGGTAGGTAGGTAGGTAGCTTAGTAAAATATTGAACGGCCCAGGTGTAGCCAACCAATGACCTCTGAACTATGGGTTTCTTTGGGCTCAGCCATTAGAGGCTTCAAAGAAAGTTATAATATGCTACACTTACCTATTACCACGAGGAAGGATTAGACTAAGGTCATAATTAAGGTGTTTCTATCCATACTTAATTCATTCATTTTTAATGATTAATTAATGCTAAAACTGCGTGTTGATAAAACAAACTCGTTTGTTTCAACTTTAAATTTCACTGTCTCTACGAAAGATGTAAATCCGTTTATATGGTGTTACAAGATATTTGAGTTATTGGTGAAATAGAAATAAAGTAACTTCTTATGAGAAAATGTTGCTATCTGATTGGCCCGGGGCAATGGTGGCTTGTTTTTGACCATGGTGCTGAAAGTGGCGGAATCCCCAGGGCAATCAATCATCATCATCAGTCAATTCCATGTATTGTGACGAACAATTGGGCTTGTTCTGTCTGTATTATGATACATGAGTATGTTAAGTCTCCGAAACCCATAGCTTTATATCCCATAGTGAGTGGACAAAGTTCATTTACTTGTCCTAAATTAGGGACTTCTCTAATCATGCCCTATGTCGGTATTAATTTATTGAAGAATCCTCGGCAATACATGTTTTCAAAAGTTCATTATTAAGCAATTCTAATGCTACATTAATAGTGTCGCATGTCATTTAAGGTGCCACTAAATCTAAAATAAGTGAAACATTATTTTGATTCTGCATTAATAAGGAACTGAATGCATACATCATTTTGATGGTGACTGTCATCATGCTTATGCGACAAGAACAAATCGACCTTCATCCATCATAGTTTCATGAAGTAATTTGCCATTGTCTTAATCATTTCATAACAAGTATGTCTATACGATGTTGTATCAAGCGAACGTATCTTTGTTTATGTTTTCGAAAGACACTTCGTCATTAGTCACCAAATGAATACTTGTAATACAAACACGCGCTGGTTTGGAACACGTTTATGTTAAAATAACCACTTTTTTCGCTTTGTTAGGTAACTAAATCTTAATAAAATATGCCGATTAAAAATTCAAACAGTTGATGTCATAATTTATGAACAAATTAAAAGTTTAAAAGTCAGATTTTGTTAATAGTAATAGGGTGTTGACACTGTGACAATAGTAGTAGATAAATTGCGGTTATTATAACATTAGTGTTGCCAAAACAAAGATACCATGACTTTTTAAGCAGGTTATGCTTAATTTACTGATTAAATTGTTAGACAGACGTATCATAAATAACATTTAAAAATAGCCACGTCCATTATGCAGTAGAATGTCTTTAGATGAATCACAAATATTACGAATATTCATGAGAGCAATAGCTAAATAGAGTAGAAAACTTCGTTTTAAAGTATGCTGGACGGCACATCCCTCTACCCATTTTCGGTTAATTGCAAATGAATGGCATTTGGCAAGAGCGAGAGAAAAAACGGAAATGGGGGTAACCTGATGTGCTGTTCACTGTACCTTGTGTTGTACAAAAACTGTCCTAGCAATCTGTGGACGCCTAAATTTACTGATGAGCAGTAAACAGATAGATATCTCAATATTAGTTAACGAGGCATGTACTTCGTTTGGAATGTTTTCATTTGGCAAGAACTTTATGGCCAGTTGCAGCATTTTTCAACGTAATATGCATATTTTTGTCATAAAATTGTTGTCTGGATCAAATTGAGGGCAATGTCACCCGTCGTCTGCATTTCCAAATTAAATGCACAGCCCTAACCCCAGACAGACTTGCAGTGAGACGACACGCTAGGCATTGTATTTTTATACCTGGACTCTTTCCAAATAGTACTCCCGCTTATCAGCAATATTGTCTGCATTCCCATTGATCCCATCAACTAGTTAACTAAAAACTATTCAGATTGGTTATACCATCAATAGCGATTCTTAGAATCAATCACATTCTCGTGTTCCGAGCTGAAAATGTCATCAAAAATATTATCAACCGTCAATCTCACGCAGTTTTGGTAGAAAAAAGCATTTGTAAAACAGTTGCAGATTAGTTGTTTTGAATCTTATGAGATTGGAATAGAATTTTAAATCAAAGTTTTATACACAATGTCTCTGCGTTTAAAGGGTAACTGCTTTGATGAATTTGTGTTTGTTTTCAAATATTTTGAGTGTTTCTAACGAGGTCGTTAATGTTTTGTTTTTGCGATTATTTTCAAGTTCAAATGCCGATTATTTGTGTGCTTATTATCCTTGTCTATTTGCCCTTTCTCCTTGTCCTTAGTTTCCATAAAGTCCGTATTTACAACTTCCATTTTTATCACCCCGACGACCCGTATCAGAGACACTATTTCTGTATCTTGGTTTATTTCGGTCATATTGTTATGTGTAAACATTTGGCTGTCCTATCGATTGTTAGCGCTTACAAGTGTATATTCAAGTGTCATTTTCTTGATTGATTTTGTTATTTTTTACTTACGTTGTTTGTTTAATGGGACCCGATCCGATTAATCACTGAGTGCACTTTGATTCGATTGTTGGACTTGTCCGTTCATGTCGTGACTCGCGACCGCGCGGCGAGCGAGCGTCCCGCGTACTGCGACAGTCCGCACGAGTATTTTGACGAGCTTGCGTTTAATCTAAATTAATATGAAAACATTTTGGTGCACTAGGTTGTTAATTGATAAGTTCACTTTTGAGTTAAGAGAGACTTTTGTGCTAATGCGAGGTAGCAACATATAAGTTAGTGATGTCATTTGCTACTCTAGTTATCCCTAGAAGTATTGAGCCTGGTTTATAAGTTACAGTCCAAATATTTTTATATATTCTGTCATGTTACACTTAATGCAATGGTCAAGACGATTACGAAAGCTGTCTACCATGTACAATACATAAATGCAATGTGACTCTACCACCGTTGCCGGAGAGTTGTTTCTACTGAGGAAACCCTCTTGCCAAGAAATTCAGCAGTTCCTTTTTGAAATAGCACGGGAAATTTAATAAGCTATCAACTACTCTACAATATTTTTTTGTGTTTAATTAAACTAAATTTATTTGCGAATCATCGGCTACAAGGTGTATTTTCTATATTATCTGCGATTTAATAAAGAAACTTTGACACAAGTACAATGTTCAGTGGGAGATTTGACTTAGCCGGAACTAATACAGAAATGAGGTCTCAAATACAAAATTCCTGTTGAACCAAGGTATCGCAAGAGCCAAGACTTTACGTTACATTGCAAATCTTTATTAAAATTTTCACATAAAAGTTAGGTAACAAGAAATTCAAACAGCCCTTTAAGGTTTAATAAGCAGTTACAGGTACCTATCATTTTATTTTACAATCTTTATCTCCTAGCTCTCATAATATTCAATTCCCATTCAAATAAAATTTAGTTTATGGTTTCTGTGAAATCGATTAAAATACAATCAAATTCACTATTTCACGAGTGAGTGAATTAAACCAATAGAAAGAAAAGTATGAAAATAATAAGCGAATAAAACAGTGGAGAATGCGGCCTGAGAGAAAATGTAGGTAGCGATTGTCTCAGCTGAAATGACCCGCTTCTCCACTGCATCTACGCATACAAGCCAGCACCCTTGTGTGCATAGATGCGTGCGGAGGAGCGCGTCATTTCAGCTTAGACGACGAATTCTACCAATGAACTGATTTTGTCAAGCTTCAATATTGTTGTAAAGAGAGGCTAGTCTTGTCCCAGTATCCTAACTAGACCCACGCAAACCAGATAAAAGCAGTAGAAGGGAGGGCCTTTCCACGTTGGGTTTAAAAGTTCGCTCGGCGAAATGTGAGCTTTTGAACTTTCCGTTTAGGTACTACTGCAACAATCAGAGTGCTTCTGTTTACTTTACTTGGGATATAGTCGTCGGCGTATGTTATGTTAATCAGTTAGCAGGGAGTTACTTGAAAACACTTGCTTTAAAATAACAGTAGTAAGTACTAGTTTGTACTTTGTACCTAAGTATGCACTTTTGAACCATGTCGCATTAATTTTGGTTAAGTCGTCATAGAAGGAGCTGTCAGATTAGACAGTATGATGAAGTACTAAGACGATCAGGCACAAGTGGCGCCGACTGTACAGCGTAATGGTAACATCAGTATTAGTGTGTGCAATATTTGTTTAACGAGAAGTAAATCTGTCGGGAAGTCTATAGCTCGGTCTATTAGGGACGGCTTGGATACAAAACAAACCATACGATGTTTGTGTATTTTCTAAATTAGACCGCCCATTGATTCACAAAACTAGGCTGGTATAAATAAATTAGGTTAACATGAATAATTCAGAGGAAGTAACTAGCGACGGGTAGTTACAGTTTCACTATTAAAGGAGTAATAAACAAATACTGTACTTACTGAGGTAATAGTTTCTCTTTGTAGCAACGTTTTGTTGTGATCATGGACAGGTCCTTTTATTTCTTACAAAAGTGGAACGAATCTATTTAAGTTTTCAATATGATTTTAAGAATTTCGAAACTTAACGATTTGTTTAAATGTGCATTAAAGGAAGTCTTAAAACCCTCTATTAAAAAAAGACTCAAACACATCACGATGGGAATCATTTTGATGTTGACTGTACCTAGGTATGTGTTATATTTTACTGCAAGGCCAAAACTATTGTACCTTTACTACTACTACTACTGGGTACTAAGCGGCTACCTGTGACTCCGTCCGCTTGGACTTAATGAATTAACCTATGTGTTATTTATTCTGATACACCCATAAGGTATATAAGTGCAAAGTTTCATCCAAATCCGTCCCGTAGTTTTAACGTGAAAGAGTAACAAGCATCCATACTTATAACTTTCGCATTCCTTACATTAGTAAGAAGTGAGCAAAGTTTTCTATGGGTGTTCGTTTTTCTATAACAAAAACAAAGGGGTTCTGTGAAAATATTTTGAAAGTGATAGTACATACGCAGCCGCGGCGGGCCACTCTTTAATAATTATGATAATCTGTGCATATTCCCTGCTATCCAGGGCGAGCTGTCGTGAGCCATAGAGCGTGCTAATTGAGCCTCGGGTGTAACGCGCGACCTCATGACCTGCGGCTGCACGGTATGCATAGCTCTTGCATGTGTGGCTACTCTTATAATTGCAAAGTCCGCCCTGGGGCCTAATTCTCATACAACCAATAGGTACACTAAATAAAGCTCTGATATAGACGGTGCTTTAAAAAACGAACTGGGTCTATTCCTGACTATTGAAAAGTTTTATTTTTAAAGTTAGCAAATTAGCTGCAAATTTTACTATGAACATGAACTATCTGTTCCGGCCAGGGTCGAGCTCGGGTTCCAAGCCAGAGTGTTTAACTACTGGGCCACCACGCTCGCATAAACCCCCGTACCAAAACAAAGTGTTCGGTGGTAACTTGAAAGGTTGATACAATATTAACGAAGGAAATATATCATCCATGCTCAGTACATTTTTGTTCTAAATGTGGAAGTACCGGCTAAAAAACTAAAATGTACCTACGAGTATATCGGGATAAAACTTAGCCGTCTGCGCATTCGTAACTATGGCATTAATGATGTTAAACTAATTCTTCCGGTTTTATTCATGTTTGAAAAATCCGTATTTATGTACACAATTTCTGTTACAAAAAAAATTGCACTACAAAAAAAGAATTTTTTTTTTCTTCTAGCTGACCGTTGTAGGCCAAATTCTAAACTATGCGTGATAAATAAAACCGTGAAATTTTTGTCTGATGGTTAAGTTCTATACGGATTTAGCATTCTTGTCTTTTGGCCGGCACCATCACATTGGAACCAAGAAATATGGAGACCTTTCTAAGCAGCTAGTATCATGCTGTGCTGTGTTTACCTTTTCAGTCTGTGATTCCGGATCTAGGCATGACGGGGTTAATCATTATACCTTACTATTGCCCTCAATCGTAAATACAGAATATGGGTCAAGCTGGCCGCTCCAAATGCCCCACTTTACTAATGAGTTTAGCATAGAATGCTTTACCTACCTAATGAGGGTTAGAGATACCTAGTTATGTTCAGAACAGATTTATGATCAACAAAATGTTGAGTTGAGTTGAATTCCATTAGAGGGACACAGTTGGTAGAAGTATTTCGTTGATGAGACTGCACTTAATTAACTACGATGAATAAGACCATAGAAGTATATAGATATTTGTGGAATTTTTGACAAGAACCTTTGAGTTGAACCGTTATTTTAATTGTATACCTTACCCGCTGAGAGTCGAACACGGGCTTGTCGTAGCATTGTAACAAAGTGATTTACAACCACGTACAGCATTAAGAGCCAATTTTTGACAGTTTTGTACGAACCCAATGACGAGTTTTAGACCCTCTACTTTACTTTTTATAACGACATTGAGATACAAGTAACCTGCTTTTGAAATTATACCTATAGAAAATCCATTGATATTTCGTTATTCATGGGACATAGAATGTATTAGTTGAATGATCAGCCATTTTTTTAAAAAATATGAAACACACCCAATAATTACAGGTAAGTTTATCTCCAAAGGAGATTTCTTCCAGCACTAACTGAAGTAATAATTGAGAGAATAACAAGAAATATGGTTTTCAAAATTCCAAAACTTTTAAGGTACGGTCAGATTGATGTGTGTCTTCAGAGGTTTCCGTTTTGAAAAAAGTTTTTTGAAATACCTACTTTACATACATTTGAGCACTCTGAAAAGTCTCATAATTTTGATGGCGATTGTACATCAAAGATGGCAACACTGCACTATTATACTGCGCTACAGAATTACGGCCATTCAACGTTCAATATCCGATAACAAAGAAATTCTTGTAATACTTTCCGTCACAAGTAGCCGTCTTCGAGATAATGTCGTTGCGCATGCGATGAAAATGTTATATACCTAAACCGACGTAAATAAAACTTTGTGGGTCCGATTACTACTCAGGGCTAGCATTTTTAAAAGGGGAACAGTAAGATGGAACTATAGTTCGCCCCGAGTTCCTAATAAGAAAGTCAAGTTCACAGTGCCCAAATCAACGCATTCTTTCAAACGCAACGGTTTTGTACATGAGTTTTATGGGTGTAATGAAATGAAATTAAAACATTCTTGCATTCTTAACGCGGCCATACTATACTTAGTGGTTCTGATTCTAGTGATTCTGTCACTTCTGATCTTTGTGGTAAATGTCTGTTCATTGTTGTTGTATATTCTGAACAGTGTTATAGGTAGGTTCAACACTCCATCTTAAATAAATAAATAAATCCTCGTCGACTGTAAAACTTGCGGTTAAATCTCCGGTAATGAAAGAACCCGATAAAATCCAAGCTACCCCAATAACAAATGTGGTCGGTGAAATGTGGGCTTCTGAATGTTTTTATGACAGCAAAAGTGTTATATTTTGCTGTTGTAAAAAATATGTTAACCCGACATGACATGTTGCGTTGTTGTTGTTGTTCTAAAATTAGAACTTAGTTGTTTTATTTCTGGCGCTAGATTAAGAAACCCATCTGGATTCGATCCCATTACTGTCACTATTCAAAATACTTACGAGAATATTTATACTGTACGTCAGGGCAACGACCTTCATTGTTAAATTATGAAACGTTGTGATATAATAATATATTGATTGCTTGCCAATTTTTATCGATGGCTAGTTAGAGACGTGGTTTGTTTGGAACATCTTATTAAAAACTAGCGGCCGCCGGCGACTTCGTCTGCGTGGGCTAAGTTTGAAAAAAATATGTCATATTTTTTTATAAATTATAGCCTATATGCTATTCAGATGTATAAGCAATATCATTGTGAAGTATCATTAAAATCCATTAAGTAGTTTTCAGTGTAAGAGCAAAACGGCACATCCCCAAATACAAACTTTCGCATTTATAATATAAGTAGGATATAACGTAACATAATAGCTATTTAGATTTTTTTCCCTAGAACATGGAGAGCTTTCGCTATCACCTGCTTTCAAGCCTAGTAGTTCATGTCTATATCTGTTATTATAAGTACTACTCCTTAATTTTAACCAATTTGTGACATGATGGTACACACGAGTACTTACTCATAGGTCTTCGTAAGCTAGGGCAGGCCATATTTCGTTCGCATAACGCATATTTTTAAAATTTTTGCCAATTTTCATATATTTTTACAGAAAACTTGTCAGTATAATAATGCAAACAAACACAACAATTACCTATATATTTAATTTAGTACAGTCGTCGTTCCTTCATGCACGCAATTTTTTAACTGAGCGCGTTTGAACTTGAGATCTCTGGTATAGTAGCCAACATCTTAACCAATCAATGGTTAAATTTTTTACTAGCTGTCCCGACAGACATCGTTCCGTCGGATATGATTGGACTGTGAGAGTTCAAGAAAAACAAGTCGATCCCGTACCATTTGACAGGTAGAAAACCCATAAGTAAGGTTTTGTTGTTTGTACTATTATCCTTGCAGAGTCAAGGTAGTTTCTCTCATTAAGAACCTCCATCAGACTTCATTAAACACAAAGAAAATAACCAATGGGTTCAGGGCTAATCAGCTAACATATCGGTGCTTCACGCCCTCTTCTATCATTTAAATTTAATACGCTTCACTTTGAATTAGTATTTTCCTTCATTTTGTATGTAAATTATTGAAAAATGTTACTTGGCTTACCTAGTTTTTTTCTCTCAAACGACCAAAGTCCAAATAAATTAAATTTTAAAGATAACTCACCACGAGCGGAGAGAATTTTGACGCCAACTAGAATATCATAGCTCTCGAGTTTTGCGGTTAGCAAGACGATAAGTCTCATCTTTTATTCATACATAGCTAGAACTGAGATAGTCCAATCGCATCTGACAGAACGGTCGTCTCATCCAGTCACATATACAAATAAACCCTACTATCATACGTGCCAGCCGGCTCGCTGCTAATAAGGATGCGCTGATACTCCTATCAACTGTATGTAGGACACGCAACAGACAAGGCTATTCAATGCCGGAGTGACGTCACACCACACGATTGTGTAGGGAGCATCTTGGTCTGCTCTTAAAAGATTAGCCCATGATTTATTTAAGCTATTGAAATAGAAATGAAGTACATCACAGGCACGATGCCGAGCTGAGGCCGTCTTAGGGCTGAGTTTCATCAAACGCATCGAGCGCTTAATCGTGGATTTCCAAAGTGGAAAAAAGGAATTCGAAAATTCGACTGCATTTCTGTGTCATTTATTTTATAAACCCTAAAACTAGAAAGTCGGCATACCCGATTGCATTTAAGTAAAAATGTAACAATCGGGACGCAAATCCACTCTCACACTCACTCTCACACTTATCCACTCCTAATCTTACTAATATTAAAAATGCGAAAGTTTGTGTGTGGTTGTGTGTGCAGTGTTACTTTTACACTTAAAAAAAACTTCGAATGGATTTAAATGAAACTTTACAATAATATAGCTTATACATCTAGATAGGACATAGGCTACAATTTATGGAAATAAATACTCCTTTTACCTAATGTCCACGCAGACGAAATCGCTGGCGGCCACTAGTGATTGATGGTCATTACGTAAAGTAGGTGTACTTAGTACACCTTAAAAAATAATAATCCGAAACAGAAAGAACGTTTATTTCTGCTAAAAAGATAAGTTTAATATACGGTTACGAAAAGACCCAAATAGAAGTCGCATGCATGTTTGCCAACTAATAAATTTTAAATAATGGAATTTTGCGGAGCACGCCATCTATGCTTTTAATCTTCCATTTCCACTATACAATACGAATGTGCTAGAAACAATCCCTTTGCTTTGCTGTGGTAGAGTAATGTTCTCAATTAAACCTAGATGGCGTTGCCGCCCCTTAAAACTGAACAGAAATTGTTAATTTGTAACAACTAGACTGATATTACGAATAAATGAAATTTAAGCGTAATCTTAAGCTGAGTTGGAAAGTAAGTTTGAACAAAATGAAAATGACGAACAGTTTTCAGCTCATAATATTTTTTACAAAATAACGTTGATTTCAAGCACGCGTTGATGTCTTTGTAACATCTTCATTTAAAAATGAAATTGAATGAATTATTTAAAAATAAAGTATTTCAGAGACATTCCAACAATGTCTTAATATCGAATGATTCATCATTTGAGTATCCAGCTATGCTATTCCGGTGGTCGCCGACACTCACTTCGCTTGTGCGAGTTAACTTTAAAATTCCATTCCTTCGCGACTGTCGTCGTTTGAGAGAAAAGAACTAAGCTAAAAATCATTTTTTAATTATTTACATACAAAATGAGAGAAAATCCTAATTCAAAGTAAAGCGTATTGATGATTGAGGTGAGCGTGAAGCGCCGAGATGTGAAGTGATGTTCGATGTGCACCGCCGGAATAGCACGGCAGTACTCTGGGAAGAAAATGCTATAATTTACATTAACTTTCATACTTATCCTATTTTTTCGGTATTCAGTGAGCGAAATGTATGAAATCCAAAAACAAAATTATTGAAAAAAAAGTATGTATAATTAATTGCTATTCATATCATATCATATCATTGGTACTTCGTTTTGTTTGTTTAGTAAAACCTTTTTCATGAGAATAGGCTAATTAAGAAAGCCGCCTGATATTTGATCGGCCATGGCACAACATTAATTACCGTTATTTTATTTTATACAAACAGAAAAAGTTTTAATTACATTGTACTACATCTACCAACATCCCTGGACAGTACAAACATTTGTGTGCATTAACGTGTCTGTGTGTGTTGCTATTGGTGTTTTTTAGGTATTAAAAAAAAAGGTTAGGTACAAGTAAGTTTTTTGTTGTTTGAGGTGCCCGTGGCGCAGTTGCGACAGTGATCGGCGACGATCGCTGTTGTAAAGCAACACACGCCGGGTCGGAAATGGCATTGCTGACCACCCAGACGGGAATTTTGTGATGTGTTTTTCGAGCATCTCCGTGCTTCGGAAGGCACGTTAAGCAGCTGGTCCCGGTTGACGTCGCTAAATGTCAGTCGTTAAGCCCAGTCAGAGGCCTTAGGGCGGCTTAATAACACCTGACATCAGGGCTCCTCCAACATCCGCACTGAGCCCGCGTGTTGGAGATATGGCTCGTTCCACCTCAGGTGAGGCCTGTGCCTAGCAGTGGGACGTCCCACACATAAACGGCCTATACACGTGTATAGGCCGTTTATCTTAAATGTTAAGTATTTGTTGTTTAGCATGTTTAGGGCTATGGGGACAGAGGGGGAGGGGGGGGGGGAGGGGGGGGGAGGGGGGGGGAGTACTGGGGACAGCGCCGTTGTGTGGAATAATTAATTTCCTTCTTGTTCTAAATTCAAGATTGGAGAGCCCGATGGTTTTTTGGTTGTTATTTTTTGAATAAATTTCTCACGAGACTTCAATAGGAAGATACAAAAATATCCGACGTTGCTTAAGACGTTGCTTAAAACTTTTGCCTAGCTCGGCTTTGATGTGAGTGTTAAAATGCACTGATAAACCTTTTTTTGTTTGTAAAAACAATCATAATACTCAGAAAACACCCTTGATGTATTTTTATTCTATTTTGTATTCAAATTGTGTAAAAAGCTGAAATGCCTCCACAGGTAGCCGTTGTTAGCGTACGTCCTGTGCGTTGAGGTTTTTCATCTCCTGTTTAGCGAAGTAGGAAATGTTGTTTCCTGAATCGTGTAATGCAAAAAAAACACATGTCATGATTGAGGGAAAAGATAAATAAAACCGTAACCATACGGTTAACTTGCCGGTTTCTTGCTGGTTCTTCTCAGTACTGAAACGACTTTCCGACACCACTGGTTGAGTCACATTATGTTTGTGTAAAGTGATTTTTAAAAACGTAGCTTTTAAGTAAATAAATTAAGTAAATTAAATGTATTTTTTTTTGTTTTGTGGACGACTTATAAGTGCTGGTAGCAGGTCTATTAAAAAATTGCTTGGCGTAGCCGTAACCATTTTCGGTCATCCTCCAGACTTTCACAAAGAATCGTCATTTGGCATAAGTTTTTATTTCTTTTTTAGAACCGCGTTGTTGACTTTTTAGTCAATACTCAAGCAGCAATGATTAAGTTTCAGCATATGGAGAATAGTTTATACACCTTAACTAACAAGTATTAAGGAAATCAAAAGAAATTTCTTCACAACGCCTTCAGCCCAGCTTTTAAAATGCGCCAGGCTAACTTGACTTGGTCACGTAGAGCGGATAGGGTAAGATCGAGCCTTAAAACAAACATACGTAAGGCGTTTGTTTGGATAATTAATTCTTGACGATTAAAAAGAACTAGTACTTACAGGTCAATTTGAATAAAGATACGTTAGAGAAAGATTTGTTTTCGGCTCGTCTCACAATCAATAAAATCCACCATATCTCCTCTATTTATAATCCTAATCATTTTTCGACTACTGTTTTCCAATTACAGTAAGACAAATATTAAAAGACTCGTCATATACCCCTATCACAGATGGGTCTCAAAGTTGGATTGGTTGTAAGTTATAAATTTCCCGAAGGATCAAGTTGATAACGAAGTAGGAATACACCAAAATATAGAACTGCTTTAAGTTGCTACTATTCCACCTGTCACACCTAGCCGTTCCACCTGGGTGGGAAGAGAAGAAAAGGGAACTACTTTTTCCACCCAGGTGTGATATGATAAGTCGAATATTATTATTCTCTTCATTTATTCTTAAGCATAGGTATAAAATGTTCACAGTACAATTATAAAAACAAAGAATCATAAAAATTTAAAAACACTTAAGAATTAGAATTATAATAATTAAATAATTACAATTATTAAATTCAAGTACTACAAGTAGTAGCTATGAAACAAAGTTTTTCACAAAAATACTATAAAAACCTTAACCTAGGGTGCCGTCGGCAACGGGGCATATTATTAGTATTATTACTAGAGTAAAATAGTGTCCCACTGCTGGGCAAAGGCCTAAGGAAAAGGAATAAGTGATAATAGTTTTCCATAAGTGGAATAGGGATTAATTATTAGGTAGAGCTTTTACTACGGGCAGAGCTTTTATAGGCCACAGGGTCTGAAACATAGATAAATGGACAGATTAATATTGTAATTCATTGCACATTATTAATTCAAGTAGATTTAACAATTTTCAAATGTCTTTTTACCCAAATAAGTCATTCACAATAAAAAGAATAAAACAATAAATTACGGTTGTTGTCAAAAACATCGTGCAGCCTTAATACCATATCTTTTGATAAATCGTAAACACTTTCTTTTAAATAAAAAGATTGCTTACTAAATATAAAAGTGAGAATAAACAGATCAAATATTTACTTTGCTGAAATAGTGCTAGTACTTCTCGGAGACCACACTTAGTATGCTGCTAGCTGTACTTTTGAATCGTCAAATAAAATTAAAATATTAAAAATTACTGATTAATAAACTTAACTAGGTACATAGTTTACAAAGATAGTGATTTATGTTTAAAAGTGTGCCCGTACAGTTTGTATGTAGTTATAAGAACCAGCAAGAAGGAAAAATACGATTTCGATGTTTTTATTCAAATACTTACATAGTAATACTATCCAGCCACAGAACAAACAAATAGAAGTTCATATGAATGTTTGTTTTGAGAGGGGACCCAACTTACAATCGTAGCTCTACCGTGGCTTAGCGGGCAGGACCTCTACTGAACGAGCGACAGAGTCAGACAAGTAATTGGTAATTTGAAGTTCCGCTGTTTTGAAATATTGCAGTTCAGCCTACAAATTTATCTATCTTTTTTTTCTGAATTTGATAATCATCAAAGAAATTAGAAAGCGACAGCAAAACTATGCTAGTATTTTGAGCTTTGACAAAACTTTTAATAATTATATTTCTTTTAACTTTCATGGTCAATAAAATTAGAATCGAACAACACGGGATCGTTATCGTAACTTAGAACTAACTAAACTACACAACCACCACTAACTCAACCATCTAACTACAATACCTACTACTTTTAACTCCCAATCCTACAAACGACGAGCCATTAAAAAAGCATACTTCACTACGCGACAAAACGTTAAATCCAACCGTTTAAAAGCCGGCATTGCTAATCCAAATCGGAAAGAGCAGCATTGCTTTATAAATAAAGTGAGCGAAACAGGTTTAGCTAAAGAAAAATTACATTGAAAAGCGAGGGTTAGTCGCTTCTCGCGGCGGCCGGCAGTCGCATTCGAACCACCGCGCGCGCCGGCTCGCGCGATCCGCGCACAAACACGCTAACCCGTCTCGCAATTAAATAGAACAATGGATTCACGTCACTAATAGGTAAAAACACTTTTTATTAACACATTGTTACTGACACAAACAAACCGAACTGCCGGCTTTGACCGTGAACGGGTTATTGCAGTTGTAAAACTTTTCGTTTGTTTGTATATGCCAGGACGCGGCTTTTCTTGTGTGTTTACGTTGTATAATTTTCAGCGGCTCTCAATGCCTGGTTTCTTCCCGAATTATTTACTCGGAATTCTAACGACTTTTTTATTGCGGCGTGCGGTTCTGTTTTTTTGTAAACTTTGATTGGATTTTTTTGCGGATTCTAAATGTGAAACAACGTAAAAGGGTTGTCTAGGTTTGTAAAAATAATAACGTCGATGTTTAGGTTTTTTCATGAATAAACTTTATTCTTATGATCTGTTATAGGTAATTGTAATAATGAAGTACGTCGTAAAATAAAGTATATGAATATCGCAAGAGTTGAAGATCAAAGTTTCTGTAAGAGTAAACATAGATACGTTAAAAGATTTAAAATACACGTCATCGTTTATATTCCTTGCGTGAAAACAAAGTATGCTTTCTTAAACAGTTCCACAAAGTGAATAATAAAAAGATAGATGCTTCAAATACTCACTCTGTATAAAATTTCAACTAAGTTGCACTTAAGCTTATGAGCAACCTCATATGAATTTAAAATGAGACTTGAGTATTCAGCTGTGAGACAAGGGGGGGTGAAGTTGACTAGTATATTATTTTCTAAATACACAAGTTTGCTTTTTTGAAATATGAATAATAGATCAACTATGTAGAGCTGGTACTCGTATTACGGTTCACAAAGGCTGTTCAACATACTTTAATGTTTTTTGAATACATAAAGTATAATAAGATAAAAAAACAGACACAGAAAGTTTGTCACAGTAATAAATAGAGATTGAAGACAAATTATCCTGCCTGGGTATCAAACATCCGACCGAAAGACTACAAAATAGACAGGTAACCTAATGTGGTAGTTAACTAGTCAGTTTATTAAATGTACGTCCTTATGCACTAAATTTTTTTTGTTAAAAAGGTTTCTGAAAAGCATACTTGGTTACTGTATGAAACTTTATTTGCTATGGATATAGTAAATCAAATATAGTCAAATATATAGTAAATTAGGTGTTTTTTTTAAAAAGCAATTCTTCTGAAACTGTGTATCGACTTTACACAAATAGGTAAATAATCTTAAGACCACAGAACTGAACTTTCCGTTTAAAACTGCTTATATTATTTTTCTTACTTGAATACTACTACTAACTAAATTGCGATAATATTACCTAAAGAAGGATAAACATTCATAGGGTTGGTTCTGTATTTGAGTGTTATTATTTCTGAATGTGTGTTTAAGAATATGTATGTATGTAAATTCGTCTCTGCTACACAAAGTCAGTTTGGGGTCAGTAGTCTGATTCTGTAAACTTATTATTTTCACATAGAATTCCCAACGTACGCTCTCGTTTGACTACCGATTAGGTGTAATGGATAAGAAGTTAGCTACTAGTTACGAGGTCGCGGGTTTGATCCCCGCACAGTGAACACATTTTGTACGCATGATTATGTCTGTTTGTATTGGTCTGGGTAATTATAAAAGTTAGATTTTTTAAATAATAATTAGGTAACTGAATGCGCTGAGTGAACCATAACTTAAAGGATTTGATACTGTTGTCTCCCATTCTTGAGATTAACTTCTCTTACTTGTGAATTCGGATTAATTTTTGAAAAAAATCTCGCAATTACTGAACTGACCACAGTGATGTAGATCATGATACATGTATTTTTTTATTAGTTCGTACACAAAATGACAATTACAACTGAAAAAATATTAGTTGAGGTGAATTAGCAGTTGTGCACAAATTGAAGAACAATTGCGTCAATTTTCCTTAGTCATCAATCTGATAGATCAATGACTAATGTCTAGATTCTACAGAATAGTACTTAATTTCAAATCTCTTAGATTCAACTCAGGGGACTATTCATATGGGTAAACATTTTCATACATTGTTGGCGTCTGCTAACGCCATATTATAATCGATCTAACATTGGCTCAGAAAAATCATTGTAAACGAAATCAGTACAAAATTATCAGCCCATAGATTATGTCACCCTAACACCAGACGTAACGTTTTAATTCTAATATGGCGCCCGAGAACGGTTATCATTGAGGGAATTAGGGGTCCGCTTTCAAATACTTTAATCATTTTGATAGGATTTATTTTTAACTATTTAATTCAAATTAGTGTGTTTATTGCTAACAAGTGTGCATAGAAAATATATGGTAACTGGAATTGTAGCAGGTAATTATTTATAAACTTGGTCAATGTTTTTGATAAGTTTTAATGAACTATCTTTATAATTGCCTATAATTATCATGTATGAAAGTGTTTCTTAAAATAGTGTTTGGGATGAGCACATTTAAAATTTCAAAAAAGTAAATAGGTAGCTTTTTAATAAAATTGGTACAGGTGGTATTAGTAAAATTTCACACATAGTAATACAGGGTAGCACGAAATCTAGAAAAACTAATCTGGTTTAGTATTTCTCCACTGTAATGTTAGATTTGTCGATGCCAAAAAAGGGCATGTAACTTATGAAACATACATTTATGAGTTTGCAAACATGAACACGAATTTTTGCCAAAAAAACATTTAGATCATTTATTAACTGGAAAACTTAAAAAGTAATTGTACGGAGCCTGAGCTAGTTCGATGCATACTTGAGCGGTTTTTATTTTTATTACATCCACGACCCTGTCAAACCCTTTGTGAGTCTCACGTTTTGAACAAAACGAAGGGTGCTTTGGCAACAATAGTGAATAGAGGGGAAGTGAAGGGATGAACTAACCCCCGCCGATGTTGGTTTCGATTTATTAGCTATTTTATGGTTATCTTATCTTTCTTTGGTAAATTAGGAGGTTTTCTTGTTTAATAAACTTAACGCTGAGTCAGATTTGTTTTCGATGGATGACTCATTTACCGTAGTGGTTGCAGTGAAGGGATAGTGGGTGCGTGACCGTGTGCGTGCTGATCGAAAAGATATAATTATCTGGATAATTTATGTATTTGCTGCTTGATTTTATCAGCAAGTATGTGTCATTTAAAATTTTACAAATACTCAAATTTACAAAAATGCATGGTGAATAGGGCAAAATGGACTATATTTTATTATGGTTATTGTTTTATTACTCGGTTGTAAACTAACAGCTAGGTTTGGTAATAAGTTATCGTTTTTCGTACACAGGTAAAAAATAAGGATGACGTGACTCTACCACTGTGTCGGACTGTTGTTTCCGTACTGAGATGGACTGGTAAAAACTCAGCAGTTTCTCTTTTCAACACATTTTGTCCAACAAAAGCACAACAACAAACACCCAGACTTAGGACCATTATTTGCCTCATCGACAAACATTTGTGCTGGTTCTGGAGTCGAACAAGCGATTCTTTGAGGCTCGACGCTCATAGCCACTGCACTAAACTGGTCTTGAAATCTTTCAAATCGAATTTGTTTATAGTTTTTTTCATGCTGTCTAGTCAATATTTTTTCGTTATTTCCCAATTTAATTATAACTCTAGATAGTTAGTCAGTGTGCTAAATCTTTGTATTTCTAGATTTAATACAATGTCAAAGATCAGTTGGTAACATCACATTTTTGCAAAATAATTGCATATATTTGATGTATTTACTTTGCCGTAGAGTCATTTAGTAACCTCGAGCTCATCTCTAAGGGGTGAGAGAAAGATGTAATATTCAGATTCCCCTTGGTTAAGCTGAGAGCATTCTGACGTATAAGAGGCAACAGATTAAGTGCACTTTTACATAAATTAAAATAGTTACCGATGTTATATTGAATTGTTATTCAATATTATCATTGGTAACTACACTGCTCAAAAGTGTCTAGGGATATGTCAAGCATTTTCATACAAATTATAGCTATTTGGGAGGCTGTAAAAATTAAAATATTGATACTAACGTAGAATTTTTATAACACAGAAACTGCTATATCTGCCCTTTCAGATTGTATAAAAAAATTCATTGTAGTAGCATTATTGCACAATCGTAAGAACGTTAAAAAAAGACAGATTTTTCTTTTAAAAGGTGTCAAAATTTTAGCAAAATCAAACGTTTTTTTTTGTAATATTCTTAACTTTTATCTTATGCCTCTGTCCTCGCGTTATTCTAAGATAATGCTCAACTTGTAAACAAACTTATCTTTATGAAATATTTGAAAAATGATATCCCTTTGATATCCCTAGACAGTTTTGATGTGTGTATATATAACCAAAAAACTAAAATCGATACACCAGTAAGAAGGTAAACATTTTTGTTTTTTGGTATCAAAATTGCGAAATATTTTTTTAAATCTTTTTGCATGGCAGTCTCTGTATATTCCAGCAATATGATGTTAAAACCTAAGACACAGATTTTCAAACATTTGTGTTAGAGCGTGAGTGAGAAAGCGCGAAGTAACTACTTAGCACATGAGATTGTCGTCAGAATAATCGGACTTACAGCTATGTTTTCGCAAAGACGCACCGAATGGTATTAAATTAATATTTAAGCGGCCCATTCCTACTCAATAATACTACTAAAATGCCTGCCAAATTATGGTAAACTGGAAATAGGGCTGCCGAAAAGCAGTAATTGTGTGCCAAACACCAGAAAACCCTGACATCCTTCGCAGTTTGGCTTTAGGACGAACTTGGCTTATAAAACAGCCAGTTGTAATTCTAAATATAGAAAACCAAACCAATGCATGAAGTGATGACCAATGAATAAAAAAACATAGTCTTTACTATGGGTGTCATCATAAGGCATCTTACAAAACCGCAAACAAAGTTTACTTTCACTTATTGGGTATCTCGTGATGGAATCAGATATTGGGGAATCCGTAGGAAAACTTATGTCACTGATGAAACTCAATTGTAGGTAGGCTTGTAGTTTTTCTTGTAACCTTTTCAAACCCCTCTCGAGGAATGCATTAGCTCATCCGCATGTAGAAAACCGCGGCGGGGCGTATCTTCCACAATTGGCTTCAATTCTTATAAGGAAACACCACTGTACGAGACCATAGCGGTTCTTGAGTATGAGAAACAAATACAGTAGACACTTACCCCCTTATTCATAAAAACGAACGCAATGCTAAATCATTGTTTAAGCTATGGACGTGTTCTGTCACTTACTCGCAAATGGCGGCAGCAACAGGAATGATAGTGACAAATCGATACAATAGTTTTAATGTTGTTGAAGCACTGTTTAAGTTTTTATGAATAAGGGAGTTAATACATAGTTAAAACAGTCACTCTGAAAAACTTCCTATTAATGATGATGAACTATGCAACCTCTTTTGAATGAACTTTGATTGATTTTGTGCCGTGCGGTGGCGGCACGTTAATAGAATACAATCCACCGCCCCATTTCTTGCCCGTGGGTGTCGTATGAGGCGACTAAGGGATCCTTGTGGCAGGTCATCTGCTTTCCAGGTGGGAGACATATGTCGACCGGTTGCTGGTACCACCATGCAGTTGCGTAAAACCCGCCAAGTGACCCTGGCCTATCTCGGTCGGGTCGCGTTCCGGGATCAGCACTGCACTAACCGGAGCCAGGGGGACTGTGGTCGTGGCAAGCGTTAGACCAGTGGAAGCCTTTACGGCGATATTGTGTGGATGGTGCGTATCGGCCCGCCGGCCAGGGAGACCCGTAGAAACGGTGGTGCCGCTGGCCGCCCGCGGCATAGTACAGGGGCCCAAAGGGAGCTAACCACCTCTGGAGGCTGCCCCACCAGGTCGCGCATAATCTCGGGATGGCTCGTCGTGCCGGGTGGTGCCCGGTTCCGGTGGGGGCCCGGCGACCATTCCCGAGGGGGTACGGGAGCCCTTCCGTCCGGCGGACCGGCCCACGCTATTCCACACGTCCAGATATCAATGTAAGGCACCACGCTTTGTCTACCCTTGCCACGACGACAGTCGTCCTTTCACGCCCTTCCCCCCCCCCCCCCCCCCCCCTTCTATGGCAGTCAGTAAAAGAAAAAGGCCTACAGCGGCATCTCCATCCCCCACCAACACGCTGTTTGAGGTGGAGTTCGCTAACATCCGCGGACTCCATGCAAACCTCAACGCCGTCCACCAACACCTCGAGACGGTGAGGCCTGCAATGCTCTTTTTGACGGAAACACAGATAGGTCGCCCTGCCGATACGTCATACCTGCACTATCCCGGCTATGTATTGGAAGAGTCCTTCCTCTCCAAGGCCGGAGTATGTCTTTTCGTCAGGGCGGATGTCTGCTGTGACCGTCTTCGCTGCCTAGAAGACCCATCCTTCTCCACTCTCTGGGTGCACGTAGACTTGGGCTCCACGAGCCGAGTTTACGCGTGCCTTTACCGCTCCCACAAAGGCGACGCCGAGACAACTCGACTTTTTGACCATTTGAGTCAGGCGGCAGATAACGCTCAGGCGCGGTTCCCAAATGCTGAAATGGTGTTTTTGGGAGACTTTGATGCCCACCATGAGTCCTGGTTGGGCTCTCCAAAAACAGGCGATGCAGGCCGAACCGCCCACGCTTTTGCTCTCACGCAAGACCTGACGCAGCTGGTACGCCAGCCCACCCGGATACCAGATATTGTCGGTCATGCGCCCTCCTTATTGGACCTTCTGCTGACGAGCCACCCAGCTGGGTACCTAGTGTCGGTCGGCGCCCCTTTGGGCTCCTCCGATCACTGCCTGGTTGGCGCGACAGTGCCATGTGCAGCTCCCCCACAGCCTGTGAGGGTGAAGCGGCGGTTATGGCACTACTCGTCGGCGGATTGGGACGGTATGCGAGAGTACTTCGCTTCCGTCCCTTGGCGGCAGTGCTGTTTTGGGGAAAGAGATGCGTCGGATAGTGCATCTGCTGTCGCTGGCGAGATCAGTACCGGAATGGAACATTCCATTTACTGATGTCGACAGCGCCAGCAAAGCTGGTCCCTGGTACAATCGCGAGTGTTCCGCAGCTGTTCAACGTAAACAGGCGGCATACCGTGCTTGGGCCAGGGCCCAAGCTATCCATGACTCTGACGTGGCTTCCCTCAAAACAGCCTTCAATGAAGCCACCAAGGCCACCAAGAGGGCATACGTTAGAGCAGACGCCCAGCGTATTGCACGTGTTGGCCAAGAACTCATCTCACACCCAACGGGTAGCCGCTCCTACTGGCGACTGGCCAAACACGTGCAATCTAACTTCTGTTCGCCTTCGCTGCCACCGCTGAAATGCCCTGACGGATGGTTGGCTCATCAGCCGCAAGAGAAAGCCGACTTACTGGTTAACCTCTTTGCCGCCAACTCCTGCATCGATGACTGTGGTGCACAGCCGCCTATAGCCCCGAATTGCGGCACCACAATGCCTGATATTCGTATCAGGCAGTGTGACGTACGTGCGGCAGCTGCAGTCACTCGATGTAAGGAAAGCCAGTGGACCTGACGGTATTCCAGCCGTAGTATTAAAAAAGTGTGCAGCGGAGTTGTCTCCAGTGTTGACTCGCCTGTACCGCCTCTCCTACACATCAGGCCTCGTGCCGCAGGCTTGGAAAGAGGCGAACGTTCAACCTGTTCCCAAAAAGGGGGACCGGTCAGACCCAGCCAATTACCGTCCAATAGCTGTAACCTCAGTACTTGCTAAGGTGTTTGAGCGGATTATTAATGCACAGCTCACCCGCTACCTAGAAGACCACTCGTTGATTCACGACCGCCAGTACGGCTTTAGGCCGAAACTGTCCACGGGTGATCTCCTAGCGTACGTAACGCATTTATGGGGTGAGGCTATGGACAAGCACGGCGAATCTTTGGCTGTCAGTCTTGACATTGCCAAGGCTTTTGACCGTGTCTGGCACCGTTCGCTTCTTTCCAAGCTTCCGGCATATGGACTGTCTCCTCGCCTTTGTGACTGGATCGCTGGATTTCTGGAGGGACGTAGGATCCGTGTCCTCTGTGACGGAAGTGAGTCGCGTTTCCTCCAGATTAATGCCGGGGTGCCGCAGGGTTCCGTCTTATCGCCGACTTTGTTTCTTCTGCATATCAATGACATGTTATCACTCGGTAACATTCATTGCTATGCGGATGACAGCACAGTCCACTCGCGTTATTTCGAGCGCCCTGTGGCAAAGCGAACCGATATCGAGGAGAAGAGGCGCTGTCTTGTCGTTGAGCTTGACGGAGTGCTGGACCGCATTTCCGAATGGGGAGAACGCAATCTTGTCGAGTTCAACGCCAAGAAAACACAGGTGTGCGCATTCACTGCCAAAACGTCGCCATTCTTTTCCCATCCCACTCTTCAGAACACCCCACTGCCAGTGAAAGATAGCCTTAACATCCTTGGCATGGATATTCGCAGCAACCTCAACCAACGGGACTACATCGAGAGCGTTATCAAAACAGCATCCCGTAAACTTGGAATCCTGAACAGAGTGAGACGATTCTTCACGCCTGAGCAGCTCTGTCTTTTGTATAAGACACAAGTTCGCTCTTGTGTGGAATATTGTTCTCATCTCTGGGACGGTTCCGCCAAGTATTTGCTAGAAGCTCTCGACAGGTTGCAGCGACGCGCTATCCGCATCATTGGTAGCCCAGAGGCAACTATGGCTCTGGAGCCTCTCCAACTGCGTAGAAACATTGCCAGGTTGAGTGTCCTCTACCGCCTTTACAACGGCGAATGCTCTGAAGAGTTGTTCCAACTGATCCCGTCCTCACCCTTCCACTCCCGCACCACACGCGCTGGTCTGCGTCAACATCCACACACGATCCAGCGACTGTCGGCCCGCACCAAAAGGTTCGGTGATTCGTTCCTGTGTCGTACTATCCAGACGTGGAACGCTCTTCCAGCGCATGTGTTTCCTTCTTCCTACAATCCCGGGTTTTTTAAGCGGGGCGTGAAAAGGCATTTATGCAGGCCTTCAAAATGAGATTGACCAGCAAAGTAGTTTTCAATTACTGTGCTTGTCAACCCCATATTTGGACCTCACGACTGCTTCCCATCAGGTGGAGTGAGGTCATCTTGAAGACCACAATAAAAAAAAAAAAGAACAATATGAATATCTGCAAAGTTTGCAACCTCTTTTGAATGAACAATATGAATATCTGCGAAGTTTTACCTGTGTTGTCAACCCTTGGGAGGTAAGATCGGAATTCTCTAAAATTAATTTCGCTTTCGGGCGGGAAGGGCGGAATGTTGTGGAAACAATTATGGTAAACACTTGACGATTAATTCGCGCTCCATTTGACTCGGGACCGAAGATTCTGTGAACTTGAACTCTGTGACCTGTGACCTTAAGTAACAACTTAAGTATTTTCCTCGAATGTCGCAGGTAGTGCAGTATAGAGGTAGCCAAATTGCCAAATATCATCTGGACTTAATGGCTACTACTCATGAAGTGAAGTGGGGTCAATCCGGAGAGCACAAAAACAAAACACATCTTTCTTATAGGAACGCTAAGGTTATGTCAACCCACTTAAAAATCACGTAGATGTAGTTTATACTTCAGGGGCAAAATAAAGTTTCTTGGAAAGGTTTAGCCCAGTGCTTACGAAACGAACGCCTGCTAAGATGTTATGAGTCGTGGATTAATTCCCACGTCAGACAGATGTCCGATCATGAAACATATATCTGTGCTGGGCTTAATACTTTCGTTTTACCAGTTACTGAGTGAAGACCCAGATTTAAGTGATGCTATAAGTCAGTACTAGGGATAGATACATAATCATTTATATGCCATATGCGAAATTTACATTCGCATTTCCGAAGCAAGCGCCATAATCTCGTGGTAAGTAATATTCACATACAAATGCAGTAACCTGAGATGAAAATGATATACGAGATACTTATAAAAGCAAATGAGTGAGCCATAGGCAATGAGCCAACTCATATTAAAAATGTTGGCTGTGTAGCTTTATTGTTGAGCCTTGACTTTGTATGCCTATTAAGTTTTTTGTACATGCATTTCATGTACTAGCTTCTACTTATGGTTTTGCTTGCGGCTAGAAATAAATTAATTTGCCAAGCTTACGAAATTATGGAAAACTCTCGACTAAAATTATATAAAGCCAAAGTAGCGAATAGTCTGTCTCTGCTAGGCTTTATCATAGAAATCAAGTAATGAATATTTAGCTATCTTTTTCAGCTACGGTCTTTTCATATAGAAAGGAAGAAGAGAGAACAGTCATTTATTATTCAGGTCATTTTAACCTACAAGTTGTAAGATAAAATAACAAGTATTATACGAATTAACACGAAAAAAAAAACAATACCAATTAGACAAATAAATTCTGTCCAGAATAAATCACTCTCAGCTAATTAGTTTCTTAGTTTTTTTTGTCATTTGTACCTTTATTTAGCTTTTTTTTACCAACTTAAAATGTAATAATCAGCAGTGGAAACTTTAAATGCTAATGTATTATCTAATTCAAGTTAAACCTATGTATTATTTAAGGCTGTTTGTTTCCCCAATAAAGAAAATAAAAAAATAATGCCTGGCCCTGATCAGTTCAGACGCTAGTTTGAAGCGGTTATGCCCATTTTTATTTCAACTTGCATGCCTACTAAGCCACGTTACGTACATTTGCGTAATCCTCGAATCACTTAATCCGCATGACGTCTAACCTATAATTTGTGTACAGCACCAATAAAATATTCAACTAAACCCCAATTGCGATTCAATTGGCGGCCAGTCAGTCCAACTCATTGAATCGCAAATTCCGGGCTAGTCTGCTGCCGCGCTGACCTGCCGGGCGACCTTACATCTTACTGGCCCTCTCGAGAATAACTCATATCCTATTAATATTATAAACTAGCTGTCCCGACAGACTTCGTACTGTTGTGAAACATTCAGTGTCACGTGACAGGTAGGAACAGTTGCTAAGAGAAAAATAAATTGTAGTTTGTCACTATATTCCTAGCATTTTCTCATGTTTACTCACCTTTTAAACCTTTCCTGGACCATTACAAATATTTCAAAACCAAAATTAGTCAAATCGGTCTAGCCATTCCTGAGTTTTAGCGAGACTAACGAACAGCAATCCTTTTTATTTATATACAGAGATACGAAAGTTTGTATGTGTGGATGTGCCGTGTCGGTCTTTCACGTTAAAATTACTGAATGGATTTTAATTAAACTTTACAATAATATAGCTCATACATCTGAATAGGACATAGGCTACAATTTATTCAAAAATATTTTTGTTTAAACTTTAATCCACGCGGACGAAGTCGCCTGCGGGCGCTAGAATAATATTTATAATTTAGCAACTTGATATTTTATTGAGGCATTTTGAATATACGTTATTTGGGCTTCCGTAATACGAGATAAGAGAAAACCTCACTCTAAGATTAGGGCAATGCGTCTGATGTCGAATATATAAATAAAATTAATTAGTATCCAGGGCCAATGAAACCACCATGCTTGATAGTGACTTTAAAAAACCCAAAACAAGAACGAGCGAATTTGACCACAACGCGGTAAGAGTTGTTTTACGAGATGCTTAGATTTTATCTCAATTTTCCATCACAAAAGGTTTTCCGAACTTTTGAACTCAAGGCCACACGGGTTTTGCGAAACAGCCCTTCCCCACTGGGCCACGGAGATCGTCTAAATTTCAACCGGGTTTCCACCTCGGTGGTAGCTACAGCACTAGAAATAAAGGTTATGTGGAAAAGTAAACAAGCTTAGTGTACCAGTCGGTGAAGGTGAACTCCTAGCCAGAGTACACACCAGATAATTTATAGGCTCCCATTACACATCACACGAATAAGGCCGGAGACACATGTAGGGAAAACGGTTTTATTGACACTGCAAATATGCGAATAATTTAATAAGTCTTTTTGCCTGCCTTTTTTGAAGTTGTCTCGGTAGAATCAAATTCCAAGCCTTGTGGTAGAGTCATGTTAGTATTTAGGTTTTGATTGAATTAGTTTTTGACATTTCTATTGTTATTGGGTATCATTATCTATTGTTTAAATCACAGGAAATACATTCATTTGACAACCTGTTTAGCAGTTGACCGACTAGTAGATGATGCCCCTTTCCAATAAGTCTGCAATTCATACATTTGACATCTTAAAATTAATAACAATGTTTTGTCTGACTTCATATTTGTGTTTGGGCACAATGCCTTCCTTTCTGTGTACTTTCTAAATAATAAATGTTTAAAGCATAATATTCAATACCTAAAGCGCGGATCGGCAGCTTGTAGTCACCCTTAAAATATCGTATGAATACGTAAATCGGGCTTACTTTGTATGATAACGTATGCATTGTGTTATTTACTCGGGTTAAAAAGTAAATTATGTTCAACGACTAGGATTACGACGCTTTTTGCGTAGGAATGCAAAATCACAGGTTTTTGTAAAGCCCCCACCAGTTTTTCTTTAAGAACTTTTCATGATGTTGGTCAGCGTCATTTTCGAGGCATACTTATAAAAAAAATATCTCTAGTGCTTTTGGGCCTTCCCAGTTTGTTTACTTCTTCTCTTCTAGTAGTGTGTGTAGTAGTGCACACTATTAACACATTAGTAAAATTACCTTTAGTGTTTTGACCACTTACTTTTCAGTCTTCATTCTTTTTTTCATATTTTTTTAGTATTTAAAAAGCGACTTGCATGTGTTTCTGGTCTATTTGAGGCTACTTAGAAAAAATCAACAATTCTGAAAAGTTAGCCAACAGCCACGCCAATGATCTTGATGGTGAAGGTGATTCGATCTTAAATGAGATAGCTTGTCAAACACCTGGCATTAGTAATTTGTCCTCATAATTACTTTAATTGACAGGTAATCATGTTGTAGATGTCTTAAATCTCAATTTTTTATTGAGTGTTTTTTTTCAGTGAACAAAACTCTCTTCTCTTATTTCATTTTATGCCTCCTGATTGATTTCAACCACAGCGGTAAATGAGATTGACCAGGCACAAAGAAGATATCATAGAGCATAATATGTGGGTGCGCAATACACATGTGCACTCTCTCTTCCATCACCTTTCTAGGAACGGATGGGCCGACAGATCCACAAGATTGCCGGGATGTGGGCTGCAGGACTATTTCATGCCCACCTGACAGCATGAATCACATTATTTTTCGGACACGAAGTGGACAAGCCTTCACTGTCCTTTTTCTTGGTTTTCGGGGATAAAACGTGCGGATGCTGTGAGTGAGGTTGGGAATCCTCACCCCTGAAGAGTGGTGAGCCTCCCGCACTTAAACATACCTCGGTATACCTTGCCCGCGATACGGGACGAAATGGCGCGAAAGATTAGGGCCGGGTCTTCTTACGTTATGGGGGCATTCCGGTATATTAGAACAGAGACATCATGCAATAGAGTGTGAGCTTCCCAGCCCTCAACTCACCCCTGATGTCACTGTTAGGGAGCGAGAATAAGGCGGGCGAACCACCACCTGAGGATTATCCTCTCGGGCCCTCTCCACGGTCATTTTTTTGGGCCATCACATCTTCACAGGAAGAGACCACTGCCTCCCATGCCTGTTGGCTCCCAAGCATAGTATGGATGAGGCTCGGAAGTGAGAGGTCCCCTCCAACAGCCTCCACTCTCCTGGCCTACTCGAAATAACAACTCAAAAAAAAAACTGCTGTTAGTTCACGCGTGATTCGAACCCACGATCAACGCTATACCCGTTACACCGTCAACCGAGGCAGTCAACTCACTGACCACATTAATAATTTAGTATGCAGTGTGTTCATTATTCTACTTTACCTTTTTTTCTTCTAACCTTGCCGAAGAAATGGGACAATGTCAGCGAATGCTGGTGCTCATTAAAGTTTCAAGAGTGCGCCATGCACGCGCCATGGAATTATTCACAGCTCGCTCCGGCTCACTCCTCACAAAGGTGGATCCTCTAGGGATTTGCATGCTTAATTAGCTGTGTTTTGTGGAAGAGTTTTGAAAGCTTTCGGCTTTTCAAATTGTTGATATTACCGAACGTAGTTGGGTTCTAGTGGCAATTTAGATCTCAAACGATGTTATAATGAAGTAAGACCTAAACGATCGTAGAAATTCACCGAATGAAAGTAGCCTACAACAAATTGATAGGGGAGAACTAAGTTCAACAGTTAACAAATAGTGGTTGATGATGGTGATAATTGACGAAGATATAAAAGTAACGTTTCAAATCAAACATGGAGTGAATAGAATTTCAGAAAGAATCCGAACTTTATTTAAAAAGTGCGCAAGTTCAGTTCTTTATACAACGACTGACGAACAAAGATTGAAGATATTTCTACCAAAAATTGGACACGTGTCACTTGCCAGTAAAATATTCTAGCTTGCCACAGTTGGCCAGTAGGTTAATGTACTATAATTCAAGTTTTAACTTAATTACAAGCCGACTAACACGCACTGAAGATATGAACACTTAATTCATTAAATACACGCAAATACACAAAAAGTATGTTGTACAGTAAAGCGTCATTAATTAAAATATTAATACGAGTAACCGATAGCGGGTAGCCCCAGCCCCTAAGCTGGTCTAACCCTACCTGTATCACTCAAAGAGGTTTAAGGGTTTGACCAAACATTTTGCCAAGAAAATTTTTAGAGTATCGCGGCATACTGTATAACAATTGTCAATATAACAATTGATATTGCGGAACTCCCTCAGAGGTGTCCAATACTTGATGAATGATACTTGTGAAAAAAGGTGTCAAAGCAAAGATATATTTTTCATTACTCATACTCTGAAAGTAGGTCATTACTGACCTGAGAAGCGGGCTGAAAGTAATACTTTTCATCCCTAGGGAGAATCACTTTCAACTGACATCTGCCAAATTATTTAAAAAAACTTAGTTATTTTTCACATATCTATTGAACCATGTTCCAACTTTCTATACAGCCACGATGTAAAATTGAAATAACTTAAAGTTAAGTACTCAATACTCAATCATTTATTTGCATTCCATAATGTAGTGGTAGATGTTACAAACTTGCCATGTTCATTACAGACCCTTTCGGGCACAACAAATAGGATAGAGGAGGACGCTTTCAACTTAAAACTTAAAAATAAAAAAAAACCTAAAGCTTAAAACTATATTATACTGAATAAGTATTGATTAGAGAATGTATATTTTATAAATAACTTTATTATAATTCAGTTTCAACAATTTCTTCAAAATAACTAAGCTTAGAGCAAAATATTTACCATTTTTCCAATGAAAAAAATAAAAAATAATGGCTGTATAGTGGGCCCGCCACAGAAAAAAAAAAACAAACAAAATAGGCGGGATAGCGCCAATTCGATCTTCATTTATTTTTAAATCTTTTTCTTTGGCTAATTCATGTTTTATTTTTACTTTCCTTGTATTCGTAATGAAAAGCACAGTGTTTACCTCGGGTGAAAGACTTATTTAGTCCCTCGAACTATTGGCGCCCTCACTTCGTTCCGGGCGCCAAACCCCGTCTCGGGACTAAATAAGTTACTTTCACCCCTAGGATAACAATGTACTATTGTACCTCTTTAGGAAACGAGAAATCTTGGAACTCGTGTGGTAAGGCAGGAGTTAAAAGAATCTAAGGAAACCGGATAACGGCGAGATAGGCTCACCTCCTACTACGTTGCGTTTAAATTCAAATTGCGTTGTTTCGGCTTCTAAATTTTTCGTTCACCATGACAGCAACAACCAGGGTAGACAGAACTCACTCGTTTGGGATATGGTGGTTTGTACTGAAAAGTAAGTAAATAAGAAAAAGTTAGAAAAACAATAAAATTATTAGAAGAACGGCACGAAAAGCACTAACATTTTGCATTCTTTCTCATTGTCCTTGCTCAAGAAACCGAACTACTGCTCCTCATCAAACTTTCACGTGAGCGCCACAACAGCTGTTGAACAGAATTATTCACGCGGTGCTTCCCACGGCAGGAGCCGTATTGGCATAAGCGGATCGTCTCAGGACCTATTTGCATGTACAAAACAGTGGACTTTTGTGGAATTATTCAGTCTTTTCTACTGAAAAAAGATGTACCAAGGCGTTCACATCAACCTTTACATAGGGGTACCTTAAACTGTTAAAATAATACCCATTTTGCAATGGAATTGTCAAAGTTGATATGAACGCCTCCGTACATTGTTCATGTTTTTACGAGTATGGCCACTTTTTAAGGACATCTGCAGAAAACTAGCGTTGTGCTATCATGCCTGTGCGACAACACTTATGCCGAGCGGAGTATATGTATATGTACTCTGCTGGCTCTGAGGTAGTGACTTGTCGCTGTTCAGACATGATTGTTTCTATTATTGTTTTAGCATTTTGCTATGCTATAACCAACTATGCTACCGAGACCATTAACAGACCGGCCGAATCTTTCTGGTATATTTACCCTATGAGCCAGGGTGATTTCATCAATGGTATAGGCATTACCTCTATCATGATTGTTGTAAAAAATCAAATAAACACTTATTTATTTTTTCTGTCTATTTTCACACTCGCTAATTACATTTTTTTTTTCATATCACTTCCATTCTTCTCCATTAACTCATTCAGGTGTAGAATGATACTCAGTGTCACATAAAAGTGCAATAAAAGTCACTGACACTGAGAATGCAGATGTTGACCTTATAGTAAATAAAATAAGACACAGCATATACTAGATGTGTGAACAAAACATCGCAATGTGAAATACAAACCTATAAATTACTGAGTGGCGTGCAAAATGCAGAGAAATAGAGGATGGAACGGAACGAAAGCGTGGGTGTCCAATGTTACAAATTGCGTGTCTTTGTGATCATCCCCTAGTTTAATTATTTATTTGCCAACATCTGAGAAGAACTGGATGAGTCATAGGCTTGAGTATCGTTGTTTAGAACGCTTGTGATCGATGTTACATCAATTGACTAGTTTAGTATCTTGTAATAAGAGAATGTATTTAATGGTATATCCCGTATACTACTAGTTTCATCGCGGTCTGTATACAATATTGTAACTATGACCCACGGTTTCACCCACGCGTGATCATCATTTTATTTAAAAGGAAAAAACCTCTGTATTTGCAACTGTTTTTTCAGCTCCTATAGATGGGTAGCGTGATGTTAAGCATATTATGGATTGTAAATGATAAAAGATATTATAAATGTTCCATCCAACACAAATAAAAACATTGAAGTAAGTTCCAGACATTGGTGCGTTTGAATGCAAATTCATTTCGTTTGATTGATCAAACTTCTTTAGTTTTATGATATTGGTATATAACCTACTTATTACCTTAAGAGTGCATGTTGCAAGCAATCTTGTGTTTACAATGTTGTGTACCCTCATTACTTGGGAGGTCCGGAGGAGAGCACTCGGCAACAATGTGCTGCAACACGTGTCGACGGCTCCTGAGGAAACGCCTCAAGAAGACTTGAACTTGATTACTTCCTTACGGGGTTGCTTCGTTGTTTTCGCAAATTTACCCCATATTTTATTTGGAGATGGCAAATGCGCCGAAGTGTTTTACAAACACTACTTAATTACCATTACCAATTTGTTTGGTTTGTTTATATCTGTATGTGAACGATGTCCAAGATCAAAAAACATTTTTTCTTTCTTTCTATCTAATTACTAACATCAAAAGCTCTATAGTTGAGTTTCAGTTTATGTACAATTGTTGGATTTTTTTCTTGCATCAACATTATTTAAAAATATTACTTTACTCTTGTTAAGTTCCGGAGTGGCCTGAACTCCTATAAAGCATCATTTGTGTCACAAATAACATAACATAATATGCTCATGATCCAAAATGGTATTGTCAGAAGACCACTACTGATTGTTGGTGTCACTGTAAACACAACATTCAGAAACATACATTTCACCAACTAACTTCCAACCGCACGTGGCCAGGGCACAAATAACATAAACGGCCTATTTACGTCCCACTGCTGGGCACAGGCTTCACTTCAACCTTGAGGTGGAACGAGCCATATTTCAATTGTTAGGTTAGTGAGCAACCTTAATGTCAGATGTTATCAGGCCGCCTTAAGGCCTCTGACTTGGCTTAACGACTGACATCTAACGACGTGAAACCGGACCAATTGCTTAACGTGCCTTCCGAAGCAAGAAGATGTCCGAAATTCACATCATTTCGGTTGGGTTGGGTTGCTTCACAACAAAAAGGGCACAAATGGTGTAAATAAATAAAAAAGTTACAAACACTACTATCTACTATCGTTTCCAAGTACTAAAGTTAGGATATCAGTTCCCGAGCACTACATCCATCAGAGTTACTCGCAACTACGGACTTGTGGAGAAGTTTCTAAGTGAGTAAATTAACTTAAGAACTGCGTAACTGGATTCATTGCGCCTCCTTCTGTCTCTAACTTCGTTTGTGCTCGACTTTTCCCCCTATTTTTTGGACAGTTTTATGATTTTTGTTACATCTTTAAGACTCTCCTGTTGATTGCATATGTATTAATTCATACTCAGCGAAAATTTCTAAATATCCTTCTTGGGCGCTATTAAGACGTCATAATGATCCCATAACTATGAGGACTGCAAGGATTCTAATTCTAATATAAGTAGATAGAAAGCTAGTCAGAAATCAGAATTCGGAAACTTGATACATTTTTGTTTTGTTGTTTTACTGTTTCTTGTCTAAGAAATTGAATTCTAAAGTTCACTCACACGAGCGAAGGGAGTAGCATAGCTGACATTAAACATTTACTTCTGTAATGTTATTTGTGCAATAATGATTTCATCTATCTAGTGAATCTATGTCCAAGGATACAAAAATCACCTTTAGTATTTTTTGTACACACAACGAATACGAATTTTCGAATTCTAAAACAACATTTTAACAGAACAAAAACATTAAACATCAGAAGTCGGTTTTTGTTCTTCAAAATATCTAGGCATCTTATTTGAAATACGTAAAGTAATAGCACGTCACGGTTCGGCAGCATCTGTGGCCGCAACAAAAGCCAGCCGAAAGCTTAACGACCGCTCTATTATCTATCGCACACGTATCACTTACATTCGAGTGTCGTGTAGATTACGAAACGATATTATTTAACAGCCCGCACCGAGCCGGCATAACAATTAACACAGTTCACCAGCACAATCGACTTTGTTCGGTTTTGATTGAAATCTGTTCTAGTAATCATAACTGGGGGAGGTGCTGGTTAGAAGCTCGAGCGATTTTCAACGATTTTTCTGAATACTGAAGAGACAACATGACTTTTGAACCAAAAAAATTAGTACATTAATAATGACTAGAGGTCCTATTTAAACTATTCGGTTTGTAGTTTTTGGTCAACGTGAACGAAGTCGGGGCCAAAAGCCAGTGAAGAGAGTTGGTTTTGGTTAGTTACCTGATGTACCTTTTCACATTAAGGTGATTTAACCATTTCATGTCATTTCTGAGGTGATTCAGTTGTGACAGTAAAAGCAACTCATGCCGTGTCGGATATGAGATAAATTTCCACCCCGACCAATATTTTTTGATGTATTTTTGGACATCTCCGTGCAGCAGTTGTCGTGCCGGCTGACGAAGAGTGTAAGCAAGTTTCATTACTAACCTTTCACCCCGTAACCTTTAATCCGCACGTCCGTAATGCAGTGATTTTTAAATTTAATTTTGTCGCCAACAAAAAATCTCAGATCCATCCACCTTTGTGTTCGAACGTATGCAGTCAGCTGGTCACCGTGGACTTGGCTTGCTTATTAGGAATGAACGATGTCATTGGTAAGGGGGCGTGCTCATCGAAGTCAAGGTTAAGTCGAAGGACAAGTATGAAATCACTGCATTCTGAACGCGAACGGACTGTAGTGTTGGAGTATGGCTCGCTCTACCTTTTAGGTAAAGCCTGTGCCCACCCATCAGAGGACGTATGATGGCTGTTGCAACCATGTAACTGTTTTGATTAGGCTAACTACGAGTACATGTTAACATGCTCCTCCTTGCACCACACCCAGTGCCATGCAGCCAGGACGCTGTATGCAACAGCCGCGCTCAATTTGGGTCAAAGTTTAACCCGGCTCTGTTCGGTTGTTACGGCTAGATTTAATCCAGTTTGCTATGCGCCATTCGTTTCCAATTTGATAAAATGGTTTGTTGTTTGTTTGTTCTGCTGTCCGTCATTTTGAAATGTGAAAACTGACCTTTTCATTACTCATACTCTGAAAGTAGGTCATTACTGACCTGAGAAGCGGGCTGAAAGTAATACTTTTCATCCCTAGGGAGAATCACTTTCAACTGACAGCTGTCATATTATTTAAAAAAAAACTAGTTGTTTTTCACTTTACTCTTGAACCATGTTCCAACTTTCTATACAGCCACGATGTTAAATTGAAATAACTTAAAGTTAAGTATTGATTAGAGAATATAATATATTTTTAAATAACTTTATAATAATTAAATTTCAACAATTTCTTTAAAATAACGTAGCTTTGAGCAAAATATTTACCATTTTTCGAATGATGAAAATAAAAAATAATGGCTGAATAGCGGGCCGGCCACAGAAAAAAAAACAATCTAAATAGGCGGGAAAGCGGCAATTCGATCTTCATAAATTAATTCATGTTTTAATTTTACTTTCCTCGTATTCGTAATGAAAAGCACAGTGTTTACCTCGGGTTAAAGACTTATTTAGTCCCTCGAACTATTGGCGCCCTCACTTCGTTACGGGCGCCAAACCCCGTCTCGTGACTAAATAAGTTACTTTCACCCCTAGGATAACAATGTACTATTTTTCATGCCGTGTTTTATCTCCTAGCACGGAATAAGGAAGATGGAAGGTACAACAAGTAATGAAGTGTCAACAAGTGGATTTGATCAACAGGGTATTTTCAATATAGTTTAAGTTTATGAAATATTGAACTTTTATGTTGTTCATCGCACTGGGGGAGGTGCTGGTTAGAAGCTCGAGCGATTTTCAACGATTTTTCTGAATACTGAAGAGACAACATGACTTTTGAACCAAAAAAATTAGTACATTAATAATGACTAGAGGTCCTATTTAAACTATTCGGTTTGTAGTTTTTGGTCAACGTGAACGAAGTCGGGGCCAAAAGCCAGTGAAGAGAGTTGGTTTTGGTTAGTTACCTGATGTACCTTTTCACATTAAGGTGATTTAACCATTTCATGTCATTTCTGAGGTGATTCAGTTGTGACAGTAAAAGCAACTCATGCCGTGTCGGATATGAGATAAATTTCCACCCCGACCAATATTTTTTGATGTATTTTTGGACATCTCCGTGCAGCAGTTGTCGTGCCGGCTGACGAAGAGTGTAAGCAAGTTTCATTACTAACCTTTCACCCCGTAACCTTTAATCCGCACGTCCGTAATGCAGTGATTTTTAAATTTAATTTTGTCGCCAACAAAAAATCTCAGATCCATCCACCTTTGTGTTCGAACGTATGCAGTCAGCTGGTCACCGTGGACTTGGCTTGCTTATTAGGAATGAACGATGTCATTGGTAAGGGGGCGTGCTCATCGAAGTCAAGGTTAAGTCGAAGGACAAGTATGAAATCACTGCATTCTGAACGCGAACGGACTGTAGTGTTGGAGTATGGCTCGCTCTACCTTTTAGGTAAAGCCTGTGCCCACCCATCAGAGGACGTATGATGGCTGTTGCAACCATGTAACTGTTTTGATTAGGCTAACTACGAGTACATGTTAACATGCTCCTCCTTGCACCACACCCAGTGCCATGCAGCCAGGACGCTGTATGCAACAGCCGCGCTCAATTTGGGTCAAAGTTTAACCCGGCTCTGTTCGGTTGTTACGGCTAGATTTAATCCAGTTTGCTATGCGCCATTCGTTTCCAATTTGATAAAATGGTTTGTTGTTTGTTTGTTCTGCTGTCCGTCATTTTGAAATGTGAAAACTGACCTTTTCATTACTCATACTCTGAAAGTAGGTCATTACTGACCTGAGAAGCGGGCTGAAAGTAATACTTTTCATCCCTAGGGAGAATCACTTTCAACTGACAGCTGTCATATTATTTAAAAAAAAACTAGTTGTTTTTCACTTTACTCTTGAACCATGTTCCAACTTTCTATACAGCCACGATGTTAAATTGAAATAACTTAAAGTTAAGTATTGATTAGAGAATATAATATATTTTTAAATAACTTTATAATAATTAAATTTCAACAATTTCTTTAAAATAACGTAGCTTTGAGCAAAATATTTACCATTTTTCGAATGATGAAAATAAAAAATAATGGCTGAATAGCGGGCCGGCCACAGAAAAAAAAACAATCTAAATAGGCGGGAAAGCGGCAATTCGATCTTCATAAATTAATTCATGTTTTAATTTTACTTTCCTCGTATTCGTAATGAAAAGCACAGTGTTTACCTCGGGTTAAAGACTTATTTAGTCCCTCGAACTATTGGCGCCCTCACTTCGTTACGGGCGCCAAACCCCGTCTCGTGACTAAATAAGTTACTTTCACCCCTAGGATAACAATGTACTATTTTTCATGCCGTGTTTTATCTCCTAGCACGGAATAAGGAAGATGGAAGGTACAACAAGTAATGAAGTGTCAACAAGTGGATTTGATCAACAGGGTATTTTCAATATAGTTTAAGTTTATGAAATATTGAACTTTTATGTTGTTCATCGCAGTTTCATTACTGAAATTGGGAATGGTGCCCAAAGTTTAAAGATTCATTTTTTAAAAACAAAGTGTTGTTCTTTTGGAAATAAGTACCTAAGTACCGATTTTATTATGTATTTCATAGCATCTGTGTTTTGTATTACTTAACGCATGTCTACTAATAGTCAGAAAGTATGCTAAAAGACAAACTGAACTTTTAACCGACATACATATCACAACATCCATGTGATTGAATGATCCAGGATTGAGAGGACGAGTGGCTTTAGTCAAGTCTTTCTAAAACCTGTTGTTGAAATATAAAAACTTTGTATATTTTTTAGCCTTTAGGAGTCCACTTTTGGATATCTGGGTATAAAGTATTTTTTTAAGAAAATTTAAGGAGCATGAGGAATCATGCATTTTAGACGTAAATTATACAACGTACACCAGGATTTCTATACAGCGCATATTCTACAACTGTATTCATTACCAACAATAGTCAGACCTTGTACAACAGCCACAGCTCAAGTCCACTTTGACAGGTGGTATCACCTTACATCAACGCAATACAGGTCACATTGGTATGACACATTTGATGTATGGTTGACTGTACTATCACATAGTAGTATCAATTGATGCTAGAAATTGGCTCGTACCAGCAATATTGAGTTCGCAACACGTGAAGACGTTTGGCATGAACCGTGGATAACGATATTGAAGAAAGATCAAAGCGAGATAAATCGACTTAGGTATAGGAAAATTTAGAGTAAACAGTGAATCACTTCTCCAGATACATGATACATTTGGAGATATCAATAAATTTATAGGTATAATTCCCGTCAATCGGTGTTACAGAAATAAACTTATTATTTCTAACAGAAAAACAAAGTTTAAATACATCTTTTGAAATATTTTACTTGGCTTTATAAGTAAGTACTATGTTATAAATGGAATGCCTAAAATAGGTTTATTTATTTTTCTTCTTAAGTACCTATAGAATTCTTGAGAGATAGAAAGATTAGCACTTATCCCTCCAAACAACAATAGTTTTATATTCCACTTAAAGACTTGGTCGTGGTCATGCTGCATTTATAAAAGCTCATTGGGGCGACTACCTCAGACTTTTCAAACTTATCAATCCATTCAGTCAAGATAGTTTCAAGCTCCACTCTCGCTAAGAAGGTGAATCGAGGTTGCAAATCATCAGGAGGATAATTATTATGATTTAATGATCTAAAATATTTTTCATTATCTTCTGTATATTTAAAAATGGATTGCTGTTCGTTAGTTTCGCTAAACCTAGGGAACTGCTAAACCAATTTGGATAAATTTCGTTTTGAAATATTTGTGAAGGTCCAAGTAAGGTTCAAAAGGTACGAAAGTTCAATAAAATTTAACAAAACGACGTCTGCCGGGACAGCTAGTCATCAATAAAAATATTTTGGAACATATCGGTTAACACAATGCAGACGAAAAACAAGAATATAATAGTGAAGTTTCGTTGAATAGCGAGCATTAAAAAGGACAATAGGTTGGTTGAGGGTGCGATGTGACACTCATAGAGCATTCGATACACAAATCCAATAAAAATGTTCATAAAGGGGCTAATCGTAACAATAGAGAGGCGTAGTACCTATTATTATTGATAGACGATAATAACTTTAAGGCAAGTCTTGGATGTGCAAGTTACGTAATTTCAGATTTTTGATAAAAAAATATGTTATAGCAAAACTGCTGTGGTCAACTTTCATGGCGACAGATTTAGTTTCTAAAACAAACTTACATTTTAAAGTTAACACGAAAGAAATCTGAGTGAAAGTATACATTTTATTATTTACCATAATAATTTTGAGCTTGCAAGAGTTCAGTATCGTCAACATAATTGTATTAGACATTTGAAGGTAAAGACACAGCATAAGTTGTAGACGATCTATCTTAATAAAATAACTTAAAGGTCGTTACCCCTGACATACGAACTTCATAGGGATCCAACAAAGTCACGCGTGAGGGGGCAAGTTATCCAGGACTTACTGACAACTCCGTGACACCACATCAACATGACCAAAACTTAACCCTATTCCATCGCCGCCAAGTCTTACTTTTGTTAAGCCAAAAGTTTATTAACCAACAACACTGTTAACAGTGGGATTTATTCGACGTCGTCTTTGCGTGACTTGTACAAAGTTTCTCAAGCTTGTACGTATTTATGGTACAACTTCTCTGTAGAAGGAAATAATATCCCTTACTAAGAAAACTTATCGGAACAATTGCTTGTTGCCTTGGTGACACAAAATAATGATAAAATTAAGTTTATCATAGTAGTAAATTAAGTTTGTAATAGTATGATAGATCCCTAGAAACTTTCTAATACAAGGCTAAGGAAGCAACGTTGGAATTTTGAAACAGGTCATGATGAGATCTATAATGAAATTTAAGGAACCAGTAAAATGTTATTACCACTTATTAGATTTTTGTGCCCTGACCTATCCAATATTACTATTTTTAAAAAGACGTCTAAAGAAATATTAACCTCTTCCTATTTTAATACCAATAAACCGTTTGACCAGCACAGATCCTGACTGATATTTCGTTTACTATTTCAGATGACATGATGGTGATGTGATGACTCAGGCGCGAGAAGCTCTTAGCATCATGGACGGCAACCCGCCCACCTGTGACTTCTCTACGAAGACTAAGCGTGGCATCTACTTATCCAAGAGCCTCGCCTTCGTCATCCTCGTCATCTTCGGCCTGGCCCTCGTCGCCACCTCCTTCATTGTCTACAACTTCGCGGCTTGTCCTAGAACAGACACTTTAGCCAACGTTACCAAATATGAACTCACTCACTGTGATCCTACAAAACTTTTAGTGATTCCTCTAAGTACTGAAAATAGTAAAAGTGTTGTCCCATTAGAAACTACCACCCTTTTTCCAACTACGACGGAAGAAACTGAAGTAATAATAACTGACGTTCGTCTACCTACTAACATAAAGCCTGATCGGTATTTTTTGAAACTAACTCCGTACATTTTTGAAGGGAACTTTACGTTTGATGGTGAAATAAGTGTTGTGATAACAGTGAAAAATGATACTCAGCAAGTGACGTTTCATGGTGTAGAGTTGACGTTTGATAGGATAGAATTGTTTGAAAAAGCAGATGGAAGGGCGGTTAAGATCCAGAGGAGAACTGAGGATGTACCCAGGCAGTTCCACATTCTGATATTGAACGAAACTTTGAAAGCTGGTCGTCAGTACGTTTTAAACATAACGTACACTGGTATCTTGAATGACAATCTGCATGGATTCTACAGAAGCTCTTACGAAGAACAAAATGTGACTAGGTAAGGAGTTTTAAAACTGTTTTATTGAATGTGGTGTTTTGTTCGTGATATTTAATAATTAAGAATAATTAAATAGGTTCAAAAGGTAATAAATATTTTAGGCACCATCATCATTGTCTTGGCACATATAAGTGTAAAATAAAATGACACAAACAATGATCTATGTTAATTCAATGGAAGCAATTCTTTAATACGCATTTTAAATATCTTGGTTAGCTTGCTCTTTCTGGCAGACAATATTTTGTGTAATTTACGTCCTAGATTTCGGAGATACGATTGTATGAACCTTTTCTTTATCTGTTGTAGAAACATCCAGTGTTTTAATTTACTATACTCAGTTATGAACTTAGCAAGGGACTCAACCTTAAGTGTCACAAGCACACTTTTTCCACTTAGTTTATGTGGTACTACTTAACTGCCTGCAGCTAATCACGAAGCTACGGTTTCTTATTCTGGATTGTCAGCCTCAAAGCTACTTAATCCTCCATTTTTCACCTGTACGTTTGCTGACCACCAAGATGTGCATAAAAGTAATTCAAAGTAATTTAAGACACAATAGATCATTAGTCGATATTACGCTTCGGGAGGTCACGAGAACGCGGAATGTCTCCGTAACTACGATGGATGGGTGCCAACATTGAATACAAATTACTTACTTGTCTCTTCGATGACCAAGGATATTAATGAACAGTCGAGATTTGCTAAACAATTTGTTAACAGTGTACGTGTGTGCAGTGCATAAAGATAATATAAAACGCCATTTCCTGGTAAAATGATTAATGATGATTTTTCACTACATTCTTTGTAAAATACTTAGCATGAGTGTCATCGTATTTCAAAATATGTAAATTAAGTATTCGTTATGATCGATCTGAAAAAAATGATTAGGAAAAGTTAATATTTACATTATCTCGCCATACCAATTGTATTTAATTGTCTACTGATTCAAGTCTCAACATCGGTCATTTGTGTGTCACTGTTTTGCACAGACGAAAATGCTTGAACATTACTAAACTATATGGAGAGTGTAGTTTAGTTTAAGTTCCAATCTTTTATTGCTAATCCACCGTCGCCGTTGCGCTTCTGGGCTCTCTTTTTGTCGTTTAGAACTCAATAAGCTTCTCATCTGCAGATGGATAGCTGTGACGCAGTTCCAAGCCACAGACGCCCGGCGAGCGTTCCCGTGCTGGGACGAGCCGGCTCTGAAGGCGCGGTTCACCATCAGCATCGCCCGTCCAGCTAACATGAGCTCTGTGTCCAACATGAACAGCGTAGGACACCAACCGCAGTGAGTATCGACCTATTCTGGCTGGCCTATTGGTAGGATGGGTAGGAATCACGACATAATGTTTATATGACAAGCTTTTGTATGTGCTCTGTCTATTTGGTCATCAGTTAAGTAGGCATGAATCAAGCAATATTTAAAAATGGTTAATAAATCTCAGACTTAATTCCCATTTGTGTCGAATGAATAAAATGCCCTCCCCTAACAAATAAGTTGGTTACAAATAATAGAGGGTAAAAATGCGACAGATTTTAAGATTACCACCATTTGATTGGTTGCTATCAAGTCTATCCTATACTATGTTATACAGTTTGTTTTTATAAGAATTAAGTTATTATCTACGTGTTTTATTCCAATATTCTCAATAGATTAACTTCGATTCAGAGTTGTGGAAATGTTGGCCATAAACGTAATTTTGAAGATTGGAACCTTCACTGAAACAGAGATTTACGAGTTCGAGTATCCCCTTTTTGAGTGGTCTAGAAAAATCCCAATTTTTCATAACCACTGTGAAAAAGAACTTAAATTGTTCAAGAGACAACAACATTTAAGAGAATTCCGACTAATGGATAATTTGTAGATATAATGTTTTCTAATATTTACGCGAACACTATACATCGAAATAAAACAACTTTACGGATTCTACTCGCGGTGTTATATTTTCTTTCATTTTCTAACCCGACGTTTCGACTCCTTTACAGCAGTCGTGATCACGGGATGACAAAGATGTTCTATGTCACAAAACAGTACAAAATTTTTAGCAACCCTCACTTAACTACCGTCATTTCCACTAACATTATTGGAAATGTTCCTATCCACGCAGTACGAACTAACCGTATCCTGAGACCTCACAGTATTGTGCTGCCCTCTGGGATTGATCAAGCGTATAACAGGCTCCCAAGCTGGTGGTAAATTCCAACCATCCTCACGATTGAAATTCGGATGTTTTTTAATTTCAATAGCCTCTCGCAGCATCCTTGGTAAGTAACGATTCTCCCTAGCAAGGACCTGCGGTTTATCAAATCGTATGAAATGGTTGGGCTTATCAAGGGCATGTTCACAAACTGCTGATTTTGTAGATCTCCTATTCTTAATATCACCTATGTGTTCTTTGATACGCGTCCCTATGCTTCTTTTGGTTTGACCTATATACGAGAGCCCACAGTCACAATCAAGCTTGTATACACCCGCTGTTTGAAGAGGAATATTACACTTAACAGGTCTTAAAAATTGATTAATCTTCTTCGGCGGCTTAAAATAAGTTTTAATAGAAGCACGCTTCAAGATGTTCCCAATCTTGTCAGTGACACCCTTCAAATATGGCAATACAGCAGGCTGACGCTCAACTGTGGCTGGTTTCACTCGGTTTCTGCGACGTCGCGGTGCTTTGAGCTTGTTTTCACCCAGCACACGCTTGACATGCTGGACTTCAGCATGCAGGTGGTCCTCATCACAGATCCGTTCCGCTCTCTGTAACAAAGTTTTACCAACAGTAGCTAACTGCGAAGGATGGTGGTGAGAATCACCGTTTAAGTACCTATCAGTATGGGTAGACTTCCGATACACAGTATGGGACAAACTATGATCAGGATTCCTAATAACTAACACATCTAAGAAAGGTAGTTTACTGTCAGCTTCCAATTCCATAGTAAATGTTATCCTAGGGTGTATAGAGTTAAGATGGTCTAAAAATGCTGATACTTTGTTGGATGGTAAAATTGTGAAAGTATCATCCACATACCGCTTGTAAAACCGTGGAACGACAGGTGCTGAAGCTAAAGCTTTTTCCTCGAAATCCTCCATGAAGATGTCAGCTACCACAGGGGACACGGGAGATCCCATCGCTACACCATCAAGCTGTACGTAGAATTTATCATTCCAGTACAAATAACCTGCCCTAAGACACAGGTTAAGTAACTCTGCATATTCAACGGGCATATCACAGTCCACTAACCTTTTCCTAGTAATTTCTATGCAATCCTCTACTGGTAAACATGTAAACAAGGACTGAATATCAAAGCTAACCATTGTCTCATCATCAGAAAGTTGTAGTTGTTGTAACTCACCAATGAACTGGTAGGAATCCTTCACATGAGATGTAGTCTGTCCTCGCAAAGGTGAGAGTACCTTCGCCAAGTGCTTAGCCAAACGATAAGTAGGTGAGTCGATTTGGCTTACTATTGGCCGAAGGGGAGCAAGTGGTTTGTGTATCTTCGGTAACCCATACAGCTTTGGAGGCTTGGCACACGATGGTATAAGATACGACACGTCTAGATTTAACTTTTCACTGTGTTTCTTAAGAAGCTCGGTGGTCTGCTTCAAAATCTTACTAGTTGGGTCGGTTTTAACAAGTTTGTAGGTGTTTTCATCCGACAATAAAAGTGAAATTTTGTCATTGTAATCCGACGTATCTAACACCACCGTAGCATTTCCCTTGTCCGCACGAAGGATAGTCAGCTCTGGTCTAGTACGCAAGTTCTTTAAAGCGCGATATTCATCAAGAGGAAGATTCAGTTTGGGCACTTTGCGGTAAAAATTTAGTTGGTGGACGCACGAATTTGGGGGAGGGGGGCGATGAGGGGGGAGGGGGAGGGGAGAGAAAGCCCCCCCTGTGAAAAAAAAGTTTAGGAGATCAACAGTTTTTGAAAAAAACGAAAATGAAGTTTTGAGGTTAGGTCCTACAAAATGATTCAATTTTGAAAGACTGAGACTGGTCTCAAGGTACTTTTCAGTAATGACATCAGTTTATATGAAGAAAACAAGAGCTGGAGCTTCGCCACATTTTTTTGGTATTTTTTTTTGCGTTCGCTCGCTTGACTCGCTTAGCGTTTTTGGTCACAGTACTAACCTGACCTATTCATACCTATTATAGTACTTTTCAAGTGGTGGGGGGCTTTACCCCCTGAGCCCCCCTTGAACGGGCGATGCCCCCCTTGAACAGGGGGATTGTCCCCCCGGACCCCCGCTATTGTGGCTGCCTACTTGCCGTTATTGCCTGCCATTGTGTCCTGTTAACTGCCACAATTTGAAAGACTAAGACTATTTCCAAGGTACTTCTCAATATTACATCAGTTTTAATGAAAAAACCATTGACTCTGGCGCTTCGCCGGCCGCTGCCGCGGCACGCTCGCTTCGCTCGCTCGGCTCGCGCGTTTTTGGTCACTGTTCTAACCTAACCTAACCTATTGATACTTGTTGAAGTACTTTCTTAGTGGCGGGGGGCTTCGCCCCCCGAGCCCCCTTTGAAGGGGGGGCTGCGCCCCCCCCGTCCCCCCGCTACTGTGGCTGCCTACCTACCGTTATTGCCTGCCATTGCGCTCTCTAGCAAATTGCAAACCAGCCTTTAATAACCATAAAATAGGGTAGTCAATTTTTAATTTTTAGTTCAACACTATTTTCTCCTATTGACAGCCGTTATTATCTGTGAATGAAAGTAAAACGAAACGCAATTTAAAAAAAAAGTCTAGAAATCAGTACTTTTCATAGGAAAAATCGAAACTTTAAGATTTTTTTTCTCACAAAGTATTAATGTCCTAAACTTGAAACTTTGCAAAAATGCTTCTAATAATAAAAGCTTCCTACCATAAATTTGTCGCCATCCAATTCGTGCGTCCACCAACTAAATTTAAGCCCACTTTGCTCCGACGCAGAACGGATGACACATCCTGGCGTATTGCCTCCAAATCCTCCTTCTTCATGGTATTCTTATACAAGGCATCCTCAACACTACAGATTATCTCTTCATAAGGTATTTTACGCGGCGCTACAGAGAAATTAAGACCTTTTTCCAAAACTGAAACGGTAGGCCGGTCCAATATTTGTTTTGATAAATTGACAACCGCTCGAGACTCCGGTCGATCCGTTCCACAGATAAAATCTGATTGGCCCGATGTCACGGCCGCGTTCCGTTTCTCGTATCGACCTTTGTTTTTATTCATTAACTTTTCAAATTTCTGAATCTGACTTTGCTTGCAGTTATTATATTTAGATGTTTCTCTACTGTTTAATCGTTCCATGCAAGATGCAAAATCTAAACTCGGCAGTTGTGCTCTCAAATAATTAGACAAATTCTCAATATCTTTACGCAACAAAGAAAGATCGAAACGGTGTTGTCTTATGAGGCTACTAAGCAATTTTTGACTTGCCTGCTGGAAGATCCTGGCACTGATCCTGGCACCAGGCGTGATTATAAAGAACAGTTATTGTGTGCTCTCGACGCTGCAGGTTATGAAAATAAGAACATTGACAAAGCGCGTTCTTTGTTCCTATCTCAGTGCGGAAAAGACACTTACGCATTAATTGCGTCACTACTAGTACCAAATCGCCCAACCGATGTAACTTTTTCGGAAATTTTACGGGTTTTGGATCAGTTTTATGAACCGGAAATGAATGAAAATTTTGCAAGCTGGCAAATTTCACAGACGCCAACAGTCGCAAAGTGAAAGCGTGCAGGACTTCGTAGCTGCGATAAGTATGCTCGCCGCTAAGTGTAATTTTGTGGACTTAAAACGTCAATTGAGGGACAGATTAGTATTGGGTATACGAGATGATCGCTTGAGAAGAGAGCTGTTGAGAACAAAACAACTTACGTATGAGGCTGCATTACAAATGTGTCTTAATTATCAAGCGACATTTCCGGATTTATACCCTGATAATGTCGAAGTGAAGCAAACTCCGTCCAGTGTCACCGAACCTATGGATATTGGTAGACTTAAGTCTAATGAGTGTGTGCACTGTGCCCGGCTGCACAAACCCGGTGAACGTTGTCCATTTATTAAAGCAGGGTGCTTTTACTGCAAGCGTTTTGGACATATTGCCACAGCTTGTGATAAAAAAGGAAGAAAAGTTCATCAGGTTCAAGAAGAGAGTAGCAGTTCAGTTATACACACCTCTGAAAACATGAATGGTATTTACAATTGTTCCGAGAGTTATCAGCCACAGATAACTGCCAACTTGATTATTGATGGTGCACAAGTGACGATGGAAATTGATTCAGGAGCATCAAGGACCATCATGTCAGAGGAAAGTTATAAAATACTATGGGCTAAACCCCCACCCCTGCATTCTACCAATGTGAAATTAGTGACATGGACTCGTGAATCCTTGAAAGTAATTGGACTGGCAAACGTACGTGTTAAGTTAGGCAACAAGGAAGCCCAATGTGAACTTTTGATTGTGTCTGGGCAAGGACCAAGCTTGTTAGGAAGGAACTGGTTCAAGCCATTAGGCGTTTGTATTTCCGGATTATGCTGGTCTAAAGACGAGTTAGACAGTCTCGTGCAAGAATTTCCAGAGTTGGTTCAAGAAGGCCTTGGGAAATATAAAGGGCCGGAAGTGTCGTTGAAATTACGACCTGATGCTGCACCAAAATTTTTGAGAGCGCGACCTGTCCCGTTTCCTCTGAAGCAGCAAGTTTCTGAAGAATTAAGCAAAATGGTGAAAGATGGCATACTGACACCTGTAACATATTCAAAATGGGCAACACCCTTAAGAATTGTGAAAAAAGATAATGGATCACTCCGTATTTGCGGTGATTATCGGTCTACGGTGAACGCTGCCATAGAGGTGGATAGTTATCCCCTTCCTAAATCTTCGGAAGCTTTTGTAAAACTGAGTGGAGGCAGAATATTCAGTAAACTGGACCTCAAGCAAGCATATACACAATTGAAAGTCGATGAAGAGACTGCAAAGCTGTTAACCCTTAACACACCCATTGGATTAATGAAAATGAATCGCTTGGCGTTTGGTGTTAGTGCAGCGCCAGCAATTTTCCAACGTCTGATGTCATCGGCTCTTGCGGGTATGGAGGGTGTAGCATGCCTGTTGGACTATGTGGCTGTAACAGGAGCGACGCGAGAACAACACAATAGTCGACTACGGGCTGTCCTACGGGTGTTAAATGAGATGGGTTTTCGGCTAAATTTGGACAAATGTGTTTTCGCGACAGAGAGTATAACCTTCCTAGGACATAAAATTGATGCTGAAGGCTTACACCCATCCCCAGACAAAGTGAGGGAGATTAAAGAGAAGCCGGCCCCAACTAACAAAGAATCACTTCGTGCATTTCTTGGATTATACAATTTCTATGAGAAATTCCTGCCAGACAAAGCCACCGTTTTGGAGCCTCTTTACCGTCTATTAGAATCCAAGCGGTCTTGGATATGGGGTAAGGAAGAAGAAGCAGCGTTTGAAAAAGCGAAGAATCTTATTGCTTCCGATCTAACGCTAGTGGGATACGAGTTGAATCGAGATTTACTGCTCATTTGTGACTCTTCAGAGTATGGTCTAGGAGCGATCATTGCTCATAAAATGGATGACGGTTCAGAGCGACCAGTAATGATGGCTTCGCGGACTCTGCAACCACAGGAAAGACGATATGGGCAGATCGACAAGGAAGCTTTGGCTGTTATATTTGGATTATCAAAGTTCCATGAGTATTTAGCTGGCCGTAAGTTTTGCATTATCACAGACCATAAGCCGTTGGTGGGCTTATTCAATCCAGCTAAACAAATTCCGGATCAGATATCGCCGAGAATGTTGAGATGGTCACTGAAACTTAGTTGCTATGATTACATAATCAAGTATCGGCCGGGCAAAGCTATAGGCAACGCTGATTCTCTAAGTCGATGGAATGCTCCAAATACGTCAGTAGTGAAGGAAGTAGACCTGAAAGACGTGCTTTTATTGGAGGAGTGTCCTTATGGCTGGGAAATTGATGCAAGCAGGATTGCGAGAGAGACCGTTAAAGATCAGCTACTGCAAAAGGTTATATTTTTTGTTCTCCATGGCTGGCCCCGCACAAATGCAGACCCAAATTTACAACCGTTTTGGGTGCGCAGAGAAGCCCTTTCCCTCAGTAAAGATTGTTTACTGTGGAGTAATAGGGTTGTTATACCAAAGACTCTACAAAAAGAGGTTTTGCTATTACTACACTCGCCACATGCGGGTATTGTGCAAACGAAAGCATTTGCAAGAGGCTATGTATGGTGGGTAGAGATGGATACCGAAATTGAGAAAACGGTGGACGAATGCGAACAATGTCAAGTGGTTAGAAATAATCCACCTAGAAACCCTCAAGCATGGATTTCCGCAGATAAGCCGTGGAGCCGTGTTCATATAGACTTTGCAGGCCCATTCCAAGGCAAGACATTCTTAGTATTAATTGATAGCTATAGCAAGTGGTTTGAGGCGGAAATTGTACCATCGATGAGCAGTGGTTCTGTAATTACAATTTTGAGGAAAATTTTTGCATCCCAAGGATTGCCCGAGGTGTTGGTATCCGATAACGGGAAAGCTTTTAGCTCTGATGAATTTAACATTTTCCTGAAAAGAAACTACATTAAACATCTGTATTCACCACCATACCACCCGGCGAGTAACGGACAAATTGAACGGGCTATACAGACATTTAAAAATAAGCTGAAAAAGATGTCAGAAAGCTGTGAAACTTGGCCAGAGAAACTCGCAAAGGCATTATATTACCTTCGTACTGTGCCTAATTGTACAAACAAGACGCCTGCAGAGATGTTAAATGGACGTAAATATAAAACGGCAATGTCAATAATACACCCAGATAATGCTGAAACTACAGCTGATCAACAGTTGGAAGCGGCAGCACAACATCCCCCGAATAGGACCTTCAAAATCGACCAACCAGTTTTGATACGTGTCTATGGTCCAGGTCAAAAGTGGTTAAGGGGTGTAATAGAGGCTATTGAAGGCCCAACATCCTATAGGGTGAAAACGGAAGATGGAGTGTTGCATAGAAGACATGCTGACCAGATTTTGACCAGAACTGTGCCTAGGGCACAACCCATTAATCAACCAAGGTTATCATGGGATCGACCAGATGATGAGTTAGATCCAGATTGTCATTCTCCTGAGCCTAGTGTAGAGATACCTAACCCTGAATTATGGCCAGATATAATTGGCGTTCCTAATAATATGTAGTTAAAATTATAGTGATGTGATTTAATGTAATTCTTTAATGTAATTCTTTAACGTTATGATTGTGTTATTTTCTACTTTGGAAGTTATTATTTAGTTTTTCACATACTTTGTTTATGATGGGAAGGTATGTTATGTATGACATGACAGATGATTGTTACTTTTATTAAAACCAATGTGGGTAATTGTTTTGTGATCTGAAAATAAAGTCAGTTTGCTTTTAACCTCAAACCTGGTGTATTCTTTACTGTGTATCGGAAGTCTACCCATACTGATAGGTACTTAAACGGTGATTCTCACCACCATCCTTCGCAGTTAGCTACTGTTGGTAAAACTTTGTTACAGAGAGCGGAACGGATCTGTGATGAGGACCACCTGCATGCTGAAGTCCAGCATGTCAAGCGTGTGCTGGGTGAAAACAAGCTCAAAGCACCGCGACGTCGCAGAAACCGAGTGAAACCAGTAACAGTTGAGCGTCAGCCTGCTGTATTGCCATATTTGAAGGGTGTCACTGACAAGATTGGGAACATCTTGAAGCGTGCTTCTATTAAAACTTATTTTAAGCCGCCGAAGAAGATTAATCAATTTTTAAGACCTGTTAAGTGTAATATTCCTCTTCAAACAGCGGGTGTATACAAGCTTGATTGTGACTGTGGGCTCTCGTATATAGGTCAAACCAAAAGAAGCATAGGGACGCGTATCAAAGAACACATAGGTGATATTAAGAATAGGAGATCTACAAAATCAGCAGTTTGTGAACATGCCCTTGATAAGCCCAACCATTTCATACGATTTGATAAACCGCAGGTCCTTGCTAGGGAGAATCGTTACTTACCAAGGATGCTGCGAGAGGCTATTGAAATTAAAAAACATCCGAATTTCAATCGTGAGGATGGTTGGAATTTACCACCAGCTTGGGAGCCTGTTATACGCTTGATCAATCCCAGGGGGCAGCACAATACTGTGAGGTCTCAGGATACGGTTAGTTCGTACTGCGTGGATAGGAACATGTCCAATAATGTTAGTGGAAATGACGGTAGTTAAGTGAGGGTTGCTAAAAATTTTGTACTGTTTTGTGACATAGAACATCTTTGTCATCCCGTGATCACGACTGCTGTAAAGGAGTCGAAACGTCGGGTTAGAAAATGAAAGAAAATATAACACCGCGAGTAGAATCCGTAAAGTTGTTTTAATTTGTAGATAGTCTGGAAAATAACAGCTTGAAATTAAATGAACTAAAAACAGGATTACAATTAAAAAAAAACAACTTAACTTTCAAGCAGATGACTTTTTATCCACTCTTTTAATTAATTATTATCATACACAGCGAAACCATACCAGACTACATTTGGGACTACTATGCGGAATCCCTTCCCATGTCGACCTACCTGGTCGCCTTTGCCGTCACCGACTTCGGCAGCATGAGCGACCAGAACTTCACCGTGTGGGCCAGAAAGGAGGCCTTGTCCTCGGCGGCCTATGCGCTGGACATAGGCCCGAAGATCCTGAGGTTCCTCGAGGAGTACTACAAGATCAAGTTCCCTTTGCCGAAGATAGACATGTTGGCGCTACCGGATTTCAAGGCTGGCGCTATGGAGAACTGGGGATTGCTGACTTTTAGGTAAGCATTTGTTTGAAAAGGTCTTTAAGCAACATGCATCATTACTAGATACTTTTTTTCAAATAAATTCTAAGTCCTTCCTTTTTTGCGCCAAGTGGCAAGTGGATGCTGTGGCGCCGCGTAGGTCCCTTGACTTGGTTATAAGAGTTGAAACGACGTCTATCGGCTGCCTAAGGTCATTAAAATGGTGGAGAGCATGGGGACACACGCGGTCCGACGAGGCTGTTTTTTCGTCTAGCGTTCAGACAAAGCGAATCACAACTTGTCAGATTTTGAAATGTTCTCATTACGAAATTACATCACATACACAATGTTTATACACAAAGGTCAACATTTGTGATCCAAAGAAAATACAATGAAAAACCATAATTCGTAGATCTAACGTTAAACCTACGTGTAAAAAAGCTATAGCTTTTCGCTACGTTGAAGCGAGGCCGCCGGCCACTGTTTACAAAACATCTTGATAAGTTTGGATGACCAGAAAAGCTTTCGGTTGGCTTCAATCGAGTCAGTTCGACCTTGACGCAGAGGGAAGCCCTTAATGTCGGACATATTATGATTTGCTTACGCACATTGGTTTGATTTGGTTTTATATCTGTTCAATCGCTGCCTGAAACCCTGCTTATTTTATTGATCATTTACTTATATCGAAATTTAGAAACTATAATGTTATTTCTGAATAAGGATAGGTATATTATAATCCTAAGTTTGCATTGCCTACATGTCAAAATTTAGTTGTTGATACGGCTCTAAATTCTTAATTGATGTGATCCTGATATATTTATGCGTTTATATAAAACGAAATTTTACTTATAAAAGGTGCTTAATTTTAAGTAGGTTATTCAGAATTCGAGAGTGAGGTTGAACGTAAACAAAAACATGAATTTTCGGCTCTCATCAAAACAGACTAAATTGGATTCGGAGATGTTGTTCTTCACGAGCGCCAGAGTCTACGTTTCAGACAGGATACATTAACATTTGCCGAAATGTCTTAATTTTAGGAAATCCGAGTAATTTAAACGAGTTAGTCAACAAGTAGATAGTGACGTATTTGGAGTGAGTCAGTGGTGTTGTCAGTTGCGATCAGTAGTGATAAATCGCGTCCCATATTTTTAGATTCAACAATTGTTACTCAATTTTTTTCAGTAAATAACTTGTTGCATTTTTGAAATATGTCAATTTTACATAAGTATTTAATGGAAGCAAAATCAAAAAAATCAAAATCAAAAATAGCTTTATTTAAATAGACCTGTTACAGAGTACTTTTAAATCGTCAAATCTAATTAACAAACAAAACATACTTAATAATAGACATGAATACCATAATATTAAATGTAAACAATAAATATACTGTACTTAAATAAATGTGATGCTACCACCGGATCGGAAAGTTGTTTCTGTACTGAGAAGAACCGGCAAGAAACTCAGCAGTTACTCTTTTCAACTGTTTCTCTTTTTTACAATAATTGTTAGTATATTACAACAGAACTTAGAACAAGATAAAGCACAATAAAAATCATAATTTATGAAAAGAATAACACTCTTAGGTACATCAACGAGAAGCTATATATAACAAATCAAACATTGTTAGTGTCTTAACCTAAGTATGATTGTTGATATAACAATAGTTAATTAGACTCCGTCGGGAGCAGAGAGCTTATTCCCAAGCATTTCTATCCATGATATAATCTCTAGTGGTGTAATATCCCTTTTTCAGCAACGTAGCTTTAATGTGACTTTTAAATCTATGTAATGGCAGCTTACAAATCGCTTCCGGAACTTTGTTATAATAATGTACACCAAACAAATTGTAAGAAAAAAATTGTAAGAACAAATTAGCTGAACTAAAAGCCCAATTAGAGTGGTTTTTGCGCTTCTATATTTCTTTAATAAGTAGTTTCAGTGTTTCTACATAAAAAGAAGCGTATTTAATTTTGTATTTTTTGAATTTTAGCGATTTTTCGTTAAAAAATTTGGACTTCCATACAAATCGTATAGACGAAAATTTTCAACCCTAAATATCTTCCAAATTAAACACAAATTGAAATCTTTTATTGATTCAATTTATAGCATAGCATTGTCTGGACACGCCGTTGCGCATTTTTCTAAAATTTAATTTAAATTTAATTTATTAAAAATAAAAAAACACTTCGAATTTTGACTTTTTCAAATTTTGACAAAAATTTTTGTAAGGAACCCACTTTTGTTTTGTACAGCAAACTTGTAGGGGACCACCAGGAGCATCTAAGGAGACCTCTGCCGAAACTCTTGGATTTTTATTCAATTTTTTATAGAATTTTCAAACACCAAATTTTCATCCCTTAAACTTTAAATTCATTTTTCTAAGGTTTTTAGTAAGGCACCCCTGTGCGCTTTGTTCGGCAAAGTTGTAGAGGAACTCACCCCGAATCCAACGACACCTCATTCGACACCCTCCGACTTCATCGACGCAAAAAATCGCCCGAAAACCCACCCACCCTTAGTGGATAAAAAAGAGCTTTTAAAGCCCGTTATAGCTGGGGGTAGACTTCTGGAAATCCTGCCAAAAAATTTTAATTTTAGATTATTTTTCTGGAGCTCAGCACGAGGCTTTTGGTTCAGCTCAGGTGTTCGAGCTCCACTCCTAACACACATAATTAAATAAATTAACTTTTCGGTTACCACCAAATACAAATAAATTAAAAAAATGGAAAATAAAAAAGCAAACACGAGAACATCCACAAAGGCATCATCGGTTACAACTAGAGCGTCGACCAGCACATCTGAGTCTGACAGAGCGGCCACCAGAACACGCGCCATCCGCCCCCAACCCGAAAAAGACACTAAGAAACAGCCCAAAAAGGCTGTAACTAAGGCCACAAAACCGCTCCCAAAAAGCACCGACGGAGCGGTACTGCCAAAACCACCAACCCCCGAGCCACCAACAGCTCTCCCGCCTCCTGTTGTAGAACAGGCCCGCGGAGAGAGCGAAGAGAGGGAGGAATGGGAAATGGCCTCGTCCACACCCATAGCCGGTTCCGATGCGGACTCAAAGAAATCACGCTCAGAGTCAGCACTACTCCGGATTAAGGCACAGATCCGAGCAGCTAAAATCTCAGACTCCGCATCGGTCTCGGCAAAAGAGCCTGGAGACACCGAAAGCTCGGATGTCTCGGTTATGTCTTCGGTGGGAGCAGAGGGTGGCGGACCGCTCCACGATCTTCCGCGCTGCGCCGCATCCCTTCTCCAGCGGACCAAGTCGCGTCTCGAAGAGTCCCGCAACACCAGCCGCGCCATAATGCAGGACGTCAATGACGGACTGCATGGTCTCTACGAAATGGTGCTCAGATTGGCGGACTCAAGAAACCGACACATCGCGGAGAAGGAGCGCGCCAAAGCCCAATATGAGAAGACTCTTGCCGGCAGGGAGATAAAACACTCTGAAACATTGAGTAACTTCACAAACGTCATTAAGAAAGACCATGACGAACTCAAAACTGCCGGCAAGAAGATTCTCAAAGAGACCGAGGACCTTAAGAGCTGGTTGAACTATGAACTGGGAGTTGACTTCCTAAAAAGTCAAATGGCCGAGGTGCAGGGCGCGGTCAAGAACATCTCCGCCAAACTACAATCAACCACTGCGGTGGTTGATTGTAGTTTGCACGCACCTCGGACACCCAGGACACCAAGCACCTCGGACACCCAGCTACACTCCCCACACAAGCCAACCACTGCCCTAAAACAACTAAATGCGGCTGCAGCCCCTGGCCGACCGGCGCCGGTCCACACCATCATCATCACACCCAAGGACCCGGCCAAGACCGGCGACGAAATGGTGTCCCACGTTCGCCAGTTGGTGAACGGGCGCAATCTGGGGGTCGGCGTGGATAGGCTCCGGAGGGCCAGGGGCTCCAAGGTTATAGTGGGGTGCCAGAGCAAAACCGGCCTTGAGAAACTCAAAACCGAACTTGGCAAGTCGGACAAGATCACCATCCAGGACGCCAAGATGAAGAACCCCTTGGTTAGACTCCGGGATCTGCTCAAGGTGAACACTGAAGAGGACATAATCAGCTCCTTCCAACGGCAGAACCCGAGAGTCACCAACGGAATGACTGAGGCGGACCTGAAGATGAGGGAGGTCTTCCGACGGGGGGCCCGCAATCCCCACGAGGCACACGTGATCCTCGAAGTGTCACCCGCCATGTACAACCGCCTGATGCAGGAGGAGAAGGTGTACATCGACCTTCAGCGGGTACACGTCGAGGACCAGTCACCGCTCATCCAGTGCACGAACTGTTGGGGATTCGGGCATACCAAACGCTGGTGCGAGCGTACCACACCCACTTGCGCGCACTGCGGTGAAGGCCACCCCACACGGGAATGCGAGGCAACCAACAACAGCCCAAAGTGCATCAACTGCAAAAATGAGGACACAAGTCCTCATAGACCTACGAGCATAACATGCCCGATACGCTCCAAATGGGACAGAATCGCCAGGAGTAGAGTTGCATATTGCTAAGCCAGAGTTCCATTAAAGATAGTTCAAATAAACCTGGCCAGATCCCGGATTGCAACGGACGGATTGCGACGAACTCCTCCTGGCGGCGTCCCTGGGGAAGGTGCAACTGGCACTCGTCCAGGAACCTTACGTGGGTGCCATTGGCGAGCTTCGTATGCCTGGACGAGTGCGAGTTATACAAAAAAGGACTGACGGCGACCCTGTCAAGGCCGCGATAGTGGTGTTCGACCCCGACCTGACGGTGAACGAGCTCACCGAGGATTGCTCCAGCTGCCTAGCCACGGGACTCCTGAAGACCAGCTCAGGCAACATCCTGCTCCTCTCCATATATCTGGAGCCGCAGCTGGACACCCTGGACGCAAATGCTCGGCTGGAATCTGCGGGCAGAATAATGGAGCGGACCAATGACGGGAGATGTCTCCTTGGCTCGGACGTGAATGGATGGTCGATATGGTGGGGCAGCCACATTTCTAATGAGCGCGGCGACATGGTGTTGGACTTTTTGGCCCAGCACCAGCTCACGCTGCTAAATGTAGGCTCTTTACCCACCTTTGAGACGGTCAGGGGCCAGAGGGTCATCTCCAGTCATCCGGACATTACTGCCTGCGGAGACGGCATCTTGAACGTCGCCAAGAACTGGAGGGTCAACAGGGACCTAATACCCGCTTCGGATCACAATGCAATTGAATTTGTATTGGAGTCCGACAGCGGGGACGAGCCCCCAGTTACTACCTCCACGAGGCGCTTCAAGACGGAGTCCGCCGACTGGGCTGCTTTCCGAAGTTTGCTTGAGGTCAAACTGGGAGAGGCCAACTTAACGGCGGCCACGACGGAACCACTTGACCCGCTGGGGATATAGCGGATCGTCAGGGACTTCACCGAGGCCATACAGAACACCTGTATCGAAGCTCTGCCTGCAAGGAGGGGAGGAACCAAACCTAAGATCAGTTGGTGGAACGAGTCACTAACTCAATTAAAGAAAGACCTGACCACACACCGGAGAAAGATTAAAATTGCCAATAGCCACAGAAAACCCCTAATAATAGACCAATACAAAACTAAACTAGAAAACTACAAACTTGAGATTAATCACGCAAAACTAAACAGCTGGAAAGAATTCTGTACAAAACAAGACAGAGAAAGTGTGTGGGACACGGTCTACAGGGTGATTCGTTCCACTAACAATAACAAAGGTGACGTCTTGCTCCAGGACAGAGACGGGAAAACCCTCACAGCCCTGGAATCCGCCACCCTCCTTGCCAAAACCTTTTACCCGTCCGACGATCCCTCCATAGAAACTCCCGAACAGAGAGAGATCAGGAGACCAATCGACAGGGACCGCCTCTCGGCCGACGAGCCACCATTCACGGGAGAAGAACTGCGGGACATTGCGCGCTTCATGAACCCCAAAAAAGCACCCGGGAATGACGGCTTGACGGCCGATATATGTACCCATGCAATCGAGGCAAATATAGCGCTCTTCACCTCGATCGCCAACGCATGCCTGGCGCAGGGGTATTTCCCTAAGGAATGGAAGAGGGCCACGATCAAGATTATCCCCAAGCCCGGCAAGGATACCTACGATAACCCAAAAAGTTATAGACCTATAGGTCTCTTGCCGGTCTTGGGTAAAATCGTTGAGAAGGCCCTCATAACAAGGCTCCTAACATTCCTGGGGGCCAACAACTGCCTCTCTACGCGCCAATACGGCTTTCTCCCGCAGACAAGCACCGAGGATGCCCTGCACGCGGCACTCTCCAAGGTTGAGCAGGGTCTCTCCAACAAAAAGATCGTGGCGTTAGTCTCCCTCGACATCGAGGGAGCGTTCGACAACGCATGGTGGCCTGCAATAAAACAACATCTTGTCGCGAATGGCTGTCCAGGAAATCTGTACGATCTCATCGACAGCTATTTCAGCGACAGGCAGGTCACCATCAATTACGCCGGAGAGACCGTGTCTCAAAGCACTGAGAAGGGATGCGTGCAGGGCTCCACAGGAGGCCCGGTTCTGTGGAACGTCTTATTGAACTCCCTGCTGTTGGATTCGGAGTCGAGGGGTTACTTCCTGCAGGCGTTCGCCGACGATATAATTATTATATCGGAGGCGAACGATGCGGACACCCTCGAGGCCGAAATCAACAGCATCCTGGAGTTCGTCCACCAATGGGGCACGCGGAACAAACTCAGGTTTGCCCCGCATAAAACCCAAGCCCTAATTATCACCCGCAAGCTCAATTACAGAGAGCCAAAATTCACTATGCAGGGGGTGGACATCCACGGTCAAGACAGCATAAAGCTATTGGGTCTGCACATCGACCGCAAACTGACCTGGAGAACCCATGTCAGCGCAACATGCTCCAAACTGGCCGAACTCTTTAAGAGCATGAGCAGGGCCGTACGCGCTTCATGGGGACTCAGCCCACAGGTCTTGCGTCACTTATACATTGCGGTTGTAGAACCAATAGCTTTATACGGGGCAGGCGTTTGGGGATCTGCTGCCCAAAAAGTGTACGTCCAGAAACGACTCTGCAACATCCAGCGTATGTTCGCGATCCGAGCAGCCAGAGCTCACCGCACGACCTCCTTCAACGCCAGTGTTCTCCTGGCTAAAATGCTGCCTCTAGACTTGAGAGTCAAAGAGGCACATTTACTTTACCGCACTAGAACACAAGGAGAGTTTGCAGAGTTGCCGGGTCGCCCCATGGAGAGCAGAGTCCACTGGACAACACTGAGGCATCCCGCCAAAAGGCCCCTCATCAGTTTTGAGACTGCCCACCAGTCCCTAGAAAATGTGTCTCCAGACCTCCCCCAAATCTTCACCGACGGAAGTAAATTCGACGGCAAGGTTGGCGCGGCATACACCTTCATCAGTGAAGGTAGAGAGATTAGAGCCGCTAAGTTCAAGTTAGCTGACTACTGCACCGTCTTCCAGGCCGAGCTCTAGGCAATCTACCAAGCATTGGAATTTGCCAGCCGGAAGCGCTGCAGTGTCAGCATCTTAAGCGACTCTCGCTCATCTCTCGACCTGATCTCAAATCCCGCCACTACACACCCAATTGCCGCGAAAATCCATGCGGTCGTCGGTGAGAGGAGGGAACGGGGCGAGGAGACGCATTTCCTCTGGATCAGGGCACACGTCGGTGTGGCCGGCAACGAGCGAGCGGACGAGCTCGCGAAAGCCGCCACCAAAAAGAAAACAGCACCCGACTACGACGCAGTACCTGCCTCGTATGTTAAGTACCGGCTCAGGCAATCTACCATCGACGCCTGGCAGGAAAGGTACACCACGGGCACATCCGCGGCAACAACAAAGCTGTTCTTTCCGGATGTGAGGAGGGCCTACCGGCTCCTAGATCAATGGGTACCCAATACCATCAGGACCCAGATCTGGACCGGTCATGGAGGCTTCTCTTCATATCTGGAAAGATTCAAGCTGAAGCCCACGTCCGAGTGCAGGTGCGACCCTCAAGAGCAGGAGACTGTGGACCACATTCTCAGCAGCTGCCCAATATTCGCCGTCCAACGAAACGATTTGGAGACGAGGCTGGGGGTGGCTGTCGAAAGTTCCACATATAGTGTCCTGCTCGAAACCCAGGCTAGACATTTTATGGCCTACGCCGAGGCCATCTGCCATAAAATAATAAAACAAAATAAATAAACTAGAATAATAATTAACATAAATATAAACAAATTAAACACATAAATTAAACAAGAAAGACAATTAAATACCAACAAATAAACAGAAGTATGAAAAATAAGAATAATAATATATATATACGATCCAAAGAAGAAACAAATATTTAACAAGAAAGAAAAAATCAAATAGCAATAAACAAACAGAAGGATAGATAATAATAATATAATTATATAATCTGAACAAATAAATACAAATAACATCAAATAATAATTAAGTAAATGAACCAATAAAATAACAACGTAAAAATAAATAATAGGAGTGGAACTCACCAAACGAAATTATGATTAGTAGACGAATTATAAATTAAAACTAAAATCACTTTAACAATCAAGTAGTTAACTAACCCTTTTCAGTCTCCCTGAACAATTAAAATCAGGGAAGCAAATTTCTTATTTCAATCTAAAAAAAAAAAAAAAAAATAATGTACACCTTGCCCCATAAATGACCCTAAAACTTTCTGCAATCTGAAAAATGGTAGCGCAATTTTATCTTTATTCCTAGTATTTTTAGCATGAATATCGCTGTGTTTGGTGAAAAGATTGATATTTTTTCTTACCAAGACAATACAATTGTAAATATATTGCGAAGCTACAGTTAGAATACCAATTTCCTTAAAAAGTTCCCTAAGAGTGGCCCGTGCTCGCAGCTTATAAATGGATCTAATAGCTCGTTTCTGAAGAACGAAAATTGCTTGTATGTCTGCTGCCTGACCCCAAAGTACTATTCTGTAGGACATAATACTGTGGAAGTAGCTAAAATAAACTAAGCGAGCGGTTTCAACGTTTGTCAATAGCCTTATTTTCCTAATAGCAAAAGCAGCTGAGCTAAGCCTACCTGAAAGACTTGTCAAATGAGGGTTCCATTGCAATTTTGAATCTAGGGTTATTCCAAGAAAAACTGTGGAGTCCACAAGCTCCATTTTATCATCATTGATTTTTAAATTTATGTCATTATTATTTACGTTAGGCAATTTAAAATTAACACATTTCGTTTTCTTCGCATTTAGCTGCAGATTGTTAACTGTAAACCAATGCAAAACTTTCGAAAGCGCTTCATTAACATCGTCGAAGACGTTTTTATTTCTATCAATGTTAAAAAGTAAAGATGTGTCGTCTGCAAATAATACTACATCACATAGGTCTTTAACATAAAAAGGTAAGTCATTAATGTATACTAGGAACAGAAATGGACCAAGAATAGATCCCTGTGGAACCCCTAATGTTATGGTATTGCCAAATAAAATGGCCACGCCACATATTTTGACTGAGATGTAGAGTTGGTGAAGAAAGCTCTGGGAGAGTTAGGCCTTTAGATCAATTCGCTTTGCTCGTCGGGCACTACTATGTACGATGTCTCTTAATCTAAACGATGCATTGAGCAATGAAGCGACTGGACAACTTTTGGAGCCTAAAAATAACAGTATCACCTAAACATGGAATAATTTATTTGTGATCATAAGAATCCCACATTATAAATTCATTGTACCACTTTCCCAGGCCAAGACCGCAACAAAAGCTTATGGTCAGAAAAGGCCGGTGATCGATTGTGGCACCGGTGCCGAGTGGCGACACTTAATTTAGTCCTACACTGCCCATCTGTCATCCCCTTATTGGGGTGATTCAATTGACCGATATTGGCATTCCCGACCCCCATTGCCCGAATAGCAATTTCACCCAATCACGCAGGCAAATTAGGGGTATTTCTGCGGTTTATGTTTATTGGAGTTGTTATTCAAATATGCCTGAGAGTTGTGGGGAAATAATTATTCAGGTCTGTATTTGCAGTCAAGAATAATTATTGATTCATATTCATAAGCCAACATTTTTAAAATTGAAGAATGTGATCAGCCATGGTTTTATGCAAAGTCAAAGAACAGTCAGTAACACTGCCCGAATTTTTTCATCACACGGAACCCCCTTTTCACATTTATGAGCAAATATATTATTGAAAATCTCAGTTATAGATTGGTTTTAAGGCAGTAAATATAATACACCGAGGCGTTCCTCAATATCGTATTCACCAAATATGAGTAGGTATCACTACAGAGTCGCTTTCTTCGTCCCTAAGTTCGCTTAAGTGTTTGAAATATTTCTAATTATCAAATAACATTTTGATGCGTTTTTTTAATAAATAGAGTGATCAATGAGGAAGGTTTTCAAATATACCATAAGTAACATAACATCCCATTGCACAGTTGCGAAGCCAGAGCGGGTCGCTAGTACTGAATAATACTTTATTCGAGGTTCATCTCAACTACTTAACCAACAAAAATATAATTGCGATTGACAGCATGAGCATGTCCCAGTGTCGATTGACGTTTATGAATTCGGGGTTTATAGCTCATTTTGCGCCTTCCGCAGGGAAATAGCAATGTTATACGACGGCAGCATGTACCCCACGACTGCGAAGGCGCGCGTGGCAGCTGTGGTAGCGCACGAAATCGCGCACCAGTGGTTCGGGAACCTCGTCACCCCGGCCTGGTGGTCGGACATCTGGCTCAACGAAGGCTTTGCCAGCTACGTGGAGTACGTCGCTGTGGATGCTGTGAGTGGTTTCTGAAAACATGATTAAATTAAAATGTCGTTTCGACACCCCTTCGAATTTAAGTTGCTAAAGTGAGAATGATGAGTGCTTACAGATTGTTCGCAAAGATATTGACGGTAAGAAGGTATGTCTTGTGCCTTTTAAACACAAAAGTGCTATTGAGGCTGGTTATACTATGCATTTATGCAATCTTAAACACGCTAGCTCCAATTATGTCATTTGCAAAAGTGACTGCGCCAACAATAACAATCGCACTCTACATCATAATACATAACTGTTATATAATTATCTAACGCCTCCAAGAGGAAAGAAAGCCTTTATAGCCTGTCAATAGCTCAATAGCGATGGTTCTCAGTGCATTAAGATAAAATACACTGAGCAAGTAATTGTAGGAGGGCTTTTTATTATGCGAAGGAGAAAACGTGAGAAATCTTGTCTCGCTTAGAATATTAAGTAATTTTTCTGGTCTAGATAAGGTTGATTTTTTGCTGACCTAAAATATTTCTTTTGCAGGTGGAAAAAACATGGGAGTCGATGGAAGTATTCGTCTTGAACGAAGTCCAAAGTGTTTTCAAATTAGATGCTTTGACATCCTCGCATCAGATCTCGGTGGAGGTTGGCAACCCGGAAGAAATAGGAGCGATCTTTGACAAAATATCTTACGGGAAAGGTATTATTTTCTTATGGTGTTTAACAACTCTGACTATTACAAATAGATAAATTTAATTATTACTGCCCAATGGATCTCAAATATCAATGTTCTGATTATGAATGAATTTGATTCCATTTATTTTAAAATTAAGTACTGAACACAATATATAGCTCTCCAATCTAGCCTTCCAACTGAAGTAGAGTTGTGTAGTAACGTAACATAATATTGTTTTTGCTGAGATGGAGACTTGGTTTTCTGCTTTGGAAGGAAAATTGCAGAGCTGTAGCATGTCAATCTTTGTTTTGTCATTTCTGATGTTCCGGTATGCAAAAATAAATAAACCGAGAAAGACTGTTCCATGCTTTAAACAAAATTTAGTTCCTTAGATAGTCTTTGTGGCTCCACATTTAAATTTCCGTCTATGACTTTAAATAGTCGTCGCTTTTCACAATGTGGTCCCATTTTCCCACGTCTGTTGTTTTATGATCTGAAGTGCTTACATTTGTTTGTTTCTCTCACAGGTTCAGCGATCCTCCGCATGATGAACCACTTCCTCACAGACGACGTCTTCAACTCCGGCATCACCGACTACCTGAACGCGAAAAAATATGGCGACGCCGAGCAGCGTGACCTCTGGAGCGCGCTCACCAACGCCGCCCATCAGAAAGGCGCCTTGGACGCCGACGTGGCAGTCATTATGGACTCCTGGACTCTGCAGACCGGCTTCCCTGTGCTGACCATCAAGAGGAACTATGATACTGGAGCTGTGTTTTTGAAACAGGTTTGTTTCATTTATTTTCTTTGATGAAGACTTGCCATATTAAAATTGAACTTCAAAATTCAAACATGACCTAACAATGGTTGATGTTCCACTGGCCAGTTTTCAACTATGGTAAAAGACGAGCTGGGTTGTTAGCACTTTTAAGGAAAAAGTTTTTTTTACAGCAGATAAGTGCAGGATTCATAAATCAAGTGTTGTCGTATAAAGTATTATCTAAAGATTGGTAGTATCGATAACTAAATTGATCGGAAATCCCAGCTTTCTAAAAAAAAGCGATTAATTGCATTTAATATCACAGCGTTAATTGAGTTTTAAGTCCAAATAATTAATCCAATTTTTGCTGCCAGTGAATGATCTTTTGTAATCCAAAGAAGGATCTTAATTGCCAATTAATACTTAGATTAAGAAATCGGATTTACTTGTATTTGTCATTAAATGTGTTTTGATTGTATCAAGTACCAATTTATCAATGTACTTAATTAATGGATTATTAATTTTACATATTTTATTCGCTTTTCGCCCGGTTTTCTAGGCAGAGATTATAATTTTGTTTTATTCAAAGTGAAATCAACGGTTCTTAACGGTGATGGGTTCAAATTCCTTCAGCGAAATGTGGACTTCTGAATGTTCCGTTCACCATGACGGCAACAATTAGTGTGCCTCTGACTAACCCATTAGGGATATGGTCGTGAGGGTATGGTTATGTTATGAAATCAACCTACTAGTTTTATTAATATGGCATGTAGCCATTGTTAAACTTATGGTTAGAAATACCGCAGACTTCAAATGTATTTTTTTCTGGGTATAGTCGTTATTAGATATTATATTACGTAATTTGATTGGTTAACTTAAATCATCTCCGCAGGAACGCTTCGTCCTGATCAACAACACTGACGACAACACGACCTCCCCAGTCTGGTGGATCCCCGTGTCGTACACCACAGCCTCCAAGAAAGACTTCAAGTCGACCAGGCCCAAGCTGTGGCTGAGGGGGGAGAGGGCCATCGAGGTTACCAACATCACCATGGCAAAGGATGAATGGTTCATTGCTAATATTCAACAGACAGGTCAGTGGCCTATCCTTTGAAATTAATTGTTTTATATATTGTATTTATTTGTACACAAGCAGATATTTACAGTGGTACAACATTTAGGACAGGACAAGTACAGATAAGCTTATCGCCAAAAAGAGATTTCTTCCAGCAGACCATGATGACAGGAGAGATGTAAAAAAGAAGAAGAAAAAGGGACGTTTATTCGGACTCCTTAAGCTTTTCAAATCTCATTTTTTCCAATTAAATCTCCTTGAACTATAGTCAAGCTTTCGATCAAGTAACTTATCATGAAAAATAATTAACAGAATGCGGTTTAAAGCTTCTGAAAATTAGATTTTGCTTTCCTCCTTGCTCTATTGCAAGGTACTGCCTTTTGGCGAGAGCAAGATAACAAATGGGTTGCCCGATGTGCCATGGACTTGTCCATAATATTTATTAACTAACATTCCACTCAAGATTGTTGTTCTCATTTTAAGGTTTTGCGAAACTTTGCTATTTTCGTAGCTCAATGCTATTTTCACAGTCTTCTTCTTTGCAGGTTTCTACCGCATCAACTACGACAGCCAAAATTGGAAAATGCTCATCAAAGTCCTTAACAACCCATCACGGTTCCAAGAGATTCATCCCATCAACCGAGCACAGATAGTAGACGATGCCATGAACCTGGCCTTGGCTGGCCGACTTGACTACATGACTGCTCTGGACATCACCAGCTACCTCACCCACGAGAGGAGCTACGTTCCTTGGAAGGCAGGACTGGTTGCTCTCGGATATATCGACACTATGTTGTCTAAAGGAGCTTATTATCTGGAATATAAGGTTGGTAGATAATTTCGTCGTTTCGGTATAGGGTTTTTGAATTTTTCAACAGATGGCGTAAGTAGTTACTTAGTTCGGTCTTAATACTTTTATATTCAAATATTGTTATTTACTCTAAATTGTTATGCAAAAAAAGTATTATCTTTTCGGATGAACTTTATTATGATATCAATTTAAAAGGCTCCCATGGCAAATTCATGAAAGTGTTTTTTTACGATCTCTATCAAATCGAGTGTAATCGAACTAACACGCACTTGTCTTTTTGCAACTAAATATTGGATTTCATCTCATAAGTTTACATTTACATAGCATAGATCGGCAAATTTTCGTCTATGCTTTATCATGAAACATTATTTACCTTATCTTACTATTTACGAGTGTTATCAGAGAGATCTAGACATTTTTATCACAACAAATTTAAAATACCTAATATCATTAAATATGTTAGTTAGGTAAAGACCTATAACTATTGTAAAGATAATTAAATTGGGTGATTGAAGTTCATGATAAAGAACTCGTGCGAGAACTGTAGTCATTTTATAAGGAAAGATTATGTTTATAACCGTGGTTTATTTAGGCATTTTCATATCAGTATAACTTATTTTGCAACTGCTAATTTGTAGAGTCAGCATCAAAATGATGAAATATTTAGGAAAAACAAAGAGATTCGACGAACCCACGACCACTGAGTTACATCATAATCTGAGACTGGCGCCTGCTCTACTGAGCTAAGCGGCTTGTTGTAACGAGGATGAAAAATACAGTTACTTATCAAGACAACGTAGGTAGGAATCTTCACGGCTACACGAACGGCACTACGAAAAAAGCATTGTACGAGATGTCGCCACTAAGATGGGTCACTTAAATCTAAAGGCGCCTTACTGCTTGCATTTGAAATTACCAAGGGAAACAATTACAATGATTGTAAATGTTTATATTCATAAAAAAACTAAAGGTAGTGCCTATAGCTTTAATGAATAGAGATGGCCAAAACCCAAGTACACCCGGTGGACGAGGGTTTCATTCTTATGGTCGATATTTATCTACCTATTTGTAATTAATCTTTTTGAGTATGTTGCGGTACGCACTCAAGCTCTGCCTAGTTAAAGGTCAAGTTGTCTTGATGTAACTTACCGTCAAGTCAGAAGTTAAACGGTCAGTTAATATTTGATTTGTCAAAATTTACAGCGCTACGTACTTCGTCTCCTAGACGGGGCAGTAAAAGACCTGGGTTGGGAGGTGTCCGCCAACGAGAGCGTGGTTCGAGCACAGCAGAGAGCTGACCTGCTGTCCACTGCGTGCCACTTGGAGCATGTAGACTGCCTCGAGCATGCTGTGAGGATGTACACCAATTGGATGCTCACGCCGAATCCTGATGCTTACAATGAGTGAGTTTTTTAATTATGCTAGCTGTTGCAGTTGCATCACCCATTGTCCTCCTAGAACGTGAAAATTTAAGTCGTGTGTGAAAAGTAAGATTCAGTGGATAGTCTGTTAGTCTAAGGTGCGATTTTCACAACTTTACCGGGCAATGCAAGAGGCGCTCAACCCTTGAGAGATAATTTAACTTTTAAAATCCTGCTTCCTTTCCTTCAAATACTTGACACTCCCAAATCAAACTGAAATCTTTCATGTCATGTACGATAAACTAATAAGAGGTACTGTCATCCAAAAGTGTGTTAGTCGTGTTTTGAGAACCTTTCCTAACCCGTCTCGGAGAACTCTATGCCATGCTCTGCCATGAGAAATATTGGACAAGCACTAAGCTAATGTTTTCGCACTGTAGACTGTTGGAGTTTCTAATAAATAAACGTTTCTTTTGCAGTATCCATGCCGACGTTCGCAGCACCGTGTACTGCGTGGGCATCCAGGCCGGTGGCGCCAGAGAGTGGCGGTTTGCGTGGGAGAGGTTCCGAGTCGCCAGCGCACCTGCTGAAAGAGAACTGCTCTTGACTGTACTTGGGTGCACAAGAGCACCATATTTGTTGTACAGGTAATTGTTCTGCTGTACGAATAACAGCAAGAGAGATTATCCACTTTCACACTGTCTTCGTTGCTCTATCGCATGGAAATGATACTTGGCCAGAGTAAGTTAAAAAATGGGTAGCCTGATGTGTGGTTAAATGCACATAATCAGGAAAAATGTAATAACTGTATTAGTTGTCAGGCGGGATCTATTGCAACAACTTCTATTAATACATTATTGGGTCCCGCCGAAATCAATCAAAATTGATTATATCATTTCTTAGTAGTTAACCGAATAGAAAACTTAATTCCTGCAAAACGGTGACAGATGATCGTCAAGTGAAGGAGCTACCTGTGCGTATTGCAGTATATGTTGTTTCCTAATGTATTGATGAATAAACTCCAAGCTTTTGTAATGTTAATTTATTTCTATAACGATTTGCAGATACCTCGAGCTTTCGCTGAGAAACGACAGCGGTATTCGCAAGCAGGACACCGTGCGCGTCTTCTCAGCAGTGGCCGGGTCGGCTATTGGCCAGCCCATAGCTTTCAACTTCGTCAGAGCCAACTGGCAGAGGATCAAGGACTAGTAAGTAGCAAGTCAAATCGAGCCAGAACACAGTTTCTTGGGGTTTCCTACTAAATTTCGAAAAATTATACTTAGGAGAACGCCACACGTCAATGAATATCGTGATAAATATCGTGTTCGCGCATTCGATCCGTCGATTAAATGTCAATCAAGATTTTGACTACATGAACAGTGAACTTTCGAGCTCATGATTCGTCGACTTTAACCAGCCACTCTGAAAATTTTCGGGGTAGGCGTATGTACAGCAATGAAGTTTTTTGTTTTTGTCCACAGTGTCGGTTCAGTTTCTACTCTCAACACAATCCTCAAAGTGGTGACCAGGAGATTGAATCAACCCCATGAGTACGACGAGGTAAGCTTCATCTTGAACTTCTTTCACCTTAGTCTTAATTTTTATACCAAAGTCCATGCATAGGTGATGTCAACGTTAATCAAACCTAACTAAGTTCATTTGGTAATATTACTTAACACCTTGTAAGGTTTTACTTTTCGATGTGTCGATCGAAAAATTAGAAGTACTACACATATCACATAACTTAAACAAAATTTCTTCTTCCTTCATTTGAGCTTATGGATTTATGTGAATTATTTCACAGCTCAAGAGATTCATAGCAGAATCGTGCACAGAGCTCGGCCGGCCAGTCCTGCAGGTCCTCGAGAGCACCACCGCCAACGTGCAGTGGATGGAGAGCAACTACCAGACCATTGTCGACTGGCTCCTTGCGGCAGACAAGGACAGCAAGACCTGGACGAGCGGGAGGCCGCATTCATAGAAGAGATCTATTAGGCAATTCATGTAAATCTATTGAAGAATTAACTTATTGAAATACAATTTTTTGCACAAATTTTGCCAAAAATAGATAATAAATCTTAGATATACTATGGTCCCGATTTCAACTAATAGTTTTTGTATAATGACGTTATAAGAATTGGGTTCCTGGAGGGATAGCTATAACCAACACGCCGCCCAGCGATTGGTAAAAAGGGCTCAAAAATGTATTGATTTGACATTGATTGTCATTTTGATTGTCTTTCAGCTGATCTGGCGACTTTTAATTGTCATTGCATACCTGCATTTTTGGCGCTTCTTACACGTGGTCGGTCTGCTGTGTTCCTCATGGCTAGCCCCCTTGAGGTTCCAAGATAAGCAGTCATGTTATACTCTTTTCTTGGAACTTCGCCTATGAGCATCTTTTGTATGATAAAATTGAGATAACTAGTAACGAACAACCTAATCAACGTCCTTTAAATTCATCTATTCTTCATAATCTTTTTAGAATAAAACGAATTAGGCTTTTTGTTAAGTTAGTTGGTCCCTACTGGGTGTTCGAATCAAAGGTTCACTATTCCTTGATTGCTACCGGTTGTTTCGTGAGTGCAGATTGAGGCGAAGCCATACTTGAAAGTTCTAATCAAAGCATCGATATATAAAATGTTGGTTTTGCTTTTCTTTGGCTTTTCCTGGCTATTGTAGACGTAAGATTGAAGATTAGTAAAAGGCTTTTGATCGTGTTTTCAAGTACATCGTCTCATCACAGCGGGATCCGGTTGCTATTTTATTATAGCATTCGCTAGTCACTTTAGAACTGGATTAGCGTTAAAAGTGAAATAGATACCAAAGTGATAAGATAGTCGTAATTGAGATCTAATTGATGTGAATCGGTAACATTTTAAAGAATCATTCACTTGACAATCCTTAGACTTTTAAATGGAAATACTTTTAGCTAATTAAAGTTACCTTACCCCGAATTCACAAACTTCAATCAACGCTCATCACGCGCTCAAGCTCATCCTCCTTATCCTGTAAAATGTCAATAGAACTGAAAGGGACAGCTACATTTCTGAGGGATCTCCAACCTTGATTTGCGTTTGTGAATTCGGGGGTTAGTGTTTTTTTTTTTAAACATTTATCTTTGGATAATGCGCTCATAAAGTCTCCCATACCGCATTTTCATATTGTTGAGCAACATTTCACAATATCCATCCATCCAATAATTTCAAACTTTATCAAACCAATAATATCAAACTCTATCTAAGTCTATCAAACCAATTTTACGCTACAGTATAACATCTTTAGTGGAAGGAACGAATAATTTATGTTTTAATCAAATAAATAAAGAAAGACAAACTTTATCCGGCTGTTATAGGTACATTGTGTGATTGCAAATTGCAATTTCAAATAGCCAGTCAGTTATAGCGTTAGCGACATTCAAAGCGTATTCATAAGAATCTTAATATGTAACCAAGTTATATCCCGTTGTCAAATGCAAGCGCAAAATGTAAATAGCCACCAATATTAAATATGAAATATTGACCATGTCTACAGCTCAACACCCTCATTGGTACACAAGAGCTGGATAATACTTATCTATCAAACTCTTATGTCGCTTCTTTCATTCTGGATGTTGTCTTCTTTTGCAATAAAATGTTAAGTACTACATTACATGAATAAGGGGGTAACAAGAAGCTTTTTAATTTAAGCGATTAGAAAAATTAGAATAATTTATGTGGCAATTCAGGAAAAGCTTTGCAATGATTTTGTGTTCACTTGGCTAGCTTAAATAATTGAACACCAATATTTATTAATAATCGTATATAAGTAGGTGTTAGTATTTAAGAAATTATGAGTTAAGAGCAAATAAAGTAATTTACGTATTTTACACGTGCTAAATAATTATCTTTATTCTTACCACAAACGTCAAAGAACCATTTTAAAAATGGTAGGTAATTAAAATAATAATATAGGTTAATGCAAATGAATAATAAAATGCAAATTTTATTTGTTTACGAGTAGGTACATCATAAAGATATTTTTTTGATAACTTTTATCAACGCACAAAATAAATACCAACAATTAAGAACAAAATATCTACGGACCGTCACCAAACGGGGCAAAGTTACCTTTATGACGAAACCTCTAGTTAAGTATAACCTTGTATTTGAATTTTTCTGCTAAATATTAGCACACCAAAATACTTTATTTAATCATTTAAAACCCTCTCATTGAAGCTAGGATACCACATTTTTAATGGATGAGGCTTGTTGAAAACAACTTCCTTTGATCAACTAAAAAAGAGTTGATAAACTTGAAAGCACTGAAGGGATTTTCTAAACTGATTTATCTTTAAAATCAAATATTTAATTTAAAAAAATAAAATAAAAAACCAATTTATTCGTTTAAGAGCTAGAATGCCGTAGAAAAATATACCGACACACACGATCAAATAATAACTAAGACTTTAAACTTTGTTACCAATCGTAAGTTTTACGTCACTAATATTAATAATATCTGTAATTAATTAAGTGGTCAGCACAGTGAGCATTTAAACGGTAGGTACCTGTAAGTTAAATATAAAGAAATTTTAATAGAGGCGAACGTAGTAAACATTCTTAGTTACTCAGCAAATAAAGTAGGTTTTTTTTTACATGTTTGCACTTGAAACTTTTAATCCATAGTTAATCATTTTGAAATGAGTCACTTTTAATCGTAAATATATCTTACTCGTATTAATAATATTGCCATATAATCCGGTGTTATCAAAATAGATTTTTGACACATCATCTACTTTCTCGATGGAGTGTCAAACCGATGAAAGTGAGCGTCAGTTTTCTTTCGCTTCCCTATGTCGTCCGACAACCTCGAAAAGAAGAACAAGAAATCTTTTGTTATTTATCTTCTTCGGGGTTCCCCGGGACTCGGGAATCGGGGTACTTGGGGAATAACCCGCGCTTTTTACATCTATTCAGGCTGGTTTGACAGTCACGCTGACTGCCGGCTCGTCAGCGCGTGTTCGGACATGCATTGCTGGCTTACTTCGTGGCCTGAACAGATGACACCTCACCAAAAGGATATGAATACTACGCGCTATTAATAATAGGCGCGCTGACAACCAGCCCGTCAGCGTGACTCTGAAGCCAGCCTCAGTTACAATGCATAACTAAAGCTAATTACGCGACGGCCGGTCTAGAAATAGTCGCTATGGGCGAGGGCTCTAAAAGTACAAAAGTCGTAAAAAACTAGTGTTTTAATAGGTTATTTTGTTTTTAGCATTAGGGATAATGCATTATCATCTTACTAAAGATAGGAAAACCAGAAAAATGCATTCGGTCTTGGCATCAGGCGGGACTCGAACCAACGTCTTTCGCAAGCCGGGCGACTGCACTACCAATTATGCTACCGAGACCATTAACAGACCGGACGAACCTGTCAACCAACCTGGCTGTCAGGTATAATATACCAGAGAAATTCGTCCGGTCTGTTAATGGTCTCGGTAGCATAATTGGTAGTGCAGTCGCCCGGCTTGCGAAAGACGCGGGTTCGAGTCCCGCCTGATGCCAAGACCGAATGCATTTTTCTGGTTTCCCTATCTTTAACTAGTGTTTTGTTGTTAACTAAATTTCGTAGTTATAAATTTATATGCTAAAGAATAACAAATTTTAGAATACCTCGATGCGAAACGAACAAGAATAGAGCTCTTTCGCGTAGCAGGCTTCATAATAGTACATTAAGTTTTCCTAAAAAGATGTAAATCAGCCTCAGGTACCTACTAATCAATGAGAATCTCTAAGTAAAGTACATTTAGTGTTAAATATCTACTAAGCTACTTTATTTATGTCATTAGTTTATTTTGTACATACGCTATACCTTTTAACTATATTTAAAGAATACTTACGGAATATTTATAGTATTTTAATGAATAAATGGAGTACGTTTTTAAATACACTTGTTTTTATTAAGAAATAATTTAATCTTGTACATTGCTTACTGAGGCTCAGTGCAGACTGTTGGAAATATGTTTATGGACCGCCTGATAGTGACCGCAGCCTATGGACAAGTGCAACATCAGGGGCATTACCAAACAGCTCTCCAGAACAACACCAGTTAAGTTTTATTAAGGCTACAGATCAAGCATAATATTATAGGGAAATATGAAATGATTAACTCACTAGCATGCGTAGAGTTCAAATCAAAATCATATCACTAACCGGGGGTTAGTTCGGGAATTCAAAAATGCAAATCAACGTTGAGCATCCCTCAGTTGTGAAGCTGTCCCATGAGACATCATTAGTGTGAGCGCGTGCTTAGCGTTGATTGAAGTTTGTGAACTCGGAGCTCAATCATAATATTGAAAACAAATAGTTGTAGGCAACTATTTGTTCACCAGGGATAATGTTGGCTTCTAATAGTAAAACAATTCTTTAAATCGATCGATCTATTTACACAAATGTGTCTTGTTCGAACCAATCAAATCTGTTCGTTTTTTAATTTGTCATCTAACTATAACATTAAACAATAATCGGTCAAGTCAAAAACACACTGATTGTTGCCGTTAAGATGAACGGAACATTCAGAGGAAGAAGAATTTTGAACCCAGCTTGGTAATCAGCAATTTGAAGTGATAGTGGGCAAGACACGTTTGTAAAAGGACCGATGGCAGTTAGGGCATACGAGTCCTAGAATTGCGAGTCGGGTGCGGGATCAGTCTTGATGCCGAAGGCTTAGTACCGGAAGTTGTCGCGCGACTTGGAAGACTCTTTTTCTTTTCGTGTGGACATTCTCCTAGATACACTACCCGAGGATATGTTGTACTCCTACCGACTAAAACCCCACGGCACTCACTTTGGTGGCGAAGTTGGATCCTACCGTAAGTAATACCGCACTGCTCCGCCGCCAGTGCTAGCCTCTAATGGTGCCACTCCAACCGACACCCCAACAAAGGGGGAGGGGAGAGGCCAAGAAAACGCCTGGAATACGCAGGCTCTTGGCTTCCCGGCGGTTGGACCCTACCACCGGTACTAAGCCCCCTCGCCACTCCGAAGCGAGAACTCGTGAGGGGTACCTAGGTCTACCTGTGACCAATGACAGACTAATGAAATCTTGAATAAAGTTTTCTGAGGAGAGTATTCTAATTGTAGTTTTAAAGCAGTTTGATGACATACTCTGGCAGCGTTGCATAAATCGCAGCTTTTGTCATTATTTGCGTAGGTGGTTGAGAATAAAAAGGAAAATAACAACTGACTAGTTGAGCGCATCAATACCTTAGGAATGTTTGTACAGATGTCAAGGGCAACATACCAAAAGAAAATGATCTATATTCCGTTATTAAAAGGTTGTTTCAGCAGGCAAGATGAACTCACTTGACCTATTGGCGTAGGTACTGTACGAACTTTGAATATGATAGTTACGGTTTAGGACTTCATGTATTTCTTGAAACCTAATACAATTTACTTACAATGATAATATTACTATTGTAATGATATGGTTTGCATACATATAGCGTCATCAAAGCAGTTCATCCAAGATATATCAACTATAAAAAATGGAATAAAAAACCAACAGAAATGCAGCGAATCCTCACTTCGCTGCATTACCTAGGTAAAACTGTTTAAAGTTGAATTTTTAAAATATTCTGTTTTTCTAAATAAAGCATAAAGTTAGTCAGCAGAGGAAACCGGGACGAGATGCGTTACAAAATAGAATTGCGAATTACCACATTCGAGACTCGAACTAAAAGCCAGACAGAACCAAAGATGTTACTACACCACCTATCCATATATGAGAGAAGAGAGAAGTACGTGAATTACATCAGATAGTTTGTTGGCCAAATCGTCATATTAACTAATAAAATTTAAAATTTCGACTGCTCTATAATGATGTTGCAGATAGTAGGGTGATACTCTATCACTGATTATGGCCTAATACGATATATTTCAATAATCAGATTAATGTAATCCAGTTGCGGTTAGGCGTTGAAGTTGGCAGGAGAGGAGTCGCCTGGTAGATCCCAAGGTAAGTCTTTGAATTAATTACAGAAGCATACAGTTAAGGATATGAAAAAAATAATATTTGTACGGAGACTCAGTGTTTTCAATGTCGGATATCTGTTTGATGATAAAAATTACCGAATTTTCCGTAAGTGTTTAAGCTTAATTCTGAGTTCCTATATAAATATTTTAAACACAACTCTAACTCCAATATTTATGATAAAATTATTGTAAAGCAAACCTATTGAAAAAAAGATAAAAAAAAGTAACAATAACAAGAGCTTCCGAAACTCAAAACTGATTTTAAAAGTAACCATATAATGATAAATAGCTATGCAGCCTTTGAATGATGATGATGAGCATCATTCATTTGCTATGTGATGCCTTACTATCTTATACCTTAGCTGATCGAAAAACTCCGGCACAGAGTTAATTCCTCAGTTACAACGTCCCTAAAAGGAAAATACCAAGAAAAGAAACCAACTGAACTAAACCATGATGATTTTTCACTACCTGGAAAAATGGATGTTTCGCTTAGCTTGGCGAATGATTTGTGAGAGCCTGAATATAATTTGTACTTGAATATTTGCTTAACAGTGAACTTCAATTAATTTGTGTCGACTTTCCTGAAAGAAAAAAATCGGCGGAAAGATGTCGCATGGCGGTGGTTCCGCGTTAGGTTACTGCATGTTGTGTCACGCCTCGCTGTCTTCTAATGCGTCTAGTGCAAACATGTCAAATTCACGGGCCCACATAGGGCCCGGTCTTTTGAAGCTTATGCAGAGCCAAAGCCAACACGTATGTGCGATTACAGATAAGGCCTATTTATCTGCACTTATACGTTCCTTTCGGCATACGCTCTAACACGCGCGTATATTTGAAGCTTCAAAAAAATTCGATGCGCTTATACGAGCTTATTCCAGCGTGTTTGATCAACCGAAACATCACGACTCGCACTTAAATGAGCTTATAAGCGTATCAAACCTCGTGTGAATTGCATGTGTGGCGAAAGGCAGGACCATACCCGCCTATAGGCGCTTACAAAATCGAGCTTACACGCACGTATAAAACGCTGAACAGAAACACGTTTTCGGGAACCATTTTCGTCAAAGCACCATCACTATCTGTCTTTCCTTCGGCGGGAAAGTGAAGATAACTCTTTGTCACCCATATTTATGCAATTTTATGAGCTATCTATCCATAAACCTAAGGATGAAATTATTGGTTCCTATTAATCATTAATTTTCCTCGATCGTCTGTGACTTTGAATAAGTTACGTTTATAGCAAATCATACTTTATCTATGAAATGTTTATTTGTAACCCATTAGTGTCATGTTTAATTTACACTTTTATAATCTTTTATCTTGAACCGACATTGTTCCCAGTAATTACACGTTTAACCCAGTATCAAAAGATATGATAAAATTTTATACAACTCAATTGACTGATATAATTTTAAACAGCAATAAAATAAAGATTAATTTCAAGGCTAACTTTAGGAAAATCATGCCAAGAACCAAGTTGCTGATCTTTTGAAAAATATTGCGGATATTCAAATTCAAATTATTCATTAGGCAGCAGTAGGATTACAATAGATTGGGGTTGGGGCCTTCATTTAAGCAAATGGTATGCTTGTTTAAAAAAGCTCCGCTCTTCAATACATTAAATTAAGTTACTAGTGCCTACAGTCATTTGTCCATTTAAAAATTAAAAATGTCAACATTAACATGCAATACGATGAAATAATAATATAAAGTTGAGTGAAATTTTCTTAGATACAATCAAGTGGCTTGGAATAAAATAATGCAAAATTATATAAAACTGATTTGAAATTTTAAGGGTAAGTTGCACCATAGTGGAAGTTAAAGTTAAAGCTAAAGTTTTTGTCAAATTTGACAATTTGATGTCATTTTTGGGCCTAACTTTAACTTTAACTGAAATTTGGATGTTTGTTATTGTCAAAGTCAGATGGTGCAACCCAACCTTAGTCATACAATGCAATAAAATTAATAAATAAGATGATCCTAAAGTAAGCCAATAAAATTAAAATTAAAAATTAATAAATTGAATTAAACTAAATCATACAGATGAATACTAAATAAATTAAATTAAATAAAAATTAATTAACTTCAATTAAATTACATTTTGATTCCTTGCGAGGGTGCATGTGCGTGCGTGTGTGAGTGTGTGTGTGTGTGTGTGTGTGTGTGTGTGTGTGTGTGTGTGTGTGTGTGTGTATGAGCGTGAATGATGTGCGAATACGGTAAATTATAATTATGTGTGTCATCATCATACCTAAACTTTATTTATGATGAGTTCGAGTTCGTCGTAGTTGATGAGCTGTAGCCATGTAGGTTAATGTTTTTTTGGTATTGTAATAGGACTGAGGGTAAATATTTAGCTCTTCGTTTATTTTATTGTAGAGGCAGGCCGCCCTACTCTCATATTGACGCTGAGCGAAGGTCGATTTTAAATGGGGCCGCTTTACTGCGTCAGGTTTCCTCCTCTTCAGCAGTATGCCTTGGTCGTACGTAAGAGTTCCGTGCTCACGCAAGACGATCTGCAGCAGATACCGCTTTCTAACCGACAGAATCCCACTCGTGGCGTATAAGCTATCAGTTGGGAACCTGTATGGCCTAAAAAACATTACCTTTAGTAAAGACCGCTGCGCTCTCTCTAACATCAGAAATTTCATCTTCGTAGCACCACCCCATACCGAGACACAGTAAGCAATTACTGATTGAGCTAACGAGACATAGGTTTGTCGTAGAAGATGTTTTGTAGCTACATGTCGTAATGTTTTAAATGCCCATATAAGCTTTCTAACCCTATCAGAAAGCAGCTCCACGTGATTATGCCAAGATAAACGTTGATCAATTGAGATTCCCAGGCACTTCGTTTGGGCTACCTTCCTTTTTTCGGTACACGAGCACCCAGGGTGGGGGGAGTCGCAGTTATGTAGTTTTACTTTAAAGTTTTGTGGAGGTTGCGAGTTATTATATTTTGAAAAGCAGATAAAGTTACTCTTAGCCACATTCAGGGTTAGAAGATTAGTATTTAGCCAGGTTAAAATTCTAGCTAGCCCTGTTTCAGCAAACGCTCTCAGGCGATCCCAACTTTCAGCGTAAAACACCACAGCGGTTTCATCAGCATAAGAGAATATTCAGCCATTAGTCACTTTCATGTTACATAAGTTATTGATGTACGTCAAGAATAGCGTTGGGCCCAACACACTACCCTGTGGGACCCCATATGTGACGGTAGACTCCGAGCTAGTATGAGTCCCTATTTTAACACGTACACTGCTATTGCTAAGGTAATCCTCAAAAAGTTGGAGTGGAATTCCTCTAACCCCAATATCTTGTAGGTTTTGTATGAGAAGGGGTATGGAAACGGTGTCAAAGGCCTTTTTGAGGTCTAAAAAGATAGCCAGGCACTTCTTTCCGGAATCAACACTGGTCGTAATTAGAGATGTCAGCGCCACAACCGCATCCTCAGTACTCATATTCTGTCTGAAGCCGTACTGTAAACCCGAGAGCAAGTCAAATCTCGATAAGTACCTCATCAGTCTAGCATTCAACAGTCTTTCGAGAACCTTAGCTACAACAGGCAGTACCGAGATGGGCCTATAATTAGAGGGGTCATTTTTACGTCCACTCTTATACACAGACGTAATATTAGCTTGTTTTAGTGCCACAGGGAAGACCCCCTTCTGGAAGCATAGATTTGTAAGATGCACAAGGACAGGAATAGCCTCCCTGTGTGCCAGCTTCAGAAAAAATGGCGGTATGCCATCCCACCCTGGTGCACTATCAGACCTCATGGACATAAGTACATCCTGCACCTCGACAGCGTCAACATCAAGAAGCACAAAAGAAGATGGGTTGCTTGGCATGGAAGTTTCAGGAGATTGACGCGCAGAAGGGCATTTAATAATATCCTCAGCCAATTGTTGTCCCACGGTTGCAAAATATTTGCTAACTGTGTCTACAGAGCTTTGTGGGGCAGACGATATTTCCAGGAGCTCAAGGTTCTGTGACTTGGGTGGTTTACGCTGGGTAATACTATTTATCGTCTGCCAGAGTTTCTTAGGATTCTTTAAGGCTCTGTTTAACTGATCCCTATCATCATATAGGGTATAATTTTTAACAACAATAAAATAAGGATTCATTTTAAGGCCAACTTTAAGAAAATCCTGCTGAGAATCAGGCAAAGTTTACTCAAGTTGTCAACATACATTTGCAGTAGGTTACTTTTTAGAAATACTTCAGACTTATTTGACCATTCTAAGAATGAATAAGACATTTTTCATTGAAATAGACAAATTGTACTACTCTGAGACAAATGAAAATTAAATACGTTATTTTCAGATGGCGACAATTTTATTCTTGGTTCTGGCTGCAGCTTGCCTCTCGGCGCAAGCCTTCCCAGAAGAACCGCTGGCTTACAGAAATACCATCTTCAATGACGAGAAACTAGAAGGAGGGGCTTTTGAATTCGTCGATCAATTCAACGACATCGCTCTTTACTCTACTAGTTCCGGGAGTAATAACCCTTTCCGTCTGCCAACTACTACGAGGCCTTCTCATTATAATGTCTTGTGGGCTGTTCAAATCTCAAGTTTGACCTTCTCTGGCGAAGTCAACATTCATCTTTACTCCACTCAAGCCAATGTTGACGAGATCGTCATCCACGCCCATGACCTAAATATCACATCCTTGAGTCTCACTCAGGGCAGCACTGTGATCCCTATTCAATCTTATACCCTGCAGCCAGAATACCACTTCCTGAGAGTGAAACTTCTTAACACAGTTCTGAACTATGACCCAAATAATCCAGTCATCTATGAACTTAATATCGACTTTGAAGCGCCGCTGAGAACTGACATGTACGGTATTTACCAAAGTTGGTTCAGAGATAATGCGACTAACCCAAATGAGAATATAAGGTAAGATCGAAAGATTACAACAGTTTTCGATTTTTAACTATAAGCTCTAAAATGAATGTTTCTCTTATTGTTTTATAAAAATGAAAACTTTGTTTTTCTGTAACGTCTATTTTATGAAATTATCAATTTTAGCTGGATGGCTTCAACTCAGTTCCAAGCGACGGCGGCACGCTTTGCCTTCCCTTGCTACGACGAGCCGAGTTTCAAAGCCACCTTCAACATCACCATCAGAAGACCAACGACCCACAAAAGTTGGTCCTGCACCAGGCAGGAGCGAACTGTTAACAGCGCAATCGCGTAAGTACATTTAAAAAGGTAATGTGAATCTATCAGAAAAAATATCAACATTCAAATGTCTTTGTGTGTTGTGGTTAATGTTTTAAGGGATATAAATGTTTCTGATGTAAAAACATATTTCGTAAAATAATAAGGTTATAAGTAAGAATTTACGAGGTACCTATTGAATTGCTGAAAAGACATATAACTTTTATATATTTTCTCAGGGGCTACCAAGATGACATTTATTACCCAACGCCAGTGATGTCGACATATCTCCTAGCTCTAATAGTAGCTGAGTACGAAACCCAACGCTTCCCAGAAGCAGAGGACACTGATCTCATATACGAGGTGATTGCCAGACCTAACGCAATCAGGAATAACCAAGGAGACTACGCCTACAACGTAGGGATAGAGCTCCTGGGCGAGATGAGCAACCACACTGACTACAATTTCTATTCTCAACATTCCTATCTTAAGATGACTCAAGCCGCAATTCCTGATTTTGGTGCAGGAGCTATGGAAAACTGGGGCTTATTGACTTATAGGTATGTTTTAAAATACACTCTAATCAATACATTTAACTTGCAGAACATAGTTGTAGAACAAAATTGCTTTGTGTGACGGCCTTGCCCAATTTTACGAGTATCAGTAGTTAGTCAATGCTTGCTGATCAAAAAAAATTACAGTACAATTTAGTAACCATTGATTTATTATTGGTATAGAAAACAATTTTATTACTAAACATTTCTGGAAGCTGAAGGCATGGTTAATGAAGGGGTCAAGATGTCTCTCCAGGGTCGACTCGGGCTTTACGAGACAAGCTTCAGGGGGTTCTTCAGTTCAGACAGCCTTTCACCTTTAACGAAGCCAACTCTCGAGCACATTTTCGTTTTGCAGGGAGGCTTACTTGATGTACGACCCGGCGCACAGCAACGGACAAACCCAGCAATTGATTGCCTACATTTTATCCCATGAAATTGCTCATATGTGGTTTGGTAATCTTGTCACTTGCGACTGGTGGGATGCGCTGTGGCTTAATGAAGGTTTTGCTAGGTATTACCAGTACTTCCTTACTGATTGGGTAAGTAAACATCTAATAAACTATTCTACGTTCAGATGTCGCTTAAGGAGATTTCATGTTTTTTGTTATTTCATTTTTCCTCAACAGGTCGAAACCTACTTAGGTCTTGGAATTCGTTTTATTACTGAACAAATGCACGCATCTTTACTTTCTGATTCTTCTAACAACCCACATCCTTTGACAAACCCTGGCGTTGGCAGTCCTGCCTCAGTAAGCGCTATGTTCTCCACAATCAGCTACAACAAAGGCGCTGCTGTCATCAGAATGACTGAACATTTACTCGGCTTCGATGTTCACAGACAAGGGTTAAGAAATTACTTGGTTGAGAGGTATGTACTACTACTAACTTTGTGCTCTGAATTGCACAATACAACCTTGCTTTGATTCGTAAAACTTACGAGCACTTAGAATGTTTTAAGTGAAGAACTTTTCGGCGTCTCCGTGCTTTAGATGACAAGATGTCAGTTTTTAGCCCTAGTCAGAGACCTTAGGGCGGCCTACACCTCTCAACATCAGCACTGAGCCCGCGTGTTGGAGTATAGCTCGCGCCACCTCAACGTCAGTTTAGAGTGGGGTTAGGCCAGTGCCCGACAGTGGGACGTATAAAGACTGTTATAATTCAGTCATTTATACAAATAGGTTAATATAATATTCACTCCACTTCATATACCCAAAGAACCAAATTGTCTACAATAAGGTGCTTGTTTTTAGGCAATTCGACACAGCTTTGCCAATCCACCTATTCCAAGCTCTTCAAAACGCTGCCGTCCAAGCCGGTGCTATTGCTGAATACGGGCCGGATTTCAATGTTATTGATTACTATAGGACTTGGACTGAACAAGGTGGCCACCCAGTATTGAATGTTGAAGTTGACCACCAGACTGGTTTGATGACAGTTTATCAGGTAGGTCTCAATTTCTTTATTCCACGTTTTGTTTAGACACTCTAAACACTTTTTACTTCCACTTTTCAACATTCAATCTTAATTTAAAAAGTGTAAGAACACACTTACTGCCCTTTTGTTCTTTAGCATCAGTTTAACCCATCAGTATCATTTTCATCATAATAAACTACACGTACGCAATAAGTTGAGTACGTATTGTTTACATCATGTGTGTAATTACAAAAAAAAAAAAATGTTCATCCGATGCCCGAAAATGATGATTGGGGCTAGACGGCGCTGTGTAGATAATGTCGAATAATATTTTTTTACGATATAGAAACCATGAAAAGTTTTAAGCCTGCTTAACGTTATTTTTCACATTTAATTTTAAATTTTAGCGTCGTTTCAACATCAACTCTGGTTATGCTACGGCTACCACCAACTGGATCGTACCGATCACGTTTGCGACAGCTAGTAACCCCGACTTCGCTGATACTAAACCCACACACATTATTACTGAAGGTATCTCTATTGTAAACCGAACTACTGTTGGTGATGAGTGGGTCATCTTTAACAAGCAACAAACTGGTATGTACTTACGAAGAAAGTTTGACAATTTGTGATGTTTTTTCTGCAAATAATAAACTGGGTTTCACCATAGAGAAAATTATCTTTCATAATATTGCTGGAAACCTAGTGTCCAGTTTTTTCATCTCGATGTAATAGAAAGATTCTTAATTCAAGTTTTATTTGAATTCTATCTGGTTCTCGCTGTTAGAATTTCTTGATTACTATTTTTGAGGTGATGGTTTCTTTGAAGTTGTGCACATTGAAAATCCTAGGGTGTTCAGTTAAATACAAACTTTTCATATTTCTAACAGGATTTTATAGAGTAAACTACGACGATTATACGTGGGACCTCATCATTATGGCCCTAAGAGGACCCCAGAGAACTTCCATCCACGAGTACAACAGAGCGCAGGTTTATATTACAATCACTTGCTTTAACATAAAATTACATTCGCTCACGACCATAATCACAGACGGGTTAATGAGAGGCACACTGATGGATGCCGTCATGGTGAACGGCACATTTGAACCCAACGTGGTTGGAGGCGCCGTTATTCTTGTTGCCTGGGTTTTTATAACCAGAGAGTTCGCCGCAAATTGATCAATGAACACAAAGTAGGTGTTCCAGTCAGTCTTGAACTCGGGATCACTCGGGTTTCGAGCCAAAATGATTAGCCTTTGGGCCATGCCGTTCTCTAGCTTCATTTTTTTATAAATATTCTTTGTTAGTTGAAATTCAATAACTGAATCTCAAATGTTATTTTACAGATTGTTAACGACGTATTCCAATTTGCTCGTTCTGGTATCATGACCTACACCAGAGCTTTAAACATTCTCTCTTTCCTTGAGAATGAGACAGAATACACGCCATGGATTGCCGGAATCACTGGTTTTAACTGGATTAGGAACAGAATTATTGGGACTCCGTTACAAACCAGCTTTGAGGTTAGTTTCAGAAAAAATAACTCTTTATTCAATTAATTATCAGAATCAGTCAGATGTCGTATCTATAATTAAGACATCAACATCATCATTAGCCTATCTACAGCTGCACGTAGGCCTCCCCAAATGCGGGTCGTCACAACCGATTTCTAAAACTCTTGTTTGTATAAGGAAACGCTTGTTTTGAGTAAAACTCAGTTAAGAGAATAATCTGAGAATTTCTCTTTTTTAGCAACGACTCGTAACATGGGCAACTACAGCAATGAACTCGCTGACATACTACCCGCAGGCGAATGAATCGTTTATGAGGTCTTACATGCGATACATGCTGGCGCCCTTCATGTGTAACCTGAACGTTCAGGCGTGTCGTACAGCCGCAACCCAGCAGTTCCAAGCCCTGGTTAATAGCGGCTCAGAGTAAGTTAAAAAAGAGAAAGATAGAAATAAACACTTCATCTGCACATCATCACCAAATTGCAAGTGCAATAAACAGCACAGAACATTAAAAATAAATAAAAAGATAGAACGAATAAGGAGAGAGAGTGGAAATAGGGGGAAAGAGATTGACTGTTGAATCGATTAAAATTAAAATTAGATATAATTTTAAGTGCTTCCAAATGCCTCTGACATAAAGTTATCCCTTATCTTTGTTTAATGATCAAGTATCGTAGAGATCCGTTTGTTTGTTATTTCAGACGATAGGTAACATAGTAATATTTTCAAGCTGGTCAGTATGATGAAATATTGATGGTTAGTTCGTTGAGATGTTAGTAGTGCTATGGGACTAAATGTAGGATAAAAGATACAACCGTTACCCAAGCTCCGGACTTAGGTCAGATAACTTTACCAATGCCGCTAATGGGGTTTGTAATAAAATTTTGTGTTGCCAGGGTTCCACCTGACAGCCGTAACTGGGTATACTGCAATGCTCTTCGCGGTGGATCTCCAGATGACTTCGACTTCCTCTGGGAGAGGTTCTTGACCCACAACGTCTACAGTGAGAAGATTCTGCTTCTTCAAGTCTTGGGATGTACTCCTCATCAAGCATCTCTTAACACGTAAGTTAGTTGATAGGATGTGAGGCCTATGTTCAACAGTGGACTTCTTGCGGCTGCTAATGATGATGATGATGTTGAATACTTAAGGGTATTTTGTAAATATAATCCGTGTTCCGGACAGATATCATCTGAAAGCTACACGGGTTTAAAAATCACGCAATTTTCTAAAGACTTTCTACCAAAAAACTCTGACTCTAAACGTTCAGGTCACGATATTTCTTTAAAAAAATGAAGATAGTAGCATGTTGCTGCCTACAAATTACCTGTAAATATCTACGAAGATTTTACAACGCGAAGCTTAATCTGTTGTGTTCTTCCACAGGTTCCTGGATGCCATCGTGCAAGAGAACCACATCATCCGCCCTCAGGATTATACCACCGCTTTCAACTCAGCCGTCAGTGGCAACGAGGGCAACACTCAAATAGTCTTCCAGTACATTCAAAACAACTACGAGAATGTTACCAAAGCGTAAGTATTTTATTAGTTGTTCTCGTTGGTGTTTTTGAAGATTTTTTTCCCATAACCCCCTAATTTACACCTTTTTATTTAGCCCAATTGAACTGAAGATCAGTGTTAATTTAGTCGTAAGTATCATATTTAATTTTGATCGAAGATATAACTTCGTCAAAAAAACAATCGACTTACATATATACATGGCAGCATAAAGTAAAGAATATTAGATAATATGTAATTTGTATCAAAACTTCGTGTTATTAAAGGCGTGAATACTCGCTAAATCATTATCATTCTAAAACATGCGCCCAGCGGCATCACTAAGCTGGTTCAGGGATGTCTCATAAGATAACATAATTTGTTTCTCAAATATTCGACTTTCAGTTACATAAACGTCAAAATACAAGATTGTTATTGATTTTAATTTTTATTTGATTGATTAGTTAAACACATTCTTACCGCGAAGTCTGTTCAGCACGAGATGCTTTCACATCTATTGTTATCGAGTGAATGAAAAGTACCGTCAGAAGGTGACTAACTATCGATAACAAAGGTATTAACAGTCTACAGACCGTACATCCGCATAATGAGCAATTGTTCGATACATATATTTTTCTACAGCAACTATGTGTTTTCACGTTTTTAAATTTAAGTATCATTACCGTTGTTAAGTTCATAATAAGTGTAATGAAATTAAATGTAAACCAGATTATTTTAGAGTGAAGTAATCATTGTAAGCCATTGATTAATGTAGAACCAATTATATTTTAGGTTTGGATCCCCCAACACTCCACTTTCGTACGTTTCCTCCAGGCTAAGGACTATTCAGCAAGTGAATCAGGTAATAAATACTTTTCTGTTCCTATCCAAATAGATATAATAAACAGTATTAATTTTAATAACTACATAATTTAAATATCTTTTACATAAAAACTGAACAGTTTAATGCGTATTCAACTGTAGTAAAGCCAAATTTTAAGAGAGATACAGTTTACCTATGTTGGTAAAAGTTGTAATTGGATGAGAAAATGTTATTGCTGTTTAACCCCAAAATCGTCAACTATTTATTCCCACAGTTCCAACAATGGGTAGACAACAACAGTCAGCTACTGGGAACCTCTTACCAAGCCGTTCGAAACGGTGCTGAAAACTCTCGAAGCGCTATCCAATGGGCTTCCAACGTTGAAACTGACATCACAGGATACTTGTCAGCTGGCAACACCGCCGTCCAGACGACCACTCAGGCACCTGTGGTCATCGTCACACCCCCCACTGTGACTGCGCCGCCTCTCTCCCAGCCCACTACTCCTGCCTTGCCTGTACCAGACTCTGCCAACACTTCCGCATTGTCTATGATCACTCTTATCGTGACCCTGATTGTCAAATTCTCTTTATAATCGCAGTTAAGACTGTCAATCTGAAGTTAAATTGTTGCATAGTACTTAAAACACGTGTGCAGTGTTACCTATATTGTATACAAACATGCCACAATCACAGTTAATTGTCAACCTGTATTGATATTGTTGAATAGTAAGTACTTAAAAAAAATAATGTGCACAGTGTTAAATTGTATACAAACATACCACAATACACAACCACAGTTAAAAGTGTCAATTTGAAGCAATATTGTTACATAGTACTTAAAATAAGTGTTTGTACAGTGTTATATTGTATACAAACAGGCCAATTTATTGTTATTGTTAAGTGAGAATGATATCGAAATGTAAATAGGTTTATTTTTGTAACTTATTGAATTTAATTATACTTTTTTATATTACAATGCGTTTTTTAAATATATTTCTTTCAAACTTCAAAAACTCGTAGAAGGGAGGGCTTTGCCCCGCAGCGGAATTCCTCTCACAGTACATGAACACGAAGTAAATTTTCCGGCCAGACTTGATCTCCGGATCGGTGGAACGTTGTTGGTTCCAAGCCAGAGTGTTAGACACGATAGACACACACTGATGTAACTTATAGGGTATATTACATAACAATAATCTTGGAAATTTGTCACAATTACTTTTTTTATATCCAGAGGAAATGACTTTATTCATACCCGTCCACCGGAGGCGGACAACTGGCACCAAATTAACCATACCTTGTAGAGTACAGTAATTGAGTACAATAATTAACATCAACATGATCTGTGCGTACAGGCGACTGTGTCTTTGTCGCCTGTGAATTTGCTTTTGTCAAATTTATACCTGTTTGACCACTGTATTAGGACGACACATAATTTTGATGCTGACTGAACTTTCTGAACTGATGCTTTCTGATGAGTATCAGAGACTCTTAAACATTACTCAAATGTTTTTTAAATGCATATTTCGATGGATAACACCCAGACACAGATCAAATACAATATGGTCACAGATAATTTGATATTCATCATATGGAAAAAGCTGGCTTTTGTTCAAATGAAAAAAAAACTTTCACCACCCTCGGTGATAGAAAAACACAAATAAAACCCCAGCAACCCAGGCGAAGGTGATGGACTCTTCTCCTATTGCTTCGAATTTGCCGATCGAAATGTGGGCTTCTGAGATTTTCTCTTAGGGCTTGAAGTCAGTGGACAGCAGGGCGGCAAAGGAGCAGCAGCGGGGCGCAAGCGACTTTTCATTACTCATACTCTGAAAGTAGGTCATTACTGACCTGAGAAGCGGGCTGAAAGTAGTACTTTTCATCCCTGGGGAGAATCACTTTCAACTGACAGCTGTCAAATTATAAAAACAAAACTAGTTCTTTTTCACATATTTATTGAACCATGTTCTAACTTTCTATACAGCCACGATGTAAAATTGAAGTAATTTAAAAAGTTAAGTATTGATTAAAGAATATTTATTTCTTAAATAACTTTATTATAATTTAGTTTCAACAATTTCTTTAAAATAACTTAGCTTTGAGCAAAATATTTACCATTTTTCCAATGATGAAAAAAAAAATGGCTGGCTAGCGTGCCGGCCACAGAAAAAAAAACAAACAAAATAGGCGGGAAAGCGGCAATTCGATACTTATTCATTTATTTTTCTCATTTTTTCTATAGCTAATTCATGTTTTTATTTTTACTTTCCTCGTATTTGTAATGAAAAGCACAATGTTTACCTCGGGTTAAAAACTTATTTAGTCCCTCGAACTATTGGCGCCCTCACTTCGTTCCGGGTGCCAAACCCCGTCTCGGGACTAAATAAGTCACTTTCACCCCTCGTGTAACAATGTACTATTCCATATACTACTAATATTTTATTTGCGAAAGCTTGTATGTATGGGTGTGCCGTGTTGCTCTTCATGTAAAAAAAACTGAATGGATTTTAATGAAACTTTACAATAATATTGCTTATACATCTGAATAGGACAAAGGCTACAATTGAAAAAAAAATTTTTTTTTTACGTCAGTCCACGCGGACGTAGTCGCGGGTGGCCGCTAGTCTTCTAATATATTCAAACCTCGGTTATTTTTCAAGTCCACACGGATGAAGTCGCGGACGGGCGCTAGTAAACCTATACATTGAAGTGGTCCGCTCCCCACGCCGCCGCCACTGTCGTCCTACTCCCGCTGACTTCGTCTCCGTAGCCTTAGCGTCGTTAGTATTTTTTTTACAAAGTGAATGATTGAATCGTCCATGTATTAAATTTATGAGGAAAATAATAAACTTTTCAAGTATATCACATTCATGCGTGCACTAGCTCAGCTGGTTGAAGCATAAGCTGAATGAGGTCCGTTATATTTTTGACCACATGGTCGGCAGGGATTTATTCTTCTCTTCGCTAATTTAACTTATTTCGAATGAATCAATCTTTTTTTACATCTCTGTTATTAACTTTCTCTGTTATTTTGTAAAAAAACAAAACTGATTTTGTAGACAACGCCACAGGAATAGCTAGTTCAAACTATAAAGGTGTCAAAGTGTATTATTCACATGCCTTTATCTCTGACGGCATTCACATCAGCTGTACCTATAAAGTGTGCCGGTTGTGATAAAGATAACACTATGATTAAATACGTCCAGAATGCGCTTTTAAAGGCAATAAATAGTGTTAAAATATCAAAAAACTACAATTTGGATAAGATAAGCCGATAAGGGAGAATGAAGATAATGTTGTGATACCGATAAATCGTGGTTGGGCTTCCGAGGCGGGTTTCTGTCATTAATCCAGTGAGAAGATGGTAAGTCAGCCAGCTTTAATCAGATTTAATTTATCGTATAAACAAAATTTTAAGATGCGTTTGCGTGATAAACGGAACTATACTCCATATGTTTTATCATTAGAAAAAAGAGGCTCATAGAAGCAGGGGAGCTAAATACCACCAAGCACTATGGCCCGCGCTGACTTTTGCCGGCTGACAAATTTGTATAACCTTGCAAAATTGATAGGCCCTTCCGCCATAACATATGGAGGGACTGAGTAACATTTAGATTTGGTAGATTTATAATGACAGAAAAAGTACGATTGGGTGCACAACCTCTGCCTCTTTTAGGTTTTTAAGATCGACGATCGATATAGTTTCACGAACGACAAAATAATTTAATTTAGTAAAACCCTCATAAATTCTGCAGTTATTCACTTTAAATGAGAAGAATTAAGTGTGACAGTTAGCTTAAGTCGTAGATTTTACTAAGTTCGACATAGATCTCAAAAGTTATAAGATTATCTTCTGGATCTTAGTACTTTTACCACAAAATAACCTCTTGTCAAGTTCTGTCTAATGCTATAATAAATGGAGTATAGACTGTAACAATTTACTTACAATAATGATTACTAACTACTTATTCCATTGCTTCAAGCATTCATAGGCGTACTTTCTTAAACTCTTAATAGGTACCTACTTTTTACATACACGTATGAATTCCTCAACTTTTCTTCAATTTTATCAGTTCAGTCAGTATCCTCCATTAAAATGCTTATTTGACATGCTTATTATGTTCTCTATACCATACTCTTAGATGAGGGGAAACAACTGCCTCACGCAGATTTGGTATACTCGTATAAACACTGAACGGAGGGTTCAAAGCCCACCAGCTAAATGGATGATCTGATGAAAGTAGCAGGTGGCCTTCAATCGGCTGCTCTGGAGTATGAGTGAATGATGCTTACGTTCCACAGTAAACGTCTTGACGCTAATGATAATGCGAAATTGATTCAGATATAGACATTTAACCGTTAACAACAGCTTTCCTAGAATTATATCAAAGTATTCCTAGTTTTACAGCAATATTACCAATGCTTAGAGCAACCCTGTGACCTTCGGAAATTAATGTTTTATTCATCATAGGTTTTATTTAAAACGACTTATTATCTGTATAGTATCATGAAAGCAGCTGCATAATATCGCTCATGTATCACAATTAGGCATTGGCATAAACGAAAATTGACGGCAGTATTTTTTTATAGGCAGCTCACTGGTTCTCCCTCCTCCTGGGAGTGGCCCTTCTTCAGGGCATATTCTCTCTTAGTCCGATTCCTGTACCGGACGAGGAATGGGAGGAATTCAGCAGAATGTTGAGAGACTCGTCCTATAGACTACCAACCACGACAGTTCCACGCCACTACGAAGTATCTCTGACCCCATACTTCGATAATCCCCCAGCAAACATTACAGAGTTCTCATTCAGCGGTGAAGTCACAATTTACATTCGACCAACTATCGAAAATGTGAACGAAATTGTCCTACACTGCAATGACCTGACTATCCTCACCCTGAACGTGGAGTACACGACCGCACAGAATGAGGTCCGACAAATCGCAGTCCAGCAGGACTTCACATGTGAAATGCCTCGTAGCTTTTTGAGGATAGCTACAACGGAAGCGCTGCAGACAAATGTGGAGTACCGTATTAAAAGTACCTTTAACGGCAACCTTCAGACTAACATGAGAGGCTTTTATAGAAGTTGGTACACAGACGGCACAGCTCGCAGGTAAATTCAGTTTACACTGATTCAGCCAATAAATCTACTGACAAACTATTTAATCGTACTTTCACCTCAAAACCGAATGAGGGGATTATAATATTTTCATCAATATTCTGGTATGATCAATTTATTTTCTTTTCACCCGACACCAGACTGATACAGTTTCTTTCTTCTAGATGGATGGCCACCACCCAATTCCAGCCCGGCCACGCCCGTCAAGCATTCCCTTGCTACGATGAGCCAGGATTTAAGGCTACCTTCGACATTACCATGTACCGAGAGCAAGACTTCAGTCCTACGATCTCTAACATGCCTATAAAGACGACTGGACCGTAAATATTTTTGATTAACGTTTTAATGAAATAACTTTTTTCCGTGGCTCAGTGGTTATAACGTATTTGCAACGATTATCGGTACAAAACTACTCTAGAGGGCAACGTTGGTGACCTACCTGACGCCAGATCAGATGGGGTAGTCACTTATCCCACTAGTATCTAATGATGTAATTTTTGAACTGCGTTACAATCTTTACTAAAACTTTGCAAAAACATACTGCACTGAGTTTTTGCTGCCAATATTTGATGGTTCTTTTGCAGAGTAACAAATGGGCGCATTGCAGAAACATTCTATACAACTCCTTACACCTCCACCTACTTGCTCGCCTTCATCGTGTCCCACTACGTAGTGGTCGCCTCTGACGACAGCGACACACGGCCCTTCTACATCTATGCGCGTGATAATGCCAACCGCACGGGTGACTGGTCGTTGGAGGTTGGAAAACTGCTTCTAGAGGAGATGGAAAGATACACAGATTTTCCCTACTACACTATGACTTCAAATATGAATATGAAACAAGCGGCTATTCCTGATTTCTCTGCTGGTGCTATGGAAAACTGGGGCCTTTTGACTTACAGGTGAGATTGATTTGAATATGGGGAAAATGTGGATTTCAGCATTTACTTATGTGATCACGTCGCGCAATTACGGTAAAAACTGCAAAATGCAAGCTTTCGCCCTTTTTTGAGGTACAAACGCATACGTAAGGGAAACGAAAAGCATCATTGGGACTTAAATTTTTTAAGGCAGAAACCATACCATTCATCCATAAGAAAATTATTCTTTTCTCGGATTTATGAAATAACATTTTGTTTTATTCTAGGGAGGCTCTCATTCTGTACGATCCCCTGAACTCCAACCACTTCTACAAACAACGTGTGGCCAATATTGTTGCCCACGAAGTTGCCCACATGTGGTTCGGAAACCTGGTGACGTGCGCTTGGTGGGATAACCTGTGGCTGAACGAGGGCTTTGCTCGATTCTACCAGTACTATTTGACTGCGACTGTGAGTTTTGCTGCATAACTCATTTATTTTTAGATGTGAAGACAATGAGATATCCTTACCTTCATCGTAGTATAGCTATCGTTGATAATGCTGAGATTTTGCATCTTGCTCTGATTGAAGCAATAGTTTTTCAGCTACTACCAAATTCTAAATGAAAAATATATGCCAACATATTCTTTTCTATCTATACTTATAATAAATCTGTAGAGAGGCCAATTCCGTACATGAAATATATTTAAAAAATAACTATCAAGGGGTGATCAGGGATCGCTACTAATGCCAAAAATGCAATCAGCAAAATTTTTGTCTGTCTGTCTGCTGTATATTCGTTATAGAAACAAAATCTACTTAACGGATTTTAACGAAATTTAGCACAATTATTCTTCATACTTTTAGGCAGGTTATAGTATACTTTTCATTACGCTACAATCAATTGGAGCAGAGCAGTGAAGGGTAATATTGGGAAAACGGGAAAATTTACTCCATTTTTTACACGTAAACTAGATAGATTTAAATGAAACTCTACAGTAATATAGCTTATGCATCTGAATAAGACATAGGCTACAATTTATAAAGATATATCACATTTTTTTTAACTCAAGTCCACGCGGACGAAGTCGCGGGCGGTTGCTAGTTTAAAAATCAAATTGAAGTAAACCAAACCATTGCTTCCGTATTCTGTTGGATAAATCATTTCATTTTCAACTTAACCAAAGTCTTACCATTCCATGTCAAGTTACAACGTCTATTTGGTTCCTAGGTGGCTCCAGACTTGGGGTACCCAACCCGTTTCGTAGTAGAGCAGTTCCTGACAGCCATGGCTTCCGACTCAGTGGACTCCGCTCACGCTCTCACCAACCCCGTGGTCAACAACCCAGCCACCGTCAGCGCCCATTTTTCAACTATCACCTACGCTAGGGGGGCGTCTATTCTCAGAATGACTCAGCATCTTCTTGGAGAAAGCACATACGTCAAGGCACTACGCAGCTACCTCAAAGAAAGGTTTGTGTTTAAATCTACTGGGTGGTTATGATGATTGACATGTTTATAGCATCACATCGTGGCAATCATTGCGTGTATATAAACGTATGTGTATACACTTACGTGTATACACATATACATACAAATGTGTATACACTTACGTGTATACACATACGTTTTATAGCGTGTCGCCATAAGAAAAGCTTGTTCAAAAAATATTTAACTTTTACTTTATACTTAATGAATTAGGTAGTTATTAAGATAGGATCCGCAGCTGCGTAAGATAAACAAGTTATGAGAATAAATTGTTTTCTCAAGACCATTTGAGTCTCATGGTTTGTCGTCAAACAAAACATTTCATGATTGTTAGGGTCCTAACCTTTTAAGAGTTCAATCCACCCCTGAACCGGTAATCGACTCGCTCACCCGCCTCCCAAACTGATTGATGACATCATCACTGCCAGTAAGGAATGGCTTATGTTCAGTGTGTTATAACAACGACATACATTGTTATATTTTGCTGTTGCATATATTGTCGTTGATCACTAGTTATCACCAACTCTAGTTTTATCAACAGAATTCCGGTACGAGTTTGATCATAATTTATAACGACAATGTTAATAAAACAATAAATGATCGATAAAAACTTGTTTTTAAGGGGCTTTACCATTTCATCATCGAATTGTTATTAATGACTTATCAATTTTAAGTTAGGTATGTAAGTACCTACCGTCACGTGAAATAGACTGCAAGAACTGACATAAAATGTATTGAATCTCTTAACAAAAACAAAACAAAAGAAACGATGAAATTCTTTAACAGACAATTCAAAGTCGCTGAGCCCCATCATCTCTTCCAAGCCCTTGATGCTGCTGCAGCCGAAGACGGTGCCTTAATATTATACCCTGGCATCACAATTGATCGCTACTTCAGGACATGGTCGGAGAAGGCTGGCCATCCACTTCTGTCCGTCTCTGTTGATCAGCGTACCGGACGCATGACCGTTACACAGGTATGCCTACATACGCCAGATGAAGTGAAGCTCTACAGTTTGGAAAAGAAAAAACAAATGCCCTTTTACTTGGCTTTTTCCTGTAATGAAGTGCAAACTTCGTTAACTCAGGCACTGGCTCAGTCCTTGTGACTCCTCACACTCCCATTTGTCATTATTATCATTATTAGTGGACACAGTTCCACAAAACGACCTCAACAGAAAAAGAAAAAAATGCTGTCTTTGCTCAACTACATCCTTCACAGAAACCAGTTAACAATCAGTAATTTTGTTTAGGCTCGCTGGGAAAGAAACTCTGGCGTATCTGCGTTCCCTGGTCTTTGGGACATTCCCATCACGTGGACACGTGAAGGAGCTGCAGACTTCCAGTATCTGAAGCCGTCACAATTCCTCTCTGCCCAGAGTACTGTTATAGAACGTGGCACTGTGGGGTTGGAATGGGTGGTTTTCAACAAACAAGCATCTGGTAAGGCTGAAGTTTTTTTAATATCGTTATGACGACACAATGCTTAACATAGTCCTGGGGAACATATTCCGGTGGGGTTTACATTTACTAAAATCTTGTGATTCACATTTTTGTTAGTGCTTATTGCACAGTGGTCTGCACATTGCCACTTCAACTTTACTTACGAGGAAAAATGAAATAAAAAATAATGTAATATAAAAGTTATACTTCAGTTGTAATAAAACAATGAAGAAAAATCATTGTAAAATAAGAGAAACACATTAAATAATGAACAAATTTCAAATCTGTTAAGTTGTTATTTGTAACGATATTTAATTTCAAGCTTATTAATATATCTGCATTACTCACATAAAAGAAAATTCAAACCGCATGTAGAAAGACTAATACTCGTATTTGTTAAATGGAATAAATGCCGTGGCAATGTTATGTGATGAAAACAAAAAGAGGTTATGGTTTTTTCACGGTAGTTGGTGCTTAGTCAATGAGTAGCTAGTTTGTGAATTGTATTAACTTGATTATACACAAGTAAAAAAAAAAATTCTCCTCATAATGCCTTTGTTTTAGGTTTCTACCGAGTGAATTATGACCCAACAAACTGGGCCCTCCTCACCCAGGCTTTAAGAAAAGACCCCAACGTCATCCACGAGTACAACCGCGCTCAGGTAACGAATTTCACACGATTTTATTTGAATTGTGAAAGTGTGACGTTTACTGACTGCAATTACTGAACACTTCAGTAATTTGCTGAATTTTTTGTTATAGAGATTTGAGGATGTAGCCCTGCCATTGCGAGGTTTATGTGCGTACCTTTGCTTAGGATCTTTGACCACGTAAAGCAATTAATATGTTTTCATTATGATTATTGATTTAAAATATCTTTAGTTATGAGCTCACTTAAAAGTAGATTGGGTATGCTGAGTAATAACTAAAGTTGAATAGTCAGTAGATTAGTTATCTTGAGTGATGAGTTCACTTGAAAGTATTTTTAGTAGTTTAAGCAACGAGTTCAGTAAAATTAGTTTGTGTATCTTCACCAATGAGATTATCCCGAACTAAGACGAAGCTAATTTCTTGTTCTAACAGATCATCGACGACTTGTTCAACTTGGGCAGAGCCAACGTGCTAACCTACGATAGAGTCTTCAATATATTGTCGTTCTTGGAATTTGACGACCAATACGCGCCGTGGATTGCCGCTATCGACGGATTCAGCTTCGTTCGCCGAAGGTTCGCGCATGACGCCGCACAACTAGAAAAGTTGCATGTATGTTTTTTATGGAACTGGGTGGAAATTAAAGGAAAAGTAGATGTTAGAGTAAAATTATGGATGGTTAAACAGATTCACTTAAAGAAATAGTAATGTTAATTTTATTTGGAAAAAGTTATCAAATATTTAGCTTAATTATTTAGAACCTCTTCATAAAAATGTTGCAGTTTATCTCTGAATAAACATGAATGAGATAAATTAATGAATGAATGTTAGAAAATTCTAATTGTAAACACTGTATTAATAAATATTGAACATTGTAGGGAGTTATCAAACAGCTCAGCGTTGCTGTCACTAGACGTTTAGGGTACAGAGAGATCGACGGGGAGCCGTACATGGACGGTCTGCTGAGGATGTACGTCTTGAACTTCCTATGTGACGTCGGCCACGAAGACTGTGTTCAAGCTGGAAAGGAAAACTTCCAAAACTGGAAGAATGAACAATAGTAAGTTTATTTGTACTAGTACCTCGATGGCTCTGATGCGCTTTACTATTTGCGACAGTTAACAGAAGCTAGATATAAATACGTTAATGCAAGGCCCAGGGATGCCCAATCTGAACTGAAGGTGGCAGAATATGACGTATTCTCTCTTTATTTTAAGATCCTTCTTTATTTATTTTTTCCTCTACCTTTTTGTAGGTTGCCTGGAAGAGATCGCTATTAGCGATAAGACCGCCTAAATTGTGCATTACTTTCAATGTATTTCTAAACTAAGTTTTTAATGTTGATATGCAATAAAGAATATTATCTATCTATCCATGTAACCATATTCTTTGAAATAAATATCTTATCTTATCTTGAATTCTATCCGCGAATTCACAAACGTCAATCAAAGTTGCAGGCCTTCAAACTGCAGCTTTAACTAACTGCAACTTGAATGCACAATTTAAAATCTGAAATATAATTATACAGCCCATCCTTTATTTGTTTTTTTTTAATTTTGTTTTTTTAGTATACCACCAAACATGCGCCCTTGGGTGTACTGTGTTGGTCTCCGCGAAGGCAACGCCGAAGACTTCGACATTTTCTGGAAACGTTATCTTGAAGAAGATTTAGCCAGTGAAGAAGTAGTCATGATCACAGCAGCTGGTTGCACCAGCGATGTTAGCAGTCTCGAGCGGTTCCTGAACGCTACTTTATCTGAACAAGATATCATCAGGCCTCAGGACTTTACAACTGCTTTCAATTCTGCTGTCGGCAGGAACGAATATAACACGTTAAGAGTATTGGAATGGGTTAAAAATAATCTAGCAGCTGCTAATGAGAGGTGTGTATTACATGTCGCTTTGTATCAGTCTGGGTGTTTCCTATGTATATTATGTATGTATTCCCAAAATCAGTGGATACTGATCAGTATCCACTGATTTTGGGAACACACAATACTGATACTGATACTGATTTTTTACTTGAATAAGTATCCGTTTTCCAGAATTGCATAGTACATAGTTTGCTGAGTTTGGGACGAGACGGCGCTATGTAGAATAATGCCCAGTTAATTTAATTTATTTCTTTTTTTTCACCAGGCTGGGAAGCGTCGCTACCCCTCTGAGTTACATTGGCCCTCGTCTCTTGAACGAGAATGACATCCAAGAGGTATTTTTTGTTTATGTTATTTAAAAAAATGGCGACATATCCGTCTTCAGATAAAATCGTAGTATTATCATAAAACCAACCTTTCGTTATTATTGGTAGGTTTTAGATACAATTAAATCTAAGGCTATGTATCAAATAATTTGACAGATTTGTATGAAACCCAAGATTTTTCTTTGATACCAACTTTTTCTCTATCAATTTAACAAGAAAGAAAAAACCTTTTGATTTGAAAGGATTGATTTTGGATTGATTTTGAAAAAAAGTGTTTTGTTTGTGATTTAAAAACACTTGCGGTTGTGATTTAAGACTGCATTCGCAAAATTATAAAACCATTAATATTCATACTGCAGTTTTCTACACCACCAAGGTTGTGTAGCAAACATCTTTGCACTCTAAGATTTGGCTACTATTGCCTTTTAACAACGATTTTTGGGTCTTCAATTGAGCTCCCTGATAATTAATACTGGAATGTCTTTATATTTACAGTATACAGCTTGGCTGAATGCAAACCAAGAAGCTCTTGGCACTGCCTACAACACCGGCATCAGTGGCGTGAACACAGCTAGGAGCAACCTCGCATGGTCCGAGAGACGCTTGGCAGAGTTTGCCAAGTTCTTTGAGACCAACTACGTGCCTGACGTCATCGAGGAGATACAGGAACCCACAACCACCCCTGTTCCCCAAAGTTCGGTTGCACCACCAGTCAGTACCAGTGCAACCACAGTAGCGCCAGAACCAGCTCCAGACTCAGCAAGTATCGCATCAATGAGCATTTTCATGCTTTTGATGACCCTTGCTATTAACTTCGTAAATTAACTGTAAATGTAATATTTATTTTTGTTTGGTTACTACTTTTTATACATTAAATATTAAAGCATTTTTACAGGGTGTTTTTCTCAATTATCTTGCTAAATAAGTATTAAAACATATAATATTCTTAGCATCTATCTACGTAACCTTTTGTAAACAACAGTCTTGGCGTCTCTCTTCCGGGCATAGAGCTTACCTCAACTATGAGGTGCTAGGAGTCACCCTCAAATACGTGGGCTCGTGGTTTTCAAATGATCCTGAACTGGGAACAGCAGCGAGGACCAACTGCTTAAAAAGCCAAACGAACTACAAAAATGCACAAAAAATAATTAATATCGGTCGTACATGCTAATTTGAACTATCTCGTCGATACTATCAACATGAAAAAAAAATTTAGACAAGCAGCAAAGTATTTCAAGACTAGCTTCATACCAATTTGAATGAATGGAACAAATTAATTATAATGTGTTTGAAGTTCAGCAGGAAATGCTGGAATAGCGCCCTACAGGCTGGGTACATATTTGATACCAATTATTATCATAACAACTTATGTATGTGTACATTGAGGTTTGCAATAAATAATTGAATTAAATTGAAATGATGTTAGATTATGGTACAAGTGTGAAAACTTACAGGTGAACAGAGTTGTGTGTCTTTAGTGAAGCGTTTTCCACGACATATTCGATTCGGGAGATTCGAAATGTAATGGAAGAAAGGGACTTGAAAACTACAAAAAAATATCATGAGATTGAGATAATAATCACGTGACATGGAATTGAGAAAAGTGACGCGTTGTCTTGTTTAGGGAGCGTATATTGGATAGAGGTACACTAAGTATAAGTTTATGCCTATGCAGTCGCTAGCACCTGCATTAAAAACTTATATAGAATTTCGGTTTTTCGGTGTTCCAGTATCAATATACAAACAATGCAAAGTATTTTAAGCAGGAGCAAAAACTCATAGTTATCTCTTAGTGTCTCTTAGCAAGCTGATTCTAAGCAAGTTTCCACTGGCACGGAGCTGGACAGAGAGGAGTGGAGAAGAGCGGTGGAAAGTGATACGTGTTTCCACTGAAGTGGAAGAGAGCGGAGTAGTGGAGCGGAGCGGAATGGAGCGGTTTTACATCTCCGCGCCGGCCGCCATCATGCCGTTGATGACTCCGACACTTCAAATGGCGAAGAATAGTAGTCCAATTTGGTGAACGTGTAGTTACTCACATTTTTCACTAAAAATAACTTTGCACCTAGCTTGTGTTAATTATTTTATTTGTATATCATTTTAATAATCACAGCTGCGAGCGGGAGTACCGACACTATCTTACTAAATGGACGACTATACATAACCTATCTCCTCTGATTTGCATCGCCTTGCTGCATTTTTATGAATATCTATTCAGCTCTGCTCCACTCCGCTCGTACTGTTTGATTGAAGCGGAGAGGATATTTCGAGCATAGGGATTGATCAATACAAGCACAAATGGAAACCCAGACTAACCCCCTTATTCATAAAAACTTAAACAGCTCTTATAGAACACGATAACTTTTGTATCGCTTTGTCACTGTCATTCTTGTTGCTGCCGCCATTTGCGAGTAAGTGACAGAACACGTCAATAGCTTAAACAATGCGTTAGCGTTGCGTTCCTTTTTATGAATAATAGGGACTCAGTCACGTATAGACACAGATATTATAAGCGTTCCTTGTTATCGACGCAAACCTGCAAGGTCAACTTGTGATCAAGCCGTATAATGTATATTAATTATAGTATGGCATTGAAACTGTTAAATACATACAAACTTAAATAAAAGCCAAATTTCAATGTTACTTAGGCAGGCACCTCGCAGCTCACATCAGTTTTTTTTAGTCCACTGTTTGTTCTACGTACTTTGATCGTCACTCTACGAGCGAGCTGCGAAGCATCATCAATGTGATTCTTTTATAACATTATGATACATGCGATGCGTCGTCGCACGAATGTTTGAACGGAACCACAGTGTCGCACCGCAACGCAACGTCCTCAGAGAAGCTTATTAGCTCAAAGTAGAGAATGGTTACCAGTTTTGTGCAGTTTTAACACACCAAACATCCCATTTAGTTATGTAGGGTAAAGGTGGTTACATACTACGACTATTGTTCAGCATATACCTGTTCCAATCAAACTTGCCAGTATAAATTTAATCATAATTAATTATAATATTTTGCACAATATTATCGTAATTAGGCAATTAACAAGGCAATTGGAATTATTGATAATATATTTTACTTGGATTACCTACCTATACTTACACGTAAATGAGTATTATCAAAAAGTATTTTACCTACGACAATAATTTGAATTCCTTATCAAACAAGGATTACTAAATTAGCAGATATAACTTGACAGTGGTTATCGAGTAGATATACGAGTGAGTTTATAGGTGAACTCGACCGTGAAAGTTAAATTGATGTTTGTTAAAGCTAAGTGATTATAGTTAAATATTTAGGTAATAGCTGATTTTAATAATTTCTAATAAACAAACAAAAACTTTATTTAAAACAAGGCCATGCTTTCAAAAGTATAAATTTCCTTCAAGTTTGAAATAAGGATACTGCTACCAAATCTAGAATTGAAATCTTTTCAAAATCAATTATACCTACGAAAAGCATATGGTGGGAAAATGTCTTGAGAAATATCTTATTGGCCTAAAAAATTACCTACCTTATTTAGTGTCATTGTCTGGTTTTACAAGATTTTATTGACAAAACAATGATATAACTACTAAAGTATATTATTAAATGATTGTCTGTTATGCAAATATGTCAATTAGCTGGAATGAGCAAGGAAAAATAATTCAACTACTCGTACCTATTCAACGATACGCATTATGGTGGTTGTCATTTATTTTACACTAGCGACCCGCCCCGGCTTCTCACGGGTGCAATGAGATGTTATTATACATATAAACCTTCCTTTTCAATCACTCTATCTATAAACAGAGACCGCATCAAAATCCGTTGCGTAGTTTTGAAGATTTAAGCATACATAGGGATAGAGGGACAGAAAAGGCGACTTTGTTTTATACTATGTAGAGATTTTGATAATATGCCGACTGGTGGCTTTGGCGGGTTTTGGTCACTCTTATGTTTTTAGTGACACTCACAAGGTCAAGAAGAATCAATTGCAGTTAGAATCATCACAATCGGTTAATACTAACGCATTTTTTTCTCTGCACTATAGTACTTAACCTACGTAATTAAATCCTCTTGCAAAAAAACGCAACCTGTATTGTGTGAGATTGGTGCCTGACGTGGGTTCAGTAAGAATCTGTGCTGCAGGTCACCAGGGCCTCCACAACCAGCAAACTGTTATTTATTTATTTATTTTATTTATTTATTATTCAAATCAACAAAGATAAAATATTAAATTAAAAGCCTCACAAACCACTTCCGCGGTTGACTGCGAGTGCAAGTTAAATAATTAACTAAATTAAATATTAAATATAACTAACATAACATAACTAATAACATGTTTGAGTGTGTGGTTGATAATATGAAAACAATGTACTAGGAAACTGTAGATAAGTTGGAAAACTGTAATGGGAAGAGTATGTTTTGTACGATTATGATGTTTTTTACGAGAGGCACGAAGGATACTTTTCCTGTCAGGTAGAATTTATATAACGCGAAGAACTAAAGGCCGATGGGGTAGAATGAATGAAGCGTGTGATACGATGGAACGATAAAGGTTTGAGAATTTCGCTGGATGCAGAAGACGTTAACTCCTGCTGGACCCATAGCTCTGAAAGATGACGACTAAGTTCCGCAGCTCATGATTGAAATATTTGCAATTTGAATTATAGGACAAATAAAAGAGTCAGCGGTGTATCTATGACTTTTATCAGATAGAATTTGATTACTGGCATGCTTTTTGATATTTTTTACGATTTAAGACAATTATAAAATTGTATGATAAGAAGATGATGATTACTGATAAATATATGGTATAGATTATACACCTTTGTAGTTGGTCGCTTGGTGCCGTCCGGATCGTTATGGGTAAGTATTAAAAATTGAGAAAAATAGAAATTTGAATTAATTTGATAGAGACAATGTAAGTAGCAGAAGTAAGTAATCCTGTACAGCGGTGATAAATATTTTTCGCCTTCATTTACCACATAAAAGTTGACTTGCAGCAGAGAATATGCAACCGCGAAGATTGGCTAGTGGCAGAATATATCTAGTTCAAAGAAATCACAAGCCCCTAAAATATTCTTATAAAATTTATGAAGATAACACTTAAACACGACTGAATTGTAAAAAACGATCCTGACTTTGACAAATATGTGTTGGCAAGGAATGTCCAGAGATGCCTATATACATATCTCCTGACATCCTTGGACTGTACTCCACACAGGGTTCAAGGTAATAAAAAACTAGATCTGTATGTCCTTTTATAGGATCAACCATGTTACTCCCAATCCTGGTTGGGTTCCTTCTGGGAGCCACTGCAGCGCTTCCCGATGAGGATCTGCGGAGTGACTTTGAATTCCTGGACTACAGCACTAATGTGGACGTGCCACGGTACCGCCTCAGAGACAGCGTGCAGCCCAGGAACGTTTATGTACACTTAGACGTGTACCTAGAAGAAGCGAGGTTCAACGGCCTCGTTGAACTTAATGTTGAAGTAAGTAGTAGGAGAATAAGGAGGCCAATACATCTTTTTTACCGGTGATTAAAATAAGTTCCCTACAACTTGCAGCTGGTTTAATTAGTTTTAATATTTTACCCTAAAATATACAATAAAAAGCCTTCTTAGCATGGTAAATTCAACAACAGCTAAACCGATTACCAGTACTCGTATAAGCGCCAATTTACACAGTACGACATTATTTAAACATATTATTTGAGTATATAGACATCGAACCATTATCAAATGTCGTTAATCTTTCGTTGTCTAAATTGGTAGGGATAAGGAGCACACTTACATTTATCAAGATACGTTTTAACGACTCACCCATGACTAGTCATGTTTTGACTATTGATGATGTCATTGCTTCCAGATCTTTTCTTACTGTCTTTTTAGTTCAAGTTCTTGGAAACTAGAACCCTGCCCAAGAATGCACTATGACCACTAACATTTGTCAATTTTTTTCTTGCACCAATTCCATACATTCCTCCTATGTTTCGGAATTTTCAACGGTTCACCAGGACTTCCGGTGCAGCTCTTATGCACACCTCTGATCACAGTGCCACACACAACGTTTTGTAGTTTATGGGAGCTTACTTTACACATCTCTTAGGTCATCTTTAATCTAATAACTTGTCCTTTAAACATTGTTTTAGGTTTTGGAACAAAACTTGAGGCAGATAGTACTTCATCAAAATGTAGTTAAAATCGAGACGGTCAGTATCGTGGATCAAGCCGGCAGACCAGTGAGCCTCCAGTTTCCCGGTCCGTTCAGCACCGATAGCTACTACGAAATCCTACTCATTAACTTGGCTGATCCTATTTCAGTAGGCAATTACACAATTACTATTTCATACTTGGGCAGGATCAACACGAATCAGTATGACAGAGGATTTTATAGAGGCTACTATTTCTTAAACAATCAAATGCGGTGAGTAAACCCCACTTCACAATAATGTAACATTCGTCTGAGATTTATCAAATCAGATCAGTTTAAAACGTGGTCTTACCATATAATATACATTTACATAGATCAGATGATCTTTTAACAATAAAATATCTCATTTCAATTTACAGCTACTACGCCACCACGCAGTTCCAGCCCTATCATGCCAGAAAAGCTTTCCCTTGTTTTGACGAACCCCAATTCAAGTCAAGATTTGTAATTTCTATTACTCGTGATAGCTCTCTGTCACCCTCTTATTCTAACATGGCTATTGATGAAACTATAGTGTAAGTAACACTGATTATTTTAATCCAAAAAGTGCTATATAAGAGTCTTCTAACGAGACAGTCAAACAAATAAATTTAAAAGAGATCTAGGCAGGGGGAAGTAATCCACAACCCGGGCGGCGCCATACTATAGGAAAAGGCTGCGGAGCTGCACTTTAAGCGGCTAGTAGTTACAAGCCAGTAGGGACTGACACTAGCCCGCGCAGGGTTGAAGCCACCTAGTCAGAGTGCGAAGGTACTCTTTCCAACCTACAACGAGGCGGCGGAAGTGCCTATGTAACTTCGGATTGGGATCTTTTGTAATGCTGGGAACTCTTAGTCTGAGACATAAGGCAAGCACTCACGGCAGGCCATTGTTCAAACCTTGTATTTATCGTATCTCTCTTCTTTGTATATCTTGTGCCCTAGATAGTTTCGCCGCTTCCTACCTTTGTCGAGTATGATTGAATTTCAGTAGGTTGAAGACCGACATAACTTGTTCCCCTCCCCCAAGCTGGGCATTCATATTCATTAATTGCTTTTATACAATGTGAAACACAGGTGTTATTGTTGAAATAGATCATTATGGAGTCTCAATCTACTACCGAAGTAATTGTTTTTTTATGATTACCACTCAGCGTCCTGATCTCTATTTTGAGATCTTAAATTTTGGTTTCCATGTTATCCACTGTTTGTTTTTTATTTAATGTTTGGTATTATTTTATTTTTTTAAATATTTATTACGTTATGTTTTACCATTCAATTTATTTGATCAACAGGCCAGCCCCCGGTCGCGTTCGTGAGACTTTCTATCCCACGCCTGCTGTGTCTGTTTACCTGATCGCCTTCCACGTCAGCGATTTCATCGAAACTCACCACACGTCTACTAACACCAGGCCCTTTGGAATTGTCTCTCGACCAGGCGTTGCAGACCAGCATCACCATGCTGCTGAGATTGGTCTGAAGATCACCAATGCGATGGATGACTATTTTGGAATTAACTACTACGATATGGGACAAGGCCAGAACATGAAAAACGACCATCTTGCTATCCCCGACTTCCCTGCTGGTGCTATGGAAAACTGGGGAATGGTAAACTACAGGTGTGATTCAATTTCAATAAAATGTTCCTTTCTTCTCTTAATATCTGAGCTAAATAGTCCATTTTGTAATAAAATATAAAACAAATCACAATTGGTGTGAGGTAGACAAGTTATAAATAGTTTATACAGTATGAATAATTATTAAGAAAGATACTCATAAAGTTGTACATATTTTTTATGAAAAAGAAAATCTGACCGGTCATCAAAAATACTGAATCTTAAAATTTTAGACCTCAGCATCCTTTTTTGAAGGTAAAAGTTTCTTTTGCGTAGAAATTTTCATTTGTTTTGCACTGTGGTTTTTTCTCTCTCTGTGGGTTTGTGCGTGAATATGAAATTCCTTGGAGCTTCATAGAAAACTAAACACTACCAATTGATTTCAGAGAAGCCTATCTGATGTACGATGAGAATCACATGAACCTCAACAACAAAAACTACATCGCCACCATCATGGCTCACGAGCTCGCACACAAGTGGTTTGGAAACCTTGTAACTTGTTTCTGGTGGAGCAATTTGTGGCTCAACGAATCTTTTGCAAGCTTTTTTGAATACTTTGGAGCTCACTATGTAGGTATATTTGTACATCAAACACATAGACAAAAGACACACTTATGGTTATTGTTTAGTAATATTAACATTTTGTGTTCATATTTATTTTAAGAGTAAAGTAAGCTTTTATTTAATCCATTATCATGGATTTTTACTAGAGAAAAGGGAGTTAAAACTCGTCACGAGAGATATAGTTTTGTGAATATTATTTCCATTGAAATTGGCACAACTCATGTGATTGATGCAGATAGCAAACTTTTGTTCGATATCGTATGTTATGCTTGACATTTTAATTACAGGCTGACCCGAGTCTGCAGTTGAACGACCAATTCGTTGTTGGCTACGTGCACAGCGCTCTCAACTGGGATTCTGGTGCCGGAGCAACACCAATGAACTGGTCTTCCGTCGCGTCTAACCCTTCAATCACTTCCCACTTCAGTACCACCAGTTACGCCAAGGGAGCTTCGGTCTTGAGAATGATGGAGCACTTCCTCGGTGAGAGGCCTTTCAGGCAGGGACTGAGATACTATTTGAGAGACAAGTGAGTCCAGGATATTATTAAATCTTATGACTTATGCTACCTTATAATATAGCAAGAATTCTAATTATTTAGCTGCTTCAATGTCATTTTTCTAACGAACTTAATGAAAGTGAATGCCAAGAGCAGAAAAAAAGTGATCTTCGGTTTCAAATTATTCAGCATGATACAATATTAAGTGATTTTAAATGCAAATGTCAAACAATACAATAATTTTTTTTTTGTGTCTCAGTGCATACAGCGTCGGTACTCCCGAGGACCTGTACAACGCATTGAGACGTGCAGCATCAGAAGACATGGAGTTCAGGCGGGACTTCCCCAATGTAGACATCGGGGAAGTTCTAGACAGCTGGGTACAGAATCCTGGATCACCTGTCTTGAATGTCGACGTCAACATGTCCACTGGACTAATCACCGTTAAGCAGGTAAGAAGAGATAAATACCACTTTCACGACTGTCACTTATTCTTTAATATATTCTAAAAGGAACTACATCCTGCTACGGCTACAAAACGAAGATCTGTGTTTTCAGGAACGTTTTCTAATATCTGGTGCAACACCATCACCACAGTTATGGCATATTCCCATCTCTTGGACTCATCGTGGAATTATTAACACCCAGACCACCAAACCAAGTTTTGTCCTCTCTAGCGAAGAGGTTACCATTCAAAATACACCCGGACACAACTGGGTCATTTTCAACGTAGCTCAATCAGGTATGTGGAAAAATTTGCATATTTTACATTAGGTTACATATTTTTTCCTTGCACATTCACAAAAAAGGAAATGCCAATTTTGCGTGACATAAACACATTATGAAGACTTTTTTGCTATTAAGTCCTACTTTCATGGGCATAAAATAAATAACTATTTTTAAATAGATATCTATTTTCTTAATTTTAATATCGCATCATTCAGACTGGATTTTTACTTTGATTACTATGTCTAATGTATTTTTGTTCCATTAAGGTCTATACCGTGTTAATTACGATGATCACAATTGGGAAATGATCGCTTCTTATCTACGTAACAATAACTTGAGAAACAATATTCACAAGCTGAACAGGGCCCAGGTACGAATTATTGACGATTGGTACAAATACGCATTTTGCATGGTTTTGACTTTGAATTATAACGTCTGCTTTTGATTTTAGATGGTTAACGATATTTTGTACTTTATAAGAGCTGGCAAGATTAGGACGGAGCGTGCTTTTGATGTTCTTACCTTCTTGGGGCAAGAGACTGATTACTACGTATGGGCAGGAGCCATTGGTCAGCTGAACTGGATCAGGAGTAGACTTGAACATCTTCCTCAGGCTCATGAGCAGTTTACTGTGAGTTTTGCTGTTTGAACATATTTATTTTTATAAAAGTAGTTGGCATTTAGATTTTTTAAATGTACTTAAGTTAAATTGGTTCGGTCTGCATATCATAACTTTTCTAATAATTAAAAATTAAATAAATGCTAGTAAAATTTAACAGAACCAAGAGCGGCATCTAAAAAAGTACAGCGTTTTGAATGCTTGATAGTGAATTTGGTTTTTACTCGTTGAGTTGTTTTTCAGCTGTATCTTCGCGACCAAATCAACACCGTGGTGAACAGTTTGGGCTATAATGATCGCAGTACCGACGGCGTGGACGTCATTCTCAACCGCATGCAGATCTTGAACCTGGCTTGCGAACTCGGCCACGAAGGCTGCATTAGTGACAGCCTTGAAAAGTGGAATAGCTTCAAAGCAAACGTCACTAATTTGTAAATATTTAACATTTTCTATTTAGCTAGTTTGGTTTAGTAGTTATTTAACTAGTCATTATTTTTAAATCAGTTTACAAGAAAATCTGCCAGTAAACATAAGTTTTAGGAGTTTAGATTATATCTCCCGTACTCTATACACTGAAAAGATTTTGATTGCCATGCCAGCACCGGTTAGTTTACCTCTGACGACACCGCCTGGAGTATAGTCAAGAGCGTATGTTACGTCATATTTTTGAAAGGAATGTTCTCCTCTTTACTTAATAAACTTCAATTGTATATTCTCACTTCTACAGAGTACCAGTGAACGCTCGTCGCTACGTGTACTGTATCGGCCTACGTGAGGGCGATGCCTCCGATTATCAGTTCCTATACAACCGATACCAGATCTCCGAGAATACAGCTGATATGGTCGTCATGCTCCGCGCCCTCGCATGTACTAAAGACCCAGCATCCATTGAAGAGTATGTCATTAAGTTTAATTGTTTTCTTTTTACATTTCCTTCACAATCATAGCAACCTCGATTTACTAACTTAAAGAGTTATGAATTTTAGAAAAGCTTATTATCATCATAATTAATAGTGGTATTATCATAAATATTGAATTGATCTCTAGAAATGACCAAAGCAACATCTACAAACATAACTTTTTAATTGATTTTCAAAAACGCAGTTTTGGAACATTATTTCAAAAATCAGTCATGTCAAATAACATGTTTTCCGGGTTCCCAATTATGGTGAGTGTAATCTTTCACGGCTCTGATTAATATTCTGTTTCCATACAGCTACTTGCAGAGAAGTCTAACGAACGACAGGATTCGTACCCACGACCGCACAAACGCCTTTACGTACGCGCTGCAAGGAAACAAAGAGAATCTTGGAGCAGTGCTTAGATTCTTGTTTGATCACTTCAGAACGATTAGAACAGAGTAAGTTTATCAAATCCAAATAGGTAGGAACTTATTCATTTCAAAAATGCTAGTTAAAACTAAAATTTATAATTTAAAAGCAAACAAACAGCCGAAAGTAATTAAGCCGTTTTGCTCATGTCAATAAAAATCAAAATAAAATTGTCATCAGTAGAATCATTTGACTAATCCATTTATTATTTTTGGAATGGAATTTTAGTGTTGAATGTTTCACTAACGCTGATAATGAAATATTTCAGGTACGGAGGAGAAGCCCGTCTTCAAGTCGCCATCAATAATGTAGCCGGTTACTTGACAAACTTTACTGACATCCAAGCCGTAAGTACACAACATTTTAGTTGTATTATAATAAGTATATCGTCAACGTGGTCCTTAGCGTCTCTTACTTTGATAGTCGGAACGTTGACTAAACAAGGTCAAAAGCGATGTTCCACTCGTACCTGTATTGAAAGCCCACATTTTGCAAAATAAACGTTTGATTTACATTACAAAGAATATGTGACACTAACTGAAAACTAAAATAAATGCTAACTATACGATTAGTTTATTTGATAAAACGATCTTGCAGTACAGGTGTCAAAGATTGTATTCTCGGTATTTAATCTTCTTTCAAATAAATTAATAAAAACGTGCATGATTATCTTCAGCACACTTTGTTATTAGTGTTTAACATTTCGATGCCGATTTCTCAGCCACTTCTTAATTTTGATATATTTCATTGTTGAATTTCTATGTTGTTTTACAGTTCCAAACTTGGGCGTATGCCAACCAAAGGGATCTAGCTGGTTCATTCTCCAATGCAGTCTCTGTGGTCAACTCAGCCATCAACAACCTTAACTGGGGAAATAACAAGGCAGGAGAAATATACACAGCATTGTTAGCAAGAGACAGGGGAACCCCTGATTCTGCTACTGGAATTGTCGCATCGTTCGTCCTCATGTTCGCTGCTATGTTTGCTCATCTTCTACGTTAAAAAAACTTAAAAATAGCTATTATAATTAAGCAGCTTAATGTTAAGAAACTGTTTAAATGTTAATTAACTTATTTGTACTATTTAAGCAAATAAACCTTTTATTAGAAACAAAAAACAAAAATAACACGTGTTACAATTTTTTTAAATATTCATATGATCCCTCCCAATTGCGATCATGTTTGAATGTTTTTACTGACAACATGGCCAGAAACCGACAATTAAATTATGACTCGAAAACTCGTGATGATATTCATAAAAACTTCAAATAAAATTTTCAATTTTTTTAGTCATAAAAAAAACATTGGTTTTAACCACTGTTACGTTCACGCTAGTGTTAAAAGTTCTGCTCACTTTAAAAATTAAGTACTATTTTTGTCGAAAAAAGGAATATCAGCCAACTCATCATGTCTTATCAGCTAACTCATCTGGTGTTTTAAGATTTGAGTTTATGAGTGCAAAACAATCAAGCAAATTTTTACATTAGCTATTTATAGGTTCCTGTGATTACATGCCAGCTTTCATGGCTTACGATGGCTAAAAGGTTGTTCGTGCATAGTGTATCTGAGAAAATTGTTTTCTAATGTTGTTAGAAAAAGGCTTGTTTTTGTTCCTTCATTCTTAATTTATAATTGTCGGAGCAAAAAGTGCAAGGGATCTCTGGAATAGTAAAAATTAAATATAAAGTGTAGCGCAAGATGCGTCAGTATGACTTGATAGAGTTTGCAGAGTTTCAGTGGATCCGGTAATCTATGGTATTCAGTAGTGAACGTCCTATAGCTGAAAGTGATGATGATAATGACAGATAGACAAACATACATACCAAAACATGTAGAGATCTAGATTGACTACAGCAGTATATAGTACATGTTAAAAATTAGGTGGCATGTTGTGTCAAGTTTAGAAAACCTTGTGTAAATCCACATCCTAATAAATGAATCATAGAAAGGGCTTTCTCCCAAATTTATACCCCTGACAAAGTATAGCTGTTGAAAGTGACAAGGATGGCATGAGTTTGAAGGTGTGCTCAACTTTGATCGCCGATTGTGAATTATGTATGGGTAATCACACTGATGGAATAGAAAGATACTAGGAAATAAGTTGCTATCAAAAGTGTTTTAGAATAAACTTACAATTTAACCTCAGAAGAGAATTTTTACTAAGTTTTTCAAAAAAGTTTATAATGAATGAGTAGTAAATTTTTACCAAACTCTTAACAGTTTGCTAATCTAACTATATAAATTATAAGACATTTGAGTTGACGGTGTGTCAATGATCTTTATCAGATAGTGTTCGATTAGTGGAATGGTTTTGATATTTTTACGAATATAAGTCAATTATTAACCTGTATGATAAGGAGTCGATTAATGATAAATATATAATAATATGGATTATATACCTTTTTAGTCGGTCGCCTGGTGCTGTCCGGATCGTTATGGGTAAGTGTTAACATGTGTTTTTAAGAAGTGTGGCCTAAAGTTCCTTGAGTTAAGCTTATCTTTAGGGACTTCTTTATTTGTGCACAATTGTGTTTTTAATTTAGGGTCATGTCCTAAAGACAGTAAAAACGTTATCAAACGGATTGAGGTTGCAGCTCTTTCGTAACTATCAGATTAACAAAATTATGGTGGACAATGTTGTTGATTAACAAGCTGCAATGACCGTTCTTGATCTAAACACGCAAAGGGTATCAAACTTGAAATTATTAAATTACATAATTTACATACAAAAGTGTATAATCTTCTTATTTGATTTTATTCTGTTTTATATAAGTCATGATAATTACCTTTCAATTTGAATAAATAATCGTTAAAAAATTGTTTGTTTTTAAAATGTAGATTTATAATGCAAAAAGTTCGTGGAAGACTGGTTCCCACCTGAAACATGTTTTTTTCTAGTATTTCTATTAAATATTAATATTAATGTACCGATGTTGAAGTTTACGAATAATCATCATAGGAGACATTAATAGTATTAGTTCTATAATTTAACATTTAGAATATTTTAAAGTAACTTATACTTGTAATGGTGTAACTAATAAACTTACTAGCCACCAGATTGATCAAAACTAAGCACGCCTTCAAATTTAAGTCATCCCTTAAAGTGTTTAAAGAACTAAAAGTGAAACATACTCGTAAGGGCTGCTTCACTTTGATTGACGTTTAAATATGATAGCCACTTTAAAACTTTATCATATTAATGATGTTTGGATTATAGGTAAAATAAATCTCTGGACATTGGACATTATTCCACACAGCGCCATCTAGCCCCTTATTAAGAAATTAAATGCTTGTGCTATGGGATATTAGACAACGGATATCCACACTTAGATACTTATATTTTTTTGTAAATACATACCTAATATACATATAAAACATCAGACCAGTACAAAACCATACAAGTTCATGCACACGCATGTTTGTACTGTGATCGTACTCGCGACCTCTGGTGTTGTAGCTAACATCTTAACTATTTTCACCAAACCAGTCGTTAAAAATGATAATGAGATTTGACAGTTCAAATAAACAAAATTTCATTGACTGCTTTGAGCAGTCAAATTGTAACTTTAGATTACAATATCTAATATAGTGAGAACAATATAAAACATGACTTGTAACAAAAAATGCAACTCAGAAGATCGTCTAGTGACAAGCTGTCAGGACATAAGAGACATACAGCACTTGAAGTCATTCATGATACTTAGATATGAAAAACATAATGTACTGAAGAACTTCAAAATTAAAAACTAGATACTGAAAAACCATACGCGCTGGAAGACTAAACCAATTTAAGTAAAAAAACACTTCTGTCCTTTTGTAGGATTAAGCATGTTTCTCCCAATCCTGTTTGGGTTCCTTCTGGGAGCCACTTCGGCCTTCCCCGATGACGATCTGCGGAGTGACTTCGAGTTTCTAGACTACAGCTCCAATGTGGACGTGCCGCGGTACCGCCTCAGGGACAGCGTGCAGCCCAGGAACGTTTATGTACACTTAGACGTGTACCTAGAAGAAGCGAGGTTCACCGGCCTCGTCGAGCTTGATGTCGAAGTAAGTTTTCAATGTTAATTATTGATAATTAAACTGAGTTTTTAACTTCATAAACACATTGCAACTAGTTAGAATATTTTTTTTTACAAATAGTTTATTGAAGTACCTACTGTAGACAAAGTCAGCCACAGCTTAAACATTTACCAGCCTAAGCTGAGCTGTGATTCAAAGTGAAACAGTAAAAGTATTAATTGGAAAATTACCTAAACTGTTTGATGTTAAGGTTCTTTAGGTACACTATCAATGTATCATTGTTGTCAAAATTATTAGGGATAAGCGGCTTACGTTTATCAAGATAAGTTTTTACGCATTCACCCATGATTGGTCATGATTCAACTATTTATGATGTCTAGGTTTCCGAGTGCATAGTAAATAAATCAAGGACGTTAAAATCAACATTCCTTGACTTCTTACTGGCTGGTTTTGGGTTGACTCTCTTCAAGTTTTCAAATACTGGAAAACTGCATAAAATGTGCACTGGATCAAACACTTGTCACGCTTTGCCTTGCACCAATATCATTTACACTATAGTCTGAGAAAAATACTCTAGCAGAAACATGTCTTGCGTTTGCATCTTTTCAAACTTAAAGCTACTAAGGTAGCTTAAAACCTTTTATAAATTGTTCCAGGTTTTAGAACAAAACTTGAGTCAGATAGTACTCCATCAGAATGTAGTTACCATCCAGACTGTCAGCATACTAGATCAAGCCGGCAGGCCCGTAAACCTCCAGTTCCCTGGTCCGTTCAGCACCGATGGATACTACGAAATCCTACTCATCAACTTGGCTGATCCCATTGCAGTAGGCAATTACACCATTACTATTTCATACTTGGGCAGGATCAACACCAATCAGTATGACAGAGGATTTTATAGAGGACACTATTTTTTGAACAATCAAATGCGGTAAGCCTGTCCCTCTTTTCAGAGATGCACAAAATTTTGTGTTCTCTTTTGCGAAATCATTCGGTTATTAGGATACAAGGTTTTGTTGTAGGTAACACAACCTAGTTTGCAAGTAATATTTTATGTGAAATCAGCAACAAAAAGTTGAATTTACTAATAAATTTAACAATGCTGTCAATTTCTTAGTTAAATTAAATAAATTATATTGTTTTAATATTCATATTTCAATTTGCAGCTACTACGCTACTACGCAGTTCCAGCCTTTCCATGCCAGAAAAGCTTTCCCATGTTTTGATGAACCCCAATTTAAATCAAGATTTGTCATCTCTATCACTCGTGATAGCTCTCTGTCACCGTCCTATTCCAACATGGCTATTGATGAAACTATTGTGTAAGTAACATTCTACCATAACCAACCATATCTATTTCTTAGAGCAAATAAAAACGGTTGTCCCTCGCAGATATTTAAGTGCGCAGGTTATTTGGTATACCGCGATGGGCGTTACATTATCCCGTAACAAGGATACCTATGTAATGAATACAACAACATCATGCATAAAATACGCAACATCGACATATTTAACGACTCTTTTTCTAATTTCTAAATTTAAGAGTAAATTAGTAAATCGATATCGGTCCGTCGGTGCTAACTTGGCTTCAACCTAAGGCTTCAACCATATTTTTGTTTACTTTGTTTTTTATTTATTCTGATAAATATTTGAAGTAAGACTTAATCCAAATCATTTAGCATAATTTTATGGTAATTTTTGTGAATATCACTAATAGGCGAGCCTAAATGATCTAAGATCTATGGGTACTGTATTGTGTACGTTTTATATGCATTGCTGTTGGTTAACCTTATGTATCATAAATAAATAAATAATTATTGATTTGTAATAATACAAAAAAAAACATCTCCACCGGACTTGTAGAAAGGCTAGTGAAGAGGTAAAATCTTATCCACTCGTGGGTCGCGCTCTTTACCCAACTACAGTCATTATTATTTTAGTTCCCATGTTGCTGATTTTTTGTTTTTTTATTATGTTTTTACCTTTCAATTCACTCAACAGGCCAGCCCCGGGTCGCGTTCGTGAGACTTTCTTTCCTACTCCTGCAGTATCATCTTACCTGATCGCCTTCCACGTCAGTGACTTCGTCGAGACTCACTACACGTCTAGTGAAACTCGGCCCTTCGGAATTGTCTCTCGCCCAGGCGTTATTGACCAGCACCATTATGCCGCTGAGATTGGTCTGAAGATTACGAATGAGATGGATGACTACTTTGGCATCGACTACTACGACATGGGACAAGGCCAAAACATGAAAAACGACCATCTAGCTATCCCTGACTTCCCTGCTGGTGCCATGGAAAACTGGGGTATGGTAAACTACAGGTGAGATTTGATTGCGGAATAATATTGGGCTTAGTTCTAGAATATAAACTATCCTTCTTCTTTATTGAATTGAGAAGAATCAATGTAATGTCACAATTATTATGTGTCGGAAAAATAACTTGACCCTGTATTATGAATGAATTTGAATCAAAATTTTCAGTGCTTCAAGTCGAGTACAGTAATGTATGTTTTTAAATATTAAATGTTTAACGATGTCTGCGTTTTATTGGAATTCATGACCATAAGTTCTAATCGTTGATTCATATGATTTCAGGGAAGCCTACCTATTGTATGATGAAAAACACACGAACCTCAACAGCAAAATCTTCATTGCTACTATCATGGCTCACGAGCTTGCCCACAAGTGGTTTGGGAACCTTGTAACTTGCTTCTGGTGGAGCAATTTGTGGCTGAACGAATCTTTTGCAAGCTTTTTCGAATACTTCGGTACTCACTATGTAAGTCAACATATCGTTAACATTGCAAGGCTGGGTGACCCTGCAAATTTAACACCTTATCAAATGTCATGGACCTGACTTTCAAGAGCGGTTCTCTTGATGAAAATTCACAAAACATACACAAAGTTCTCAAAAGCAGCACTGATGATTTGAACATCAGTTTTGAAATTTAAAATTATGTATTGTGATGGTGGTGGGTTAGGTAAATGCTTCTGTACTAAAAGATAACATTGTTGATAAGTAATAAAGACATAACAGCAATTCGATAGCTATTCTTGCATTAATGTATTCAATTTTCGTTAAAATCAGGTGACTTAAAATTTGATCTCTTATACCGTAAAAAAATAATCGTTTTAATATTGAATGGCTTACAGGCTGATCCAAGTCTGCAGTTGAACGACCAATTTGTCGTTGACTACGTGCACAGCGCTCTCAACTGGGATTCTGGTGCTGGAGCTACGCCAATGAACTGGTCTTCTGTCGCCACTAACCCCTCGATTACGTCGCACTTCAGTACCACCAGTTACGCCAAGGGAGCTTCGGTGTTGAGAATGATGGAGCATTTCCTTGGTGAAAGGCCTTTCAGACAGGGACTACGATACTATTTGAGAGAGAAGTGAGTTTAGGGTTAAAGTATTTTTTTCTAACGAGCAGTTAATGTCTTCTATATGACTTCAATATTAAGTGATATCAGAAGTTTGCGTAAAGTTTCGAAATTTCTATTGTGTAATGTACAACAAACTTAATTTTTATATTGTGATGTAGCGCATACGACATCGGTACACCCGAGGATTTGTACAATGCGTTGAGACGCGCTGCGTCAGAAGACATGGCATTCAGAAGAGACTTCCCCAATGTGGATGTCGGGGCAGTACTGGACAGCTGGGTACAGAACCCTGGATCTCCTGTCCTAAATGTTGATGTCAACATGTCCACTGGAGTCATTACTGTCAAACAGGTATGAATAAAGTAAAAAAGTTTTCTTTTGTATGTTCATAAACATCAGAGTTAGTTTTGTTATAATTATAGCTTGGCAGACCTAAAACGAGTAAAATATTATTTTCAAACCACATTGAAGTATTTTATAACCACCGAAGACTATGGCGTGGTTGTTAAATGGTTAGAGTCTTTACTTGGGAGTTTATTTGTTATTCATAATTTTCATTTTTTTAGGAACGCTTTTTGGTATCTGGAGCAACTCCATCACCACAGCTATGGCATATTCCCATTTCCTGGACCCATCGTGGAATTATCAACAGCCAGAGCACCAAGCCAAGTTTCGTTCTCTCTAGCGAAGAGGTTACCATTCAAAATACTCCCGGTCACAACTGGGTCATTTTTAACGTAGCGCAATCAGGTACGTTTAAACATCTGCAGTGAAATTAAATAATCTTAATAAATGAGCAGATTCATCATCTACTATAATTTTGAACAGCCTTTACGACAAAATTCCAGATGTCATATAATTGTTATGTCATATTCAGTCCCTTAAATTCTAAAAAACCTATTCGATCTGGAAATACACATATTAGAACCTAAATATTGTTTATTTAAACTTCAAGACAACGACGTAGGTCGCCCTATTGCGAAAACTGACATACCTTACTCTCAGTGTGAACGATTCTTATGTTAACTTAAGCTGTTTTTTTATAGGTCTGTACCGTGTAAACTACGATGACCACAATTGGGAAATGATTGCTTCTTATCTACGAAACAACAACTTGCGGAGCAATATTCATAAGCTAAACAGGGCCCAGGTATGAACTATTCGCTTTCGTTTTTCCTGGTACTAATATTTCGAAGATCATAAACCGTCCCTCTAAGTATCTGTATCTCATTTATTATTTATTTAAGGGTTCACTATTAGATATACTTCACTTTACATAAATCGTTTATTTTAACACGTCTATTATTAAGTTCATGATGTTTATAATTAGCCGGTTATTTTTTCTGGATGACTTCACACCAGTGTGAGGAGCACATTAATTAAGAAAATGTATTTTAATATAAAATACCTTCTCCATTAATTATATTGTTTGTTTTTTATTTCAGATGGTGAACGATATATTGTACTTTATCAGAGCTGGAAAGATCAGTACAGAGCGTGCATTTGATGTTCTCACCTTCTTGGGGCAAGAGACTGATTACTACGTATGGGCAGGAGCCATTGGTCAGCTGAACTGGATCAGGAGTCGACTTGAACATCTTCCTCAGGCTCATGAAGAGTTTACAGTGAGTTTTGCTTGTTGAAAACGACTGGACGTGGGCCTTCTTCAGGGGAGTCGCGACATCCCGCCTTAGGCCCAGACTCCACCAGAGCTGAGCGGAGATGTGCGGCGTCGAGCTGTGTTTTCAACAACCAATAGAATCACATCTCCACATCTCCCTGTGTGAATAACGCAATTCCATTGGTTGTTGAAAACACAGCTCGACGCCGCACATCACCGCTCAGCTCTGGTGGAGTCTGGGCCTTAGCCGTCCAGTCACTACCAGTCAAGTCGTCGGTCCTTCCGGCCGGAGGGCATTTAACGCTACGTTTGCTATCCCTTGACCTAAATTCGAGAATTTATCTGTCGATTCTTTGACAGATTTTGTCAGACCACTTCCACACCATTTGCACACTTCTGACTATGTCAACCACATTCTGTTCGATAATTTCATTTTGGCCTTTCCCTTCAGCGAGATCCCGGAAAACTAGTTTTCATACATCTTAATTTCTGAATAAAATTTTGAAGCAGAGATGTAAATTGTTAAGTTACTTTTATCTATATTCATGGCTCGTAGCAAGATCTCAAGAAGTATTAAGATTTGTAAGGAGCACAGACTTGGTTGAGTCCAAACAAACTAAGAACGATGTCTTAAAATAAGAACATGCATCATTTTGAAATTATTTTTTTAAGTACTAACATTACTTCCGTTGTGTTTAAAATTATTTGAATATTTCTTTCAGCAATACCTTCGTGATCAAATTGACGGAGTAGTTTACAGTTTGGGCTATGAAGAGCGCAGCACTGATAGCGTGGACACCATACTTAACCGAATGCAGATCTTGAACCTGGCTTGTACACTTGGTCACGAAGGTTGCATCAGTGACAGCCTTGCCAAGTGGAATAGCTTCAAAGAAAACGTCACTAATCTGTAATTATCAAAATTGTCCTTAAGCAGAAGTTACGGGCAGCTATATTAACTGGCAGATTATTGCAGGGTTCATTCTGGACTATCTGATGAAATAAAACTCATTTTGGGGTGTTTCGCTCTTGAAACCTTTTATTGCCGTTTACTATTTTGGCAACTGCCAGCTTAACTTTCCTATTTGGGATATGGTCGAAAGCTACCGTTAGGTTCTTATTGCTTATTTATTGTTTTTTTCTCTTGAAACATCTAAAATATATGTTTTTCTCACAATCAGAGTACCAGTAAACGCTCGTCGCTACGTGTACTGTACTGGTCTACGTGAAGGCAATGCCTCCGATTACCAGTTCCTCTACAATCAATACCAGACCTCCGAGAATACAGCTGATATGGTCGTCATGCTGCGCGCCCTCGCCTGCACTAAAGATCCTGCTTCTATTGAAGAGTATGAAACTGAGTTTAACATCCATTGTCAATGAACTGCATAATATTTGTACATATTTTTTATCACAATATAATTACCACCTTATCAATCACACTGTTTAATTAGGAATAATAAGAGTAGGATCATATTATTGTTTTGAAAAATTGGTCAGCAACGTCAAAAATGTTTATTTTGGCATATCATTCACAGTAAGTTGTAATCATTCATAATGCTAATTCAATAATTATGTCCCTTCTTATACAGCTACTTGCAGAGAAGTCTAACAAACGACAGGATTCGCGTCCACGATCGCTCCAACGTCGTTGCATTCGCGCTACAAGGAAACAAGGAGAATCTTGGAGCCGTTCTTAAATTCTTGTTCGAGCACTTTAGAACTATTAGAACAGAGTAAGTGTATCAAAATAATATTATGTATGTACCTAAAAAGACAGTTATTTTTAAAATAAAGTCAGGTTAAATTAAAATTAAGACAATTATTCAAAACGCAGAAAAACAAGTCTGTAATTAATAATACAATTTCATCCAAGTATTAAGGTTGCATAATAATATGCAACCAGTGATGATGAGTAGGTGTGATTACATAAGTAACCATACGTTTAGTGTAAAATGAAAAACTGTTATCCATAGCGCACGTACCGTTGCGTATAGGTAGTCTGTATTCGATTATTCCCAAAATTCCGTTTACTGAACAATTTCATTACGGCTATGATTTTTCACTAGTGTAGATGAACGAATTTAATATACTACTACTATTGTTTTTGATAAATAACACCTTTTGGAACAAAATAGTAGTAGTAGTCCATACGTACTTAAAAGTTTGACTAACGCTTAAATTAAAATGTTTTAGATACGGAGGAGAAGCCCGCCTTCAAGCCACAATCAACAATTTTGCTGGGTTCTTGACGAACTTTACTGACATCCAAGAAGTAAGTACTAAATATTCTGCTGCTTTCCATCAGGCGGAGTGAGGTCATCTTGAAGACCACTATAATAATGAATGAAAAAAATCTATATATTTATATTGATATTACACTAAACATCATCAGCGTCACCATAGCCGGTAACATTAGTACGTTATAGCACAGTGGTTAAGCATCCTGGCTCCTGAATTCAAATATGACCGTGACACCTATTTAAAAGAAGAAAAGTAAACGATACTCTTCTTTTTCCCACGTCTTTAAAAAAAAGGTAACGTTTACTTTTCAATTACCAAAACGTTAGCGGTTTGTGCTAGGCCTACTGAATGTGTTCACCCCTTTTCGAATGTAACGTAGTTTTCCACGCCTACAACATAATTTTATTTATTGTTATTAGACTAGTCTTTCACTTATGTACCCTTACCTTTTTCTTCTATCGAGAAAGGTTTTGCATTGTTTGCGCTTGATTTTTGAGTATTATCCTACTTCAACGTTTTACCGTTTTTCTTTACAGTTCCAAACTTGGGCTTATGCAAACCAAAGGGATCTTGCTGGCTCTTTCTCCAGTGCAGTTTCTGTGGTCAACTCAGCTATCAACAACCTGAACTGGGGCAGTATCAAAGCTGAGGAAATATACACAGTTTTGTTAGCAAGAGACAACAGGGGATCTACTGATTCGGCTACTGGAATTGTCGCATCGTTCGTCGTCATGTTCGCTGCTATGGTAGCTCATCTTTTACATTAAAACACAGATTTACATAAAGCTATTGTAATTTTGCTGTTTTATGTTAGAAGACTTATGTTGTTTAGCTGTTAAGTACTAAACCTAAATTACTTGAATTTTCATAGGAATATTTTTTTACAAGTTTTTATTAAAAACACAAATAAAAAAAGACAGCTTTGTTTATTTTACTGTTTTGTTCAAATAGATAACCTGAAACCAACCAACACAGGCCTTCTCGTGTTTACGTTCAGACTAATGTTACAACAGTGTTTTTAAATAGTAAACATTTTGTTTCAAATATACCTACAACCTACCTACAACGATTTGGTTCATTTCCAAATAACGGAATAGTAGCAATTGAGGCTTAAAGACCCTATTTCTGACAAAACAATCCGAATACCCTTCAAAATCAGGTTTCAGAGTTCCCAGTAGTCTTACATACCGCAGTTGCCCGGTCGCCTAGTGAGACCAAATTGTGTTTAACGACGCAAAAAGTTGCAGGCGGGATTGAAACCTGATTCCCTCAAAAGCCGGGTAACCACTCTATCGATTGAACTAAAGAAACACATTGACATTTGCTCAGAGCCCGTGTGGTCTTGAGTTTACATCTGGCCTGAACACCTAGTTAGTGTGTGTATGCTTATTGCTCTCCACTGTTGGTGAAACAACGATGTTAAACCCAAGCAACTCGGATAATGGCGGTAGGGTTGTCCCCTGCCACATTAGATTTTAATTTAGCCACTCGACGAAATGTGAGCTTCTAAATGTTCCGTCCACCATGACGGCCGCAGTCAGCGTGTTTCTGACTACCCGGTACGGGACTGACTGACTGACGGGTTTCTTCGCCCAGTGGGCGGCGCGGGCCTCGAGCAAAAATGCTCTTGCCCGGGCATTCAACACGTAGGGGGTGCCCCCCCACGGTAATTTTTCTTGGTAAATGACTTTACCATCCTTGGTTTTGTGTACAACTCCCCTACTGCACAGTGCGCCACCCTTGGCGCGGTCAAGCCCGCCAGGTGAGACCCATGAGGGAGGCCCGGCGAACGACCTGCGAGCAGGTGGCGTCTTACAAGGGATTCAAGTGCAAGGGAGCTGTATTTAGTGTTTGGCGTCATTTTCTTTTGGTTTCAAGCGAGGTCAGAGTCAGACCTCAGCCTGGGGGTCAATCGTCAGCTTTTTCTCGGTACCCGGCGAGCTCGTGGTCGCGCTCGAGCCGGCGGATGGTGGTCAGTAGTGCGTGGTATGTTGTTGGTGTGTCTCAGGCGAGGATGTGCTCTACTCGAGCCTAAGACGATCCGGAACCCGGTACGGGATATACCTGTTCTTGAGCGTGTGCAAGTTTGGGTTACGTTATTTTGATTGTGAAGACTAGTTGCCAAAAATAGACACCAGACCAGATGAATTTTACTGAAATAAAGGCCACTGAAGTGAGCAAAACAAAAGTTAAAACTTTTATCTTGGAAAAGTGTAAGTTAAATGTCTACTTATTGCCGCTTAACAATATTGGCCTAAAAGAGCTTATGATTCCGTCGGCATAATCAAATTGACCTAATGACAAACTGGATTAAAGCGATATCCTTTAATTGCAGATTAATCTTATCGTTATCAGCAATAACATCGAACATAAAGATACAAGGGGTTGAGATAAATTTTACGGCTTCCCAAAACCGCCACTTTACCTAAAGATTTTAAACAACAATAATCTTGTCACCACATTTTATCGGAATCGGCACGCTCCAAAGGACATTATCAGGTTTGGTTTTTAAACAATTTATTTTCCCCACCACCCTTGACAACACTCCATACTCCTACCCAAACTCAAAGCACTGCCACATTTCAAAGAATATATTTTGTTACCATTCGTTTTTGAAGTACTTTCCTAATTGGGGTCCAGCTATAGGTGTTACTCTTAACTATGTACTTGAAAAGACTTGAGTTTATGTCATCTAGCACCTGTTCTGCTTTTCGAGCCTTTGGAAGCATGAAGAACCCCATTAAATTATATCACTTAATTTCAGTTAAATAAGTCACCCATCCTGATCACCATCCATCTGTCACCTGACATGTAGTGCGCAGCCTAACTTCGATGATTGTGGCTTCACTGCTGCCACAAAGACAATGGCACCGATTACTTATGAATCCATTTCAACTTTTCCAGAAATGTCCTACTTCATCATCGCGTTGAGCTTATCGCTCTTGTCGGTGGTGATTGCCGATCATCCTATTTCTTGGTATCGAGAATTCGAAGAATCGTCTTTCACTTATGAAGATGACTCTGCTACCAAAAATGCCCAACAAATCTACAGGCTACCAGGCAATGTTATACCTTTGGAATATGACATTTATATAGATCTTTTCTTCAAGGAAAGAACTGAAAAACCATTTAGTTATGAGGGAAGGGAAAATATTGTGATTCAGGTAAGACTATTCATTATTATACTCAACAAAGACAAGTTTTATTAAAAGGATTCTTGGTCCATAGGTTTTTCTTCCTCAAAGGATTAAAAAAATTAACAATGTTGTTTTCAGGCAGTTACAGAAAATGTCACCCAAATAGTACTTCACGCAAACGTTTTTAGTATCAATGAGGTCAGCGTGTTCACAGCTTCAGGGGCACCAGTCACGATGCAATTCCTCCAACCCTTTTACGTAGAACCAGAGTATCATTTCTTGAAGATCAATGTAGCAGCGCCTTTGCAAGTGGGAGTAAATTATACACTGTACATTGACTATAGCGGAACTATGAATGATGGCCCAATGAAAAGAGGAATCTGGAAAGGGTGGTACATAGATGAAAATAATGTTGAAAGGTATGTGGACAGTATTATCTAATTACCAATTTTATTTTATGTTGTCATTATGGCTAGCCGGGTACAGGGTAGTAAGGTTAAATAGTATATACGTAGCAAGTTTCCAATGTTTCGTAGCAAGTTCCCAAATTCAGTATCTAATACGAATTTTTTGCCTTATGAATTTGCATAGGCGCTTAAATCGTTTCTTTCATATCCTCAATTCTTTTTTATGGAATTAACATTGATAAGGTACTGTTTTTTGTATGTACCCAGTAAACATGCTTATGTCTAATACATTGTTTTGTTTACAGAATATACGCCACGACTCACTTTCAGCCCTACAACGCGCGGCAAGCATTCCCTTGTTGGGACGAACCTCTTTACAAAGCTGTGTTTACATTACATCTGTCTCGGCCGACTGAATACTCCAACACTTTCACCAATACCGTTCTCGATCGTCCTGACCCGTAAGTCAAAACTTTGTTTCCTGTAGCTTTAATTAAGTCACGAAAATTTGTAGACGTAAATTTATTTTACCGGATAAAAAAAGGGCTGCACCACTGTGCCCTGTACAAATAAGGCCAGCTCGAATTTCCGGTAATTCTGTATATTTATGAAATGAACAACTACAAAGCAGATGATTTCATTATGATAGTAAATCAGAACTAGTTCTGAGATAATTCTTATTTTATAGAAAACTATATTTTATTAATTTCTTTCAATTGGTGCCATTACCAGGTTACACAATTCTGTGCTTAAATTGTTTCAGGTTATCTATAACAGATTTTTTACTCAATTTTAAACTTTCACAGCTACACTCCAGGTCGAGTCCGAGATCATTTCACCTCCACGCCCGAGATGTCATCCTATCTGGTCACCTTCCTCATAAGCGAGACCTTTACAGTGATTGCCGAGAATACTGCCCTTAGTCCTCCAGTCAGGATCATCGGCAGATCTAACACAGTGGGTCTAGGCAACAGAGCCCTCGAACTTTCTGTCAAGCTGACGCAGTACTTTGACAACTACTTGAAAATGCCCTACTCGACGCTACACCCGAATTTGAATAATGATCACATATCGTCTCCTGATTGGGCGTCTGCTGGAACAGAAAACTGGGGGATGGTCAGTTACAGGTGAGTAATACTCTTGTAAATTCATCAGTGTGGTCAAACGTTTGAAATGAAGAAATTCGTTAGGGCAAGGTTTTGGATAGTGTTATGATGAGCCTACGAGCACATAACAATATTACCTAATGAGCTTTGCAAAGGCAGAACTTTTGGTAAGTTTAACTTCTAGAGTTAATGTGCCACTCTTTTTGATTAAGCTTCCGAATTTCGCGGGAACATTTATTCACTTTTCTAATGTTGAACTACATAAAAACTTAACGCCTACACAAACTATTGGCGCATTGTGTTTACGCAAAGAAATAATGTTTTCCAAGCGCCTGAGTTAGACTGATAATTCTTATCACCAGCAGTGTTTTGTTTCATTCTTATTTGATAAACCTTCAAAGTTTCGCTCGGTTTTCACAAGAAAACAATTGCGACATGACAGAAGTGTTCTGTATTAAATTAACTCATTTCATCGGGTTGTACTTCTCGGAGAAATTTCAAAAGCAGCGTCGGTAAACTAATAAAATCGGAATTATGGTGCTTTAAGCTCGCATGGATTTCAAAGTTTTATTTGATAACGTTCAAATCCAATACCGGCAGAGTGTAGACTTAGCCCATTTTTGACTATTACAATGAGGGCATGTTTTTTATGTCACTGTATAATTTCAGGGAATTGTACATGATTCTCGATCCTCGTGAGACGATCATGTCCGTTGAGCACTACGCTGCGACTCTGATCTCCCATGAGCTGGCTCACAAGTGGTTCGGGAACCTCATCACTTGCTTCTGGTGGAGTAATACATGGATTAATGAGGGCTTTGCTAGCTACTTTGGCTACATTGCTGCCAATGAGGTAAGAAAGGCCAACAATACGGCATTGTGTTCTCTTGTGAGTTAAATTAGGACTAGTGAAGTCATATACTATGAACAAAAATATAAGATATACAACTACAAATTCAAAAACGGCCAAACTTGAGCACGCCTTCAACCTTCTGCCATCTATAGAACAGCAAGTGACATTTATATTTGTTGGATCTGCTTTACTTGATTGACGTCTGGGCATTTGGGGTAAGGTAGTAGGATAATAGATTAACCATCGGAAGAATAGTTGGTTAGTAAATACAGGCCTTCAGGACAAAATATCCCATTCGTTTGGGATCAAGTCATCACCACTATTTATGATTAATAGTTGAATAGTGATTCCCAAATGCAGACTAGGGATGGCGAACCCATGCTATGTTCCTTGAAAGTTCTGGACATGATTGGCCCTATCAGATTTGAATTCAGAATAGGACTCTTTCAGATACCTTATTTTGCGTTTTGTTTGACATAAGTACATTACTTTCAAAACAATGTTTTTAGATCTTCCCAGAATATGAGTTGCACGAGCATTTCAACTCTCGCTACCTTCAAACTTCTTTGAACTTCGACTCGGGCACTGGCACCGTTCCCCTGAACCATGACGTTAACACACCGGCTCAAGTCACCGGCCACTTCGGCACCATCAGCTACAGCAAGGCCGCTGCTTTTCTAAGGATGACCGTTGACATGATCACACCTGATACCTTCCGGAAAGCATGCCAGTACTTTTTAATAGATAAGTAAGTTACATGTGTCTACACCCAGCGGGATCCCCTATCTGGGAGACTTATGAGTGATACAGAGAATTAGATCTGAATATGTTCTACTGAATTATGCTGGAAACAGAATTTGTTCCGTAAAATAAACGGAAATATTCGCTTCTTTAACCGACCTCCAGCCAGCGGGATATTTTCTTAAACTACGTCTGATGAACTATAAATTGATATCATCTTTTAGATCTATGTTTATTCTGTTTATTTAAACAAAAATCAGTCTCCTAAAGTCCGTAATTCGGTCACAATCAAGCTGCAAAGAAACCTCCATTCAGCGGACTTTTTTTTCTAAGGGTGTTATTATTGCAGCTTTTACGATAAGATAGATAGATAGATATTATTAGATATTCTTTATGGTACAAAAACATTACATTTCAAGCAAATAACACAACAACAATGAGAACAATGTACAATTTAGGCGGTCTTATCGCTAGAGAGCGATCTCTTCCAGACAACCTAATACAATTTAAACTATTTACGGCACATTTTACTTAAATTCCCTATTTGTTCATCTTTCATCATCATTTGTAAGCTGTAATTAGTTTAAATTGTATTTATTTATCGTAAAAGCTGCAATAATAACATCCTTAGAAGAAATAGTCCGCTGAATGGAGGTTTCTTTGCAGCTTGATTGTGACCGAATTACGGACTTTAGGAGACTGATTTTTCTTTAAATAAACAGAATAAACATAGATCTAAAAGTTGATATCAATTTATAGTTCATCAGACGTAGTTTAAGAAAATATCCCGCTGGCTGGAGGTCGGTTAAAGAAGCGAATATTTCCGTTTATTTTACGGAACAAATTCTGTTTTAAGCATAATTCAGTAGAACATATTCAGATCTAATTCTCTGTATCACTCATGAGTCTCCCAAATAGGGGATCCCGCTGGGTGTAGACACATGTAAGTTACGCATACTCCACCTTTTTGTTGTCAAAATTTTTAAATAGGATGTAGGAGACTTTACTTCAAATATTACGTAAAAATTAGAGTTTAGCTTCAAAGACATTTTAAGTAGCTTTGTAACAAGTTGGTAAGTCAAATAAAGATGGAAAAAATTGACAAATATAAAACGAGGTCGATAAAAATTGTTATTTTTGCACTAACTTCAGATGAACTAAAGTAAAAAATCGTTTATTTCGTTCCAGTCGCTTCCAACCCACTGATCAGTACGACTTATTTAACGCCTTTTCTCGAGCTGTTGCCGAAGATGGTACTTTGGATTCGTATCTTCACTTCAATTTCACTCATTACTATGATATTTGGGTCAATCAACCTGGGTATCCATTATTGAAAGTCGTAGTGAACCATTCGACTGGAGAAATGGAACTCACCCAAGTAAGTATGAAATGATAATTCGTGAGTCTGTCCCCTATCGTGTGTGTACCTACAAGTGAAAATTACTTGTGTTCAGATATTTTTATTACGACGAGGCAGAAGTGGATGTCTGTCAAGCTGGCCTTTGTCAGGCTGCAGTATAACAGAATCGTCCGAATTTCATTTTATTTGCGAGTTAACCCTTTTTTTCTAATTTGAAGTCTCTGTATGCATTCAGGAACGATTCTTTTTAAGTGCTACAGCAACTCCAACGGATCACATTTACCCCATCCCCATCACATTTTCATCGAAAAGTAGTCGCAACTTTGAAAACTTTAAGCCAACTTCTATGATGAGCTCTGAAAGAATGGTCTTGCAAAAGACGCCGACTGAAGAATGGGTGATATTCAACCATCAGCAACATGGTGAGTTTTATCGACTCAAATACATATTTTGATCAGCAAGCATCCTTTTAAAATTCAAAACACAATATTATTATTTTTTGCATTTTCAATGCAGGTTTTTTACCAAAGATAATATGAAAACCAGACAAAGCTATTAATTTGGTTGACTTCAAGCGGAAATCGAACTCGTGTCTTCCGCTAACCGGGTGGCTGCTCTTACCACTGAGCTGGCGAGACCATCAACAATAATTAAATTATTATTGCTGCTTGAAGAACTTAGGCTTCAATAACTATCATTTCGTATTCCAGCGCACTACCGAGTGGACTATGATGCAAAAACTTGGAATCTTATCGCCGAAGCTTTATTGGATGAGCCAGAAACTATTCACTATTTGAACCGTGCTCAAGTAAGTAGCAAGAATTCGTCACGGAAGTACCACATATTAAGTACCTTAGCTGTTAAACACCATCTGATTGAATTTGATCCTCACCAAAATGAAAACGGCATGTTTTATTATTCTTACTTTATACCTAAACAAAATTTCTCTGGGATCATGATGTATTACTAATATTTCAGATTGTAAACGACGTGTTTGCGCTGATGAGGTCGACCAAGATGACGCACGACCAAGGTTTCCATATCTTGCGGTTTCTGCGGAACGAGCTGAACTACCACGTGTGGAACCCAGCCATCAGTGGCCTATCCTGGCTGCGAAACCGGATGCGGCATTTGCCAGAAAAACAATCTCAATTTGATGCAAGTGAAATACTCATATTTTTTAGTAATTAAGGCTGCTGTACAATTTTTTTGCAGAAGGCAGTATAATATATTTAATTCTGCTTTGAACTTAAGTTTCTTTTTGGCTTGCGATGGATACTGTACGGGTTGCTTAATTTCTGGTTAAAGCATGTAACCAAAATATAAAGTAGTCTGTATTCCACATAGTACTTAGTGTATTCTTGTCTTTTTCATGAGGTCCATAGTGTGATACCATAACATAGTTGAATCACCACATATTATTGTATTCCTTTAGTCAATCATCCTTGGCTACATGGAACATGCCATTGAAAAACTGGGATTTGAACCATTACCCGCCGAAACTCCAACAGTAAGTCTCACGCGTCAGGAGATACTGCAGTTTGCCTGTAACATTGGTCACAAAAAGTGTGTGGAAGATTCTCTACAGAAATTCAACGCAATGAAAAGTGGAAATTGGTACGTATTTATCAAAATCTATCATAGATTTTGATCTATTCACGGCAAACATTAAAATACTCGTAACAACGGGACAATCGGTTTTTGGATAAAAAACATTTTTCTCAGCTCTAGCACAAGCCACCACGTGTTGCCCCGTTGCGGCAGGCAAGTTGGCACGACAACTCCTGAAAATTAAGTTAGTCTCATCTACGAATAAAAAAGAAAGTCGTGCTAGTTACACTATTCATAACTCAACAGTGCTTGAACCGATTAGGCGGGAAATGAGAAGAGAAGTAGCTTAGAACCAGCTTTGGTATTCCGGTGGGCGCCAAAACTCACTTCGCTCGAGGCGAGGTAACTTTGAAATTCAATTCCTTTGCGACTGTGGTCGTTTGAGAGGAAAGAACTAAGCCAAATAACATTTTTTATTATTACATACAAGTTGAGAGAAAATACTAACTCAAAGTTTACTTTGAATTAGTATTTTCAATCGTGAAGCACCGAGATGTGAAGTGATGTCCGCCGGGATAGCCGCCGTACTAAAGTATAATTTTAATCTCGTTCAACGGCTTTGTTTTTGATTTTTGTACCTGTCAAACAGGACGGCCCAAAACCCAAGAACGACGACCCCGTGGTCGACATATGTTGGTTGATTATCTTTTTCAACTGTCACAGTCCTAAATAGCCTTTTACAGACAGCTAGTTTTATTTTGAAGTCGTGTCCGATTTCTTTAGAAAGTACCATCACTATTGTTCCAAGAAAGCTGAGCATTATTTTATACGAAACAATACCAACTAATTCAATGAAAAATAACCTGTTATTTTATTCTCTGGAGTAATACAATAAAATTGCGATTACAGGATCGACCCTCGCATTCGCCGCCATGTCTACATGACCGGCATGAGAGAGGGATCTCAAGAGGACTTCGATTTCCTTTTGCGCCGTCACCAACAGTCCAACTACGCTAACGACCAGCTAGAGATCTTGAGAGGTCTTGGCGCTGCGAAGAACCCACAGCTGTTAACTACGTAAGGACCATTTTTTATTGAATATTTTGGTCAACGAACACCCCAGCTCTGTGAAGTTTTGGGGTACCTGACACCTGGCCACATGGCCATCTCCGATTCGAGGGCTGCGAGACTCAACGAGTCTAATTCAAATTGACACCCGATTTGGTGTAATAGCCAAGTAGTTTTCTAGTAGGTTATTTCTAGGTCGCAGGGTTGTTTTCGCACAGTGGGAATCATTTGCACGCATAAATATGATTTTCGTATTGGTTTAGGTTAGGTGTTTCCTATGTATGTATTTACAAACAAAAAATATTTAAGTATGTATAGCCATCGTCTAGTATTCCATAGTACAAGTTCTGCTTAGTTTGTATTTATAACTTGAATATCCAGTGATGTCCAGTGATATTTAGGTGATAAAATGCATACTTGCAATATTAAGAACAAAATACTTCGACAGCAGGATTGCTAACTAGGGGTATGCCCCACAAGTGACTTCCGCGCAGTATACCCCGGGCAACGTTGTTCCAGTGACCACCGTAACGGAGTGGCACTGGACAGCGGCAACAACTTGTGGCCTTCATTGCGACCCTAACCTTGGCTGTCAACGCAATGTCAGATTTGACGATTACCCAATCGTCCTTAGCGCGCGGGCCGAGTCCTTCTCAGGACTTGGCTGCAGCAGCAGCTCTTCCCGGTGTGGCTGGTCCTTCTAAGGATAGGTCACCCACCTGCGGTGTGGCTAGTCCTTTTCAGGATAAGTCACCCGCTTCCGGTGTGGCTGGTCCTTGTCAGGATAGGTCACCCGGTACCAAGTGTACCTCGGTTCACGACAGTGACGAACTGTCGGTAGGAGCGTCGGCCCGTTTGGTCGTCGCCCTTGCCAAAGACTTCGGCACCCGTCCAGCTGGTTCATCCAGCAAGCCTGTCCCCGTTGTCTCCGGCAGCAAATTCTTTTGCCCGGAGGACATCGAGATGTCCGACTCGGATGACACCCTCAGTGCCATGTCCGACGCGGACTCTGTAGTGAGTGATGCCGATGGCATACGCTCAAAGTTTTTGAGGCCGCGCAAGCGCGTGGCGAGGATGACTCAGCATCCGCTAAGTCCTCCTCTTCGAAGGTGTCGTCGGCCAAGCGCGGCCGTGGCCGCCCTCCAAAGTCGGGCGACGACAGCAAGGCCTTAGCCGCTAGCAAGGCCAAGCTAGCGGCAAAGCGCTCTTTGCAGGCGGCTGAGCTCAAGGAGCAGACCGCCGCCGCAAAGGAGCTGCGAGAAAAGAGGAGTAAGGTGGACTACTCCCCGATGTCGGTGCAAGACCTTGAGTCTTTCGCGAAGGTGGACGCGGAAGACATCATTGGAATTGCCAACCAAGCCGGCAAGGCCTCGCTCACCAAGGCGCTGAAGGAACACGCGCTGTCGTTCCTTGGCATCACCGCCGAAATGGCCAAGAGGAGCGTCTCAGATCAGACTGCTTCCTTGAAGGCCACGGTCAAGCGGCTCTCGGAGGAGCTCGCTACCATGGCCAAAGAGCTGGCCGCCCTGCGAGCCGCCCAGAACGGCAGCGCAAAAGCGGCGACGCGTAAGGCGCCTCCACCCATCCCGGAGCCGATCATCCCGGTTCCGGCTTCAATGGGCTTGGAGGCCAGGTTGGAGGCCCTCTTCGAAAAGAAGTTCGCGGAGGAGCGCTTTTATACCCGTACCCGCTTTGAGGGTATCGAGGAACGCCTCCTCCCGGAGAAGAGGCTGCGCCCGCCGCTCACACACGAGCTGAGGCAGAAGGCTGCTGAGCCCGTGTCAGTCGTGCCAGAGGTCTTCAAGCCTCCCCCACCGCCTAAGGGCAAGGGCAAGGGCAAGAAGACAAAGGCCCCCACCTCAGTGACATCCAGCGCAGAGGTTCTGCCCCTCGCCGTCGCTGAGGCCCCGAAGGCCGTACCGGCACCGTCGATGCCGATGAAGGAGGACGTGCTCCTCCCGTCGACGACCCCAGCCAACGAAGGCTGGAATAAGGTCGTCGGCCGAAAGGCCAAGGCCAAGGCCAAGAAGGCTGAGGCCCCCAAAAAGGCGGCTCCCGCGTCCACTTCCGCGGCTAGTAAGAAGAGGCAGGGGAAGAAGGCGGCGGGCAAGCCCTCCCCTGCACCAGCGGCCAACCAAGCCGCCAAAAAGAAGTTGGTCTCCCCCCGATCCTCCGCTGTCATTGTGACCCTGACAGACGAGGCGGTCAAAAAGGGGGAGACCTATGAGACCGTGCTAAAGAGGCCATCGGCGACGTCTCTGCCATAGGGGCCACGCCGAGAAGGTGCCGCACCACTCAAACGGGCGCTCGCCTGTTTGAGTTCCCGGGAGCGCAGAGCGGCTCCCAGGCGGACACCTTCGCCGACAAACTCCGGCAGGTGGTGGCGGGCGCGGCCAATGTGGCCCGCCCAGTGAAGTGCGCCTCCCTGCAAGTTGGGGACCTGGATGCGTCCGCAACCGTGCAGGAGGTCGCTACTAAGGTGGCCAAGGTCGGGGGCTGCTCGGTAGAGCAGGTGAAGGTCGGTGCAATCCGCACCGGTCGCAGAGGCGCTGGGACACTGCGCGTTCAGTGCCCCATCGTAGCCGCCAAAGCCGTGCTGAAGGCTGGCCGTCTGGCGATCGGCCTGAGCACGGCATCCGTTTGCGCCGTTGAGGACGAGCCGCTCAGGTGCTTCAAGTGCCTGGGCACCGGCCTAACCAAGCCGCACTGCCCCTCCTCGGTAGACCGCTCGGAGCTCTGCTTCCGGTGCGGAGCCGAGGAGTACAAGGCGAGCGGCTGCAAGGCAGCCGAGCCTAAGTGCGCGGTCTGTGCTGCCAGTGGCCGCCCAGCCGGGCATGTCATGAGGGGGAGCAAGTTCTCCCCCCCTCCCAAGAAGGGAAAACAGCCGGCGCCGCCTAAGGCCGCCGCTGCTGTTGGTGCCGGCCCTTCGTCGGCGCAAGATGGTGCAATGTCCGAATGATGTATCAAGTCGGACATTGCAAATTTCTCCAGGGAAACCTGAACCACTGCCGTTCGGCCCAGGATCTGATGGCCCAGACCCTGGCCGAGTGGCAGGTGAACATCGCCGTCGTGGCCGAGCCGTACTACATCCTAGATCGCTGGTTCGGCGATCTGGATGGAGTAGTGGCCGTACTAACCCGGCCTGCTCCGGACTTTCCCCCTCTTTCCTTATTGGAAAGGGGGTCTGGCTATGTCGCCGTCTCCGGCGGGGACTTCGCTGTGGTGGGAGTGTATTTCTCCCCCACCCGGTCGTACAGGGAGTTTGAGGACTTCCTCGTCTCCCTGTCTGCTGTCCTGGGCCGGCTGGCTCCAAGGCAGGTGCTCGTCGCCGGAGACTTTAACGCTAAGTCAGCGGCGTGGGGGAATCCAGCCACAAAACCTCGTGGTCGGGCCCTGCAGGCGTGGGCGGTGTCGTGTGGCCTGTCCCTATTGAATAGGGGCACGGCGCACACGTGTGTCCGCCACAATGGTGGGTCGGTGGTGGACGTCACCTTCGCCACCCCCGCATTGGCCGCCGTCATTGCGGACTGGCGTGTGGACCCGGTGGAGACTCTTTCGGACCACAAATACATCAGGTTCGAGATCTCCAGCCGGGGTCCGCAAGGCAGGGCTAAGAAGCCGGACTCCCCGTTCCCACGTTGGGCCCTAACGCGCCTAGACCGTGGGATGGCGAGAGAGGCCGCGTTTGTGCAGGGGTGGTTCTGTCCACCTCGTCCCGACGTCGACGTAGAGGCGGCCGCGTCCCAGCTTAGGGACTCCCTGACCGAGGTGTGTGACTTCTCCATGCCTCGGTCCCGCCGCCCCGATCCCCGACACGCCGTTTATTGGTGGTCGGAGGAGATCGCGGGTCTCCGGGCTGCCTGCATTGCGGCCCGGAGAGCGTTTACATATTGTAAACGCCGACGGAGGAGGGCTGACCCTAACGAAGAGGCCAACCTCTACGAGGCATACAGAGCGGCGCGGGGCACATTAAAATATGCCATCCGCCAGGCCAAGGATCGGGCCCGGGCAGAAATGCTCGAGAGTCTCGACCAAGACCCGTGGGGGAGGCCATACAAAGCGGCACGGGCTCAGCTGCGTCCCATTGGCCCCCCCCCTGACCGAGACTCTCGACTCGGCTCTCCTGGAGCAGGTGGCCTGGGTTCTGTTCCCGGCCCGCCGCGAGGACTTTGTCCCTTCGGCGATGCCCCCTCGCAGCGGCACTCCCCGCCTGCCTGAGGAGATTCCAGCAGTCTCCGCGGAGGAGTTCGGAGCGGTGGAGCTCCGGCTGCGGGGAAAGAAGACGGCGCCAGGCCCAGATGGTCTGCCAGCTAAGGTCGTGGCCATAGCGGCGGGCCAAATGGGGGAGAATTTCAGGGACCTCTTCGACCGGTGTTTCCGGGAGTCGAGGTTCCCTGCGATTTGGAAGGTGGGTCAGCTCTGCCTTATTCAAAAGGCAGGGCGCCCAGCCGACTCACCTTCGGCCTACCGACCCATCATCCTGCTGGATGAGGTGGGGAAGATGTTCGAGAAGGTGGTCTCCTGCCGCCTCCTCGAGCACCTACGACAGGTGGGTCCGGACCTGGCGGACGCCCAGTTTGGGTTCCGGCCACGGCGTTCCACCATCGACGCCCTGGCCCACCTCCGGGAACTCATTCTGGAGGCTGAGGGGTGTGGGGAGGGAGTGATTGCAATATCGTTTGATATTAAGAACGCCTTCAACTCCCTTCCCCACGCCACAATATTGGAGGCCCTGAGGTACTTCCGAGTACCCCTGTATTTACAGGGACTCGTCGAGAGTTACCTCAGGGAAAGGGCTGTGGTCTTTACAGACCGCACTGGCGCCATTCGGCGCTACAGTGTGGCGTCCGGGGTTCCACAACGGTCGGTGCTGGGGCCGCTCCTGTGGAACATAGGCTACGATTGGCTCCTCCGCGGCGCCCTTCTCCCGGGTATGAGCGTAATCTGCTACGCTGACGACACGCTCGTCACTGCCCGGGGGAAGACCTTCAGGGACGCCGCTCTGCTAGCGGAAATCGGAGGAGACCTCGTGGCCGACCGAATCGGTCGCCTCGGACTCACGGTGGCCCTCGAGAAAACCGAGGCCATTTGGTTTCGGGGGCCCCGTCAGCCTCCAGCGCCACCTGACGCACACATAGTGCTCGGGGGCGTCAGGACGCCGGTGAAGACCGAGATCAAGTATCTCGGTCTTATCCTGGACAGCAGGTGGCAATTCCTGCCCCACTTCCAGGCTCTGTCACCGAGGCTGATGAAAGCGGCAAACAGCCTCAACTGGCTGTTGCCGAACATCGGCGGCCCGGGCTCCAAATGCCGGAGGCTCTACTCCGGCATTCTGAAGAGCATGGCCCTCTACGGGGCCCCGATCTGGGCGGCGGCCCTATCGAAGGCGACGAACGTCCGCCTCCTCCGAGCGCCCCAGCGGGCGATAGCGCAGCGCAGCGTAAGGGCATACCGCACCGTCGGTTTCCCTGCGGCCTGCGCGCTGGCGGGAAACGCTCCCTGGGAGCTAGAGGCGGACGTGTTGGCGGCCATGTACCGCTGGACGGCCACCAAGAGGGCCGCGGGCGACCCCTTCTGCCCTGAAGAGCGGGAGGCCGTCCGCAAAGAGGCACAGGAGAGCCTGGTCCGGCTGTGGATGGCGGACCTGAGAAAGGCGGACTCCGGTCAGCGAACACTGGAGGCACTCACTCCAGTGCTTGACCGGTGGCTCTCCAGGCAGCATGGGTCCCTCTCATATAGGATGACGCAAGTTATGACCGGGCACGGGTGCTTTGGGTCATACTTGCACCGCATCCAACGAGAGGGAGCCCCACTCTGCCACGAGTGCGGCGCTGTGGAGGACACGGCACACCACACACTGGCGGTGTGCCAAACGTGGGCCCCACAGCGCATGGCGCTAGTCGCCAAAGTGGGCCAGGACCTCTCTCTACCCAGCATTGTGCTTGCAATGCTGGCAGACAAAGAGGCCTGGCAAGCGTGCGCCACCTTCTGCGAGGAGGTGGTGACCGCCAAGGAAGCCGCGGAGCGGTTGCGGGATATGGATCCCGCGTCCAATAGGCTCCGCAGGGCGAGGAGGTGGGGAAGACCGCGCGCATCTGCGCGCCACGTCGCACCCCTCCGTGGAGGAGGCCAGCCGGCGCGCGGTACGGGGGTACCGTTGCCGGCATTGCACAGGCCTCCACCACTGCCTGGTAGGGACGGCTCGACACCCTCGGCTGTCCCTACTGGCCCCCCCTCTCGAAGGGGGGGTCGCTTCCGGCCCGCCGTGTAGGCGGGCACCGTCCGGGGGAACGCGTAAAAGGCACGTGCTTACACAACGTATTCCCCCACCATGGACGATGAGAGGGAGTAGTAGGGTTTTTAGTCGGTAGAGCCACTGGGGTAGCCCGTGGAGAGTCCGACATAACCCGTCCAACCCCCCGGTTGGCGGGTATGCGTAAGTGCATTTCCCCTACTAAAAAAAAAAAAAAAAAAAAGGATTGCTAACTACTATCTGAGCCAGTGTAATTAATCATTGATTTGTTTCAGATATCTTCAGCAGACATTGTCCAAATTAGTCAGGTACCACGACAAGGTCACTGCTTTCAATTTCGCGCTCTCTAGTAACATCGACTTGAGTGCTGACGCTGTTCTGGAATTTGTCAAGACCAACATCGAACAAATTAGAATCGCGTAAGCATACTAGATTTTCTTTTTCCACACAAACGTTTGCCGTGTTGGTTGGTTACCCATGATAAGATTTACAAAAGTTGATTACTTCTACTTCTTCTAATTAAAAGAACTTTTGTCTGTCTATTCGTAGAGTTTATTTTAAATAAACATGCAGGCCTACCGTTGTATTTCCTGTGAAGCTTCGTTTTAATCTAAGTCTCGCCATAGGAAGTAGTAGCAACATCTAGTTTAAAATGCACACATATCTTAATGAACATTTTGTTTATTTCTAGATATGTTGAGGATTCGCCTCCAGCACCAGTGAATTCAGCTTTGTCAAACCTTGCGTCTTATCTTGACGAGGCAGGTTTAGTAAATGTAAGTATTTTTTCATAGATGCAAATAAAAATTCATTTCAGGGTCAAAATACCTAGTTGCCATACCTTATTTTTACACATTATCCAACAAAATATAGTCGAAATAACACAACAATAAATAATAACATTCCTCTGATGAGTATTCAACCGAAAACCGATTTTCCTACTTGTCTTATTTAGGTAGTTATAAATCTTCACAAGTATAATCAACGAAATGAATCATTTAAAAATGACATAAATACAATGAACCAAAAAAGAAATCAAAAACCATTACTTTCGACTAGTTTAATTCGGTAAAATTGTTTACTACCTACCTAATTAGGACAAGTAAAGAAAAACTCGGCTTATGATACACAACCAGCCCGAGAGAATACATTTAAAGCAGCAGACCATGATGACAGTCAATCTTGTTTTCCGAACTTACAGTACGAGAACTGGCTCCGTAGCACTCAAGCCAGCAGCCGACAGTTCTCCGGCGCCATATCGGCGATCAACTCCGCCCGGAGCAGCATGGCTTGGGGCACTGAAAATGCTGACCTCATCATCGCTGCAGCTACCAATACAAATGCTTCAGCTCGACTCGCGCTTTCGGCTGTGTTGTTATTTATAACCGCAGTTGCAACTAGACTTATGTGAAATTGATGTTTTATATCTGGATAGATATGTGCTTTAATGTTTGTTTATTAATAATTTATAATTGTGATTGTTGGCAGTCTTGATCTTTAGCCATGATACCCATACATAAAGCAATGTATAATATCACTAAAAAAAAATTATAATTTCGTTTTAAATCCTAATTGATAAAGTTGCAATTTTACACCAATATCTAGGTATAATCTTTATTATTATTAAAATGTATATTCGTCAAAATTTTGTTTTAATTACATACGAGCAAAACAATACTGCTAAGCAGCTCATCAATCAAAGCTTCAAAGGATGTATAGGTGTTTACATATTAACAGAGAAGTTCCAAGTTATCACTCACTTGATAAATTACTAATGCCAATATCTTCCGGATATTTTGTGTTTTTTTAAATTACCGTGGCAGCACCGGTCTCGGACGAGGTTTCTCTGTTGGACAGTTGTGGAACTCCAGTGAACTTCCAGTGGTGGAATGGATTTCGATGAGTAAAAATAATTACCGTTTTTTGCATTATAAGCTTGGTAAAACTGTAATTACTAAGATTTAACTTTTCTCTGTAACATACCAACTAAAACCTTACGTTTTAAGAGCCCTTAGTAGGTGAAAACGGGAAAATGGACTGTTTTCTATGAGCTGTAATTGAAAATGTTCACTGTTTTTTGCACTGAAATTTCTAATTCTAATTTCTAATACAGAACGTATGTGTGATGGGATGACTGTTTCCAAAACACGAATGGAAAAACTTCGCTCGATACAAAAAAATCCTGAAGTTACCTCTAAAATTTCATATAAATGCTCATTACAACCGTATTTTACGATAATAATTCGTATAAAATCACAGAAGCATAGGTTTTACCTTCTCGATTTTGTGACTGTCTTAGATTTAGAAAATACTAAATATTTTCATTCACTTTTTGATAAAGATGTGAATGAAAATGTGGTGCTTACGATTTTTAGTTTCGAGCACGTTGATTCCATACAAAACGCGGATCCCGACCCCCCTCACCTCAGGCGCGAAGAGCTACAAAATCTGAATTTTCGCTGACCACCTAACCCCCCTTAAGCTGTTTTATGACAAAATGGCAGGGTGGACCAAATTATTTGTGCAAATTCGTGGATTTTTCTTAACCAAATCACTAAAAGCCTGGGTTAGCATTTTAACCTAAACATTTTTGTTGTTTGTTTTTTTTTATCGTGTGTATGAATGAATATGAATTATGAATTCAGACGTTTGACTCACTATTAAGAAAAACGGACGAAGACTAGTGCCCAACTTTTGGGTGTTTAACACTAGAATATCATTTTAACAAATGGTGATTTTAGTTGAAGAATTTTGGCAATATTTCTTTCGAAATCCAGAATAGGTACAATTTTTAATTTCAACATCATGTCGTTGTTAACTGGCAATTATAAAACTCAATCAATGAAAAAGTTATAGTTTGAAATATCCAACTCGCTGTCCAACATTGGTACCACCACGATAAATAGATAAAGATAAGATTGCGACTAGCCAGTCATTGATACCAGGATGTGAAAAAAAGATAACGATTAGGATTAGACTGGGTGATGTCTTCAGTTGCGGTGTGAGTAATCAGTTCCCACAATGTTTTGTATACTTACATATATCTGATCTGTCCATGTCATAACTAATAATGACTGTATACAGGGCAACTTATTCAGAAAGTTGATGACTTTCTGAATTCTGTCTCAAAAACAATACATTAATAAGCACCCCTAGTTCACACTTACAGAAAAAAAAACCTCCTGTAATCAGTCTAGTAAGATAGACTTATATTATTACACAATATTATTATAATATGGTGAACTAGAGGGAAGTGTTATTTGTAATAATAAATAATAAAAAAGCGGTATTCCTATACGCATTTTACCACTTTGGAAGTGTCTCTCACGCTGACTCAAGTCTCTCACCTATGCAGCTTAGGAAAAAAATTATAATATATAGATACAGTTAAAAAACACGTAATGGCAAATTTCGGAAAACAATATGAGGATGTACGATGCTCCAAGCCATTACCATCAACTCATATTCCTACGGTAAGCCTCAACATTAATGACAAAAATTTCATCATCCATTGCTTATCTAATCGGCGCTGTTGCCTTGCTATCGACATAATCTCAATAAACGTGGGCGTCAACACAAACGTCATGAAACAACTGAACAGTTTTTCGCAAATTGAAGTCCGCGCCCCTTTGTCAACATCACCTGCAATATTATAATAACTGAAGTTTCAGCTATACCTGAAGTTCTAAAAACGTAAGAATTATGAGTTCTAGACTTATAAAAAAATGCAGTAGCCATTTTACGAAAAATAAATATTATAATGATCTCTACCTATATTATTATTAATTTGGTACTGACCGCAAAGACTCGTGGCATTTGGTGACATTACATCACTAGGCACCGGCTGCCACGAGATTTTGGGTTAAGCAAAGTACGAGTATAAGTAAAGAAGTCTCGCACAACCACGGTTTCTGTTTGAGGACCCGCAAAAACTCATGTAACAACTTAAAGTCGCATATTATTTTTTCGTATTGTATGATAAACAACTTAATCTTATCTAATTCAAATGAAAATCAATATGGCTTATCAGAAGGTGTCCATGGTCATCCTAAGTCGGTGCAATACCTACTTCAACACTATCATTCAAAAAACTTGAATACTCATGTCATTTTTACCCCCGCAGAAGGAAAATTACAATTGGTACTCAGTTTATCAGATAGCAGATTGTACCGGGTTTCAACTCGGTACATTTCAATCGCGTGTACAAAAAAACATGCGAAGTTTTATCAATGAGTCATCGTCACTAATTTAGATTTTGCTATCTATTCATACAGGGGGGACCGAAACTTAAGGTTAACTGACATTAACGGTAGGCTAGATTACCTTCATTAGTTCTGGAAAAAATACAATAATAACCGTTTAGCTAAAAAATAGGTGTACTTTTGTATTTAAAAAAAATAGTTTCTGTTATACAGATTGTTGGGGAATTTTAAACATGTTTGACCTTTACGTGCACAATACTATCATTCGCTAACATCTAGAATGTTTTCATGTGGCGTGTCATGAAAATTTAGTTTTAACAGTCACTGAAATCATGTATAACAGGTGCAACGCCGTTTTTAATACTGCCGGAGTCGCGACTTATATTTTCACAATAATTCAAAAACAAATGTGGAAGAAGTTAGAACGTATCACAACCCGGCACCCGACCACATTCAACAGGGGTAGCAACAGGGGTAACAGGGGTACTTTCTCAGCGAAAAACCTCGGCAACGCACTGGGGAGACGGTTTTTTCTAAATATTTTGCTGGTATTTTCTTAGAATCACATTGTTGACAGAGTCTATCTTGGTAACAGGCCATCATTAAAAGTAAAGATGACAATAAAACAAAGTTTATGAACACGGTTTTAGAAATACTTAGTATTGGTATAATTCTAAAAGTACTAGTATAACCTACTTTGTCGCCCGTGTTTTTTACACTTTACATTTTGGGTCAACCTGTATAATACTTAATCGCCATATCTTTTAATTGATATCTGATAAAATATCAAAAATAGGCTGAGGTTTATATGACTATCACTCGGACTACTATCATTCAGTATCATTTTGAAGGACGGGTAAGTAAGCAACAAACATAGCAAAATAATATTTTTTGTAAAAAAAACAATAAGTGCATAAGTTATGGTTGAAAATACCATAATAGTTATCCGAAAGCCTGTGTTAGATTATCGTTTCTGTGCAAAATAATCTGTAGATAAAACAGACAGTGTACTTTCGTTGTCTCTGATTTGTGTGGTATTTCAATGTTAACATTCATGTTTAGGTCGGCTATGTGTGTGCGTGTGTGATGTGTCTTTGGAACTACCCCAAACAGGTGAACAATTATTTTTGTTTCGATGGTGTTGAAATATCTTTGAATATGTTTTGATATAATCTGGGGATTCTAAAACTATTCATAGAATTAAGGTAAAACACCCAATCCTCGACAAGGCACCATTGTCCGACACTTAAAAAGTTAACAAAAGAAAATAACGGTAGTTTCTAATTTCTGGGCGCATTTCAAGCATAAACAATGAGCGAGGATTATCCAGCTGTCATTACGGATGACGTTCCATACATGCGGTAATTTTGAACAAAATGGCGTAATGACATGTATCTCCAACAAAATCCTGTTTTCTTAGTGACATCGCTAAGAAGGTGACTTAGATTAATTGCCCATAACTTTTGATTGTTTTGCTTTATCGAAAATGCTAGTTATTTAAACAATTAGGATAGACATTCACAACTTCTTATTAATTTCATTAGAAGTTTGACATTATATTAAAATGCCAAAACACGCCTGTCGGTGATTGGAGATAATTTTTTTGGTTTTTCCAGTCTTCGACAAACGTCGAAACGTTTATTATTTTATTTTGTGCACTTTATTATATTATTAAGCTAAGCTTGTTCAGCACTCTCAATTTTAAAGTTTTTTATTTGAAAATTCAAACTGCTTCCAATGATCGACAGCTGTGTCGATTATTGGATATTCTATACGTTCCAATGACCGACAGCCGTTGTGTCGATGATCGGATATTCTATAAGTTAGTCTACATGGTCTAGTAACCGACATTTTATGCAGGCATGGCGCCTAAAACGAATTACAGGCCTATTCAAATGAAACAAGGGGGTAGATGCAGTCAGAAAAAGTGAGAAAATTGCCACTGCTGCACTAGTTTGGTGTACTCAGAATTGCATTACATGATAAGATTCCCTGTAAGACTCCAGTTGAATGTTCCATGGGCCATTGAAATCATAATGAAAAACAGCAGTAAAAGACTGGAGACTACAAAACTTGAGAAAAAAATTGCCAAAAAAAATTGCAGCGTTGCAATCGCTTAGTGAAGATTCCATTAAGAATGGTTTTCGCGCTGGTGGTTTGTATTTTTTTGCTCCAGATTTATGTTATGATATAGAGGACTTAAAAAGAAGCATTAAAAAATTATAAGGTACTTAAATTACCTTACTTAAATAATTATTACATGCCAACATGCTCCTGTTTAAATTGATATTTAGCTAATTAAAATAATTAAAAGACTGAATAAACCTTTTTTTTCTTGGGAATGGTGTTGAAGGTTGGGACGACATTTGGATGTTGATAAATAGAACATGTTGATTACTAGATCACGATCATTGGAACATGTCGATTACTGGGTGTCGATATATGGAATTTTGCAGTCGATAACTAGGCTAGAAAGAGCCTAAATCTGTCATGTTTTATTTCCTAAGTTATTCGTATTAAACTTCTTTTTACTTTAAAACAATAGAGAATCAACCCTAAAATTTTACCCAGTGCATTAAAGAATCGTGTATTATAATAAAGAGAACAGATATCTGAAAAATGCTCGAAATTCGACGTTAAACGTCGAATTTCGAGCATTTTTCAATTCGTGTCGATAATTGGGTGTTTTACATACTCAAAAGTAAACAGTAGTACCTGCCCACTTAATTACTCAAATAATTAATTCGTAGTTAGAGTAATTTCGAAGTTCAGTCACTCGGGTCTTACTGAGTGTCGGACTGAAATTCGAAATTCATAATACCTACGAAAGTGATATATTCGTAAATTGTGGAAACACTCATTAGTACCCTTACAGTGGTGAAGATCTGTAGCAAGTACCTTCTGGGGATTAATGGACAAATACTGATACCTACTCTTGAGTAGCGCAATGGCGGCGGGCTGGTCACTGTTTCCAAGTTAAATTCACTTAGTGCATTCTTGTCATAGTGATCTGTAGTCACCGTTTATAGGTAGCACTGTTTACTTATTTCTAAAGCTAAACACTTTTTGATGCTTTCACAAAAGTACCTAAGTTAGAGATAGCAATGAATTTCGATAACCTCATGGTTCAACTGTCTGTGGCTTGCGTGGTTTATCTATGCGCGTACGTACACATTCATTAAAAAAAACTTTGCAAAAGTATGGAACGTGCAATTAACAACCAGCCCCTGGCATGCCTTGAGGACAACAGTCTGCTCAGTTTTCGACAGTACGGTTGTCGCTGTGAACAATCAACTGGTGATCGTGCGTATGCCACTCACTTGTCGACAAGTCATCGAGAATCACGGAGAGGCCTTTGTCATCTCTCAACATCCCGAAGGCATTTGACAGGGTTTGGCAAGATAGTCCTAAAAGCAAGCATTCGTAATACGGAATTCCCACTTCTAACTTCTTGAGTGAACGGTCAATAAGAGTACTCATTGATGGCTGCTTTTCTAGCTTACAGACGAGCGATAAATAGCGGAGCAAGTGAGCGAACGCACGCTCTAAACCTCTTTATGCCGGTTACCCAGGGGTAAAATTTTAGCTGCAACAACGATCTGCAGTGCCAAGGCATCTTCATATATGCAGACGTCAGCACGGTTACTGAGAGATATCATGTCCAGCTCTAGCACCAGTCTAGCTGAGACTGAATCCCTTAGAGAGGCTATGGTTGAGCGGATCAACTCAACATCAAAAGCAGTGTCCGACTGGGGCAAAGCTAACCTTGTTGAATTTAACGCCAAAAACCCAGACATGTCTATTCTCCGGCAAGTGGAGCCAATAATTTGACTCCTGCTTACCAGAATTCACCCATGCCTGTCGTTAACCAATAGCTCTTACAGTTGTACCAAGCACAAGTTCAGTCTATATGGAGTACTGCTGCCACTTTGGGATGGCTCTGCCAAATACCAGCTGGATGCACTGGACTCAGTAGATCCAAAGGTCAGGAGACTCATAAGCGACGATACGCTTGTTGGAATCAAACTCCACGGCTTGGGGTATAATAAAAGGTGCATTTCGGGAGTGTGCACAGGAACTTCATAACCTGATAACCCTGTACTTTCTACCACTGGATCACTAGACGTCGAGAGGTATTCCACCCCTATGTCATCGACTTTCAAGCAGCCTGGACTAAACCGGTTTGCTCCTTCCTTTCTTGTCCACGCCGCTAGGGAGTGGTACGCTCTCCCTGCGTGTTCACGATTACATACAACTTTGGAGTCTCCACGGCAAATACTGAATAGGCATTTTTTTAAAAAAGGTGATCAACCATCCACCATCAGGTGAGACTGGTGTCTAAGGCAAACCCATTAAAATATTTAAAAAAAAAATCAGCCATCCATTTCTAGTTATTTTATTTTCAACTTTCAAGCATGCCGTGTTTGCCATTAGATACCTACTTTTATCTAATCTAATTAAAATAATATCAGTGAATTCGACGAAATATCAGTTTGATTAGTTTCGATAACTAAGTAATTATTAAAATTTGTTGATAAAACTAATTTGAATAAAAACAAATTTATAGGAATCATTCCTTTCAAGATCATCCTGATCCTCTCACTTTGCTCGTAGATACACTTCGTAGTACAGCAAATCAGAAAAGTATTACTGCAAGTTCTGGAAATTGAATTTTCAAAGATATAGCTAGCTTCTTTTTGTTTTTCAATCCGGTGTAATACCATAACGCACTTCCCGCTGCTTGAGAGAGGGCAGCGGGGGAGAGTGGGATTCGCGGGAATACCCGCTAAAACACCGGGGCGGCCTTCTTTTGTGCGTGACCAGGGTATACCCTGGGCCTCCCAAGGTCTCTCCTGGGGAGGCACTCTACCGGTAAAACCCTGGCGCGCTGTGCCGGTATCCCGGCTCACCTCGAGGGCAGTAGTACCTCCCCTCTTCCGGACCCGCCGGTGTTCTACAGCGAGGGCACCCCACACTGCCGTTCTCCTCGGGGACGCTTTTGCAATGGAGGCACACAACCCTTGCCGTGCACACTCTTAGCGACCCCGTGGCCTCCTTATAGTCGCCTCTTACGACAGGCGGAGGTGACCTGGGCTGTATTCTTACGCCCCAGACCACAGGGCAAAGGAGCCATCCTAGGGCGTTACGCTCGTGCCCCGGCGTTTCCTCCTCTGCCGACTAGGGAGTCCTCTTTCCCTTGTGCGTTCGGCAGTTTCTTTTGCGGACATTACAATTTCGCAGAAGTCTGCCATAGCCGCATAAATCCCCCGACTGACCGACATCGCAAAGACAACTGTTGGCAGCAGAACGTCCTCTCCCAGCGCAGCAGCAAACCTCGATTTACGGAATTTTGGACGTGATAGATATTTAATGAAAAATCTAAATTTTAGAACATAAAACAAAAAGATTGCTTGAAACGAGCAAAACACAATGTAGAGTCAGGTGAGCATACGTCAATGAAGGCGGTATAGAGTACAAGTACGATTTAGTTTTCATAGCAATGCAGTGAGCAGTTTTTTTATGAAATCATCATCATCATCATCATCAGCCTGTTGTAGTCCACTGCTGAATACTGAACTTACGGTTAATCTACTTTTATTTTCATTTCAGCACTATGTTCTTCTTCCTAACACTGGCCCAGTTGTCAGTGCTGCTGACCTTCGTAAAATCAGATCTTTCAAGTTTTAATGACTACAATGTTAATAATGATGGATTGTCCTACCGTCTGCAAAACGACATAGATGTCACAAATGTCGAACTTGAGGTCACTCCATACTTACTCTCGTCGCCGACACCAGAACAGCTCTTTACGTTTGACGGTATAGCTACACTGGAAATTCGAGTAAGTAACATCAAAATTAGTTTTGTAATTTTTGTACAGTTCATGTTGGTAACCAACGTCAACATTATCCATACACTAACATTTTTCAATGTCACTGTAATGTTTCAGGTTCGAAGAGATAATCTTACAGCTCTCATACTCCATGAGAACTTAAAAGACATCATCTCAGTTGAACTGAGTGCTGACGGCACTCCCGTTTTACTAAACGAGACATACGATTATGAAAGGATCGAACAATTCAACCTCCTAAGAATAAACTTAAGAGAAGGAGAGACATTGAATCGATCTTTAACATACCAACTACGAGTGACATATACAGGACATATCCATAAGAGTCCATTGAAAAGAGGCTTGTATGCTGGAACCTACAAAGACCCCACCGGTAATCAGCAGTAAGTAACATTTTAGTTTATAAAACATTCATCCATTATGATGTGATCAAAAAACCACAGATATAAAGTGCGATCGTGAAATGCATTTTTCACGACCTTCAGAAGTGGTTACACTTCTGAAGGTCATATTAACAATATACAGTTTGGCGCTTGTTTTTTATCAAATATGTCACCTACTGTTGTATTAAGTACCTGTTGTGTTTAAAGATATTCGAGCATGCTTATCAGTCTCTGTCACCCACAGCACAGGCTCTGCTTAGTTTTGGGTCAAATGATCTTGGTGCATCATTTCCTACACCACACCACAACTTTTAACCTGTTCTAATTTTGTTTCCTAGGTGGTACATATCTACTCACCTACATCCGACACACGCGCGGGAACTGTTGCCTTGCTTGGACGAACCCGGGTACAAGTCTACCTTCGACATCACAGTCGTCCGACACAACCAATTCACTAATGCTTTGTCCAACATGAACAGTAGGGTTACTACTATACCGTAAGTGACCTCGAATGTCGTAATTTATATAATTTTGTTCAACATTTACTACGCCGTATTTGGTTTTCAAGACAGTTATAGAGTTATATAGTATTAGTTATATAGGGTAGAGGAACCAAAAGATGAACGACCCCCAATAGATGAACGTTTGGGCGAAATAATTCGATAAAAAATTAATTGCTCTTTTCTTCTGTGCGATATTCATTTATGTAATATAGTCCCCCTTTTCCTTTCCAACACCATTAAAATATTGACACTTATGTCACGGACACGCTTACAATCGGCTGTTCCGCAAACTGATCCTGCTAAAAAACAGTTTTCTATGGAAACCTACTTAAGGTAAGCAGTGTCCACGCTTAAGCAAAATGTTACGTCAAACACGTAATAATAGCTGTATTTGAATGGTTTAGGTTTTATCAAAATCTTGATATGTTTAGTTTCAATTGCTGTATAGCAGATTTACATTATTTATCATATTTCTCGAGAAAGGAGAACAACCACGTCTCGTACAAAATATACCCAAAAATGAAAGTGCCGGCCAGACGAAAATTATACTGGATTCTTATTGAAAATGACGCCCTGAGGATTTCTTACTAGGACAGCAACCATCTACAATTAACCCTTAGACTGCTATTTCCGTTTGAAATTCTAAAAATAACATTAATTCTCTGAATAAATAAATTAATGGATTTCAGCTTGTGAGGTGTCGTTAGATTCGTCTTTACTGTGAGAGTAACACTGGGAATATCAAAATAAAAAAAAAACAAAATGGCGGATTTTCGGCGCTGAAGTCAATGTTTTCACGCTCTGCAGCCTGAACGACTAGGCGGATTTTGGCTGGAGGGGTTAGATTCGAATTTACTGTGAGAGTGACTCCAGGTATGTAAAAATAATACCTTTTTTCAATTTCTTTCATTTATATATTTTCTTAGTTTTATGTACCCAGTGTTACTCTTACAGTAAATCCAAATCAGATGACACCTCTACAGCTAAAATCCACCATGCCGTTCAGGCTGCAGAGCGTAAAAACATTGAATTTAGCGCCAAAAAATCCGCCATTTTGTTTTTTTTTATTTTGATATACCCAGTGTTACTTTGACATAAAGACGAATCTAACGACACCTCACAAGGTGAAATCCGTTCATCCATTAATCCTGGGAAACAATAATATTTCTTTAATTTGAAACTCAAGTAGCAGTCTAAGGGTTAATTGTAGACGGTTCTTGTGCTATAAAGAAACTTTCAGGGCGTCATTTTCAATAGGATGCCAGTATTATTTTTGTCTGGCCGGCACTTTCGTTTCTGGGTACGAAATGGTTGTTCTCCTTTACTGTTCAAGTAATGGATTCAATATTGTCCGTTGGATCTAATAAATGAACGGCGTTCAACTAATGGAGAAAGTGCTTATATTTACAGACTCCAAAAACCTAATAAATCATTTTGTAAGTCAAGTAAAAACCGTTTAAATTAGTTAATAGAAGTGTTATGAAGTTACCTACCAAAAGTTGAACATAGATTGTTCCGGTTATTATTAAGTTTCACGACAATTCATTTTAATCATTTAGTATGAAACTGTTCATTGTTCAACTTTTGGATTGATACCCCAAAACTTGAACCACATGATGAGGTTTTAATTACAGACATCAAATTTTCCTAAATTCGAACGTTGTTATTCGATTTCAAAGAAACCAACACGTTATTAGAGTGTGAACGCCTACGAATAATTACTTTATTAATGCAATCTGCGATTTTTTGGTAAAGAGATAGATTTATTTTCCAGAAACAACACAAAAACACACTTAGGAAGTACAAATTTTCATGTTTCTGTGTTCAGATTATGAAACATAATATAAAATCTACTTATTCATAAGATCTACTCTAATTCATTGCTTATTAAAGAATTCAAATAACATTAATCCCATTGTTATCACCGTTGAAATGGTAGTTCATCTATTGGGTTCAAAACGTTCATAATTAGGGCACAGCGTTCATCTTTAGGGCAAAAAGCAAAAGTTTTATGGAAAACATTTTTTTATTAATAACTGGTAGATTTAAGGAATTATTTTCTCAAACTAATATAATCTTGAGTATATATCGAAAACATAAAAAAATAACAGCAAGTGCAAACAGCTCGAAAAGGGCGAGAAAAAAATACTCAAAGTTACAAAGAACGCTTAATCGTTCATTTAATGGTTCCTCTACCCTAGGTAGTTTGAGTGGAAACCATTTATCAAAACGTGTTCTTAAAAGATCTGTGTTTGCAAGGCAGTTTGTTTCCTTTCAGGTCGGTTAACTACACCAGAGAAGTTTTCTACCGAACGCCCAGAATGTCAGCCTACCAGATCGGTATCCATCTAAGCACAGAGTTTGTGGTACTCGCCGACAACGAGGATGACACGCGGCCGTTCCGTGTTATAGGTAGGTTTTTGTTTTAACAAAATACATAATTCAAAAATTTTCTTCATAAATACACAAATATAACGAGTTCTGATTTTAGTTAAATTTAAATACCTACGAACGTTCTATTTTGACCTTCTTTTTGATGACAAATCTTGTATTTATTATCTTACTAATGGTTCAGTTGTTTCATAATAATGAAGGTATTTAAAAGTTTTGTATTTCCGATAATATTGTAAAAAAAGTTTAAGAAATAGCTCAAGCTTTCTGAAATAGGTTTTTGCTGGGTTTATAAGCAGACTTCACATTCATATTCAAATCATACTAATCACACAATCGATTTAAATTGTCTTGTCATTGTTTGTAAAGTAGTGATTATTTTTGTTTCGTGTTATTTCAGGAAGACCCAACAATGTCAACCTGACTTCATACGCCATGAGAGTAGGTCCGTTAGTCACCAGTTGGCTTGAAAGCTACTTGGGTATCGGATACTACACAATGGCCGAAGGAGTGAAGAGCGATCACATCGCTATACCAGAGTTGGCTTCAGACCTTACAGAGAACTGGGGGTTAAATTCTTACAGGTAATTGCATCTTTAAATCATTTAAATAAATAAGTAACAAAAATGAAAATTAACACGTTGGACGCCATGGCAGACACCTGGGGTGGCATTCCGGCTAGTTTCATCTCACATCTCGGAGTTTAACGCTCACTTCACTACAACCACCATTATTTCTATATTTTCAGGGAAAACCTTTTGCTCCTGGATGAGGAAGAGGCTGACGTTATTGACAGATCAAACGCTGCTATTGCGATAGCCCGCGGGATCGCGCATAAGTGGTTCGGCAACTACGTCACTGCCGAGTGGTGGCAGGACTCGTGGCTGAACGATGGACTAGCAACCTTTTTTGCATACTTTGCGAACATCGTGAGTTACGGGCTTCGTATGAGGGACCAATGTGGTCCTCATTTACGACTCTACAAAATGACATAAATTCAGGCAGAATCTTTGAATCTAATGTGCTTATTATCTCACATTAGATTCAAAGGGTAGACTCGATAAACAAAAAAAATATGCTTAAAATATTCGTCTCGGCGTTAAATATTGCTACCGCCAGAATTCCACGAAGCGAATTAAAAATTTGTAGATCAAAAACATTTATACCTAAAGTTGAAGATGCTTAGACTTACCAGTCTTGTTTTTGTTCTCAGGCTGATAGTAGTTTACGCCTGTCAGATCGCTTCAACGTAGAAGTTCTTCACAGCGTTATGGAAGCTCATCAAACCGAGTTTGGTGTCACTCCAGTGCGTAACAACGTTAACACACCTGACGAAATCTCTGCACACCTAGCCGGGCCTGGGCACCTTAAAGCTGCTGCCTTGCTTCATATGATAAGAAATTCTATGCGAGAACCTGATTTTCGAAGGGCTTTGACCAATTATCTTACGGAAAGGTAAGAGGATAATACATAATGTTTGTTTTATGAACCACACTATTCATTTATTGCACAGCAATGAATTGGTAACAACAAGTAGCGGACACAATGCTGATAAGGCATTTTCCTCACCAGTCGACTATATAGAGCTAAGCAGAAAAAGTTTAAGTAGTTCGCTGGTGCGCCAGCGTTACAAAAAAAACCTGCGTAGTGAGAGTCGGGCTCGCCGGGGTTTCGATTCCATCATCTATATAAAACCACGTTTCGAGAGCCTCCGAATAATATTGACTTATTTTTTTTTACTACTCATTTAAATTCTCGAGACTCCTTTAAGCGTTTTACGATATTTCTCATAGTATAGGATTTGGGCTACAACGCCCACTTGAAAAACTCACCCTTTTTAGTTAGATTGTCTAGGACTATGATTACCTTTGAGGAATTACAATATATCACGAAGTACCCACGTACTTTTGAGGAATTAACGCTTAAAGTAGGTAACATTTGGACGAGAAGCAATAACATGGAAAACCAAACATATGACCAATTTATTAGTTAACTGTGGAAGTGAACAACAAAACCTTAATTCAATGAGACTTAATTTCTTTACAGGTCTTTGAATTCTGCAGATAGTTATTGGTTATTTCATGCCCTAAACCTCGCTGCATCACCAGATGGAGTTATCCACATCCCCTTTGGGAGGGGAGTTTTATTGGATATATGGATGCAGTACACTGGTTATCCGTACGTCTTTGCGAACGTGGACTTGGCAGATGGACTAATACGTCTGAGACAGGTAAAGATTACCTATGTTTCCATTTTATGGTAAATCAAAACTCATTTCGGTTAGTTGAAGATGCATAGTGTGCCTGATTATAATAGGGTAGGGTAGATGACTATGAGTCATTTTGCAAGTTTTTTTATGTTCACCAAAAATAATAATTGAATTCAAATCTTATTGTGAAACCACAATCGAAATATGTTTTAAAATGAGGCCACAATAGGCCTTCAAACTTAGGTGGGCAAGTTCATTTGAAAATAATTACATTTTTGTAAAACAATATCACTATTTAGTAGCCCAGACTATTAAGATGAGGTGCCCGTGGCGCAGTTGTGACAGTGATCGACGACGATTGCTGTTGTAAAGCAACACACGCCGGGTCGGAAATGGGATGGGTGACCACTCCTACCGAAATTTTGTGATGTGTATTTCAGGCATCTCCGTGCTTCGGAAGGCACGTTAAGCAGTCGGTCCCGGCTGACGTCGTTAGTCGTATGTCAATCGTTAGTCGGAGGCCTTAGGGCGGCTTGATAACATCTGACATTAGGGTTGCTAAATAAACTTACTCCCCTCCAACAACGCGCACTGAGCCTGCGTGTTGGAGTATGGCTCAATCCACTTCATAGTTGAGGTAAGGCCTGTGCCCAGCAGAGGGACGTATATAGGCCGTTTATGTTTATGTACTATTAAGATGCAATTATGTTAGGTCATTTTCATAAACGCAATATTTAATATGGCTTTCTAACAAAGTTCTAACGCGCTCCTTACAAAAACAGTGAATGTGACGTCATAATCACAGTCACGTTTGTATGAACCGTTTTTGGGCCAGTCTAAAAATGTGCATTTCAAATTGTGATATCCTAATGAATCAATATTTGATTGATTTTTTTAGGATTGTTTACAAAAATGTAAGATATTTTGATACACACAAAAAAATACAGTCATCTAGCATCGAGTATGAGAGAGCAGATGATGATGATAGATGATTCGGAAATATAAAATTCTAGTGTCAATGTTGCCGAAACGGCCTGACCGATTTTGATGAAATTTTAAACATATGTTTGTCAAGTCTGAGAATAGGTCGAAAGGGGTTAGGTACTCTTTAGTGTCCCGGTAGCTTAGTGGTTCGTTGCAACTCGGTTTGCCGAAGACGCAGGCTCTTGTTTTTTCTGTTATTTCCATATTCAAATAAAAGATGCAGCGTTGACAAAGATAAATAATTTAGGTCTTAGGGCACAGAGGGCAATGGAATCGATCTTAAAGGGATTATTCCCACGCAATAATACTTTACGACCTATAGATGATATTTTTATGATGACCTGTGATATTTTTGAAAAGTCTTCTCTCCTCACTCTGTTTGGGATAAAGGCGTAAGCGTAAAATAAAATAATATCATAAAAAAATATTTATTTTGAAGACTGGCTGGTTTTCTCGTAGGACGCACTAAATCACTTTAATTTCCAGGAACGTTTTATTGAATCAAGAACAAGTTCGACTTCGCGGTGGCCACTTCTTGTCGACTACTTTTCTGGAATAGACAACAACCCCAGCGTCCTTCACGAAACTCAAGGTCAAGCGATACAGGTGCCTAGAAATACCACCTGGTATGTCTTAAATCATGCACAAAGAGGTAATTACATTTTTTTTTTTTTTTTTTTATAACTCAATTAGGCGCGCATTTGACCACAATCTCACCTGATCGTAAGTGATGATGTGGCCTAAGGTGGTACATGCCGGCCTAACAAATGGCTGTTCACTCTCTTCTTGAAGAGGCCCAAGTTATATTGCTGTGGAAACACTTCAGCGGGAAGCCCATTCCACTCCTCTGCTGTTCGCATTATGAATGAGTTACCAAAACGGTTGGTGCGGATTGCCGGGATGTCAACAACATAGGGTGGAAAGCCAGTCTGCGCCTAGTGGTCCGATGAAGAAAAGGAGCTGGTGGAATTAGGTCATGCAACTCCTTCGCACACTCTCCGAAGTGCAACCTGTAGAAAACCGACAGACAAGCTACCCTCCGGCGGTGTTCAAGGTCTTGTAGCTTATCTGTGATGTCAGCGTCACCCACAAGCCTCACAGCACGCCTCTCCACCGAGTCTAGAGCGGCCAGCTGGTACTTGGCGGATCCGTCCCAGAGGTGACAGCAGTACTCCATACATGGACGAATTTGCGCTTTGTACAGCTGAAGCAGCATTATCGGTGAGAAGTACCGCCTCGTGGGCCAGGACCTCTCTCTGCCCAGCATTGTGCTTGCAATGCTGGCAGACAAAGAGGTCTGGCAAGCGTTCGCCACCTTCTGTGAGGAGGTGGTGACCGCCAAGGAAGCCGCGGAGCGGTTGCGGGACATGGATCCCGCGTCCAATAGGCTCCGCAGGGCGAGGAGGTGGGGAAGACCGCGCGCATCTGCGCGCCACGTCGCTCCCCTCCGTGGAGGAGGCCAGCCGGCGCGCGGTACGGGGGTACCGTTGCCGGCATTGCACAGGCCTCCACCACTGCCTGGTAGGGACGGCTCGACACCCTCGGCTGTCCCTACTGGCCCCCCCTCTCGAAGGGGGGGTCGCTTCCGGCCCGCCGTGTAGGCGGGCACCGTCCGGGGGAACGCGTAAAAGGCACGTGCTTACACAACGTATTCCCCCACCATGGACGATGAGAGGGAGTAGTAGGGTTTTTAGTCGGTAGAGCCACTGGGGTAGCCCGTGGAGAGTCCGACATAACCCGTCCAACCCCCCGGTTGGCGGGTATGCGTAAGTGCATTTCCCCTACTATAAAAAAAAAAAAAAAAAAAAGAAGTACCGCCTCACCCCGGACAGGATACCGAGCTTCTTGGCAGCAGTTTTAGCTACAGACTCGATGTACTGGCCGAAGTTTAGCTTGGACGACACTTCCATACCCAGAAGGTGTAGGTGGTCGGTCATTGGTACCGGTGCATCACGAAAAGTTGGAGACAGCTGGAAAGGACTTCGTTTACCAGAAAACAAACACGCCTGCGTCTTGGTAGCGTTGAAACGGACAAGGTTAGCATCACCCCAGTCAGAAACACGCTCCAAAGCCTGATTGAGACGCTCCATCAAACCCTCGCGACAGGACCGGGTATCCTCCGCAGTGGCCCTTGAAGTGGATTCGTATCTGTCCGCTATTGTAGTGTCATCAGCGTACCCAAAGGTACCGGGCACAAGCAGGTCATTTATATGAACTAGAAACAGTGTAGCGGACAGAACCGATCCTTGTGGAACTCCAGCATTGATCGCATACAGGTCGGACGTGTAACCCCCAAAAGTAACCTGTATTTGGCGATCCTCAAGGAAGCTGGAGATCCAGTTACAAAGGCCGGAAGAGATCCCAAGCGAAGAAAGCTTGCCAATCAGGTTTTTATGCCAGACCCTATCAAAAGCCTTCGAGATGTCGAGAGACACAGCTACGGCTTCTCCGTGCCTCTCTATAGCCTCACTCCAAATGTGCGTGGCATACGCTAGAAGGTCTCCAGTAGACCGCCCACGACGGAAGCCAAACTGGCGGTCGCTCAGGAGGTCATTAGCTTCCAGGTATGCCAAGAGGTGGCTATTGAGTACACGTTCCATAATCTTGCAGATTACAGTCGTGACGGATATCGGCCTATAGTTTGAGGGGTCTGACCGACTACCTTTTTTAGGCACGGGCTGCACATTAGCCAGCTTCCACGATTTGGGAACTATGCCGGTCCTTAGCGAAAGGCGATATAGGCGTGTCAGTACGGGGGACAACTCAGGAGCACAGTTACGCAGGACAACCGCTGGTATTCCGTCCGGCCCACTCGCTTTATTCACGTCCAGGGTACACAAGACCTTCAGAACTTCTTTTTGGTGAATTCTTAAATCTGCCATGAAGGTTTCAGATTGGGCAGGTGTTGGCGGCGTGGCCCCTGTCGTGTCCAGACGTGAGTTTTCTGCAAAGAGGGAAGCAAACAAATTCGCTTGCTCTCTGGCAGTGTGAGCGAGTGTGCCGTCAGGCCTCTGCAAAGGTGGCAGTGTAGGACGACAGAAGTTGGATTCGACCGCCTTGGCAAGAGACCAGAATGCTTTGCTCCCAGCAGGGTGTGAAGCAAGTCTGGACCCTACTCGGCCAATGTGATTGAATCGAGCCCTACGTATCGCCTTTTTGCTGGCCTTAGAGGCGCGGTTGTATGCTCTCTTCAGGTTGGATGACTCCGGAGCTTTGCGAGAACGAGCGTCAGCCCAGGCACGGTATGCAGACTGTTTCGCCGCTTCAGCAGAGCGGCAGTCGCTACCAAACCATGGGCGCGCTTTGTCGCCTGATGGGACGTCAGCGAATGGAATAAAATACTCCATACCCTGGCGCACAACTTCGGCGACAGCCTCAGCGCAACTCGTCGGATCCTGTGAAGAGAAGCACGTATGCCGCCAAGGATACGACGCAAAAAAGTGTCGCATATCGTCCCATTCCGCTGACTTGTATTTCCAGACTCTTCTCTGACCACAAGGTTCCAAGTCAGGAGGAGAGTAGGAAGAAATAAACTTCACCAGACAGTGGTCGGAGGTTCCCAAAGGGGCAGTCACCGATACCGAATACCGGTCTGGATCAGTTGTCAGCAGAAGGTCCAGGCAATTGGCCGTATCCGTGGCAACATCAGGTACTCTGGTGGCACAGCTAACAACCTGCGTAAGGCCCAACGCGAGCGCCAGCTTGCGCATCTCCCTTCCAGCGTGGTCGGTTTTAAGGTACGGGAACAGCCATTCTCGATGGTGAGCGTTGAGGTCCCCTAAAATAACCAGCTGAGCCGAGGGATATCTGCCTAAGGCTATGTCAGCAGTGGCACCAAGGTACTCGCAGAGCCTAGTTGTCTCCCGATCTCCACTGTGCGAGCGGTAAACGATGGCATAGATTATTTTCTCTCTGCCAGTGTCTACCATTAACCAGACGCATGAAAAACTGGGCTCTTCAAGGTTACGGAGACGCTTAAAGCAAATGTCATCGCGAGCATACACGCACACTCCGGCATGGGCTCTGAACCTGTGTTCAAGAGTGTAGCCAGGGTAGGTGAGGTAGGACGCGTCAGCCGGACATTTGATCTGGGTCTCCGTAAGGAAAAGTAACAGCGGCTTCTCAGTCTCGAGGTGGTAGTGGACTGCATCGATATTGGAGTGCAGGCCTCGAATATTCGCGAGGTGCACTTTTAATGGGAGGACGTGCAGCCGCTGTCTAACGTTTTTAGTTTTCCTTGTACTTGTCATTGGGTTTAAAGGTGAAGAGGAAGAGTGAACAGTCAGGAGGACGGAAGTTGGACTGGGTGTTGCTCCGGTTGCCCAGTAACATACACTCAGCCGGCACACAGACAAAGAGCCTGGTTTGGAGACTGCGGGGACGCCCGAACCCCCCCAGGAGTGGCCACCTGGTCCTCCCATCCGGTCGCCAACCGGCAAGGTGGAGCACCCTAGGATTTTTCGCAAGATGGCGGGGCAGCCTTTCGCAGGTGACTAGCCAGCTACTTGGGCCCCCAACTATCTGCGGTCAGCCAGCGGCGCACTGTGCTTCGGATCCCGCTAACCTCCAGAAACAGGCTCCAGGTGTGACAGCCGTGAGCAGTCAAAGCCGGCTGCTCAGAGCAAGTAACCGCCCAGACCCGTCCTCTCAAATGGCTACTCCGAATATCGTACCGGAACACAGTCGAAACTGTTTGGCGGAACGGCTTTGTTCGGAGGGTGGTCCCTGCCGTGGCCGAAGCCTACCACCGGAAAGAAGCTACTCGTTTAGCACCACCCAGGGGTCACTTGTAGGGTCTCAAGGGTAAACCTACGGAAGCGAGTAGCACCGACCCCCAAAAATATTATATTATATTAACTTTATGCTCTCGTAGCGATATGAAGTACCTACTATACTAAGTATTAGCCAAATCAGAAAGAATCAAAACATGAAAAATACGGCCTAGGTTCAACCCTGACTCACGTTTTTGTAAGTGGTAGTTGTGACAGTAAAAAGGGTTGCATATTATGTATCCGCCCCGCCAGGCCCCGGCAAACGGAGTAGACCCAAAAATGTTGGTTTGACGTCGTGCGGGATGACATGCGTGCCAGAGGCCTCACAGAGAGGGATGCACAAGACCGGGCGGAGTGGAGAAGCAGATGCAGAAGAGCGGACCCCGGGCGCCGTAATTGCAACAGCCGGGATAATTTAAGACGATGATGATGATTATGTACCCATTTTTAATGTTTTTGCGTAATCCTGAATGTTCCGGCATGTGTCTTTTATTTTAGTTCATGTAACAAAATTACAATGTTTGACTGTTTAGGATTTTACCGAGTGGACTACAACCGGGCAAACTGGCAAAGGATTGCGAGTGCACTCAAGGAACGGCCCACGCCCATCCACAGATTAAATGTAGCGCAGGTACAAAATTTTCTTAATTTTTGGCGATTATCAGAATTTGCAGTTGATGTCGCAATAATAACTATATTAAAAACATTTATATCTAATCACATAAGTCTGATTACAGTTTTTTCTAATGATGGTAAAAAGCCATCCGTACAAACTAGTAAGAAGCAGATTTTAGCAGTTACTCTTTGCCACGTTCGGTTTTGTCGAGAGTGGGCTTCATAATATTCTAACGAATGACATGTTGACAATTTTTAGTAACAATGACAAGAGCGCTATGATTAATTATATTTATGTATTATTGATATTATTTTTCAGATTGTTGACGATATATTTAATTTTATGCGTCAACCCGGGCCCCCGTGGAGAATGATACCTATGGATGGTTTCGAATACCTAGACTTCTTGAAGGAGACCTCCAGCTACTACGCCTGGTACCCCGCTATAAATGGATTCACCTGGATGAGGAATCGATTGCTTCATTTGCCAAGTGATTTACAGCAGTTTGACGTGAGTTACACAAGCTTTTTGATACCTTTTTGAAGCCAAGTGTTTAAGGTGCGCCTCCCTATTTCATGTAAACTTTTACATATTAATCAAAAGTTGGTAAATAATTTCCATTAAGGGACGCACAATGTACTAAATTCTACCGGCAAGTCGCTCGATACAATGGATCAAGGGACAGATATGTCTTTAAATCATATCGTCTATCTTTAAAATATGGCATCCGCAGAATACCAGTGGTCGTGTCGTGACGAGCTCTGCCGTCGCGGCCGTATACTGAACATATGTATTTTTGTTAAACATATTGTGTTAAGTAGGTTTTAGTAAATTTGTTTGTTTTTGTTTTGTTAACATTGCTCGTTTTTGTATATTGTATGTATGTGTGCCAAATAAACGTTTTTCTATTTCTATATCAGAATGAAGAACGGTGAACGACTTCATTTTTGTTCATATTTTGACGACTGATTCGGTGGGTAATAGTTGCGAAATCGGCTACTACAGCGCTACACACCCGAGATCGCGGGTTCTATGCCCGCACAGTACAAAGTTTGTGTGCATGAACTGTTTGTATCGGTCTGGGTGTTTCCTATGGACTTATATGTTACAACATTTGGGCTCTCAACATACTTTTGATTATTGTTTCAGGAATCTGTCCTCAGATACATGGCATTTGCTATCCAACAAAACGGTTACGAATTCCAAGTGCATGAGCCTATTGAGACAACCATAATCAGAATGAAAATGCTTTCATTTGCGTGCAAACTTGGCCACAGCGGCTGCGTCGCAGACGCCGTCTCTAGGTTCAGGGCTTTCAGAGACAACCCAAGGTAAGAATTAGCACCACTTGGTATGTATAACAGAAATGAAATATGAAAATGGAACTGCCTTCATAAAACTTACAAGAAAAGAGCAACTCGAAAAAACGAAAATAACTTCATTTGAACATGGATATTATAATACATATTTAAAGTGGGAATACTAGGCATATTGTATAAGAAAATGGAAAAACGGGTTTTGAGGCGTTGCCTGTGGGAGGCCTAAATACAGCAATGGCCCGGAAATAATTGTGACTTTCGGATCTCGATCCGAAACTGGAAGAGACTGGAAAGTCGACAAACGCGTCTGTGACACCTGAGATGTTACAGTTTTATATGGGCGCAGGTGTTCTCTCTTTGTCTCTCTATAAAATAATCCACCCGCCGCTCTAGTGGCCCAGCACATGCCTTTTCGTATATTTTTAAGATTAGGAATATGATCTGTTCATTATCATCAGACAAGGAGTTTACTGATGGATGTGCCCCACCCGTAGACTGCTGGAAAAATCTTACGAATTCGCGTAATCCTGCTATTTTAAGATCCGTTAACAAATATGTATTTTTGATTAACTTAACACTGGCGGCCCACCCACAGTGTGATGTCATAGCCTTCCTCGGGAAATGCACTGTTCAACACAAAAAATTGGTACAATACGAACCAGTAAATCCCAAGATTAGCGCGTTCAAACAAACAAACAAAATTATTTTATGTAGATTTAAAAAATATGTCCTGTTCCAGCAAAAACACAGTGAACCCCAACTTGAGAAGACACGTGTTCTGTGAGGGTGTGCGTGCTGGTGACCACGATGACTTCGAGTTCCTGTACCAAAGATACTCTTCATCCAACAACCAGGCCTATCAGCTTGTTACCCTTCAGGCCCTCGGCTGTACTTCCAACGCTACAAACATTAACAGGTAAGCAAGTATTTATACCTGCTACCATTACAAATACACGCCCTTCATGAACCCATGAGAGCTAACTCTTTACTTGTCCAAAGACTTAACTTAGGTATACCTAGGAACAGCTAGGTGATATGGGTTCCTTGCAGGGCTTCTCTCTATTTAATTTTCTCGTAGATTTTTTTATTTACTTTCCTGCACGTTCGGATTGTTATTTCTGGATCATCATCATCATCATCATATCAGCCGAACGACGCCCACTGCTGGGCATAGGCCTCCCCCAAAGATCTCCACAACGATCGGTCCTGCGCTGTCCGCATCCAGCGGCTTCCCGCGACCTTGACAAGATCGTCGGTCCACCTTGTGGAGGGCCTGCCCACGGAACGTCGTCCGGTACGTGGTCGCCATTCAAGAACCTTTCCGCCCCAACGGCCATCGGTTCTCCGCGCTATGTGTCCCGCCCACTGCCACTTCAGCGATGCAATCCTTCGAGCGATGTCGGTTGTCTTAGTTCTCCTGCGGATCTCATCATTTCTGATTCGATCAAGCAGGGAAATACCAAGCATCGCTCTCTCCATTGCTCGCTGGGTGACTTTGAGCCTTCTTATGAGACCCATAGTAAACGACCACGTCTCACTCCCATATGTCATTACTGGCAACACACACTGGTCAAAGACTTTCGTCTTGAGACACTGAGGAATTTCGGACGCGAATATATGCCGGAGCTTCCCGAACGCTGCCCATCCGAGCTGGATTCGACGAGAGATCTCTTTCTCGAAGTTGGACTTACCTAACTGGACTGCCTGTCCCAGGTAAACATAGTGGTCAACAACTTCGAGTGTAATGTTCCCAACGTTAACTGGAGCGGGTGCAACATGGGCATTGAACATGATTTTCGTCTTGTCCATGTTCATCCTAAGACCCACTCTTTGAGAAGCATTACCGAGATCTTCGAGCATTATGTTCAGGTCTTCCAAGGTCTCAGCCATAAGAACTACATCATCGGCGAATCGTAGGTGTGTTAGGTACTCGCCATTGATGTTGATGCCGCGTCCTTTCCAGTCCAGAAGCTTGAAAATATCCTCCAACGCAGCTGTGAACAATTTCGGAGAAATAACGTCTCCTTGTCTCACGCCTCGCTGTAGTTGGATCGGATTAGAGTTCTGGTTCTGTAATCGGACCGACATCGTGGCGTTCTGGTATAGGTACCTTAGCACCTCGATGTACCTGTAGTCTATTTGGCACCTTTGGAGAGACTGCAACACTGCCCAGGTCTCGATCGAATCAAAGGCCTTCTCATAGTCCACGAACGCTAGGCAAAGTGGCAAGTTATACTCTTCGGTCTTCTGTATAACTTGCCGCAGCGTATGAATGTGGTCTATGGTACTATAGCCTTTTCGGAACCCGGCTTGTTCGGGAGGTTGGAAGTCGTCGAACCTGCGAGCGAGACGATTCGTAATGACTCTCGAAAACAACTTATAGATATGGCTCAGAAGCGATATGGGTCTGTAGTTCTTCAAGAGAGTTTTGTCACCCTTCTTGAAAAACAGCATCACATCGCTCCTGCCCCATGCCTTTGGCGTTCTGCCCTCGAGGATGACAGAACTGAAGAGCGTCTGGAGGACCTTGAGTATCGGCCGACCGCCCGCTCTCAGAAGCTCTGTTGTGATTCCGTCATCACCCGCCGCCTTGTTGTTTTTCAGCTGCTTGAGAGCCATCCTAATCTCGTACAGGCTGACGTCCGGGATATCTTCGGTATAGTGTCGGGTAAGCTTGGCTCTAGGGTCTTTAGCCTTGCTTTCAACAGGTGTTTGAGTGGAATACAGCTGTCCATAGAAACTCTCAATCTCCCTCAGGATTTCAGGTGTTGACGTAATGATGCTACCTGCCTCAGTTTTCAGCCTCGTCAGTTGGCTTTGCCCAATAGACAGATCTCTGGCGAACACTTTGGAGCCTTTGTTCCGCTCAATGGCCTCTTTAATACACTGGGTATTAAATTGGCGAAGGTCGCTCGTCAAAGACTTAGATATCTGTCTATTGAGTTGCCGATAACGATGGGCATCCGCTGAGTTCTGTAGCCGCATTGCGTTTCTCTGATCCATGAGTAGGAGAGTCTGGCTGGAGAGTTTCTTTGACTTTGGACGGCGGGTTTCAAAGTACTTGGACCCTACCGTACGGACAGTATCCACCACCATGTTGTATTGATCGTCCACATCGATGCTGTTCTCAAGGGCTTCGAAGCGGTTTTGAAGCTCGAGCTGAAAGCACTCGGGGTTTTGAATCTGAGCCGGTATTGGTCGGAGCGTGGATTTTATCAGTCGCGCTCTCTCAAGCTTTATGTCGATATTCAATGTGCCTCTGACCATGCGGTGATCGCTTCCTGTCTTAACAGCGTTGATCACAGCGACATCATTGAATATATGCTTCTTCGTCGACATGATAAAATCGATCTCGTTTTTGACCCTACCGTCCGGACTGATCCAGGTCCATTTGCGGCTTACGGGCTTCTTGAAGAAGGAGTTCATCATAAAGAGTTTCTCCTTCTCCATGAAGTCTGCCAGCATCTGGCCCCTATTGTTCCGTTGCCCAAACCCAAATTGCCCCACTCTCAGCTCATCACCGCAACGTTGCCCCAACTTCGCATTGAAATCCCCCATCACAACTGTGTAGTGGGTTTTATGGCTATGCATGGCTTTAGAGATCTCCTCATACATAGCCTCCACTTCGACATCGTCGTGTTTCGAGGTCGGAGCGTAGACCTGAATGACATTCAGCAAATATCGTTTCGATATTCTGAGTATCAGGTACGCTACCCTGCTCGAAACACTTCCGATAGTGATCACGTTGTTGACAAGGGACTTGTGGACGATGAACCCGACACCACCTACTGACTGTTGATCGCCCTCCCGGTGGTATAGTAAGTTACCGGATTGCAGGGTTATCGAGTCCTCACCCTCTCTTCGGACTTCAGATAACCCAATGATATCCCAATGTAACTTACCAATTGCCTCTTCCAATTCCACGAGCTTCGCGTCAAGCCTCAGTGTGCGCGCGTTAAATGTTGCCAGGTCGAGTCGTCGGTGTTGGCAGCCGGATCTCACCCGGGGATTCCTCGCACCCCCTGCCCCGCCGTTACCATAGCCGCTGCCGTAGCCAGGAATAGCGGGGCCGCCGGGGACTGGGGGCCATTTTTTAGGTTGTGCCATCATTAGGGGGGGGTTTGCCATAATCGCCACGCTTGGCAGGCGGGTTGGCGATCGCAGTGAGGCCTATTGTTATGCGGAGACGCTGCTGCCCATCTCCTTATGGCAGTTTTCCCTCAGTCGGCTCTTACGACACCCACGGGAAGAGAGGGGGTAGTGCTATTCTATTTACGTGCCGGCACTACACGGCACATGGATGTTTCTGGATGTTTTGCCAATATTTAGCATTCAAATGAAGAAGGTCATCACAAATCATTAACTTCAGAAATATGCAATTGTTTTTCTGAACTTTATTCTCCAATAGCAAATTGCGTTTATTTCAACCTTCGTCAATTTATTCACTTTTAGAGGACAAATTATTTCATCACCATCTTTTTTGTCATTGCCAGATTATTGGACATGATAACCTACAACAGCACTTCGACCGACGATCTGACTCCAACCCCAGTCCTGCCTCAAAATCGATTGGAAGCGTTTACATGGCTCTACGAAGGGAACAGGGGGAGCGCTAAGGTAGCACTCGAGTATCTGAAGGGGAACGTTGAGCGGGTCAGACGAGCGTAAGTATTGGTTTAAGTAATTTAACATTTTGCAATGCACCTTAAATTTTGCACAGGGTGACTTTACAAGTTCTTGCCTGTAAAGAAAGCTCATAGAATAATATAAAACAACATCTTCGTCGTATGTTTTTAAAGCATAGTGGTTTTTTTAATGTTTCAAAACTGTGGGTTGTTTGGAAGAGATCGCTTTTTAACGAAAAAACGCCGCTCAAATTGTACATTAACGTTAATCTAGATTTCTTTCCTATCTGTTGTTTTGGTGTGCACACACCACACCAAAATATATAAGATAGATATTATCTATCTTATTTTCGCGCACAAAAATGACTTCTGCATTTTAAGTTCAGCTTTTACCATGCAACTCGAAGAATTACATACATACATCTATATCTCTAGGAGTGAGCTTAGCAACTAAAAACTAATTGAATAGAGGTATACACCTACCTCTATATCAATGAATTGCTTTGAGCAAGATGACCTGATCAATTTACTTGTTAAATCCAGTTTATATGCTAATGGTATTTAAAAAAAGGGAAAGAATGATTGATAACTACGAAAAATATTTACAAGTTACAATAAAATACTGTTTGTTTAATGGGTTTTTGTTAATTGTTTCAGTCTCGTATTGTCGTCTGCTTTCACCGGTTTTCTAAGCAAAACGGCGGCTCACTTGGACGGTGAAGGCTTATTAGATGTAAGTGAAATCTCGAACTTCTCGTGTGGCAAACTGTATCTCCTAATAATTCATGAAACATAGATAATCCCCATTAAGAAGCAAACTGAGTGTAGAACAATTTAACTCAATAGTTTAAAGTTTAATTTCAAAAAAGAAATCTAATTTTCAGTCTAAATTCAACCTGTATTATACAAAAATATGTGATGGGTATTGATAATCTACTAACACATTTTTTCAACAGATGGAGTCTTGGCTGAGAAACAGTGAAACACAGATCATGATCCCAGAGCACGAGGAAGGGTTAAATGCAATCTCTTCGGCCAGGATTGCAATGAACTGGGGTGATAGACAAGCGGTATACATCATATCCAGCATGAGTGCTGCAGCAACTGCTACTTTATCCACCTTTGCGCTGCTCTTTGTAGCAATTGCGATGATATGGAAGTGATGATTTCATTTGTTTTTTATGTGAAAATATTTGTCAATCTATCTCTTTACATGATATTTCTCCTATCACCATGGTCTGCTAGCAGAAATCTCTTATTAGGGATAAGCTAATCTGTATTATTATTATTATGCCTTTTGTTGCCTTAATACCTGTCAATTAGTGTACAAACAGCTTACAGCTTTTGTGGTAGGTAGTTAAAAAGTTGTGCCATTTGTTTAAACTTTTGTACAGTGAAACTCATATTAATTTACACATGAGTGCCTCTAAGGAATCGTTTGTAAACACTGTCCCCCTTATTCATAAAAACTTAAACAGCTCTTATAGAACACGATAACTATTGTATCGCTTTGTCACTGTCATTCTTGTTGCTGCCGCCATTTGCGAGTAAGTGACAGAACACGTCAATAGCTTAAACAATGCGTTAGCGTTGCGTTCGTTTTTATGAATAAGGGGGTTTATATTTATAAGATGTTACTCAATGAAGAATTTCATTCATGAGAAAAAACAATGTAAAGATGGAAGATAAAATAGTAGTAAGTAGATAGTTTCTAATAATATTTGTACTAAATACAAATATATTTTGTTACCAAACTGAATTTATTTTACAAAACATCTTGTAAATTATATGTTGAGTGATGCTTGTGTCAAGCATACTTGTAAAAATAATATTGATAAATAGTGAATAATCCTAAAACTGCTTGTTTTTAATTTATTAATGTAAGACCTGTAAACTACAACATGCATGCAATGAATAAATGAATTAGGAAATATGAACATACAGTATTTCTCAAAAAAATATTTCTACTGTTCCTTTGTCTGATGTATGTGCCAATTTTTGTGTAAACATAAACAGTGCTCAATACCAAATTCAACACAGTTAGTTGCTGCCGCCATCAGGATACCAGGCCTGAAAGTAAGAAAACCTGCCTGCGAAACCTAATCAAAAATCCGTTTTTTAAAAAAAAGTATCTTCAATACCAAATAAAAATCAAAATATTTAATATTGCTTTCATTTATATTATCTCTACCTATATTTTTGGTTTTATAGGCAATCACTTTCAAAAAGTTGGCTTTTCTAGCTATTTCACTGTGATATTGGTCACACGTCACTTGTTTATTGTGTAAGCAATAAGGCTCTTACTGACAATGACTGATGTGTATGTAAAAAATCTGTTCTAATATTAAATAAAGGTACAGTCTGGTCTAACACCTGGAAATCCGGCCTAACACTTGAAAATCCACCTGGAATCATCTGGTCAGATGGTAACCCTTTTTGTGAGTAAGTGACAAAACACGGTAATTGCTTACTGTATGCTTAAGAATTGCATTCATTATCATGAATAAGGGGGTTAGAGGGGAAGGGTACATAATTTCAAGTTGACCCTTTTGTACCGCACCTATGGACCTGGTTTGCCTGTGTCCAGTACCAGAACTCGACATAAAACAATACGTAAATAATAGCACACACGTGGCGTGACCGGTTAAAGGCAATTATTTCTATAACATAATCAGATTTCATCTTACTTCCAAAAGCTATCTGAAGTTTCTTGTTGCTATCCAGTTATCTTTGATGGTAGTTTACAGTAACGTAACTTGCCTAGACATTATCGTGGACACTATCACTACTGATCACTGGAATACTTTCCTGATGAAATTATCGGATAGGTACGTAATAACAACATTAATTTGTTAGATTCACTTCATCACCATCGCATCGTTGTCCGGCACTGTAGACGACGTACATACAAAGACAAAGAGATTTTGGGTTAGATCATCTTGAGAAACTTATTTTAGACAATAATTTGTATTCTACACGAAAAGGTAAAGAAGCTAAATTTAGTGCGTGACGTGAGAAAACTAAATAAACAAAAATGACCATGAACCATGACATGAATGACGAAGAACGAAACGAAACGTCAAACGAATGACTTGACAATAGGGATGTGAAAAAAATATCGATTTATAGAAAACTCGATTTGTAATCTTTTTATAGAAAAAAGGATTCTAATTAATCTTTTTTTTTTAATTCATGTTTTCATCTGCCACAACCAGACAATAAGTGTGAACTAAGCGCGAATTACTATTTTATGTACAATGAATCGCGCAAGCATTGCGTTTCCTCAATAAATATAGACGTTTAAGGACGTTGGCGATTGGCACCGCCAGAATCATGAGTTAGAGTCTGAGTCGAAACCAAGAGACCCAAGACGGCGCTGCCGCTCTGCTGAAAACCAGGCATTATAGTGTTCCTTCTCTATCTACAGAGGAGATCTTGGTGAACCCAGGTCACGCATAGAAGAAGGCTGTCCCGGTGTTTTAGTGGGTATACCTACCCTCCGTCTGGGGAAGGTGAGTCCCACACTCCCCCGCTGCCTTCCTAAACAGCGGGAAGTGCGTAAAAGCATAATTATCAACGTATGAAAAAAAAGGTGTGTGAACATTTTTTGGCACTGGGGTTGCATTCCGGCTAGTATCGACGTACATCCATGTGCTTCATGCTTACTTCAATCATCGATACGCTTCACTTTGAATTAGTAGTTTTTTTGTGTTTAAATAATTAAAAAATGCTGTTGGCTTATTTTTTTCTCGCAAACGATTGGAGTCGCAAAGAAACTCAAATATAAAGATAACTCACCACGACTGAAGTGAGATTTGGTGCTAACCGGAAATAGTAAAGGGTCGTCATCGGATGCATTGAAACAGACAAGGTGACTAAATACTTCTGATCAATTTCACAGCCAATATGCCAAAGTTAGCATTAATATCTGAAGTAGAGTGTCCCATCCCTACTTGACATTGACAAATTCGTCGTGGGCTGTGGTCCGTAATGCTATTAACACGTTCACAGTCCAGTGCCCCCTTAAGGGGTCACAGTGAAGTAAAGTGACAAGTCCGTGCCCCCTTATGGGGGCACGATGCCCATACCTCTGCTTACTTCAATTAATTGCTCGGACTTAAGAATATGTTTCTGCGATTTTGTGGACTTGTGGATAGAGAAAAATTGTGCATAATTTTGAAAAAACATGCCACAAAATGTGAATATTTTTTAAAATATTTTTTTTTCAAGATAAGGTCTATTTAAACCGTTAAATCATGTAAACTGCTTTATTTTAGCAAAGTTATACTCAAAGCAAAACAAAAACAAATTGAAATCTTGAAACTGATAGTATCTGAGTAAAGAAAAAACCAAACCTAGCTTTACAATCTAGAAACATAACTTGTGAAAATTCATAAAACGGGGGTGACAAAAACCTTTCTTATATTGCTCTTTGCGTTCTTTTGTGGCCCTTTTTCGCGCTGAAAAGGTTCTGTCTTTTTTTTCCTTCATCAATAATACTTTTTAACAACCCACGCATCTTTTTTTACCACTGTTATTTTCCCAGGAATTTCATTTAGTCCCACTAAAAAGCGGTGGGTGGTAGATTGAAATTTCTATGGATCTAAAAGGTCCAGGTTATTCCAAACTAGAAACTGCAGTACTCTCAAATCAAGAGATATGTTGTGTGGCAGAAACTGCAATGCTCCTATTTCAGTCAGAAGCTATTTGCTGATTTTTTCATAAAAAAATCGAATGCTAGGTTTTTTTGAGCAATATCCCGCATCACATCTTGAATGACACATTCACCAAATAAGAATGCAAATAAATCGTTTCTTATGATTCATAAGAGAAGATGCTGGTAGTTTTATCAGTTTTTTTAACATTCTACCCTCAAAAGATTTCTTTTTTTTGTCTCACAAGTCCGTGAATCCAAATAGGGGTCACGGTTTTTTTAACTCACAAGTCCGTGCCCCCTATGGGGGTCACGCGAAAATCAGAGAAAAACTCATTAGCACAACATATTTTCCGGGGGAAAATGGTTTCCCTGTGTTTCCAACATATTATCAAGTATAATTTTGTTAAAAAGTTATTGGGACATATGGGGTAGTAAAAAAAATTAGTATGGGGACTGTGAACGTGTAGCGTGCGCAGCGCAGTACAGCCACAGTAAGCAGTGAACAGTGAAACATCTACATACAAACGTGCCGCTCTCGGTTTAATTGTTTGCGTGCGCGCAGCACGCCGTGTTTGCACACGATTTTACGCACACGCTAGTATAAAATATGGGGGAATAAGGTGGCGGCAGTACCCATGGTAGTCTGGTACGGGCTGTGCAAGAGGAGGCTAATAACTCGGCGGGTGGCCTTAGATAATAGGTTATCTAAGTTCCAAGCAACCCAAGTTCGTCCCACCCTAACGAGCTGGCAGCCCAATTGACAGTGCAGAGCTACTTCAAGCGCCTCAGGAGGCACGACATTCACAAACTACAAGAGAGAGTGTAGCAGGACATGAATAAGTACAGCTTGGCAAAAAAGTCCTGAAAGGGAACTAAAAAATATTTTCACTGGCAATACTGTGTTTAAAAAAAGCAAATCGGGAAGATAGCACATTTTAGCTAATTGATACTTTATTTATTGATTTTAGGTTTTAATTTTAATTTAATTTTTAAAGCAGCGTCTGAGCCAGCTTTTGAGAATATACCGAAGAAAGGAGAAAATCATAATAACACGTCATTAAAATAGGAAATGGTTATTACCAACGGGGACAAACTTAGAATAAGCAAATCTTTTGTTGCTTTGTTGTTTCTATTTTTTTTTATGATTTTGCTAGTTTCTTCTTTCATTTTTTTACTTGGTAGTAGTAAACCGTCCAGACAATGTGTTTGTATGTGGTGGGAATCAACTGTGTTAGCGCCACTGCCTTTGCATTTCTGCCACCTAGCGGTTCACCCGATTGACCTGGCTACCTGTATGACTAATTCCATAATTCTACTGGATAATGTGGGTTTAAAGAAATTTAGTTAGTAATACGTGCGAACGCGAGATCAAACCTAATGATGATAAAGTAGTGTCCTTACTGTGGTTCGCGCGATGATTGCGTCAGGCGAATGGGTAGTGGGGAGATTGTATAGGGACAACGAGATAGCCATTCTCTCCTTAAAAAATGAGTTGAATTAGTAAACTATCAAAACTGTTCGTGTCGTAGTATACGGGGTGACCACATTAACGAAAGTGGCGCCCTCATTAATTTCACGACTTTTTTGCCAGGCTGTAGTGTTCTCGCTGGAGAACACACTTAACCTGAAAGTTTCCTACAACCCATCCGCTTATTATAGTCGTGAGACTGATTGCAGAAAACACAGAAAAAAATACAAAATGTGCAGTTGCAATATTTTTTTGTTTTAGAAGATCATTCACTGTAAATGGAACCCACGACCACTGAGTTACAACATAATCTGAGGCTGGCACCTGCGCCGCTGAGCTAAGCGGCTTCTTGCTACGAGGACGAAACACAAGTTAACTAACGTGAGAACGTAGGTAGTAGTCTTCACGGCTACACACTTACCTACAAGGAAACCGAACGCATAATACGCGATTAGCTTTCACTAACGATAACGGAGATAACGTAAGCCTAAAGGCGTCTTCAAGCACATCACCTTCAGTGGTCCTTCAAAATGACTCACATCATTAAAAAAAACAATGAAGTTACTACATATGCTCTGTACACACGATCAAGTGATTTTCAATAGTTGATTTCTAAATGACATAATTTTATGTGAAACAAACAAATATTGGTGTCGCGTGTGAGCTTACTAAATGAATCACTTTACACTGAAAACGGACCGCACCCATTGACGCTTGAAGGGGCAAGAGCGGCTGCGCGTAGCCGTGAGCGCTGCTATCGCGAATTCGCGGTTTTCGATTCGGGACTTAGCAGCGGCCAGCGCTGTGAGCGCTGAAGTCGCATTACAGACCACACCCTTAATGTTTGACAGGAAGGTAGGAATAATTTTAGTTGAGAATAAAAGAAAATTGATGTTTTGCTTTGCTTTTACTAAAATCCAAGCTTTTATTTTGTATTTACTCGCCTTTTAAATTATCAAAAAAGCAAAATCAATCTAGCCGTTCTTGAGATTCAGCGAGCACACACACACACATACAGCTTTTTTTTTAAGAATCGATTTTATTTTATAATAGGCTCAGGCGTAATTATTAATAATTATGTGCTGGCATCCTGTATGCCAGCACATAATTATTAATAATTACAAACAAGACTATTAATTACAATTACAGCACAAAACTATTAATTACGCATACAAGATGAGTTTTTCAAGTGGGCTTGGTAGGCCGAATCCTAAACTATGGGGAATCTCGAAAAATGCTGAAAGGAGTCTCGAGAGCGATTTTGGCAAAAACCAAAACTGCATACCTACCTGTTACTCAGATTTTACAAAAAAAACTTACCCGAGAATCGAACCTGTTGGTTTTAAAAAAAGTTCACCTGTCCCTATTATAAGGCCACCTCGTAGTGTCGCTTACAACTCGACGACAGACTAGTGACGTCCTAAATATTTTCAAATGCGATAGCATTCCGATTGCACTCATCGATACCAGAATTTGATCAATATTTATCAAGTTTTTGTAAATAAACATACCTACTTACTTTACTATGTGTTTGCGTGATCCGTCAGTAAGTACCTATCAATTATTTCATTTTTGGTTGAGCCTATTCGATACAAAAGAACAAAATTAAAACATATTTCTTCTTATAATATTCTTCTTATAGTTTATATATCTCACGATCAATGAATTATTATTGAATGTTTAATTTCTGGCCGATGTCATCATCATCATCATCCCGGTTGCTGCCGTTACGGCACCCAGGGTTCGCTCTTCTGCATCTGCTTCTCTACTTCGCCCGATCTTGTGCATCCCTCTCTGTCACGGCCACGCATGTCATCCCTCACGGCGTCAAACCAACACTTGGGTCTACCCCGTTTGCTCCACTCCACACATCCAGCGCAGCTTATTCATCTCCGTGACACGCAACTCTTGCTTAACGATACTCATAATGGTAATTTGGTAATGTTACAAAGCCCTGCTCGCAGGCGTTATCGCGCGGTCACGGTAATACCCATTACCGTGGCGTGGTGGGTGAACGTCTTATCCATCAGTCGAATTCATAACGGGCTTCGCGTCGTGATCGTGGCGATTATTTTATGATATTGCCCAACAATCGCTAGGTGTGAACAGGTTCTATGTGTACATCAATAGGGGGCGGCAGCCGTCTATGAAGTACAATACATTATTTGTATCTTAACTTGAAACATACAATAGGTACTTCATAGTCAAAATAAATAAATAAATAGTCTGTCGCAAAAAGCATAACATGATGGACAGACTACCTACATAGTTATACGATTAAATGACCGCCGCCGCTCGAAATGAACTAAGCCCAAACTTGCCATCTTAATAATATTTTTAATACATGTAGGTAAAACTACTAAGTAAAACTATTGAATTTATTCTTGTGCCAATGTTTAGATTCATATCTTTTTACACATACATAATACCCAATCACCGGGACGGACAGCAGCTACTAGGTGTTTTATAAATAGAGTTTCAAAACCTACCCCGCACCGCGCAATTAGTTAGATTCGTCCTGTGGTATGGGGCGTTAGAATCCTGGCACGGTCTATTAAAATCTTCATAAGTAATTGTTGCCTATGTCCTATACCAATGTATAAGTGATATCATTGTAAAGTTCCATTAAAATCTATCCAGTAGTTTTTATCTGAAAGAGTAACACGGCACCCACGTCCATCCATCCATCCACACATACATACTTTTGCATAATTATAAAATAACAGTAGGATTAGGTACTAACGCCCAGTCTGTCCGCATGCAGGCGCACACCTACACCAGTAAGATACATTACGTTCATACTGCGCGAATTCTAAAACTGGAGCATGACAGCGACGTATGAACGGCGTGCAGGTTTTGGTACATGCTTTATCTTTCTGTTTTTGTTCAATCAGCTTTGATTAAGTGATGTACTATGTAAGCACAAAGCGCATCTTTTTGCGACTTTTTTTCTTGCTCAGCGCATAACCGGTATCTGGTTTGGCACGGCCGGTGCGCAAGACAATAGGTAGACACTCGTTAATGAACTCTATTGGAGATACATTGAGGCGACTTGTCAATTCATAGACATTAATACTATAGTTACACGTGAAAAGTATAAAATAATTTTGATTTTTTGAAAAAAACACCTGGTGAAGTGAGTTTATTTGTAATGAAAAAGAACCTCAATTGTTTTGTTATACCAAATAGGTATAATAGTTATATCGCTTTGAACTTACTGTTATCCTAATTTTATTTTCATTTTAGCACAATGTTCTTCCTACGACTGGCCCAGTTTTCAGTGCTGCTGACCTTCGTAAAATCGGAGCTTTCAAATGTTAATAATGATGGATTGTCCTACCGTCTGCGGAACGAGATAGATGTCACTAACATCGAACTTGAGGTCACTCCATACCTACTCTCGTCGCCAACGCCCGAACAGCTCTTCACGTTTGACGGTAGAGCTACACTGGAGATCCGAGTAAGTAAACCCAAAACTCAGTACCCGTTTAAGTTTACACTAGCATCGTGTATTTTATTGCTTTGTGAAGTTTCCGAGGTTTCTGTTATTTCTTAACACGCTAAAAGGTCATGGAGTTTGTCTGTCGATACACCATGTGACTCGTGGTCATATTAAAACGATTAACCTATTTTAATAACTAATTTAACTAACACCACTGTAGAACTTTACGGAATACACTGATACCTAATTTATTTCCTAAGAACCACTAAATGTTATTTATAAGTTAAAAAATAGATCGACCATGCTTTCAGTTTGAGTACCCTCAAAGAACCCCCAATACACTTTACGGCCGGTTAAAGTTTGACGGCGCGCTTAACTCTGATTGACGTTTGTGAATTTGAGGGCCAACTTCATAATTTTGAAGAGACATTACACACTGTCTCAAATTTTTTGAACATCAAAGCTTCTGGATACTATTTTAAATATTTGAATGTCATGGCTATGTTTCAGGTTCGAAGAGATAATCTTACGGCTCTCATACTCCATGAGAACTTAAAAGACATCATCTCAGTTGAACTGAGTGCTGACGGCACTCCCGTCTTACTGGACGAGACCAACGAATATGACAGAATAAAACAATTTAACCTCTTAAGAATAAATTTAAGAGATGGAGAGATATTAAATCGATCTTTAAATTACCAACTACGTGTGACATATACAGGACATATCAATAAGAGTCCATTGAAAAGAGGCTTGTATGCTGGAACCTACACAGACCCCACCGGTAATCAGCAGTAAGTAAAATAAATTTAAGTTTATAAAACAGGAAAAACACTGAGATATTAGTACTTAAACTTAACAAATATGTCTCTGTCCTACATAAGTTTTAGGAAATATTGGCAGAAAACAAGCTTTATGGCCGCATAATATGCTTTGGTATCCTCAAACATACGGTATGGTATAATCGTAAAGGGTTACTCAGGGGAGTCACATAGAGTCGTAACACACAAGATTATATCTTAGGGCTTTAAGCCGTACACAATTTGACGAGAGTTAGTAAGTAAGTGAGAAAACATATTGCCATTACCGTCTCTGTATTTGTTTGAGATAGTGTACTTAAAACTAACGAAGAAATTCAAATTAATTGTCCTATTAAACATCGTGTTTAATTGAATAATATGCTTTACTCAATAGAATATTGTAAATAATTACTAATAATTTTATTGTATGTAATTAAATTTTTAAAATGTCGTTCCCAATGTTTGCACGTCTCTATATGAAGATAAAACAAGGGTTCTAGAATTATTAAACATGTTTATCAATCTTTGACACCCATGCGGCCATGGCACAAGCTCTGCTTAGTTTGGATCAAACGATACTTATTGGTGTACTATTTCGCAGATTTTAACTTTAACCTGTTTTAATTTTGTTCAGGTGGTACATATCTACTCACTTACATCCGACACACGCGCGGGAACTGTTGCCTTGCTTGGACGAGCCCGGGTACAAGTCGACGTTTGACATCACAGTCGTTCGAAACAACCAATTCACTAATACTTTCTCCAACATGAACATTAGGGCTACTACACCGTAAGTGGCCTATTATGACTCAATGTTATGTTTATTTTTTACATTTTCGTCAGTTTATTTGGTTTTGAGACATTAATACTTGATACATCCAGAACTTTTCATCACTAAACCCGTGAAACCTTATGGTTGTAGCTGAGGTTCAAGATCTGCAGTGTTTGAATACAGTCAGACATTATATCTTGCGGTCATCATCAGTCGGGGTCTACCCGTATCTAATCCTGATACTTTTCGAAATATATTAAATCCTGATGTTATTGAAAACTTGGGAATTTCACTGGCATCATGACGAATAATTGTTACAAATTGAAACAATAAGTCAAAATTTTTTTTTAATAAAAATTAAATATAATGCAAAGTGTCACCGCGTTTAGGTAGTTACCTAAACGCGGTGACACTTTGCATTATATTTAATTTCCAGTTGGGAGCAGTTGCTCTCAACTGTTTCATGGGTTGGTTGTTGAGTTAGCTTTATTTGTTCCTCATCATAAGACGGTCAAAAGATTTGTGTTTGAGATACAGTTTTTGTTTCCTTCCAGGATGGTTAACTACACCAAAGAAGTTTTCTACCGAACGCCAAGAATGTCGGCCTACCAGATCGGTATCCATCTAAGTACTGAGTTTAAGGTTCTTGCCGCCAACGATGATGTTAAGCGCCCGTTCCGTGTTATAGGTATTTAACGAAATATCGTTCAAAAATTTCAACATTTAATACAAAATGATGATTTAACTTAAATTCAGATTCAACTTTAGATGGTAAACGATGACGAGGCCGACGGTGGAACACGCTTACCCAGAAAATGCCTGTTCACTTTTGCCTTGAAGACACAAAGGTTGTATGCATCCGGAAACACAGACGATTAAGCTAAGCGTTAGTAAAAAAATTGCTAGCACAGTATAGATTTAATTTTTTGTTTACTGTTTCCAATTTAGTTTTGGTTTTTATTCGTCGTCGTCCTCTTGATTTCAAATGCACGATGTGACCGCCTTAAATAGATTTTTAGTTTTAGATGAAGTTCATGTTGTGATTTAGTTGTAAGATTGATTGTAAACTAGCGGAGCTGTCAGAGACGTTATCCTGTCTGAACCATGAATATTGTCACCACGCATTCTGTCAATGAAAAGGCAAAAGCCATTAGGTTAAAAAAAGTCATGCTTTTTTTAAGGCTTTTTTTTAAGGGAACGATTGCCCGTGTGGCTGTTACAAACTATGCGCTATGTAATTTGAGACGTTTATGTATAGGTCTCTACATTTATGTTAAAGTTAGGTTAACAAGTTAAGATTAGGTTCTTAAGAGTTAAGGTGTAAAAAATTGTTGTACTTCCAATGTGTTGTTTTTCTAGGCTATGCTATGAAAATAAGCAGACATTAAATTTACTTATATCAAATTCTGAAAGGAGTGATAAGAACGTTGTTTTGTTTTCATTTCAGGAAGACCCAGTGGTGCTAATCAGACTTCTTACGCCATGAAAATAGGTCCATCACTCACCAGATGGTTCGAAAGCTACTTGGGCATTAGATACTACACAATGGCGGAAGGAGTAAAGAGCGATCATCTGGCGATCCCCGAGTTGGCTTCAGACCTTACAGAAAACTGGGGATTAAATTCTTACAGGTAATTTTATAAAAACGAAATAAATAATTACAATCAAAATTTGACAAACAGGTATTATTACTGACAAATTGCACATTTCTGCACCAGGCTTAACCTATTATGACACAAAAATGACAAATGCGGTTCAGCTTATGCAACTCATTAAAAGGAATCTGCGTTTGTAGAAACGGTTTTTTAAACAGTTCGAATCATGTAAATTTAAAGAAGTTTTTATCCCGTTTTCTTTTTACAATTGTTTACAACTGTGTAAGGTTTTTTTTTTAACTTTCTAAATTTTCACACAATTCCATATTTTCAGGGAAAACCTTTTGCTCCTGGATGAGGAAGAGGCTGACGTTATTGACAGATCGAACGCTGCCATCGCGATAGCCCGCGGGATCGCGCACAAGTGGTTCGGCAACTACGTCACTGCCGAGTGGTGGCAGGACTCGTGGCTGAACGATGGACTAGCAACCTACTTTGCATACTTCGCTATGGACCAAGTGAGTTGGCCTTTTTATAGGAACCATTCAATAAACTCTTTCTTTTAGAGTCATCGATATAGTATAGTAACCCTTATATTCTCAAGTAGGGTTCAAGGTTATTGATTATGATATGGTTGATGAACTGTGATTTTTCCATTTCAGTCATCCAAAAAACAATTTTAATATAGAACCAACAAAACAAAACAAGCATACAACATACATTAAAGGCACCTAATTCTGCGAATTAGGACTCTGAGGCTGAAGTACCTTCAATAAATAAGTGTACCTTAGGCCTTCTTCTACTTCTTGCGTCGATACCCCAGTTACTGGGGGTCGTGACCTGTCTTCTGTAACACCTTGTTCCTTATTGTTGATCGCCACTGGTGTCGATCTGCAGCAGTGTGGAAAGCGTCGTGGACCGTTGTTTCGAGTGTGGAGCGTATCTGATCCGTCCAACGCATCAGGCTGCTTTCTCTTGGCCGTTTCCCTTCGACCTTGCCTCACCCGTACCTTAGGTAGATGTATCTTAAGTAGGTAAGCCAACTTATTGAAGGTACAATTTAATGTGTTCAGTATGAGTGGGATGCCCATTGACAAAATAAAATTTAAAATAGTAGAATTTTACCACCCAATGGCGCCCTACAGATGGACATCGCCGTAGAGGAAGGCCCCGTAAACGATGGTGTGACGACTTGAGCCATCACTCCAGTGAATGGAAAATATTGGCCCATAACAGGCATAGTTGGAGAGCTTCGGGGGAGACCTTTGCCCAGCAGTGGGACACATTAGGTTAAATTAAAAAAAATATATATGAGATTGATAAATAACCTAAAAATTCAGTATGCAAAGGTGAATTACATCTTGTTTTTTGTTCTCAGGTTGACACCAGTTTACACCTGCCAGATCGCTTCAACTTGGAAGTTCTTCACAGAGCTCTGGAAGACCAACAAGCCTATTATGGTAACACTCCAGTACGTTACAACGTTAACACAACTGAAGAAATCTCTGAACACCTAGCTGGGTCTAAGCACCTTGAAGCCGGTGCATTTATTCAGATGATAAGACATTCTATGCAAGCAGCTGATTTTCGAAGGGGATTGAAAAATTATCTTACTGAAAAGTAAGGATATAATTTCTTTCACTTATTTTATAATAAAATCTTTCTTTCTCTCTTTCAAAGCCTAAATGATTATACTTATATAAGGGTTCAAAGTAATTTGTAAAACACAAAAACAACAAGAATGAAAATGCCTGAGTTGGGTTGAGAGAGACTGGTGCCTGAAGTAAGTACAAAAATAGCCTGAATTACAGGACACCAGGCCCCTATTCAATAAAGCTGACAATCCGACAATTTGACATATGTCGAGAAGTGACAATTCTAAAATTTTTCTGTTCAATAAAACCGACAGGCGACATAATTGTCATGGTGGAAAATTGACAAATATGTCGGATTGTCGCGACAATTCGACATATTTGCGTTCAATAAAACTTTTTACGCGACAGGTGACAGGTGACAATTTTTCGTGAAAAACTTGTAGAATCTGCTTTATTGAACACAAAATTGTCGCGACAATCCGACATATTTGTAGAATTGTCAGAAAATCCTGACAGGTGCCTTGACCCTCTGTCGCGAAATCTTTTTTGAAGTTGTAAGGTGTAAATAAGTGTTTTTTTTCTTAATATTATAATATTTAGTTGGTACTGATACCAAGTCAGTGTACCAACAATCTAAGTGATAATTCCTTTGTTTGAAGTTGGTTATGTATCTGTCTGTCTAAATAAATAAAATAAGAATTCCTGACTGATAGATAAACTAGTTAAAAAAACTAAACCTTATTAAACTTACCAAAGAGTATATTTTTATTTTGGTAAATTAGTCCCAAAATAAGTATTTTTTGTTCATTTCTATTTTAAATACGAGTTGCACTAGAGACTGATTAATTCTCATTGTGGCAAAACTAAATTACTACTTATCCCTAATTAGCTTCAACAATCAAAATTACCTGTTTGCAAACAGTTCAAAAGTCGACATATTTGTCACGACAATCCGACAATTGGCTCTGACAATTGTCACCGACAATTGTAGAAAATAATTACTGTGGGTTTTGACATATGTCGAGTTTTATTGAACGCTATTTTTCCTGACAAATTTGTCAGGATTTCACCTGTCGGTTTTCGACATATTTGTCATTTTTATGGAACAGCCTAAGCGCGACAATTCTACAATTATGTCACTTTTTGACATAATTGTCGGATTGTCACCTTTATTGAATAGGGCCCAGGGCGTCCCCAACCGGACCTTGTTAGAAAAATGATAATACAGAATCTTGTGCAGACAGTACCTACGAACAGTTTGAAGAATCAACGAAAACAACAATATTAATGATAAAAATTGCACAACAATAAATTGGTATAAATAGCGGACTTAATGCCGATAGGGCATTATCAAACATACAGCTAATGGGCAAAGCAGAAAAGTGTAGCTAACGGTGCGCCTGCGTTACAAAAAAGACTTATTAATGCAACAATTACCAGCATTTGCATGGAATAAAATATCTTTAGTATTGTGAAAAGTCCAAAAAATCTGACAGACTAGATCATTAGAATTTCTAGATCGAGATGTCTAAATCCATGTGCAGAATTAAAATTATGATCATATGTTGGGATACCTACCTAACATGAAAATCTGAATAGTCATTTATCTACCTACTTACGAAATTATTTAAAAGTGGAACTAAACAATAAAACTTTAATTTCTCCACAGGTCTATGAATACTGCAAATGGCCATGATTTATTTAATGCCTTAACGAGCGCCGGATCACCTGATGGAGTTTTTCACTTTCCCTTTTCGAGTGGTGTTTTATTGAATTTGTGGACACAGTTCACAGGGTATCCGTACGTCCATGCGAATGTGAACTTTGAAAAAGGAGAAATACACCTAGAACAGGTAATGTTATGGTACAGATGCCCTTGCGCTCAAATAACCTATCTCAATGGCTACATCTAGTCTAATGCATGCGTAGTTCCATCAGGCTTTCCTTGTACGTGTGTAGCCGTGTAGGTTCATAGCTACGTTCTCGTATTGATCAAGTGTTACTTAACGACCTCTGGTTACAACGTAATTTGAGGCTGCCGTCCTGTCTTGTGTAAATGCATATCTAGTTATCTTTTTCGTCCACCTCTTAACGAGACGCGTATAATTTAGAAACCTCGTGTTACGTATACGAGAACACTTTGGTATCATGGGATTGTATTGAAAAAAAACGCTAGTTTTATTTTACTTAGTTAAAGAAATGCAATGTCATCAAGCAAAATTATAAAATAATTGATAGATAATTAACTACATTTTAATGGAAACTATAAAAAATGAGTCCGATACATACCTAGTCTATATTATTGTAAAGCTTAAATAGTGTATGTGCCGTGTTGGGCACATACATCCATCCACACAAACAAACTTTCGCATTTATAATATTAGTATTCAATACACCAGAAAGATTCGGCTCATTACTAAGGGCTTTGGTCGCTTATGCCGGTTTGTCAAAGATGCAAGTTTGTATCCCACCTGACATGACCACGACCAGTTTTTTTTCTGAAATTGCTAACTAAAGTTAGCAATTTATTATAATTAAGAGATAGAAATACCAGATGGTGTTATAAGTTAATATTTTTCATTGGTTTAAAAACTGGCTCTCTTGTCGGACCTTAGGTACTAATATCAGTTTTAACTTCCAGGGACGCTTCTTTGAGACTAGATCAGATTCAATGTCAATGTGGCCACTTCTTGTCGACTACGTTTCTGGAATAGACAACAACCCTAGCCCTCTTCACGAAACACATGCTGGTACATCAATACCGGTGCCTAAGAATACCACTTGGTACATCTTAAATTATGCACAAAGAGGTATTCACAAACAATAATTACCTATTACTTATCATCTGTATTATTTTTAGAAAACAACTTTGTGCTCTCGTACCGATATCACAAATTAATTAGACCCAATATGAAGTTGAATTCTCAGAAATGAAAGCGGAATCAATTCTAATATTTAGTTGGGTTCAGGAGAAAAAATTAACTAACCACAAACATGAAAAATTGGTATGTTGTTGGTACACTACTGCCTCACGTATAAATATGTCTCAACTTTGTTAATTTAACTGAGTATACCCGAAAACGTAACATTAATAAAACTATGCTTATTATCTGTGGTGTGTATGCCGCATCTTCTTACGTAATGTTTTGATTACATACATGAAGATCTCACAAAAAAGAATACATGTTGGAAAGGTAAAATAGTATACCTTACCCACATTTGTTTTTTTTTGTTTTCTCGCGTTCCTCCACCTAAAGGTTGTCTGTAAGAGATCGCTTCCTAGCAATAAGACCACCTAAATTGTACATTGGTCCCTGTACAACTGTAATGTTTTTGTGCAACAAATAATATCTATCTATCTTATTAACAAATTAATTTAAAAAAGTTTGACTGTTTAGGATTTTACCGAGTTAGCTACAACTCGGAAAACTGGCAAAGGATTGCAAGCGCACTCAAGGAACGGCCGACGCCCATCCACAAATTAAATGTAGCGCAGGTACAGATTTTTTAGTTTGCTCCTTTATCTTTTGTATGCCAGTCGTATGGCCAGGGTAATTACTTATATGTTTACACTTTTTCATTTTGTGATCCGCTCTACACCTTGAATCGAAAGTTATATCTCTCTTAATCAAAGTGACATTGGGTTGCTAGAACCTGGTCCATGTGAACCTGGTAAACTTATTTTCGAACAAGTCATTTCAACCGTCTTACTGCTCATTAAATTAGTAAACTCCTTGAGTAACATTTGCACTGACATTGAATGATGAAATAACAGACCTATATTTTTTATTATATACTGCATAAACTGCTCAATAAATCTCTAAAACGACCCTGATAAATTGTTTATTGTTAATTTTTTTTATAAATTAATTCCCTCAAATATTATAAATTATTGTGATTTTCACAGATAGTTGACGACATCTTTAATTTCATGCGTTATCCCGGGCCTCCATGGAGAATTATGGCTTGGGATGCATTCGCCTGCCTAGACTTCTTGAAGGAGAGCTCCAGCTACTATGGCTGGTACCCCGCTTTAAATGGATTCACCTGGATGAGGAATCGGATGTTTCATTTGCCACGTTATTTAGAGCAATTTGACGTAAGTTTTAGAAATTTCTTGATATTCTCTAGTGTCCCTTTTTGAATGCAAACTCAACTCTTTAACAAGTGTTTATTGAAGTCAGTAAATGATTTACAGTAAAAAGAGGTAAGTATAAACCCCTTACTGTAACTCTACCACCACCACGCCGGTTCGGACATTTTATTTCTATCGATAATAATCTGGCAGGTAACTATCAATTTTAGTCTGTTCGCGTTAAGAATGCAGTGATTTTCAATTTTGATTGTGTTGCAAACAAAAAACTCAGACCCACGTACTATGTGAAGACCACGAAAGTATGCGTTCAATTACTGGTCACTGTGGACTTGACTTTCTTATTTTTAACGATTTCATTGGTTAGGGCGTACGTGCTAGGTCAAAGGACAAGTATGTAATTACTGCATTCTTAACGCGAACGGACTATTGTCAAAGGACAGGATATATTTTAAAATTCATATCGGAAGAGTTGTTCGTCTGACATGATGATGATACTAACCTAAAAAATACCATAAGGAAATGCTGAATTATGTAACGTTTATACCGGGATTCCTACTATGTACCTTTTTTATTTCGAATTACCGCGCTAATATCTTTAAACAATTTCAATATTAGTGACCATGAAATTCCAGAAACTACGTGTTTTCTTGTTTTTAAAATACATGTAATACTGCTTTGTTCCAACATTAGTCCTCTTTTTTTGTAAAATACAGTACATATTTTTTTTATTGTTTCAGGAAATTGTCTTAAAATACATGGCCTTTGCTATCAAACAAAATGGATACGAAGTCAAGGTACAAGAGCCTGTCGAAACAACCATAATCAGAATGAAAATGCTGTCATTTGCGTGCACCCTTGGCCACAGCGGCTGCGTCGCAGACGCCGTCTCTAGGTTCAGGGCTTTCAGAGACAACCCAAAGTAAGAATTGTTACTACTTGGTAATTGAATCAGCATTATGTCTTTCAATTTAAAATCTTTTAATTTTACTTGAGTCTTTCCGTTTGTTTTTAACACACCTCACCATGCCTCAACAAAATATTTCCGAAGATCTCGGCAACTTTGAAATGCTTCATTCATCAACATTCGAAAAATGAATCTTTCTTTCTGCTCCAGAAAAAACGTAGTGAACCCCAATCTGAGAAGACACGTTTTCTGTGAGGGAGTTCGTGCTGGTGACCACGTTGACTTTGAGTTCCTGTACCAAATATACTCTTCATCCAACAACCAGGCCTATCAGCTTGTTACCCTTCAGGCCCTCGGCTGCACTTCCAACGCAACAAACATTTACAGGTAATATTTTTAGAACTATTACCATTACCAATATACACCCATTAGTAAACCATAAGAGCTAGCTCTTTCCTCGCTCAAAGGCTTAGGTATACAGCTAGGAACAGCCGCAATAATAGTTCTTAGGGCGATCCTTGAGATCTGTTTCCTGTGCACAATGGCTCGTGAGAAATACATATTCAACATTCAAATGTAGATACCCATTACATATCATTGACTATTTCGTAACTTAATTTGTTTAAACTATTTTTTTAACGTAAACTTAGTTCAGTCACTCATTATTGGTTGTTTTAGAAATAATCCATAAGATCTCCAGGACATTGATGTTTTGATGAATACCGAAATCTTGTATAAATGTTGATCTTCATCTTCATCAAATCATTTTCTTTACTTCAGTCCACTATTAGAACCTTCGTCTTAGTGTAACTTTCACTTTTAGACGATATGACATTTCTACGCCAGCCTTTTTGTCATTGCCAGATTATTAGACATGATAACCTACGACGGAACTTCGACCGGCGATCTGACTCCAACCCCAGTCCTGCCTCAGAATCGAGTGGAAGCGTTTACATGGCTCTACGAAGGGAACAGGGGGAACGCTAAGGTAGCACTCCAGTATCTGAAGAGCAACGTTGAGCGCGTCCGACGAGCGTAAGTATTGGTTTTAGTAATTGAACATTCTGTAATGCACCTTTAATTTGTATTGAGAAAATTCATTAATTCAAAATAATTTATGAATGGAATACCATAAAGTATTTTTTTCAATTTTTACTCAGTTTCAATTCGTACACATGTTGTTTGAAAAGGCAACGTCTAGATACTTTTAATTTTTTCAAGTGACGATGTCAACTAAGTTTAGTTTTTTTAATAGGTATGAGAATTTCAATTACTTTAAACGAAATAACCTGTTCAATTAACTTGTTGAAATCATAGCTTAAGCTGATAATACAGTATTTTGTGAATTTGCTAACTCAGATTATAATCAAATGATTGATGCCTAAAAATTTATTTACAAGTTACAGTAAAATACGGTTTGATTTATAGATTTCTTCTGATTGTTTCAGTGTCGTATTGTCATCTGCTTTTACCAGCGTTTTGAGTAAAATGGCGACTCACTTGGATGCAGAAGGCTTAGATGAAGTAAGTGTTAGTCTAAAACTTCTTTTGGTAATTAACTGTCTTATATGTCATTCATGTTTCAGAACAAAATAAATTATCTAAAGTAAAATTCATAACTGATATTAAAATAAATAATTGAGCCAATGTCCAATTGGCCAGCCTGTGTAATCGCAACTAATTAAGTTAGTCATGATACAATAATAAAATAGTTTCAACTTGAAAAAGTCAAATATCTTTTTGCTTGGAACGGCTTTTTTAACCTTTTCAACCACGGACCTCTAGGAAATCAAGCACATGGAAGAACAGATAAAAAACAAAACTATCCAAAAAGCATGTTATTGTGAAGGCGAATAGTTGGAAGTCCTTGTGAAGTACCTATATGACCATTCACATATCATGTTGTACAGGAGGGCGATTCAGAACCGAGTTTTCGTACAATTTCGTAACATAGCTCGTAAAGTTACTATTATTTCACCAATTTCAATACCGGTTTTGTACTTCATTACGCACTTGTGCGGGACTATGAAGTAAAATGCACAAGTGCTGTGAGTTCTTGGCATGGTTTACCGACTTTACCGTCTGAAACGAACGGCACTTTTTTAAATCTTAGCAAAGACCAAAATGCCTTTTTCTGGTTTTCAGATCTTAGCAAAGGTTCAATTCCTACCTTGAAAAAAAAAATTTTTTTTTCTATAAGTATTAGTTTACAGTTTAAGCTTTTGCCGAATACCCCCTGTAAATATTATAGTATCGGTAACCAATTATATTTAAACATTCTTTCGACAGATGGAGCTGTGGCTGAAACAAAAGGAAACGCAGATTGTTGTACCAGAGTACCAGGAAGGGTTAAATGCTATCCTTTCAGCGAGGTATGGCATGATCTGGGGTGACACACAAGCGGAATACATCATAGCCAACATACCCAGCATGAGTTCTGCAGAAACCGCCACCTTATCCACCTTAGCGCTGATTTTTGCAGCACTTGCGATGATGTGGCAGTGATGGTTTTCTTTTGTTTTTTTATATGGTAAAACCATGCCTATTACGCGTTTATCTTCTTATAATCAGCTTTTGGGATATTAAAAAAATGCGATTTTTGTCAAAACTTTTGCACTGTCCAAATTTGTCATTATTTACACCTAAGTGCCTCTTAAGTATGGGCTGTAAGCACTGTATAATAACCTATAAGAAGAGACTTAATTGAGAATTTCATTAATTAAAAAGAAACAAGGTAACGATAGAAAATAAGTTATGAGTATACTCGTAGATCGTTCATTCTTATTTAGTACTAGCAGCCACCCGCGACTTCGTCCGCGTGGACTTAGCTGTACTTATGTGAAAAAAGATTTTCCCGCTTTTCTGTTGAAATTTTCCTTAATTTTCTTTGCTATAAACCTTACGGAGCCCGAGACCTTTCCAACGAATGCAAAACCGTGAAAATCGGTTCGTGCGTTCTGGAGTTATAGCGTCAGGAAGGAAAACCCGACTTATTTTTATATAGTAGATAAGTGTCAAGAGCTTCTTTAGTAAACTGTTTATAAGCTACGCAAGATTATTTACATTTTAGTGTCGAGTGATGTCAAGTTTACTTGTAATACTTTAAGAAAACTTTAAGAAATAGTTCTTAAATGTTTTTATTATTTTTATTTTGTACTCAAACTGACATATGCTGCCAAACAGAAAGAAGAAATTGAAGTGAAGAAGTCCTAAAAGAAATCTCATATTAGAATTAAGCACACTAATTGTGCTTTTGTTGTTCTTAATATTTGCAATTGTAACTTTATTTGTGTATTAACTAATAAATAAATACCTCTTATTCGCCATTTAGTAAGGAAAATGGTTTTCTTGGTTTTATCCAATAATATTTTAATGCGTTCCGACAGGGTTCATATTATTATATTATTATGTATGTAGGAAGTTTATTTTTTTAAGACCAGGATCTTCCCACATGATGGTAATGAATTATAAACACACTGAAAAATAACAAATAAATATGTGATTGTGAATGAGTCGTTTCCTTTAATTTGCCATATAATGCTACTTCCCAGAATTTAATCCTTATAAGCGATACTACGAGATGACATGAAAATCCAGAGTGACCTTTATTTAAAAAAAAAAACAACAGGCTCGATTTCCAGCCGGGAAAAAAGATGTTGAAAAAATCTGAGTACCTAAGTATGCAGTTTTAGATTTTGGCGAAATTGCACCGGGAATCCTTTGAGCATTTTTACCATTTAAAATGTAGGCGTATCGAATTTCTTTCTTAGATTCACTCATCTTGATAGCGAGAAAAACAAATAAAAATCTCACATTAACCTAGTTTGAATTTGGAAATACAATCTCTATATATAAAAAAGGATTGCTGTTCGTTAGTCTCGCTAAAAACTCGGAAATGGCTGGACCGATTTGGCTAATTTTGGTTTTGAAATATTTGTAATGGTCGAGGGAAGGTATAAAAGGTGAGTAATCATGAGAAAATGCTGGGAATATAGTCAAAAACTCAATTTTAGTTTCCTCTTAGTAAATGTTACTACCTGTCACGTGACACTAAATGTTTGACAACAGAACGAAATCTGTTGGGACAGCTAGTCTCTATATATAAAAATGGATCACTGTTCGTTAGTCTCCGACCGATTGGTCCGACCGATTTGGCTTATCATGGTTTTAAAAAAATTGTGATGGTCCAGGGAAGGTTTAAAAGGTGAGTGTTCCTACCTGTCACGTGACACTGAATGTTTGACAACAGAACTAAGTCTGTTGGGACAGCTAGTTTTCTATAAAATCTACCAAAACCAGCAAGCCACAAATAGTATAGCCAAAACGATTTTTTAACAAGGTCTTAAAACCTACCTACCTGATTAAACCTAATACCTATTTGCAAAATTCCAGTAATATAATATTTTACTTAAGTTTATCAACGAGCAAGTTAATGAGTCAGTGGACATCGAGATTAATAGGAGACAGATAGATAAGTATAGATATAATATTATTAGATAAAGAAATGTATCACATTCATAATTCTACTATCCTACTAATATTATAAAGACGAAAGTTTGTTTGGGTAGATGTGCCGTGTTGCTCTTTCACGTGAAAACTGCTGAATGAATTTTAATGAAACTTTTGCAATAATGTAGTTTATACGTCTGAATCGCACATAGACTACAATGTATAAAGAAATATTATTATTATTATACTGCCTTCCTTCCTCAGGGCCACTTGGAATGGTGTGCACACGGTTAAGTCGCCTCTTACGACAGGAGAGAGGGAACCGTGGCAGGATTCTAACGCCCCATACCACAGGGCGATACTTTAATGAATTCTTAGTCGACTGTGTACTGTGAGTTAAAAAAATAAACAATCCAGCTGCATTTTCAGGTCACTACAAACACATTGTCATCCTTTAGCTACTGCATCGTCATTAAGTTACATACATTTTAATTTTTTTACATGAAAAAGCATTTGTATTTATTTTAGTTTAACGCCTGAAAAAAACATCAGGGGTTATTTTGGTGTTGGCCCAATGGCCAACGACGGTCAATTGTTTTTAATATTGTTTTTTTCATCGAAATCAATATTTTGATTAAAAAAACAATATTAAAAACAACAGAAAAACTGAATTAAATCTCTTTACTGTCGGGTCAGGGTTTTTTTTCTAGGGGGTGTGACCGTTCTTCTTTGCGTAACTTAGCATCATTGTTTTACTTTCAATACAACACAAACAAAACAAACGGATTTAAGTAACTTAAACATCAGCCTAATTTCTTATAAATGAACAGTTTTTAACTACATAGGTAAGAGAACACTGCATATAAAAACAGTACAACAAGATGAATTATATTAAACTCACCACTACACACACAGGATACGGAAAATATTATTTTGCTATTATCTGTTGCTCACTCGTCCTAACACCATAAACTGAATAATTCAAGTAACCTGTGTGGTAGTCATTTATGTACCTATCTTCATCACCGATGTTTTGATACTGAAGATTAAAAGATAATTTAGCTGCTTTTTATCCGATAAATAGATAGGGGAATTGACATCCCCCACGCCTAATCGTATCGATAAATGTGTGTTTTTACGATAGCGATATTATACAGTTTGCAGGTACAGTCGCGGAATAAAAAGGTTGACCAGTTTTCAAACAAATTCATTTAAGCGTTGCAAGCACATGTTACCTTTTTAAACTGTGTAACAGGCTAGAGTGTTGTGTCGATAAGTATGCTTTATTATTCGACATTAAAAATATAATTCGATTAGACGTATGTTCCTTCACGATTGACAGTTGAAAGAATACTTTTTCTTGGTTTGATCTTGCCATTCAGTGCAGTGTCAAGTTTGATAAATCGAATTATTACATACTCTTAGCTTATAATGATTATAACTACAAAACGTGATTAACAGTTCCTGTCAATGTCATCATTGAGCAAGCAAAAACAGATCTTACGATGATCAACCTTTTTATTCCGCGACTGTACTATACAGACTGTTATATTCATCGTTTTAATCTTGCTTAAAATCTCAAGTTACGACTTTCGGCCAGTCGTATAAGAAAATGACATCGTTTTGCAATGTGTTTAGGTATCAAACTCTTAAAGAACTGTGCCAATATTGATTTGTGGTATGTTCCATTATTCGACCTTATAAGTACTATCCATTGGACACATTTTTAATTCTCGATTTTCGGTTTTTGTGATGGTTTATGTTTAAAAAGCGGCCGCCCGCGTCTTCGTCCGCGTGGATGTAAGTTTAAAAACAAAAAGTAATACTGTCAAAGCCGATTTCGGCTACAGCGACTGCTGAACGGACTTGACGGCAGCGCCTCACTGCCCAGCGCGACCGTGAGCTCGCATATGACTGTTATAGCCAATGTCGGCTTTAAAAGTCAATTAAAGGCAGTATAAGAGTGACCTCACACCGCCGTACACACCGGTGGGTGTACAGGGGAGGTATAACTCCCATCAAGCTGAGCTGCTCATGCCAGCATAGCGCGCCAGGAGTCCACCGGCACAGAGTTCTTGACCAGAGATCACGGAGAAGCACTGAGCAGGTCACCGGGTGGTTTAGTGAGTACCTTCACACACCCCCGCCCTTCTTCCGTAGAGCGAGAAGTCCGTAAAAGGATTCCCCTCGCAAAAATAACGGATTCATTAGTATCTTCGTATTAGATGATTCATTGCAAGTCAGAGATTAAGGCACCTATCATTAAAGTTCCATGATTGCACAATTATAGTACAATAGGTGACATAAATGCGATATGTCATTTTATACAGCAGAATAATTACGAAGAATACTATCTCCTAATATACTTACAAACTTATCTTTATAGATTAGGTTCATCAATCAATCGCGTATTGATGGTTCCTTCTAACAAATCGAAACCTAATTCACTGATAAACAGCTTTAGTGATAAGATAATGATAGTAATAACAGGGAAAAAAACACTCGGTCTAGGTCTCAGGCGGGAATCGAACCAGCGTCTTCCTCATACCGTGCGGCTGCTCGGTGGTGCTCAGCACCTGCTCCTCCGCCCGCGGGCCGCCTCGCCCCTTTATGCCTACGCGCTTTTAAATAACACTCTTGGGGTAGGGCAAAATAAGTACCACGTAGTGTCGGGGTTGGCTGAGTCAGATTCGTCCTGAAGTTGAAATTACTGAAAATTGACGTTAACGAGACGTTGAACGTTTTCATATAGTAGTTGTGGCCTAGTAATATTCGGTAAAATGTGGTTTAGGTAAAGTGATCATATGCCAAATAAGTCATCTGGTAAATGAAAAAAGTTGAAACAACACTTCGGGCAATAGTAAAAGGTTTATTCTGAAATTCGATTTAACGTAGTTCGGTATAACGACACTTATGTTAAAAGATACTTCGACGGGTTAAAAATATGTTAAACAATACATCTGGCAAATGAAATGTTGGTCAATAGTTTTCAGTCAAATGAAATTCGGACAAGTGACGGGTTCCCGCTCAGCATACCTACACATCGTACCTACCGAGCGATTCAGAACGCTGATACTGAATGTCAGATAACTCTTATTTTTATTCCAGCGCAATGTACTTCTTCAGACGGCTGGCCCAATTGTCAGTGCTGCTAAGTTTCGTGAGGTCAGAGTTACCAAATGACCAAAATGTTAACATTGATGGATTGTCCTACCGACTGCCCATCAACGATTTGAATCTCATACATGCAGAGCTTGAGGTCACACCATACATACTAACATCGCCAACACCCGAACAGCTCTTCACGTTCGACGGAAGAGCGACACTGGAAATTCGAGTAAGTCAAATCAAAAATTCAAGTTGACCCTTTTAATCATAGAATGTATACTACTTCCATGGAGGACCCCAAGAAAGTAGTATACATTTTTTGCTGTAGAAAAAGATTTAATCATAATTTTCAAATTAAAACTGGTTAAGTGCTATGTTGACTTTTTATTCGTATATAAAGATAATCAATTGCTTCCCTAATGTTTATTATTCAAGGGGACTGAAAAAATTATTAACTACGTATTTTAAAGTGCTTAGTTGTTAAAGCTCTTAGTCATTCACGTTAAAGCAAAGTGTTTAACATATCTTGTAATATATTATGATGAGTATGCCTGGCAAACAGCATCGGCAAGCGGTAAGGTTTAAGCCAGTAGCAGAATGTAATATAGAGAACTTGATATCACTTTTATGTAGAGTTCATAACTTTAACGTGGCATTATACACACTATTACAAATATTGTTTCACATTCAACACCTAATACATAAAAAAATAAATATTTAATGTAATTGTTACATTTCAGGTTTTAAGAGATAATCTTACTGCTCTCATACTCCATGAGAACTTAAAAAACATCACCTCAGTTGATCTTAGTACTGCCGACGGCACACCCATCTTACTGGATGAGGTCAACCAGTATGACAGGATCGAACAATTCAACCTCTTGAGAATCAACTTGAGAGAAGGAGAGACATTAAATCGATCTTTAATTCACAAACTGAGTGTGACTTACACAGGACATATAAATAAGAGTCCATTAAAAAGAGGATTGTATGCTGGAACCTACAGAGATACATCCGGTAATCAGCAGTAAGTAAAATCCAAGTTTCAAGTGTGAAGCCAAAGGCCGAACTTTTGGGCGCCCCCGTAGTGTTGGTTTATTCCACTCTATTCACCTGGGTGATATCACCCGGGTGAAGAAAGTGAACTCTTGAGAGCCAAATGCGTATCGCTTACCCACGGTCTACTCGAGTTTCCTCAACAGACACTGATTATTGTTTAGATGACGTTTTCTATATTTTTCTTGAAATTATTTGTTTTGATTCTGTTTTCCAGGTGGTACATAACTACACATCTTCATCCAACCCACGGGCGGGAACTATTGCCTTGCTTGGACGAGCCCAGATTCAAGTCCACATTTGACATCACGGTTGTTAGAAGTAATGAATTCACTCAGACTTTCTCAAACATGGATGTTAAGGCTACCGAACCGTAAGTGGCCTATAACACTTTTCTTTAACATTAACAATGGTGTATTTTAAAATAAAACCATTCACAACAAATCCAGCAGCCAGCAAAAAGTTCAGATACGCAGCTCTTCTCCACAACGAAATAAATACGAATTTGTGTTTCGTCGGTCGTAACGGGAGGTTTAGTGAGCTATATTTTGTTTCATAAAACGCATTTACAACGGATACGACAATGTTTTTAAATGATATTTATTGGTTCCAGGATGGGTAACTACACCAGAGAAGTTTTCAACCGAACTCCTAGAATGTCAGCCTATCAGATCGGTATCCATCTAAGCACAGAATTTGCAGTCCTTGCCGATAATCTGGATGCCGCGCGTCCTTTCCGTGTTATAGGTGGGTAACAATATTTACTAATACACAGCTCTTTAATTTCTTTATTACAATTGATAGTTTCTGTTGCACCCATCTAAGGATTTCGAATGTTTCATCAATTTGATTACGTACGTACTTAACACTTGAGAGCAGTAGGCCTAGCACGAACCGCTAACGTTCTGGTAATCGAAAAGTAAACGACAGTTTTTTTTCTTAAAAACATAGGAAAAAGAAAAAAAAGTATCGTTTACTTTTCGATTACCAAAACCTTAGCGGTTCGTGCTAGGCCTACAGAACAACATAACTCACTCAGTTGCTTAAGTGTCAGGTTCAGCTTTGCAATGCAACTCTCGTTGAAGCCTAGTCTAATCTCGATCTCCCTGTGCAGAAAATTCCTATTTTAAGGTTCGCTACTAGGGTCGGCCGGAGAGAAAATCTGTCAAATTTGAAAGCGATCGTGACAGCTATGGTCACACAGTGGTTGGGCCGTGCAATCCGTGCATAAATGCAATGCATAAATCCGGACGACCGTCTTGGTGTAATTGTTTAGAAGTCGGCTACTAGTACAAACATTTGTGTGCATGAACATGTCTGTTTGTATTGGTCTGGGTGTTTCCTTTGTATAATAAGTATGTATTTACAAAAGAAAAAGTATTTGAGTATGTTTATCCGTTGTCTAGTATCCCATAAAAACGGAGTATAATTAACTCACTTGGGGCTAGGTGGCGCTGTGTGGAATAATGTCCAGGGATATTTATTTATTTATTATTATTATAAATCGCGGCATGATAATCATTTGATGCGTTCACCAAAGACATTTTTATTTCGCCACCCAATATATTTCAGGATATAGGGCAAACAAAAGAAACTAACCAAAAATTTTATTTTATTAAACATACTAACAAGCGGTTTTGCCAATTATTTTTTTACACTATTATTTGCAATCTATTCTCGTGACCACGTTATTTGCACAATGTTATATCTGGTACTTGACGATTTCATCGAGATTTAGTTGTAACTTGGTTTATCCGTTCGGTCATCATCAACACAAAATATTTCTTACATCCAATGCATATGATATAGCAATACACGGAGCCATTTCTAGTAACATGCAGAAGAACCCACTAATTAATTGGTCTTACTTGTAATGAAAAGCTGCAAGAAGCATTAAACGGAGCTATCTTGTTACTAACTAAAACGAGGAATTTAACAGTTGTCAACAGTTGAGACACTTTTAGTGGATAATTTATTTTAGATAATAACACTTGAGTAATACCTTTAGTCTCCTGTAGAGGCCATCGTATTTCAGGCTTTTTACGCTGAATTTAATACAGAATCCACCGTGATCTTCATCTTACTGGAATTGATCTACGAGTAGAGCATAGTATGAAAGGAAGTCACCCTCCGCGTTTTTCTGTCTGTTTTTACATAAGCTTTCACTATCTAAATGATAGTTGATGCTAATTATATTTTCTAGAACGTTTGTCTGTATAGTTCATTCAAATTACTACAGGGAAAAGCTGTGTGTGTTGGAGAAAACGGAACTTTTTTCTGTGAACTTTTTTTTTCTTACTTTTTTAAAAAAAAGTGTGTTCGGCGCGAAAAGAAAATTTTCTTGTATGCAATGTTACGAACTCGAACTATGTACTATTTTTAACAAACTAATAATTATTACAAGAACTATGAAGAAAAAGCCGTAATTTCATTTCAAGATAACAAGTACATGATACTAAAGTCAAGATTTATACATGGTCCTTCGAGCCGGATAATAATTACTGAAACTGACGATTCTGCGAGTTGCTAAGACAAAAGACGATTTTCTAAGAAGAGAACAAGGACTAAAAAGTGATTTGGGACAAAACCAGGACAATATCATGATATCTTAAATTCTATTTGACACTAAAATCTATTTTCTATGCTGCTTCGTGTAATAATTGTAAATATTTGTTTTAACAATTCAATTTGTTTGTAAATTTAGGTCAACCAGCCAAGGACATTGCCGCCATTTTGTGTACGCGGTCAAATAAGGTCAAGGTCGCCCATACTAGCCAAGTAGCCACCCGATGTAATGTAAATAACAATAGTCAATAACTATGTGATGTAATACTTGCAACAAAATGTTATCTTAGTTAAAGGTAAGGTACAACTTAATAATTTAGACAATTGATGTAAGTGTTTTAGTGAAACAAAGTGTTTGAGTAATACCTGATTTAACTTTTAAGCCGATAAATTCTGACTATGGCGGAAGGAGACTTAGTCAAGGAATTAACCAAAAAGCGCGGTCATTTAAAGGCACGACTTACTAAATTTGCAGGTCATTTGCTACAGTTAAGCGATATATCATTGAACGCTGCTAGTGTAACCGAGCTTCAACTCCGTATTGAAAAAATGCAAAGTTTGTATGATACTTACGACGTGTTACAAACCCAGTTAGAGTATATATCGGAGGACGACCAGCTGCAAATTGATCAAAGGTGTGAGTTTGAGGATTCTTTTTATAGCGCGATCGCGACCGCAAAGGAATTAGTTTCAAAACATAAACAGTTTAATAGTAATGACCAAAGTTCGGGCAATGGGCGGCGCTCGCAAGTAAAGTGTAAGTTGCCTACAATAACTTTGCCCACATTTGACGGGTCCTATGATGCATGGCTAGAATTTCATGATACTTTCGATAGTCTCATCCATAATGACGACGCGATTGATGATGTCAATAAATTTCATTACTTACGAGCATCTCTACAAGGCAGTGCCGCTTTAACAATTCAATCTTTAGCGTTGTCCGGCAGTAATTATCAAATAGCATGGCAATTGATTTGTGATAGATACAATAACAAGAGACTTTTAGTCAATAATCTTGTTACAGCCTTATTCAACATGAACTCTATCCAAAGGGAATCGGCGGCAGGCATTCGGTACCTTATAGATACATTGTCTAAGAACATTCGTGCATTAGCGACACTAAATGAACCTACCCAATACTGGGATACCTTGTTAATTTATATAACCTGTCAAAAACTTGACAATGTAACCCGTCGCGAGTGGGAGCATTATGTACCATCCTGTAAAGCAGCTACCTTCGATGCCCTGATCATGTTCCTCAGAAATCGTGCGGACCTGTTAGAGACCATAGCGATGGGCGAGTCGGAGAAGCGTGTGTCGTGTCCAGTGGGGCCCAGCGCCGGTGCCGCAGCACTCTCGCGGTCCACGGCACGGCGGGTAAAGGAGAGATGTTTTGTAGGACTTGATAGCCATGAAAACAACGCTGTGAGTAACCAAACGCAATACTTACCTGAGTGTGCATTGTGTAAGCACAATCATTGGCTATATGAGTGCTCCGATTTTCTTGCTTTGTCAATTAAAGACCGTATAAGCCGTGTTCAAGGGATGAAGGTATGCACAAACTGTCTTAAGCCCGGTCATAATATAAAGTACTGCAGGCGGGGTACTTGTAGATTGTGCGCAGGACAACATAACACTCTCTTGCATTTAGATAAAGAACCTGCAATCACTCAAGTAGCCGTACCATTAATAAATGCTATCGATGGTAACATAGATCACCCAGTAGTCAGCCCAAGCCACAGCAGCAATAGTAGTGTCATGCAACCAGTGTACAACGCAGTCCAAGGCCAAGTTCTGCTTTCTACTGCGTTAGTAAAAATATACGATCAACACAATAATGCTCACGTGGCACGCGCCCTACTAGACAATGGGAGTGAGTACCTCTAGCTTCATGACTGAAAATCTATGTAGAAAACTAAATTTACCTGCTAAGGATATATCTGCATCAGTTTCTGGAATAACAAACGTAAATTCCAAGCTCAATAAAGTATGCCAAGCCAAATTAAGATCAATACATGATAACGAATACTGTGTTCAAGCTTCCTATTTTGTACTCCCCGAAATCACTAGTAATTTGCCTCTACGTGAAGTGGATTTAAAGTTACTAGACTTACCTCAAAATGTGACCTTAGCTGATCCTACATTCCACTTACCGGGACCGGTTGATATACTACTCGGCGCCGACGTTTATTGGGATGTGCTAAGCAATGGTAGACTGACGTTGGGACGAAACAAGCCCACGATCTACGAAACCAAGCTGGGTTGGGTAGTATCTGGTTCGTATGCCACCGTTCCTATTTCCAATAGCGTTAGATGCAATTTCGTACAAATAAACAATTTAGACAATGAATTGACACGCTTTTGGAAGTTAGACGAAGCAACAATAAAACCAGCATCTGCGTATTACTCTGATGAAGAGAAGGCGTGCGAAGAACATTTTATCAAGAATACCACTAGATTGCCCGACGGTAGATTCATGGTTCGTTATCCTTTAAAGCAGCCAACTACCACATTAGGCAATTCCTATGAGCGAGCCAAACAATGTTTTCTTTCTCTGGAGCGTAAACTTGAACGTCAGCCACTTTTGAAGTCTAGGTACGAGGAGTTCATGCAAGAGTATGTTGATTTGGGAGACATGTCTAAGGTCACCGTCAATGAGACATCAGGTAATTTTTTACCTCATCATGGCGTTCTTAGACCAACGAGCTTGACGACTAAACTACGCGTTGTATTTAATGCTAGTTCGAAAACTTCAACTGGAATATCGCTTAACGATATTCAGCAAGTAGGACCCTCAATACAAGACGATCTGGTAGCACTTCTGTTGAGGTTTAGACAATACCGTTTTGTATATACCGCTGACGTTGAGAAAATGTTTAGAAGGATATTGGTGCATCCAGACGATAGGAATTTGCAACAAATAATTTGGCGATCAAGCCCAACTGAGCCTCTGTGCACCTTTCATTTAAATACGGTGACTTACGGCACAGCTAGCGCGCCATTCCTTGCAGTACGCTGTCTGAAACAGCTGTCCCTGGAATGTTCAGACCCGCGTCTAGCTGAAATAATAGCCAAAGATTTCTTTATGGATGATTTTTGTCTGGATCCCATTCGAAAATTGAAGCTATCGACACAATCATGCAGGTATCTGAGACTTTAAAGAGCGCAGGAATGCACCTGCGCAAGTGGCGCTCAAATGAACCTGGCCTCGTAAATGAGGTAAACGAAGAAGCTAGAAATCTTAATTTAGGCAATTTAGAAGATTCGAAAATGCTAGGACTCGGTTGGCAAAATGGTTCGGATCAGTTGTACTTCACAATAAATGTGGAGAGCGAAGGTGAAATAAAAATCACAAAACGGCTTATTTTGTCCACCGTAGCTAAAATATTTGACCCTCTCGGACTCGTATCGCCAGTTGTAATTCAATGTAAAGCCTTACTTCAATTACTATGGTTGTCGAAGGTATCTTGGGATGATAAAGTTCCTCAAGATATTGCAACAAAATGGCTCCAAATTGTAGATTTGTTACCAAATCTCAACAACTTACGCATTCCTCGTTACGTCATAGCCAATAATCCAGATCGGGTAGAGTTCCACATTTTCTCCGATGCTTCTCAAACAGCGTATGGTGCATGCCTCTATGTGCGAACAGTTACTAAAGAAGGAATAACTACTAGATTACTTATGGCAAAAAGTCGAGTCGCCCCTATCAGACCTATCACTATTCCTAGATTAGAATTATGCGGAGCTCTGATGGCAGCACAATTATACAAAAAGGCCCAAATGTCTCTTCGTATGACAGCAGACAGTTGTACATTCTGGACTGATTCTACTATCATACTTGGTTGGCTTAGAATGTTACCGAGTCAACTAAAGACATTTGTGCGAAATCGAGTAGCGGATATACTCGAACTCACTGGAGGTTGTTCTTGGAGACACGTACCAACTAAAGACAATCCTGCGGATATTTTGTCACGTGGCCTTAATGCAGACGCTATTGCTAGTACAAACCTGTGGTGGACTGGACCACATTTCTTGCAGTGCGATGAGACAGAGTGGCCGAAAAACTACTATACTAAAGAAAATACCGATGATATTAACGCTGAAGTAGTTACAAATCTTGTTATCGACGAAACCTTAACTCCTACAGCGAATCTAAATTTAACGAAATTCTCTAATTTCTCGAAATTGAATCGTGTCATGGCTTATGTACTACGTTTCATCAACAATGGATCGGACTAACAAAGTTAGCTATTCAGGATCTCTTAGTACAAATGAATTAAGAATGGCGACAACACTATAATTAAATTGGCACAAATAGAAAGTTTCCAATCTTACAATTTAATAAATAACAAAGGTACCATTAAAACTAAAGACCCGCTCACAAAACTGAACCCTTTTGTAGATTCAGAAGGGCTAATTCGTGTGGGCGGTCGATTAAATAACTCTCCTTACAATTTTGATGTTAAGCATCCTGTTATTTTGCCCAAAGGTCATTACCTGACAAAAATATATTTCAAATATGTACATAGTCGTTTGTTGCACGCTTTGCCACAAGCTATGCTGTTGTATATAAAATCCACTTATTGGCCTATAGGTGGTAGGACACAGGCACGATCCACATTCAATCAATGTGTTTTGTGTTCAAGAATGAGAGGTGCAACGGTAACACCACTCATGGGCAACTTACCTTTACCACGAGTGACTCCAGGCTTTCCTTTTCAAATTGTTGGAGTCGATTACGCGGGACCTATCGCTGCTGCATCACGAAAGGGACGCGGAAGTCATACAATAAAGAATTACATAGTCATATTTGTTTGTTTCAAAACCAAATGCTTACACCTTGAGCTTTGCAGCGACCTGTCTACTCAGGGTTACATGTCAGTTTTGCGACGTTTTATTGGTCGTCGTGGTCTGCCTTCCGATATATACTCCGATAACGGTACTCAATTTGTAGGAGCGTGCAATGATTTAAAACGGTTTTTTGCAACTCATGCAAATCAGTTGTCTGAACTTGCTGCCAACGAAGGTACTCAGTTTCACTTTGTTCCACCATATTCACCTCATTTTGGCGGACTATGGGAGGCTGGTGTTAAATCTGTAAAGCATCATTTAGTTAGAGTTCTAGGTAATTGTCATTTAACATACGAAGAGATAAGCACAACCTTGTGTCAAATAGAAGCGATACTGAATTCCCGACCGCTTACTCCTATTTCAAATGATCCCACGGAATTGTTACCCCTTACTCCTGGTCACTTCATCATCGGGCGCCCACTCACAGCTCTCCCAACGCCGTGTCTCACAGATGCAAACCCATCAAGGCTCACGAGATACCACCGAATCGAGCAACTTAAGCAACATTTTTGGATTCGATGGAGCAAGGAATATGTTTCGGAACTCCAAGTAAGAAGCAAATGGAGACAAACAAATGGAGAGCTAGCAGTTGACACCATGGTTGTCATCAAAGAAGACAATTTGCCGCCTTTGAAGTGGAAGCTAGGGAGAATTGTTGCAGTCATCCCTGGTGCAGACGGCATCAATCGTGTCGCTGATATTCGTACTGCATCTGGTGTTATTCGTCGTTCATTCAGCAAGATATGTCCTCTCCCAGTAGACATGTGATTCAGCAGCAAATCGGTTGAAAGACCAATCTTTCAACGCGGGGGGGCATGTTGGAGAAAACGGAACTTTTTTCTGTGAACTTTTTTTTTTCTTACTTTTTTAAAAAAAAGTGTGTTCGGCGCGAAAAGAAAATTTTCTTGTATGCAATGTTACGAACTCGAACTATGTACTATTTTTAACAAACTAATAATTATTACAAGAACTATGAAGAAAAAGCCGTAATTTCATTTCAAGATAACAAGTACATGATACTAAAGTCAAGATTTATACAGTGTGCAAATAGCCAGTTAGAGATAAAAATGCTTGCACTGCCATTTTTCCATGGCTGACGTAAATATGATAATTCATATTTAAATCAAAGTTCTATCGGATATGCGTTTGACCTCAGTCTTGCCAGCCACGCTTACCCAAAAATGCCTATTCACTCTTGCCTTGAAGACACCAAGGTTGTATGTATCCGGAAACACAGACGCAGGGAGGGCGTTCCACTCCTTAGCGGTGCGGACCAGAAAGGAAGCACCAAACCGCTCAGTTCGGACCGCTGGAAAGTCGACCACATGGAGATGACAGCCCTCGCGGCGTCTTGTGGTCCGGTAGTAGAAAGTAGAGGGTGGTATCAGGTCATGAAGTTCTTGCGCACACTCTCCGAAATACACCTTATAAAAAACCTATAAACAGGCAACTCTACGCCGATGCTCCAAACTCGAGTTTGGTTCCAACGAGCGTCTCGTCACCTATCAGTCTCCTGGCTCTTCGGTCTACTGAGTCCAGTGCATCCAGCTGATACTTGGCAGAGCCATCCCAGAGGTGGCAGAAGTACTCCATACACAACCGAATTTGTGCTTGGTACAATTGTAAAAGCTGTTCCGGTGTGAAGTGTGTTTCCATTTCGAATAACTTGTCATTATGTTCTATTGCAATAACTATTTCTGTTTCGTATAAGCAAACGAAAACTTTAATTTTTTTGCTCGAGATCTCTATCCTAATTACTATGGAACGAGTGAAGTTTCTTTGACAGCCGTCTGCGCAGTCCCGCAAGTCAGTCTTCCACATGACGCCGGGTGAGTGCACGTCACTGCGTAAAGAATAGGAAAATGAAATGGCAACTAGTACGAAATTGTCAAACCCAAGAGAGCTTTTAATCAAGTGTACTTATAAATATAAACCTGCCTTAAAACTCTCATGGTGAATCATGATAAAATCATACGTTTGATAAATTATGCATAATGCATATGAACAAACTGTACGGAGGAAAAAAAATAAAGTTGTACTATTTTCAACAAAAGACCCTATGTGCGCCTATTTCGTGTAAATTATCCGCGTAATTATAAATGTCATTTTCGTCAAAAGCGACGTGCGCTCACCTTGGGGACATGGGGGGGAGTGAGCTGCGGCGGTGCGCGGACAGCTATCAAAGAAACTTCACTCACTCCATAGTAATTTGTATGGAGATTTCAAGCGAAAAATTCGGAATGTTTGGGAATTTTTTGCACAAAACTGAAATAAAGCAATGAAAAACAACTGATTGGCAATGCTTCTTTGATATCTGATCTTTACACGTTATTTAAAACACGTAAGTTGTTAGTTTATATGATGCCTAAACTTTTGAAATACGGGAGTGCGTTTTGCACGTTTTTAGCGATATTCTGATTTTTTTTCACATTAATCTAGTAAGTTGATCCATATACTGGAATTTTGAGCTGATTGTGCAACTCTTTGACTACTATGAAGATTTTTTTCGTGCCTCACACTTCATATTTTCTATATAAAACTTTAGTTTTCCCGAGAGCCGTTTTCCTAGTATCGCGTCTATTCGCTATCTTGAATAAAGCAAACCTTTTATCACTCAAACGATCATATTCGTGTAGACATTGAGTTTTGAAGAACGCTAAAATTTAATCTCTCTTTGAATTCGCTCGTGTTATATGTTCGAAGTATGCATTGAAAATGCCACTCCTGCTATGCTATTCCGGCGGACGCCAAAACTCCCTTCGCTCGTGTGAGTGAATTTTAAAATTCAATTTCTTTGCAACTGTAGTCGTTACAGAGAAAAGAACTAAGCCAAATAACATTTTTTAATTATTTACATACAAAATGAGAGAAAATACTAATTCAAAGTAAAGCGTATTGATGATTGAGGTAAGCGCGAAGCACCGAGATGTGAAGTGATGTCCGATGTGCACCGTCGGAATAGCACGGCTGTGATAAAAAAGGGTTTAAAAACTAAAACCTGGCTACTAAGAACACGCACCAACTTCTTCTATGAACTTCCAGAAACATTAGTCTGCGGAAGGTGTATAGGATAGGTGATAGTATGCCACTTTGTTTCTTTAGAGCATGCTATATAGCAAGTGGTATAAAGTGGCCATACCCACGTACCGATGTTTTTGACAGAAACTGAAGTGAGCTTCAGCTTTCTTACTCTTCAGCTTTATTAATGTTTATGAAAAAAACAGTTATTCAAGTGAATGATGAAAACCGTAGTACACCCATGTGATTATACTTTTCTAGTTTCTCAGTCATTTGAGAATGGTATGCTTTCCTAGAAATGGCCTTTACAAAATCATTTTTTTTGCCTTGTCATATTTCTTGAAGTAATAATTATATTTGATGTATTTTATTTCAGGAAGACCCAACGCTATTAATCAGACCTCATTCGCCATGAGAATAGGTCCGTCACTTATTGATGGGTTGGAAGGGTACTTGGGCATTGGATACTACACAATGGCAGAAGGAGTAAAGAGCGATCATCTTGCTATCCCGGAGTTGGCTACAGAAGGTGCAGAGAACTGGGGCCTAAATTCTTACAGGTAATTGCATCTTTTTCAACAAATTAATTATCAAATGACAAATTGTTAAATGTTTTGTTTTGACTTACTCTTTTTGGAATTCTTTAACAACCCTGACATGTTGAATTACCCAAGCCACAGTGTTTTATCACCAAGTCAAAATTTGTCGGCACTAAACAGGTCAACTGACTGGTGTAAAAGATACTTTCTAATGTAATACTAAATATGTTTACCCGTTGTCTAGTATCCCCTGGACATTCCCTGGACATTGTTTCACACAGCGCCATCTAGCCCAAAGATGAGCTAATTAAAGCCTCGTTTTATGAGATAGTTTGGGACTAGATGGCGCTGTGTGGAATAATGTCCAGTAATATTGAATGTCCAGTTGAGTGACTTAACCACAATTTGCTCGATACTTTCAGAGAAAACTGTCTTCTTATCGATGAGGAAGATACTAACGTTGTAGACAGAGCGAATGCTGCCATCTCGATAGCCCGCGGGATCGCTCACAGGTGGTTCGGCAACTACGTCACTGCTAACTGGTGGCGGGACGCGTGGTTAAACGATGGACTAGCAACCTACTTTGCATACTTCACTATTATTGCCGTAAGTGAGGAACTTTATTGGATTCCAATAAGGATCACTCTCTTATTTAGGGTTTCGTACCTTAAATTAAAAACTGTAAACTATTACTAAGCCTGCGATATCTGTCTGTCTGTCTGTCACCAGGCTGTATCTCATAAACCGTGATAACTAGAAAGCTGTCACAAATTATGTATTTGTGTTGCGGCTAAAGCAACAAATATTAAAAATTTTATTAAGGGGGTCCTATAAAATAAACATGTTTTTTTTCGTATTATTTCTCAATATTAATAACGGTAACAGATGTACAGTACTCGCAGCGTAAGCTCAGCTTTACATTTGTGTAAGTGCACACAGATAGTGTACAGAGGTATAATCCCCGCCAATTGCTGCCCGCCATTTTCGTGACGTATGTTCTGACATTTAAACGCTCAAAGTTGGGGACTTGAAAAACTCAGCCTGTATACAAAAAAATGAGAATCACGATTTCATTTTAATAAAACATTGCTTCAATTTAAGTGTATTTTTTTAGTACCTGTACTTTTTTTAAACAACACAAATGCAAAGCTAAGCTTACGCCGCGCGGACTGTAGACGCTTAAATTTTTATTCAATATGTAGTGTATACCTTTTAAAATAAATCATTACAAAAAAGTACTTTTTAAGGAATTTCTTACGCCTTGATTGTACGGAACCCTTGCACCGTAAGCCACGCACTTGACCAATTTTAGACCGTCAAACAATTTGCTTTTCTATATTATATCTTGTACCTAGGAAGTGACAGAGAAACAAAATAATGATGTATCATAGTATGAGATCCAGTCATTCAATTAAACATTCAGTGAAAAATCGCGAGAAGACACCAAGTAAAACTTTGACTTTTGTTCCTAGAGTGACCAATCCCTATGGCCAGCAGATCGCTTCAACTTAGAAGTTCTACACAGCGCTTTCCAAGCTCATCAAGCCGACTTCGGAGTCCGTCTAGTGAGTCGCCCTGTCAACAGCCCCGCTGAAATCTCTGAACACCTAGCTGGGCCTGGCCATCTTAAAGCCGCTGCATTGATTCAGATGATTCACTCTATGCAACCAGCTGATTTCCGGAAAGCAATGACCAATTATCTTAATGATAGGTAAGAGTACTCGTTTAAATTACTTCATTGTGAAAGTTAATCTGCGGTTTGCATTGAAAAACTACTTTGTGTTGGTCAGTCTATTAACCCGGCGTCATGGGGGTTGAAAACTGTAACACGGACGTGGGGGTTGGGTCTATTTGACCCTGGTAAGATATGTAAACATTTTAGTCTCCAGTTGAAAGAAAAGGTTTTTATTACTACCAGCATTCATTTAGAGTTATAAAGGTTATTCAGCACTAAAGAAAATATGAAATACATAATTTTTGTCATGGAGACGAGCCTTTTAAAAATAAAAACAAAATATCACTATTTTTTTCCTTTGCCCAGCAAAACCTAAGTTAGTCATGATAATTATGGGTTTTTAGTTTTGTGATAGGTATTTCAATAAGTCTACTAATAGGAAGCTTTGAGAAAACTCTTATTAAGACCGTACTTTTTAACGAAACTGGAAATGAAAGGTCTTATACGTTGAGGACGAAAATGCTAGTTGCATCCACACATCATGTGTATAGTTTTGCAATATTTGCTTCCAAGATATACCTGAAACTTCTCGTGAGCATCGGGTTTTTTTGCTGGAGGTACTACACATATTTTTGAATTATAATACGTAAACATTGTAAACTAGTTGAGGCATGCTCCTCCTACAGCAGCAGTTAAGTTTTCCTCATCCGGCTGTACCTACTTTACATCTAAATAGCGACAAAACTTCTAAGTCTTCAAGCTGATAATGTTATCAGAATTCGAAATATTAGGCTCTGTGTTGTCAGGCTGACTACACTTACATCATCATCATAAATAGTACTCATTCTCTACAAAACCTTGATCAGACCTAGATGCGATCCCTTAATATCCATGTAAAATTCTATAAAATCCGCTCAAATATGTCTTTTGCACTAACAAACTAAATTAAAATGGTTAAAACTACAATAAAGAAGAAGTAAAACAAATAAAATAAAAATATAAGAAAACTCATTTTGTATGGAAAAAACGGAGTGAAATTGTTACACCGAGTACAGGCATGGGTCTAAATTACCCATTTTCAGGTTAGGCACTTATAGCTCCAAACTCAGGTGTTTTCTGACTTATTTCAGGGCACAAACGTGTGAAGTGATTCATTAACTCCAGCTATAGGAAAAAACAGCAATGTAGGGTGAATAGTATAAAAATTATAGAAATTCTAAAAACGGCCGGGTATCTTAGACCCAACCCCCATGACGCCGGGTTAAATGAAGAAGGCCACAAAAAAGTTCGTATTAGTATTTATGGTAATGGACTCACTTTGTGATGCGTGATGTGCCGTTGTCCGTACATTGCCATACATTGAGTTAAATTCAGTATTTAGCTGTTCGGTTTATTTACTTTTAAGATTGATTTATTGATAGATCAACTGTGCTATAATATACTGATACATATTTTATAAGGGGGGACTGGATAAGGAATACCTTATTTCATTCATAAATCTCTACAGGGCCTTGAATGCTGCAGATGCCGATGACTTATATCACTTCATAACGGCGGCAGAAGTAGGAAACGGACCAGTTAACGTTCCCTTTTCGAGGGGAATTCTACTCAACACATGGATGAACCAAATTGGCTATCCGGTCATCTTTGCTGATGTAGACACAGCAAGAGCAGAAATACGCTTAAGACAAGTATGATTTGTTAAACATTGTATTAAAAACCTATTTGGTGTAATTGTTGAGGAGTCGGCTACTACGCCAAAGGCTGCCGGTGGAATAGTTTTATGTGAAATTAAAATCGACGTAATTGATGGTGACAAAGTGATAAATTCTCCGGAGTAACTGATAATATAAATTTTATTTCCAGGAACGCTTCTTTGAAAGATCGTCAGGTTCAGATACTAGGTGGCCGCTTCTGATTAACTACGTCTCTGGCATAGACCACTCTGTTCCTACCATTTACCATAGAATGCAGGCTCGGACATCTACAATGACATTGCCTACTAACAATACCACTTGGTATATATTAAATTATGCACAAAGAGGTGAATGAATTACTTATTTGTCGAACTAATTAAAATGAAATAGAATTGTTGGGAAAAAAGATATGATTATTATTTTTATGAGAAAAATACACGAACCTAAACATCAGATTAATGATATGCAATAACTGTTTGTTCACCACTGCCTCACGTTGTCTTTTAGAACTTTTAAAAAATGGCCGATTGTTATTGTAGAGGTAAAAATGGTTTAATCAGATTGCAGAGCCCAAAATAACACTTAAACTTCAATTAGTCCTAAGTCCTAAACACATAATCTTCACTAAAAGCCTATTTGACACGTTTTATATTATTTATTTGTATGTTTGAATTTTTTTGTGAGTCATTTTAGGGGTCAAATAATATTGTATTTCTTTCTTTCTAAATTAGCTTCTATTTTTAATTTTTTGCTAAAATACAAGTTGCTTGTCTAAGTCTAAGTCAAAGTCTGACTTTTCAGGATTTTACCGAGTTAACTACAACCGGGAGAACTGGCAAAGGATAGCAAGTGCACTGAAGACGCAACCGTCGCGCATCCACAGGTTGAATGTAGCGCAGGTACAAAAATGTTCTTTATCACTACATAGTATAAAACAAAGTCGCTTTCTCCGTCCCTATGTCCCTATGTATGGTTAAATCTTTCAAACTACGCAACGGATTTTGATGCAGTTTTTTTTAATAGCTAGAGTGATTGAAGAGGAAGGTTAATGTGTACATAATAACATCCTATTGCACCCGTGCGAAGCCGGGGCGGGTCGCTAGTTATTTATAAGTACTTAATCACTACATAGTATAAAACAAATTCGCTTTCTCTGTCCTATCTCTGTATGCTTACTACGCGAAGCATTTTGATGCCGTTTTTTAATAGCTAGAGTGATTGAAGAGGAAGGTTTATATGTATAACAGTTATCTCATTGTCCCCGTGCAACGCCGGGCGGGTCGCTAGTATCATATTATTATGGAGAAAATAAATTACTTTCTGGGTTTTACACCTGTCGAACGGACGGGATCCGCATATTCGTTGGACCTCAAATATTGTCATAAAATAGTTCGCTTACAATGAGATTAAGTACAACGAATGTCATATTTGTTTTTTCTAAAATGTAATACTTGTTGTAATTTAATTAAATCCAGTGAATATCTAATATAAAAAAATCTCGTGTCACAGTTGGCAAACTCCTCCGAAACGGCTTGACCGATTTTAATGAAAGTTTATATGTATGATGGCTAGGACTGAGAATAGGTCGTATACCATTTTTTTTTATTTAGTTAGAAATAGTTTAATTTCAAGTATTTACTAAAATAACTGTATTTTTTCCAGATAGTTGACGATATTTTAAATTTAATGCGTCAACCCGGGCCTCCATGGCATATAATGCCAAGGGACGCATTCTATTACCTAGACTTCTTGAGAGTGACCCCCAGCTACTTTGCCTGGTATCCTGCCATCAATGGCTTCACCTGGTTGAGGAATCGATTGCTCCATTTGCCACGTGAATTAGAGCAGTTTGATGTAAGTTTTTTTATAGTTATACAATCAAACTTAGAAAAGTGAAACAAAGCCATAAAATTTAAAGATCACTTCTCATTTTCATAAAAAAACATTAGTAAAATATTAGCAAGTACCTATGTCAGAAAACACCCCAAAATAATAATTTCCTTAAAGGTTTTTTTTATTTTTAACCGCTTGAAGGCCCGTGGGGAAACGTTGTCCCCAGATTTTTGATTTTGTTTTTTTTTGTTTTTTTTGTTTTTGTTTTTTTTTTGCAAAAATCAAAAATCTGGGGACAACGTTCCCCAAGTGCCTTCAAGCGGTTAGCATTGGGGATGATGCATTATCATTTTACTAAAGATAGGAAAACCAGAAAAAGACATTTGGCCTTATGGCGTCAGGCGTGCATCTTTCGCAAACCGACCGACTGCACTAACCACTATGCTACCGAGACACATTTACATTTACACATTTATATGGTATATTTACCTGGCAGCCAGTTTTGTTTCACCAATGTTTAGGTATATACCTTAAACATAAGACCTTTTTCTGGTTTTCCTACCTTTAAAATTATTTCCTTCCCTTTAAATTCCATGATTCCAATGATATTTAAACTCATAAGCATGTATCTAATTTGAACTACTATTGTTAAGTAAATGTCCACCTAAAAGTCTATCATGGACGTTTTTTATGTCATTTATCACACGCTGTAAACTTGTGCTAACAACTAAATGATTTAACAAGAAATAACAAGGCATTCCGGGTGGAAGTTTAAGCGTTTAAGCGGTGCGGACCAGAAAGGAAGCAACAAAACCGCTTAGTTCGAACCGCTGGAAAGTCGACCACATGGGGGTGAAAGCATTCACGGTGTCTCGTGGTCCGGTGGTAGAAAGTAGAGGGTGGTATCAGGTCATCCTAACTTATGTTTTAGGAAGCTATCCTAAGATTCATGGCATTAGCTATTTTACACCACGGGTACGAAGTCCGAGAGTCGGAAGGTATTCAGACAGCCATAATCAGAATGAAGTTGCTTGCATTTGCGTGCACCCTTGGCCACAGAGGCTGTATCACAGACGCTGTCTCTAGATTCGAAGCTTTCAAAGAGAACCCAAGGTAAAAACTAGTATCAATACAGTCCTATTGATTTAAGAAATACATTTCTACAGCTGCCAGTGCCATTGGAAATTGTATTTCAAATTTCAACGCAATGGAAATACGATTCATGATCTGTGGCTTGACTTTTGAGCCTGACAGAACATTTGAACCCTTTTAGCTTTGCATAAAGTTCAATTTACCCCGACCCTAGCAGCTGTTAAAATGTATTCTTGTTTTTGTTGGACTATAATAATTGTATCAAAATATGAATCAAAAACGGTCTCTGGTACTTTTCTGGAAGGCAAGCAACGCATTCATTATATTGAATGTGGTTGCTTGTGGGATTGTTTTAGTAACTCTCGTAAAAGAAAACAAATTGACTTTTTGCACTATTCATAAGTTTATTAAGTTCATTTATTTTCAACTTATTATTATTGAGAATTTTATTATGAAACTTGTACCCTCTTTCTTCAGCGAAAACGCAGTTCATCCCAACTTGAGACCCTATGTTTTCTGCGAGGGTCTGCGGCATGATGACCATGATGCCTTTGAGTTCCTGTACCAAAGATACTCTTCATCGAACAACCAGGTCGATCAGCTTGTTACCCTTCGTGCCCTCGGTTGTACTTCCAACGCGACAAACATTATTAGGTAATATTTTTAAAACTTATCTCTACCGAGAATCAAACATTACGGCTAGATTTCTCTCGCTCAAAGGATTAGCATAGCTAAAAAAACCTAAACAACTTTGAAATTTTGGAGCGAAAAACGCGAACAGAAAATGAGACAGTTTTTTTAGCTCTCTAATTTGAAAATATAAAATCCCACCGTTTTGGAATTATCTTATGCCGTTCATTCAGTCCGATGTTGCGTCTGTTTTAATATCCTGTTTATAGCACACTTCACACCAACCTTCTTAATGATATTATGATTGTCAGATTATTGGACATGATAACCTACGACGGCACTTCGACTGGTGATCTGACTCCAACCCCAGTCCTGCCTCAGAATCGAGTGGAAGCGTTTACATGGCTCTACGAAGGGAACAGGGGAAACGCTAAGGTAGCACTCCAGTATCTGAAGGGCAACGTGGAGCGCGTCAGACGAGCGTAAGTATTGGTGAATAGTTAATACACAATGATCAACGCCATCATTTCACCCAATACCTAATCAGAGCTTGAGCATTTTTTGAAATTGAAAAAGTTTGGTATAGAAGTCCGTCTTTTAGTTAGCCTTTTTTTCAACAAAGCAAAGCGGACAAGTGTTAAGCCGTGTTCTAGTAACCAATTAGATTTCTGAAAGTAAAAGTCACACCTACACACAAATCCTTTCAACGTCGGATGACGCAGGTCCAAATCATGTATCTTTATCATTTTACAGCGACACTTATTGTGAGAAGATTGTTATTTCTGGTTTAATTCCAAAAAATAATAGAGCCGATCCGAACACTTTTCGCGATTTTGATAGTCGATTGTCAAATACCAACACCGTATTGCAAAACTTCAACGCACACATATAATAATCACTCACACATGCGCAACTCAGTTTATGGTACATTTTCCGAGACGCTCAATCTTTCTCTATAGGTGGGTACATCATTGTACTACACTTTACTCTGTCCATCATGTTCTTTGCTTTTTCTAACATCTCGATGACTGACAAATATAGTGACAGGTTATTTTATTTTTAGCATTAGGGCTAATGCATTATCATCTTACTAAAGACAGGAAAACCAGAAAAAGGCATTCGGTCTTGGCATCAGGCGGGACTCGAACCCGCGTCTTTCGCAAGCCGGGCGACTGCACTACCAATTATGCTACCGAGACCATTAACAGACCGGACGAATTTCTCGGGTATATTATACCTGACAGACAGGTTGGTTTCACCAATGTTTAGGCATATACCTTAAACACTCGAAAGAAACATTATTGCAAATATTTGACTTTCGATTAAAATGAAACTATGTTTTTGATAGGTTATTTTATTTTTAGCATTAGGGATAATGCATTATCATCTTACTAAAGACAGGAAAACCAGAAAAAGGCATTCGGTCTTGGCATCAGGCGGGACTCGAACCCGCGTCTTCAAAGACGCGGGTTCGAGTCCCGTCCGGTCTGTTAATGGTCTCGGTAGCATAATTGGTAGTGCAGTCGCCCGGCTTGCGAAAGACGCGGGTTCGAGTCCCGCCTGATGCCAAGACCGAATGCCTTTTTCTGGTTTTCCTGTCTTTAAATATAGTGACTCCTAAAAATTTGATTTTTGAAATTTTTATTTGTGTATTAAAAATACATATAGAAAAATATTATAGTAAAATGTCAAAGGCATGGTACCTTACAGGTTTAAATAGGGTTACAATTCGGTTTTTAGTTTTTTTTTTATTGTTTCAGTGTCGTGTTGTCACCGTCTTTTGCCAGCCTTCTGACTAACATGGCGGCACATTTAGATGAAGAAGGCTTACAAGATGTATGTATTATCGCACCTTGTACTAAGACAGATAGCTATATGTATTATTTTTTACTCATCAAAAACAACAGAAATAAATAGTTAAGAAATATTGTAGGTTGTAAATCAATAGGTTCCAAGAATCAGACGGTTTATATTAATAATAATAAAGTCGAGTTTGGGGTTCCCGGAGGTTGCCATGAGACTGCGGATCTCCGTACATATACATGCAGATCATTAGGGGTCTTTGCCGCCGTCGCGGAGACCCACCTTCCAGTTTTTGAGTATGATTTCCTACAATTTACATAGCAGGATTTGCAGACTGAGTGTTGTATCTACTACCAGTGAGCTGCGCTTAGTTCAATTCCTGACTGGGGAAAGGTTTTTAAATCCTCATGGTTTGAAAATGTCTGATCATATCTAATTAAGTTGGGCATTTACAAATATATTATCACGAGTAAGTATTTATAATTTGTTATTCCTTTTTTTCAAAGATGCAGCAGTGGCTCGGGCAAAGTGAAACTCAGATCATGATCCCAGAGCACAAGGAAGCGTTAGATGCAATCTCTGTAGCCAGGTCTGCGATAGCCTGGGGTGATTCACAAGCTGAATACATCCTAGACGGTCTTCCTACGAGTAGTTCTACAACCGTCACTTTATCCACCTTCGCGTTGCTCTTTGCATTACTTGCGATGATGTTGAAATGATGAAGCATATTTGTAATGAAACCATACTTAATGCGCGTTAAAGAAAAATGTGGTAATTGAGCGCCAGCGTCGTCGTCAAATAAAGTGACATATTCAATGTCACTTTATTTGAAGTACTTTTTATGTTATGGTCTGTAAACAGTGGAAATAAAGAATTTAATTGGCAAGGAAAAACCTTTTCTTTTATTTATCACATTCCAAAAATGAGGTTACAAATGTATTTGTTATTTTTGTGCGATGATATTCTATTAACATTGGTTTTGTGCATATGCCGCGCTATATTGCCTACGTACATAAAATTGTTTATTAATATCAAATATAGTATCCGATGATGGAATGTAAGGTGAATTAGAAAAGACACCTAAAATAACTGACCGAGTGCGAGGCGAAACAGGCACCAAGGGTTCCGTAGCACCATCTATGAAAGAAAATCACAATTTGTTGCATGGGAACCTTAAGTTAGTCTTCTAGAGCTAGTAAGAAAGATAATATACAACTCAATAACTTAAAGCGTCTATCCGTCATTAATATTGAAAAAAAAAAGAAATAGAACTAGTTCAAAATATTGTTTCTTTTCAGTTTTATTATTTTAGTAGCGGCCGCCCGCGACTTTGTCCGCGTGGACTCGCGTGGACTTGAGTTAAAAAAATGTGATTTAACTTTATAAATTGTAATTGTAACGTCTTGTTTAGATGCATAGACTATACCGGGTGGGGCGTTCCGACCGACAATCCTTGAAATTATAAAAAGCCCTACACATACACATACCTAAGCTATTTTTATTTTATTTTTAAATTCGATACTTTTCGAGTTATTGAATGACAAAGTTTTGCTTCAAAAGTATGCGTTGTCAACCTTAATCAACAGCTGTTTGGGACGTATTTAGGGAAAAAGATTTAAAAAGTCGTTGACCTTTTTTCTTTTAATTATCGTGGGGAGATCCTCATGAAAAAGGCGGACTTAAGTCGCGGCAATAAGTCAACCATTAGTCTAAGCAAAAAAATACAGTAGGTTTGCATAGTACTGCATTCTAGAATGATACTTAAGCACTCATTTGCCTTTGAGAAGATAATAATGTGATTGTATGAACTGAGGAATACAATAACGATCTCAGCTCCTCAACTCAAGTTCCTAATTAAGGCACATTTTTTTAAATACCTACGCTAATTAGTTCAGCTTGTGAAACAAGAATTCAAGTTCCATAATTGTTCGTGCTATAACAACATAATAAAATTAAGTAACTAAAATTCAACTTTACATTAAACATAATAAAAACAATTTACACTATCCACCTCAAGTTTTAATCCGGCCCTGTCTCCCTCAACATTTGCAAACCGACGCGCACACGCCGAAAGGCGATAACAAAGAGACCGCGCCGCTTTGCTTACGTACCGCCTCTCTTTGCCTGCGCCGCCGAGCTAGTGTTCTCCTCAGCCGCTTAGCTAGGTGTCGACAGTCGACTTGTCGATAAATTCTAAAATCCTATGATGTTCCAACAAGATTTGATTGATTGCAAGAAATAGGGACAACTTTGCTTTACGGTGAACAGTGAATCACAAAAAGAACTTAAAACTACAACTGGAAGTATAAGCACTAATTGAACTCGCAAGCTGAATGCAAAACATTGTTTAAGACACATTTTTATCTTTTCTGACAAGCTTTTAGCCATTGTACTTAAAGTCGATAAAAGAAAAAGGTGTCTTGAAGGCCTGCCGGTAACTTGTTTGGTTTGTTAGCGGTTATAAGTTTTTAGATCAAACACGATTTAACAAAATAATCGATAACTTTGTTAAAGCGTTTTTATCGTTTATTCTTTCGATTATTAATTGTTGATAATCGAAAACTTAACTTAACACTACGAACTTAAGGGCTTTGTGTTTATTAACAGAACACAATTTATCGATGTCGATTATTGGAAACTTGGAAACGGTGAGGGCTCTACTCGACTACTTCTCCCTACCGGACCGCGCTCTGCCCTATTTTTTTAGTCGCTTCGCAGATTTCAGCGAGTGCGTGTGAATCGGGTGCCGTAAAAGCGCGAGTGGTTGAGTGGAGTTTTTTATACAAATAATAAGTAGTGCGAGTGTTTGTGTGAGTGAGTGGCAGTTTTCAAAATGTGTTTACAAGCGCAAGACTATTTGGAATTTGCTTGGTGGGAGCGTAAATGCTGTCACGTGTGCACAGGCATACTCGATCACGTCTTCGGCTGTGCCTACTTAGAGGAGGTGGGCACATCGAGCATCGTACCTATTTAAGGTAAGTGACTGTTGTGTTATTCACAAGTGAGACGAGTGAAATGTGGCGACTTCATCGTTTCGCGGCTTTGCGGAAAGTACAGATAGGTACTTCGTCAATAGGGTTGTCACAACGTACAAAATTGTTTTTTTTACGACTTTTTTAATATGGTCTGAATTCACGTATTAAGTACTTAATACGCAAGTATGTGAGGTTCTTTACACGATATTTTTGTCCCTGTCGGTTATTCCGCCCCACCCTATATTACTGTAGAGTTTCATTTAAATCCATCTAGTAGTTTTTACGTGTACAAAATGGAGTATTTTTTCCCGTTTTCCCAATGTTACCCTTCACTGCTCTGCTCCTATTATTTGTAGCGTAATGAAAAGTATACAATAACCTGTCTAAGAGTATGAAGAATAACTGTGCCAAATTTCGTTAAAATCCGTGGAGTAGTTTTTGTTTCTATAGCGAACATACAGCAGACACAGACAGACAGACAGAAAGACAGACAAATTCTTTACTGATTGCATTTTTGGCATCAGTAGCGATCCCTAATCACCCCTTGATAGTTAGTTTTTAAATATATTTCATGTAAAGAATTGGCCTCTCTACAGATTTATTATAAGTATAGATTGTTAAAAAGCGGCAAAGGAGATACATATTTTGTGAAAATTCAGCTTTGAAGCTATCATGGCTTATGAGATACAGCCTGGTGACACACAGACATACAGCGGAGGCTCAGTAATAGGGGCCTGTTTTCACCCTTTTAGTACGGAACCCTAAAAATTAAACGTGGGTATTTATATATTCATATCCGTATACGGAATCCCATATTAGACTTCGCAAAAACTGGATCGACTTGAAAAAAGCTTTCACCAGAAAAATATCCCTATTAGGATTACCCCTTTCTATCGCTGATGAACATAGGCTGCTTTATGTTTATCAAAAGATTGAATGGTATTTATTGCGAATTCTACGCAAACATTGTTGCGAGGGGATGCTAGTCTCGAATATTTAAGTCAACAGCAGCATCGGTTCAAACGTCTATGATTGGTCAATAGTCTATCAACCCATCAGAGACGTAATCATACCCATAACCTATATAACAGAGGCTTTGTCCCCCGCTTCACCCCCCTTCTTGTTGACAGGCAATAAGGGATAGGTTAAGGATGAAAAATATTATAAGAATATATTTATATTTCTAACTAATGAACATACAATTCAATTAGTGTTATAAAACTTGAATTAATAGGTATAGCTATAAAATAATATTACATGATCCTGTAATGCCTCATGTATTTAACTCAGTCATCTTTGAATACATGTCCAAATAGCCTCGACGTCAAACATCATTCTTACAAACACCTAAAATTGCACAATTTTAATTAATATAATACACACATTTACAATTTATACAAAATGAAAACAAAAACGAACAAAAGTTTATAAAAACCTAACCTAATAAAAACTAAACTACTTATAAATGAAAAAAAACTTCTAAAAGAGGCACTGGAGGCATGGAACCCAAGATGCTGGCCGAATTGCCACGCTGGATAGCCAGTGACATGCGCTGAGCAAAATACGCACCAGCCCTAGGGTGCCCTGAAGCGTGGACCAGCTTGGGCGCAAATTTGAACAGCTTTTTTGCGTCCGAGCTCCACGGACCCAACGTTTCTACCGCGAACGCCGCAAACTCGTGGTCGCCGAGAAGAGATGAGTATTTGCGGCAAATTGCACAATGTATTAGTCATCTTATCAACGACTGTGTTATCTGGCTTTCTGAAACCGATTGACATTTTTAATCGATGACGAGTTGCGCGGCATAAGCACATCCTTTTGACGTCATGTTTTATGTCTCAGTTTACACGTTTGTAATGGCTCAAGTAAAGGATAGTTACGAACATCTTTTGATTGGTTAACAAATGAGCAGCGTTTCTAATCTAAGCTCAGTTTGATATTCGATTCGATAACGTTAACGGCTCCATCTGGTAGGGTGGCTTGTACTTAGTTCTATACGTTTCTTTATAGATTGTGTTTCAACACTTACTATTGCTCGTTACCAATTTGTTAAATTCAAAGTTCCTAAGCAGCCAGCTCTGAATCTTTGTTTGGTTCCTCGTTAATACAAAATAAAATAAGAAAACAGAAACTGATAGATGTTTCTTATATTTTATGAATGCATCATCAGTGCTTAACTACATTATACCACAGAATAATAAAATTATTTTTCATTACTCATACTCTGAAAGTGGGTCATTACTGACCTGAGAAGCGGGCTGAAAGTGACACTTTTCATTCCTAGGGAGAATCACTTTCAACTGACAGCTGTCAATATTTTTTTTTAAAAACTGTTTTTTTTCACGTATCTATTGAACCATGTTCCAACTTTCTATACAGCCACGACGTAAAATTTGAAATAACTTAAAGTTAAGTATTGATCAGAGAATATACCTATATGTTTTAAATAACTTTATTACAATTTAGTTTCAACAATTTCTTTAAAATAACTTAGCTTTGAGCAAAATATTTACCATTTTTCCAATGATGAAAATAAAAAATAATGGCTGAATAGCGGGCCGGCCACAGAAAAAAAACAAAGAAAATAGGCGGGAAAGCGGCAATTAGATCTTCATTTATTTTCCTCATTTTTTCTTTAGCTAATTCATGTTTTTATTTTTACTTTCCTCGTATTTGTAATGAAAAGCACAGTGTTTACCTCGGGTGAAAGACTTATTTAGTCCCTCGAACTATTGGCGCCCTCACTTCGTTCCGGGCGCCAAACCCTGTCTCGGGACTAAATAAGTTACTTTCACCCCTACGGTAACAATGTACTATTATTCTTGATACAATCCTGTCTAAAATTCTGTTGTAGTGTTGCTTATCGATAGTCCATTATCGCTTGACTGTTGATAGAATATTGAACGATAGTATAACAGGTCGTTATTCCTATCACAGGCACCAGCGATCCACAGCCAAAAGCATTTCACCCTTTTTTCTTCTTCATCTTTTAGGATTGTGGTGAGAAATAAACAATTTAGAAACTATTTTATATCGATAGAGAAGAACAAGCTTAAAGTATCAATAGTATTGTAATTTTCAGAAGTTGGAATTAAAAACAATCGATAGTATATGTACAAAAAATAATTTAATTTGGTACTTCGTACTCTAACGAACTAAGAATCTAATAAATCTAAGAGAATCTAAGAAGAAAAATCTAAGAATATCGAACTAAGGTCACCGACTAAGATTGTCGGGTAGTCAAGCTGAAGTGGCAATGGGTAGGCCACATTGCTCGCAGAACCGCCAACGGTTGGAGGAAAAAGGTTCTTGGGTGTCGACCATCGAACTGGAAGACGTAGCGTGGCCCCCCTCGGTGGACCGATGACCTGGTGCAGTTTGCGGGAAGCCGTTGGACGGCCGCTCGCTGTGGCGCTCTATGTCCAGCTCTGGATTTCTAGAGCCTGATGATGATGATGACTCTATCGACAGACAGAAAGATATCGATAGTATTGCTACTAAATTAAAAGTATTGTGTTCAATTCTTGGAGTCTTTTGAGTAAGCCAGTTTCGAATCAACTGTTTTTTGCAAGCATTCAAATTACTCAATTTAAAAAGAAAAGTTTCGCAAATTCAATTTACTAGTGAATGTTTAGGGCCAATGCTTTTTTACATAGTTATGTGGACGTTGATGTTGGTCGGGCTTGTCTGCTATGCTAGTTTGAATAATATTTACAAATATTTTAATTATGGAGTATTAGGCTAATTGGTCAGTAGTTGTTGATATCTGCTTTGTCATCTCGTCTTGGAAATAAGTATTATGTTAGAATGACATAGGTCCTGTAATATCTTTCCAGTTCTTACATATAAGTATACATACATACATACTTAATATACAATATAGGAAACACCCAGACCAGTACAAAACGTCATTTTTATGCACACGAATGTTTGCATCTGTGCGTGGATCAAATCCGCGACCTTTGGCGTTTTAACTTCATAACTATTACATCAATTCAGTCGTCAAAACTACTACTCGTCGTCGTCGATACTATCGTCAGTATCGATTGTTTTTGGTCAAACTATTATGAATTATAATGCTACCGCTTGTCTCAAGAGAATTGTTCAATTTGCATTATATATACTATCAATAATATCGATACTATTCACAAAATATAGCGATACTCTCAATATCCTGAATATTTTTCGAGGTCAACCGTCGATAGTTCCGCAACACTATTTTGTAATGTGTTTGGTGTATCTCCTGTAGAAGAAATTTATCATTATAATCAGCTTATGTTGTCCCAGTGTAGGGCAGAGGTATTTTCAGTACATCATTGATAATGCTGAATAACAGATAAAAATACGATTTTACTATCTGTTGGCGACAGATGCTGGCATAGTAGTTTTGAACATATCTTCTTTAGAATACTTTATGTTTTTGATAATCCTTTGTTTTATATGTCTTTTTGACAGTCTATTTTATGTAAGTTCAAAGTAAAGACGTAAAAAGATAATAAGTGTTTTATTAAGTAAATTAGAGTGCTAACAGTGTAGGCAGGCAGTGACAGGATCACCTAGGCCCATCCTCAACATTTGGTGTCAGAAGAATTGAAAAAAACATGTTAACCCGCGCGCAATCACGGCAAAAATTGCCAAGTGCTGGTGCCTCCTCGTCGTCACGAGTGTCCTCTGCAACAGTTCGGGCTCAGGTGCTCGCTGCAGAGGCGCAACATCTCAAGCGCATAGAGGAACTTGAGCGTTCAGCACGGGAGCAAAAGTTGACAGCTGAAAATGCTGCGCGCAAGCAAGCGCTACAAGCACAACTCGCAGTTGCAGAAGCCGAGTACCGAGCCAAATTAGCAACAATAGAGGCTGAAAGTAGCCACAGCCGCCGATCCAGTCCCGCAAGCAAACATTCGAGTCACGTAAGTGATCTGGTAGACGAACCAATTGGAGTGGACTCTATTAATAGGGAGTTTTGTTTACAGGGTCTCGATGTGACCGCACATGATGCGCCTTCACTTGCTCAGGCAGAGGGTGCAGTGGCCACGTCGGCCCCTGACTGCGCCCCGCATACCTTGCCGGTTGCGCCCGCGGCCGATGCGACCATTGAGAGAGGCGAGCCGACGATTCCGGCCGCCTTTCTGCCCGCATCGGCCTTCTCCGCGGGGCACTCGCCCGGGGCGAGACTCGCCTTACCCACGGCTAAGCGTGCGGTGCCGAAGCCGGCTACCGCAGGCTTTCCTCCGTCCGCTAGCGCCTACCCATGCGATCGAATACACCAGCCTGACTCACTACACTGCACACTAGGTACACACCACCGCCAACCGTGTAACAGTGACAATAAGAATAATTCCAATACTTCACAATTAGCACAAGCTATCGCAGCGCTAGCGACGGCCACAGCGTCAAATAACAACAAGGTTTGTTTTCCATTACCTATTTTTGACGGCCGTCCCACTGACTGGCTTATTTTTAGGAAGGTGTACGACAACACAAGCCCGTCGTTTACGTGCACCGAGAACTTGTGTAGATTGAATGAGTCTTTGCGTGGGGCTGCGCGCGACTCCGTGGCCGTTCTCTTGGCTGCCGCGCGCGACCCCACAGAAGTTATGTACGCTCTTGAAACAGCTTTTGCCAGACCGGAGCAGATCATTTTAGCTCAGCTGGCGACCATGCGGGTGCTACCTAGGCTAGCAGCTAGCGAGAGCTCCAGGGAGCTTAACACATTCGCATGCAGGGTGCGCAACTGCGTCGAAGTAGTGCGCCTGCTGCAGCGGCCCGAGTACCTCGCTTCGCCGGAGTTGTCTAACGAAATTGTGAGCAAGCTAACTCCTTTGCTAAGATCTAGGTGGATTGACTTCGCGCATTCCCGGGAGCATACAAACATGTTTCGAATGGAACTATTATCAGATTTTCTAATGCGCGAAGCCAATCTACGAAGTAAATACGACATAATTTCATTTGACGTTGCCGTCAAAAACGTTAAGTGTCATGCCACTGTCACTTCTAACGTACAACTTTTTAACGGCAACTCAAAAAAGTATTGTTTATTTTGCGGTAAGGTTGGTCACGACGTCAACCTTTGCAAAGTTTTTGCCGATCTCGAAGTAGACCAACGCTGGGAATGGGTCAAAGGCAATAAGGTTTGTCAAAGGTGCGTGGTTAAGGGTAAGCACACTTATCGTTTTTGTAAAAAGGGTTCTTGTAAGATTACTAATTGTGAGAATAAAACGAGGCACCATACCCTACTACATAATGTGGCGAGTGAAGCCGTTGCCTATGCAGACTTGACGTCGGAGACGCAACCGCAACTGTTTGTGCCTAAGCCGATACACCACACTCCCGGTGACCAGTCCACCGCTTTAGTCGCACCGGTGGAAGACAGGCCGGTGGTCGTGGCCCATAGCACTTCATCATCTACGCCCTTTAAGACTCTTCTTAAGGTGATAGCAGTGACTATTGAGGGTCCGAAGGGGTCCTACGACACTTACGCGCTGCTTGATGATGGTTCCACGACCACCTTCTTGGATGCCGCTGTGGCTTCGACGATTGGAGCGGAGGGCAGGAAGAGACAAATAAGAGTTGATGGTGTAGGTGGAATGTCCAGGCACACAGATGTTAGTTTTGTTGACATTAAGGTAAGGGGCCGTCATAGCTTAGAAACTCACTTATTAGAAAATGTTCGCGCTATTCCTAACTTGGGTCTTACCACACAGTCTATCATGGTGGAAGACGTGGACTCTGTTGCATATTTGTCAGACTTGACAGAGTTCTTATGCTATGACGACGCTAAGCCTACGCTCCTCATAGGGATTGACAATTGGCAGCTGTTAGCACCGTATTGTGTCCGCAAGGGTACCCGTAACCAACCGGTAGCAGCCATGACAGCGTTGGGCTGGGTTATGTTTGGCTGCATTAAGAACGCGTGTTTTCCGGTCGAGTTTGTGCACCATAGCGTGGTTTCTGACTGCACCGGCTCTCATGACGTTCAACATGGGGCATGCCTTCGCATTGATTCGATGGAGATCATTGCTAATCCTTGCCTGGTGGGGGGCGACAAGGGAGCTGTTGAAAAGCTGTCAAAGACCACACACCGGCTACCGCCTGGGAGATTCCAAACCAGTTTGTTAAGGGAACCAAACTTGTATGCCAAGCCTGACAGCTGTAAAAAGCGATCCTATAAATTCGAAATTACTTTGCCTTATAATTCTGGACTCGACAGTCATAATTTCCTTGGCCGACCTGCCTTCAGCTGGCCTGTAGAATTCCTAGTTAACCCTTCACCGTCTTCGAAAGCGATTAAACTCTTCTCTTTTTCGGAAACGGAAGGATTAACGAACGTCCGCGAAGCCTTTGTGCCAGTTGCTGACTTCGCGCGTTTGAGTCAGTGGCTTAGATTACGCGCAACCAACGGTGTTTGGTTTAGTTACGCTGGAGCCTTTCGCTCACTTCTGGGACACTCCCAGAAGGCTAAATTGGGCATTTGGGGAAAAGTTCCCAGAGAGTCTGAGCAATCAGTTGAACATACGTTACTTGAGCCAATCGATGAACAAAGTTGGCTTAATCACGCACTTGTGCTAGACTGCTTTGGATTGCTCCGTCTCTCTGGCAGGGTTGGCGTAGTTTTCAAGGACCCATTCATTCTTGATTGTAACCACCCAATAGTTAAGCTTGTCACCACCCACTACGATACAAAAACGGCTCATTTGCAGAAGGAACTGAACGCAAACGATCTTCGCCAGGAACTATTCAACAACGATCTTCGCCAGAGTCACAACAGCCTCGACCTGCGCCCAGCAGTGAAGAAAGCGCCAGTCCCAAAACTCAACTATCATACGCCTGGCTTCGCTACCCTAACGTCGACAGTCGCTTGGCAATTCAGAGCTATGGCAGTCCCAGAACTAGCACTTCAGACGTTTGACGCGAAGAACATAATGGTAATCTGTGATCACGAGAGGTACCTGACCTTGGCCACGATATTCAGAGGACTTAAGTCGATGGAGGGAGTTGATGAACAGCTAGTCAATACACACTTTGAGCAGTGGAAACCTAATAACACGAAGATTTCAGTGTGTGACATTCCACCCAGAAGGTTAAAGATGTCGTCGACGTTTATGGCAGCTACCCAGAGCATGTTCGAGAGGATGCCAGAGCAGATTGTTCCCATGAGCTGCAAGCAAAAAGCTTTACTCTACTGGTGCACTGGTGAAGGAATGGGTGAGATGGATGCCACAGAGGCCAAGAGTAACATGTATGACCTGGTGATGAAGTACCTGGATGCTACTGCAGATGACGAGAGAGTTCCACGAAGAAGCAAAAGGCAAAAGAAACGAAGTTTATTCCAGCATCATTCATTCATCATCGTTCATTTTCTTTCGTTATTATGTCTTTTGGAATGTCCGATTTTGCATATTACTCCTCATAAAATGTTTTTCCGATGTGAATGTACAGGCAATGGGGAAGTAGGAGCAGCGGAGGTAGCTCTTCAAACGATTGATTACGCCGACCACTTAGCAAATCAGTGCCACTCCCAATAGCCTAGTTGGGGTTGGTACAGTATGAGTACCAGTGTCTGCCGCCACTTTCCTTCTGCTGTTGCTACACCGGGGGGGAGGATGTTGGCGACAGATGCTGGCATAGTAGTTTTGAACATATCTTCTTTAGAATACTTTATGTTTTTGATAATCCTTTGTTTTATATTTGAATTTGAATTCGCGCAGCGCGAGCGTACAGAGCAGACGTGTGCTAAAATTTTTGCAAAATTCATTAAATTGTATCTACACTAATACCGACCATATCCGGTGCACAATACGACACTATTCGGAACACCAGCCGGGCGCTAGTTACAACCTAAGTCTACTAGATAACAAAGTTGTCACATCTCCTCCCTCCCGCTTGCACGCACGAAACGGGTGTCAGCGTCGAGTCAAGTGAGTACCACCACTACCAACTACATTCATATACAATGAATACGCTCCGTTCACCGACTGGATGCGGCATTGATACTCAACGTGCCGACTCACAACCAAACTTGTTAACAATGAAAGACGATGATCTTAATCCACAAATAACATTCCGTAACAAGCGAAAGGAGACTGATGATAATGCATGGATTAAAATGGAATTTTTCACATTAAAAAAACAGATGTCGGAAATGATGGCGACACTTACTGCCAGTTGTCAAAGCCAAACGGAAAATATAAATAAAATTTGCCAAGACGTTACTGCCATAAAGAATCAGGTAACAAATATAGCAGGTACGGTTGAAAACATCGTATCCGAACAAAAAGTATTGGCAACCAGGTTGGAAGGCTTAGCAGATGTTACGCAAAATACAGAGACTAAAGTTAAACTTTTGGAACACGAAGTTGCAAAGCTAAAGAATGCTTCCTCAGCATCAGTCTCTTCTGAAGTGTCCGCGAGCTACGATGAAATTCTCAGTGAAATTCAGGAACGAAATTTTCGGAGCAGAAATATAATTGTGGTAGGTATCCCCGAATCTGGGTGCAAATCTTCTAAAGAGAGGAATGACGATGACATGAACGTCGTAAGGAACCTGCTGAAAATACCAAATGTTGACATCCCACAGCCCGAAAAAACACAACGACTTGGGAAATACAAATCTGATCGCCATCGCTCCATAAAAATATGCTTCCCATGCGAGAATGCCACAAAGATTATATTCCGAAACAGAGAGTCCTTCAAAATGAACAACATTAAGGTTTTTCCCGACCAGACACCTAATCAGCAAAAGCAAATGCAAAATTTGCGAGAAGAGCTAGCAAAACGTACTGCTAATGGAGAAACAGACTTAAAAATCAAATATGTCCGAGGAGCTCCAAAAATCATTCAGGCTTCTGCTAATCCCATAGCTAGCACCTCGACAAAAAACTGAATTCGGCGGCAGAAAATAACACGTATCAAATCACCAACACGTACTATGAAATCACACCTACCAAGAAATCCTTAAAATGTCTGTACGCCAATGCTCGTAGCATAGTAAAGCCAGGAAAACTCGATGAACTACGTTGTATAGTCACACTGCTTGATGCCACTCTGCACATAATTATACTGACAGAAACCTGGATAAAGAATGAAGACGAAGCTAAGAGAATACAAATCCCAAACTACACGCACTACTATAATTTCAGATCAAATAAGCGAGGAGGTGGTGTTTCGATTTTTGTCCACAACAACTTGCAACATTCCCTAATTGAAGAGCACTGTATCGACGACATTCATTATCTCTGGATCCACGTGAGTAAATTCTGCTTGGACGTTGGAGTCATTTATAACCCAGACAAAACTAATATAAATAATTTTCTGGAAGAATATTCACACCAATTACAGATTAGGCGAAGAGCAGTAGTGTTTGGTGATTTTAACTTGGATTTACTCAAACCAGATCGAGCATGTCGTAACTATAAAGCCATTCTGAGAGAAACTGGTTTCAAAATTTTAAATAAAGTTGACCAACAATATTGCACTCGAGAAACATCGGACACAAAAACCATTATTGATCATGTGTGCTCTAATTTAAAACAAAACTACTTTCATTTTGCCACCATCGAATCATCGATGTCAGACCACAAGCAGATCTACCTAGAAATAAAAAAATTTGAACCAGAACCCAAAATAAAGCAGGAATATGTAGCAATAGATTACAATCGGCTGTACAAAACGTTTGAAAACATGAAAGGAGAAGTTGTATCCCTTTATAATCAATTGGAAGAAAAACTATTGCTTTCCCTTTCAATGTCTAAGACTACCAAAATCAAAGTATTGAACCCACCACGCAATGATTGGATTGAGAAAGATATAATAAAAGAGATAAATAATCGGAATATATTGTGGAAAAGCTACAAGCAAAACAAAATGAATAAAGAACTAGAAGAAAAATTCGAAAAAGCAAAAACTACCGTAGCTGCCAACATACAAAATGCCAAGAATTCATATTACAACAAACTTTTCAAGGAACACATCAGTAAACCACGAAAAATGTGGAAACTAATAAACGATCTTGCAAATAATAAAACAAAACGTGAAATGGCCCCAACCAAACTTGTTACCGAATCACAAACACTCACTGATGTCAAGGAAATCTGCGAACATTTCAATAAATACTTTTCAACAATTGGATCTGTACTGGCAAATAATATTCCAAAAAGATATCTGGAAAATCAAACCAGAGCACAAGTATTAAATGGAACTGGAGCTCCAGAGCTCCATTGCTTTGAACCAGCAACCAAAGACGAAATAATCAGGATTATTGACAATTTGGACCCCAACACTAGTTGTGGCATTGATGGTATCAGTACTAAAAGTGTAAAGTGTGTTAAAAATTTAATAGCTGAGGAACTTACGGGATGCATAAATGTTTGTCTAGAGCAGGGAGTTTTTCCGGATAGCTTAAAGATCGCAAAAGTCACAACAATACATAAATCTGGAAGCAAGACTGATCCCTGTAACTATCGACCTATCTCAGTTCTTCCAACAATTTCAAAAATTTTTGAAAGAATAATATACACACGGTTAGAAGCATACTTAAGCTCTAAAAATTTTTTCTACAAAAAACAGTACGGGTTTCGCCCTAAATCTAATACACTGTCAGCAACTGTTGATCTCATTACTAAGATAAGAAATGAAATAGACAGTAAACATATTGTACTGGGTGTATTCATAGACCTAAAAAAAGCGTTTGACACGATTAGTCACGAAATTCTACTGAAAAAGTTACTTGAGAACGGTGTTACAGGCAAGCCTTATAAAATTCTCGAATCTTACCTTCACAACCGAAAACAGATCGTTAAAATAGACCGATACCAAAGTCGACCCAGTAATATAACGTATGGTATACCACAAGGCTCAATTCTAGGCCCACTCTTGTTCTTGATCTACATTAATAGCATACATGAAATAGCTAATCTGAAAGGTAGCATATCTCTGTACGCAGACGACACAAGTCTTTTTTATTTTGGTCATTCATTAGACGTGATTGTTTCTCAGGCTCAAAATGACTTAAATTTGTTACACGACTGGTTACAATCCAATTTATTGACTATTAACAAAGATAAAACAAATTACATGATTTTTGCAGCCAAGAACAAAAAACTAACCCAAACTATACTACAAATCGATGGCCAAATAATTGAAAAGAAATGTCAAGAAAGATTCCTTGGTCTTATTTTGGACACATACTTGAATTGGAAACCGCACATTTCTAAAATCAGATCAAAACTGGTGTCGCTTTCAGGATCCCTTCATGGTATAACAAAGTGCTTACCTGAAAAAGTTCGATACACAATTTATAATACCCTAGTGAAACCTCACATAGATTACCTCATCGAAATCTGGGGTACTGCAGCCAAGACCAATCTTGAAGTTATACAGACAGCACAAAACAAAGTAATTAAAATTTTATTTAACTACAATTTTCGAACAAGTACAAAAACAATTTATGAGGAAACCAAAATAATGAACATTAAACAAACGTACGTTTACTACACAAGTATACTAATACATAAAATACTTAACGGAGACATTCATACAAATATAGCTTTCACTAAAAAATCTCAAACTCAAAAAATGAGACTTCGTAATTCCAATTTCTTAGTAACGCGACCCCCTAGAACTAATTATGGCAAAAATAACATTGAATTTGAAGGCGTGAAAATATATAATAAATTACCAATAAACATTAAAAACACTCAATCGATGTTCACTTTTAAAAAATTATTAAAAGAGCATATTCTAGAATACATGTCTTATTAATGAATAAAACAAGTAATTTGAGCTAGGCCTCATTTATGCAACCACGTTTTTTCTCTTCATTTCATTCATAATTTAGTTTTTTGAGATAACAGGAAAAAAATTATTTAAAAAAATAAACAGCCATCAATGCCGCATCAAATGTTTTGCGCTTCGTTCATCCGCGCCGAGCCCACAGTCAGCGCTCGCGCATCGCACTTCGTGTCGACCGTCCGCCATTGATTCATTAGTGTACATTAGAAGATTTCAGTAATACCCACTTTGTTTGGTGATATTTTTTGTTATTTCTGTGCGCTCGCAAATAGCTCAAAAATATGTTTAATTGTAATTTTTTTATTCTCAGTAAGCGAATGAGAATTCTTATGAGAATTAATAATAAAGATCTTAAACCATATATGTCTTTTTGACAGTCTATTTTATGTAAGTTCAAAGTAAAGACGTAAAAAGATAATAAGTGTTTTATTAAGTAAATTAGAGTGCTAACAGTGTAGGCAGGCAGTGACAGGATCACCTAGGCCCATCCTCAACACTATCTCTTTCCTTATCTGATAAAAATGGCCAAGTTATCTTTTAATCTCGATAAATTATCAAAATATCGGCTTAAATTACTGCCACATACTGCTTTAATCATTTAGCATCAGGTAGCAGGACGGGTAAGTAAGCAACAGTTATCGGAAATAAATAAAACGCGTCTGTCAAATAAATCAGTGTTAGAAAGGTTAAAAGATGTGAATTTAGGTGAAATCTCATGATGTGTAGTAGAAGTAGAGGGAGTATTTTATAAATTACGGATTCTATAAGCTAAAAATTATCAATACGTAACTATTTACATTTCAAAAATGTTTTCACTAGAAATTTACACTGTAAAAATTATGTTTAATTCAGCAAATTTAAATTACTTTTTCTTTTAACTTTTGAGGCAAATAAGACTATCCAAAATTAGATGATTGATTAATGGTTTGATTCTTTAATTATTACTTTTATTCTGTGGTTCCTAATACGGCTGCTTTTATGTGTAAGTTGAAATAATTAAGTATGTAGCTTATATAAATCTATTACGAGTAGGTACACATTTTGACTAGACGGTCACCTATTGGTGGTGGTATAACCTAGTTGCCGAGTGTCATACTGAACTTCGAAATTATTGAAGGCCATCAGGATTACCGAAGTGCTTTATTTGTAAATTACAGAATCTCCAAATACCCTTAACTAATCCACGGACAGAAAGAAATACCGACAACAGATTTTTTTTTGTTCAAGGTGCTCCGACTAGTACTCCTCAGAATTCATTATCGCGCACGCTCGCGACTGCGTCCGCATAGTCTTTAGTTTTTTGCCACCAAGTTTCATACACTTGCAACCCCTATTTCAAACCCCTAGTGGTCGAATACTAAGACTAGTTTACAATCCAAATTTCAAGTCTCTGCAATGAGGCTCGACGATTTTTTTAATTTTAACCAATAGGTTCCTGATTAGCACGTTCATACAAACAAACCAACCTGTCGATTTTATTTCATAAGTATAGATTTTTTGCGTTATGTTACGAATTGTAACTTTGTTCAAATTCAAATTCAAATTCAAATTATTTATTAGGCAGCAGTAGGATTACAACAGATTGGGGTTGGAGCTATCATTTAAGCAAACGGTGTGCTTGTTTTAGAAAGCTCCGCTCTTCAATAAATTAAATTAAGTTACTAGTGCCTACAGTCATTTGTCCATTTTAAAAAATTAACAATGTCAACATTTACATGCAATGCAAAAATAATAATATAATAATAAAATAAAATAGAGTGAAATTTTTCTAGAAACAAACAAGTGGCATGGGAAAGTAATAATAATGCAAAATTATATAAAACTGATTTGAAATTTTAAGAGATCATTATTGAGTGCAATGAAATTAATAAATAAGATGATCCTAAAGTAAACCAATAAAATTAAATTTATAAATTGAATTAAACTAAATTATACAGATGAATTCTAAATAAATTGAATGAACAAAAGGACTTTCAATTAGATTACATTTTGATTCCTTGCGAGGTTGCGTGCGCGTGCGTGCGTGCGTGTGTGTGTGTGTGTGTGTGTGTGTGTGTGTGTGTGTGTGTGTTCGTGTGTGTGTGTGTATGGGCGTGAATGATGTGTAAATACGGTAAATTATAATTGTGTGTCATCATCATACCTAAACTTTATTTATGATGAGTTCGAGTTCGTCGTAGTTGATGAGCTGTAGCCATTCGGTTAATGTTTTTTTGGTATCGTAATAGGACTGAGGGTAAATATTTAGCTCTTCGTTTATTTTATTGTAGAGGCAGGCCGCCCTACTCTCATATTGACGCTGAGCGAAGGTCGATTTTAAATGGGGCCGCTTCACTGCGTCAGGTTTCCTTCTCTTCAGCAGTATGGCTTGGTCGTACGTAAGAGTTCGGTGCTTACGCAAGACGATTTGCAGCAGATACAGCTTTCTAACCGACAGAATCCCACTCGTGGCGTATAAGCTATCAGTTGGGAACCTGTATGGCCTAAAAAACATTACCTTTAGTAAAGACCGCTGCGCTCTCTCCAACATCAGAAATTTAATCTTCGTAGCACCACCCCATACCGACACACAATAAGCAATTACTGGTTGAGCTAACGAGACATAGGTTTGTCGTAGAAGATGTTTTGTAGCTACATGTCGTAATGTTTTAAATGTCCATATAAGCTTTCTAACCCTATCAGAAAGTAGCTCCACGTGACTATGCCAAGATAAGCGTTGATCAATTGAGATTCCCAGGTACTTCGTTTGGGCTACCTTCCTGAGTTCGGCACATGAGCACCCAGGGTGAGGGGAGTCGCAGTTATGTAGTTTTACTTTAAAGTTTTGTGGAGGTTGCGAGTTATTATATTTTGAAAAACAGATGAAGTTACTCTTAGCCACATTCAGGGTTAGAAGGTTAGTATTTAGCCAGGTTAAAATTCTAGCTAGCCCTGTTTCAGCAACCGCTCTCAAGCGATCCCAACTTTCAGCGTAAAACACCACAGCAGTGTCATCAGCATAAGAGAATATGCGGCCATTAGTCACTTTCATGTTGCATAAGTTATTGATGTACGTCAAGAATAGCGTTGGGCCCAGCACACTACCCTGTGGGACCCCATATGTGACGGTAGACTCCGAGCTAGTATGAGTCCCTATTTTAACCCGTACACTGCGATTGCTGACGTAATCCTCAAAAAGTTGGAGTGGAATTCCCCTAACTCCAATATCTTGTAGGTTTTGTATGAGAAGGGGTACGGAAACTGTGTCAAAGGCCTTTTTGAGGTCCAAAAAGATAGCCAGACACTTCTTTCCGGAATCAACACTGGTCGTAATTAGAGATGTCAGCGCCACAACCGCATCCTCAGTACTCATATTCTGTCTGAAGCCGTATTGCGAACCCGAGAGCAAGTCAAATCTGGATAAGTACCTCATCAGTCTAGCATTCAACAGTCTTTCGAGAACCTTAGCTACAACAGGCAATACCGAGATGGGCCTATAATTAGAGGGGTCATTTTTACTTCCGCTCTTATACACAGGAGTAATATTAGCCTGTTTCAGTGCCACAGGGAAGACCCCCTTCTGGAAGCATAGATTTGTAAGATGCACAAGGACAGGAATAGCCTCCCTGTGTGCCAGCTTCAGAAAAAATGGCGGTATGCCATCCCACCCCGGTGCACTATCAGACCTCATGGACATAAGTACATCCTGTACCTCGACAGCGTCAACATCAAGAAGCACGAAAGAAGATGGGTTGCTTGGCATGGAAGTTTCAGGAGATTGACGCGCAGAAGGGCACACAGCAATATCCTCAGCCAATTGTTGTCCCACGGTTGCAAAATATTTGTTAACTGTGTCTACAGAGCTTTGTGGACAAGACGATATTTCCAGGAGCTCGAGGGTCTGTGACTTGGGTGGTTTACGCTGGGTGATACTATTTATCGTCTGCCAGAGTTTCTTAGGATTCTTCAAGGCTCTGTTTAACTGATCCCTATCATATTCCCGCTTAAGTTTCCTTATCATGTTGTTACAGAAGTTGCGGTAGCGTTTATAAGCGATTTTTAATATTATGTTGTCTGGGCTCAGTCGTAACCTCCTCTGCATCGCATTTCTATTATTAATACAACGGAGAGCGCCTAGGGTAATCCAGGGTTTGATAATTTGTTTCTTTTTAGGAATTCGGCTTCTAGTGGTGTTTAAAAGGAGGCAATTTTGAAGAGTGCTTATAAAAGTTTGTGTAACAATGTCAGGATCATTAAGGTTCATCAAAGCAGCCAAGTTTTCTCTTTTAACGCAGTCAAGTGCCTTCTCGTAGTTAGTTGTTATTTTCACTTTATCATTCTTATTATTATATGAGCCTGTTAAGCTACTTAGTCTGAGCAATATTGTAAAATGGTCCGTAATAGTTGTGTCCAGCACAGCAATGGTCGCCGCTCTTCTGCCGTCACCCAGTTTCAAAACAAAATGGTCCAAGCAGTTATCCCCTCTAGTCGGAAATAAGTGGCCAGGGAGCATGCCGTGCATTGCCAGCATATTCAGGTAGTTAGTTCTGTTTGACCGACCTTGTGAGGGCTCGTCCAGTTTGTCTATAATATTAATGTTTATGTCACCCGTTATAATAGTATTTTTACCAATTCTAGATGTTTCTATGTGGGAATCAAGAGACTGTATGAAATCATCAGCGTTGGAAACCGAAGGTGAGCGATAGATTCCAATGACAGTGAGGTCACCAACACTAACCCGCAAGCAGGACGCATGAGTTAGGTCCACCTCAGCAACCGCAGCCCTATGTTCGTCCCTAAGATAAGCAACCACTCCATCATTCTGATTCAAATGCTTGGTTGTTTGAAATGCTGTGTAGTGCTGTAACTGTGGAATATTTTTATTTGGGTTCAGTCTACATTCACTTAAAATAATTAAGTCTGCCTCAAAGTCAAGTTTATCGAGACTCAAGTGCATATCTTCTAAATTAGCATAAATACTCCTTATGTTTTGTGAGACTATTGTGAAATCCGATTTACCAACTGTTACGAATTTAGTAAAATCTTCGACAGGGCACTGAAAAGCCTGGGTTAAGCATGTATTGTCCATGTCTTTAATATTAGTTATATGACTACACATAAGATAAAAAGAGATCCGAGTTCCTGTATCCGAAGGCAGCTAAGATTTTTGGGTTTAGGCTTTAATATATTGTAGTGTTTGTTTTTGTTGCAGAGTTTGTAGGTATAGTTATTATATTTGTTGATGTTTAAATATATGGTATGCAAGGCAGATTGACCGTTCATCAAGCGGATGTGTGAGTATGTGTGTGTATTATTGGATACATTAAGATAAGTAGTGTGTGCGTGTACGGTTTGCAAGGCGGAGTCTATGCTTATTAGATAAATGAGTAAGCTTATGCGTAAGTAATCGAGTAGATTGGAGCAAAATACTATGTGTTTGTGTGATTGGTATAAAATTGTGTCATACATGTCATTTAACATCATAAGATCGTATTGATTAACCTTGTTACCCTTAGATAGTAATGGTTATGGGGAAGTAGTTCACTATCACTTTAATATCAAGGTCATTGATTGTTATCAGTAAATTAAGTTTCGATTTGTTTAAAGCAATGGATATGATAATAATATTATCTTGTTGATGCACCTAATTTGAATAAATATGAAATGAAAGAGGTACCTAAACTTCGAAACTGTTGAATTATTCAGAACTGACTTTCAGAGTGGACATAGGGTCGGAAAGTTGCGATGTTTTCACGGAAGAGCAGTGCGATGGTTTTTAATTGAAACAATAGATACATTCCGAATAATTAGTGTTCATGGCACCACACGGCAACACACTTCAATTCTACTTTTTTTGGAAATGGTTTTAGTTCATAACGTAATTAGGTATTACTTCTGCACTTTAGAAATAGAGTTTTTTCAGGAACGTTGAAGGATTGCAGGTTGCAAATCCCACCCTGGTTTATTGCTGCTATCTCAACTGTTTAATGTGCCTTTCGAAGCACGGAGATGCCCGAAATACATATCACATAATTTCGGTCGGGATGGTCAGCGATACCATTTCCGACCCGGCGTGTGTTGCTTTACAACAGTGATCGCCGATCACTGTCACAACTGCGCCACGGGCACCTCTAACTCACTACACACTAAATAGGTACCTATTTTTATTTCAGCATCATGTGTTTCGTCCTACGGCTGGCCCAGCTGGCAGTATTTCTGGCCTTCGTAAGGTCAGAGTCAACGAATGAACCATATATCAACATTGCTGGATTGACGCACCGTCTGCCACACGAGTTAGAGATCATAAATGCGGAACTTGAGATCACCCCATACTTGCTCTCGGCCCCAACACCTGAACAGCTCTTCACGTTTGACGGTAGAGCTACATTGGAGATTCGAGTAAGTAAAGTCGGCTAAGAATAACTCCGAAAATGTTTTGACCGAATTTACATATATAATGATAATTATAATGATAATTGTGACAGTAGGTATTTTTATGATCTAAAAGTATGGAAAACAAACATAGTCGTATCGCTAAAAAAAGTTCAACTGTTTTCGGCCTAACCATGAAATTCGAACATAAGTTATTGAAACTTGGTAAAATTAAACTCAGTGTTGATGTTGTTATTATTAAATTTTATTTTTAACATTTTATTTTTTAATGTTTTTTAATATTTACGCGAACACTATACATCGGTATGTGTGTGTATGTGTGATGTCATAGAACATCTTTGTCATCCCGTGATCACGGCTGCTGTAAAGTAGTCGGAACGTCGGGTTGGAAAATGAAAGAAAATATAAGACCGCGAGTAGAATCCGTAAAGTTGTTTTATTTCGTTTTTTTTTTTTCATTATTATAGTTTTGAAATACTGTTTAAAAACAAATCATTGAAATATTTCAGCCTCTAGCTTATTTTGTTGGTGCTCTCATACTCCATGAAAACTTAAAGAACATCAGCTCGGTTTATCTTAGTACTGCCGACGGCACACCCGTCCCACTGAACGAGGAGAGGGAATTTGATAGGATCTTTCAATTCAACTTCTTGAGAATCAATATAAGAGAAGGGTTTTTGGATCGCTATTCAACTTACAAACTGAGTGTGTCTTACACAGGATATATACATACAAGTGCACTAAAAAGAGGCTTGTATGCTGGAACCTACACAGATACCTCCGGTAATCAGCAGTAAGTAAAACTTAAGTTTATATCTTTCACCCGTTAACCCTAGAATTCACTAACGCAGATCAACGTTGAGAATCCCTCAGAAGTACAGCTGTCCCTCTCAGTTCTAATGTCATTTTCCGGGACAGCATAAGCGTGAGCAAGCGCTTAGCGTTGATTGACGTTTGTTAATTCGGGGGTAACTATGTTTAAAATAAGCTTAACAATTCCGTACCTACCAAAACCTACCAAATCCGTACCTGAACTAAAAATCCACATTACATAAAATACTATAAATATTATAAAATTATATCTTAACTAAATTCAATTTTAAAATAAATTGTTGTGAACAACAACTACAAAACTTACAAAATCAAAGGTAAAGTGTGCTCTAAAGTTGACCTTAGGTTTCACAAAACTACAGATCTAAGTTGATTTGTAAGTTCATTATTATACACATTGACCTGATAGCAATATAACTATTAATAAAATTCGTAAAGATTAAAATTTCAATAAGATTTGTATATAACCAATTTCTAATTCCGTTCTCTAAATTCAAAATAACTTTATTCAAATGGACCTGTTACAAAGTTCTTTCAAATCGTCAAATCTAATTAACAAACAAAATAATATTAGTTATGAATACCATTATATCAAATGGATACATAAAAATAAGATAAGATAAGAAGTACTTAATTGCTTATAAACAAAACAGAGTAACCGAACAAGAAAAACATTTTAATGTCAATGTACAGTTTAGATTAATAATATAGTGTGCTTGAATAAATATGACGCCACCTTCGGATCGGGAAGTTCTTTCTATAACGAGAATAACCGGCAAGAAACTCAGCAGTTGCTCTTTTCAACTGTTTCTCATTTTTAGGTGGTACATAACTACTCACCTTCACCCGACACACGCTCGGGAGCTGTTGCCGTGCTTGGACGAGCCCGGGTACAAGTCCACGTTTGACATCACAGTCATCAGGAACAACCAATTCACGGAGACTTTCTCAAACATGAACATCAGCGATACTGTACAGTAAGTGGCCGAAACTAAAACACTAAAATTTTATAATAAAAAAATATAAATAAACAGACTCTAATTTATGGATTTCTTTGGGTAAGTTACCCCATTTGTTCAGATCATTCGCGTTATGTTCCTTTTAACAGTCTACCCTGCGTTTTATAAAAAAACAGAAACCTCTTTACCTGCTCATGTTTTAAAGTGATGCTCCACTTTAGTGTCATGCTGCGGAATTTTATAAGTTATCCCAATACACTTATTTTAACTTTAATTTGCTTTATAGTGAAATATTTGCCTCCATAACATACTTACGTTATTGAAAAGTTATTAATGATTAAACGAACTTACCTGTATGTGAAGTTCTATCATAATTATACGAGCGCCGAGTCCGAATAGATTAGTGATTTAAGATATTATATTTACACATGTAGTATCGCATACGTACCACCGCTCTGCACTATAGTTTAGAGAAGTTATTTTACCCTTGTTTTAATTTTTATTTATTTTTTAAAATGTGGGTAGGTGAATCTTACCTTTTGTCGTCTCTGTCGTGGGAGCTCATTTAGTTTAGAGACTCTGGAACCCTAGCATGTTTTTTCTCATTGATGTATTGCCGAGATGTTTATTTAGTTAAGGGAGTGGAACCACTATGGGAGGGTGGGACTCACTAATCTATTCGGACTCGGCGCTCGTATAATTATGATAGAACTTCACATACAGGTAAGTTCGTTTAATCATTAATTATACGAGCGCCTCGTCCTCTAGATTAGTGATTTAAGATATTATATTTACACATGTAGATTTTGAGAGTTATCTCGGGAATATCGTCAATGTTTTAATGAGACATAATTTACAATCTTTGAAAAGATTTATTAAACTAACAAAAAATATTATGTTAGATTACATTAACAAAAATAATACCTTGGTATTTATTTCAAACATAAAAAATATTTCAATTCTAATTCTAATCAATATGATCACAGGAGTCCTAAATGACATGAACTGTAACTAATAAAATATTATTAGTTATGTCAGGCATTAACTAGTTTGTAAGAAATATAAAGTAATGAAATTGCAACTTAACAAATTCTCTGAATAAAATTTGGCCGATAATTGTATAAACATTTTCTTAATTTATTTAGGATGAAGTTATGAAAATATAGATCGTGCGAGAGCTGTATCCTCGCTGTTCCTTGTTATCTGTCTCTGATAGAAACGTGCAAATGTTTGGGACTGTCCACTCGAGCCAGCAGTGTTGCGTATAGTGTCAACACTGACGCCGAGCGAGAGCGCGCGCGACGTCGCGGCGTGTGGCGTGCTGTGCGCGCTAAACACCGCGGCGTCGATCCCGCACTCGCTCATCGTTCGCTTCAGCCACCGGCTGAGTGTCTGAGTACCTACATGGTTATGTGTTTTTTTCATACCAATGAACAAATGGTCAGATGTCCTTACACTTACAGTTCTGTCTAGATAACATTGTAATGTATTTGCAGGACAAACTGTTGGTCGCTCCACAAAAAAAGGTAGATGTAATATGGGTTGCTTACCAGAAGGCTTAGACGTCTTTATTAGTTCTGCAATCTTAATTGTGATGCTATCTGCGGAAATCTGAATATTTCTAATATTTATTTTTGACAATGAACCCTTTGCGCTGTCGCGAGTGCCAATAACATAATCGTTTTCAGGGTCAAATTTTCGAATGACAGTTCATTATTTGGGTACCATGAGCTTAAATGGTCGAGAACAATATTGGTGTCCCACGTTGAGTCATACTTTGGTAATGTTGGTCGAAGCCTAAACACACCCCTGAGAAATCTTTGTGGCCTATCGTCGTTACTGAATGTTGGTCCTAGGACCAAAGAAAGTGCTGATCTACATGAATTTATTGTTCCATATTGACAGCCTTCATTAAACAGCTTCGTAAGGAAGTAAATAAAATTAGGCACAGATGCATCATAAATATCTAAGGAGTTTTGTTTGCAGTAAGTCCACCATTTTCTTAAGGAACTGTCATACTGCTTGAATGTGTTCTCCGACAACGATGCCAACATTATATCGAGGGATGATAATGGCACACTCCGTCTTGATAATGCGCACCGGATAATTTCCCTGCCACCAGGGTAATCGACTTGTGTATCTGACGGGAGCTGGAATGAGACAATAATACATCATTGCGTGCTGGAAATGTTATCATTTCAGAAACAAGTAAAGACCTAAATAACGGGTACCATGGCTGTGTAGGCCAGAAAGGCACAACCATTATGCCCTGAGTTTTGTCTGAAACTATTTTTCTGAGGGTTTTTAAGATTACTGAAAAGGGAGGAAAGGCATAGAAGTTAAGTCCATTCCAAGAAATCGTGAAGGAGTCTACTGCTAAGGCGTCCGGATCTCTATGCCAGGATATGTACGACTCACATTTCCTATTAATACGACTGGCAAATAAGTCTATGTCGGGAGTTCCGAAGTTATTTGTCAAAGTCATAAAAGCCCAGTCTGCTAGTTCCCACTCTATATCAGAGTGAACTCTTCGTGATTCGTAATCAGCAACAGTGTTATCACTAGATTTGATGTATGATGCGAATACATATAACCCCCGAATTTCACACCATTCCCAAATTTCTCTGGTTATTTGGGTAAGGTGCGGATATTGTATCCCTCTCATCCTGTTTATATAGGCTATAGCAGTAGAATTGTCAATCCGCATTAAAATCTGACAATTTTCAAGGCCTTGCGCAAAGATCTTTAAAGCAATGAATGCGGCAAGCAGCTCTAAATAGTTGATATGCCGTTGTTTTTCATGGATTGACCACTGACCACTCGCAGTCTTTCCGTCGCAAGCGGCCCCCCACCCCGTAGTTGAGGCGTCAGAGTATACCTCTCTATGATAGTCATCATACCGTATGTGAAGAACTGAATGGTCTATGTTTTCTAGCCACCATACAAAATCAGGTTGAAGGCAATCGGGTAGATTCATATACCTGTTGTAATCATCGTGATCCTTGAGATTTAGGTATTTACACCGTTCCATTTCTTTTGTATGTAGCCAGCCGTAATCGACGGCTGGACATGCAGAAACTAATAAGCCTAATAAATGCGCGAATTGCCTTATCCTACATCGTTTAAGATGTATGAAATGATGTAATTTCTCTCTGATGCGTAATCTTTTTTCATTTGGTAAGCCTTCTGAGAATCCAATATCATTCCTAAAAATTTACATGACATTGATGGTTGAAGAACGCTTTTGTCTTCATTTATGATGAAACCGAGAGAAATCAATAACTTTCTTGTTAAGTTTATGTTTGACATACATTCTTTTTTATTGTTCGCAATCAATAACCAGTCATCTAAGTACAGAGTAGAGGTTAATCCTGCGCTGCGCAGAAGTTTAGCTATAGGTTTAGTTAATTTTGTAAAAATATAAGGTGATGTATTAAGGCCAAATGGCAGGACATTAAATTCGTAAATCTTTCCTTCGAAAATAAACCGGAGGTATTTTCTGGAATGTTCATGTATTTTGACTAAAAAGTAGGCATCTTTCAGGTCCAGTGTGGCCATATAGCAATTTGGTGTGATTAATTTGATTGCTGTTCTGAGATCTTCTAATTTAAAGTGCTGAGTCACAATAAATTTATTTAAGTTCTTTAGATTCAATATAAAACGATTCTTTCCGTTGGGTTTTGGTACCAAAAAAATACCAGAAATAAATTGTCCCTCACAGGGATCGCATTTAGAAATAGCACCAATCTTTAATAATTCATCTATGGCCTCATTGAAATGAAATCTTTCGGTATCAGAGAGAAGAGGTATGGGTGGCAGTGTGTGTTGAACGACAGGATGAGAGAAACAAATTTTGTAACCCAGGACAGTATAGTGCGGTCGTTAGTGATAAGGGACCACTGTTCATAGAACAGCGGTAGTCGCCCGGCGTACTTAACTGTTAGTATCGACGGCGCGGAGGCGGAGCCGGATGGCCCTGGTACTGATGTGACGGCCTCGATGAGTGCGCGGGCGCCTGCTGGTGTGGAGGTGCTCGGAAGCGCGGGGCAGTCTCGCGGGTCCGTGGCACGAATGGTGCTTGGCGTGTCTGCGCCGGCTCCGGCAGCCTGCGTGGCTGGGCCGGCGCTCTGTGGTTTAAATGAATAGTCCTTTGTCCTGTTGGAATGTTGGATCTTGGTGCAGTCTGCTTGGGCTGCTCAGGTTTCAACTCGGCACCAGATTTGTTTACTGCTTTTGCAGACTTTAAAGTTTCTGGCAAATCTTCACCAAACAGGCAAGTGTCAATTTTTGTATTCTTAAGATGTTTGCTCATGTCACCCTTAAGTACAAACAATATAAAAATCCTTCTAGTGACTGAATCTGCGTGCTGTAAGTCGCATAAGATTTTGTTAATATCCATTAGTTTTTGCAACATTTCGTTGTTCTTTGATTTTGAGAAAATGTAGGTATTTATTACGTCACCTAGGCCTGCTATGGCGCTAGCCATTTGTTTTTGTTTTGTTTCGATTCCCTTATCGCGCTTGTGTTGTCTCTGTAAGCGCGGCTTTTATTTCCACATTGAGTTTTGGAGCATCTATCTGGGTGCAGTTAGATGGTATTGGATATTTTGTAATTAAATCTTTTCGTAACTCTTTACTGATACCTTCTGTGACAAAATTATTTATGCGGTTAGCCAATTCGCTGCGGATTTCTGGGCCATTTTTCTTCTCTTGACTTGGATCTTCGCCGAGAATTTCCAGAACATCACTATCTAAGTCTAGAGTTCCCTGAGGAATTGTCTCTTCTGTAGGAAGAGAATGGTCTAAAATATTAGGTTCAGGCTGTGGCGAAGAAATAATTGCCTTAGGGTCAGTGTGTGTTGCAGAAACACTCGATGGAATGTCTGGCAGGTTATTATCTGTAGCCGTATCAGGCATTTCAAGTATCCAATCACTCGGGATTAACGCAGGTGTATCTGAAAAAGTCATCAAATAACGCCTGTTAGCCGTTACTATTTTATTTAAATTATTTTATATTCAAACCGTTTAGGTATTCAGTAATGAAAATTAACGCTAATTTTATTTTTATAAATTAACTTAAGAAACCTAGATTAGGTAACAATCTCCAGCGGAAGGTTTGTAATGCGTCGAGACAGCCCCAATGACTACTCAGATTGCATAAAATAAACGAGGTCAACACCTCTAAAAACTTCACTTTACGCAAAGGAACACCAAGCGAATTTTAAATGCGTCGAGACAGCCCCAATGACTGCTCAGGTTGCATAAAATTAATGAGGTCAATACCATTAAAAATGTTAAGTTAGGTTACAATCCCCAGCGGAAGGAACGCCAACTATTTTTTCATGCGTCGAGACAGCCCCAATGACTACTCAGATTGCATGGTAAATGGCTAGGTATATAAGTTTAACACCAACCTGCTCCATAATCCAGAGGTGAAACCTCTTCCAATTCAGACGAAGTACCGGAACTCACACTGTTTAAACGTTTATTTAATTTTCTTTCTAACTTTTGGATTTTTCTTTGACTACGATTTACGTCGTTCTCCTTGGATCGCTTGCGCTTCGGCATCTTTTTTGACAAACACAATGACACTGTCGTAAGACGATGATATTTGCAAAATGTGTTGAACGGTTGAGCACTAAACTGCGAATGAGCTCCCACGACAGAGACGACAAAAGGTAAGATTCACCTACCCACATTTTAAAAAATAAATAAAAATTAAAACAAGGGTAAAATAACTTCTCTAAACTATAGTGCAGAGCGGTGGTACGTATGCGATACTACATGTGTAAATATAATATCTTAAATCACTAATCTAGAGGACGAGGCGCTCGTATAATTCGTTTTAAAATATCACTGTTTGAAAAACACTTTTCGTGTATTTTTTAGGATGGGTGACTACGTCAAAGAAGTTTTCTACAGAACCCCTAGAATGTCAACCTACCAGATCGGTATCCATCTAAGTACCGAGTTTGCGGTGCTTGCCGACAACAACAATGACACACGGCCTTTCCGTGTTATAGGTATTTATTCATCCTTATTTAAAACAAAAAACATTAAACGTTTTTTTTATATTCTAAGGCACAATAATTATTTTTTTATGTTACCTTTTGAATACCAACGTTGCACTTCGACAAATTCATACAATGACCCATCGCTTACTTAACGTCACATGGTTCTCTTCAGGGGTGGCATGCCGGCGGACATCACTTCACATCTCGGTGCTTCACGCTTACTTCAATCATGAATAAGCTTCACTCTAAACTAGTGTTTTCTCTCATTTTCCATGTATTTAATTAAAAAAAAATTTGGCTTAGTTCTTTCCTCTCAAACGACCATAGTCGCAAAGAAATTAAATTTTAAAGTTATCGAACAGAATGACGAGAGTCATCCGTCAAATTTTGCAGAAGATCGTTAAAAAAGTCGAAGTTTTGATCCATCTCGAATAAGAATCTGACCAACGACAGGTCCGCATAACTTTACACTCTCAATTTTAAATCAATTACATGCATAAAAATCACGTGAATCAAGAATACGAGATTTTTCATATTGCCATTGTTCTTGAGGTAGTGTTTATAATTAGTTGTTATTTATTTCAGGAAGACCAACCGACCTTAATCAGACCGCATACGCCATGAGAATAGGTCCATTAGTTACCAGTTTTCTCGAAAGCTACTTTGGTATTGGATATTACACAATGGCAGAAGGAGTAATGAGCGATCACCTTGCCATCCCAGAGTTGGCTTCAGACATTACAGAGAACTGGGGATTAAATTCTTACAGGTAAGTGTATTCTTGTGAACAATGAAATAAAAAACATTTTATGAAACAACGTGTTGGCGTTGTTTCAAAAAATGGCCGCTGTTTGAACAATACATGATATATTTGTTTTTTCTATTGCCAAATGTCTACGAGAAATAAAGTGCTCTACCTAGACGGACAATTTCATAACACCAAAGTCCTAATACAAAGCTAACGCGATCATCGTGCAATCACACGATGCGACGATCGTGTTAAAGCAAAATCTGGGTGTCCTAATAGATTGCGAATACGCGATCACGACCTACCCGCTGACCATTTCTTTACTTGGGTTTTTTTGGGTTCTGGTGGGGCAAAAACATCTCAATGTATTTACTAAAATAAAATTACAATCTCACTGACACTGACCACAAAAATAAATCAGCAATTTTTTTAACACTTTCAGGGAAAACCTTTTGCTCCTTGATGAAGAAGACACCAATGTTGTTGACAAAACAAAAACTGCAGTTGCGATAGCCCGCGGGATCGCTCACAAGTGGTTTGGCAACTACGTCACTACACGGTGGTGGCACGACGCATGGCTGAACGACGGATTAGCAACCTACTTTGCATACTTCGCTTTGGACAACGTGAGTTTACCCTTCCCTTCCGTCAAATTTCCTTTCCAGAACCGGTATGCATTTTAGTCTAGTGCCGACGACGTTGACGTTGAGTTTCGGCACAGCCTGTTTAAACTGGATGATAAAATTTAACAGCCCTCTCTCGTGTGTTCCTATGCCCTTGCAGGGCATAGGAAATAAAATACTTAATAAAATATTACTAACAAATATATTATCTTGCAGTAATTTTTAATCAGTTTGCGAGTTGTGATTTTATTAATTGTTGAAAGTAGTAAGTAAGTTAACGATTATGTGAAAACGCTTACAGTGATTTCATTTATATCTTTCATAAAAAAAATGTAGTGAAAGTTTTATGTTGTTTTTATTTACACTGTTTTGTTGTAATGTTTTAAAAACGTAAAAAAAATATGATATCAATAAATAGGTATGAAATCAAGTTGATTGATAAACTCTTTAGTTATGGCATGAAGACCAAAAAACCATTTTTTCGATAAAAGCGCCAGCCAACGTCTTATAACATTATTCTTCTTTTTAAATCTTCACCTTTTTTTCTCAGGTTGACCAAAGCCTAAAGCTCGCAGATCGTTTCAATTTTGAAGTCATCCATAGCGCTATGTCCACCCATCAAGCCGATTTCGGTTCCCCTCCATTGCGTCCCCGTCGAGGAGAGACGATTAACACCCCCGCACAGATCGCTGAGCACTTGGCTAGGCATGGTGATCTTAAAGCCGCTGCATTGATTCACATGATAAGAAACTCTATGCCAGAAGCTGTTTTTCGGAGGGCATTGACCGATTATCTCACAAACAAGTAAGAAAATAAATATTTTTGTTTTAAATGGTACAAAGCGTACCATTTGTTCCAAATAATACTTATATCAAAATTTCTTAACTCAAATGTATGCAAATGAAAAGTGCACAAAAGTGAAAGTGAAAAGTGAAAGTTTTGCACATGACTAGATTTTGGGTTGACCAGTTGTGGTAACTAGCCGACCACTTTGAAAATGAAGTTCCGAATAGGTACTAAAGGGATATCGCATCCAAATTACAAACTTTTAACATACTCTTTGCTTGCTACGTGTTTGCTTGCATTTGAATGCCCTTCGTCTTTATTTTACCAACTGGCTGCCATATCGCAAACAAAGTTTTGGTGGACATAAATAACTTGCATCTTACAAATAAATGATGGGTATCATGGTTATCATGGTCATAATTCTAAGCAAACTCTGTATTTAATATTAAGTTCTAATGTAAATAAAAATAACTTTAAACCAGAACCCTTTAAATGTCCACAGTGGCTTGAATGCTGCAGATGGTTTTGACTTTTATAATGCCATTACGCTTGCACAAGGAGCAGAGGGGGCAAGTGACATAACTGATCGGGGACAGGTATTGAATGAATGGACGCGTGCATTTGGTTATCCGGTTGTCCTTGTAGAAGTGGATATAGGAATAGGAGAATTACGACTAAGACAGGTAAACTTCGCAGGTGACAGGTTAACCAATCTTACTTCCGAAACTTTTTCATCGAATTTCAAAACCCCAAAAACGGTTTAGCAAACTTCTAATCCTATATTATATTATTTTTCGTAATATTGTAAGTTATGGGTTTGTTTTACCTACACGTGTTTAATTTTCCAGAAAAAATAATAGCCGATTAGCAAATACGGTTTTTTTCTTTACAGAGATGTTTTGCTTACAATAATTTTCTTTTCCAGAAGTAACAAATATCAAAGTAGCGCAGGCACTTTACTACTAGCGGACTTATTACATACGTACTTAACTGAACACGCTTGTCATTGTCTTTTCATAATATAGCAAACGGTTTTTTGGCAACTGAACCGCTTTTATAAATCGTCTAATTTTTAAGGTTCAGTAAGATTTTGAAATATCTGAAAGAGATTTTGAATTAAGTATCAGCGATTCCTCAATAGTATTTTCGGTAAAATGAAAACATGGAAAACAAAAAGGGGCAAAACGTTCTCGGGATAATGAAATTTGTACTGAAAAAAAAAACAGATTTGGAATAGATAACCAGTGACAGTGATGCAATTATCTCTGCAAATGAAATAAGCAGTCCAAAGACGAATGGTTACTTATACTTGATATATTGGATAACATTTTTACCTCTTGCCGCTTGGTTTGGTCACACTTTAGCAAGCTTCCTACCAGGCAAAGTTTTTGGAATTTCAAATGTAGCCGTATACCGAAATACTAATAATAGACAGATCGTATTTAAAATTTGACTGATTTTAGAGACTGGCAAGAGGTTCTCTTGTCAAACGTACTTATATCACTTTGGTTTTCAGGAGCGTTTCTACGAGACAACAAGTACAGTTCATCATGGTTCCTGGTGGCCACTTCTTATCGACTACGTATCTGGAATTGACAACAGTCCGCCTAACAATTTTCATGAAACTATGGTTCCGATATCTACCATAGGAGTGCCTGCTGACAATACTACTTGGTATATCTTGAATTATGCACAAAGAGGTAAGTCAATAACTTATGTAATCCGATCTCAATCAGCCTTTTCGGCCCACTGCAGAGCAAACGCCTTTTGTAATAATTGCTGATAATTCCTGCTCTAGTCATATTTGCTTGTAAATAAGGATGAAAATCGTTGATTGTTTAGGATTTTACCGAGTTAACTACAACGCAGACAACTGGCGAAGGATTGCAAGTGCACTCAAGGAACAGCCCACGCCCATCCACAGATTAAATGTCGCACAGGTATACCATTTGATTTTATTTTGATCCAAACATAAGGCCTCCTGGTCAATTCCGACCACAGCGGCTAATCTCAACGAGATTAACCAGGTACGCAGGAGATATCATAGTGCTCAAGTGTGCGCGCAATACACAGGTGCACTCCCTATTCCACCACCTTTCTATGACCCGATGGGACGATAGTTCGACACGACCGGAGAAGGGTGAGGCGCAGGACCGACTTTTTACATGCCCATCCGACAGCATGGATCATCTTACTTTTCGGACTCGAGGTGATCGGCCTCCACTGTCCTAGCCAACTCGAAACAACAACACAAACAAAATCCAAACATAATGTGCAGGGGGCGTGTCGGGTGGTTGATGATGGATGAGGTCAGTGATAAAACCGGCCAAGTGCAAGTCTGACTATAGCACCGAGGTATCTTTGTACAAATTAATCTTCTTCTAACTGATTTTTTAATTTCAATTTTACACTTAACTAGCAGCCGCCAGCGATTTTGTCGGCGTGGCTTTTTGCCATGAGTTTTTATACAAACTTGCAACTCTTTTTTTTACACCCTTAAGAGGGAAACTGGAAGGAGAAGTGTGGAAGGTGGGAGGGGAGGCCTTTGCCCTGCAGTGTCCCACTCTCCCGTATAGGCTGAAAAAAATATTAATATAAATAAATACATAATAAGAGGGAAACACTACTACATACCAAGAAGAATGTACCTCCTAATTTCCAAGGCTTCACGACCAACTCCTTACACACAGCACCGATTATCTATCTTAGCGTGTTATTTGACCCGCATTTTTTTAAAAACTATGATAAATACACTGCCTAGGGGAATTTAGTTCCAAATTAAGTGCCAGTGATAGATAACTCATTCATTTGGATAAGGATTTATCATGTTTATTTAACTCCTTCACAAGTAAGGCATTATTGTAGAACTATTTTGATGACCTTAAAAATGGTTGTAGTAGAACAATTATGTTTTACATCTTCTTTGCGGAATTTTTGCCGTTTTCTCAGTGCAGGCAAGGAAAGCTCTAAAATAATTTTTCTTTTTTCCCAATTTCACATTATTTATCGCTGCTCTTCTCATATTTGTCAGCGTAGTGTAGCCTTTAAAATGAACAAACTTTGTAGGTCCATATTATTATTGAATATAGTTTTGTGTTACATGCCATCACTTTATATGAAACTTTATCAATAGGATATAAACCTGAAATTATTCTGATTTTCTAGATTGTTGACGATATCTTCAACTTTATGCGTACTCCCGGACCTCCATGGCTGATTCGGCCTGCTGATGGCTTCTCCTACCTAGACTTCTTGAAGGATACCTCCAGCTACTATGCCTGGTACCCCGCCGTTAATGGGTTCGCCTGGCTTAGGAATCGATTGCTTCATTTGCCACGTGAATTAAAGCAATTTGACGTAAGTAGTGTAATTGTAGTTTTATGTAAATTTTCTAGCTCTTAATTTCAAATAAAAGTGACGCCAGTGAAGCCCCTCTTCACTGCCGTCACTTTTATCTAAAATTTTCTTCTACTACAGGATTTGTTTATCACCTAAAGAACTCCACCTCATCTAAAAAAAATAATTTAATTTAAATTCTAAATTTAATTTTTCAAATAAAATTCTTTGAGGTATTACAGCCGAACTTTTAAAAATAATATTTTTTGGTAAAATATATTATATCGTATGTATATTTATAAAACAATCATCAACAACTCAAAATCAACAAATCATCCGTTTCCATCAAAAAATAAAAATTGCGTAGAACATAACCGTCTGAGCATTTGTTGCCTACGGCTCTAAAGCTGTAGAATCACATCCCTTGGTAATGTAAAAACGATATTCTAACATGAGGGGTCTCTTGTTTGCTATTATTGCTATTTCATTACATATTTTAATTTGCGTTTCAGGAAGCTGTCCTAGAATTCATGGCTTATGTTATTCAAGACAACGGATACGAAGTGCAAGAGAATGAGCCTATCGAGACAACCATTACCAGAATGAATGTGCTTTCATTTGCATGCACCCTTGGACATACAGGCTGTGTCACAGACGCTATCTCCAGATTTAGGGCCTTCAGAGATAACCCAGGGTAAGAAAAAGTGTGCCTGGTGGTTAGGGGCTCCGTAATCTGCTTATACCTGTAATCTCCATCCAAACAATTGTCATTATACCAAATTCTGGGAAGTTACATTATATTGCACACTGAAGGAGATGTCTCGTCTCCGAGCAAACACTTACTATTCATTTTTCTTAAACCTGCCAGGTCAGATTTCGGTAGCACTTCGCACGAGGGTGTAGTTGAGGTTTCCACATAGTTACCGCAGTGTCGCTATTGGTTCACGGACCACTTTTGCTTAGTCTCTTTTACTCGACATTTAAATATATTGTGAATTGGATTTTTAAAAGTGTCCTTTATCTCTAGCAATAATGCAGTGAATCCCAACTTGAGAAAACACGTTTTCTGCGAGGGTCTGCGGGCTGGTGACTACGATGACTTCGAGTTCCTATACCAAAGGTACACCCTGTCCAAAAACAAGGCTGATCAGCTTGTCACACTTCGTGCCCTCGGCTGTACTTCTAACGCAACAAGCATTTATGGGTAAATTCATATTTTTAACACGATTTTGATTTTTTTTTTAATTCCATTGCTTAATAATCTTATTCTGTTCTTATCTTCGTTCTACATTAGCAAATTGCATTTCTTTTTACTTTGAGTCACTGTGTCATCCTCATCATTGATCATTTTGCCAGCCTGTGGCTTGAAGTCACTTGCACTAAAAGTGCAAAAACGTTATTTCTACACCATCATTTTTCTTATTCGCAGATTATTGAACACAATAACCTACGATGGCCCCTCGACCAGCGATCTGACTCCAGTCCAGCCCCAAAATCGCTTGGAGGCATTAACATGGCTCTACGAAGGAAACAGGGGTAACGCTAAGGTAGCACTCCAGTATCTAAAGGATAATGTTGATCGTGTAAGACGAGCGTAAGTATTGGTAACCTATATCTACTATGAAATAAAATAAAAATTGGTAATGCATATCTACTTTAAAATTGTCATTATGATAAAAAAGGCAATATTACAAATGCGGAAGTTTGTATGTCTGGATGGATTGATGGATGGGTAAATAGATGTGTGTTGCTTTTTCTCGTAAAAGCTACTGGATTGATGGATTTTAGTGAAACTTTAATATAATAATGGTTTGTAGTTATTGTTATTGCCTATTGTAGGCTACAATTTATTTAATAAATATAAAAAATACTGAAGTCCACGCGGATTAAGTCGCGAACGGCCGCTAGTGCTTCATGAAGGTAATGACAAGTTGGAGGCGTCACAGTTAAGTACGGTTCAATTTATAGTTTTACTTTGATTGTTTCAGCGTCGTATTGTCATCTGCTTTTGGCAGCGTTTTGATAAACATGGCGAATCATTTGGATGAAGAAGGCTTATGGCCATATTCTTATGCGGGATTTGAATCTGCACCTAGTTTTTCATTGTGGATGATTTATTACAGAAATGTTAATAAAACCTAGTGTCATTAATAAAAACATTTTTTTATCTTGATTCTTATAAAACTGGTTTACAGTTTGCATACACCAAAAATATTAGATCAGTCTGTACTTTTAAAAAGCCCCAGATTTGAAAACAAAACAGGTTCGATTACAGGCTAGAGCCTATTTGAAAATTCATCCCGTGCTATAATTTAAATAATAAGTTTCAATAACATTATCATCACATTATTTCGACAGATGGAGCTGTGGCTGGGACAAAGCGAAACACAGATCATGATCCCAGAGTACGAGCAAGGTTTAAATGCAATCGGTGTTGCCAGGGCTGCAATGTCATGGGGTGATGGGCAAGCTGAAAACATCCTAGACGGTCTTCCTGGATCTTCTGCAACTGCCACATTATCCACTTTCGCATTATTCTTCACAGCACTCGCTATGATGTTGAAATGATAAAGCTTTGTAAAAGTAAAGTTTCTAAAAGGCAGTGTTGTGAAACGATTTTGCGCTTGAAACATTTAGGATTAAGCTCACATGTAAATATTATCCATTGTTAAAATATTTTTCTATAATTAAATATTTTAATTGAATCATGAATGAAATTAAATGAAATATTAAATGAAACAAAACAATAATATCAAAAATTATGAATATAATAATCAATTAATAAGTCAAACTTCAATTGGGACTTCATTATCCAAGTCTTTATTGCTCATTGGTTCAACAGGAATATTAGCCCTATTGCAAAGGCAGTAGACACCAACATTTATAATGGTCCCAGTAACTTGTGGAACATAATGAAACTTACATAAAGATACTTTATGCGTTTACTGGCTAGATGTACTAGCTCATTTGAAGGAGTCGTGATTCGCACCACTCATGCCTTGCATCAACATTAAATAATTCGTAAAATTAAATTTCTCTTTATAAATATGTAAAAGCCAGCTAAATGTATAGTAAATATTATGTCATGTAAATAAATATTGCTTACAACAATTTCATGTTGTTTGAACTAATTGTACTTTTTTTTATTTTTAATCAGGAGATTAGGAGCCCCCCTTCCCGCCCTTAGCCTGCTGATAAAATGATGGGTTGAAGCGGTCGAGTCTACACGCAAAAAGTTGCTCTAAAAAGCCGACTCGTTTTATGACTAATTATACATTTGATAAGATAACTAAAATCATTGCACAACAAATAGACAATGTTACATTATGAACTCAATTTAAGCGTTGATGATGGCATAATTGAGCCATGACAAACGTATGAACGTCATTCTCATATGTTCAAGGAATCAAATAAGTTTGTCAACACCTTCAAGGCTACAAGTCAGTCATTCCCTATTTTTTGAGCCACACAATGATACATAGCAAAGATTCCATGGTAACATTTACTGGATGTCCAGAGCTTTGTGTTTTTTTGGCTTTTCTAAAAGAGACTAGATCCCACTTATGTCATTGGTCTATGTCCTAAAGCTCTTCATCGGTGGCAGGGACGATTTATTTCTCTGATCTGAAAAATCAATTATGGTGGAAGCTTTTGACTTGTCTTAGTCATTCAAGTATACAATATATTAGTGCATTGGGAAGCACTTGGCCTTTTTTTTAACACGTTGATGGCTCCGTCTGGCAGAGATGCTGCAGAGGACCTAGTTCTCGAAGTTTCTTCATACATAGATTATGTTTCAACATAATATATTGCTCGTTATTAACTTGTAAAATTCAAAGTTTGTTAGTAGCTGGCTCCGATTTGTTGTTAGGTTCCTTGTTACAACAAAACAAGATAAGGAAACGAAATGAATTAATCATGAGTGCTTATCTACAGTTTGCCACAGAATACTTAAATGTTTTTATACTTTTGATATAATCAAAAGCGGGGCTTAAAGCGTCTTGGCCTAAACAATAACGCTATTATCTTTCTTCTTTCTACTATACAAAAATAAGACGGGTTTTCCTTCTTGACGCTATAACTCCAGAACGCACCAACCGATTTCCATGGTTTTGCATTCGTTGGAAAGGTCTCGGGCTCCGTGAGGTTTATAGCAAAGGATATTCAGGAACATTTCAACAGAAAAGCGGGAAAATCTTTTTTCACATACAGCTAGGTCCACGCGGACGAAGTCGCGGGCTGCTGCCAGTTAAGTATAAAATACTAACGGCCGCCCGCGTCTTTGCAAGCGTTGACCTAAGTTTAAAAAAAGATTACGGCCTGTTCTCAGACTAATCAAACATACATATAAAATTTCATCAAAATCGTTCAAGCCGTTTCGGTGCAGCTTGGCAACAAACACTGTGACACGAGAATTTTAATATAAGATTTATCAAAACTACGAAACTTGCGCACGATTCTGCACGTGTCCAAAATTCCGTATTTCTAGAAGTAATGCTTTTCGATGGTCCACTATTGATAGATTATTTATAGAATATCGATGAAGAAGATCAAGCTAATAGTTTCGATACTCGATAGTGTCGATAGTTTTGTACAACTGACAGTCGGAAAAGTATCGATATTATTACTATCTAATTAACTGTTATGTGTTGAGTTTTAAAACTATTCAGAAGACTCAATTTATAAAAGGAAACCGAACATATTTTTTTTCCTAAGAAGTATCATAAGACTGATACTTTATTTGACACAGTACATACTTACATAGAATGTAGAGATATGCATATTCAATTTTTATAAAAATATGTTAATTCATTGTATTGATTTGTTAAACTCATGGCGCCTTAAGAGAAAAAAACAATGAAGAAGTCGACTATTTGAATAGGGTAGCAATACTAACATTTCTGAATCTCTTTAGTACAAAACTATCGGTACTATCGACCGGATCAAATTGTTTTTGGTCAAACTGTTATTAATATGATACAATGGATACGTGACATAGAACTGCTCAATACCGATAGTGTCGGTACTATTCACGAATGGTGATATTATAGACATCTCTATTTATAAAAATGGATTGCTGTTCGTTAGTCTCGCTAAATCTCGGGAACGGCTTGACCGATTTGGTTAATATTGGTTTTGAAACATTTGTATTGGTCGAGGGAAGGTATAAAAGGTGAGTAACCATGAGAAAATGCTGGGAATATTGTGGAAACAACAATTTTAGTTTCCTCTTAGCAACTGTTCCTACCAGTCACGTGACACTGAATGTTTGACAACAGAACGAAGTCTGTTGGGACAGCTAGGTCCACAATATTTTTCGAGGTCAACAATCGATAGTGAAACATTCGATAGTTTCGCAACGCGATTTTGTAGTGTATCTCTTGAAGAAGATATTTATCATCATTATCAGCTTTAATTGTCCCTCTGTAGAGCAAAGGTCTTTCCAGTACATCATTGATAATGCTAAAAAACAGATAAATATACGATTTTAATATCTCTTTACCTATCTAAAAATATTCAAATTATCTTTTAATCCCGATAAGTCACCAAAATATGGGCCTAAATTACTATCACACAGACTGCTTGAATCATTAACGAGTAGTGTCAGGTAGAAGGACAGGTAAGTAAGCAACAGTTTTAGCTTAATAATAATAGGTGTGTCAAATAAATCAGTGTCGATATCAAAGATGTCAAAAATGTGATAAGTGGCGAAATCTCATGACGAGCCCATGAGGTACCGTGGCGCAGTTGGGACAGTGATTGGCGACGATCGCTGTTGTAAAGCAACACACGCCGGGTCGGAAATGGGATGTGTATTTCGGGCCTCTTCGTGCTTCGGAAGGCACCTAGAGCGGTTGGTCCCTGTTGACGTCGCTAGATGTCAGTTGCGAAGCCTAGTCAAAGGCTTTAGGGGTGCTTGATAACATCTGACATCAAGATTGCTCACTAACCTTACACTCCTCCAACAAACCGCACTGAGCCCACGTGTTGGAGTATGGCTCGTTCCACCTCATAGCTGAGGTGTTGCCTGTGCCCAGCAGTGGGACGTATATAAGCCGTTTATGTTATGTTAACCTAAAACTTAGCAATTAGGTGTGTAAACTGTTTTCATTTCAAAAATGATTTCACTAGTACAGTAGGTGGGTGGGACGTCCGTAACAGGTTTCTCCTCGCAAAGTTGACTCATGGCACAACAACCCAAGTAACATTTTTGGTTTTAAAAAGGTTTGGAAAAGGTTCTAAAACCTTTGTATGGTGATTTTCTCGTAAGTCTTACTAGGCTCAATAACGTTTAATTAACCTTATATTAACCTCCTGTGTGCAAAAAGGGCCCACGTTTCAGAACCATTCGGAGAGCTACAGCCAAACCTGAAGCTCAAATCCAGAACCTTTCGAAGTATTTGCACAGAACCTAAATATAACCTTCACAACTATAATTTAACGTTAATATAACCTTGTAAGGCAGCCTTTAAGTTCTCAATTAGTAACTTGATTTAACCCTATCACAACCTAAAACGTTTTTCATAGACATGAATAAATGCCTTTCCAGGACTCTCGGGTTTTAAAATGTTTCTGCGTAAGATTTTTTTACACAGAAACATCCATTGTGGACTTGAAACATATTTTTAATGGCGCCATCCTACCGTTATACCAAATTACAAAATGGCAGTCTTAAAAATTAAAAGTAAAGTCAGGATAAATGGAAAAAAAACGTGCGGCCGGCACTTCATCGTGAAACTTTAGGTTAATAGTGCTGCAGCGTATACGAAACGGGCCTTTCGTAAGTTTAGAATTTCGAAGATTTTTCAATGAAAAAAAAATGATGAAATTAGGTAATCGCATTAGAAATAAAGCTTTAGTTTATTTGAAAAACATTTATTTTAAACTGTATAGCACACGATACTTAATGTTGGCTTAATGAATGAAAATATTGTTTTTTGGTTAGTTTTTTTATTTCAGTGAAAAAAAAATGGCCGGCGTAAATCAAAGCTAATTAAGATTACAAAGCTTTTTCCGTTATAATATTTAGCTATAAGGTTATTACCAAGAGTAGTTCAAGACTTCCCCGCCGCGACCGAGCACAAACAGCTCATACAGGCTCTACCTATTTGTTGTGCTAAAGTAATTATTAAGCTTTATTATGATAATAATTATGAATAAAAAGATTATGAGAATACTTTCAAAAGAATTTGTTTTTATGGGCATAAAGTTTGTAGTAGTGGAATAAACACAGTATAATCATTGCATGAAACCCTGACCAGTTTGCATTTTATGTCTGACAATGGTTCGTGCAACTGTCAAAGTGGCGCTAGTAGAGCAAAGACCAATAAAAGACGTTTTTGTATGAATTTTGTAGAGAATTCATAATTGAGGACGAATAACACACAAATTCCCTGGTGATGTGTTCCAAATTGCAAAGAAACTAGAAGCCACTAGTTTCCCCGAGATGAGCAACTTAAATAAATGTGGCCCAAAGCAATAAGGAGAGTAAAGTTAGAGCCTTCTATTATAATACCTCGAACTCTTTAAAACTAGGTAGTATGAATTTTCGTGTTTCATAACTACTAAAATGATAAAATGGTTACACACGGGCTAGTCTATCATAGCTTAACATTTATTAAACTTAAAAGCAAGTTCCAAGACCTTAAATTGAAAAAATAAGAAGGAATTCATGGAACACAAATTTCCATTTAATTAGGGCTGCTTTCCTTCCACGCAAAGAGGCGCCTCTTTTTCTTAGTTCTTCTTTCAACTTGCTTCTTGTTTTTCAAGTGGAATACATGTTTAAAGGTGGGGAATTTTCAAGAAATGAGGCAATTTTTATTGTTTATCGCACTGCCACAGATGAACAAGGGTTCATGCTATGGTGGCGCCATCTTAGATTAGCTTTCACTTGTGGGCCCCATTAGAAGATAGTTTCATAAGACACTAAATCATTTGAATTGACAGTAGATGCAGTGACAGTAAATATTTAGTTTAGATGAATCTATTGGCTTCAGAGATTCTTACGTACTTTACGTTGAAAACTTCCGCTTCGTTGTTTCGATATCACCCTGTATCGGTTCATGGAGAAGTCACGGAGACAACTGATAATTTTTAGAGATGCCTTTAAAGCTTTAAAATATTCTTGTAGAACTGTAAACATGCCTTTAACTTATGAAAATAGCTTATTGGTTTGGTTGTTCACTACGAATTCCTAATTTATGTATTTAGGCAACTCTCATAAAGCCTAAAGGTTAAAAGTGGGTTTAAGAAATTGCTTATAAGCGATTTCAATATTTCATAACTTTATGGTTGCATCAAAGTTTAAATTTAAACCTTCAGGTCTAACTTAAGCATTTTGCTAGCCTTTTTAGAACCTATTTAGGAGTTTATGAAAACTATAAGACCCTAGGATTATATGCTCTTGAAACACAAGTCAACATAACGTTAATGTAAACTCTTGTCAGCGGCTCCGAGGTTGCAAAAATAAACAATTAGTTTGAATACTTACTAATCATTCCCAAGTACTTAAAATGATCAGACAGCATAACGTTAACCTTTTTAGGACTAATATAAAACCAAAAGGCATTTTTTACAACCTAGGCCCGAATAAAATGTTACTTGGGAAGGCAACTTATTAATTCTACAAAAATGACTCCTTTACTTGGGGTTCAACTCGTGCAATCTTATCGTGACGCATGGCGTATTTTTAGAAAATAAACTGAAAAAACCACAAAGTCTTTTATTACGGTAAACTATTTAGTTCTATATAGATACTAAGTCATTCCTAAAAATATGGCACGTACTAGCAAAATCACCCGGTATACATATTTGAATTTAAGACAAGCAGTGATAATTGTACGCGGGTAATATTGTAATCACCGTTATTGAACACACTAATGACCCACTTTTATTTTAATTCAGCAATATGTGCTTCCTCCTACGGGTGATCCAGTTGGTAGTGCTTCTGACCTTCGCACGGTCAGAGTCTTCAGATGAACCATATATCAACATTGCTGGATTGACTCACCGTCTGCCATACGAGTTAGAGATCATAAATGCAGAACTTGAGATCACCCCATACTTACTCTCGGCCCCAACACCTGAACAGCTCTTCACGTTTGACGGTAGAGCTACATTGGAAATTCGAGTAAGTAAAGTTGGTTAACTATTACCCTTTGACTTCAGTGAAATGAAACCTCATTGTTAATGTTTTCGAACATGTCACGAATGACAAGAATTCAAACTTAATTTTAGGGGAAGATACCTAGTTTCTCTCATAGATCCAAGTAAAGTTGATGTGATTAGCAATCAGCAAACAACATTTGTCCAGTAGTAGAGTATATAATATTCATAAATTGCATGTCACATAACTCTATTCATAATATTTTTGCACACTAAAGTTAATACTCTGTCATCATCTTCATCATCATGTCAGCCGAACGACGCCCACTGCTGGGCATAGGCCTCCCCCAAGGATCTCCACAACGATCGGTCCTGCGCTGTCCGCATCCAGCGGCTTCCCGCGACCTTGACAAGATCGTCGGTCCACCTTGTGGAGGGCCTGCCCACGGAACGTCGTCCGGTACGCGGTCGCCATTCGAGAACTTTTCCGCCCCGACGGCTATCGGTTCTCCGCGCTATGTGCCCCGCCCACTGCCACTTCAACCATGCAATCCTTCGAGCGATGTCGGTTGCCTTAGTTCTCCTGCGGATCACATCATTTCTGATTCGATCAAGCAGGGAAACACCTTCTTATGAGACGCATAGTGAACGACCACGTCTCACTCCCATATGTCATTACTGGCAACACACACTGGTCAAAGACTTTCGTCTTGTGACACTGCGGTATTTCGGACGCTAATATATGCCGGAGCTTCCCGAACGCTGCCCATCCGAGCTGGATTCGACGAGAGATCTCTTTCTCGAAGTTGGACTTACCTAACTGGACTGCCTGTCCCAGGTAAACATAGTGGTCAACAACTTCGAGTGTAATGTTCCCAGCGTTAACTGGAGCGGGTGCAACATGGGCATTGAACATGATTTTCGTCTTGTCCATGTTCATCCTATGACCCACTCTCTGAGAAGCATTACCGAGATCTTCGAGCATTATGTTCAGGTCTTCCAAGGTCTCAGCCATAAGAACTACATCATCGGCGAATCGTAGGTGTATTAGGTACTCACCATTGATGTTGATGCCGCGTCCTTTCCAGTCCAGAAGCTTGAAAATATCCTCCAACGCAGCTGTGAACAATTTCGGAGAGATGACGTCTCCTTGTCTCACACCTCGCTGTAGTTGGATCGGATTAGAGCTCTGGTTCTGTAATCGGACCGACATGGTGGCGTTTTGGTATAGGTAGGTACCTAAGAACCTCGATGTACCTGTAGTCTATTTGGCACCTTTGGAGAGACTGCAACACTGCCCAGGTCTCAATCGAATCGAAGGCCTTCTTATAGCCCACGAACGCTAGGCAAAGTGGCAAGTTATACTCTTCGGTCTTCTGTATAACTTGCCGAAGCGTATGAATGTGCTCTATGGTAGTATAGCCTTTTCGGAACGCTCTGTAAGGAATACTCTGCAAGGTAAGTTAATATTCTGTTTAAAACTAATATAATGGTATATTTCAGCCTATAGTAGATTTTGTTGGTGCTCTCATTCTCCATGAAGACTTAAAGAACATCAGCTCAGTTGAGCTCAGTACTGCCGACGGCACACCTATCCCACTGAACGAGGCCAGCGAATATGATAGGATCAAGCAATTCAACTTCTTGAGAGTCAATTTAAGAGAAGGAGAGTTTTTGAATCGATCTTCATCTTACAAGCTTAGTGTGTCTTACACAGGATCTATCTATACAAACAAGTTCATTTAAAAGAGGCTTGTACCCTGGGACCTACACAGATACCACGGGTAGTCAGCAGTAAGTGAAATTGAAGTTCATAACTTTTTATTGCCAGTTCTTATAACTATTTTTTTTAAATTGAAGTTTGTAACTTTTTTATTGCCAGTCTGTACTTCTATTTTTTTCACCAAATACCCTTAACTATCAACTATTAAATACTAAGTTCAAGTATGCTCTTAAGTCGACCTTGAGTTTCCTTAAACATAAAATGATAAGATGTCATTATCAATTAAAAAATTGGTTGTTTGTAAAGTAGGTTTACGATCGAGATGTTTACGTGATAACGTCTTATTGGTGATTTGTTTCACTGTTAAACATTAACGAAAACTTAACCGCACGAGAAAATCTCCATTCGTTTGTATGCCGCTAGAGTGAGAGAGACGGAAGATCGGTCCACTCACTCCAACGCTATGCCTGCGTCCGCTCGTGAGGATTCCGCGTGACAAGATTCACGGAATGACTGGCAGCGCTCGAGATGAGACGGGAGATCGGTCCGTCTCTCTCTCGTTATACCTGCGATCGCGCTCGTGAGGTTTTGGTGTGACACAAGTTTCTGAACATGTCACCCGACTAAAACGATTTTAAAGACGTTATCACGTCAAAATTAAATTCCCCCATTCCATTTCTAGGTGGTACCTAACTACTCTCCTTCACCCGATGCACGCACGGGAGCTGTTGCCGTGCTTGGACGAGCCCAGATACAGGTCGACGTTTGACATCACGATTATCAGAAGCAACCTATTCACGGAGACTTTCTCAAACATGAACATTAAAGAAAGTGTACTGTAAGTATCCTGAAACACTAAAAGTCGGATTTGCGCACGGAGTGTCCCTATCATCATCTATTGAAGGAAATCACGTTTGCTGTAAGGTGAATAAAAAATTCAAAGGGGGTCTTCCAACCGTGTAAGTTTCAGCTTTCTAGCTATCACGGTTTATGAGATACAGCCTGGTGACAGACAGACAGGTTAAGTTATAGGGTTTCGTTTTATCTTTTAGGCATGGCACCCCACAAAATAAATGACAATTGAAAAAGGTAAATTTTTATAAGAATCTATATTGTTTTTTTTTGCCATCTTTTTTTTTGAGATAATATAGGTAAGAAATCAGCGGATATTTCTGGGGTTTACGGTTGGACTATTAATAACGGGATATTGCATGGGATTTTTTCTAACGTTTATATCCATTTCGACCGGAATAACGGTGGTTCTATGCTCACCCCGTGAAATATATGCCTCCTATTACGCTGTTCGAGGTAAAGACGTGAGCGTAGAACATACTATTACTTACGTTATTTATAAGTTAGCTATTTGTTTCAAAGCATTCATGTTTGTTAACATTTTTGTTTGTCTTACAGGATGGGTAACAACACCAAAGAAGTTTTCTACAGAACCCCCAGAATGTCAGCATACCAGATCGGTATCCATCTAAGTACAGAGTTTGAGGTACTCGCCGACAACAAGAATGACACGCGGCCTTTCCGTATTATAGGTGTTTATGTTTATTACAACGCAATTATGAGTTTTCATGTTAGAGATCGTCTAAGATGAAATGACGCGCTCTACCGCTGCATCTACGCATATAAGCAAGCACTCTTTTGTGCGTAGATGCGGTGAAGGCGCGCGTCATTTCAGCTCAGATGATCTCTACCATATTTTAAATACCAACTCTGCAATTCCACAACGTATTAAAAATTGAACGCTTAACCCAGGTCCCAGAAACATAATTATGTAGTTTAATAATTAGCGATTACAACGATTCCTCAACATGTTTTAATTCAATGGCACATCTTTATTTTTATTTTTTCATGGTACTGGGCAGTCATTTGATCACTATCACACCTACTGGTGGGAGATGATGTGATCTGCGTTGGTACAATATTGTCCAGTAAGCGCTTATTAACTCTACTTTTGATGATGTCCAGACTCCAGATTGTATCGTTTTGGAAACACAATCATGCACAGGAAGTGCGTTCCACTCCTTAGCTGTCCGCATTATAAATCAGTCAGCAAAACGTTTCGTGCATATGACTGGAATATCAACAGCATTAGGGTAAAACTTCAATGTGTGTCTAGTACTACGATGGTAAAAAAAACTTACATAAAAGTTTACGGTTTACTTAAATACACCGCAGAACTCAAAATTAGGGTTTTCTATTGTCAAGGTTCTTGAAGAAGTGTTTCTATTTTGTTGTTTTTTATTTCAGGAAGACCAACCGACCTTAATCAGACCGCATACGCCATGAGAATAGGTCCGTTACTTACCAGTTTTCTCGAAAGCTACTTTGGTATCGGGTACTACACAATGGCAGAAGGAGTAAAGAGCGATCACCTCGCTATGCCAGAGTTGGCTTTAGACCTTACAGAGAACTGGGGATTAAATTCTTACAGGTTAGTGCATCTTTTTAAACTTCTTTCTTTCAAACTCATTAGCTTTATTTCTCAATCTACTTTTCCTCATCCTATTAAGATCATCATCATCATCATCATATCAGCAGAACGACGCCCACTGCTGAGCATAGGTCTCCTCCAAGGATCTCCACAACGATCGGTCTTCCCATTAAGATACCTTACTTTAATTATTTTAACTACGAAAATAGCCGATTTATCCCGCATTAATGCAATCAAAAGGTTCATTTTCATTTTGACGGCGACAGTAAGCTTTCATTAAAATTATTTTTATCATTTGTTACTTTATTAGTAAAAATAAAATTGTTACACCGTACCTAAATTAAGATATTAATTTTATTGGATACTTCCAGGGAAAACCTTCTGCTTCTAGATGAAGAAAACACTAATGTTGTAGACAAAACAAAAACTGCAGTTGCGATAGCCCGCGTGATCGCTCACAAGTGGTTTGGCAACTACGTAACTCACCAGTGGTGGCACGACGCATGGCTGAACGAAGGATTAGCAACCTACTTTGCATATTTCGCTTTTGACAACGTGAGTTAAAGGATTAAATTGGCAATCTATTTTCCCGTTTGAAAAGTAATCGCCGTATTTAATTGACTCTTCATTTCAGTTTTTTTAATCATTTTTTCCCAGTACCTGAATGCGGTATGGCCTAGCGATTCGCCCCGTGCCCGCTTGACGTTGAGTTTCGGCCCGGGACAGCCTGTATAGGCTGGATGATGAGATGCATATTCACAAATTTGTAGTGTAGTCGCATGATCGTTTCAATGGTTCATTTTCAAAATCAGCAACTGGTCCGGGTTGCTTGGGTTTTTTAACGGTGTTTTCCACACCAGAGAATTAGCTGCGTGCAATGAACATAAAGTAGGTGGGTTCCGTCCAGATTTGATCTCGGGACCACCGGGTTTCGAGTCTGAGTGTTAAACCACTGGGCTACAACGGTCTTTTGCTCGCGCGACGAGTGGGTCGAACTAAATAAAATATCAATGAATATGAGATCAGGTTGATTGCTTTTTTTTGTGAAATATGGCGGGAAGACGAAAAATGTTTTTACCAACGTCTGTTTAAATTATTAAGCGTTTTGTATGAATAAAAAAAGTCTTCCTTCTTTTCAAAATCTTAACTTTTTTTTTCAGGTCGACCCAAGCCTGAAGCTAGCAGATCGTTTCAACTTAGAAGTTATCCAAGGCGCTATGACCATCGACCAATCCGATCGTGGTACCTCCGAAATGCGTCCGCGTCAAGGGGTGACGGTTAACAGCCCCGAGGAAGTCTCCAGGCACTTGGCTGCGCAGAGTGATCTTAAAGCTGCTGCATTGATTCATATGATAAGAAACTCTATGCAAGAAGAGGTTTTTCGGAGGGCAGTGATCAATTATCTCACCGAAAAGTAAGAAGTTAAATGTATCTGAATTTCTATATTTTCGTCTTTGGAAATGATAAGTTTTCTTTATCTTTTTTTTTAAAGTGAAAAACCTCATTGAAATCCATGTCATAGTTTAGAAAAACTAAGCAAAAACTAAAGACACGCATTCCAGAATTCGTGAGAATGATAAACAACAGCTTAATATTTCATTCATTTTTTTATTTTATGAAACTAAAACTAAACGTTATCGTTTGCGGTTTTATGTAATGTAACGTCCAATAAAATTCTACTGTGCCCTTGCCCTCTTTGGAATCATCTTATAATTCAGAAATTGATGTGCACATTCACTGAACTTTGCAAATTATTTGCCCTATTTTTTATTGTGATGTCACCAAGAGGGTTGATTTATTGTCACCGTCAGAATGGCTGGTTGCCTATGTCCTTTGGTTGTGAGAGTTAATTTAAAAATTGCTACATAGTTGCCTATATTTGCTTCATACAATAAATAATTGCTACATGTGATAGATTTTTAGGAATCCGCTTGTTTTTTTGACCAGCGGTTCTGATATCAGGTTGGCTGGTTACCTACTAGTTGAACATTAATCACGCAGAGTTTGTTTAAATATTTAGCCTTAATAATTGCTACATAATTGCTTCATTTACATATTTTTGTATTATTTTGCTACAAATAGTATTTAAGAAGATATAGCATATTTAAAATTTGTTAGGGGAAAAGCGCCTGACCAATTGAAATGGCAGAAGTTTTTTCCCTCGTCTTAGCTGTTTAGGAGATACAAGTAAAACAAAATGTAATACGGTGATATAATTGCTCGGAGTAAAATGTCCCTACCCTCAATAATGGAATATCATTGTCCTTTAGTGTCCGACCGAACTTTCGGTTTCGGTTTCGGTTTCGGCCAGTTTCGGCCAAAAAATCGAGTTTCGGCCAGAGTTTTGGTTTCGGCCAAAATCGGCCGAAACTTTGGCCGAAACCGAAACTCATTTCGTAAGATGTCGTGCCCGCTCGTATGACTTCGTTTTTCGCGGCAACGTTATGGCAGAGCCTGGTGACCTCCACAATCTTCGGTAATTGTCGTGGGTACATTCGGATGGCTCCGTAGCAACACAAACATTGGTCAGTGCGTAATCGCCAGACGCAAAACATTAGAGGTAATGTTTCGACGGAACTGATTACAATATGTAAGTTTTCGTTGAGACTGTTCTCTTGGGAGCTCGATTCTCGAAGTTGTCGACGAGTATGTCTTGGCCAAATGATTCAAGTAGGCATGTCCACCTTCGCGAAAAAGGCTAATCGTTGCATCCAACACGGCTGGGCACTAAGGAAAGTAGGTTGAAGTGTCAGTTGGCAGGGCACATTGCACGAGAAACTGGGCCATCAGTTTGGGGTCGAAAAGCTCTCGAGAGGATTGCGTTTGAAGCCAAACGCAGAACGATCTGATAGATACCGCACGGTTTGGGTGGATGTGGGCCCCCATTACCAGCCGCTCTGGAAATCCAAGGGGGAGTCCTGATGTACAGAGTTGGACGTCGTGCGTGTGGTTGTTGATGAAGCTTTCGTTTCGTTTCTGTACTTGAATGATGTAAATAGTTCAATATTGGATCAGTCAGATTATTTACTATCGCATTGGAAGAAGGTTTTAGGTAGTTGGCAAGACCCTGGTCTAATGAAGAAGTCGATGTCGAATTAAAGAAATCGACCGATCGTTTTGCCGACGCCATCGTGCTTTTCGCTAACACATCCGCCGAGTGGCAGGGCAGACAATGTTCAAAGAACTAAGTGTAGCGTGCTATCGCATTGGACTAGTGATGAACCAGGCAACAAACGGCACACAAAGTAAGGAAGTGGTAGAGAGCAGACAATGCGATTTTGATGAGTATATTGACTTGGGCCAGATTGTCTCCTTTCGCCTTGTGGTATGGGGCGTTAGAATTCTGGCACGATTCCCCCCCGCCTGTCGTAAGAGTCGACTACAAGGGGGTCTTCGGGGTCACTGGGAGTGCACACGGCGGGGGCTGTGTGCCTCCATTCCAAGTGGCGCCGAGGAAGGGCGGCGGTGGTGTAAGAGTAACCTAACACCGCCGTACACACTGGCGGGTGTAGAGGGGAGGTGTAACTCCCCTCAAGGTTGGCTGGTTAGCATAGCGCGCCAGGGGTCCACCGGCACAGCGTTCTTGGGATCACGGGGACCTCTGGATACGCGCTGAAGCAGGCTGTCCAGGGGGGTTAAGTGAGTTATGTCTGCCGCCTCACGGCAGGCGAGCTCCACACACACCCGGCCTTCTCCCAGAGTCCCGCCCTCTGGATCGTCCATAACCAGTCCAGTCCATAAACGGATTCCCCCCAAAAAAAGGTAGTCTTCTTCGACAACAGGCAGGATGAGGAAATCGAATGCCGAATCACCTAGCTCAAATAAATGAAGTGCCACCTTCCTATATCTTTAAAGCGAGAACTTCTCGATGTTTGCATTCTGCCCATCCTAAGAATGGTGCTCAAGCCTGGTTGATCATGGAACACCCTAAGTCAAAGCTCTGAATTGGTCAAAAGGTGATGAAGTGGAGTGTGTTAGGCATTAAACACACAGACAGAAAATGGTCACCACGATCCGTGCCAAAACTGACGTTCAAAACGTAGGCCAGAAAGTCACCAAACTGACAAAATGAGAGTGAGCATTGAGCAGTCTGTAAGATGCATCCGGCCCGAATCACAACCCAATGGCTCCTCAAAGACTGATATCACTGAGAGACGAGGCCTAAAAAACGATGGTGTGACCACCTGGTACATTACTCTGGCGAATGGCTGACTTGAGCAAAAGTCAAGAGTAAATCGAAAAATTTGGGGGAGACCTTTACCCAGCGGTGGGATCTTGTGTTGAGAAAAAAAAGAGTCTGTGACTTAGTTCTGTTGTTATTAGCATAATAATGAGTAACATTCTTCTGAATTTAGTATTTGTAGGTATTTTATACTTGACCACGTGAGTTTCGGTTTCGGTTTCGGTTTCGGCCGAAACTGAAACCTAGGCCGAACATTCGGTTTCGGTTTCGGTTTCGGCCGGAAAACCAGTTTCGGTCGGACTCTATTGTCCTTGTTTATTTTTCGCTGCACTGCAGGCGGATTTTAGTATTGAAGATGGCTTTCGTTATTTCCTTGTGTTTCCCGTTACGTTTCTGATGATTGTTAGATTATTAAAAATATAAATGATTGGTTCTATGTATTTAACCTCCTTGGTTTGTCTTTTTTTTTAAAAAGTGACGTTCGACTCGCGCGTCATCAGACTATTTTGTTTGTAATTAAATTCAATATTATTGAGGACTTTATTTTAAGGGGCCTTAGTAGGTGAAAACGGCAAAATGGACTGTTATCTTTGAGCTATAATTGAAAATATTGAATGTTTTTCGCACTGAAATTTCTAATATGTATTACAGAACGTATGTGTGATTTGTTAAGGCGTCTAACTTGGCGCCTTTTATTATTCTATTATTATCATGTATAATAATCCTAACATAAAGATCTAATTTATTATTTGAGTTAGACGCCTTAACAAACTAGACAACTAGAAAGCTGCGAAAAATATTTGCCTTTGTAATATCCAGGCGCTTTTGCCGGAATAAATTTTATAAATGCTGTATCTTCTTATGTACTATTTGTAGCAAAATAATACAAACATATGTAAATGAAGCAAGTATGTAACAATTATTAAAGTCCGATAATTATAAACTTCGTGTATTGTTTTCAAATCCAAATACAATTTTTCGTTGACCCTTTTTCTTCGACCATATTCACGCCAATCCTTTTTCCTCTTGGTTTTTTTTTATATTTCTCCAAATTATTGGCTGAATATGGTCTAAGGAATTGACATCCATAGTTCCTAAAAACAGTTTTGACTATCTTTTTAAAAACATAAATTACATTATAAAAGATCTATTAATTTAAACACATACAAATGCATTTACAAAATAAATTAAACAAATGAAACCATTTAAGAGGGGTTCGGCGGTTAGCGAAAATTCAGATTTCGCGCCTGAGGTAAGGGGGTGGGGGAGGAGGTGATTGTCCGCGTTTAGTATGGAATCAACGTGCTCGAAACTAAAAATCGTAAGCGCCATTCACATTTTTATCAAAAAGTGAATGAAAATATTTAGTATTTTCTAAATCTAAAACAGTCACGAAATCGAGAAGGTAAATACCTATCTTTTTCTGATTTTATACGAATTATTATCGTACAATGCGGTTGTAATGAGCATTTATATGATATTTTAGAGTTAACTTCAGGATTTTTTTCTATCGAGCAAAGTTTTTCCAATCGTGTTTTGGAAACAGTCATCCTATCACACATACGTTCTGTAATACATATTAGAAATTTCAGTGCGAAAAACATTCAATATTTTCAATTATAGCTCATAGATAACAGTCCATTTTGCCGTTTTCACCTACTAAGGCCCCTTAAAATAAAGTCCTCAATAATATTGAATTTAATTACAAACAAAATAGTCTGATGACGCGCGAGTCGAACGTCACTTTTTAAAAAAAAAGACAAACCAAGGAGGTTAAATACATAGAGCCAATCATTTATATTTTTAATAATCTAACAATCATCAGAAACGTAACGGGAAACACAAGGAAATAACGAAAGCCATCTTCAATACTAAAATCCGCCTGCAGTGCAGCGAAAAATAAACAAGGACAATGATATTCCATTATTGAGGGTAGGGACATTTTACTCCGAGCAATTATATCACCGTATTACATTTTGTTTTACTTGTATCTCCTAAACAGCTAAGACGAGGGAAAAAACTTCTGCCATTTCAATTGGTCAGGCGCTTTTCCCCGAACAAATTTTAAATATGCTATATCTTCTTAAATACTATTTGTAGCAAAATAATACAAAAATATGTAAATGAAGCAATTATGTAGCAATTATCAAGGCTAAATATTTAAACAAAATCTGCGTGATTAATGTTTAACTAGTAGGTAACCAGCCAACCTGATATCAGAACCGCTGGTCAAAAAAATAAGCGGATTCCTAAAAATCTATCACATGTAGCAATTATTTATTGTATGAAGCAAATATAAGCAACTATGTAGCAATTTTTAAATTAACTCTCACAACCAAAGGACATAGGCAACCAGCCATTCTGACGGTGACGATTTATTTATTATTTTTGGTAAACAAGTAACTTGCATCTAACTTTATAAATAGGTGGAACGAACTTGAAAATTGTGAGTTTAAAATCTTTTGATTGTCCACAGTGCTTTAGATGCTGCAGATGGCTTTAACTTATTTCACGCCATCACGCTTGCACAAGGAGCAGAAGGACCTACTACCAATTTCCCACGAGGAACGGTATTAAGGGATTGGACTCATAAACTTGGTTATCCGAACGTCCATGTAAATGTGAACATAGCAAGAGGAGAATTAGCACTATCACAGGTAAACTTATATGACGAACAGGGTATTATATTCCTCGTCCATCATAAAAAAAGGAGGATCCTCCGACCAGACGGATGTTCTGTCTGGACTCTGGTGGGCTGCTGCCTGATGGTTAATGTCGGGTTTCTGTATACCTATATGGTCAATCATTTGAATAATTTTGATAGCGCGATTTAGGTTACGTCAGCTGTAGTTCGCATGTGGCGAGATAGATGTCGCTTCACTTATAATACAACGCGTTAACTACACAAAGTCTACAAAAATGGTTGTCTTCGCAGATGAGAGTAATGTAATTATCTCTGCAAATGAAATTAGCAGTCTGAAGGTAAATGGATATTGCCAAAAAATTAAAAACACCAAAGCCATTAGTTATACAGCTTTGGTGCCATTACCTATGCGCGACGGTTAAGCTTTATCCGAATATAGCATTTTTGTCTTTTCGCTGGCACCTTCATATTTGGACTAAAAATGTACTAAGTGCGGGATGATGTCCTTTTGATTGATTTTAACAATTACTGTCTAACGTACTGATGTCACTTTTATTTCCAGCACCGTTTCATTGAGACAATGGAAGGACTTTCTCAAGGTACCTGGTGGCCACTTCTTATCGAACACGTGTCTGGAATCGACAACAAACCGTGTGGCACTTTTCATGAAACTAATAATCCGATATCTTTTATAAGCGTGCCTGCTGACAATACCACCTGGTATATCTTGAATTATGCACAAAGAAGTAATTTCACTATAACATTTCCAATAGTTTGTGAAAATCAGCCTCTCATTATCAAATGATTCGCCTCCCATTTCCTTTTAATTATTTTCAAATGTCGGACAGGATTCTATGTCCATCACTTGTTTATTTCCTAAAACTTTTAGTGTGACCTACGTAAGTAATTTATTCAGATGTGTTAAGTTCTAGCAATTTAACTATTAATAACTTTTGCTCATGAATAAGGATGACAATGTTTGACTGTTTAGGATTTTACCGAGTAAACTACAACAGTGCCAACTGGCAAAGGATTGCGAGTGCACTCAAGGAACAGCCCTCGCCCATCCACAGATTAAATGTCGCGCAGGTATGTTTTTTTTTCATATCTTACCATAACATAATGTGCAAGAGACGACACGTGTGGCTGTGGCATGTGTGGCTGACGATGGATGAGTGTTGTATAATAAACAACCAACTGCGAGTCTAACCCCCGAATCCACAAACGCAAATCAACGATGAGCATCCCTCAGAAGTAGTTGTCTCTCTTAGTTCCATTGATATTTTACAGCGTGTAGCGTTGATTGAAGTTTGTGAATTCGGGTAACCGTCACAACGAGAGGTATCTCCGTACAAGCTCATTCATTTTAATTTCAACTTATTTGTCTTTTTCAATTTGTGCTACATGCTATACTTTTCATGTAACTACATCCAGTAATATAAGCTTTATAAATCCAATTACCTATTTTGAAAGAATATCCCTTATACCAATTGATACTTATGGTAGCAATATTAATAGTGACGTCAGCGATCTAATATTACATAATTGTTTTGTTTTTTTCAGATTGTTGACGATATCTTCAATTTAATGCGTGTAAACGGGCCTCCATTCCGCATTTGGCCCGGTGAAGGCTTCTCCTACCTAGACTTCTTGAAGGATACCTCCAGCTACTATGCCTGGTACCCTGCCGTGAATGGCCTCGCCTGGTACAGGAATCGATTTCATCATTTGCCACGTGAACTAAAGCAATATGACGTAAGTTTCACATACGTTTTACATAAAAATAGTCGAAATTAAAAAAAGAATATCCTGTGGTAATTTTTAATTTATTAATGAATTTAGGTAACGTAAGAACGATATTCTAACATGAGGGGTATCTTTTCGTTTGCTAATGCTATTACATCACATATTTATATTTGTATTTTAGGAAGCTGTCCTAAATTTCATGGCTTATGTTATTCAAGACAACGGATACGAAGTGCAAGAGAATGAGCCTATCGAGACAACCATTACCAGAATGAATGTGCTTTCTTTTGCATGCACCCTTGGACACACAGGCTGTGTCACAGATGCTATCTCCAGATTCAGAGCCTTCAGAGATAACCCAGGGTAAGAAAGAGTGTGCTCTGCGGTTAGTTGTTAGTTTGAGTGTATTAAAAAAAACAAAGTATAGGAGACTGGGCACACCCACCCGGCACTTCCCACGTAGGTGTAGTTGAGGTGTCCTCACATAAATGCCACAACAGAGTCGCTATTGGTACACGAATCACTTTTGACCAGTTTCCTTCATTTGATATTGATTTAAAATGTGTCCTTTCTCTCCAGCGATAATGCAGTGAATCCCAACTTGAGAAGGCACGTTTTCTGCGAGGGTGTACGGGCTGGTGACTACGATGACTTCGAGTTCATGTACCAAAGGTACACCCTGTCCAGAAACCAGGCTGATCAGCTTGTCACACTTCGTGCCCTTGGCTGTACTTCTAACGCAACAGCCGTTCATAGGTGAATTATTTCTTCAACACGTTTTTGCCTTAATTTGAACTGCATTCCTGATAAACTGAATCGCATCACTGAGGAAGCCAATTCTGTTCTTATCTTCGTTCTGCAAAAGCAACTGGCATTTCTTATTCACTTTTAACCACTGTATTATCATCATCAATTATTTTGCCAACCTGTGTCTCTGTGTCACTTTCACTTTTTCACACAAAAGTTATTTCTACACCTTTTTTATCATTGGCAGATTATTGAACACAATAACCTATGACGGCCTCGCGACCAGTGATCTGACTCCAGTCCAGCGCCAAAGTCGCGTGGAAGCTTTAACATGGCTCTACGAAGGAAACAGGGGTAACGCTAAGGTAGCGCTCCAGTATCTAAAGGAGAATGTTGACCGTGTCAGACGAGCGTAAGTATTGGTATATTTATTTCTGCAATAAATAGACGTTTTGATAAAATAGTCAATGTAATGAAGGTAGTGACAGGTTGGAGTCATTAAAATTAAATGCGTTCCAATATACTTAGGGTTTTAATTTGACTTTTTCAGCGTCGGTTTGTCATCCGCTTTTGGCAGCGTCCTGTTGAACATGGGGAATCACTTGGATGAAGAAGGCTTAGCAGATGTAAGTGTAAACGACCTTAAACTATCGTCAAATTTTTCAACAGAATGCAGTACTTGTGCAGTTTTATAAGTGTATTCGGAAATAAATAATACTTAATATAATAGTATATTTCGATCCAAGTCATTCATTGTGGATGATTTAAAAGAGAAATATTTAAGAAAACTGGTCGATCGCTGGCTAGTGTTTTATTTTAAATCTAAATTCCTATTCAGTATAAGTCTTCGTCAAAATTGGCATTGAGACTCCTAAGTGTATCTGTTCAAGATATTGCATAGCGTGCCCAGTACCAAAATTAATAACATAACTTAACATAATCGGCCTATACAGGGTGTCCCGAAACGTGACGTCAAGCGGGCACGGGATGATAGGCTAGGTCATACCGGCTCTGGGAAAAATAAGGAAAAAATCTATGTCACTTGGTTTAGTAATAATAATAATTTAGAAATTTTTGGAAATTGACACCCTTGACTAAGTTTTCATGTACTGTACTCATAAATGACCAAATTTCGCCGCGTTTTATTTTTTTATTATATCCTAGAAAACTATGCTTTCGATTATAGTCACTTTTATGATGATCAATTTTGGAAATTTAGTAAAAAAAAAAAAGTTCGACTGAGTCATGGTTAAGAATTTTTATGTCACCTAACTTCATCCCTCATTTTCTTTAAAAAACATTACTATAGCATCCTTGGCAAGTTGTCTAGAAAAATAGCCCATTTCATCAAGATTTCAAAAAGGTAAAATACTAACCATTTCATTGTCTTATCTTTCCATGAAAAATATTATGAACCAAAATGGGTCGTTCAAAACTTGAACTAGGTAAAGTCTATTAGTATGTCTTACTTAGATGATAAAAGAAAAAATGAACGTAGGTTAGTGGCAGCGGCAAAAATGAATCGTTTGCTGTTGCTAAGCATCCCATGATTGGTCGGTTAATGTGATGGGTACCAGTCCGTTTATTTTTATAGGATCTCCGTACACATGACATTAAGCAGTTGTCCCCAGCTGAAGGTGCTAGCAGAAGTCAGCCGCGAAACTGTTTTAAACCGGTATGACCTAGCCTATCATCCCGTGCTCGCTTGACGTCACGTTTCGGGACACCCTGTATACGTCCCACTGCTGGGCACAGGCCTCACCTCAACTATGAGGTGGAACAAGCCATACTCCAACACGCGGGCTCAGTGCGGGTTGTTGGAGGGGTGTAAGGTTAGTGAGCAACCTTATTGTCAGATTTTATCAAGCCGCCCTAAGGCCTCTGACTAGGCTTAACGACCGACATCTAGCGACGTCAACCGGGACCAACTGCTTAACGTGCCTTCCGAAGCACGGAGATGCCCGAAATACAAAATTTCGGTCGGATGGTCACCCATCCCCTTTCCGACCCGGCTTGTGTTGCTTTACAACAACGATCGTCGCCGATCACTGACACAACTGCGCCACGGGCATCCAAATCAAAATGAATACCCTACTAAAATATAAGTTTTGATAACATAATATCATATTTTGCCAGATGGAGCTATGGCTGGAACAAAACGAAACACAGATCATGATTCCTGAATTCCAGCAAGGTTTAGATGCAATCATTTGGGCCAGGAGAGCAATGATATGGGGTGATGGACAAGCTGAAAACATTATAACCGCTCTTCGTAGTTCTTCAGCAACTGCCACTTTGTCCACTTACGCGCTATTCTTCACAGCACTTGCGATGATGTTAACACGATAAAATTTGTATCTGTTTCTTTAAGGCTTTGTCAAAAACGATGCTTTTTGTCCTGAAAATATTTAAAACTAGATTTCGGGTAGGTAATTAAAAAAGAGCTCCGTTTTTTGAAACTTTTGCAATATCCAAACTTTTATTATGTAATGGAATGTGTATGTAACGTTCATGCTATAGTATCGCAGTTTAATTCATGACAGTTTTGTATGCCTAGTATACTATTTTTCCAAAATATGTATGAGTAAGTTAAATAGCTCCTGTCATCATGGTCAAGAATTGTCTTTTTAGTGATAAGCTCGACTGTACTTGTTCTGTCCTAAACATTTAACATTGTGAAAATATTTTTCTAGTGGAATCAAATAAAAACTAAGTGGATTTAAGGTATCTATGAGCTATGTGTGTGTGCTCTACACTAAACTCTGTATACGAAAAAAAAATACGCAATAAATAAATTATCCCCGAGTATCATTTTTTATTTGAATTCTCTTTCATCTCATTCCACGGAAAAAGGAGGTAACCATATTAATACGAGTTGTTGAAAAGCTATTTAAGATTTTATGAATAAGTGGGTTGGTCAGGGTACTATATTTTTTTTTAATTACTCGTAGGTTAACTATTTTTAACCTCTTAGGTTAAGTTATTCGTTTTTTAATCGTTTAAGATCTTAGCTATTTTTTTATCGAGGAATGAAATTGTACATCCATTTAAGTAAAAATGTATCTCAAAATGTGTTTCATAGTCGCAAAACTCGAGAACGGCTTAACCGATTCGGTGTTTTTTTTTGTTTATTTATTTATTTACGTCAAAGAAAACTGTCGCGATTCAGCAAACTAATTTTAAACTCAAAATTAACAGACAATCAGATTGGATGTTGAGTTAGTTATTAGTTAGTTATCACTTAATCAATGACTCAGTTTCTGAATTCGGTACATTATTATATTACTTAGATAAAAAGAGTTAATAATGTATCTACGTTGAACTATTTATTGCCTGTTGATGTACGTGTAAGTAGTGTTATTAACTGAGTACCTGTTTATACCGATAAGATAATAAGTATAGATATATTTGATCTTTATATTTTTACAACTCAAATGGTCATTTAGTGTACTTTCAAAGGACGGGTAAGTACGCGTTTTTTCAGCATACTTACGCCTTTTTATTTATTTTTTTCTTCCGGGTGCTAGGTATGCAGTGATGCTAAAGCATTTCTAATGCTTTTCATTAGACCAATGATTGTTTGTGTTACAATAATGATAAATGTATAGTTTGTATAGCATGTTTACGAAGTCGATAGTAGGTACAGAGCTACTCTTTAGCTCGATTTCGTCCAATTGTGAAATTGTGAAAGGTTTACTTATTTTTAAATGAAGTTAAGACGAGTGAACTGTGATAAAAGAGTGTAATAATAAAACAAAGCTGCTTGATGAATTCTTTTAAAAATAAGTAACCCTTGCACAATTTTGTTGTTGTGTGCAATTCGGGAATCCAAACATGCACCCTGCAGTTTCTAAACGTTTGTTTTACAATACGTTGCTTAAGCCCTATTAATTTCCGGTCTCCGTGTCCTACAGGTAATAATACTTTAACGTGACATGGCAAGGATAATTTTTGTTTGAGTAAAAATGTTTGGGCGAATTAGGATATTTAAGATTAGGAACTTATGGGCAACAGATATCCCGCACTACACTGAAAGCCGAAAGGAAAGGTTAGGTTTACCGGTATATTAGTGGGTATTCCCACCTCAGAGGTGGGCGAGTCCAACACTCCCCCACCGTTCCCCCTAACGGTGGGATAGTGCGTAAAGAGCATTTTTTCCGCGAAAAAAAAGGTTTACCCGTATTTCATGAACCATACTTGTAGGTATCTCAAATTCAGCATACTCATAATACTCGTAGTCTTCTATCAAACATTAATTGGTATTGGGCTTAGCTGAATAATACGAGTAAGACATTTTATTAGCTTTTTTCAAAAATAGCGTCTCAGTTCAAGGATTCTGTGCGTGCGTTTCTTTGAAGAAAAATATACTTTTGTAAGTTACGCGTAGGTACTTATCTTTTATATTACTGTGTACTGTGACAAGAATAATAACTCAGTTATAAAAGACTCAGAAAAAATAAAGATAAACGTTTGTATAATCACCTTTGTTGGATAATTATTCTCTATTGTACAAATGCAAGATTATTGAAGTCAATAAATAGATGATAAAAGCGCTGGTCTTAGGTTTCGTTAATAATAGTGTTGAAATTCTTTATTTTCACATTTTCTTATACAAACAAAATGCAATTGAGTAAATAGCACCATGGTGCAACAAATATGCGTTATAGTGTCATGTAGGATTGATATTGTAACATTATAGCAGTAACACTACCTGTATCACAGTTACAAGGCCATATATTTTTAAAAGCGCAGCGCATGTGATTTGGCTCATTTAAAAAAACTTATCGAGTGTGTTTATTATTAAAATTATTTACCGAAATAGTAGTGAAATATGTGTTTCTACTTTTTCTAAGCCCTGCTATAAAACATTAGAATTAAAATTTGTGATGAGAGTAGGTTGTTAAGTGCTACTAAATAGTGTTAGCTTGGTTAAAATGGGTAAAGTTACATACGTAAATCAAATATGACAAGACTAGAAAACCGCTAAGAAAGCCCTAGAGCCTCAAAATCTTTGAACTTTCTTTTAACCTTAGCACTCTACATCTCTTAAATTTTTGAGTAAAATAGTTGGGATTTCAACTTTTTTTTTTCAAAAAGAATGATCGTGCAGTAGTACTTTTATTTCAGCACAATGTCCGTCCACACAAGGCTCATCTTGCTGTCAGCATTATTGGCCTTAGCAAGATCTGAATTTCCGTTCGAGCCGTATGGTGACTTTGAATTCGACTCTGCGGATAGTCGAAACGATCCAACAGCCTACCGTCTCCCTACCGGCATAGAAGTCGTTCATGCCGACCTGGAAGTGACTCCGTACTTTGATTCCGCACCCACGCCAGAACAACAGTTTACTTTTGATGGCAAAGCAAAACTCGAGATTTTAGTAAGTATAAGAAAATAACATAATTTCTCCATGGTCGCTAGAAGGATTTTTAAGATTCGTTCACCCTATTTGGTTAATGAAATCATGTTGATTTAAGCTCAAAGGTTTAATTTTTGCTTCTTTACTTTTAGCAAAGTAATGTAGCTAGTTTCTATACCGCCCCCTACTGAAACTGTGCAGCAATGGCAATTGCAAACTAAGCCATCGCTAAAATTTGATAAGTTATATTAGGTTATCGGCATAAGAAAACATTATGCCAATAGCAATTGCATGGGTTGTCAAACTTTTCTAGGGCTTGCCAATTTTATTGAAATCTACGAATGATTTAGAAAAGGAGCAAATATTCAGTTTTTGAGCGTAATTTGATTACATCTAATTTAAAGTGAGAATTTTAAGCATTTTGAAAATAAGAGAACAAAAAAATTATTTTAATTCAAAAAACAAAACAACGTTTATTTTTAAAACTGGTTTGCCAAACGAAAATCTACAAAGATTAATAAGAAAATATTGTAACCGCTTTTTACTATTTTTAAGGTTCTCGAAGGTAACTTAAATTCCATCATACTGCAAGAAAATGTTAGAAACATTACCACAGTAGATCTTACTACTGCTGATGGAACTACCGTCGCATTAGCTGATACCAGATTCGATCGGATTAGAGAGTACCACTTCTTGAGAATCAATCTGGATCAAGGAGTGACATTAACTCTGAACACAACGTATCTACTGACTGTTGAGTATGTGGGAAACATACACAGGACTCCATTGACAAGAGGCTTGTTTAGTTGTCAGTACAGAGATGATAATGGAAACATTCAGTAAGTAACAAGCAACACACTGGCAATGTTCAAATTTTTATTAATTCTTTATTGCACAACAATTAATGGTACAAAAGGCGGACCTAATGCCAATAGGGCATTCTCCATCTATCAACCATAAGAATAAGCAGAAGAGTGAAGTAGGCGGTGCGACAAATAATAAATAATATAGTTTAAAAAAACATCTACATAATAATGATTTATAGAAAAACGCTGTGCATGCATCTTTCGAATCCTGCCAGATTTCTTACTGGAACTGACTTTTTCTGCTTATTTTAGTGGAAGTAGTAGCAGTATCTTAATGAAGGCGAGACATAGCTTGACATGGCTTGGTTCCCAGATCAAAAAAGAAAATAATGCTCAATCATGTTCTGAATGACCATTTTGAGCGAGCGGTGTCACTAGAAATATTTACTGAATCCCTGATTTAGATTCTGTATTATTTTATATTTACAGGTGGTACGCAGCTACCCACTTGCAGCCAACACACGGTCGTCAGCTGCTTCCATGCTTGGATGAGCCTGGTTTTAAGTCAACCTTCGATATTACAGTCAACAGGCCTTACAACTTCACTGAGACCTTCTCCAACATGAGAATAAAGCAAAGTACTCGGTAAGTTGCATGTTTATCGGTACAACCAGTAGGTTTTCATTTCCAATCATCATTGTTATAACAAACAATACTAAAAGGCGTGAACTGCCAAAACGTCTCATTGAGAGTAAAGATCAACGATTTTGAGCCGTGCAGTTCCGACCCAGCAATTATCTTGCCATTCAAATTTGAGCATTAAATTGTAATGTGTACAATATATTTTGCAATATTCATATGAGAAAGCCAACGGCGAGCTAAAGGCGAGCTGCAAGCGAGCTATCAGCGCGCTCGTCGCTACTACACCACTTAGCTCGCAGCTCGCGTTCTTCTTAAGATTAAAATTTGAATGGCAAGATATTTGTTGGGTCGAAGCCGTGCACTTATCGTTTTTCTGATGAATCCTTAACACTGTTATCAAAGCATGCTTAAGTTTAGTACAAATGATGATGAAATAAGAACAAACACAGTTTGTGACACCCCGTGCAAATTTTTGTCTGGCTGGACTGGACAGTCAGCATCAAAATGAACCAGAAGGTAATGATGGTTTGACAAAAGCAATTGTAAACTACATTGACCAAGTCGTTTGGAGAGTCACTTATATCAGAAACAAGTGAAACACGGTTTTGATTCTTCCTTTAATACTTCAGACATGTTTGTCTACTTTGTACACCCACAAACATACACATCATTTTGATACTGACTGGAAAAATCCTGAATCAACACCTCCGAACCGGTGGTAGAATCATATTATTACTTTTTAATTTTTATGCTGTGACTTGTCATAAGTGCTTTTTAATAAGTTTACATGAATAAATACTATTTTTACTTTACTTTACTTTACTTACTTTACCTGGTCCCCCACATTTGTATTTTTTTTACCTACCGTAAAATACTGATTCATTGGATAAAGCTGTCATAAGTACGTCTGTATTTACCTTATATTGGCACGTGACATGGTGACATACCTTCAAAGATATATGGATTTCCTATTCGAAACAGTAAAAAAATAATTCATTGGTCATAAATTTAAATAACACAGTATTGCAGGCAGTAAAAGCCAGATATGAATGAGTCAAATCATCATATGAACTAATTTACTCGTTTATCACTAAAACGTGTTGGCACCTTAGCTGTACGGTAACATCGTACTCAAATAAATGAAAAGAAGAGTGTGTCATCATTAACAAGCTAATAAAATATGATCCGGTCAATTCTGATCAGGAAAAAGAGGATACTGAGTATTGTATAATTGATGTCATATTTACGTAAAGAGTTACTATCACTGAGCGACGGCACTCATTTGTAGTACCATGCCTTGTGCGAGTAGGTGAGCCTTCACTCTCTTAGGCCTCCTGGACGCCAGTGGGCTTCTATGTTTTTGAACGTTACCAAGCCTCGGACCATGGTAACACCAACCAACATTTACTGATACCATCATCGATAACGTTAAGTCAGTTTGCCGGTAAAAGGCCACACATTATCTGCGTTTGACAGACAGAAAGAAAAAAATATTTGACACATAAAATAGACAAACAAAAAAAACGGTAATTTTAACGGTATTCGTAGTAGTTGCCCTGGTTTACGTAGTACGCCCGTCCCGAATGCACTGTGTGAACAGCTTTACACATATTATTATCTATGAACTTTGATCACGACTGACGTGCCATCGCCTGCAAAGCCCGCTCCACCCACTGGCGTCCAGGGGGCGTCCAGGCCTTAGAGTATAACTTGAAACTAATACAGTTTTTTAAGCGACTAGCGGCCACCCGCGACTTCGTCGGCCTGGACTTTCGACCCCCTATTTCACTTTTTGGGTTGAATTTCTGAAAATCTTTTCTTAGTGCTTACTTAAATTATGACAGGAACCCCTGCACCAAATTTTAGGTTTCTAGCTACAGGAGTTTGAGATTTGCGTTGTTGATATTATTTTGTCTGTCTGTTATCCATTTCATATAGTCCTTGTTTACATCCAGATGGATAAATCTGGGAAAAGCCTGGACAATTTTTAGGGTATCGATAGCTTTCAATTGCGGTAACTAAGCAAATCTTTATTTTTAAGGGTGGGCGATCGTCAAAAAGAAGTTTTCCACCGAACTCCAAAGATGTCAGCCTACTTGATTACGATCCATATCAGTAGCGATTTTGCTGTACTAGCCGACAACCGAGATGAAACACGATCATATCGTATTATAGGTAGGTATGACGCACTAATGAAAATATTACAGGTGTCTCATAATTAACCTCTTAGAAATCTCTCATTAGAGATAAGCTCACCTGTACTATGTTTATTCCTTTTGCTTACTGTAAAACGTATCAATTTGTGTACAAACCAATAAATAATTAAATAAATAAACCATCCCGCCGATAATCCACAATTATTTATTGATTACCAACCTGTCTGTCAGTATATGAATTTGCTGTTAGTTTTGTATAAGTATGTCTATTTTGAATATATAATACATTTTAAATATCAATCACTCACCATCTTGCACCACCGCCACATCTGTTTTTCTTTCCTCGTTTTTCGACCTAAAAGTTGTCCAAAAGTTACATTCTTAGTGGTAGGATCGCCAACGTTGCCTCTGCAACAATTACTTTCTTCAAACAATAAAGTATTTGAATGTCTATGTGCAATGACAAATATTCTAAAAAGGGTTCAATACCCATGATTACGTATTGTGTTCATAAATGATTTTTGTACGTTTTAGGGAGACCTAATGCTCAAAGCCAAGCAGCATACGCCCTGGAAGTAGGTCCTCCACTCACCAAATGGTTTGAGGACTATTTGGGCATTGAATATTATACGATGGCAGACGGTTTGAAGAACGACCAGCTCGCTATTCCAGAATGGGCTTCTGGGGCTACTGAGAACTGGGGCTTGGTTTCTTACAGGTATTTTTCTAACCAAAGAATAATTAACTAGCTTAGTTCACTATGCAAATACGAGTACTAATGAAGAGAGAGTTCGCTTTTCACTGGCTAACGTGTGAGTCCCGTGTGATGTTTAAAAATATTTTCCTGGTTTTACTTTCAGAGAACTCCGTTTGCTGTTTCAAGAGGGGCAGACCAATGTCATTGACAAAACATCCATTGCGACCATAACAGCCCACGAGCTGGCTCACAAATGGTTTGGCAACTACATCACTGCCAAGTGGTGGGACAATGTCTGGATAAACGAAGGTTTTGCTAGCTACTTTGAATACTTTGCTATGGATGGGGTAAGTTTTGAACCAAAACAGCAGTTCAGCAGTACCATTGACTTAGTGATGTATAATTTTGCTAAAACCAGACCAGGTTGTGTTTCTGATGGTTTCACTGCTCTTTTTGCCCTTTCTAATTTTCATTTGTTTTAAATACAGGTCGACAAAAGCCTTCAACTCGAATCTCAGTTTAACATAATGTACCTTCAAAGCGCATTAGCTTCTGATCAAACCATGGGTACGAGGCCATTGAACCACCTCACCGTCAATAGCCCAGCACAAGTCACCGCACACTTCTCTGGCATCAGCTACACCAAAGGCGCCTCGGTGCTGCTCATGTTCAAGCACCTTATGACAGAACCTACTTTCAAAAAAGCTTTGAATATTTTCCTGACCAATAGGTAAGGCGATACAATGATAAAAACGGTTAAATCAAACTTTTTATTTTGCATCTGTCACAATATGTCTGGCAGATAACTATTGTCGAGCAAAATTGCCGTTGCAAAGAGAAGGCAGTCTTGCAAGTTTCGGTATTAAAACTGCAAATTGTTATTGAAATGCAATTGTTAACAGGAGCTCACAAGGTGGTAAATTCCATGGGCAAGCCTCGCTTTAATATGTTGCATAAAAACGAGCAAAACTGAAAAGGTTTTAGTTAAATATTTTCATTTATTAATCATAGTTCTTAAGTGGCATTTGTCATGAAATTGCCTTTATAATAATTTGCAATAGCGTTATTCAATTTATGTGCTCACAATTTTAAATCATCGACATTAATAGGGCTTATGATCGAGCAACTCCCGAAGACTTCTACGCAGCCCTAACTGAAGCGCAGTCTCAAGACTTACAGCCAACGCCAAACCTCTTCCAAATGGGATATCTTATGCAGCAATGGGTTTTCCAGAGTGGCTATCCGGTTCTTCGTGTCAACGTCAACTTGGAACAAGGCAGAGTTGATTTAAGTCAGGTAAATTTAACAACTAATTTTTGATACAATCTGCTTATTGCTTACAGTGTGCGGAAGGGAGATACACTTAATATTAAAGGAGTTTAGCGTATTGAAGATAACATACAAAACAATTTTTTCAACAAAATTGGTAACGACACAGAATGGCATGATTTAGTTGTTGATGATTTTTTTACAACCAGCCTATATTGATAATAAATTCTAGTTATGTTAGGGAATAATTCAGAAAAAGTTACAGGGTAAATGGGTTAGAGATGAATGTAGTAGGGTGTGAAGTAGAGACTGTTGGCGTAAAATAAACTCACTATGGTATGTGCGAAATAATCAGCAGTACGCCTCATTCGCAAGCATCCTTAGTTCATTTGTTGAATAAAGTCATCATCATCATCAGCAGCCACATGATGTCCACTGCTGAACATAGGCCTCCCCCATAGATTTCCAGAGCTGCCGGTTGGAGGCGGCCTGCATCCACCGAGACCCTGCGTCCTTTATGAGGTCATCCGTCCACCTTGCGGGCGGGCGTCCCACGCTGCGCTTGGCCTCGAATGGTCTCCACTCGAGGACTTTCCGGCCCCAACGGCCATCAGTCCTTCGAGCTATGTGCCCCGCCCACTGCCACTTCAACCTGCTAACACGCTGGGCTGAAACCAACGCCCATCTGTGCACATTGCGGAGAGGAGCACTCAACTCGTGACTGCAAAAACAAAGGAAACGCACCCAAATGCACAAATTGCAGAGAACCGCAAACACAGTCCCACAAAGCTACGAGTCAAGAGTGCCCCACCCGCGCCAAGTGGGAGAAAATAGCGAGGAGCAGAGTCGCTTACTGCTGAAGCCACGGGCCCAATCAAGATCACCCAAATAAACCTGGCCAGATCGCGAACCGCAACTGACGAACTGCTCCTCGCAGCCTCACAAGGCAAGACCCAGATTGCGCTCGTCCAGGAGCCGTATGTTGGCTCATTAGGCGAACTGCGGATGCCTGGGCGAGTCCGCATTATACAAAGACCCACCGACGGCGTCCCGGTGAAAGCGGCGATAATCGTCTTCGACCCCAGCCTCACAGTGAACGAGCTGACCGACGACTGTTCGAGCTGTGTCTCCACAGGCCTGCTAAAATTGGACACAGGCAATATTTTATTACAGCTATACAGCGGGAACATCGGCCGCACTCACCAAAAAATTCTTCCCAGATGTGAGGAGAGCCTACCGCCTACTGGACCAGTGGGTCCCGAACACCACTAGGACCCAGATCTGGACCGGACACGGAGGCTTCTCCTCATATCTGGAGAGATTTAAATTGAAGGACACCTCACAATGCGAGTGTGACCCAGCCGAGGAGGAGACTGTTGAACACATACTCGACAGCTGCCCGATATTCGCTGCCCAGCGGCAACAACTGGAAGCGAGGATGGGGGTGGCTGTTGAGAGTTCTGCTTACAGTCTCCTTCTCGAAACCCAGGCCAAATACTTTATGGCCTATGCCGAGGCCATATGCACAAAAATAATAAATAAAAACAAATAAAACTGATCAAATAAGAGACTAATAACAAACACCATAACTGGAAAACAAATATATGAATAAATTTGAACTTAATAAATATAAATAAATAAAAATACAGTAAAAGAGTAATAATACAAATAACTAATAAGAAAAATTATCATTGAAATAAAAAATAGTTGCATGATACAATAACACTGAATAAATACAAAATAATATAACAAATAAATAATATGGTAAAAGAATGAACAATATAAAAAGAATAACATAGGAAATTAATAGTATATTAAATGAATAACATAACATAGCATTATATTACACAATAAATTCAAAAATTAATACATAAAATAAAACTCAGTATAAAAATAAGGAGAGGAGCCAAAAACATACAAGAATATGATTCAATTTCTTTTAATTAAAATTATAATAAATCTAGAGATCAATAATGAACAATTTGAAAACAATCATAATAAGTCACCCTGAAAAATTAATATCAGGGATGAAAGAAAATTCTTTATAAAAAAAAAAAAAAAAAAAAAAAAAAAAAAAAAAACACGCTGGGCTACGTCGGCGACCTTCGTTCTCCTACGGATCTCCTCATTTCTGATTCGATCTCGTAGGGAAACACCAAGCATAGCCCTCTCCATAGCCCGTTGGGTGACCTTGAGCCTTCTTATGAGGCCCATAGTGAGTGACCATGTCTCAGATCCATATGTCATCACTGGTAACACACACTGGTTGTAGACCTTTGTCTTGAGGCACTGAGGTATGTCGGAAGAGAAGACGTTACGCAGTTTCCCGAACGCTGCCCAGCCGAGTTGGATTCGACGATTTACCTCTTTCTCGAAGTTGGACCTACCTACTTGGACCACTTGTCCTAAGTACACATACTCGTCGACAACTTTGAGAATCGAGCCTCCAACAGATACTGGAGTGGGCGTAACACGGGCGTTAGACATGACCTTCGTCTTGTCCATGTTCATTTTTAGGCCCACTTGTTGAGAGACTCGATTGAGGTCCTCGAGCATGCTGCCGAGCTCTTCCAGCGATTCTGCCATGACCACTATGTCGTCGGCAAACCGAAGGTGAGTCATATACTCGCCATTTATGTTGATGCCGAGTCCTTGCCATTCCAGGAGCTTGAAGGCGTCTTCCAATGCGGCCGTAAACAGTTTCGGAGAAATGACGTCTCCCTGTCTTACGCCCCTTTGCAAAGGAATCGCCCTCGTGCTCTGCTCCTGTACTCGGACTGACATGGTGGCGTTCGCATATAAGCACTTCAGCACTTTGATGTACCGATAGTCAATGTGGCATCGCTGGAGAGACTGCAGCACCGCCCAGGTCTCGATCGAATCGAAGGCTTTTTCATAGTCCACGAACGCTAAGCAGAGTGGCAGATTGTACTCCTCGCTCTTCTGTACAATCTGCCGCAGCGTATGGATGTGGTCTATGGTACTAAAGCCTTTTCGGAATCCGGCTTGTTCGGGAGGCTGGAAGTCATCGAACCTGCGCGCGAGACGGTTCGTGATGACCCTCGAAAACAGCTTGTAGACATGGCTCAGAAGCGAGATGGGTCTATAGTTCTTCAACAAGGTGTTGTCTCCTTTTTTGAAGAACAGCACCACCTCACCTCTGCTCCATGCCTCAGGCGTTGTGCCCTCGAACAACACGGAATTAAATAGCCGCTGAAGGACTTTAAGAGCCGGCTTTCCACCTGCCTTCAGAAGCTCAGCAGTAATTCCATCGTCGCCCGGTGCCTTGTTGTTCTTGAGCTGTTTGAGAGCCATCCTAATCTCGAACAGGCTGATGTCCGGGATGTCCTCAGTGTAGTGCCGGGTTAGCTTAGCTCTGGGATCTTTGGCCGTGCTATTAACGGATTTGGCGACAGAGGTATAAAGCTGCCCGTAGAATCTTTCAACCTCCCTCAACACCGCTTCCTCCGTCGACGCCACACCGCCATCCTCCGTCTTCAGTTTTGTCAACCGACTCTGCCCAATAGACTTGTCTCTTGCGAACACTTTGGAACCTTTGCTCCGCTCGATTGTCTCTTTAACACGGTTTGTGTTAAAGACACGAATGTCGTGTCGCAAGGACTTCCAAATGCGTCTATTAAGCAGGCGATAGTGAACAGCATCATCAGAGGACTGCAGTGTCAGAGACCGACGTTCTGCCATGAGGTCGAGGGTGTGGGTCGAAAGTTTCTGCGGTTTATTCCGTCGACCAGGCTTGAAAAACCTAGATCCGACCGCATGGACAGCTTCTACAAATCCGTTATTTATCTCGTCCACTGAAACGCAATCATCCAGACATGAGAAGCGATTGGCCAACTCGAGTTGAAAGCTCTCGGGGTTTTCGATATGGGCGCGAGTAGGTCGGAGCGTAGACTTCATCAGACGCGTTCTTTCTAGTTTGACGATCAGATTCAATGTGCCTCTTACCATTCGGTGATCGCTACCGGTTTTCACCCTGCTGATCACTGAGACATCATTGAATATGCGCCTCTTTGTCGTCATGATGAAGTCAATCTCGTTTCTCGTGGAACCATCGGGACTCAACCAGGTCCATTTCCGGTGAGGCGGCTTCTGGAAAAAGGAGTTCATCGCGAAGAGTCCCTCTTTCTCCAGAAATTCGGCCAGCCTCTGGCCTCGGGGGTTCCGCCGCCCATATCCAAATTGCCCCACCTTCAGCTCACAATCGCCTCTCCTGCCCAGCTTTGCGTTGAAATCCCCCATAACAACACTGAAATGGGTCTTCGAGGCATGCATGGCTGCACTGATGTCTTCATACATAGCCTCTACCTCCTCATCTGGGTGTGTCGAGGTCGGCGCGTAAACCTGTATGACCTTCAGCGAATATCTTTTGGATATTCTGAGTATAAGGAATACCACCCTGCTCGACACACTCCCGATGGTCTCAATGTTGTTGACGAGGGACTTGTGGACGAGAAACCCAACACCACCTTGGGACTTTTGGTCGCCTTCCCGGTAGTACAGCAGGTTACCAGACTTCAGGGTTATCGAGTCCTCGCCCTCTCTACGGACTTCAGATAGACCCATGATGTCCCAGCGTAACCCACTGATCTCTTCTTCCAGCTCTAAAATCCTCTCTTCGGTCCTCAATGTGCGGACATTGTGTGTCACCAGGGCCAGTTGTCGGTGGGGGTGGTAGCACGATCCACTCCGGGGATTCTTAGCACCCCCCGCCCCGCCGTGACCATGGCTGCTACCAGGGCCAGGAATAGCGGGGCTGCCGGAGACTAGGGGCCTGGGCTTTCTTGCGACTATCATACGGGGGGATGTGCCGGTACTCGCCACGCTTGGCAGGCGGGTTGGCGAGCGCAGAAAACGCCCCCTTCGCACCGCGACGCTGCTGCCCGTCGCGGCCTGGCATTTGGGGACGCTATAAGAAGATGGTTATCCCGCCATCGGTCGGTCGCCAGAGCCCCGTCCGTTATCCAACAGGACGCACCGCGCGTAGGTGAGGTTGGCTTGGGGCTCTCAAGATCTTGGTCGAGCCCCCTTATGAATAAAGTACTTTAGTCTAATTACTTTGTATCTTTTTCTAGGAGCGCTTCTTCATTTCGTTGGGTCAATCGTCGCAAGTCTGGCCGATACCCATCACCTACATATCTGGAACGGACCAAGACTGGGACAGCCGCTTGCAACCAACGAAAATCATGCATTCGCGTACTGATAGAATATTTGTGGGTACTGATGATACCTGGTACATTTTCAATGTGCAGCAAAAAGGTAAAAAAATAACTTACATTGTGATAACTTTTCACAGGATAAACTTTTCCCAAACCGAAGTAGGTAGTAGTGGTACTTCTTGAATTTTCTATGCTCAAAATGTATAAATTTAAAACCCTTAACCGACAGTTGGGAAAAATAAAATAAAAAAATCAAAGGAATAGGGAGAGTTCACGATTTCACATAGGAAAACATCACGCTGAGGCCAAAAGCAACGTACGACAAAGTTTGTACTAGTACAATACTTTAGAATGTATGAGAATGGCATGGCCTTACGTTAAATAGGAGGTTTTCAGTCAAAACTGCCACACACGTTCCTCATACGTCTATTGATGAACATAGGCTATCTAGGCACGGGAGGGCTATGCTAGGCTTGACCTAGCATAAACGGATAACAATCACGTAAAAATCAATAGAAAACTGCTAAAGAGTGCTAATTATACTAATAATTTTAAGGGTTGTACCGTGTGAACTACGACGAGAGTAACTGGGTCAAACTTGCGGAACAACTGGTGACAAGTCACTCGGCAATCCACCATTTGAATAGAGCACAGGTACGAGTTTATTTCAAACCGCTAAAACATATGAAATGTCAAAATGACTGTGATACTAGTAACACCTGAGTATCAGGGATAATTTAGAACTACAAGAATAAAACAGAATCTTTTGCCTGGACGCTTTAAAAATCAAACTTATTAAAATATAAACTTTGCTTACAGATAGTTGATGATGTATTTGCATTTATGCGTTCCGAGACAATGCAAGGAGGATTTGCTCTCGGCTTCAAAGTCTTAGAATTCCTGAAGCAAGACTCCAGCTTTTACTCCTGGTACCCCGCAATAACAGGCTTTAACTGGTTTAGAAACCGATTCCTTCATTTACCGAGTGAATTGGCCCAGTTTGAAGTAAGTTGCAAAGAAAACTACCTACATTTGATTTGATTTTTGTTTATATGACCTATAACGTTATTTATAATATTTATTCAAGACCCAATCTGGAAGTTGATCTAGAACATCAACAGAATACTTGTCAAAAAAAATATGTTTTGATTACCGTTTCAGGCATTCCTACTCGATAAAATTGAACGTTTGATCCTTGAATTAAAATACGAAGTGGATGAAAGAGAGACCATCGATATAACTCTCAACAGATTTTACCTGTTGTCATTCGCTTGCAACATTGGCCACAAGGGCTGCATCGATGATGCCGTAGCCAAGTTCAGGGCTTTCAGGACTAACCCTAGGTATGATCTTTAATTCAAAATGTATGAAATATTCATAAACTGTAAGTGATTTGTTTTTTGTGCAGTTTTTTATCTTGTCTTATATTTTATACAAAGCCTATTATTGGCAAATCAGCATTACTTCAATTAATATATCTGAACTCTTCTTCAGCGCGAATCCAGTGAATCCTAACATAAGAAGACACGTGTTCTGCCAAGATCTTCGCGCGGGCAACAACGAAGACTACCAGTTCTTACTCCAGCACTACCAACAGTCCAACAACCAGGCTGATAAAGTCGCCACTCTTAGGGCCCTTGGCTGCACTTCCGACCCAACTTCTGTCGCACAGTAAATACCATTTAATTGCTTGAGAGCAGTAATTACCTAGTGCCAACGGTAGTTCCATGACTAGCCCGTTGGTACAAAAGATAGAAATAAATAAATAAAATAAATATCCTTGGACATTATTCCACACAGCGCCATCTAGTCCCAAGTGGGCTAGTTATAGTCCGTTATTATGGGATACTAGACAACGGATAAAAATACTTAAATACGTTTTCTTTTGTGAATACATACTTAATATAGGTACATAGGAAACACCCAGACCAATACAAACAGACAATTGTCATGCACACAAATGTTTGTACTGTGCGGGGATCGAACCCGCGACCCTTGGTGTAGTAGCCGACTTCTCAACAATTACACCAAGACGGTCGTCAAATCCTACAACAAGCGCTAAAGGGTGCAAGTTTAATGCCCACACAGGATGAACATAATTTATTACAAGTTTTTTAATTATTTGGGAATTTTAAGCTATTTAAATGTGTTCATCGGGCTCTGACACCTGTAATATAAGTTCTACATTTTGATGACATTTTAATGGTCTTGGTAATAATAATTAATCATTAATTTGCAAGAATAATCGCGGTTTAAAAGTTGTTGGTATAAGCTGACATTTTATTTATTTATTTTACTGATTCTTTGTATTATTGTTACTAGTTACTTGGACATGGTAACAACCAATACCTTCGACGGCCCAGCCCCAGTTCCACCTCAAGATCGAGTTAACGCATTGACATGGCTCTACATGGGTAATAGGGAAAATACAAGACCGGCATTAGAGTATTTGAAGATTAATGTTGATCGCATCAGACAAGCGTGAGTAATAATGTAAACACTTATTTAATATCTCAAAAAGTCGTACCCAATAAGACCCAACGAGACGTCTTGGTATAGCGGTAAGTGTGCTCGGCCGAAAATCCAAGGTTTTTTTGGTCACCAAAATTTAAGGTGTCAAATTCCTTCAGAAGTATAAAGAGAGATAAAAACAATTTCAAATATAATAATGTTAGGTGCCTAACCATTTCAACAAGCTTTTTTTTCTTTCAGGGTAATCTTGCCTGCGTCGTTCAACAGTGTTCTGAGTAACTTGGCATCGTATATGGACGAAGATGGTTTGAATGATGTAAGAGATTATTATTTCATAAACATTTTCATTGAGATTTCGCCTAAAGTTACAATCGAAAAATTAAAAGTATAGGTACTGGTACACAGCGCTAAAAATTTTTACTTGTTCTTTGCTTGGTAAATACCAATATACCAATACATAATATATTTCTATATTAAAGCAATGAAATGAAAAGCAATAAATCCTTTTTATAATTTGAAGATTCCTTTGTTTTCCGAATCTTTATTTTTTTTATATAAATTGTTCGCTATCATTGCAAAGAGTAACTTAGTTTCTTGCCGGATTCTCCGTTAAAATCAACGCCCGAACCGGTGGTAGAGCCATTTATATTTAATATTGTAAGGGTTCCGTACCTATAGAGTAAAGACGAAACCCCACACTTAGCAGGTTTTTAAAATTTTTTTTTCAGTGTCACTTTAATAATATTTATTCATTTATTTAGCTGTAATTTTTATGACCTTCAAGTCATTAAGTGCTTGTGCTAATACATTTTGTTTTACTTTTCTAATTTTCCTAGATGGAGCAATGGCTTCAAAACAGCCAGACGCAGGCCTTAGTCCCAGAGTTCCAGTCAGGCCTGAATGCCATCGCTTCGACCCGAACTAACATGCAATGGGGCACCGATCGAGCTGAACTTATCCTGACAGCATTACGTGGTTCAGCATCAGCAATCATACCAACCTTCACACTGCTCTTTGTGACACTCATTGCTATGATGTTAAGATAAATATAGACTTTTTCCTTTTCTACTTTAAAAATGTTTACGGGAAATGTTGACATATTTGGAATGAAGGGAAGTCTTAAAGCGGGGAAAGTTCGTTTGTTAAAATGTCTACTTAACGTTATATTATAGAAATTTCATGTAAACAAAGATTTAATGCCTTTATTGTGTGTACGGATAAGATAAAAATATTTATTATGAAACTTTATTATTTGTTATAGTTGTAAAACAAATGTGTAAATATTATACTTACAAATATATATGTACATAAATAAATAATGTTTAAATAATTAAAATTGGTTATTTAAAACAGAGCTTTATGAATTTCCGTTCCCCTTGACTCTGATTAATAAGTTAATTGATTCGACAGGTTATTCATTGAATTATATTCATACACTAGCTTCCATATTTTTTGAAATGCCTTTTAAGAAATTTTCAATCTTAATTTCAAATACAACAACTCATTAAACCCAGAACCTACAGAGTTTTAGCCTGAGTGAACTATAACCACTCAGCCACTGAAGCGTTTTAAACTAAACTGTTTCTTAACTTTATAACCCGTTGGAAATTTCATGCACTCGAATTTAAGACTGGTAGTTTATCTAGGAGCTGTGACGCTGATAAGGTGATACTCGAGATGATTCTTATCAGTTTTATTGTTCGACTAATCCTTAAAACAGACCGTCTTGTTTCAGTATTTTATGTCGTTTGAGTTAGTGAACACATCAGGTTAGTAGTATTTAATAGTTAAATTATGTAACATTCAAAGTTTGCACTTTGAAAATGAACTTGAAAACAACTTTTTTTTTAAAATTTTAAAGAGTTCAATGGTTTTTTAATTTGTTTAATAACTGATGTCCTAATGTATGTAGTTTTCTTAATTATAAAAAGTCTTTTGTTTTGCATTATCAGTTAGGTTTTATCTTTTGATCCCGTCATCTTTTACCGTTTTACCACTTTACTGTTTACTGTTTAATAATGAATTTTAGTATTTGTCGACTAAGAACATAGTTTTATTTTATATTAAACTGCCACAACGTAACTATCTAGTTTTACTTTCTCTGTTATTTTAGCATTATCAATGTTGAATCTTAACTAAATATGGGAATATCTATCCTGAAACCTAGACCTGATGTTTTTTCTGGTATTCTTATCTTTAAGTAGTTCTTCTATATTTTGTTAACTACCGGTATTTTTTAAACTATTCACCGACGTGCGACGGTCACAGAACGAATTCTAATTATTCGAAACTGTGTTGTCGTATGATTTGACACAATTTTTTCGAAGAGATTTTTATTATTTTCTAGTAAGTAATTAACCTAGAGGCATTCGGCCAAAAACAAAAAACAAACATAAACCTCAAATTAAAGTTGATCGGACTGATACAGCAATATTCTGAAATAGTTCTAACTTAGTTATCTGTAATATAATAGCAATATTTCAAATTCACTATTGTGTGTACATAACACATCTCTTACGAATTAAACATTTTTATTTTTAAATAATAATGCCTATAAACCAATTAGAAGAAAATGAAGAATGAGTTAGCTTTTTACCATAATGTGATGCAATATTATGCACAACTACCAGCATGTTGTGTAAATTTAACAGCAGACGACGGTGAATAAAGTTAAGCCACAAGTAGATATTTACCAACAGATTTGTATTTTAATATCAGACATCAGACAGGATAACCGAGAAATTTTCCAGTTTTGACATCGTTATAATATTTCTATTTCCCAGATATAAATTCTCTATCCTCGAACTATTTGTCATGACTTACATGTTAGATAGGTTAATCTAGACAGACAAGATAATCTTAGTATAAGTAACTACTCGAGGAGATCACTTTCACGTGATTTTCCACTAGGTAACGTACCTATTTGATGTTAAAGTTTCGAGTAACCTTCGTTGCGTTTATTGACAACAATAAGAGGCCATTTGAATCGAATAAAGATGGCCAAAACATGTTTTTTTAACACTGGCGCGGAACTCCGATAGTTTAAAAGAAATGGTTAACTTACTAAGAGCTAAAATAGGCCTTAAATCCGGCTTTCTATTTTATAATAATTAGTTCAGTGTCAGTACACTCCAGCTGTCAATAGTGTTATCCATAGGTACAACATACTCGATGTATAGTTGACTGACTGATATGTTAGAAAATTTGTTCGTTTTTATTAGGAATTACTATTACAACTATTACTAGAAGCGTAAAAGTATTTATTTGTATCTAAAAACCGAATGCGAATTCACTCAAATTAGGAGTAGTTACCTAAAGTAATTTACATACATTGAGTGAGACATTTGGAGCGATTAATTCAAGATACATTATGCACAGCAAGTGTCACAGTAAACCAATCATTCACGAATGAAATAACACTGTTTTTAACAAATGTAGTTAGTTTCGTTCAAAATACATGTTAGTTAATTTAACGTTGTTGGAGAACATTAGGTGAGTTTGATCGTTTTTGACATGGTAAACAAATAAAGTGTAATAAAAGAACCTGAACTAAGGTTGGGTTGCACCATCTGACTTTGACAATAACAAACATCCAAATTTCAGTTAAAGTACCGGTTAGGCCCAAAAATGACGTCAAATTGTCAAATTTGACGAAAACTTTAACTTTAACTTCTACTATGGTGCAACTTACCCTATGTTTGCAAGTCAGCTATAATCAGTCTGCTTACTGTATCGGGTCCTGCTTTGACATTTGGATTAATTATAAACATACTTAATTATGTTGTTTAAAAACAAATAGTACAGAAGTATTTTGTCAGATCAATCAAGAGAACTTACCTTTTGAATTATTCCAGCCATGTTACGTCTAACTATATTGGCGGTGTGTCTCCTAACGGGGTTCGTCAGAAGCGACCCAAACTATCGGCTGAATACTCCGATCGTTCCATCAGCATACCAGATCACTATCACACCATACTTTGATACTGGCGACAGCAGACAGTTCACCTTTGACGGAGATGTGAGGATTACTTTCACAACCACTGAAGCTATCAGTCAAATTAAACTTCATTCAGAAGACTTGACTTACCAGGCTGGCAACATTAGCTTAGTAGCAAATGGACTATCAGTTCCACTGAACGCTGCGAATCCTCTAGAGTTTGACACAGTCTACACTTTCGCTCATATAAACCTGCAAAATAGTCTAGTCGTCGGAACGGAGTATGAACTGAGGATTGTATATGAAGGTCCAATCAGGGATGACCTAAACGGGTTCTACAGAAACTACTACATTGAAAGAGGCGTCAAGAAGTAAGTATCCAACCATTTCGTTTGTTTTTATAATACCTAGATGTATCATAAATGTTAACCAATAGACGATTTTCAAAATATGTATGTTATATAATTTAAATACTAACTTATCTGGCTATTGTTGGATGTGTATTTTGGTAACATTGATAGGTATCAGTAAACTTAAGCAAAATATACCTACAGTTTTAATAAGCCATCGGTCAAAAAGATCTGAGACTGAGATTGTATTTAAAACAAAATTTCCAAGTATGTATTTATATGTTAGAGTAAGTATAAACGTATTTATCAATTACATGGTACACATTAAAGGTTGACCACATGGCTGCAAGACCTAGTTTCAGTAGAAAATGTGAACACCGGCACTGAAAGGAAGTTAACTGCTAATGTCGCTAGCCAAATTGATAAACTCACATGACGATTTTAATGATTGAGATAGTTTTTTAGTTTATGTAACAAGAGATAATCTATTTAATACTGACAAGTGCAAATAAAATGACAGATGTTTATCAGACTTAGATAGAACAATGTCAGAAAGCAGCACTCGACTTCATTGTTAAGAACCACTTGAAAAGACTTAAGATACAATAAGAAGCGATATTGGCGTCTTGCGAAATATCTATTCAAACATTTACCTAGATTCGATTTTATCAAATATTCCCCTTTCAACAAAAAGTGGTGAACACATTTTAGTGTGTCAAGGTTTGCTGTAAATTTAAGCAAAATACCTATGTTATTTTAGTAGTTTCCTTTTTGTTTTTGAAAGTTTTCATCAAAACCTTGTTTGTTTTACAAACAAGTTAGCATATGAGTTATTAATTATCATCATAACTTAATGTTTGATTATTTTCATTTAGGGCCACAGATATTTTTGACATCTACTCGTAGATAATGTAGTAAAGTGCATTACCAATGAGTAATATTATTATTCAATAATATTATTTAATAAAGAGACATACAATTAATTATTACAATAAACAAACGTATTTGTATAATTGCAGCAAAGAGCTCAGGCTAACTCTTTACACTTATTTGAGATTCAAGAGTTTAAAATAAAATGATAAAACAAAGCTTGTCAATATCTGTTCACTTGTTTAATTAAACGAGATAAGCAAAATTATAAGTAAACCACTCAGTTTTGGCGTAATTTCTTCTATTTTGCATGACAAGCAGTTTAGCGCAAACATCACACAGAATGACTTTCAGAGTTATTGACAAAAACAACCATGTTTTAAAAGGCGTAAAACTTTTAAAAAACAAAAAACATCTAATACGAAAGTAATATAAATATAAAAGTATGAACATGACAATCGAATGGGCTGAAGAGCATTTATTCTCAAACGCGTAGTAAGTAAGTAGATACCTATAAACTTAGTCGCATGTAGATTATTTAAACACACATTGGCATCCTCAGATGGCTGGGAGCGACTCAAATGGAGCCGACACACGCAAGGAAGGCGTTCCCGAGTTTTGATGAGCCGGAATACAAGGCTGTGTTTAACCTCGTCATCGACCGTCCGGCTACTTACAAACCGTCTTTGGGCAACACAAAGATTAGGGATACTGCCAATTTGTGAGTATTTAAGAAGCCTTATCGTTTAACGGTGAAAAACATAAAAAATAGATTTATAAGATTCTATCGGTCAATTTTATCTAAGGCCTTGTAGTCATTTTTATAAAGTTAAAAGTTGATAGTATCAAATATGATTTTCGCAGGAACAAAATATATTTAAATAGGAACTTTATACTAAGTTTAATCTAAGATGTACAAATTGTTCGCAGACCAAACGGATACGTAAGAGAAACATTCTACCCGACTCCAAGAATGTCAACTTACCTTGTAGCGTTTTTGGTATCTGAGTTCGAAAGTGGATCCTCCTACAACACCAAACCCAACACCGCCCATGAGCTAGGCGTTTTTACAAGACCTGAAGCGACCAATCAGACCGCTTATACCTTCGACTTCAGTCTTAGAGTTGTCGATGCTTTAAGCGATTACTTTGGAATAGACTACTACTCAACTAACGAATACCTGAAATTGGACCATGTTGCTTTACTTAACTTCAGAGCTGGTGCTATGGAAAACTGGGGACTTGTCACATACAGGTGAAGTTTAAAGGCGAAGTACAAAAATGTTGATAAAATGAAATGTATAAAATTAGTAGCCTTTATTATGTATCACTTATTGCAGAACTGGCAAACTTTTATCTGGTACAAAATCATTCAATATATCGTCTCGCATTCATCAATTTGATAACAATCATAGAAAAAAGATCAAATAGTTAAAGACAAGTAGGAGAATAGGTATCATCTTAAAAGATCATAGATTGTTGTGACTGTTCTTAGTAATTTACGAGAAGATACTAAGAAAAAAATGTTGGAATTTATATCTCTTGGGTTTTAGGGAATCCTTACTTCTTTACGTTCCTGAAGACTCGACGCCATACTACAAGTACCGTGTGGCACAGATCATTGCCCACGAGACAACACACATGTGGTTTGGAAACCTGGTAACCTGCCATTGGTGGAGCAACACGTGGCTGAACGAGGGATTTGCTAACTACTTCCAAGACTACATTACTGCTCAAGTAAGTTTTGCATTGTAACAAATAAGTATTAGTTCTGCAATGATTAATCAGTCAAGCTGATGTCAAACTTTCTAAACCGTGTTTGAAATCTGCCAAAATCTGTTTTAAAACGGTCCAAACGTTTGTCATAAATCTGTCTTTAAAAAAATTCTTACGAACTAATGGTACCTTGATCTTTTAAATATAGCCTTTACTTGGTTTGGACGGTATATGCATGTGAACTGCTGCTGCTACTGATGTGTATTATAATAAGATCTTAGTTATTGCTACCGGACTAAGCTTATCGAGACTATGAACTTTCATGTTGCATTTTTAACCAACTGACCACTATATGAATACCAGGTTTGTGTTTTGCAGAAAACCCGGTATATTGTGATAATCAGAGTCAACTTCTTGTTTTTTTGGCAGATCGAACCAGAAGTATCATCAAACAGCGTTTTAGTTACTGGATCAGTATATTCTGCATTTGATGCCGACTCATCACCATCATCGCCTCCTATTAGTAATGACAATGTGTTCTCACCGGCCGATATTAGCGCACATTTCGGCACAATCACTTACCAGAAAGCAGGCTCTGTGATAAGGATGATGCATCACCTTTTAGGCGACGCTGCATTCAAATTTGGATTGAACTCTTATTTGACAAGCAAGTAAGAACAAAAAACTGGCTGCTGCCCTCTATTGCATAAATTTTATTAGTTGAAAGCATATTGCTCATTTTCACTCCCTTTCAGCTCATTCCAACCTGGTTACCCCAACCATATGTACACCGCTCTAGAATTAGGAGCTAACGCTACGAATGCCTTAGCCGCCTACAACGGAGCAAGAATCGCGGACATTATGGGCTCTTGGATAACCCAAGCCGGTCACCCAGTCTTGGAAGTCAACATTGATTACAATTCTAACAGTGTTTCTTTAACTCAGGTAATATTGAACTGTTTACATTGTATTGTATTTTGCACTCATTTTAAGTTATTATTAATAACTTTGAATGATTTTGCATTACGACGGTTAGTGAATTTTATTTTCATGTACATTTTATATTTTTATTATTACTTTTTAGAGACGTTTCTACTCCAACGGGTCTCACTCCTCAGACGAGTTATACAAAATTCCTATTACTTACACGACAGGAGTTCTTCCCAACTTTGACAACACCAAACCAATATTCATTATGGAAGGTCGGACGCATGTCTTCAATACGACGGAAAATATTTCTATTGCTCACAACTGGGTCATTTTCAACGTGCAAGAGACGGGTAAGATGAGACATTCAACTATTGAAACACCACACTGCACACTGGCAAACAGCAACAAAAATCAAGCCTTATTTATATAGTATTAGCTCTTGATTTAATGTATGAAAATGTCTTTATTATCAGGTCTGTACAGGGTCAAGTACGACTCCCACGCTTTGAGCATTATTTCGAGGGCTTTAAGGTCCGCTGATCAGGGAAAAATTCATCATTTGAACAGAGCTAAAGTAAGTTAAACTTCCAACTTTTTTTGCCGACTAAAAGGCTTTTTTACATATTTTGTAAGCACTTGCAACTATACTGCGATGGTACATAATTTACTTAATAACTGAATATTGTGTGGGTGCATAGCATACTTGTATTTTTCTGGAATGTCCAAAACAGGTGTCAGCTATATTGCTGTCCATCTGATAAATCAAAAATAACTACTTTTACTTGCCCACATTATTATATTTATAAAACTTCAAACTCTAACGATCATACATTAATATTTACTTTATTGTTTTTTTCAGATTGTTAATGACTTATTCGCATTCTTCTTTGCCGACGAAATACAATTCAATGTTCTTTACGATACTTTGCCATTCTTGGCCGTGGAAGAAAATTACAGCGTGTGGTACGCTGCTATCAGAAATCTGAACAAGCTCAGAAATATGTACCTTGGAACGGATGCTTTAGCTGATATTGAGGTTATTCGATTTTTTTGCATTCAATGTTTCAGTTTTTCTCCTTTCAGTCCTTTGGAATGTTTGTTTACTTCTTTAAATTCTCACATAATGCCAAGTGCCAGTTTAAGCTATGTTCAATTTTCCAACGTCGACGATAGACATAATTTATATCATCGAGCTAGACACACAAAATTAACAATTTTGTTTTATCCAGGCCTACACTTTAAGTCTGATGCAAAACATCATTGCTACCCTGGGCTACGAAGTCCGAGAGTCGGACGACTATGACACGATTCGCAACAGAATGCAGGTGCTTGAGTTTGCTTGCAAGCTGGGTCATGAGGGCTGTCTTGAAAACGCATCCGCCAGATTTAGAAATTTCGTCACGACTGGAGAACCGTAAGTGGTTCCACTTTTTGTATGAGTTCAAATTTAACTGAAAATTAGGAGCGAATTTATTAAATTTTAAACTGATAGTATCATTTCATTGCGATAGCTAAACGAATAGCACTGGACTAAAATAAACAAGCCTGATCGTTTTAGTACAGAATGTGTGTTAACACAATAAACCACAGTCGCTAAGTGTTATGGTTATCCACGGCCATGAAAATGAAAATATCATCTCTCGAAACAAAGCTTTATTCATTAAACTAACAGGAAAACTAACCAACACTTTTAGCTTATTTTCATACTTTTTATTAGTTAAAACTACTTAAATTTTTTGTTTATAGTTTTTTTCTCACTACATTAGACTAGATTCCTGGATTATAGAGTTACCAATCAGGCAAAGTGTGTGAAAAAAATAAGGACAAAGTAATGTAGTATAGTAAAGTACAGTGAGGATATCAAATAGCGATAACTGAGTTCCACAACAGTAGGATATAATGAAATATTAGCTTTATTTTAAGAAACCCTAGGAGAACTTCCTTTACGATTATCTGTTACGAGTCATCTATAAATTACTATTTCAGCATTACTCCAAGTCTTCGCCCAGTCTCCTACTGCGCTGGTCTCCGCCTCGGCAGTGAAAGCGACTACGATTTCATGTGGAATCGTATGTCCACAACCAACGTGGCCAACGAAGCCCGTCAGATCGGTGAGATCCTTGGTTGCTCCACGAATGAGGCCAGCTTAAACAAGTGAGTGTGAAATAATACAAATGTAGAGAGAAACGCTGAAGAGTCTTTCAACCTGATTGACCTGATTTCTAGTCGGCTGGATTAGAAAAAAAATTAGGGTATGCCTATATTGTGGACTGGTAACTTTAAGTGGATACAGGCCTGCAATCGGCTAGAATTCTTCAGAGAAACCCACATTCAGTGATCGATTTGACTGATAACAATGATTAAAAATCATATCTCACCCATGCTGTTTGATTAAAAAGGATCTTACTTCAAAGATTATTTTTCAACCTCCTAATCTGTTGTCTAGGTTCCTAGTATCAATGCTGGTGGAGGACAGTCCAATCATGTCACAGGATCTGACTGTTCCATTGAACGGTGTGCTGGGCAATTATAGCCACGCTCATATTGTGATTAACGGACTCGACCAGAACTTGACTTTATGGAAGAGCATGTAAGTAGGAAAAATAAAATCTACGAGCAAATGTTCTGGAGCAGTTTCTTAATTTTCTGTCTTTTTTGCATTATTCTTTTTAATTCCGAATTGTATGTACTTAATATTTCTCATCTCTGATTTCTTTATTCACAAAAAATATTTAGTAACTCTCATTCTAAAAACAATTAATTATAGTCTCTGGTTTGTTCTTAAAATTTTCTGATTTTTTCCGCAATGCAAAAATTGCTAAGATTAACGAATAAAGTGCCGTTTTTATTTCAGCTATCCATCAATAAATACCGTGTTCTCGTCAGTGGCTGGAGCCCTTAAAACGGAAGCAGCAATTAATGAAGTAAGTATCTGAGTAGATTGATTGATATTAAATTTCAGAAGTCAGTTTTTAGGTACAACTTCAACTCGACAAAAGTTTTCAAGTCTATGAAAAGTACAAACTGGCCCTTTAAGCCGAACGTTACCGCTTCCGCAACTGTAGACAGCGTGTCTCAGTGTACGGTGCTTAATAATTGATTCGAAAGCCGTGGAATCATGATTTGGCTAACGTCAGAGACAGGGGTAACAAACCTTCCGAACCCTTCCTTTGCCGTTTTAATTTTAGACTTCTTTCCCAAATGTCATAGTGATGGGCCGCGACAGTTCATTAGTAAATCCCCTATTGAAGCGATCAAACAAAGCGCCCTCTGTAATGGTGTATACATAGTCTCGAGTGCTGTTTGTGCCGGCCCATTTAGGTCAGTATTCTGCAATTAGTGGAAAAACTCTTGTTTTGTTCCCCACAATGTCACGGTAAACTGTTAATATGCTTGTAGTGTTTGTTGGATTAGCTGTGGCAAATATTTAGGTATGATAGAAAGCATTCATAAACTCAAAAGTATGTAGGGAATCATTGACTAAGAGGAGGAATTCTTAGAAAAGATGTGTGATGTGTCTGTAGATATGTGTGATAGACCATGTTCTGTGACCATGTCCATAATTATAATCTCTATATTTGTTTTATCGAGATGTAAGTGTTTTAATGGTTCCTTATTATTTATGTATATATTTTTAATCATTATGTTCCTAAAACTACATACTTCGGAAGTTCGGATGAAAATTCTACTCAGCGCTGAGGTTGTCGTATGCGATCTTCAAATAACATGAGAAGCCGTGACCTATAAAGTCCCAAAATCACTTTGATCAGTCCTATTTGAAGAGAAAGTGATTCCCAGTGTGCCATTTGGCTAATGGCCAATTCATAAAATCTAATTTCACCTATGACCTTGGCCGCTGCGAACTGGCATTTCGTTTGGCGCCACTGTTAAAATATCTTTCTGTGACCTTGCCTACCTTTAATTTTGATGCATTTAATAATATGTTTACAGCATGCTTTATTAAGAAGTATAGTGAAAAGGTGCCCGTGGAGGTGCCCGTGGCGCAGTTGTGGCAGTGATCGGCGACGATCGCTGTTGTAAAGCAACACACGCCGGGTCGGAAAAGGGATGGGTGACCATCCGACCAAAATTTAGTGATGTGTATTTCGGGCATCTCCGTGCTTCGGAAGGCACTTTAAGCAGTTGGTCCCGGTTGACGTCGCTAGATGTCAGTCGTTAAGCCTAGTCAGAGGCCTTAGGGCGGCTTGATAACATCTGACAATAAGGTTGCTCACTAACCTTACACCCCTCCAACAATCCGCACTGAGCCCGCGTGTTGGAGTATGGCTTGTTCCACTTCATAGTTGAGGTGAGGCCTGTGCCCAGCAGTGGGACGTATATAGGCCGATTATATGTTATAGTGAAAAAAATATATTCGAAAAGTAGTTTTTTTGCAAGCTTATGCTAACAATTCCTTTTTGAAGAAATTCGGCTTCTGACATCTCACAATAATGCTTTTAATTTTGCATCTGTCAATGAGTTGGAGAAACTATTTATACTTAGTCATACCTAGGTAAATAATTCAGTTAGGTCATCTTTGATTCTGGTTGACTCTTTTATGTTGCACATAGCTTTAATTAAATTGTTTTGTCCTCGTTACGATCTAGTCTTAATTGGTATCTAACAATTGAGTTAATTACTGCAGCTAAATGTGTTAATATTAAAGGTCTTTCGTTAGCTTTTTCCTTTAAAAACTAAATTATTGATTGACAAATTTCCAAAAGTACATTTAAAAATGTTATGTTAATAATAATGTTAAAAATTGTTTTGACGATTGTCAAGTGAACAGCTCAACATTATTTTTGCATTTTAAATAGGTAATACTTAATACTTATACTGTTGGACAAATTTAGTTTTTTTTTGTCTGAATTGCTGAAATAATGATAATGTTTTTATGAACACTCACCTTTTTTTTTACCGTGTTGTTAACAATCAAGTAAATCAGTGTTATGTCAGAGGTTTCTAACTAGAGTTTAGTGTGTTGGGGACAGAATTAGTATATTCGATGTTCAAAATTCAGAATTAATAATATATATTTTTAATTCTCAGTTTGAAGCCTGGCTCTTAGCCTGCCAAGACTGCGGGAACGTGACCGACGTGATCAAGTCCTTGGACCAGACCAGAGCCTCGGTCCAATGGGCACAGAACCACAAAGCCGACATCTTAAGCAACATGAAGGACCACGCTATATCGTTGCCCTCATCGATGACGCTCATCATGCTGTGTTTGGCTGCAGTGCTTAAGTTCTATTAGGATGTAAATTTGACTGGTATGTCAAATGTTAACGTATGCACAGTGGCCGAATTAGACTTACTTACAAAACAGATGGTAATCATTTCAAACTTTCTAATGATTTCGATTAGAGAATTGAAATATTTATAAGCTTTACCTCCAACCGTAACCATGTAAGATAATTTTTCCACGGACTGGAACTGCATTCCTGTGCAATGCGATACATTCCGGCTACTGCGTATAAGTGTTAAGAACTCAAAAATGTACAGTTTCTTTTGTAAATTTTTAATGTTGATTGTGAAAATAAATAAAATGTTTGAATGACGAAATTGTAAATAAACTCTTGCCAAAATATTAAAATCATTTTTTACTAGGTATTGGCTAGTCCTCAACCGTTGCAATAACTAGTTGTAATTTTATTACGTTCGTTTTTATCGTTTGTATTACCTAGATAACTTTCAATATACATAAAAGACAAAGAAGAGATATTTCTCCACTGAAAAATAGCTAGTTACTTAATTAAGGCAAATTATATTTTACAAACCAGATATAGAGATGTTACTTGTTAAGTATTTAAATTGTATGTCCATTAAACTGTTTACCAAACATGTGCCTTTTCCTGAAGTTTAACCATTTTAACCTTACGTATATTGCACTAATTACGTTGATACAAAAGAACTTGAGTTTAAATTCATAAACTGGCTTGCTTACTAAAGGCATCCAACTTTTTATTTAAAGTTACATGAAATTACCAGATCAAGTATAGTCATAGAAGTTAGCAATAATTGTACCAATGTCACACAGTAATCAGCCAGGTAATTACCTCATTTGGCAGTGTCAAAGTCGTCTAGTGATGTCAGTGATGCAGTTAATAGAATAATGAGATCACTATTTGCGAGAATTTACGATATGCTACTAAATTAAAATAGAATACACTTTTTTGGTTAAAGGTACGTATTTAAGTGCCAACTATTAAATTAAAAATGGTACAGACCTATAAAAAACTTTGTCACAAATGTATCTGAGTCATAAACGCATTCAGGCAAACAACTCGTCAACCAACCATTTTATCTAGACTTGTGGTTTTACAATGAACAGCCCTGCGTTCGTTCTAAAAAGCTTCTCGAAGAGGGGAGGAGAAGTTCAAGCAATGCTGGATAGTGTAGCCAGCGATGTCTGTGAGGTTTCCGCTGCAAAAAGAGTTTATGCTCGCGTCGCGGTCGGACGTTTTCGAACCGCCTTCGCGTTTGGCGGGAATTTAAAAAAGTTCACGTCAAAATGTTTGGCGCGCTTTTTATCTTTTTTTTCTTTCGCGTAGCCTCGGCACAAACCTCTTTTGTAGTGGACGAAGAATGTCTTAATTATACAATTTATCCTTTACAGTACGATATAACGATAAAGCCGTATATTTATAACGGACGATCTTATTACGACTGTGATATAACAATAACAGTGATTGCGAATGTTCTTACGAACATTATTGAATTAGATGCAAAACATATGACCCTAAATGGTGACTCTATAAAGGTTTACAAAGGAAGTCAGGATATAGTGAACAAACCGAGACCCTATAAATATGATGAAGATAGGGGAAAACTGATAATATATTTGTACGAACCGTTGATGCCTTATAAAGGTAAAAACACAGAGCATTATGAAATCAAAATACGTTTTAGAAAAGAAGTGACATCGGAGAGCTATGGAGTGTTTTTAGTGAAATACATCGACGAAAATAGACAAACAAAGTAAGTGACAATTGTTTCAATAATTACCATACCTATCAGTTTTCAACTTGTACTACAGATTAAAAATACAGACGGTTAATGTTTCCTGTATTGTTTAGCGTAAGAACTTACCTAATGTTTTTGTTAGTTTTTTGAATACTTATTCAAAACGTAGGCAGGCAGTATGTTGTACAATAATGTTTTTAAATTGAGATGTTAGGTTTAATGTCTGGTCATACAGGGACCCTTAGTTTGTCATTGCGCGATATTTTGAACCTTAAAAGCAAGGTAAGGTAAAGTAGGTGAGGAAGTTAGCATTATAACGACTGCAAATCACTTTAAAAAAAAACATTATCAGCCTGTGGTAGTCCCCTGATGGACATAGGCCTCTATCAAGGTTCAGTACAACCTCCGGTTCTGGGGCTCTCTGCATACAGTCCAATTGCACTACTGGCACATCAAATCTGCCGAAAAAATGTCTTACACTGGCTACATCATTTTGTTGTTTAGAGTACCTACAAAAATTAATACTGTGACGCCATCCAAACAAAATTGAGCAAAGACCTAGTGCACACTAAGGTTCGACTAACCCACAGTCGATCAGATATCTAGAACAACCCGGAAAGGCAGTTCAAGAGTTCTAGATGTCAGTTATATTAAAACTTATAACACTCTAACCACAAGACCGGCGAGTTGTGCAAAATTAGCGTCAATTTTAGCAAAGTCGGTTATGTGCTAAAACCGTTTCACCTTTGCGTTACTACTGATAAATAAATTAACAAGCGTTTAGGTTCATTTGCACCGGCGTATTAACTTGCTGAAGATGTACTAACTATAATCCGAAAAGTTTAAATGCGTGTCCCCGTAAATAGAAGCCAGAAGTTTGGGGGAACCGAATTATTTAATTAATTTATTAATTTAAAATTATTAAATTTAATAAAAAAGAGAGATATTGATCAATAAAAAAAAAAACATTTTTACAATTTATAAATACGGCCTGAAATAAGAAATTCGAGGTACAAGCAAATGAAATAAAACATAAAATTTAATACATGAATCAAACAGTATCATCTGTCCACTCTAGTTTTAAAGAACTCAACACTTCAAGATTACAGGATTTCAGTTGACGCCGGCCACAGCATCCGTTGAAACCCAGCAACCTTCATCAATTTGACCGTCTAAATTGCGGGTGGGTGTCCCACGCTGCGTTTACCATCAATTGGTCTCTATTTTGATGTGTTAGGCCTTGGCCCAGCAGTGGGATCCAGACGCTTAAGAAAAATATATATTATTTAAAATACAAGTGTTTAAATTGGCTCTTATTAATTAGATGACATAAAATAAACCTATAATATTAAATAGATTAACCTTGCATTTACCGACCACACGAGTCATCTACAAATTAATACTAAATACTGAAATATGTATGGTTTCATTCAAAAATAAGTGTGTTATTCATAACAGACGAAGAGGCGTAATGTTTACACTGTACAAGGTCGAGCCAGACTTTCGCAGAATTGTCTAAGAATACACGCGAACTTGGCGTTCGAGTGTCTAAGGTCAGTTCGGCGATAATGCATCGACTGATTACAATGGACTCATGATATTATAATAAAAAGAGGTAGATAGGTTACTTGTGCTAAAAAAGTGGCAACCGAAATCAAAACTTTCGAACACCTGAGCAAAGCAATTTGAGACAATACTGCGAAACATGGTATCTGACTCGACGCTATAGTAAATAATCATACTATCTTGTTCACACGGTCCAAATTAGGTATACGTACGCCAGAGGACGAATTTCGACTTCGCATCATTAGTGACATTTTTTATTTACATTAATTAATACGGATTAACCAATTACATTAATGAGACAAAATTAAAAATTACTAATATAAAAACAATAATACGATACACATGAGACAAATAATGATAACAATATACTAACCACACATACATCACGCATTTGCTATACAGTGCTGCAGGCATTCCAACAAGATCAACTTACATTCGTCCACAAACAGGCATAACCTATCTACCTCTTTTCTATTATAATATCATTGCAATAAACGTAATAAATGACCGCAATAGTTTGTGTTACTGGGCAACGAATGCGTGAATATCAATAATTCGTCCAGTTTAAATAATGACTTACCAAAACCAATGCAAGACGTGTTTTCGGAATTTGCTCCCACATTGCATGGGCTTAGTGGTGAACGCGAATAGGAAACAATTACTTAAGTTCACCACACACGCTAGGTGTATCCAGATGAATGATCGGTTTTGTGTAATGGTTAAGAAATTGGCTACTACACCAAAGGTCGTAGGTTCGATACCCGCACAGTACAAAATTCGTGTTCATGTACATGTCTGTTTAAATGGGCCTGAGTGTCTCGTATGTGTGTTAAATATGTATTTACAAAAATAGGTATTTAATTCTGTGCCTCCTGTGAAAACTGGTATAAGTCGACTTATATCGAATTTGAGATTCTTGTTGCACCTTCATCAGAAAAAAATACTCTTTTTTTCTGTGCTATCAATATTTTTATACGTCTATTAGTTTCCGAGATGGCCTGATACATCTATGACAAAATGACGCGTTTTGATAAATATTTTTGTGTAAATAAATACATATTGACATGTATCATTCAAAGTATTGAAGTTACGATATAAAAAAATGTGTAAAAAGGTGTATCTCAAGAAGTATTATTATTTACATTTATCTATAACCATGTAATAAGGTGTCACTTGATACATATTTAGTTGTATCAATTGTCACGAAGTAAAATTTGCACCCTCCATCGTTACAACTTGAGTTGTATTATACGTCACAAAAATATGAAAATACAATTTATGTGTAAGATGATACATACAAAGTTATATCAAACACAACCGAGAAATATTAACGTTTTTAGATCAAAATATGTGCAAACTGATACATCTCCTGAACGCGGGGGTTGCGCGGGGCGCCGAGGACGCAACTGCGCCGTCCGCGCGGGGCGCCGCAGGGCCAGTGCCGCATAAGCTACGAGACGTAGTGTCCGCGCGCGCCGTCAAAGCAAATTCAACATGGCGCAGAACCTACGTATTAGATGTATCATCTTACACAAAAATTGTTTTCTCTTGTGTATTTTTATTGAAATGCACTAATATCAATTAACACAAAATGACTATTCCAGTTGCATCAAAATACACAAAATCTATTGTGTTTTTGAGTAATGTAAATTTGCTTTTAATATCTTTCTATCTTATGTTTTTGGACGGTCTATAATGTTAAACGTCATTGTTGCAGCGTCCTTCTTGCCGTGCTAAACGCATGTTAGACATGTTAAATATAGATTGTAATAAAAATAATGAAGAAGATGATGATTCCGTGGAGTAAAATATTTCTTCTTCTTCCTGTATAAAAAGTAATGATAGGAGTAGTACATCGAACAACAAGGTAGTGTTATTAGAGCAGAGCCTTTTTAAACATAACTTGCTACGAATCGTCTCGCCCGCATGTTTGACGACTTCCAACCTAAAAACTATAGAGTCTAAAAATAATATAGTCTTTTTGGAACCCGTTTTGTTCGGGAGATAAGGTTACGGTTCTATTACCATAGACCACATTCATACTCTGCAGCAAGTTATACCGAAGATCGAAGAGTACAACTTGCCACTTTGCCTAGCGTTCGTGGACAGTGAGGCCTTTGATTCGATTGAGACCTGGGCAGTGCTTCAGTCTCTCCAAAGGTGCCAAATAGACTACAGGTACATCGAGGTGCTAAGATGCCTATACCAAAACGCCACCATGTCGGTTCGATTACAGAACAAGGAGATGTTATTTCTCAGAAATAGTTCACAGCTGCGTTGGAGGATATTTTCGAGCTTCCGGACTGGAAAGGACGTGGCATCGGCAATCAATGGCGAGCTCCTAACACCCCTGCAATACGCCGATGATAGCTTATGGCTGAGACTTTGGAAGACCTGAACATAAAGCTCGAAGATCTCGGTAATGCTTCTCAAACAGTGGGTCTTAGGATAAACATGTACAAGACGAAAAACATATTGAATGGAATGCCTATGTTGCACCCGCTCCAGTTAACGTTGGGAACATTACACTCGAAGTTGTTTACTACTATGTTTACCTGGGACAGTCCAACTTCGAGAAAGAGATATCTCGTCGAATCCAGCTCGGAATCGGCTTTCGGGAAGCTCCGGTATATATTCGCGTCCGAAATACCTCAGTGTCTCAAGACGAAAGTCTTTGACCAGTGTGTGTTGCCAGTAATGACATATGGGAGTGAGACGTGGTCGTTTACTATGGGTCTCACAAGAAGGCTCAAGGTCACACAGCGAGCAATGGAGAGAGCTATACTTGGTATTTCCCTGCTTGATCGAATAAGAAACGATGAAATCCGCAGGAGAAACAAGGCAAACAACATCGCTCGAAGGATTGCATCGTTGAAGTGGCAGTGGACGAGACACATAGCGAGGAGAACCGATGGCCGTTGGAGCGGAAAAGTTCTGGAATGGCGACCACGTACCGGACCATGTCGCCAGGCCCTCCACGGGGTAGACTGCCGATCTGGTCAAGGTCGCGGGAAGCCGCTGTATGCGGACAGCGCAGGACCGATCCTTGTGGAGATCTTTGGAGGAGGTCTGTGTCCAGCAGTGGGCTGTTGTTCGGCTGACATCATAGATATTGTTAATGCCTTTTAAGTGTTTATCACAAAAAATAAATAAACTAGGTTTTAGTTTAAATTGGAATAATAAAAAATAATTGATCTCTCAGGCACACATTGCACACATATATGTGTAACTTGTTACTTGTGATACTCTTGAATAATGAATATTTTTCATACTAGTACTTTTTTTCATTCCCTTTGTCTTTAAACATTCACTTGTATCATACAACACTAATTCGAGTAGAGATACAAGTCAACATATATCAAAAAACACAGAATAACACGACCGCTATTTTCGTGTAAAATGATATGTATACCAAAAAACACAACTTTCGACAGTTTTGTGCTTTTAGTGCTTTTGCAGATTGAATAATTTGACTTATTTGTTTTCTCTCAGGGCAATAGTTGATTCAGTTTTGGAAAAAAAACTACCTGACAAAGCAACAATATCAGCTTTCACCAAAGCTTTACACAGTGTTAAAAGTGATACAACTCATTTAGAATCATTATACACTATCATTCATTTGGTGCGTTTTGATACAGCAAACACTTTTTTTTAAATATCTCTTTGTGTAGGCATCGAATTTAAGCAGGAACTTAACAAGTTGTGAACTAATACGACCCCTATAAAATAGTATCATCATTATTAAAAAAATATCATTCGAACTCGGTTTATGAATTTTTAAACACAAAACCTTCATTACTGTAAAGTTGTCTTTTTTGACATGTACCACTTTTCACAGGACCCACAGAATTGATCATATCCGTTGTCTGGTATTACATTGCACAAGCAATTGATTGCTTAATTTGGGGCTAGATGGTGCTGTGCGGAATAATGACAAGTGATATTGCAGATCAGGGGGCTTAGCCAAATACATTAGAAGACGATAGCGAAGTTAGAAAAGAACAAAATGTATGGGATTGATCACGTGATGTCAATCCCATACATTTTGTTCTTTTCTAACTTCGCTATCGTTTTCTAAATGTTACTTTGGCTAAGCCCCCAGGACTAAATTGTGGTTTGAATAGTCACTCAGCCTACTACCATTTTAAGCCATAATTTATTTGGTTATAAGTTATTATGTTAGTATGTATTAAGTTATATTTCAGTTTTGATTTGTGTTATTTACTAGAAAAAAATAAAAATTACCAGTAAAATACATGATTTAAGAAGAACAAGCTTATTTGCAGAACTAATTTAGCAGAGTGTAATATGACAGGGTGAACAAATATCCTGTAAAACCTATAAGTTGCGTTTTTCGTGGTTTTATTTTCTTATTCACCGGAAGCTTTGACCAAAACCATCGAATTATCTAAACCCATAGGCAAATAACTGATGATTTATGGCAGAGGTCACGCGATCGTAAACCGGGTAATATACCCATAACAGTCCATCGCCATGTTTGTCCTGAGACGTGGGAGGAAGGCCGGCTGCTCAGCTTGTATGAAGATATTAGGGCCGGACTATTTCTAGGCAATGTAATCTAGCTAGCTTTATTTATTATTTGTTACGTGAAAAAATTACAACTAAAATACAAATTTCTAGAGGCGTTCTCTATCAGTCAATTGGTGTAATGGTTAAGAAGCTTGCGGACACGAACACCAAAGGTTGCGGGTTCGATCCTTGCACAGTACAAACATGTGTAAGCTTGAATAGGTGTGTACCGGTCTGGGTGTTGTCTATGTGTACGAGTATTAAGTATGTATTTATAAAAAACAATAGCATTCTGTATGTTTATCCGTTTTCTAGTATCCAAAATATCAAGCATTTAGTTGCTTTACTTGGGGCTAGACGGCGCTGTGTGGAATAAGTCCAGTGATTTTCGAGCGTAAATTGTCCTATCTATAAGATCAATTTGTTTAGAACAAGCTATCTGGCTGAGACCTTAATACCAGTAGTTTTTCAAGCCCCAGAGCGCTTGTTGTCCTGCAGAAAGGATGCTTAAGTACTTAAATCATAAAAACGTCCTTAATAGTTTTTCACAGTCTACAGTAGTCGAATTAAACAGCCATAAATTGAGAACCAAAAAAAATCTATTGTTCAGCCGTTTCAGTTTATGATATTAGAGCTACTGCTTTGAACCCTACTGTGATTCTGCTAATTGCTGTAATAAATCAGGAGCATGTTCTGGCTCGTTAGACACTAGAAATGGGGGCATTGAAAACTTTAGCTAGTTGCAGTCAAACTATTACCTAAACTTGAACACTCGGGTATTTTAACGAATGTGTTAAAATAACTAATAAAAACATTCATGTTTAAGCTCACCTGTACTTTTACTGTCCTAAATATTGTCTATTGTAATTGTCTTTTTGTGTACAAGTAATGTATAAATAAATAATAAATTAATGTTTTTCTCTTTAGCACTTAACTAAAAAAAACGCAAATTAACCTTAATAAAACTCAAAACTTACATTTTAATTAGTTATAATCATCTAATAATCTCACAGTGATAATCTGATGATGACTTATCTGATAATGTCAAAATATAAAAACGAAGAAAAGTAGTGACCTCCTGTTTTAGGGTGCTTCAAGATTTCTTTGTTATAGTTAATTAATTATAGCGAAATAACAAACCATATTTTGATAGGGTTTTAGCTTTAAAGATGACCTTTCAACTAAAGCTTGTGACATATAAGTTTGTGTAACAAAAGCAAATTGTTTTTCAAATGTCATAATAAACTAGACAGCTTGTAAAACAGCGGATTAAGGAGTAGGGTCGTGACACAAAGACATCATTGTTTCGCACGCAAGCGGCCTTGACTTTATTCGATGTAGGCGGGACATCTATGCCATAGGAAACAAACGTCACTTTAGGATATTACATTGCGTTATGTCGGTACGGTCAGCAATAGAACTAGTGACATTTCAGAGTGGTTGAATGTGGATATTTTTTGAGAAAACAATCTTATTAGTACAGTAATAAAATAGGGTCTTAACTGTTTTCAATTTGAATTACGCTACAAATAATAACCAACGATGATTTAAGAATTAATATTGCTTTACTCAAACAATATTCACATTTCTGCCTACTACATACAAAAAGGCACAATTTATAGTCTCGGCTTTTATCTATTTGTTGGTTTTGGGTTTACTTATGTGTGTAAATTAATGATTCATTCATAGGTATTCATAGTAAAAAAACATGTTGCGTCACATAAAAGAACAGCATGAGCTGGAATCAAACCCCCTTCCTTTGGACCTGTACCATTACGCTAACGGACCAGTCAAACATGATATTCATGAAAATAGTATTTTCTGAATAAAACAGTCCTGAATGTGTAAAGGTAGAAGTATTTTCATCACTAAAATCCATTGTGCAAAAGCTTAGTTAGCGTCAAAATATGATTTAGGGTGTTAAACAAACAGTGCGAAGAGATATGTTATTTCTACAGATACATGATGCAGACCCGGCTGTCACCGGATTATGCGAAATACTTCATACCGTGCTTCGACAACCCACGCTTCGATTCCAAGTTCAAGTTCGAGGTACACATCCCACCGGCCAATCGAGAAATTTACAACACCAGTCTAGTTGTGTCTGAGCAGTCCAAACAGCATGTGTAAGTAATCAGCTCTCTCTTTCACTCCCTGGTAAGTGCTGCTTTTCCAATGCTGGAAAAACAGCTAAAGAGGTTTCAGAGTTTTTTTTTTGGTTTTTTCGTCGATCGACTTCAGGTTCTCTGATTTACAACTTTTATGTACTAGTTTCAGTTTTTTACCTACATGAAATCTGGTTTATTTGTATTTATGTCTTGTATGGACCTATTATTGTAAGAGAATAAATAATAGCAATATAGAAATATGTCACAACTTCAAGCGGAAATCAAACCAACACACATCTGACGCAATCTAAGTTGGTATCGACCACATTAAGTAAGCCTCTAAAATATGGAATAGCTGAGAACCAATGTCTAGAAATCTTGTTACCTTTAAATAAATTAATAATTCTTAGGTATGTAGTATTTAACTCAGCGTGTTTGTCAACACCTTAAAGTTGAAATTAAAAAAGTACCTATACATTTGATATGACAGACGCAAAACACATGCACGCCATCTTTTAGACCATGTTGCTAAGTAAGGAAAGGTAACAACGCCTAACTAAGTACTCACACTTCCTGATTGAACCGGCTTAGACGAAAACTGACCATCCCAAATAAGACTTACACTGGTCGTCTCGATATGTCTCAGCGGCTACAAGTGACCACAATAATTGACACCATTCTCAGTGACGCGAATGGGCAGAGCCTTGTAAGGAGAAACTGCGTGAACTCATACTATAGTAAAAGCAATGCTAAGCTAAGCTAAGCTTAGTTTTTTGTTTCGCTGTAAATATTTTTACGATCTATGGTATGGTTGAAGAACATGGAAAGTTGATTGGTTTAAACTTAATAAAAGATCTGGTTTCAAATTCAAATCGACAAAAAATCTTAGTGATTCATCTATAGGATAAAGATCATCTGCTACTTCAAGTTATTTTAAACCCAATAAATATTTTGCTACAATGTAAAATAAGTAAATAAAAACTTTGCTTACCTAATCAAACTCCAAAATTCGGGCAGGAACTTCCCAACACAACACAATTTAATAATAATAATCGATCAAATCACTCGTAAATAACCAAGAAAATAAATGACGCGGCTCAGGTGAAATTCTCACTGCATTCTTTTGTTTTTTTTCTTTTTCTTTTTTCGCGGCGTCCCGCCGAGCACCGTGTCATATTTCCAGCCAGGACGCATGCGGTGATGGTGCCAACAAAGGTTTTATGTCACTTCGGCAGGAATATACCGTTTTGATTGATTGTTGTCACAAAATCCAGCTGAAGAAAACTCGAGTATATAATTTTAGCTTCTAACGAATTTGCAATGTTATCGAAATTAACAGGAAACGTTTTTTTTCTTACTACTTTCTTAGCATTTCTTGTAAGGGTTGTATGTGTTTTACATTTTTAGCAATATTTAAGCATTTTAGTGTAGTTAATACTTGTAAACATCACTTACAAAATTTAAACAATGCCGTTACTTTAATTAAATAAAATATGCAAATGCCCAGGTTAAAATACTGTCTTGAGAGAGTTTAAGTCATCTTGAAACAAAATTTTGTCATTGAAATCAGCTAATAAACGAGCTGATACGATTTTTTGCAGTGAAATAGTAGCTTGTGATGTGGTCGCAGTATCTTTTTATAAAAACTGACTAAGTGTTGCTGGGGAAAGCCTATAATATTTTCTATTTCTGATAAGTTCTTCGGAGATATTGCGAAAAGAAAGCTCAATACCTGGAAATCTTAGATAAACGACCACAACCATATTGAGCATTAACGTTTGTAATTTACTTACTACTTACGTACTTTTTGGGATGATTCCGGATGAAAATGTATAAAGAACTAGTAAGCTGCGGTAACACTTTACCATTCAGCAGCCCACGCGTTTGTTTAGAGCTCGTTTACACTAGCGTTTGTTGGGCGATTTCACGGCGAGGCGATCTCGCCGCGAGCTGCTCTCCGTGAAATCTCCTAAAAAACGCCAGGTGTGCACAGGCTCTTCCGATCAACATTTAGCTGTGTCAAACTATATAGTTTCGTCCGATCTGTGCAAAAACGTCAACTGTTATATTTATTTAAGTAAATTTTGAAGCATTTACTCGAATAATAAATAAACAAAGAAGATCACAATTAAAACTTTTTTTTCAAACAAGCTTCTGCTCAGTTTTGACCCCACAATTAGGCTACATATTTTGCAACATAGCAACAGGGATTACTAAATAAAACAAATAATTAATATAACTCAACCAAATAATGTGTTATTTTTTTCAGCCTACCATACAAAACACTTGTAATCACATACGTGCCTTCGCCCCAAATATACCTTTCGCAAGTCGGTTTCCACTACTCCGAGTTTCCACACATTCGAGTTGTTTCTCGATACACTAACGACTCGATCGTAGTATGGGCGCCAGATAATCAGTTGAACAATTGCTACTATATTTTGAACTTTGGTGAGAGCATGTTAGAGTTGATTAGAGAATATGCTAAAGTGAACCGATCTTTAACAACTGGACCAATCAATATTGTAGCTGTTCCGAAGGATTTAAATGGATATGAAGTAGGCAGCTGGAATCTTCTGACCAACAAGTAAGACATTGTTTATGCTCAAAATTAAATGATTTATTTCATGTATGCACAGTTTTGTTTCATACATCTATTACGGAAATTTAGTTTTAATATTGTTGTTAAAACTTATGATGAATCCACGTGACTTCATTTTACTTGAAAGCTAAATGGCTAATTCAACTTTTTCAATACAAGAAATCAAAAATTTACATAAAACGTTTTCACCTTTCAAATATAATGGAACTTAATAACAAAATTATAATAACTTCTACTAAATTTAGTGTTTCAACATTTTGAACACATTAAACATATTCATTATTTTCAAACTGAGAACATATTTTTTACTTTTACAGTGAAATCAGAATCATCAACCACCCACAGTACATGAGCGTAAAGCAAATTGAGCAAATGCACTTTGAGCTGGCTCAGCAGCTCAGCAGAATTTGGCTCGGCAACCCTGGAGAGACGGCGCGGACGAAGTGGAGGGAAGAATGGTTCAAAGATGGCTTAGCCACTTATCTGGCCTATTATTTGTTGACCCAGGTATGATTTAATTTTGGAAAATACAGTTGGTATTTTTAAAACTTGTCAAAATTTTAAGGGAGATTAAGATCTGTCTTTACACACACCTTTCAATGAAAAAGAACAGCCTTAAAAAAACTCTTTCCTACTAAGCAAATATATAGGTAAACAGAGGAGAGGCATGGGGAGACTTATTTTATGTTGATCCAGTCAAACGGAACTGTGAAAATTCAACGAATAGTTCCACATAAACTTCTATTAATTTAAAAGAAAATATAAAACAGATTTGAACAGATCTAGTTAGTTCGTTAGTTATTTAGGATGAATTCTGGCGATATTATATCAAGGTATAGTTAGGTAACCATTGTTCATATATCTACGAGTACTTTGTACTTTTCAGGCACTATGTACTGTTTTTTTTAGTGAAAAATTATTAACCGTTACCAATTACAGCATGAATCAAACCGAAAATTGAACGGGAATCAAAAGGCACCTCTACACTACTACGGTCTGAATATGAAACACTTAGCAATGGACCACGACTGGCACCAGACCACGCCCTCTCTCCTCAGCTTTGACAACGAACTGGTCGTCAACATTCCATCCAGATACAAAGAGTTGGTGACCATGAAGACTGCATCTGTGCTGTGGATGATAGAGAACTATGTGGGCTCGGAGAGATTTCATCAGGCTTTAGTGAAATATATTAACAACAGGTAAGTTTTTGATTTTCGATCAGAACTGATAAAAAGACTGTCACATCAGCAAAATGGTTAATGGTTCCTTAACTACAAAATGGCTCTTAATTAAACTCAGAGGTTACCGACCTCCACAGCTTAAACACATTAATACACGTAGTAATATTTACGCAAATAAGTATCATTATTTTATTATTTCCATCAACATGTTTTCAAGGTAAAACGCATCTACAAGAACAAGCAATAATATTTACCTAACATCTTTATTTTTTAAAGTTCATTAACATGCAAAATTTTTTACAATATTAATTACATAAAAGACATCAATAAATTAATCTACCATAACTGTGTATGAATATTTCAGAAGAGGTATGTACATATCGTTGCAAGATTTCAAAGTGAGCTTGGACCGCGACACTGTAGAGTGCTTCATAGGGCACAACGGCTCGAGAGCATCTGTTGTCCTGGATTCTTGGCTACGGCATCCGGGGTACCCCGTCGTTTACGTAAACGTGCTGAGGAATAGAAATCCCAATGCTATACAATTGAAACAGGTAATAATTTAAAAAACAAACATAACCCTTTAACCCTCACCTTAACTATGAGGTTCTGCAAGCCATACTCCTCACATAGGTCACGTCAGTACTGATGCGAAGTCGAAAATTGTCCCTTGGTGTTCGTACCTATACATTCAATTTGACCGTGTAACAAGATAGTATGATGAGTAAAATAAAATATACTAGAGCCTAAACGAGACAGATACGTCATGTTGCACAAAGTCGTCCCAAAATGTGAACACTGTCAATGCTTTGCTCAGGTGTCCTATCGTTCTGATTTCGGGTGCCACTTTTTAAGCACAAGTACCTACCTATCTACCTCTTTTTTATTATAATGTCAGTGGTCATAATATTACGAAATTTCTTTTCACTGGTTTAAATATAATATTTTTAAGATTACACTGCTCAGACCAATATTGAACATTTGATTTACTTATGCATTGTTTAATTCATCTGGGAGCATTTATTGCTTTACAAAAATTCATAAAGTCAAAAAGACGTAACTACAAGATTCTGTCATTAAAATGTTTCAGTGGCGTTTCACCTTCTCCGGCCACCACCGCGAGTCGAACTACCTCATCCCGTTTTCGTACGTGATCCAGAACACGAGCAACTGCTATAACTGCTACCAGCCCTGGTTCACCACCGACCGCCATTCATATACCTTTGAAGAGAACCTCAATGGAGGCTGGATCATTCTTAATAGGAACGCTTCAGGTAGTGGCTGTTTATAATGTTTTGTCCCGATTCTGAAAAAAAAACATAGGAAACCCATTTTTTTTATTATTTCCTTTTGTTATTTTACATTATCAGTGCCCTAAGATGCACTTGTAAATACAGATACGGTCTGTTAGGGCCTCGGTAGCTTTCGGCCTTAGTGTAGTTTTTTTTTCTGGTATTTCTACCTATATAGTTATCATTTTTTCGGGTGTTTTGTCCCATCTAGTCCATAATATTGTACTAGCTAAACAGCACGGACCGCTTTTAAACCTCTTTGACCTACCTTTACCAATGGATTTCTTATGGCTGTGAAAGTTGGTGAAAATGAAATAAGCAACTGAATTAATCTTTATTTATTAGAATTACAGTCATATTTTATCAATCAAGCACTTGCACTTGAATCCAGTTCTAAAATGGCATTGAGCAAACCTTGGCTTTGCTGCAGCCGTATTGTGCGCTATTACATGCGCCCACGCAGCAATTCTAATTCTAACCTAAACATTATGATACATTATGATTTGTTACACGTTGCACTGTCGGCAACCGGCGGGAATATACGTTTTTTACCTGCAGAATATTTTTTAAACTTAAGAGACAACATTTGAACTCTACCTCATTAAAAAATATACAGTGCTTCAATAACACGTTAACTCAACATTCAGAGTGCCTCTGCCTATTGCCTTTGGGATAAAGTCGTTAGCGTGTTTTGGGGTTTATGTTTAATTGTTAAATAATAATGATGGATAAGCATCAAATAGCTTCTAATAAATAGAGAGAGTGAAGTATCAAATAAACGCATTTAAACGATTTTCGATTCCCGCCTGAAGCCAAGAGTAAGATGATAATGAATTAATCCTATGCTAAAATAAAATAACCTAGATTTATTAATCTAGGTTAGGATAAATCCCTTAAAAACTAAAATTTTTGCTCTTTAGCTTATTAAATATTCATGTTTTGTTTTTACTCTAGTAGCTTATTAATATTCGTTTATTTCTTAGGATATTATCGGGTAAACTATGATGAATTGACCTGGAAGCTCATCGCCAAAACTTTGAAGGAGGATATGTTTCTGATCGATGAATTAAATAGAGCACAAGTAAGTGAGACTAACGACTAGTTCCTTCTTTACTAAGTCCTATTAATATTATAAATGCAAGGGTTTGTCTGTGTATGTGTATGGGTATAAGTCTTTCACGTAAAAACTGCAGGACGGATTTAAATGAAACTTTACAATAATACAGCATCTGAATAGGACATAGGCTACAATTTATAAAGATAATATAATTTTTTCAACCAAAGTCTACGCGGACGAAGTCGCGGGCAGCCGCTATTTTGTAATAAACTGAGAAAGCCCGATTTTTGACTGGATTCAAAAGTTTGTTATTGTGTTTTTTATTGTGGTTTACTTGTTATTTTAATGTATTCTACATACATTAAAATAAGGTTTAAGAATAAGGTTTTTTTTAAGTAATATAACAAATGCAAATCTTTCCTTTCCTGACACGGATGCACTGATTGTGATGATTCTACCAATCACATTTTATTATGTCATCCTACTAATATTATAAACACGAAATTTGTGCTGAAACTTCACAATAATTTATCATCTGAACAGTTCTAATATTTTTTAAAAAATATTTCTTTTTTTTTTAACGGACTAGGCCGAAGGCGGCCGCTAGTATGTTCAAAACATCATTAGATTACAATCTGTCTCGCAATATTAAAAAGCTATCAATCAACTGTGGTCTGTGTCTAACTTCAATTACATTTTTCTTTAGATGATTGGATTGAGTAACCATTTGAGTACACTATTTGCACAATAATACTGTCATGAATTTAAAAAGACCACTTTTCTGTAATCGAATATTGAATATTGCAGATAGCCAACGATGTCTTCGCTCTTTATGTATCTGGTGATATAACTCAAGACCTGGCCATGCGAATATTGGACTATCTAGACCAAGAACGTAGTCTGATCGTGTGGGAAGCCGTGGTATCTGGCTATGACATGTTGAGAATAGAAAATGCTAACTGCGGCATGACGAAAATTATCTACAATGAATGGCAGGTTTGTACTTTTTACCCTAAATCCTACCAATATAAATGCGAAAGTTAGTATTTATGGATGTGCCGTGTTGCTCTTTCGCGTAAAAACTTCTAGATGGAATTTAATGAAACTTTACAACAATATAAGTACCTAGCTTATGCATCTGAATAGCACAAAGGCAACAATTTATAATTTATAAATATTTCGTTTTTTAAACCTAAGGCCACGCGGACGGCTGCTAGTAATGTATTATTTTGCTTCAAAAATAAAATATACATATAACTGGTACATAGTGGGTTTTTATAGATAAGCAAAAGTTTAAGAGCTATTAAAACATTTCCTGTACCATTGGCCAGATGTGCTATGGTCAAAACAATGGATATTCAATAATTCTATTTTAAAGACTTGGAACGTATTAAGTTGTCTTGTATCTTACAGATATTTTAAATAAAGCTTAGGAATAATGTAATTTCTTTTTACCGCTATCAATCTTTTTCACGACATTACACTTGAAATAGATTTTAACGAAAGTAAATATTTACACTTTCAGATGTTTCTCCGTAAGAAAATAGTGGTAATATTTAAAGTTCTAACAAACAGCATAGACCAGCAGAAACACACTCGGCTATTTAGAAGTAAGATAATAGACCTGGCGTGTGCTGTGGGCTTCCAGAAGTGCTTGAACTACACTGAGCACCTTTACACGCAATGGAGGGCAAGGAATTACAGGTAGGCAAACAGTAAAGGGATTTGAAACACTTCTTTGCGTTTTCTGTTTTTTCAATCACGAGGACAAGAGAGACAGATTTGATAGTTCTTAAAATTAAAAGCTTTATAACTATTAGTAGCATAACGTGTTAAGATTACGTTCTTTTTCTTTTAATGTTTTTCTAATTCGTTATTTTCTAGATCATTCATTTCTACTGCTGTTCTGAGCAGATTAATAGACCCGCTGATTTAAGAAATACATTTTGACAGCTGCCAGTGTCATTGGAAATTGTGCTTCAATCCAACAGAAATAATAAATAGCTGTTCAAAACACTTGAACCTTGGACACTGGCAGCTGTTAAAATGTATTCCCTATAAAAAATGGACTATACTTAGTCGAGAGAACTGCTGGGACAGCTAGATAAAACTTAAAACAAAACTATAGTTTTTTTTATTGATTTTACTGATTGAAGTTATGCACTATTAACTGTGTTTTTGCTGATTTGATCCAATAATTATCAATTTTCAGAATCGACCCTGATTCGCGCCAGGCATGTTACTACGTGGCATACAAAACACGAGAATCTACTTTATATGGAGATAGCTTTAACGCCTACGAATCAGATGACAAGAAGATAGCTATAGACGCGGTGTAAGTACTTTTTCACCTATATTGGACATTACACACAGATCTATTGAATACTAAGCAACAGACAAACTTATTTCAATCCTTTTTTTGTAGAAAAATAACATAGTAAAAACCCTGAACAATACAAAAAGATATGTTCAAGCACACAAAATGTTTGTACTGGGGATCGAATCTCTGATCCCTGATGTAGTAGCCCATTTCTTAAACATTAGATAAACAAAGTCGTTGTGTGTTCTTTTAGTCCAATAGTTTCCAATGATATGCATAATGAATAAATTAATTAAATAAAGTAAAGTAGAGCCAAACATGTAATATATCCCTTTTGTGCTTCTAGTCGCAAGGAGAACCACTTCTTATACAAGATTCCTGTTGGGGAACCTCGACCAGAGAATATTACAATGACAACACCAGCTCCGAGTCCTATCACAGTGGTATGTGAATATGTTCCTATTTATCACACCATTTTGTTCGGAAAGGGTAGCTGACCGTTGTGTTTCTGGATCTTCTTCACTACATAGTATAAAACAAAGTCGCTTTCTCTGTCCCTTTGTATGCTAAAATCTTTGAAACTACGTAGCGGATTTTGATGCGGTTTTTTTTAATAGATAGAGTGATTCAAGAGGAAGGTTTATTTGTATAATAACATCCTATTGCACACGTGCCAAGCGGGGGCGGGTTGCTAGTAATACATAAACAATGAATTACTGTATCCTCTTGATTCCAGTGGTATTGGTGAATTGGTAAAAGTTGTTAACGCTTTTAAAAAAAACTTTCAAATGTAGATACTTTTTATGTTTTTATATTTTTTTATGTTTATGTTATGTAGATACTTTTGTGTGCGAAAACAACTTGATACCTACTTATTTACTTTTATTTTCAGTCAACGGAAAAAAGTGCTTTTACTGGCTCTGGAGTGAAGAATGAAGCTACTACGGTATTACTTACATCAATTATTATTAGTTTAATTATCATGGTAAGACTTACTTAATTCAAAACAAAAATTGTAAACACTCAAACGCACGAAGTTGGTAAAGAAAATCCTACTGATGATGTTTTCAATTACCACCCCCCAACCCCCTTATTCATAAAAACTAAAGCAACGCTAAAACATAGTTTAAGCAATTAACGTGTTGTGTCACTGGCAAATGGCGGCAGCAACAAGAACGAGAGTAACAAAGCAATACAAAAGTTACAATGTGGTTGAAGAGCTGTTTAAGTTTTTATGAATAAGGGGGTTATTCTTTGAAATATCTCATTAGAACAATAAGCCATAAAACAACTTTTATACGGTTTTCTTCATTTCCTACGATTGCTGAGTAGCAAACTCTATGACGATGGCGTATTGAAGGAAGCACTTGCATAGGTACTCGTAGAAACAAAAATATAATTTAAAGACTAACCATTAAAGCTTAGATTGTTATTTTTACAACTCATGAATAAATGAAAGAATTCTTATTTGTGACTTGTCTTTCTTGAAAAACTTTATAACTCCAGATGAAATTGTTTTGCGACTTTTAATTTGAATTAAACACTCACAGGTATTTGCACTTGTTTTGCCAGTCAACTAGGTATACTCTCTTTTTTTTACTTGTCTTTAGAAAAAGAAGCAACGGTTACTTTTCGATTACCAAAACGTAAGCGGTTCGTGCTAGACCTACAGAACTGTGTGACCTGTGTAGTCGTTTCGAGTATATTTTAATTAATGATAATTATTTATTGTTAACTGTTGAAGTGGGGTAGCCATTAGGTAAGTCATGTTTGAGCAAGGCCTAAACAGTGTCACAGCTGTGACCTTTATATAACTTCTAATAATGTGATAGTCATAATTTCACTGCATATTTATCTGCGTAAGGAATAATTTGAGCATTTGCCATTGAACACTTGAAAGTGTGGTGAAATTGGATTGTTTAAGCACAGCTGCTTTGTAACACATTCCAGATTTCAGGATAAAAAGAGCTTTACGATTACGACCGTCAACCGTGATTTTATTTCGGTAATTCTTATGTTAACGAAGTAATACTGACTAACTAAAATTAACTACGTCAAGTTATTAAGCGAGATTGGAACTTGCATCTGTATCGAGCAGGTGACATCATCCAGTTTTGCTCTCGGGGCCTGACAGGTCGAATCTTTCTCGTGTAAAATCTACTTAGTGGCTTTTCTGGTATTTCTATATGGCCATGGTTATCTTCCGGCTTATAAGAACTCATTTCTTTAAAATACCACTGGTAATAATACATAGGTATTATATTACCAGTGGTAAATTATAGAATTTAATATGTACCTGCTGCCTATTTAGTTTTCTAGTCAAAATGTTAAAAATGATTGAACGAAGGAAATAGATATCGTGTTGTCTAAATTATTTATTGTCATAAATGATTAATTATGATTATTTTTACATGTTATTAATATAATTGTAATATGTACAAATTACAATTTTTAAAACTAATATTAACATTATCTAATAAAAATTTACAATGTAGATAAATGTACTTAGATTTTAAGTTGATTTTATATGTTTATATAAAAATTACATGCCTTTTACTAAGTAGAAATTATTGATAATAATTAAATACAATAAAAGCTCAATTTGAAGCAAGAGGACGCATTTGCTTCAGATTGAGCACTAAAGTTATAACGATGGATTTTATTCTCTATCCCTACTTTCTAACTAAACTTAATTATCAGTGAAAATGCAGTAAAAAAACTAATCTACTAGTCTTATTTTATAAGTTAATATTTAAATGTTAAATATTTCTTATTACTATTTGATTATGCATGACTTAATCTATGTTTTATCTAACCTTCTACAAACTACGTAAATAATTTTAATATTAATAGCTTATTTCACTTTGTGCAATTTATGCCCAAATACTCTAGGGTTATATTTGATTAAAATTTATTTAGAATTTATTACACTAGCTTATTTTCAAATCGTATCATGCAACATACAATGATAAAAACTAACTATATGTAATTTAACTAATTATTTTCACTTCGTGCAATTTTCTTACTTATCTTACTGTCTCTATCTAACAGCATAATTTATGATTATTTTATTATTTTAAACCCTACTACTATTACACATAAAGAATATTGATTAAAATTATCAATCATTTCTGCTACGTTATTAACCTTAACAGAATGTGACAATTTTAACCTAGCATTGCTCTAAATGCAACTAAACATTATCTTTAACCGTTTTACTGAATAAATAAAACAAGAAATATTTTATTCATCATAAAACATTAAAATAAATTACAATATTTGTAAAATATTAATTGCATCTAAAGCTTTGAAACAATAATACTATCAAATAAAATAGCATAAAGTTGCACTCGCTTCCCGTGTACGTAAAATATAGTCCATTGCCGTTATGGTAACATTAGGGCTTATCATCATAAACTTATATTACTAACGAATATTGCGTAGCTATAAAATGTATGAATACATAATTAACAGGATATTTTTTTTTTTTTGTAAAATTAGACATTTAATATTACTTTTAAAATCACCTCTATTAATATGTCATTCACTGACCACTTATTATAAATTTACTTCTAATCTAATAAATCCATTTTTATCCATAATAAAATATAGTTGATGCTACCGTAAAGGATACACTTCTTTAGATATATTTTTAAATCTAAACATAAAACTATTACCACGATATTTCAGTTAAGATTCAAATCATTGCATGTGTTCATAACTAAGTTACATTGCAAAAATGCTGGTCAATTAAATACGTATATTTTTGAGCTAAGTGCGAGTAGCGATGTATGAAACATCGAAACGATGATTGATCGATTAATGTTTTTGTTTCATTCAATTCAAATCAAGAATTTATAAAGGAGCACACACGCCCGCAAAAAACGCTACACACCACCCACCGTGAGCAGACCTTTGTCAATAGGAAAGTTTTATGTACAAAGACCACATCAGCCTATTATCGTTCGGCCGTGTCTACATAATTCGATTCTTAAATATTGTTACAACTTCCACACAGTCACAAGGTTACTTCGCACAGAGGAAAGTTTATAAAACTGTATTTATTGTTCCCTTACGTTTTATTGCTCCTTTTTTGAACTCTACATGACGCAGCTCTTTCAGAGTTGAATTTTTCATACCATTTGGTATTATATGTCTTCACATTCGATGACTTAGTTATGAACTCACACCTTTTCACAAAACACTTCCATTTTCTGAATTACACAATTCAGTTGTTGAAGATTGTGAGCATGAAAGTGAGGAATACTAAGAAAGTTGAGACTACAGCAGCTGTAGCGTCATTTTCTTCTATCCATTCATACACATCGTCTAGATGATTATCTCTCCACGCTTGATTTTCTTGTATAATTGATGCTGCTCTCATTGCAACGGCATGTGACTCTTCTAAGTTGTTGTTAATGGAGCCTACCCAATTTTGATACTGGAATTAAAAATATAAAACATAACATCAGGAAACCCGTAGACGGACAGAGTTCATCAATCAAGCAGGATATTCATAATTCAATGCAGAAAAGATCTCCAATCGAAGTCACTTTTGTGTAACGGTAGACCTGACGAAATTTGGCAGGCCTACACAGGCTAGTGATAATACGTGCCACTCGATTTTCCATGTATCATGTTATAAGAACATATTTTGATTTTACTTGAATAATAGCTGAAAATACACAAGTCGTTGGTGCTTGCTACGGCATCACAGCGTTAAATGCTTCTTACTCTAGCTGTTTAAGCTACAAGTTAGCACCACGTTGCAAGTCGCTCTGATTTATAATATGTAGGTAGTACAAAGAGAGAGATGGTGAATACTGGGATTGGCTCAATAAAACTTGGCTTACCGCTTCAACCGATGCCCCGTCGATCATGTTGTCTACTAGGACAAATAACGCTGCTTCCAATTTTTCTGGACCGCCGTATCTGTATAAAAATAACAATGCTTGTAAACGTGTAAGATGATTCGTTTTCCATCAGGGAACTGGAATAGAACTTAATTATTTCAAATAACATTAAAACAAAATAAAATTATAACAGTAATTATAAAAAAAACTTACTGTTCCCTTATGGCATTTGTATTTTGTATCATAAAACGCAAAGCATGATGGGCATTTTCTAAGCTGCTTTCGGCGACAGCTGCGAATATTTTAAACTTTTCTTCTATACTGTACGGACTATCAGCTGCAATAGTCTCAGCTAGGTATCTAAAAACAAATACAAGTAATTCTTAATATTTTTACACCATTTCATATACCACACTAAAACAAAACAAACGTTAGAAGCAATAAAAAGTAATAAGTTATTGTTGAATGGTCAACGGCATGATAGGTTACCCGTTACCAGTAATTTCCATCGCTTTATTACAAATTATAGTCAGTCATTCACTCATTCAGCAAGAAAAAAAGACAATGTCTTGCCCAATGAGACACAGTCTGCAGTTTGGACTGCGTCCATAAAAGGTTTGGCGGTGGTAATATTAGCAACACAAGTTCTTGAGCCGCACCGTTTGGACATTTGATTTGAAACCACACTAAATGGCTATCTAAATCCAGTATATATAAATTAAGATTATACCAGCTTTGTTGACAAACTTAATTAAATTCAGCAATTTACAAAAAAATACTCCTATCGTACAATAAAATTATGGCAGTGGCTTTCGATTTTGTAGTGTCAAAATACTTAGCTTGTAGCACTGAAGTGCACTCAACATCTAGCAAAGCAGGTTATTTTTATTTTAGCATAAGGGATCATGCTTGATCATCACAATTTTTCTTTTTGGTTTTCCGGTATTTAGCAAAGCAATTAAACATAATAAATACATTCGAGAAGTTTAGGTTAACATTTCCAGACTCCAATAAATATTTAAGTCTAAAATATTCACCCATTTATGAATTCGGTATCTTGAGAGCATGCCAACGACTCCAGTATGACTATCCGTTCATACATGGTAAGTTCAACTTCAAGGCGATTTTGTAGTGCTTCAATTGCCTCCTCATCACCTTCTCGCGCCATAGTGCAGTATACAGCTGGCCTCACGTCGAGGGGAATAGCGGGATTACTATAAAGAAAACAGTTACATTTTATTTTCTAGTACTTGACTATTAAAAGGTTTTATGATCTCAAATACCTCAATTATGAACACAATATCATATTAAGACCACTAGTTCAAACTTGCCCCTGAAGATTTTATTGAAAACCTAATCAATCTTCTCTTGCTTCTTTACTTTACCCTAAAAATTTTTTTGTTTTAGCTGATCAAAAAAGATGAACAACCAAGATTAATAAAGTACCAGCTTTTTCTTTACATCAAAGATCCTGCTGGACTTTGTTATAAATTTACTTCATAACTAACAGAAAGTAGATACATATTAAATCAAACATGAAAATTACTAACACAGTGGGCTCTTCATCATTATCAGCATAGAAGATGTCGACTGCTGCCGCAACACAGTGTTCGTAGTCAGCGCGGCAAACATGATCCATGACGAGGCCGCGGGTTAGTGACACCATAGCTGGTTCGGCTAGAGTTGGTTCAAAGGTAAGCTCTTCTTCAAATGCGACTATTACTCTTCGAATCAGTCTCTGCAAGGAAATTTGATGTTTAATTAAACTCCATGGACTAAAATGCAGGATACAAATTTTCTTAGCAACTTGCCGAGCTTTGAATTTTGTTTTATTTTCATTCATTTCATCATTATTTTGTTAACTTACTGTGTAGATTTCAGGATCTAAATCTCCGTCATCTGCAACTGCTGACATTAGATTTTTCTTAATGAAATTCATGTTCCTGATATAAACTTTCCACACAGCATATTCGGTTTCTTGTTCCATTGCTGCCATCATCACGCTGAAGGCTACGTCGTAAGTTATGGTGCCAGCTCTTGCCAAGTTAAGAGCATCGTCAACCAGCTAGCAAGAAATTTGTAAGATTAGAATGGTATCGAGACTTTAAAATGACACCAGTATTTCTCAAAAGCAACTTGAATCATTTATCTTAATGTTGAATTAGTAATCTAACCTTTCCAAAAAAGGGATTCATATCCTTTTTATTTTATTAGTTAATTACTATTTATGATCTGAACTAAAGTTCACACGAGTGTGTGAACTGTCAATTGTTTTATGAAATTCATGCAACTTATTTCCACTTACCGTAGCGCGATTTAATGGGTGAATGTTTTCTCTTTCCTCTGGATCTTCCAGCGCTCCTATTAATCGATCCCAAAGATCTCCAACGTAGTTAACTCTGTAATATCCTAGGGCAAAACAAAATAATTATAAAATTAAATTACGTATTAATAAATAATGTATGGATGGAGCGTACTACATAATAATGGGTTTGGAGTTTCTTTGGAGGGTAAGATATCTATAAGTATAGATATAAGAATCCGGATAGGATAGATAGATAGGATAGAGTAAGGATAGATATAAGTATCCGGGGGGAACTGAAGTTACCAACATAGCCCGCACGACAGGAAGCTCAAAGTACTTAAAAGTAGGCTAGTCACTTTAGGGTATTATTATCACTCCAATCGATCGATTTTCTATTGAGAGCGCCGGTCGACGGTAGGATGGTTTAGTCGACATCAATCGATAGTTTCCACTAGACCAATCTATCTATGGCCAACCTAGGGATCGACGATTGATCGATTGGTCTGAGACCACGCGTTGAAGAACCGAAGGTCGTTGAAACAGCCTAGTCTTTAAGTGGAGAAAAAAATTACCTTGTCCTTGAATATTGAAGATCACCCAAGTGTCGTCATCAATCCCTGAAATTCCAATCAATTGGTTTTCTTGGATCATCTCGGTTGGAGTAAGGTCTTCAAAATCTGGTTCGTTGCTAGTTGTATATGTTATGGGGACTCTTATGGCTATCGCTGGCCTGGGTGTGAATCCAAACCGACCCTAAAAAAATTAATTTCGATTTAAGATATAGCATTATACACTTTACTAACTGGGATTGTTTTATAAAAAAGATAACCCTATGTTTTCTTGATTTGCAAATAAATTTGATTAGTTATCTATTTATCTATAAACACATAAAATGAAAACAGCTTTGGATTAAAAATATTTAAAATCGTCATTTCCTACATCTAAAGACGTTTTGCAAAAACATGATTGGTTGAACAACAGCTGGTGACACGTATCGTCGTGTATGCCAATCAATGTCGTGTTATGTACACATAAAATAAAACGAAATAAGAATGTGTTTATGAACTAAATCAGGAACCTAAAGATATTTAGATTCTATGACATAAATAATTAATCTCATCACAATAACCACATATGCCAAAAATAATAATTTTAATGCTAAATATAGAAATACAACAACACAAAGCGTACTTACCAGTGTCACTGTGACGCCATCCGGAGACAAACCAATAGTTATAAGCGGAGGGCCGCTGTTCGAGACGTATGGAGCAAGAAACTCTCCCACATTACCGATGATACCATCGGGTGTTCCTATCAGTTCACCGTTTATGGCGTCCACAAAGTTAAGGAATGACACTGTCTGCAATGACCTGAAAACAAAGATTCATGTTTTTTTTTCAGCATTTTCCATGCAGTATCTTTAGTAAAAAGATTCATGTCTTTAAACTTAACACGAAAAACTGCATGAACTAGATAAGTGCAAAAAAGCTAGTTTTGCAGCATTGAGTCGTAACGTAGTTACCTTTAAGTACCTAGATAAGACTTCATCTTAAAATGTTTTTTTTTACTCTTAATGCTACTAGTTTTCATGGCATATGCACAATATATCGTTTGCTCAAATACAATTTGTATCAGTTACATACTACACAACTCTAACTATTTTGTGATATTTATTGTTTCCAATGACACACCTGAAAACAATCTCCTATGATGGTCGTTTTACCAATGGATCAAACACTAGGCAAAATGTAAATCAATGACTTACCTACTAACAAAAAGACCTCTTGATGCTGACTCTATTAAATTGGATTCGCCTCCAAGAACATGTTTCAGCATATTTATGATCGCTGGAGCCTTAACTCTGAGGACACTGTTCATATGCCCTCTGATAATATCCTCGTTAAATATGCGGTTTGCTGGTTGCATCACCAGAACACTAGCAGCAGAGTCTTGCAGCAAGCTCTCCCTCACTACATCAGTCACAAAAATTGCGTTCATATCGAGCAGTGAATCGTCTTCTTCATCATTGGGATTTGTCTCGAGCTGTAAAAATATTTTTCCATTAAATCTGTTTTTCTTTAGTTGCCATCGCAAGTTATTCAGTTGTCAGACTAAATTGAGCTTTAGTATACTTGACATAGATCAGAATATTATGAACACCATCATCATTATATTATTTTATATATTATTGTTTTACGAGTAATAAGGCCAACCTAACAAGAACAACTAGTTTTTGTTGTTAAAAATTAACGATTATGTTGTTATTCTAAATATTAAGGGTCCACAGCCAGGTAAAGCACAGTCTTTGTTCGGCGTGAACCTAAGCGTTACGTAGGCAGTTTATAATTCATTTGGAGATTGAATTGAAACTACACACATCAAAACTGTCTAGGGATATCATAGGGATATCATTTTTCAAATATTTCATGAAGTTAAGTTTCTTTACAAGTTGAGCATTATCTTAGAATACCGCGAGGACAGAGGCATAAGATAAAGGTTAAGAATATTACAAAAAAAAACGTTTGATTTTGCTAAAATTTTGACACCTTTTAAAAGAAAAATCTGTCTTTTTTTAACGTCCTTACGATTGTGCAATAATGCTACTACAATTAATTTCTTTATACAATCTGAACAGGCAGATATAGCAGTTTCTGTGTTCTAAAAAATTCTACGTTGGTATCAATATTTTAATTTTTACAGCCTCCCAAATAGCTATACTTTGTATGAAAATGCTTGAGATATCCCTAGACACTTTTGAGCAGTGTATATTATATAGGTACTAATAAAATGAAGCTTGAACAGTTTGTGTGTTTGTTCCTTGTTTGAACGCGCTAATCTCGAGAACTACTGGTTGAAATTAAGATAATTGTCGTGTTGTATAGCCCATCTTGAGGAATGATATTACAAAACGCTATGGGGGGTCCACGCAGACAAAGTCGCGGGCGGCCGCTGGTAAATTATAAAATCACTTGTTCTATAATATTATTTTGGCCTTATCAAGGAGAAATATTAGTCTTGTGTGATATAAGTACTAACATGAATTTGATAAAATTGGAAGCCTTGTCAAGATATGATTTGTAGGTAGGTTAGGATGTACGTAAGAACTTACGCAGTTATCGAAAATGATTAAATGTTTGACTTTCATGATATTAGAAGTTTTGCAAACTCACAACATTTGTAATCCAATACAAATCTAAAAAATGAAACGTAATTAATGACATAATGCTATCAGAGTTTAATAGCTTGTTGGTCATTTACTAATTTGTGCATCTATACTGATATTATAAATGTGAAAGTACCACGGTCTTTGTGTAGCTGAACCGTGTTCACGCCTCAATTACTAAGCCAATTTTTAATGAAATTCAGAACACGATTAGGGTAACTTAGTTTTTTATGAGTTTAAACTCTAAATGGTAGTAAGTCGGAGATTCTTACTTCTTCAAGGGCTTGATACGCTGCATATGTGCCTAGCCCAGAAATAACCCATTCGTGAATCCAATTGTCAGGCCAGAGAACAAAACCGAACCACTGTCTTGATATGGCCTCTGCTATGTGCACCATTCCGGTTACTCTTTGCAACATGGAGTGCTGTGGCTGCATGTAGACGTAAGGTTCCCTGAAGCACACAAAACATGAATATCAATCTTCAAAAAAGCTTGAAGAGTGTGGACTAATAGGTAATTGGAAGTAAGGAAAAAAAACTGGTGGTGGCTCAGCTCGATAAACGTTAATGTCTTTGAGTTAGAAACCTATCATGACAAGAAATTTTCCTTTTGAAAGGGCTGATCTTAACCTTTCTTTAATTAAAATGATCAAGAAGTGCAGTTATCTCTTTAATAATGGACAAGAATCATAAATCACATCTTTAAGCTTATTTTAGGCATTTTTTTAATACACATGGCCAGAACAAAGATGCATTTAGGTGTGAATGGGTTTTCCGCAGCTACTTACCAAATGCCAATAACAGAAAGTGAATTCCAGGTACTGGAGAGGTCGGGAATCACAGTGATTTGCAAATGGGTAGATTGTATGCCTTCCACAATCTCAAAGTAGTTTTTGTTTGTCCATTCGTTCAAAAAACTGAAGACTGAGCTGATGGTCACCAAAGCCATGGCGGTCTGGTCATTGCCTACCTGACGACCATACAAACGGACATTGGTACCAGGTAAGTCTATAGCTGGGTAGTTATGGGCCATCAAACCCAAGCGATGACTGGAACTAGTTAAAGGTCTGAATGTTGTCCTGAAACAAACAAAAACAACTATATAAATTATCAATCACAGATTACTACAAAGACAAAAAAAGAAACTGTCCACAAGTTGTGCATAGTACTCTTGTATGCGTGACTGAAGGTCAATCACACAATAATTAGAAACGAAACAGCTTCTTACGTGCTGTCATCCTCGAGCCGAGCATTGCTGAACAGATTATATTCCAAACCTTCCACGCTTAACGTCACCACCGAAGCTTCTGTTGGTTCATCAATGCAAGGGAAGACATATCTTGCATAAGTTGGATGTAAGTTCATTGCTAGATAAGTACTGAAAAATAAATAAAATACAAATTAAATATATAGGTTTTAGAATACTTTGGATTTTGTTTTGTACTATCCAAACATCTACACTTCCATAATATTTGTATCTTCATATTGTTTATTGTATTCTTATTCTAGATATTTTTAAAAATTATTACTTTTCCCCAGAACCCCCTCTATGTAATCCTTTCCCATCAGTCCTGATTTTTCCAGAAAATACCACAGTTACAAAATAAGAGTTTGAATTTGTTGGAGGATTTATATTTATCCGATTGCCATCGGGCCTTGTGTGAGGTACAGGTTGATCATTTGCTGTTGATGTCAACCCAATCCTCACTTCATTTATAGTCATATCAGCGGCATGAAATATAAGGTTATTATTTCTTGTAGCATCAGTGACCGATACTTGGATGACTATGCGTCCCGTGTAATCATCGCCGTCAATAGTTAGCTCTAAATTATAGCTATCTGGACTCATTCCAGGTCTAACGGCTGCAGTTCCTGAAAGTAATCTACTAGCACTTTTTGATGAAGCTTCTTGGATTTCATTTTTATTTAATCCTAATGCGTGTATGTCCTCAATTTCATTTTTTGGCACTGTCGTATGCAAATCGTTGTCGGTGACCGTTAAAGCACGTTTATTTATTGGTAACGATATTGTAACTGTGCTTATAAGTATTACGTAGAAAGGCACTAAAAACTTCCTCTTTGAACTTTTCCGGACCATTTTGGATTGGTTTTAATGTCCGGTTTCACTTTTTTTTCACGCCACATCCGGCAACTAACTGAGATGGAATCATGGAATCAACTGAATAAGACACCCGAAGCTATTGAGGAATTTCATCGAAATCTATACTTATCACATAGCAGATCTTTATCATCGTAAAACGAGCAACTTGAGAATAGATAACAGAAAAATACTGTGCTGAAAAACAAGGTAAAGTTGCATTTTTATAGTCATAAATACTTAATACACGTTGTGGCAACATACTTCTAAGGTTTTGTCTCTCGTCAGAAGTATTCATGGCGTATAAAGGAGCTTTACTACTTTAAAGGCATGCATACCCATTAATTGATGTAATAAGTATAATATTAGCAAACAGACTGCAGGTACCATCATAACGTCTGAAGTCTTTATTTTGGTCTAGAAATCTTTTAAATTACAATATTCACAACTATATTCATTAATCTATCTCAAAATTGAATTGAAATTCAATAGTAATATATGGCATCAACATGCTTTACAAGTCAATTAACTGTCTTTTTGTTACCTGCCACCTAAGGTTCGTAAGAACTTGAGAGATTATTTCACTCATAATGAAAACGAATAAAGCTTTATGGGTAAACAGTTCATTGATTTGTGATAGAAATAGACCTTCCTTTTGGACTATAAACATCCCTTTGCCTAAAATCAAATATCAAGTAGGAAGATCTAAACTCTAACCGGCGGGCTCAGTGCTATTGCTGGAAAGGTGTATGTTAGTGAGGCTAATAATAGCAGTTCTATGCCTTCCTACTGGGGAAAAGTAGCTAATTTCTTCACTATTGTTTCACAATTATATCAACTTTTGACAGTTAAAGTACAAGTCATGTTTGGAGTCAGATGGTAGTGTGTAGAGGTGTCCCAGGGATATTCTGTTTAGTTTTATTAATTAACCCAACTCGCATTGATAATTTCATACTTTCAGTTCCTGAATTAGCTCGAAGATACCTTTATTTTTATTGCAAATTGTAAGTTTTGTTCTCACTTGAGTGTAAATTATGTTTCCATTATTTCTCGACGAATCCCATTTGTTGCCAATTAAAATGGTTGCTTAAAACAGATAATAATATGCTGGGTCTGGGTTTTGTGGAACAGTACAGGTAATGCCAAGAGTGCCTGATCACTTTAATACTTTGTCATATTGGCTAATATAACAGCTCCTTCGTAAGTTCTATGACAACTAAGGCAAGGTTAATGTGACATGGTTTAATAGTGCATAGGCACTATTGTCGTTGACTGTAGTTTCGCTGTTTTTGAACAAGGTACTGTAAGATCAGAGCTCAATAAACTAATTCTAGGTCCAAAAGCTGGACATAGGTTTCTTCCAATGTGAGCTAGAACTCCCGATTCTGTGCCATACAGTAAATTGCCGCCTTTTTTTCCAGGACAAAAATTAAGTTACAAAAAAACTTGTGGGTGTGTGTTATCTATGTAAGTAAGTATGTGTATCAAAAAATGACAGTCTCTACAATATCAATAGGAGGAGTGCTGTTGTTATTATAACGGAAAATCTGAAATTTCATGGAGAAGTACTGTCATCTGCATCTCTCATTTGAAAAAGCCCTTTTGTTAATATAATGAAGATGTTTCTCATTTAGAGATTGACTAAGAGTTAGACAATTGTCCCACTAATATGACTTTAAACTAAAGTTCAAGCAGACGTAGTCGCGGCAGTTGTTAGTTTATTTATGTTTTGTTTACTTTTCGCCGTAGTAAAGTGGCACTTCGGATACAGGCAACAGGGTCGCTAACGTTCAGTTTAAATTGGCTGAAATGTGGGCTCCTAAATGTCCCGTTCTGTCTGCCTTTGACTGCCCCGTTTGGAATATAGCCGTGAGCCCATGTTATGTTATTTTTTACAAATAGAATGTGCACATAATTTATCTTATTTCTTTTCTGAGTAATATTTCACATCTTGATAAAATTGTACGAAGATTGTGTTGAATGACACTATCAAAGATAATTCTTCAGGATACATTTTTGTGCCTCGATAATAGGAAAGATAATCCCAAGTTTAAGGGGTTTCGTCATCATTGAAGTAGGAAAAGGTATGTAAGAATTACTCATAATTTACAACATACCTACCAGATTTAATCATAAAACAAAAAACAAATTTGCTAACCCCTCAACAAGATCATAATTTTTTTGTTTCACGGTACACTCTCATGCTTCTATGACTGTGCTGTTTTTTTTCAGACTCTGCATGTTTTGGTACCAAATTAAAAAACTCTCTCAAAAGCACGTTTTTAAAACTCGTGACCTGGAAAAACTTAACTGTCCACTGATCACTCTCTATAGACCCCGTCCTAATACTGGTAAACTAAAACATTAATAAATTTATAGTAAGTGAACCTGTGAGCTTAGCTTGTATTGTCCTCAATGTAATCACTAGGTACATAGTATAAAACAAAGTCGCTTTCTCTGTCCCTATATCCCCATGTATCTTTAAAACTACGTAACGGATTTTGATGCAGTTTTTTTAATAGCTAGAGTGATTGAAGAGGGAGGTTTATGTGTATAATAACATCCCATTACACCCGTGAGAAGCCGGGGCGGGTCGCTAGTTATGAATAAGTGACAATGTATGTCTCTGTAATGTATGTGAGCAGCCGGGAGGCCTATGTTCAGCAGTGGGCATGTATGAATTTTATGAGAATAAAGCTTTTCAAACTGAATACTCGTAGCACCTATCCATTGTTATTAACACACAAATGAAAATTATTTTGATATTTTGGAACTGCTAGCGCCACCTGTCGGTTTCTCTGAAACTTTCAACGTCACACAATTGGTTGCTAGCAGTGCTAAGACAGTTTTTATTCACTTTCAAAATGTACCGACAGATGGCACTAGCAGTTTTTTTTCAGTTGTGGTCGAATTAAAAATAATACCATGGTGCCATTCTGTTTTGTAAAACTAAATACCTTACTATGTGCACTACACGACTGTGATCGTTTTAATGTGGAACGAACTTGGCCGCATATGAGGAAGAAAACTAATTCAATGAACTAAGCGAATAAAAGTGGGAGTTTTCTTCAGAGGGAGATCGAGAGGTGAAATGTTTTTAGTGATTTTTTTTTCATTGATTAGCTGTTAGTCCAAGGTTTGATTTTGGCAGCTTCACCGGGCAATACGGAAGGCTCTCTTAGTGAGATACGCTAGGCTGCATTATTTATAATCGGTACTTAGAAATGGTTGCTATTGCACAAAAATTGGGCAATAAATATAGTTTTCTTTTCTTTTCTTTTCACAACGAGCAGAGGTGCTATTCCGGCGGACATCACTTCACATCTCGGTGCTTCACGCTAACCTCAATCATCAATACGCTTTACTTTGAATTGGTCCTTTCTCCCATTTTGCATGTGAATAATAAAGAAATGTTAATGGCTTAGTTCTGTTCTCTCAAACTACCACAGTAGCAAAGAAATTGAATTTTAAAGTTAACTCGCCACGAGCAAAATGAGTTTCAGATACTAAGGGTTAGTTGCACCATAGTAGAAGTTAAAGTTAAAGTTAATTTTTTTGTTAAATTTGACAATTCGACGTCATTTTTGGTCGTCAAATTGTCAAATTTGACAAAAACTTTAACTTTAACTTCTACTATGGTGCAACTAACCCTAAGTATCCACACCAGAATATTGGCAGTGCTCAAATTTATATTTATTTATTTATTCTTTATTGCACAAAATTACAAAAAGAAAGTACATTTGGCGGACTTAATGCTAAGAGGCATTCTCTACCAGTCAACCGCAAGGCTTAACAGAGAGTTTATATTGTAAACAAAAACGAAATAGATAGGTATTTCATATGCTTAGGAACCAATATTTTTAAAATGATTACTGCCGTTGATTGGCAAAAATAAAATGAAATATCCTAACAGTTCGGTCGATAATGCCCTCATTTTCTGTTTTTTTTTTATTCTAATATAAATGAAACTAATAAAATAAAAAGGTATTTATGTTACAAGTTTAAAAAAAAGGTTTATTTAATAACAGAAATTGGGCATTCGAAATTAGGAACAGTAACTCTGTTTAACTCATTTCTTTAAATATTTAAGAAAGCGTTCAGATAGGGTATTTTCTTCAAAAAATGTAAGCAGCGGAACAATTGAGAATTAAAACGTTTATGTTAATTAAACAATTATAATAACTAGTGAGAGAAAATATTGTGCCAAGTGGTTATTCAAATTTAGAAAATTGTACTCTCTAATAATAATATTATTTTATTAATAATGGCCTTTGAAACCATTATGAATCATTAAATGGAGAGCAACGCTCTGGCCCAGTGGTAAGAAACTCTGGCTCGGAACCCGGAGGTCCCGTGATCAAATCTGTCCGAAACTCTCCTACTTTGTCTTCATTGGTCAATTTGCGGCTAACTCTCCGGTGACGGAAAACACCGATATAAAACCCAAACAACGGCTAACTGCTTTCAAATTCTAGAGAAAGATCTACTTACTTCTCATTGCCGTCAGCTCCAGCATAGAATCCATTCGCCGGATTGAGTTCTCCCTCATACTCTATTTTAAACCTCAGTGTTGAACCAGACAGCTCCGGTTCGATGGTAATGATACCAGTATCTTCGTTCACTACAGATGGAACTTCCACAAAATTTGAACTTCCGCCTATCGCGTACGTCACTGAATTTACTTCCAATTCACGTAATTGAAATCTAAAGGGGATAGCTAACGTTGCTTCAGTCACGCTTACAGTTATTGTCACTTCACCACTAAAAGTACCTTCTTCTATATCGGGGTGTAAATTCACCACATATTCTGTTACTGTCACGCCAGGGCGAACCGTATTCGGTTCCAAATTCCTACTATTACTGTTCGTAGAAATAGTCCGATCTGAATTATTTGTATCTACCACTGTCTGACTTTTTTCTACTGGCTCGATCACAGATAGTTTTTCTTTGATCTCTGGAAGAGATTCTAACACGGGTGTAGGATTGTTTTCATTCTTAATTTTAATCGGCAAAGGATTCACAAATGTCACAATTGCTGAACTCAACACTATAATAATTATTAATTTATCCATTTTCCGTGTTTTATTTCTATATTTTATTTAAAAATATATGTTTTCAGTTCAACTGCTTTAATGTCTGTAGGTTTGTGGATGTGTTTGTGGACTGGCATAGTCCTAGAGAAAAAAAAGTAATAAGTAACCACAGAAATTCTTGAAAACCGTAGTATCCGCAGATCGATATTGCGGGAAAGATAAAACCATTAAGATAAATCAAGTGAGAAAAAAGCAGTGAGTATCAAATAAAGGTAACACCTGCAGTATAATATTATATTTCCCTTGAAATAATGGCCATTGCATGTCATGCTATGTTCAGGGCTTTATTTTATTTAAGGGAAAGGAACAAAGTTGTGTAACTATGCTTCTATCCTATTGTGAGATGAGAAATATGCGATAGAGGTAAAAAACGTAAAAGAAGGGACGGTTATACTTAGATGATATCACCTCAGATTTAAAAAAAACTGCAATTTGACTTTGATACCCAATTTTTTACAAAATCTTTTGTTACCGACGTCAAAAGTATTTTAGTTATATATTCTAAAAAAACATTAAAGTAAGTTCGAACTTATACACACAGTAATATTCAAGTTTGTTCTTGGTCCAAATATACAATTTCTATTCAGAATCTGTTTGGTAGAATATCATCGTTAGGGTTTTCATCCTCATACTTTAAAAAGACCTTGGTCTTGTGACCTGGTTTCTGAAAATGTTCGCTTCCCTGGACAGGTTTTCCCTATGTTATGGGATATAGTATGGAGTTCTTCAGGAAGGTTTTGAAGACGTTTTAGTGAATTCAAATTCAATTCAATAAAATATCTTTATTGTAGTAGACCATTACTTTCGAATCATCAAGAGTCTTAATTTAAACCACATAAGATCTGTTTGTTCCACATAAAAATACGATATAGAAACAACACATAAAATACATGTATAATGTAAAGTAAGTAAACTTGAGCATACCAGTTACAAGTTGACGTGTGAGCCAGATATCATTCCACTCAACCATATTTTAGGGAATTTAATGACCCGTCACAGGTTTGGCAACCCGCGGTTCTCAGAGAAATCATTAGACGTTGGGCAAGATTTTAGGGTAACAAAATAATGCTCTTACCTGCTTCTGATTTGAAAAAAACTGATCACGTGATCAGGTGAGCGGCAAGTTTGTCTGTCATAGTTGTATATAAGGAACTAGCGACCCGCCCCGGCTTCGCACGGGTGCATTGGGATGTTATTATACATATAAACCTTCCTTTTCAATCACTCTCTAGCTATTAAAAAAACTGCATCAAAATCCGTTGCGTAGTTTTAAAGATTTAAGCATACATTGGGATATAGGGACAGAGAAAGCTACTTTGTTTTATACCATGTAGTGATAAAGCAATTAATCACAGGCCATACTGGGTTCCTTGAGTTTTAAACTTCGTTTCAGAATATCGACCTTAGAAGGTCCAAATAAGTTTTGCTAAAATATTTGCGCCAGGCTTACCATTCAAGTTAATTCACTGCTGTAGCATTGGTTTAGTGGTTGAAGTATTACGCCGCTTACTTGCAAATGTTGACAGCATTATTGAAGAAAAAGACGAACCTTAAGAGTGTAGTGAAAGTGGTGCTGATTTGCTTACCAAAATCAGGGGAAAATACTAATTCAGAGTGAAGCTTATTGATGATTGAAGTAAGCCTGAAGCACCGAGACATGAAGTGATGTACGCCGGAATGCCACCCCAATTTAGATAACGAGTGAATTTCTCAATTTACATCCTTGCCAAATGTAAAAGATAGTTGTCAGGGGTTGGTTAGTAGGAAGCATATTTCTACTAAAAAGAAAACTATTTATGGGTAGTGGGTAGTGGCCAGGAGTGTATTCTGGTAATATGGATTGTCAAAATATTTATTTTCTATAATGTTTGATAAGTTAGCAATCTGGAGATAAGGAACAGAGTCATGATTTAAATGCATTGAGTTGAATATGATAAGATATATTCTATTGGAGAGCAGTGCAATATTGTGACTCATTCTACCGCAAGCCACACGCGAACGTTTACGCGTGTGACTAGTATCTAACTAAGTGGTCGATGAGTTATTTAGGCAGGGTTAACTGTCAACTGATCTTGAAAACCGCAATTTTGAGTTTGGAGTAAAACCTTTGACTGTATTATTTTAAAGTGTAACTTAACTTAACGTGTTCTTTTAGATTGATGGTAAAATGTTACTACTTATGTTTCGCGTATTTTCTCCGTGGATGAACGGATTCCATTTTAATTAAGTAGGTAATTGACGATGACGCAATCAAGTAGGTAATTGACGATGACGCTATGTTCTAACATCGGGATCTCTTTTTTTCGCATATTTTTTTTGTCCCTTTTCCATTTGGCATAGTTATGCCACAAGTTCGTTATGCATTGTTTTTTGGCTTAATTTTGTTGAGATAATTTTTTTGCCCTTGTTTTTAAGCATATCTTTATTCTTCCAATAGTTTTAAAGCCACAATATATTATTGTGACCGTATGTGGAAAGTTTTTGTTTTAAGCAATAAAAATACAGTTGTTAAGAAAATATATCAAATATAATATTTACAGAACTATGAAGTAACATTTTACATTAGACTCATTCAAACATAACATCTTTTAAGAAGTTACAATATTCATACCTTTCAGGACAATTCAATAAACAGTAAAAGTTATAAATAATGGTTTTAAATTAATTATCTATCTAATTATGATGCTGCTTTTGTTTATATCACTTTCTCTTAGATTGCCAATGTAAAAGTAATTCATAAAAGAAAACTGTTTCAATATTAAAAGTTAATAATGGAGTAAACTAGTCAACAACGCTATTCATTGAAAAATGGACAATGATGTCTTGTTCAATGAAGTGCTTTCAAAAAAACATTTATAAATTATTATCTTAGGATACAAATCATCATCTCTTATTTTAATCACCCTACTATTTTTATTTTGAAACGTCTTCTTTTTAACTGTGACCTTTTTTCGATCTCTCACATTCATATTTTATATTTTTTCCTAGTTCATCTCGTGGGCATGTAAGTCATGTTTCATGCAGTAAGTAGACACATTCATTCATTGTTTTTTTCTTACTGTAGCTTGCCTTTTTTGACTATTTTTAATAAATTGGTAGCAGTGAGCTTGAAATTACTGTAATAGGCCCTTGATTTATGTTCCTATTCTTTAAATATATAACTTAATAGTTAATAGCAATAGTAATAGCAGAAACGAATACAAAGAGACTGGAGGCGACAATGTTGGCACTATCAGGCACATCGGTAACGTTCTGTTCCCTGAAGTTATCCTGGAGCCATGTGATCACGGTTGGGGCGTGAATGTTGTTCCAAGTGATGGAAGCGGCTATGTTCTCCCGGATGGCAGCAATGGCGGCGATCTCACCGGCGGTGAAGATGGCTGAGTTTCGGCTCACCAACAAGTCAATCTGAGAAAACAGAATGTAAACTGGTTGATCGACTGGCCTGGTGGCACAAGGACAATGGCTTACGCCGAAAGCACCGAAGAACCTTCGGTATCTTCGGTGACACGCCGAAATGTTAGAATACAATAATATTTACTAAGATCTTACGATCATGGATTTGAATAAGTAATATTAAAACCACTCACCTTTTGAGCGTGTTCCTGAGTAGTCAGTCTTCTGGCGAAAGTGTTCAAAATGTTCGTAGTTCCACTGATACCTTGGACTCTGTGAATTGAGTTTAGTTAGTAATTAGATACTTATAAACTTTTTCATTGCTCAACATGAAATACATTGAAATTTGCATAAAAGTGATAATATCATAAAAAAATACAAATAAAACAGAAATGTCTAGATCTGTGCACTTTAAAGCAAAACTGTTAATTTTCAGTGATCACCTGGCTGACCTATGTAGGCGGTACCTATAAAATATAATTCTTAGCGCCAAATTAAGAGCTATTCTTTAAAAGTATATCTGTGACTTTCAGTTCTATAGATAATTTACGGGACGGTATGAGTTTAAAGGCATGCTCTACTTTTATTGTAGTTTGTGAAATTGGAGTTCAAAGCTTTCTTAAGTTATTTATTATTTTTTGTAGAGGTATTTCGTTAAAACATGATTACCTTGGTTGGATCAAATGGAAGTTGTCAACGACGAAGTCCAGCGCAACCTCCATGTTCTCGGGGCTCGCGTTTATAGTGGCCACCACTATAGAGTGCCTGTCTTGCTCTCGCACCTGCGAGTCTTCAGCAATCACTTGGTATAGGTATCTAAAAACGTAATCATAAAAAACAATTCAGAACGTGCTTTCACAAGCAGCAGCTTGCATTAAGAATTATCTCAAACAGTATTATTTACTTAATGTAAAAGTAATGTTGTAAATAAAGTAATTCTACGCGAAGAAAATCGGGTGGCTCTAGAACTTAAAAAATACACATGTGTAAAAAGCAAGCCCAAATTTAAATCATATAAGGTTTAGGTTTCACTTTAAACATTTACTCATAACCTAATATATTACAGAAATTAATGGCTGCAAATGCCCAATATGAAAGCAATTTCAATAAAATCTTAATTGAAAACCGACCAGACGTGGCTTCTGTTTGGAATAGGTATGACTTGTGAAGTTTTTTTTAAGTTCAACAAACATAATTATGCGTCCTAGGATGACTGATGTGTAGTCTGTAGCATAGGCACTCACTAACTTGTCAATGACAAAGAGCTACATCAACGAACGCAATCCAGCTTTCACAGGGTCCTCGACATATTATTTTATCGAAATATATTTATTTCAAATTTTTAGAACGAAAAACGCTTACAGGGCCCGCGTGGCGTTGTTGGAGGTGCAGCCGAGCGCGCTCAAAAATATCGACTGTTCGCTAGAGTCGGTGCTCTGGAGGTACCGTTGCCAAAGGTGGTTGAAGTTTGCTTCGCTGCCGCCGCGAAGACCAGAGCAGTATACCGTGGTTTGGATGTCAGGGTGGGGGACAACGTCTGGGGAAAAACTTAGAGTTTACTCGTACTGCAGTGAATTTTATGACACTACATTGATCCTTAAAGAATGAATTAAGATGTTCCCAAAAAAGTAGCAAATTACACCCAATCTTTCCGGAAATCAGCCAATAACAACAAAGTTCAACTGGAGAAATACGGAGCAAAGCCTAGTTTACGAATTCCAAAATAACCTCGTTAGTAAATTATTCTACTCTGACCAGCAATTTAAATGGGCTTTATTTGGGTGCGTATTCTAAACTGGAACCTATCAGCTGTGGTTTACCTGATAATTAAAATTTATGGATATCGTCATGATAGCCAATTTTAGCAGACCACGGGATGTTTTCAATGAAACCAATCAGTAATTTAATAAACCACATCCAAATTATCGGATGTATACGTTGTAGGTCGGAACTTCATAATATGGTTCGGAATATTTGTTTGGTGGAATATGAATTAAAGCACTAATGAGAGTGGAAGAATGACGGGGTGTGTTTAAGGATCGTGGGATGGTGGTGTGTATTGTTGAAATGTATTAAGATATTTTTTCAGATATAATAGACTGGATGTCGTTATTATGTTGGTGGATTCGGTGGATGTAGACCGCCTACAACCGGCCGCTCAGGAAATCTATGGAGGAGACCTATGTTCAGCAGTTGACGTCAACCACCCTGGTTAATGATGCTGATTTAAACAAATAGCCCATGGTAAAGAAACATGAACTGTTTTAACATAACATTAACTTTTGAAAACCACGATCTAACTTACTATTGGATATGAAGTTGGCCAGCATGGTCTCAGCTGTATTAACACAGTGGTCGTTGCCATAGCGACAGTTGAGATTCAGGATGATGGTCCTGTGGTACGCAGCCACATGCTCCTCGGAGGCTTGAGGAATGAAGCCGAAACTAGCATATAGAGGCGCCGTAAGGTTTAAAATGTATCTCTGGAACAATCAAACACGTTTTAATGAAGGTTAAACATACCATACGCTTTTCACTATAATTTAAGATGTCGTAGTGATTTAAAAGCTGTATGAGACATGATCAATGAAACTATCAATATTTCTGGTTACTTTTTCGTATAAGAATATTGGAAAAACCAAGGCCGTTATCTAAGTTTAGTCAACATTTTATCAATTCATTCAAGTAAGGTATTAAATCGATACACATTGCGAAATACACAAATGTTATGCTTGTTCTTTTGTAGTACTTTTCCACCAAAGATTTGTGAAGTTTAGTCAACACCTTTTAGGAAACTGTGTGCTGACGAATCATACTGATGCGTACATGTAAAATTGAGAAAAATGTGCCAGGTAGTTTAAAGCTAGAGTAAAATGAAATGATAACTGTAAGAAACAAAAAAAATGTGAAAAGATTACCTGCCACAGATCATACACTTCGGAGCTAGCCAGAACGACATCGAGGTAGTTGAAGGCAGCGTTGGCTGCCGCCCAGGGGATGTAGTCCTGCTCCTGCTCTAGGTAACGGGAGATATCCAAGGCGATGCTGTAGTTCTGGAAATAAATAGTAATGTTTTAGGGTTTGCACTCGTTGAGAGAAAAGAAAACAATAAATACAAACTGATCTTGACTATATTAATGAAATACGAGTAATATGGACCAAGTAACTAAAACTAGAAAAATATCAACGGAGAGTATCGTTACACATCGAGGATCTGGTGTTTAAATAAATTAAGGTTTTGTAGGTTGACGTGTTGAAGTTTAAATGGAAATGTCAGAAGAGGAAGTCCAAGATGAACGCTTTTTGTACAAGTTAAAAATGTTCTCGGAAAGGGCCAGGTCAAGAGTACCTTTAACTAACGCGCATGTATATACATGCAAGGATTGATGGGAGTGAAAGAAGCTTAACATGTCAGGATCGTAGCTAGTAGAAAGATATGGTATTTGTCTACCCTGAGATGAAATAAGCGTGATCGTATATAATGTATGTACGTTCAACAATAGTGGGAAAACCCCTCGCTTCCTGTTTCTTAACCCTCGAGAAAAACCCATGACCGTATGTAATCAAAAGGCTCACGATAAGATCAGGGCAAGAGTATCTGAAGCCTGTGGTTTAAATAGAAGAAAAAAATGAGTCAAGTTTGATAAACGTTGACGCAGACGACTTTAAGATACTCATCAAGATGAAGACATGGAGATTTCATTGCTTGTACTGTGAGTATTCACCTAGACTAAACGTCACGTATTAAGACAAAAGATTACAAAACGATATTCATCAACATACACGAATATCTATTTTTACATCTCTTGACATGCTCGATGGAGTGGTAGCGGTTAAGATAAAAATATCATGACAGCTTTGATTTATTACAAAATTTTCCAACAAATATTTTTCTATAAAGTATTCTTAAAGAATTCACTCAGAGTATATTCAAACAGAGTGTTCTAGAATTGGATCGTCTTACGCCAAATCGTCATGCTAAAGTCTACTCAGCTGAAATAGAACTGAGCTAGACAGATATAAGCCTACTGTATGCCACTAATTGTCCCCTGCTTTAAGAACAGCACTGAAAGCTTTAAAACACAAGCTAGCACTGAGGCTTATTTTTAGCAGAGCTGGACGTTTTTAACAACTTTTGAGATATCAGTACTAACAAAATTACTGTTTTATACGTAGCTATACACGCACCAATGCTTTTCTTAACTCTAATGGAAAACGTGAAGAGTCCATCACGTGTAGGGCCAAAGAGACAATGAAAAGACGACAAGCTAGGGGCTACAGTTTTTTTTATGTTTAAGTAGGCGCGCTTTTGACCACAACCTCACCTGATCTTAAGTGATGATGTGGCCTAAGTTGGTACATGCCGGCCTAACGAATGGCTCTTCTTAATGAGGCCCAAGTTATATTGCTGTAGAATATCAACACCATAGGGTTGAAAGGCTAGTCTGCGCATAGTGGTCTGATGAAGAAAGGGAGCTAGTGACACCTTCCGGCGATGCTCAAGGCTTTGCAGCTTTTCTGTGATCGCAGTATCGCCCACAAGCCTCAAAGCACACCTTTCGACAGAGTCTACAGCAGCCAGTTGGAAATAGCAATAGAAATGGAATAGAATAGTTAGAAATAGACATCGATGGTTCTCGAGCAATGTCTATTAAAACTTCAGGCCGTACTTCAGGAAGTTAGTACGACCCTAGCTAGTACGGGAAGACAGATATTGGTGACTTACAAAACTGTTGCTAGTTATTGGATAATTCCACCTCAATTTTTCATTGTGTGCGATGGCAAATTATCTGCTGGACTGTAGCAAAAAAATGATATTAAGCTTTTAATCAGTTAATTCCCGTAGTAAAACTAAAATTCTTACCGTGACAATAGTCCTCCGATAGCCTCAAGTATTTTTTATTCCAGCGTACCTAACCGTTGTGCATGTTTCAAATTTTCACGAATATAATAAAAATCAGAAGCCTAAATTAGCTATAGGCATAAATGCTCAGTCACGTTCTGTTTCGGTTCAACACGTCTCATGTTCGGGTTTCGCGGCCGCATTTTCCATAACGATAAATCAAAACTTTATAACAGCATTTATTCGACAAACACCCACATCTTTGAAGAATATAACTAATATTGGAACAATATAATAGGAAATTTAATTTAAGATGGTGTGGTCATATATAAAGAATGAACGAAAGTCGATTAACGGAACACGTTTACAAGACAACGGTAAATGAAACTGTTGGAACAGAAAAGCCTCGCCGAACGTTTCATGGGCAAAATATCTCAAGCCAGTATCAGGTTAAGAATACCTTTCAAGCGTAGAGAAGGAATGATCAGAACGAAAGAGACAGAGTTGGTATATCAGAATTTAACCTGAAAAGTGGAAAGATGTGGTCACAGAGCAGTTCCGTATTCTAGAGAACTGTCGGAGCTTCCAAGTTTTCTGAGCACTTCCGTCATGTTATGACAACACTATCTCAAGAGTCTATGGTTTTTGTGAGTAAATATGTTATGTCACTTGATTGAATCTTTGTTAAGATGAAGGACGCGGACCATAATCTGAATTTTATTAAAAAACCCTATAATGGTATCCTGTTGTTGCATATTTCACCTAATTCCTAAAACGTCATGCACCGACCACAAAGATTCAAGTTAAAAAGTTGCCACACTATCCAGACTTTAGAATGATTTACGAATATGAATGAGAGAATTTCCTTCAAATTTCAGGAACCTAGGTGTAGTCTTAGATTAAAGGAAAGAGGAAGATGCGGCAACAGCTAGCCGCGCGCGGTCCTACTAAACTGAGTACATGTACTTGGTTTGCTTCAGTCTGCGTTGATGCGCTGCGACTTGATGCTGTCTTACTCGTTGACAAGTCGTTGACATTAAAATACAATTTCTCATCGAATTAACGCAAAAAATGCCTGGCTGTGCCTTTATTCAGTGCACAAATCATTCAAGGCGTAAAAACAAATCACAGGGAATCACTTTTCATGCGTAAGTACACCAAAGTTATATTTTTAAAGAAAAAAATCTTGATTCTTTTCCATAAAATCCGACATTTTGGAGTGACAGAGACATACTATACGGGATGTGCGCGTTAGACACGATACGATAGATTCCTGAAAAGACAGGTTTCCTTATGTAAGGTCAGCAATGTCGGCAGCAAAAAAAAAGTAATAATTTAATAACAATAGTGTAAACAAACTATGTTTTATATAATTTAATGAAAGTGTTTAAAATAATTAGGTACGTTATATATGGTACAGTTACAAAAAATATGAATAAAAAAACATTTACAGCTTCCCTCAAGATGAAATTCGGAAGCAAAAATGGCTTAAGGTTCGCTACTAGGGTCGGCCGGAGAGAAAATCTGTCAAATTTGAAAGCGATCGTGACAGCTATGGTCACACAGTGGTTGGGCCGTGCAATCCGTGCATAAATGCAATGCATAAATCCGGACGACCGTCTTGGTGTAATTGTTTAGAAGTCGGCTACTACACCAAAGGTCGCGGGTTCGATCCCCGCACAGTACAAACATTTGTGTGCATGAACATGTCTGTTTGTATTGGTCTGGGTGTTTCCTATGTATAATAAGTATGTATTTACAAAAGAAAAAGTATTTGAGTATGTTTATCCGTTGTCTAGTATCCCATAAAAACGGAGTATAATTAACTCACTTGGGGCTAGATGGCGCTGTGTGGAATAATGTCCAGGGATATTTATCTATTTATTATTATTATTATAAATCGCGGCATGATAATCATTTGATGCGTTCACCAAAGATATTTTTATTTCGCCACCCAATATATTTCAGGATATAGGGCAAACAAAAGAAACTAACCAAAAATTTTATTTTATTAAACATACTAACAAGCGGTTTTGCCAATTATTTTTTTACACTATTATTTGCAATCTATTCTCGTGACCACGTTATTTGCACAATGTTATATCTGGTACTTGACGATTCCATCGAGATTTAGTTGTAACTTGGTTTATCCGTTCGATCATCATCAACACAAAATATTTCTTACATCCAATGCATATGATATAGCAATACACGGAGCCATTTCTAGTAACATGCAGAAGAACCCACTAATTAATTGGTCTTACTTGTAATGAAAAGCTGCAAGAAGCATTAAACGGAGCTATCTTGTTACTAACTAAAACGAGGAATTTAACAGTTGTCAACAGTTGAGACACTTTTAGTGGATAATTTATTTTAGATAATAACACTTGAGTAATACCTTTAGTCTCCTGTAGAGGCCATCGCGCTGAATTTAATACAGAATCCACCGTGATCTTCATCTTACTGGAATTGATCTACGAGTAGAGCATAGTATGAAAGGAAGTCACCCTCCGCGTTTTTCTGTCTGTTTTTACATAAGCTTTCACTATCTAAATGATAGTTGATGCTAATTATATTTTCTAGAACGTTTGTCTGTATAGTTCATTCAAATTACTACAGGGAAAAGCTGTGTGCAAATAGCCAGTTAGAGATAAAAATGCTTGCACTGCCATTTTTCCATGGCTGACGTAAATATGATAATTCATATTTTTATCAAAGTTCTATCTGATCCATTTTTTTTAAATTTAAAATGGGTTTGCGTTTGACCTCAGTCTTGCCAGCCACGCTTACCCAAAAAATGCCTATTCACTCTTGCCTTGAAGACACCAAGGTTGTATGTATCCGGAAACACAGACGCAGGGAGGGCGTTCCACTCCTTAGCGGTGCGGACCAGAAAGGAAGCACCAAACCGCTTAGTTCGGACCGCTGGAAAGTCGACCACATGGAGATGAAAGCCCTCGCGGCGTCTTGTGGTCCGGTAGTAGAAAGTAGAGGGTGGTATCAGGTCATGAAGTTCTTGCGCACACTCTCCGAAATACACCTTATAAAAAACCGATAGACAGGCAACTCTACGCCGATGCTCCAAACTCGAGTTTGGTTCCAACGAGCGTCTCGTCACCTATCAGTCTCCTGGCTCTTCGGTCTACTGAGTCCAGTGCATCCAGCTGATACTTGGCAGAGCCATCCCAGAGGTGGCAGAAGTACTTCATACACAACCGAATTTGTGCTTGGTACAATTGTAAAAGCTGTTCCGGTGTGAAGTGTGTTTCCATTTCGAATAACTTGTCATTATGTTCTATTGCAATAACTATTTCTGTTTCGTATAAGCAAACGCAAACTTTAATTTTTTTTGCTCGAGATCTCCATCCTAATTACTATGGAACGAGTGAAGTTTCTTTGACAGCCATCTGCGCAGTCCCGCAAGTCAGTCTTCCACATGACGCCGGGTGAGTGCACGTCACTGCGTAAAGAATAGGAAAATGAAATGGCAACTAGTACGAAATTGTCAAACCCAAGAGAGCTTTTAATCAAGTGTACTTATAAATATAAACCTGCCATATAACTCTCATGGTGAATCATGATAAAATCATACGTTTGATAAATTATGCATAATGCATATGAACAAACAGTACGGAGGAAAAAAAATAAAGTTGTACTATTTTCAACAAAAGACCCTATGTGCGCCTATTTCGTGTAAATTATCCGCGTAATTATAAATGTCATTTTCGTCAAAAGCGACGTGCGCTCACCTTGGGGACATGGGGGGGAGTGAGCTGCGACGGTGCGCGGACAGCTATCAAAGAAACTTCACTCACTCCATAGTAATTTGTATGGAGATTTCAAGCGAAAAATTCGGAATGTTTGGGAATTTTTTGCACAAAACTGAAATAAAGCAATGAAAAACAACTGATTGGCAATGCTTCTTTGATATCTGATCTTTACACGTTATTTAAAACACGTAAGTTGTTAGTTTATATGATGCCTAAACTTTTGAAATACGGGAGTGCGTTTTGCACGTTTTTAGCGATATTCTGATTTTTTTTCACATTAATCTAGAAAGTTGATCCATATACTGGAAGTTTGAGCTGATTGTGCAACTCTTTGACTACTATGACGATTTTTTTCGTGCCTCATACTTCATATTTTCTATATAAAACTTTAGTTTTCCCGAGAGCCGTTTTCCTGGTATCGCGCCTTAAGGTTGTTCGAGATCAGAGGCGTGAACATGACTGGATGCCTTCTGAATATAGTAGAATATGTTCAATACATTTTAGACCAGACGATTTATACAAGACCAATAAAGGATTGACAAGAATAATAAAGGGAGCTGTACCTTATTTTAAGGTATTTTTATTTAACACTAGCTGTCCCAACAGACTTCTTTCTGCTGTTGTTACTCACCTTTTACTCACCTTTTATACCTTCCCTAGACCATCACAAATATTTTAAAACCATGATTAGCCAAATCAGTTCTACCGTTCCCGCGTTTTTGCGAGACTAACGAACAGCGATCCATTTTTATATATAGAGATTAGCTTTACGAATATCTTATTTAATTTCATTTGCCGTTCACTTTTTACAAATACACACATTTTTTTTCATCCCCATTTATTGTCTGGGTATTTCATTTACTAAAGTACATTCATCATCATCATTTGTAATTTTTTGCCGAGTTGAGTATCTTAGGCTCAGTACCTTCTCTGGACTAAGTTATAGTATTCTCACCTATCGTTTTTTGTTTCTGTTTTAGGCTGCAATGAAATCTACTAACTTCACTATTTCAAGACCCGATTCGCCCAGCTCATTGCACAACCAAGATATATCAGACCTGAATTCAGTATTTGATTCTCCACGTAAATCGTATTTAAAATCCAAAATTCGAAAAGTTTTAAATGCCAAAAATAAACTTATTAAAGACAATAAGAATCTTAAAAGAAAAAACAAACGGTTAACCGAAAAATGTAAATCGTTAAAAGAGTGTGTTTTAAGACTAAAAAAAGTAATTAGTTTAGGTGAAGACCAATTCCAAGAATTGAGTTTGAAAGCTGAAGCAGCAGATTTGTTTTCAAGAATGAAGAAACAAAAGAAAAATAATAAGAAATTAGGAGTTGGGTATAGTCCTGCCTTGAGGAAATTTGCCCTAACGGTTTATTTCTACTCTCCTGCGGCGTACAAATTCTTGCGGGAAACATTTGAGTTTTCTTTACCTCATCCTCGAACTCTAGGAAAGTGGTATGAGAATTTTGATGCTGCGCCAGGTTTCACAGGCGAAGCATTCAACGTTTTGAAAAAGTAAGTTCTGCTTGTGGCACAAAATTATTATGTTCCTTAGTCATGGATGAAATGGCAATCCGACAGCAAACTGTTTGGAACAACAAAAAAACCCTAGGCCTCGTAAATTACGGGAATGGCACTCTAGGAGAAGATAAAGTAGCGACTCAGGCTTTCGTCATGATGGTGGTTAGTTTAAATGAAAATTGGAAACTCCCGGTAGGCTATTTCTTTGTTAATGGTCTAACGGCCGAGACCAAAGCCAATTTGATCAGTATTTGTTTGTCTAAATGTTGGGACGCAGGGGTTAATATAGTTGCGCTTATTTTTGACGGCTGCACATCGAATATAAATGCCGCCAAAATATTAGGGTGTAATTTCGAAGATGTACAAAATTTAAAAACAACCTTCAAGCATCCATCATGTGACACAGACGTTGCCACATTTTTAGATCCGTGTCACATGGTGAAACTCGTCCGGAACACCTTCGAGTCCAAAAGACTTATTATAGACGATAAGGGCCATGAAATAAAATGGCAGTTCCTAGTTAATTTGCTGAAACTGCAGAACAGCAGGACATTATCATTTGCTAATAAACTAACAGCAAGACATATTGATTTTCGGAACCAAATTATGAAAGTGAAGCTGGCTACGCAACTGTTGAGTCAAAGTGTAGCCACCTCCTTAAAATTGTGTAGTGAGCTGCTGCTGGCATCCAAACAATTTTCCGATACGGCAGCTACGGTTGATTTTATTGAAAACTTTAATAACTTATTCGACATAATGAATTCTAGAAAAAGTGGTCGCTTTGGTTTTAAAAAACCTATTTGTGCAGATAATAAAAATGAAATTTTTGATTTCTTAAATAAAACCAAAGAATACATTAGCTCATTAAAAATATACGTAAAAAGAAGATATACCAATAGACGTAGAAATTTAGTTAGGATGTCAATTTCTCAACGCAAACTAGTTAAGTCTGTCCGAAAAACTGGTTTTTTAGGGTTTATTATTTGTATAGAAAGCCTTAAACATCTTTACTCGACTTTGGTAGCAACAAATACTATGAAATATATTTCGACCTATCGGCTGAGTCAAGACCACCTAGAGTTACTTTTTGGGGTGTTTCGGAGACAAGGCGGGTATAATAATAATCCCAACACCCGGCAATTCCAGGGTATATACAAAAGGGCTTTAGGGCACTTAGAGCTACGATCTTCGTTCACAGGAAACTGCATACCGCTGGATAATTTCCCTATACTTACCTGCTCGTCAGCTGTCGATAGCATTAATCGAACTATAGATCGAAATGTCATTGATTCAGATGAGTACGACGAACGAGAGAGTTCTTTAATTTCAGAATTGTACGATGGAGAAACTTTTAAAAACTTTAAGGTGACCCGTGGGGGGTCATATACGCGTGTAAGAGACGTAAAGAAAAATTTGACTGTGAAAAGTGATCAAACAGCCGAACAGAACGTAGAAATATTTAATAAAATGTTGAATAATCATCAACATCATCGTTTTTATGACGCTGACGGACAAATTATTGGGTATATCTCGGGGTGGGTCGCCAGGGCACTAATAAAAACCATTAAATGCGAAGTATGTGTATCTGAACTGGTCACTACCCAAAAATTAGAATTTCATAAATTAATTACACTTAAAGATATGGGCGGTTTATGTTATCCATCTTCAGAATTATTTGAAATCTGTAGAAGAACTGAAAAAGAAATCAAACGTGTTGTTAATATTAATCAAACTGCACATTTTAAATCGGAAAATCAAATTTTAAAATTAAAAATAAACATTATCAAGTCATTTGTGTACTCAAACATATTGTCGAGTTTGGAAATTCATTCAACAGAGCAACCGGTCACTTTTAATCACAGAACACATCTATTAAGGGCAATTATTGACAAATATTGTAATGTCCGGCTTCACTATTTACATAAAACAAACCCAAAAATATCGAAGGTGACTAAAAGACAGAAACGAAACAAATTATCTTTATTTGAAGGTGTTTAAATTGATTATGTTAAATAGAAATAAGTTAATTGAAATTGTAAGTTATATTTTAGTTATTTCGAAAAAAAACAAATATATTTTTATTTGAAATGTTTATTTATTTTCCATAGTGATCTTGCTAACGCTACTTCAAAAGTAGAGAGTTCGCGGATTCCCCGACGTTCTCCGACGTGGCCCGAAAGACGGCGTGGCGTGGCATACTTTTCTCGCTCGCACTATTTGAGAAGCCCATCGCTCTATCTTTATCTTTTGATGTCTTATTATTTCGTTCATATTTTGCGTGTGTGTTCGTATGGATGTAGTGTGCGTGAAAGCCCATATTTTAGTTGACAATTATAAGCGCGTACCGTATCTTCCCCTTTCCTTTAATCTAAGGGTGTAGTAAGGTCAAATTACTAACATTGGTGTTTATTCAGATTCAGAACATTGGAACATTAAGATCTGTACCATATTTCGAGTGCAATAATATTTTTGCTGTATTTTTTCAAGATAACGCTGGTTTTTTCAATTTTTATAGTAAACAGACGATGACTAATAGAGACTTTCTTTATCTCGATCCTCGATTTATCTTCGAAGTATTGTGAAGTATTGTGATTTCATTCAAAAACATACAAACTCAAGAGTTGTTATGTTGTCCTTAGTTTAAAGCCACTTATGGGAACTTATCTTGCAACTAGTCTCATACTTAAATTCGATAAGCCAATTTAGTATATCTGTGATATCTAATCAGCTATAAGATTTGGGCGTGAGTCAACTTTTGAGCGCGTTTGCACTCACTTGATTGTGAAATACATCAAGAACACTGCGGGCCTATGCGTGCAAATAACTATATTAATGTCACGCGTATGATGAATTAAGATAATAAAATAACTATGTCACTGCTTGGTTTTTAAATTTTACACCAATATTTTTATTTCAGTTATCCAGATTTGTTCCTTCCTTTTTCCCTTATCTGGTGTAATTTGGCTCACAGACCTGTGTCCGCTTGACGTTGAGTTGAGAAAATCCTGCACAGCCACCTTTAAATTATTTAATCGATTGCAAAAAAACAGAACAGATTGGACCTTCAACTTTAAGAATAAGAGTGAATTAAATACGAAATGTTTATATTTTCTTTTCAACTCGGCAACTTCAACTTTTATGATGCGTTTTAAAAAGAGTAGTCGATGAGGAATTATTTGCTGAGATCTGGCGCTGCGAATGGTGAATCAGAACTTTTGTATTTTGTGTCTATGTATAGGTATATACGTGAGACCATGTGTTCACAATTTTTCATTGGTTTTGGACCCTATCCCCATGGAATGGAATAAAATATGGTGTCCAACATATGGACAGACCCTTTTAAAGGGTTTATTATACATAGACACAGTTTCATGCCCAAAATTATATCATCTTTCAGCGATGATAAAATGTATGATGTCATTTCTACTCTACAGCGAAAAACCACACCACTTCAAAATCATATTTTTTTATGATAAGCACATTCGTATGACGCCCAAGATCTTGTCTTCTCGATGCCGTGTGAAGAAATGCATCGAGTTGAAAAACCGAATGAATGTTACAATATCTTGTAATAAACACTGCTTACGGGTAGTCAGTTATTATAAGTATAGACATAGAACTTTTGTAAAGTATGATCGTCCCATATTTGGACCTAAAGCTGAGTAATGTGCTGTGCAGTATGGAGCTTTAAGCATATCATCGCGAGCTTGTGGCCAAAACGATAAAACTTTTATCAATAATAGGTAATACAAACTCTTAAAAGTATGATGCAAGTTTGACGAGCACTGGGCTAATAGTCAACTCACCAGACGTCCGTTCCTGGCCAAATTGAAAGAGTCGTCGACGATCTGGGCTCTGTTCAACAAGTGGATGACGTTGTGGGTGTCGTTCAGGACTCGCGCGAGGGCGTGCCAGTTCCGCTCGTCGTAGTTCACGCGGTAATAACCTGGATGCATAGATAGATAGATAGATAAACACTTTATTGTACACAAAATAACACATTTGTAAGGAATACATGTTCACATGAATGTACAATTTAGGCGGTCTTATTGCTAGAAGCAATCTCTTCCAGACAACCTACAGGCAGAGGAAATATGATAGGACGGGTTCGCAAGTGCACAATTAATTCAGTATTGGAAATGGTTTACTCAAGAAAAAGTCATATTCGGATGAAGTGATTAGAACAACAAACATATTCAGTTTTATCGGGATTCTTTAATGGACCAGACGCATCCAATCAATTGTCATCATCAGTGGCAGGAGAGTCTGGCTGTGCCGTTTTGCCAGAAACAAATAGAGTAATCTAAGAATGTTACACTGCTTCCACTACTGCTGCTAATGAGTGAATAGTGTATCTTTAAGTATTTAAAACTCTCAGCGCTATATGTACTATTCGCGATAAATACCTACTCTCAACCACTTGGTGTATTTGGCGATATTCACGTTTACGGCTTAGTCCTAAGCGGTTGAAAGGAGATGAAGCTGTAAAAGATCCCCAAAATTCACGATTCGGTCATGTTTTATTTTCAATACATGAAGTCACGTCATAATCTATTGTGTGTTTTGCAGATCTAAATCACCTATTGGAATTTCCGACTGATAAACGAATCGCTCAGGTGATATTTAAGAATGGGGAAGTCCTATTGATATGATAGTTAGGTCATAATATGAGATAACATAGGGACATTACAAGTATCTTCTGATCAACCAGTTTATCACGGGATATAGGTATGTAGAAATGATAAAAAGCACAACTTCATATAGGATCATCTTATACCTAGGTACTGCTGGCTTAAGACCCTTTTGCAATGGTTGAATACCTCTGTACATAATGTATCGTAATAGATGTTTTTTTTTTAATAACAAATTAACGGTCTCAATTCGGTTACGATATTCTTTGTGCTAGGTGCTTTAGTATGCTCCTAAACTTACCAGTTTGTTGCTTGTTGAGAATGTACCACTCAGCCTGAGCTAATCCGGGAATGTCAACGGAGCGGGCAGTCAAAGATAGGGTCACCCAGTTTTGTGGGCTGGTATCATTGAAGTCTGGGTTGGTGGAGATCACGTAGTTCAATGGGATGATCCAGCGGTCGGAGGAGACCAGGGAGCGGTCGGTCAGGAAACGTTGCTATAACGAAATGTACATTTAGATGTTGACGACTTGCTTAGCTATCAATTAATGATCATTTAAGACTGCTCTATGGCTAGGTTTTGATGTTATTACGCTCTATCAAAAACCCTAGTTAGTTCAGTCTAATGCTGGCACAGTTTAATAAAAACAATGTATGGCAACCAACAAATATTGTCGATCAAATTTACGGGTACCAAAAAATCTCTGGATTTACCAGAGCAGGCCAGAGCTTATAGGTACTATAGGTGCTGATGACCTAAATAAATGAAAAGATATTGGAACTGAAAACAATCATCATTATTTGAATCCAGCTGTGTGGGAAAAGCTGAATAAAGGAGAAGCCTTTATTGATTTGATATAACTAAGAAATCAAACTAGCTAAAGCTGACCTGTTCCACAGTTATAGAGTTAGCACTAGGTGCGTCTCTGGTCGCAGTGATGACTGGGAAGCCTCCTTGATTGGTCCATTGGTTCATGATGGTCGCTACGGGCCAAGGCAAGGAGTGACTTGATTGGTCCAAAGCTGTTTGGAGAGCAAGGTATAGATCCTCTGGCCTGGCTGAGCCGCGGGTCCTGTTGTTGTGAAAAAATAACATAAGATACTTACATTATTGCACAAAGACAACAATGACTACAGAGACGAAAAATATTGGGTAGAAAATAAATTCACTCACCAAACGGCATAAAAGACCTGTTAAGAATCAAAGATGGTTTTTATAAACTGTTAGGTAGAAGTATTTTTTAAGGGAAACGGCATGATAGGCTACCCATATGCGGTCATTCCTCCTTGTTCTATTGCAGATAATTGTCATTCGACAAGGGCAAGAAAATACGACTGGACTGTTGGCTGTAAATTCTCGCTGACTCACCCAGCAAGCTCTGATCTATCATTAGTAAACTCCTGATCTTTACTCATGCCACTCAAACCTCTTAAGTACACAAAGTTGACATAATTTCGTTATATCAGTTCGATAATTATACATTTACAAACATAATTATACATAATGCAAATCAGATTAACGAAAAGCTCAGTTATGGTAGAGTGCACTGTGAGGGTACACTCCTTTGATGCTCATGCTTTGCCTTCCCATGGCCGTCACTTCATTTATACTGCGGACTCTTTTGTAGTTTGGTCTGTAGTTATTTTTATATTTTTTTTTGTAAGAGTGACTGTGTCACATTGGAGTTGTTATTGTTTTGGTGCTTAGGAATTATTGGTTGTTTTTAATTTTAATTGCTCAATTTTTCACATTATATTTTATTTACAGTCCATCGCAGTTTCATTCATCTTTCGTCATTAACATTTAGTATTATCTTTACCTCTTGTCAAACATTTTTATAAAAACCTATTTTTAATGTTTACCATGCTATATTACCGTAAAATCCTTAATGCCAGTACATTCGAAGTGGGTATATATATGGATTTGACTGATGGAGCATTAATGCGACATCAATTTATAATTTGACACATTATACCTCAAGAAACACGATATTTTCTTCAAAGGACATTTTTCTTCTGAGGTAAAAATCCCTGATTAAAACTAATATTGCTTTTTAAACTGAAACTCAAGCTTGTTTTCTGGAGTGTCACCAAAATGGCCAAAATGTCAGAACTGCTGTGAATCATGGTAAAAAAAAGATGATGCTTTAAAGTTTAAATGATGCTATAAATTACTTTGTTTTTGTTTCCTACAACCTCTAGTTGGTATACATGAATATGATGATATGATATGATGACTCCAGCTTTACTTACAATGTTCTGATGTAAATCACAAGTCCTTGGCGGAAGACTTCAGGTGTTAGCATGTGTTGTAACATTCTGATGACGGAGCCAGCTGTGAATTGAAATGGTTTTCAATCAATATGACGTAAAGTATCCGGTATTTGAGCAATGAGAGTAAAATTTTGACTGACTCATTATTTTCACTGCCAGGTCAAACTAGAGTGAGGATTGTGAAGTTGTGACCAGTTTTTCAGCCCTTTAGCTGTGGTGAACAACTTGCTTTAAACCCTATGCCTGCAGCAGTAAGTGATTCTAGTCACAGAAATAGCAATACCAAATTAGCAGTTGTTAATGTGCGATGCATATTCATTTGACTGCAACGTTGTACGTAGTCTTGTAACTAAATGATGGTATCAAAATTATTACAATGTATACCAAGTATAGATAGAAATTAACTGTACATGTTAAAGTTATCTCCAGGAATTGAACGTTGTCTATACTTTTGAGAATACTGTTGCGTTATAAACCGATATCTCGTCGTTTTTCCATAAAAAACTATGTTATATCATATCTTCACTCAAAAACAGATGAATTTTAGAAAAATATTTTTAAAATCCGTGGTTAGTATTTGAATCAAGTAGTATGAGAGTAAGTAAGTAGTAGTTATGTATCAGTGTCTTACATTTCTGATAAGCAACAGCGTTGAATGTGCTCAAGATCTGAGAGGGACTGAACACAGGGTGGGTCATCGGGTTCACGATAAGCACTGCATCGGACTGGAACACGTTCTGCATGGCTATCACGTACTGGTCCATCATGCGCCATTGTGGACGTACCTGAGAGAAAAATAAATTTAGTAGAATAAGTCTATGCCTGGAGAAACTCGTATGATCAGATGGATGAAAAATTAAACTATTTGACCAGTGTTTGAACTAACTTGAACAACGATTGAAAGGTAAATAAAATACTCAACTAAGTATGTCCGACTTCATGTCAAACATTTTGAATACGATATTAAAAAAAAGATGTAACCTAGTCGGTGATACTCGTACTCTTGTTTGTTACCCGTGTGGTCCAATTTTAAATCGGGCTGGAACACCTTATTTATTGTTTAATTTGGTGCGAACTCTCTAGTGAAGGATAACCGGAAAAATAAGGTAACGGCTGTAGGCTCACCCATTATCACTGAATGTTCACCATGACGGCAACAATATGTGTGCCTCTGACTGGGATCGGTTGGTATAACTTTATATTTACTTACCAAGTCAGTAGCGAAGTTCTCAAAGAAGTTAGCGAAGCCTTCGTTCAGCCAAGTGTAAGTCCAAGACCAAGGTCCGACTTCGTTTCCGAACCACATGTGCATGTTCTCGTGGCAGATGATACGGCCGATGTTCTGACGCACCGATGTGGTGGTCACACCCTCGCGGACCAGAAGAGCCACTTCTCTGTACACGGAAAATATTTTTTTTTTATATTGTATCATTTAAAATTTCAAATTGGTTTTATATAATTTTGCATTATTTTATTTTATTCTATGCCACTTGATAGTATCAAATTTCATTCAACTTCATATTATTGTTACTTGATTGCATTGCATGTAAATGTTGATATTTTTAAATTTTGAAATGGACAAAATGACTGTAGGCACTTGTTACTTAATTTATTGAAGAGCGGAGCTTTCAAACACAAGCAAACCATTTGCTTAAATGAATGCTCCAACCCCAATCGATTGAAATCCTATACTGCTGCCCGATAAATAATTTGAACTTGAATTTAGATTTCAACATTTCACATTTTGGAGATACAGGTTGAACACCTTAAAAGGTTTAAATTTACGTAAAAGATTATTTGTATATGTAGAGTAGCCTAAGGTCCACTTTCTTCCAGAGCGAATGCGAGTAGAGTCGTCTAACATTAAATCGTATCATTCGAAATGTGTTTTACTAATTGTTTTACATTCTTATTTTTACTCCCTCTGTGTGTTATTTCAAATTACATGCCAGAGCAGTAACTGTACATTTAGTTGAAACAGAGCACTAATTTTGCTAAGTAACAGTTGCTTTACAATGTAGAGGTACATAATAACACAATGATGTTTAATTACTACAAGTACTACTGGATGTAATCCCGTTCGAAAGAGTTTTATTTCACAGTAGTTTAACTGCTTCGGCAGCTAATTAAAGAAGTGTTTTTGTGGTTTAAAACTATAAATAATTACTTCTCGTAAATCTCACTGAATATTGGACACGGCGCCGTATAAACCCAACTAATAGAAGTTGGAATGTGATACTATGGTTGACTGGTAGAGAATGCCTTTTTCGGCATTAAGTCCGCCATTTGTAACAATCTCATTGTTGTGCAATAAAGTATAAATAAATAAATACTAGACAACGAACAAGCAATCCAGTACACATACCAAGTATATATAATTAAGTTATTTTTTGACTGACATCGGTATGTTCCTGCTTAAAAGTGTTATGTGGCTTGCCGTGGGGAAAGGGTGGGGGGTGTTTTTTTAATAATATTTATGTTCCATTCTATGAGATGTTATTTTTTATACAATGACTCTTATCCACTTGGCATTTTACACATTAGTGCGTTGCGCTGCGTCGTAATAGAAATTCTAAGGAGGCCCGGCCCATAACACTTATGTGTGTTTTACCTTAAAACTAGATAGTTGAGCCTTCATCACTAAAACATACCAGTCGTGAATTCCAATGTAACATCGTATACCACTTTTACGACTGTTCAGAACTGCGAATCCAATAGTGGTCCTAATAACATTACTATGTTGTAAAAGTTAGGAGTACTTAACCATCACATAAATTATTAAACATGTGTTCCAATTCATTTACCATCTTCATATTGAATTCAGAGGTATGTATTCGTTTTACGGTTCAGAATATAGCAAATAAAGAACTAATACCTTCCCTAATGGGAACAAAAAAAAAGTAAGCTATAGAAGCTGCAGTAACTGTACATATCAACTTACCTGTAAATAACCAGTCCCCAATTCTCCATGGCACCAGCTGCGAAGTCTGGGGCAGCAACCTTGTCCATCTTAGGGAAATAGTAGGGGAACTCCGTGTAATTTTCTAAGGCAATCATATTGTCCTGTCCGAAGTCCAGGGCAAAATGAGCAGTATCTTGGGTTCCAGGTCTAGAGTAGATCCTGAAGGGCACGTCGTAGACGGGTTGAACGGAGTTGTCGATATACCCGAAGTTGGAGACTAGGTAGGCGATCAAGTAGGAAGACATAACTAGAGTATCTTCGAACTCAAATTTGTTCCATCCTGGTACATTGGGCCTAGAAAAAACAATCTTTTAAAATAGGGTCTGTCTTCACACAGCTAGAAAATGAAAATAAGATAATCGCAGGTATGTACCTATAGCAGGTATTTCAAACTCACTTCAAGCTGTTGACTCTTGCAGGCATGTTACTCCTGACGGTGGAGTAGCCAGGTGGCGCATAGATGGTGGTCCGAAACACGGCCTTGAGCTGGGGCTCATCGTAGCAGGGGAAGGCACGACGGGCGAATGTAGGCTGGAGCTGAGATGTGATCAACCTCCTATAAAATGAATAAAATAGCATTCATTCTCATTTTTTTACTAACATGACAAAATGTGTTGGTTTCAATTCTTGAGCTCTCTGACTCGAACATAGTTTCAAACATATACACTGACAAAAAAGTACGGGTGAGCTGGTTTGGATATTAGCTGAACATTGGTTAAGAAGGAACAATTTTTGTTTTTCTTCGAAATCAGACATAAAAATTACACGAAATCGGTCGTCAACTACTTAGAAAAAAAGGAAATTAGTAAAACTTTCTTACGCTGGTTCGTTCGAATTAGGAACTGGGTATGTCGACACATAAATTCCGAACATGTTCTCGGCATACTGTCCGTCGTATGAAATATCCACAACATAAGTTACATTCGGAGCGAGCACTACATTTGTATTGATTCTTAGCAGGTGGGTATCATCAAGAGCCAAGGTATGGTTTAAATAGAGGTTGTTCATCGTTGGATCACCATCTTGGTAGACTGCAACCTGGTCGATTTCCATCTCCATTGCGTGAAGGACAATCCATTGCGTATTTTGATTGGTGCTAAATCTAATTGAAACATTTCCTGTGAATCCACTCGTATCATTGGGATTTAAGAAAAGCTGAACATCATAGGAAAGGGGAAAGCTTTCTCCGGGTAAATTGTAACGTAGTGCCAGTTGTTCGTTGGTTTCCGAAAACGTTTCTACTTGAGCTAAAGGACTGGCTGCAGCTGAGCCCAAGAGGGCCAGTAGTAAGAAATACATGTCTGAAACAAAAACAAGACGTATTAGACTTTTTTTAAATTTTGCAATCAATTAGAAATCGGGTAAAAATCGCGCTTTCAATGGTATCCAAATGAGCATGACTGGAACAGCATACGGGCATATTTTTGAAGCATGTCGAAATGTAATTTCTAGATCAATAATTTTGAAGAGGATGTTGACTAAAAATATATTTCTTGTTAGGATGTTGGCATTCACATGTTGCCTACTTTGTGATGTTAGTTTACACGGCGTGCATGTTGCATAGTTGATAAATCTCCTAATATACGTGGATCCATTAAAGAGCACCAGGCAATACAGGCCTGTCACTTGCAAACTTTGGATTAATTTTGAATATAAATTAAATTATTCAATTATGTTTATTAATATTTCTTAAATCTGAAGTGATCTATTTTATAACGCGGCATCAAGTAGGAAGTAAGAAACTTAGTCTTTGAATCTACAATATAAAAGTTAACGGGCTCAGAATAGTTCCATCAGGCTCCGAAATAGTTTAAGTAAAAAAGTAGTTAGGTATTCGTTTTTTTGTACATTTATATCTATTTATTCCCCCTTCCCTCCGGACATCTGAAGCAACCAGACGTGTTCAAGAGACCTCCGTATTTGGCGAAATTAAAACTTCACAACTTAAGAAAAATCGAGGACAAAAATTAGGAACGCATAAATGTGTTGGAGTTAAACCGTGCGCCACCCGCCTTCACTACTCAACACACTACGTGAGTCCCATTCATTAATTACCCTAACCACGCCCAAGGACCAAGATATAGTGGACGGAAAGCACACTTGTACCAAATCGTCGCGACCCACCAGCCCTAGATGATCTCCAGCGTCCAGTCTCGAACAAACCTCCTCTAGAGCTCTTGCCCCCTGGTACTTTCAAACCGTAGAATTTGCGTTCTGTCTTGAATCATGCCGCTGCGCCGCTCGCCCCCCGCGTCGTCTGCCCCCCCGCAGCACAGCCAAACCAGCGCCCCCGCGCAGCCGCGCGTGGATTTACACAAGGACCTACCGTCTCCGCCAGTAAATATTGAACATTGCATGCTGGATATACAGACGCCGTACTTATCCGACGACTCTTTAAGCTCAAAGTCGAATGTGTCCCAGCGTCCTAAAAGAAAACGAACAACTACGACGGAGCATCAACTTGCAAATTTTATGACTGAAATGAAAACAATGTTTACAGAATTTAAAAATCAACAAGATACAAAAATTGAGAAAATGTGTTCCGTCATGGAGGAAATAAAACAACAAAATACCGACATAAGAACATCTATAGATTTTTTATCGACAAAGTATGATACACTGGTAGAACAAGTCAAGGAGCTAAAAGAAGAGAATTCTCAACAACAAAATTACATCCAAACACTTGAGCACAAATTAGAAAACTTTGAAAGGAGCTCACGCTCCACTTGTGTTGAAATTAAAAACATACCAGCAAACAAATCTGAGACTAAGCTAGCCCTTATTGAAACCGTCACTAAAATTGGAACAATATTAAATGTCAATATAACGCCAAGTGAGGTCAAGGATGTTTTTCGAATAAACACCAGAAACCCTGAGAATAAAACGATGATACTGGAGTTGGTGAGTGTAGTAACTAAGGATACACTACTCAAAGCGTACAAGAACTACAATAGAGGACCTTCAAAACTTAACACGGAAAACCTGAAAATAAGTGGACCACCCAAACCGATATTCATTGCCGAGAATCTGACTGCAAAAATGAAACGCCTATTCTATCTTGCTCGTGTATTTGCAAACAGCAACGAATATAAATATTGCTGGTCTTCAAATGGAAAAATATTCATAAGAGAAAGAGATGGGTCTCCGTTTTACCTTATTAAGGATGAAACCGATTTGGATAAATTGGCTAAGTCCAAATGACTAGAAGTTACATTATTCTACTGCATGTTTTGTTTAGTTGAATTAATAATTGTTTTCTCTTTGTTTTACCTTTTAAGAATCAAGTACACCTTGTGCTATGATAAACCCTGTAAAAATGAAGGTATCACATACACGCTTACACTTCTACACACTTTCTTTTACACTCAGTCCAATGATTTAGATGGCTGCATAAATAAGAACAGCCCCTGGCAATACGCCTTAAACACAATACACACACCTACATTCACCGCATTAAAGACACACCCACAGGTAAAAACATATAGCTCAACCACACAAACTCATACAAAGCTCCCAAATAGTTTGCATCTTATAGGTTATGGTAACTCTTCTTGTTCTTACGTAACTGGTAATCCTTTTCCCGATTTCTATGGATGATCATCTACAAGTTACGTCCGAAATTGATCTTGTTTCAGTAGGCAAGTCATTCGAGTGCTCCCCGGAAGATGCGTCACAGTTTTTAACTAACCCGAATGACTACCTTAAGGTCTTTCATGTTAATATTAGAAGTATAGGCAATACTGTAAATTTTGAAAACTTGCTGCTTCTATTGGAACGAGTCAAATTTGATCTCGACATTATCGTACTGTCTGAATGTTGGTTGAGCAAGTGCTCTTTTCTTCCAGACGTGCCTGGCTATATAACTTACAATACGACACACAAAAATCAAAATGATGGGGTAGTGGTTTACATTAAGGACAGCCTTTCAGCCAAAGTAGTTGAACCAAATATAGTGGAAGCCAACTGTTTAACCATCGAACTCTCAAACAATGCTGTAATCGTCGCTATTTATCGCTCGCCATCATACAGAAACATTGAAAACTTTACAACTTCGCTTGAAAACCTATTGCTGTCTTTACGTCCCTTCAAAACTGTAGCCATCATCGGCGACTTAAATATAAATATTTCTCCAGATAGTCTCGACCAATCCTCAAATTTGTACTTAAACTTACTAGCTTCATATTCTATGTTACCAACTCATCTTCTTGCAACACGTAACAATAACTGCATCGATCATGTAATTCTTAAAAGTAATAAACAAGCTGTTACGATGGTACTAGACTCCTTGTTTACGGACCATTCCCCTGTTATATTTTGCTGCGCTTCACGTGAGACAGAGGGAGTATCCGTGCCTAGCCGCAAATCGAGGCGTTTCAATTCACAAACGTGCTTGATGGAACTGGAAAACCTGGACTTTTCAGATATAATGTACAACAATGATGCTGAAAGTGCTGCTGATGTCTTAATACAAAAACTCTCATCACTAATTGAATCAAACACAACGACTGTGAATGTTCCAAGTAAAAAGCGCATCCTCAAACCCTGGATTACGCCTGGCTTGCTTCGCTGCATACGACACCGAGACAACCTTTATCGCAAGACCAAAAAACAGCCAAATAACGATGTCGCGAAAATTACATATAAGCGTTACAAAAACTTCTGTAACAATCTACTGAAGAAGGTAAAAGCTGATTATGAGCGTTCAGAGTTTGAGAAATACAAAAAGAACCCAAAACAGATGTGGAACCTCATCAAAAAACTCTCAAACTTACAACAGAGGCCCTCGTTACCAGATGAACTTCTATCTACGTGTAATGATCCGCAAACTTCAGTAAATTCTGTCAACAACTTTTTTGCTAGCGTGGGTTTGAATTTAGCATCCCAATTTAAAGCCAGTTCTCCAGAGTCATCGATACAATATTCCACCAGGGAATCGGATGATTCTGTGAAGAACTCAATGGGGTTACTTGGCACAGACGAAATAGAAATAGAAGAAATCATCTTGGGGCTGAAACGGGATTGCGCGACGGGCTGGGATGGCATCCCTACCTCGTTCATTATGGACGCGAGACATATCCTCATTCCTGTTCTCGTAAAAGTTTTCAATCTCTGCCTGTCGACTGGTATATTCCCTACTACCTTTAAAAGGGCCCTAGTCCACCCAATTTACAAGAGTGGAGACAGACACAATGCCACTAATTACCGACCCATATCTGTTTTACCGATCATATCCAAAATATTAGAAAAAATATTAAATAGAAGGTTGATCAACTATTTGGACTCAAAAAATCTGCTTGCTCCTAATCAATTCGGGTTTAGAACCAACAAATCGACTGTCGATGCAGTACTTGAAGTAACAGGTACTATAGTGCACAACATTAATAATGGGAAATCTTCGATATGCACTTTTATTGACCTAACGAAAGCTTTTGATACTGTGTCTATCCCTATCCTAATTTCTAAATTACATAACATTGGCGTCCGTGGTGTCGTACTGAATATTTTTAAAAGCTACCTAAGTGAACGAAGCCAATGTATCAAAATCGGTGATTTCATAAGTCGAAATGATCAGATTACATATGGTGTTCCTCAAGGCAGTGTCCTTGGGCCAACCCTGTTCCTTATATACATTAACGACTTGTGTAAGTTAGAGCTACCTAGCAGTAAAATTGTCGTATATGCAGACGACACTGCCATTGTTACCTATGGTGAAGATTGGGAAGAAGCCCGACTGAATGCAGAAATGGCATTGAAGTCTGTAATGCACTGGCTGACTGGAAATTTGCTCACCATCAACCTCAGCAAAACTAAATTTATCACCTTCTCTGCTAAACTCTCGGCACAGCCTGATGCTCCATTTTTAATAAAAGCGCATACATGTACAAATGACCCCAGCGACCTATGCTCCTGCGATCCTATATCACGCGCACATAACATAAAATATTTAGGAGTAATACTCGACAGCGTCCTAGCGTGGCACGAACATATCAAAGCCGTCACCGCACGAATAAGAAAGCTGATTTTCGTTTTCAGTAGATTGCGCGTTGGTGCTGACCCGTCTACTCTTAGAACTGCTTATCTATCCCTTGCTCAGTCCATTATTAGTTATTGTGTCACAGTTTGGGGTGCCTCTGGAAAGACCAAGTTACTACCACTTGAAAGAGCACAGAGAGCGGTCTTAAAAGTTATGCACTCCAAACCCTTTCGATACCCCACGAAACTAATTTATGATTTCTGGGAAGTTCTTTCTGTGCGGAAACTTTATATTCTTAATGTCGTTCTACGCAAACATAAGACTGTTCACTATGATCCAAATTTATTTAAGAATAAAAGAAGACAAAATAAAGTGTGTCCGTTACAAAAATGTAGAATTGAACTAGTAAAACATCACTACGATTATATAGCACCATTCCTATACAATAAAATTAACAAAGAATTACATATTTATCCATTGAATATTTACTCATGTAAAACTATCCTGTTTAAGTGGCTTCTCGAGCTTGATTACGATGAGGTAGAATCTTTAATGAAGTAAAAACAAAAAAAAAATATCAAAAAAAAAAACCTGAATCAATCTAAAACCTTGAAAAAAAAAAAAACCCAACACTCAAGCACACACACACACGCACACACACACACGCACACACACACACACACACACACAAACACACACACACAAACACACACCAGTCATACATAACACGCACATGGTCATGCATACCTTCTTTTAGAAAAATGTATTCGATTGTTTAAGTTATTTTATAGTCCTAGTTTGTCTGAAACGAATATTTCTGTCTTAGAGGTGGGCGCTAATGATTGCAACTCAGTCCTCGACTACTGCAGTCATTACCGCTTCAATGGTTTGTGTAAAATTGTATGTGTTTCAAATAAAGATTATTATTATTATTATTATTATCTATGTTTTTTTTCTTACCTATGTTTTTGTTTTATTTGCGTAACGTTTATGTATTGTTTTACCTATCAACTAACAAGTGTGTCGAGGCATATCAATCACTTGTTGTTTAATTTTTGTATTCTGAAGTTTTAAAAATAAAAAAATATTGCAACCTTAAAAAAATACAAATAAAAAAGATTTATTGAATTTAACCTGCATTTTTCAAATCCTTTTGACTTGGTTTATCATTTTAATTTTTAAGTAAAATTAGAGCACGGGCCATTTTTATCTAATCTTAGTTCTTATAGGGCTTGATAATTTTCGCCTTACTAATTTTTATCGCAGTTATCGGCGTCTTATCACTACAACTTCATTGGAACTACGAGTAATAAATAAATAACTCTCAAAATGTTATGTTAGAGAAATTCTAGTCGTCTACCCTTCATACTTACAAGTACAAAACAAGGTACCTTACACGAAGTAGACCAAATATCTTTCTTTTGAGTTTTTTCCCTCGAAAACGGTATGCAAAAGTCATAAATACCAAATTGTTTTATTTTTATTCTGTAAATGTATAAATAAAATAATTAAGCAAGTTGCACAGCCCAAACCACCAACATTCTCTGTTAAGGCTTAAGTTCGACTGGTGCGAAATGCCTCTAGGCATTAAGTCAGCCATTTCTTGTCATTTTGTGCAATTAAGAATAAATAAATCAATAAAAAAAGTACACGTGTTCCTAAACAGTAGAAAATAGTAATTTATAGAACAAGTCAGGCACAAAAAGAGATAAATGTCAAGATAGGGCAAAGGTACAGCTCCTGGGCAGTTAGATTGATACCTTCGATGGGATCCGGCGACTTTGACCGCTCAAGTGAAAAAATGCTACATGGGTTGAATAAATTTATAAATAGCAACGAATCGTTCGTGCGTAAAAATTCGTGGACCCTGTATTACTCGTTTCTCTATCGAGATTTTTTTTTATTTAGAACTTATTTTTTATAACACAATATTCTCAATACTTGTAGCTTAAACACTTACTTATAGCTTATAGCTTACATGAATAAATGTTTTTTTATACTATACTTTGGACACTTTTACACCAACATCTGACTAAGCCTGAAGTTTGGATGTTAGAGACTGCTATGCATATGTTTTTCACTACTTCTTTATATCATTTTAGACCCCTACATACAGGAGATATTTATAAAATAAAAGTTTTCATCTCTACCTTCACTATTATCTTTATCTATTTGGATCAAGATATTTACCTAAACATACGCATCTAAGACAGATGCGTATGTTTAGGTAAATATCTTGATGACGTTGACTCAGAATTTTACTTTTCTTCTTTTTTTCTCAATAAAAACTGAAAACCTTCGGTTTTCACCTATAAAAATGTGTACCTTACCACAAGTGTTGGTTCACTAAAATAGCTAATCAAACGCTAACACATGAATAAGAGGAATCACTGACCTCAATGCACTAATCATCACAATCCGATTATTTGCAAAGATGATCACTACGATAGCTTAGATTGTTGTTGACTCAATGACATTGCAATGTTAAATTCGCTTAGTTATTCCAATAATCCTGCCGCAAGTACTTTCAAAGTACCTAGTTATGGGGTTAATTTTTCAAAAGTTTGAAAAAAATTATCAGACCAATAATTTACAAGTCGGCAGATTTGAAAAAGTTGGATGTCGAAATCTATAATTGTGACTTTAATTCAAACATGTTATTTTGACATACATTTTTAAATCTGCCGAGTTGTACTTTATTTGTCTGATAATTTCTATCTGACTATTGAAAAAAACAATTCTTAATTAAACAAAAAAACACATAGGCACTCAACTATCAGACTTCATGGAATGAAGTTCAATTTGGTGTTGGTTGGTATTGATTATGTCCATTGAATGTGTTTTAAGAATCATTTAGATATTAAGAAGTTCTGCTTGATTGATGATCTTGGGGTTAAATTCATATATCTCAAATTGTTATTCGCAGAACACGCAGTGTCTTCACTCTAGACGCATAATTAAACTATGTAATGAACTATTTCATAATGTTATAAAACCCATGTGTAACTTCGGAGTTACACATGGGTAACCTACAGCAAATACTTGAAACATTTAAAATCATTAATTCTTGGCTATTAGAAAATAATCTTGTAATGAACTATAATAAAACAAAACTAATACAATTTAAACCGTATCAGAGAGCACCTCTTAATCTAAATGAAATCGAAAATACTTTAAACATTAAGGAAATAGCTGATTTCAACTTATTAGGAATAACAATAGACACAAATCTAAATTTGGAAAAGTCATGTAGCGAAAATAAAAACTAAACTGTCTCAATTTGTTTACGGCTTAGGTGTAATCAAATTGAATACAAATACGGAATGTACTCTATCCGTATATTATGCGTATGCTCATTCATGGTTAAAATACGGAGTGATACTGTGGGGGCATTGTAGCGAAGCGCAGGATTTGTTTATTATGCAAAAGAAATGTCTGCGCATTATTGCAAACATCCGGCAAAGGGTTAGTTGTAGACCTTACTTCATAGAGTACAACATACTGACCCTAACATCATTGTATATATTAGAAATAGCTACTTTTGTCCATAAAAATAAAATACTTTACCAGAATGTCAAAGATGAACGTAGAAAACACAAACTTATACTACCAGAACCGAAATTAGAATTATACAAAAATAGCCCATACTATAAATCCATTCAAGTATTTAATAAATTGCCGATGACCTTAACTAAAATAGAAGATACAAAATTGTTTTGTAAAAATTTAAAGTCTTTTTTACTAAAAAAATGTTATTATACCTTACAAGATTTTCTTAATGATAAATTATAATAGGTTAGTCATAGAATTTTATTTGTTTTATTTAAAAATTGTTGTTTTATAATACAGGGTGGCCCAGCGACAGTGGTCCAAAAATTTTTTTTAGGTAGAGGGCATCATAACAAGTCATTTAAAAAAAACATTAGTTCCGCGAAAATCAATACTTTAGAAGTTATGATTTTTTCAAGTTTCTTTTGAAATTTCACAACTCCAATCACTTAATTCACTCTTGTTTGGGAACTATCTCACTGAATCAGTTCAAATTTGGTATAAATGTACAATAGTAATGTAGAAATCATATTATGTACGACTTTTGAGTTTATTCTAGGACAATTTGTTTTTTTTTAAATTTTCGTCAATAATTTTTCGCCATTTCAAAAACTAATACAATTATCAAAAAATCATAGCTGCAATGTTTGTGCACTTGATGATTTGTTTATGATCTTAAAAACTGTCCATAAGTATGATAATAGTCTATGCAAAAACTTGAAGTGATGCTGCCAATGGAACACTTTCAAAATTAACATCATGTACGGTAAGTCGCTAAAACTCAGAATGGGTCATTTCTGCACTGACCCTAATTTTAAAAAAAAAGTAGCCATAATATTTTTTTTCGGATAGAAGGCATCGTAGCAACTCATTTTAATAAAACATTAAATAATCTAAAACCAATAGTTTAGAAGTTATAATTTTTTTAAATTTTGGGCCTAAGTGGTTGAACTTCAGAGACACAGCTCACTTTTGTTTGGAAACTATCCGACTAAGGAACTTTAAATATGGGATGACTTAATAATTAATCCCAAACTTCAATTGGCTTCGCTTTATTTTATGTTGACTGGTAGATAATGCCTCAATAGCATTAAGTCCGCCTTTTGTATCACTCATTGTATTGTAATGAATAAATGAGATAAATCCTTTTTCACTTTCTTCTATTCTTACTCATTTTGAAGTTCCTCAGTCGGATAGTTTACAAACACAAGTGATCTATGTCTCTGAAGTTCAACCATTTAGGCCCAAAATTTAAAAAATTATAACTTCTAAACTATTGGTTTTAGATTATCTAATGTTTTATTAAAATGAGTTGCTATGATGCCTTCTATCCGAAAAAAAATATTATGGCTACTTTTTTTTTAAAATAAGGGTCAGTGCAGAAATGACCCATTCTGAGTTTTAGCGACTTACCGTACATGATGTTAATTTTGAAAGTGTTCCATTGGCAGCATCACTTCAAGTTTCTGCATAGACTATTATCATACTTATGGACAGTTTTTAAGCTCATAAACAAATCATCAAGTGCACAAACATTGCAGCTATGATTTTTTGATAATTGTATTAGTTTTTGAAATGGCGAAAAATTATTGACGAAAATTTAAAAAAAAACAAATTGTCCTAGAATAAACTCAAAAGTCGTACATAATATGATTTCTACATTACTATTGTACATTTATACCAAATTTGAACTGATTCAGTGAGATAGTTCCCAAACAAGAGTGAATTAAGTGATTGGAGTTGAGAAATTTCAAAAGAAACTTGAAAAAATCATAACTTCTAAAGTATTGATTTTCGCGGAACTAATGTTTTTTTTAAATGACTTGTTATGATGCCCTCTACCTAAAAAAAAGTTTTGGACCACTGTCGCTGGGCCACCCTGTATAATACTTATGTACCTACGTAGTTATAAGTTTAATATAAAACTCATGTTGCCATACCCTAACAGGGTGCATGTAAACTAGTTTAAGTTTTTACTTAATATGTGTTTCACGTATGTGCAATAAATAAATGAATGAATGAATAATCAAAAAAATATCACTAGCTTGGTTTTTCAGTTAGGATGGATAAAACTAAGCCAACCTTATCTACCATAATTAAACATGACATAGGTAACATAAATATAAATGTTAAACTAATTAGTTCTACAGACATAATCTTCTTTTGAAAATATAAGGCAGAAACTTTCAATTTATTAAGTGCATGTCAATGATAATAGCTGGGTACCTGGCCACGAGGAACGCGTGCCGTTATAGGACATGGATGACGCGCCAGAAATATATGGTATGACTGGTCAGTAGAAGACAAGTTACCATATCGGCGACATTTCATTTGAATACCTACATTTTTGGCGTTTTCTACATGTCATCCGGCGGCTAGTTGATTACGCCTAGCCACCCCTTTTATCTACTAAACCAATTGTAAATACGTGTTTTTTTGCTCTTTATATTAAGTCATGTCGAGTATAGTATGTATCAACATATGAAAGCTCATAAGGCCTACCCTTAGATTGACACATATATAATTCTTCCAAACAAACTTCCAGCGTATAGTGCGGCACAACACAAGCAGAAAGCTGCTGGCAGGAAGTGAATGTGTCAAGCAGAGGGAATGGCGCATTAGCGTAGACCCTGTGCTGTGTAGGCCCTGTGTAGAGCCTGTGTGCGGTTGAGTGATATAGGCTGATGATGATGATGATGACTAGGATACATAATTATCATTATATGACAGTATAAGAGCTAAAGTCATTTTCAAGGTTGATTTTATGCCTTTTTGTTATACAGATAGAAAAATAATATGTCAAAAATGTAAGGCAAATTGAGTAAGTACAAAAGCAATAATTTTAAGATAGTGTTATAACGTTGGATCTAATAATTGATTCGGATACATTGCACTTTGATTTTGACACCTTACCAGATAATACTGTAAAATTGAGAACTATTTCAACACCAAAATCTTAACACAAAACTACCAAGACATTATAAATTTGGCATTATTAATTGGTAAATAAATTTTATCTTACCAGTGTTTACCGGAACACTGACGTATACACAATGAAATAATTTAGATTAATCGTACGAAAAGCTATGATTATCGTAATCTAATCAAGTTATTACTTACGATCGATAATTTTATAATCGCATTTTGATATAAAGGTGTAGGCAAATGTGTTTTTTAATGCAATTAAAATTGCTAAATCTTCAGTTACGACAGCTATCTAAATTAGATTAGAACCTAATCAGTCTTATCATGGATGAAAATATTTCGGTTTTGAATTAACCAAAATAACAATATGCCGAATACGACATCAATGGAATAATATAATGGTTAGAAAATAAAAAAATGTGCCATAAGAATTTAAAAAAACTCTGCGACAAACGTCAGAAGCAATTCGCACTGCTTTTCAGCTGCACCCTACGAGTGCAGACGGTGAAATTTACTACTAATACCAACCTTTCTGTGACATTTCACCACCCAAATGGGGTTTTTAGTCACCTGTTGCGAGAATACCTAAAGAACTCAGCAGTATTCAAAGATCTGAAGTGTTTTCCTATAGTAAATAAAGCGCCATGCTGCAACTGCGAAATGGACACGCAAAAGATTTTTTATTTAGCATCGCCTTACTTCAATCATGGAAATTTTAAACGAAATGTTTTTCATTCGCTGTATTATTCTTAAAGATGTTACATTGCTTAATTTGCGTTTCTATATGAAACATTTATTATAGTTTTACGAGTTCAAATAAATGCAGAAGGGAAAATTGCATTACTATTCCATTTTAAACAATGTTACCTCCAAGATACTTCAGCTCAATTTGTACTCAAAGCACGTTTTAGAGCAGTGTTTATTTATTGTGAAGCAGTGTTGCTCTTCGAAACAGTCAAACTATCGGTGGTACTTGTATGTATGTCATTATCGTAAGGTTAATAAATTATTGTACCTGTAACTCTTGTTGTATTGTAATTGTTTTACTTGATAACTTTTTCTACTGGCCTGTAATATTGTTGAAAGAAAGAAAGAAAGAAAATTTTTATTAGTCCACACAAGGTTTACAATTTACAAAAACGATTTATATAGCGTGTGGCACTAAAAGGGTTTCCACTCAGCATGTGTCAAGTACACCTAATGGTGTTCTTGACGCTGGTCTTCCGTGGATACCTTTAGGCAAGAGTTAGGTACTACTCTACGCAAATAAACAACAAAATTAACAATCATAAAACATTCAAAAACAACAACAAACGAATAAAACTGTAATTTCGACATGCATTTCCAAATAGAACTGGTAAATAGGACATAGGTATATCAAAAACATACAACTCAATAAAGTTGTTGTTTAAGTGTGCAATAAAGAATATTTACTTACTTACTTACTTGTATGTTCTTATTCTAACCGAGTCATTGGCATATGATTATTCGGCGAAATGAAATTCTGCTGAACATTAGTTGGCAAGTGATAATTATTTTTTGTAAGGAAAAGATCCAAAATGTGTTTACTGTTGGTTATTTTGCTTAAGTATAGAACATAATAAATAGTTTCCTAAAAACTAGATCGCATCCATGCAATACTAAATATAGTTTCGAAAGTTTTTGATTGCTGTATTAAGTCAGTCCCCCAAAGTACTTATGCAATTGATTAATTTAAATCGAATCCATCCGATACTGAACTCATTGAAGTAACTTACCCTTAAAGGTCGCAATTAATTCCTCAATTGATGCACTTGCACTTCATATTACTGTTTCCTCCTATTTGTTGGGTTAATTAGCATTGTCTGAAGGCTGTTTGGTTGACATCATCTGTTTGTAGGTGCTAGAATATGTACGTTTATCCAAAATGCAATAACTGCATTTTTGAGCTTAAACAAAACTTGAAAATTTTACTGGTTGTTTTTTGTATACATTTATTTCATTATGAAGTACGCTAGTTGCACATTTCTGCAAAATATGTATTAAACATTAATATTATTTTACGTTCGTACGTTGGCAACCATCGGTTCACATCGGTTAGCCTGTAATACAAATTCTAGTAAGTTATCGATATTCTAAGTTTTGTTTTAGATCTAGACGCTTAGCAACACTATCACGAGGTGAACTTGCCTGAACTAGCGAGCTATGAGAATGAGAATTTGCCTGTTTCAAAAACATAAGATGAAGTATCTTGCTTTAGCTTACAAAGTAGCAGAAAGCTCTTCATTTCATTTGGCTAATTTTTGATTTTTTTAGCCTCATAAAATACCTCTTTAAGGAATGGACAGAACAATGCTGGGTATTTTACAACAAAGTCTAACTTGACATGAGAAAATCCGTCGAACTAAAAGTTACATGGATTTGAAAAGCGACAGTAATATTGTATGTTGAAGGACCAACTCGTAAAATGGTAAAATTAGAGACAACTTAATCAAAAAAATTAAATGAATATGAGACAGAACCAAATAGATTGTTCTGATCCCTTTTTTCTTCGTCCTATTGCAATAAAGATTGATGATTATTATGTAATGTGTTCCTTCCTAGCGGGGCCTAGGAATAAATATTCTTACGCTTCACTTACTGAACTCAATTCAACAATATCACAGAACTACGTTATGTTTAGGTTGTAGGTAGATAGATGGTTCGACAGTCACAGGTGGAGATATTTTGATATAGAAAAAGCGAATATCATGCATGTTTCTAAATAAACCAGAGTTAAGTGGATCTGGTTTATTTAGAAACATGCTGTTATTTAGGCCCAATGACAATGTATGTTTTGACATTGGGCCTAAATACGTCTCTATTATTCTCTCTAATTTGGTATTTTTTATGTTAATTTTAAGTCTTTCGTATTTCTTTTTTGATTTTTGTTTCGCCAAATAAATATCTTCTTTTTTATTTGAGTGTAGGAACGAGAATGCTACCACTACCGCTCTCGGAATCTATGGGGGAGGCGGTTCATCAGTGGACGTTAATGTGGCTGTTGATGATGATGATCCTCTGACTGACCTGTGTGTACAAGGAATAAATACTGCTTATAACCCCACTGTTTCTTGAAATAAACCCCAAGATGCAAAGTGAGGTGTAAAAAGGCAGCATTCTGACTAACCCTCAAATTTATTATCAAAGAACCTTATTAACATATTTTAGTTAAATTACGCGAAGCACCGAAGCCTCCGTTTGACCGGTAAACCGGAACAATTTAATTAACACAATTTGCTGAGCGCTCCGCTTATTATGCGGATACCAGTGACAACCTGATTATTATACACTCACGAGCATATTAACATAACATAAACGAAGAAGTTCCCAAAAATGAGAGAGAAATAATAATGCTCTATTCAATGAAAGTGTTACAAACAGTAACACTTTGCGTTTGTGTTTTTTGTCATATAAAATTCATAAAAAGAGGAAAGTGTTACAGAATTATATTCTTTTCTACATCTACAAGATATTATGTTTTAGTACGTAGTGTCTCTTGTGGAAGCACCTATTTTTCTTCGTTGGCATTCAGATTCTGCATTACACAATCCTATTTTTTTAAAGATTTTATTTTGACGACCGATTTGGTGTAAGTAATGGATCAGGAGTGGGCTATTACACCACCACTGTAACCATCAGTTATTGAATAAAATCAAGGAGTCCTCGTAAATTCCATTTGGTATAATATGAATATAAAATTACCTCTAATAACTTACAACTTTCCAATCATGTAAGTCAATCTTCTATGCTGGAAAATCGATTTAGATTATGTTGGTGTAACATTTTCTAAGAATCAACGCTGCAGCAGTGTTGACTACTTACCTAATATTAGTAACATATAATATGTTTTTTGTTAGATTCACGAGGATTCTAGTATTCTTGCAGCACGCGAGGAAATACTTGACAGGAAGCAAATTAGAAAATAAATTATAAACAATTTCGACTAAACCCTCGCATCTGACACTCACATTTATTGTTATTTTCGTTACCCTTACTACCATGTCCCTAATGGGTAAATCAGAGCCGTCATGGTGAACGGAACATTCAGAAGCCCACGATTCGCCGAGGGAATTTGAACCCAATTTGGTAAGGGGCGAGCCTACCGCCGTTATCCGGGTTGCTTGGGTTTTATATCGGTGTTCTCCATCACTGGAGAGTTAGCCGCAAATTGAACAACGAACACAAAGTTCCGGTCAGATTTGATCTTGGGACCACAGGGTTCCGAGCCAGAGTGTTTAACTACTGGGCCACGACGCTCTCAACTTTTCGATAAGGTGAAAATCATTTTTAGTGAAACTGAACTCCCCCTGGAAAGCAGTATTACACCATGCCAAAGTTATGTTACTTTGTAAGTAAAATACATTTGTCCAAATGATAAAAAAATGAATCCACTTTCGTATTCCAATATCTAGCTGAAAACTGCGCCAAAAAAAGTAAGCCACTTCGCTCGTAGCACAAGCAGCGAGCGTAGCCTGTTGCGCGTAGCCGCGCTACGGCGAAGCTACGGTCCGATGCCAGTTCTACCCCGCGCGTCACACTTCTCGCCCGTTCGTCCCTACCGCGTAACCCACTTTCGGACGACACTTCAGTGGTTCCGAAACTTGGTTTGTTCTTTTTGCAAATGAATGGAGCGGAAATTTGGTTTAACGTCGCACAGCTTATAATGAAGACAAGCTTTTGTCTGCTCTTTGGGCTGGTGAGTTTAGATTGAGATTCAATTTTTTTGGAGCAATTAAGAATAAAATTTGAAATTGTGTGCCTGGCAAAATACATTGAAAGAAACTTGTGATAGGTACCAAAGAAATTATAAATTACCTACAGTAATACAGATAACAGTGATCCAGTAATCAAAAGTTGAAATTTAATAGATTTTAGTAAATTTAAGTTTTGTGAGTTTTTAATACTTTCAAGTTTCGTAAAAAGTTACAAAACTTTATTACCATTTTCTTCTCTTCATGAAACTTCAAGAAAATGGTAAGTTTCGGATAAAAAACGAATTGTTAGACAATAAAGGTGTCTTTCTATTATGTTCAGTACATGGATTTGCAGTTGAAAGTTGTTTTTTTAAATTCAGTAATGTGGCGATTTAAACTATAAATGGGTGGACTTTTAAGTTACGTAATCAGCGTAACAAAAGTTATTTCGTTGCAAATGTGTCTCCATGCGCTTAGACCCCTATAACGACCGCAAGGGCTCGGGTTGAGAGACAAACTTGCCGGTAGGGTACTCATTAAGGGGAATGTTAAGCTATTTTTACAAAGCACTTCAAAAAGCTGTTGGTTTTAGGAACAAAATTTCTCTTATTTTATTTTTTATAATTTCTTACCAGACAAAAATAAAAAATAAGTCATAAAATCATAAAACTTTGAAACACTTTATCAGATAAAAGCTTTTAACGTTTTTTGATATCATGAAGATAAGTAATTAATATTTGAAATAAAATACGTCATAATTAGGTACTTGAATCAATGTCATTTGCCAAAACTGAGTGCTTAAATGAGATCGTTACGTATAAAAAAAAGTCACTTTTTATCTTGTACCTTATGTGTAAATAACACAAGTTTAAAGGATTTTAGCTTCAAATGTATGTGTATGTGTTTTTTTGTTATTTCATTTGTTCGGGGTATGCTGTACCAGAAAGGTAGAGAATATACAATTTCAATTATCAGTGTGTTAAACCTTGTATAAAAGACAAAATGACTGTAAGTACCTAACCATTTTTTCTTTAACTTTAAATAAAAATATGTATCTAAAGAAGTACCAATATATTGATATTCATTGCACGTCCCAAGTCCAATTTGGCAACCAATAAAACATACTTGAGAAATAGCGATAAACAATTTTTCACTTTTTTAGCGGAAAATAAAATCAGTCAGTTCATTTCTTTGCCTGGATCTAAACCACTGTATTGAAAATCTGTAAAATTGGATTAACTTGTTTCAATGCCACAGCACGCACCGGTGCGTTTTAACAATTAATTTTCTATTGTAATTTTTGATTGGCAGCGAATGGGTTAAGATAAAAAACTCGAATATTGAAATTAAGCTTAAAAAATATTCTAAAGGTAATCTAATCTAAAGGTAAGACGTTTTGAGTTCGCATTTGAAAGCGTCAACCAATCATCAATTTTTTCTTGTAATCTTTTTTGCTAAACTTTCCTTGAAAATGTTCAAATAATTGTAAGTAAAACGTTTTTTTAACATAGCTAATCAAGGGTTCGACTAGAGTAACTTCGTGGCATACTAGAATATTCTAATCTAAGTTCCTATATTCTCGCAAAGTCGCTAAAGTTACTCTTTCAATGATATCTTGTGTCAAACTATCGGTGTGCTTAGTGCCCACGGGTTTGGCAAACCGGTAAAAGTGCTACTCGGGTGAGTGGTGTCCTAATACCACTCACCCGAGTAGCACTTTTAGTACTGTTTTGATTGAGAAATTAATAACTGAGCCGAGAAAAAAATTAATACCTACACACTGAATACATACTCACCCGATTTTTGACGAAATCTTCCTTCTTAACCAAATCTCTCCATGGCCAAGGCTCGACTTCGAATATCATTGGTCCACTGGTGAACGGAGGCCTCCTCAAATGGGGAATTCACATTTTGCAATATAATTTTCATGAGACGATGCTGCCTACAAGCATCGCCCCGTGGGTGGGGGCGCAAGAATTCGACCACGGTTCCCCACCGCCTGTCGTAAGAGGCTAATACGGGGGGGCCTCCGGGGTCCCTGGCAGTGCACACGGCGGGGGCTGTTTGCCTTCATTACAAGTGGCCCCGGGGAATTAGTGTGGGGTGATCATACAGCGCCGTGCACACTGGCGGGTGTTAGGGGGAGGTACAACTCCCCTTGAGATGAGCCGTGCAATCAGCAGAGCGCGGCAGGGGCCCACCGGTTGAGTCCATACTGGGGTCCTCGGGGACCTCCTGGTATCTCGCAGTGGACGGTCACGGGGGGAAGGCTTACTTGGTTTCCCTGATGTCCGTAAACGGATTCACCCCGTCAAATAAAAAAGGGCCACAAGCTACACCTCCTGATGGGTTTGAGACTCTCAAAAACACGCTTACTTGAACTATTAACGCCAAATGTGGCCAGAATACTAAAAGCTATGTCAATGACAATGAACAAATCATTATCGCCCAACATTGAACTACGAAATAATTATATTTGCCAATACCGTTGGACCCGCATTAGCCTCATCTCTAAATTTCTGCACACTGACCGATAACAATGGACTAACCTGTGTTTACCTGAAATTAATGCCATTGAATTGCCACTTCACTCCACTCTACTGCGATTGCCATTCACAATGCTGACGACCCTCTGAATAGCTCTGAATAGCTGTTCCAGACAGCACTTAGCTTGCCTATTCGTTCTTCGCTTGTCTTTTCATTAGCTTCCATGATAGCGTCTATTGAGTCCATATAATTGCAACAGAAGCGTAAACGCTTTATGCAAGAGCTGTATGGTTGACTGTGTCTTTCAAAATAATGGTTCTATTATAATTCAATTGATAAATAACACGCGAGATCAGTCAAGGAAGAGTATGCCTTTAAACTGTACTGTACCTTCACTTCTAAAGACAAATAAGGTGTTGTCTTTAGAAGTGAAGGTACAGTACAGTTTTACTTGTAAAAGCTGCTTAAGTTTAATTTGCGTTTGTGAATTGAGCTGAGAGGCTCCTAAATCACTGGAAGACAGAAAAATATCAATACTTGCTAAGGCTTTTTTGCCATCAAAAGATCGGAATGAAAACCAGAGATTTGCCACTAGTAACTGTCAGGTGGAAGCAAACTACTGAAACGACTTCGAAATACTGAGGCAAAAACAAAAAAATATTTATTCAAACAAATGTTCTACTCACAAAGTTGTTTCAAATCCTGAAATTAAATAACTAAAGAAAATATTATCACGTTCCATTTTATGACTCATATTATTTGTATTTAATTCGATATCTGAGTTAAAAACTGGCCGATTAATTTGCATAAGTAGGTGAAGATAAAATATTAATTTCTATTTTGCTATTTTATGATATTTACTATGTTTTTTGATTTTTTGAGGACGGGACTTGGTGGCTTTAATATGGGCTTCAAGTTTAAATGATTTTCTTATGTTTATCAACCCTTGCCGAACGGACTATTGGTAGCATTAAATTATGCAAATAAATTTTAGAAATAAGCTTACCAACTTAGTAAGGCTAACAAGCTATTTATAAGAGTATTTTATGCAAAGTGTTATAAGTTCAAGGTCGCATCTAATCAACGGGTTTTTGTGAGAATTACTTTTGAATCTGTAAATATACGCATTAAATTTCTACTCATGTTTTCAAAATGTTGTCTGAAACAGTCAAGAGTTCGAGGGCTAAGTAGACTAGATCATATCTCTTGTTCCCTAAATATAACATAAAAAACATATAAACGGCCTATAAACGTCCCACTGCAGAGCACAGGCCTCACCTCAACTATGAGGTGGAACGAGGCGTACTCAAACACGTGGGCCTCAGTGCGGATTATTAGAGGAGTGTAAAACCTTACACTCACTAACCAGTGAGCAACCTTAATGTCAGATGTTATCAGGGCCTCTGACTAGGGTTAACGACTGACATCTACCGACGTCAACCGGGACCACCTGTTTAACGTGCCTTCCGAAGCACGGAGATGCCTGAAATACACATCACTAAATTTCGGTTGGGGTGGTCACCCATCCTATTTCCGACCCGGCGTTTTGTTGCTTTACAACAGGCAACAACAGGCCACAGGCACCTCCCAAAATATAAACCTTCCTTTATATCTGAGGCTCGTCAACGCGTTTCCGTTTGCTGCTAGATTGGCTTTGGTTAAGCTGAATCGATTGGTAGGTACCTGCCTTGGATAAGCTGCCCCTATGGGTATCAGTAGTTAGTGGTATCCATGGTCGGCCACTTTATGACCCATATTAAATAACTATGCTTAGGGTAGGTTAGGTATGGTAGCAATGATATAACCATAAAAAAGATATAGATGGGCTATGTCAGTATACTGTCTCCTGGCGTAGGTACGTACCTATAATTTGACCGTCTGTACAAGATAGCATAATTATAAATGAGCGTACACGAGACAGATACATGTTGCCCAGTGTTGTCTCAAACTGTCAATGCTTTGTTCAGGTGGTCGAAGTCCTGATTTCGGGTGCCATTTTTTAGCACAAGTGACCTATCTACGTCTTTTTATTATAATATCATTGTATGGTAGGTATGCGGCCGATCAGATGAGCAATCTACGCTCTATAGCCCTTCAACAAACCATGAAGCGGACTTCTGATGTTTGGTCATGTGGGGGATGTCAAAATAGCTTTTTAATTATTTTTCTGTGTAAGTCTGTGTACTACATGGTGTAGGATTTATTGCAGTAAAAAAGACCGTGTATGAATTTAACATATTTCTTCTTATGCTGCCATCATTAAAGCTACTCTAATTTTAGAGACCGCTGCTCTGAATAACGATCTGGTGCTCATGTTAAACCAGGTAGGCAGATTTTCAAGCCATGAGTTACATCTTCTTCCGGGTTTTCTTCGTCCTTGGATCTTCCCTTGCATAATAAGTTGGAGTAGCTGATACTCGTCGTTAACATCTTTGTCATCCCGTATGTAAAGTGAATTTGAACCTAAAATAAAAATCGGTGGCTGGTAGTTGTGCAGAAATCTAAGAACCTGTTGTTATAAATAGTTTACTTTAACCCGAAGTCAGGACATTACGCCGCATATTGCATGACACGAAAATCAGTTTTGTTGTGTCGTTCCTCGAGTTCATTTGTGCAAAAACGTCCTTGGGAATTCTCAAACACGAAACTGTTATTTAAACCTGAAATTATGCTAATCGTTGTTAGTTTTACCACAGATACTACTTACTCTGTTTGAATAAACTGAATTTTCACAGGTTGCAACGTAACGCTATTTGTAACGCAGGCGGATATTGTCCCCTGTAAGATAAGATAAGAAATAAGTACTTTATTGCACATAAAACAAATAAATTTACAGATAATGAAACATCAAAACAGTAAACCGTTGATGTACTATTTTGGCGGTCTTATTGCTTAAAGCAATCTCTTCCAGACAACCTACAAGCATAGGAAATGACAGAGCGAGCAAGCAAGTGCTCAAATAATACAGGACAAAAGGTGTATTTACTAATATGAATACCACAAATAAATACCTATTATTTAAATATAAGATACTATACGTAAATTACGTATTAAAAAAAACACATTAAACATTACGTATCACAACTTTTAGCAAATAATTGATAATAATCAATAGTCAGGCCCCTTCGAATCTAGTTTTTTGCCACTAACAGCATTTCTGTCTCTCCAAATAGCCGACTGGTAGAGAATGATTTCAGAACTCTATCCGCCTTTAGTACTCATTTTTGTATTGAATATCAGATAAATACGAGTAGGTAACGAAGGGTTTTTATTACATATTCTATATCACAAGAGAACACAAGGGTAAGGAAATTGAATTTGTTGCAATAGAGTGCACCATTGCAAAGGTTACTCAGCAAGCTATGGAGAGAGCTTCGTTCTGGGTCTCTCTGAAGGATACAATCTGCAATGAAATTGTCTGACAGGAAATCAAAGGTAAACATTACTTGAGGATAAATTATCCCTAAGGCTGAAAATCAATAAAAATAACCTGTTTCTGGGTTCCCTATCTTTACTATGCAATATAATATTCTTTAAAGTATTGTTATAAACATGATATAAAAAAGTTTTGATTAAAACTAATCTTTGTGATAGTTCAAAAATAGCTCCACAACAAAATAATGATCAATCACACTAATTTACGTTTAAGGTAAAATATTTTTAAAGAAGGAAGCCAAGAGAACTTATGCGTGGCCTGTGTGGTGGACTTGGACACCCACGCACCGCGGTCTATAAGGGCGACCCGGCTCAGTGGGGCCTGCAAGCGCCCTGAGGCACGTGGTGGGGCTGCGGTGCACAATCGTTTGGTTGGGGCCAGTGATCAGAGGCTGATCCCACTGTGTGTCGCGGCCAGGCGGGGCCGTACCGCCAGATGCGGCAGCGGAGTCGCCTTTCAGATGGCTCGTGGTTGCGGGCCCAATAGGGTCCGCGTACAGTAGAAGCCAGCGGGCCGGAGTGCGGAGGTGCTCTCTGGGGTGCTCTGGGGTGCTGTGGGGTTTCAGTTGGTAGGATTCCGACATAACCTTGTCGTTGTCCCGGGCGACGAGATATCCATGAGGATTTTCCGATATAAAAAGCGGAGGAAGTCGCGGGCAAAAGTCGTTTTCACTCATTCAAATTCATTAAAGAAAACTTTCAGAGGATTCCTTTTATCGCCTGAAAAGAAATGTAATATCAATAAATTCTATTTGAATTTGCTTATTGTTTAGTTGGCCGTCTGATTTGTAAATTGTTAAAAATGATTGTTATTTCGTCTGGCACACTGAAGGCTTCTTACTTTCTTTGAAATATTGTAGTTTCGGATACCAATTAGAATACGACTCTATAAATAGAAAATTTGACGGCTTTTTTTGAAACCAAAGATTTTTTTCCCGTAAATAAGTTGAAAAGAAACATGAAAACAAAACAAAAACGAAAATATTCACAAAGACTAAACTTTGCATGTCTTGCTTTGTCTCGCGTCTCAACTACTGAGAGAGTTTTCGCAATAAATTTTAATTAAGAGCGAACTTCAGCTAATTTCGAATAGATTTGGAGCGAGAACGAGAGTTTTTGACTCCAGCAAAGGCTTTGAATGAGCGAAAATACACTCATTTTTAAAAATGTGTGTTTAGTATATTCCAGTATATTGAGTTTTGGCATTTTAATTCTACTCATAAGACGTGAGCATTCGTTCGCATCTACTGATTAAAAATATATTTGTCTATTTGAATATAATGCGATTAAGTACTAATATAACTAAAGTGTTTTTACTTGTTGTTGTTAACCAATGTTTTAATAATACTCCCTTATCCATAAAAACTTTAACAGCTCTTCAACAACATTTTTACTTTTGTATCGCTTTGTCACTTTCATTCTTGGCCATGCCGCCATTTGCGAGTAAGTGACACAACATGTCAATGGCTTAAACTACTTAAACTACTTGGTTAAACTACTTAGTACGTTTTAGCGTTGTGAATATGATGTGACTAGACCACCGGCGTCGGAAGGTTGTTTCTACTGAGAAGACCCGGCAAGAAACTCAGCAGTTACTCTTTTTGAATCGCCAAATGACCTACAATACAAATAGAATGTATGAATAAAATGTCATACAGGTTTGACATGAAAATCAGAATAAATAAACTTGAGAATGGAAATGGAATGATAGGTTTTTGTGGTGCCACGCATGCTTAGTAGTGAAAGGATTGTGGATTGGTTCTTGCATCCTCGCTTGTTTACAAGAGAGGGCTATTCCTAATCTATTTTAGCAACACCAATAGCATGTGTTTTAGTTACCATCAACCGCTCCATTCCAAGCCTCCACCTGAAAACCAGCGTTACGGTTCAACCATAATCGTGTCGTAACAGACTGATGGAGACTTTTTTGCTGCTGTAGCACCGCGGCCTACTTTTGCATGTTTTGTGTAATTGCATCATTTTTGTCAAATTTCGTTGTGATAATGTCAGTGTTTAAAAAATAATAATTTCGGTTTGAATATTTACACATAATAATATAATGCTCTTCCAGCACATTGTTTCTTTATTCAAACACTTACGGCTTCTAAGTAGGAATAAAAATACATGCATGCAGGCCTAAAAAATGATATTGGCCGGCTCAGCAGTTACTGTCTTCCTATATTTAATTTGAATGATTTCATATCTAGACTGCAATGGATTTCATTACTGCTTACCATGAGGTAAGTGAGGTCACCTTGAAGAGCACAGAAAAAACTTTTTTACCTAAAATATGGAGGAAAATGAAAATGTTTACAACTCATTAAAGAAATATGAGTAATCTTCATTTAAACCCATAATACGTTTTCAGTAAGTGCATGAGTCAAAGATGACGAATTTATTAGCACTCACTTTAAATGCGATAAACACATCCGACATGATTTCATTAAACATTTACTTGTACTTATCTATACTATATCTTTAATGTTTATGGGGTACCTATATCTTGAAACTTAAAGTAGATACTGAATACTTTTTCATTTTGATATAATTTTATTAATTTATATTATAGGTAACCAATTAACTGCCAAATAATATGACAGCAATAGGGTATGTAAAATATATTTTATTAACGTTAAGTGAAATTCTAATATGTAAGCGGCACAAGATGGTTCTTATAAGTGAACTTAAAGTTTAAAATAAGTTCTAAGAATCGGTCCACAGCTGAGAATACACTCGCAGTGATTCAATCTGGACCTGTCAGAAGCAGACATATTCTCATCTCCATCCCTTTGAACGGTCAATCGCTTCATCTCGGCTGTAAGTGCATCGCTGTACATATTTTGTACTTGTACCTACCTCGGTCTACAATGGATTATTGTCACAGTTTCTCTGATCATACATACATATTATAATGAAAAATAGTTAGATAGGTTACTTGTGCTAAAAAAGTGGCACCCGAAATCAGAACTTTCAAAATACCTGAGCAGAGCATTCACAGTGTTGACAGGTTAAGACGACATTGCACAACATGTATCTTTCTCGTTTACGGTCTACTGAATAATCATACTATCTTGTTCATACGTTATAACACGCCCAAATTAACTACGACGTACCCCGTGGACAATTTTCTGACTTCGCATCAGTACTGACATAACCTATCGTCTATTATGTCTTGTTACTATAGTATCATTGCTCACGACCATGTCCCTTATCGGTTAGTCAGAGGCACACTGGTGGTGGTAAGGGGGAGTCTATCGCCGCTATCCGGAGTGCTTGGGTTTCTTAACGGTATTTTCCATTACCGTATAGTGAGCCGCAAATTATACAATGAACACGAAGTAGGTGTGTTCTGGCCATATTTGATGGCCGGAACGAAACAGTGTTTAACCACTGGGCCACAACGCTCTCCAATTTGAAATTATAAATTAAATTGACTTTCAGCATAAATCACAAAATGGATTACTTCAGGAAAGGCGGAGGTTCTTAATGTATGTACATTCCAGTATGTTTTTTTTGTATGTGCACCTTGGATTTTTTCCCTGGTTTCGTATCATATTAATTTATCTTTCCAGTATTTATCGATATCACGTAAAAGAGATTGACAGCATGAAAACTTATCGTATGAACAATAACAAAAGAACATTGATTCATTGATTGATGGTACACACGTCAACACGTATAACAAAAGGGTTGCCAGCGGATATTGCGTTTTGTAGACAGAATAGACAGATCGTTGCGTGCTTACCTACATCAGTCAAACTATTGTGGTCGGCTGAATGTCGCAAAACAATCTACATGAATATTTAAGCTCACAAAGGGACTGGCCTGCGTTTAAGGTTCGCGAATCGTACGGTAACGATTTTGTACCAGTTCGCATAAAGCTTATTGTTTATTGGAAATAGGCTGTTGGGGAAATACAGGGGAAAGAATAAGTTGTATTTCCATGAAGTCCTCGTTCTTAATAAGACGCTTATTTGCGGGCACCTAGACTACTGGGTGTGTGACGCAATTCAAAGGCTCACAGTAACGTAAAAAATCATAGAGACCTTAATGGAAAACATAAACTTCTTAGAATGATCTTTGTCCTCGGCGGTGTGTAGGGCGTCATGAAACGCAAAGTCGAGAGTGCGGATCTGGTCAGACCAGCGTGTAGGACTGCGACCCTGAGGCCTTTTCCCGTCTACTTTCCCGATCACGAGGAGCTTCTCGAGGTTGCCAGCATCATTCCTGGCAATGTGGCTGAAGTATTTCAGGAATCTGCGAAGACACTCGGATGACAGCCGTGAAGAGATTTTGAGTTCTCTTAATATTGAGACGTTGGTCCGAAATGCAGTCCAAGGTATACGAAGCATCTTTTTCCAACACCACATCTCGAAGGCGTCAATACGTTTGCGGTCCGTAGCTTTCAGTGTCCAAGTCTCGGACGCATATGAGAAGATCGAGAAAACTAGAGTCCGTACCAGTCACGTTCATGTTACGTTCATACTGCGCAAATTCGAAAACTGGCACATGACGTTGGCATATGAATGACGTGTACGTATACAAGTCACTGTCATATAGACTTGCAGACAGGTTCATTGGACCAGTGTTTGTGTGGCCAGTTTTGGTACGCGGATGCCGTATCTTACTGTTTTTGGTAAATTGAAATTGCTCGAAATTGAACGTACAAAAACAAATTCACTGGTCACCTTCATCCGTCAAGTTGTGGTCGGCCGAGTGTCGCAAAACAATCTGCATGAATATTTAAGCACATGAAGGGACTGCCCCGACGCTTCGTGACCGTGAATCGTTGAGTAACGTTGCTGTGCCAGTTTGCTTAAAGCCTTTTGTATATTGGAAACAACTAAGAGGAATTAGGTACGGAAGCATAACGTTATATCTACGTTTAGAGGAAGATTGGTCATAATTTAGAGATGTTACTCCCAGAAACGGCGTAAAGCGAGAGCAACGTGAGGATGTGTGTTGCATTATGATTTTTGCTTGCGAGTTCTCCTGAGGCTACCATGAGCTCTTGCAGATGCTAGCAACTGCGTAAGTTATTTGACATCACTTGGATTGCATACCTACCAAACAGCGCCATGAGCGGTTAGTAAACCAAGTATACAGAAAATTCATACAAATTTTTGATGCAGCGACTGCTTAAATAAGCACTCATTAGGCCCTCTGTGTAAACCTGTTCAAACTACTTTGAACCCCAAGCTAATGCTTTATTGAAAATCAGCCAGTTTACTCCACGATTTATAAGTCCTAGAAACGAAAGACCTCAGACATTGAACTATGAAATGCCATGGCGCTGCCGTGATAGGGCGGTTCTAGAGTGCAAAGAAGATAACCTTGCCGATATCGAGCGATTAGATAGCAGAGAAACAACGAGAAAACGTTGTGACAATTTGAATGACTGTGAATGATATGATGAGTATCTATTTTAATATCTACCCACTGTTTTTTTTACTTAACAGTTGCTAATGCAAACAATTCCTTAAAGCCATTGCTTGGTCTTAAGGTTACAATTTCTGTTGCTTTAACTATCATTTATTTTCAAATAAAAAAAACAAGTTATGAAATTTAAAAATGAATAATGAAACACAAAAATAAGTTATAAAGTTTGAAACTAAAATACTTAACATGCGTCAACTCGAAAAAAATAAGCTATTTCGGAATTTCGCATTATTTTTATTTTATTTTAATCTTGTTGTTGATCTTGATTGATATTCATTTTTTAATCAATTTCTTGTCGCATCCGATTTGTTATTTATCAGTCTTTCCAATGTTTATCACATTAACATTTCGGAGCTAGCTAAGAAGCAATCTTAATTCCTTACGAAGCTTCCGGAGCCCGGTATAAGCCTTTTGTGATGTAAACAAACAAGTAGCTAAAAGATTTACATTGCATAAAAAGAATATCTCAAAACGTGTAAGCCTGGGTCGATCTTCTCGCGTAATCTGGGACCTAGAGGAGATTATCCCATTTCACAACAAACCTTTAAAACCCAACAGATTTCCAGGAGCTGAATTTTTCTCGCAAGAACTTTTACAAATCGGTTGTAATATTGATGATTAAACGAACTTACCTTAAGTGAAGTTCTATCATAATTATACGAGGGCTTCATCCGAAGAGATTAGAGAACAATTGTAGTTTCGCATAACTACTCGCTAATCTAACACTATAGTTTAAATATACATTAAATTTAATGTAAAAATAAAATAATAATATTTTGACAGTCAAAATAGGAATATTTTGTCTTTTACACTGGCAACCCAAAGCCTACTAGTACGCAGTCGTTTCTGTCACGTCATTTAGTTAAAAGTATTTGGTAGACAACAGTCAGTAATAATTGTTATGTATAAAACAAACTGTAAATAAAACAAACTCTTGTTTTATTAACGGCCATTCAAAAAACAGCGTCTTTTCAGATGTTGTAATAATATTTCTTATAGGGTCTGTAGGGAGGGTGGGTTCTAATCTCTTCGGATGAAGCCCTCGTATAATTATGATAGAACTTCACTTAAGGTAAGTTCGTTTAATCATCAATTATACTTTGTGCTTCATCCTCGAGATTAGAGAACAATTGTAGATGTTGAAAGAGATGGAAATATTATTGCAAAATCTTAATAAACTATAATCCCAACATAATGCTAAGAATCGACTTATTGCAAAATAAAAATATCTCTCACAGTCACCTTGAGAAAAAACAATGTACAACTCACATTGTTATCATTCAGCATATTATTGCCACAATTTAAAAAATAAATCTTACTTCTTTAATAAGATTTATCATAAGAACTAAAGAACCCATAATTGGCTTTTGGATGAAAGAGAAAAATTAAATACTGAAGACCCCAAATGGATAAAGCTGATTCGCTTGGATCGTTATGGACAACTTCACTGTTATAAAGTTTACCAAAAAAACGTTAGAGTCACACTCCACCCAGCAGTAAGTATTTCTAATTAAATCTTTTTTGACACCGAGCCTGCTGGCGGCAAAGGTGCTCGCGTGTCGGGTAGAGTGGGCAGAGAATGTGGAAGTGTCAATACTGCTTTCATTCAGGGTAGACTTTTCCACTTGCTTGAGGGTTTGACTGCCAACCGAATGGAATGATTTTCTGCTACTGATAAATAATAGGTTATAGGCAATTTGGTGGTGTTATGTATTTTAACAATGCATTGGCAGGACAAATATCTGGTTTAATGTCCTATAATGGAATGATAAGACAGGACTAATGGGTGCCTAACTTGTGGTTCTTTATAGTTCCTGGTATCTTGATATGTATCGAATCAGAACAACTATGTGAGTATAAGTGTCAATGTCTGGACTATGTGGGCTGTGATTAGGACTAGTAAGGTCACAGTCTTTTTCGCAAACTGATCTAAAAGCAGATCCTCATTTGGGTATACATTTTCCAAGTAGTCTAGTACGAAGGAGGTATCCCGAGTAACCTTATACTTGGGGCGGAGTTTGAAAAATAAAATAAAAACCTTTTAACAGTCTATTGAGTCCATCATCGGTCGATACTATCGATTCTATAATTAAGGATATGGCTGGCTGGTAACAATTCAGTGTCCTGTATTTGGCTCATGAATTGAACGCATTTCCTTAAAAAAAAAAATTTTTTTTTTTTTTGTATTGAAAAAATAAACCAACGTTTAAAAACTTCTGAGTATTGAACTATTGAATGTAACTGTAACTTAAAGATGTACAAATGCCATCTAATGAACTGGATGGCACACTTCTTTCGAAAAGTTCCCTGATAATTTTCCGGTCATAAGTCTGCACACTGGAAGCTTCGTTGTGCTGTTAGGAACAGAATTCAATGGTTTATCACTCGGCTTAAAAATTAAACAGTCAGGAACAATCTGTTGATATTAAAACGGAAACCACGGTTGTGTAGACCAATAAGGCACTACAACTATCCCTTGCGCTTTATCCGTTCTTATTTTTCGTAGAACCTTTGCGATAGCAGAAACAGGGGGAAACGCGTAAAAATGTAAGTTACCCCCGTTTATAGGCAAAGCGTTTACTGCACGGGTCCCAGGATCCCTGAACCAAGACACAAAGTCAAGATACTTCGTCTGGTTGCAAAAAAGGCTCTATTTCGGGACTGCCAAAAGTCTGAAACTATGCGATCAAAAGCTTGATTGCTTAATTCCCACTCTGTCTTAGGATGGAGTCACCTGGGTTCCGTGTCTGGTCGCTGGTTTTCTATCGAACTGATATTTGAAGCGTAAGTATATGAAAATGTTTCTTTTTTCGCAAAAGTTCCAAATATTGGTTTTGGTCAATCTGATCAACTGAGGGAAACGAACGCCAACTACCCGATTGATATACGAAATAGCCGTCGTGTTGTCAATCCTTAATAATATTTGGCATTGGCAAAATTTTGACGCAAATGTTTTTATACCAAAAACGCAGCTAAATAACTCAAAAAAAAATGCATGTGTTTCATAGCCTCTTTAGAGCTCAACTGGCCCTATGCGGTCTTCTCGCCGCATACTAGCCCCTTCCAGGTTTTAGCTTGCATCGGAAAAGATTTCTAAGGTGTAAGTATTTTGACTAATGGGATTAGTCGCCTTTATTATGGATTTAATCCACCATTGCATATTATCTTGTAAATTATTAGGCAAGCAATTGTAACTATCATAGTCTCCTGACTGTAAAAGAGCAAGATATTTACACCTTCCGAAGTCTTAGCAAAGAGGTTAGCAATCCGACCACACGTGCGTAATACCGAATGAAGCAACGCTGAAGCTTGCTCAATTTATACTATTCGGTAACTATATTTATTTATTTATTAATTCTTAATGGCACAATGAAGAAAAAACAATTGGCGGACTTAATGCCTCAAGGCATATATATATGTATAAATGTATATTTTTTTTTATCAATTACGAATCCAAGATAAGTTCATTGGTTTGATGAAGAAAAAGACAGCTTTTTTATGCATTAATAATAAAACCTAATTACTCAAAATAATGTCTTAGTTTGACTTTTATCATCCAAACATTCTTGACAATTAGGGGCTATACAGCCCCGGTCATCTAAATATATAGATGACCTAATATGACCCCTCGATCTCAGCAGGGACATAACTGGTTAGAGTAATTTGGTAAACACATAAGGGGCTGCCTGTAGTACATAAGCCAATTTAACATCTTTTAAGTTCAAAGAGTTTCCCCGATAACTGAATCTTAGGTATTTTCTATATTGTTTACTAACTGAAACCAAAAAATAAACGTTGTTTAAGTCTAAAAAAGGCCATAAAATAATCCCTGAAAACTAGTTTTTAGGTTTAAAATTGTTCTGAGGTCCTTTAGCTTAAAGTTTTCAGTTTTTATAAATTTGTTTAGTGATTTTGAATTTATTATAAAACGAGATTTACCATCTTTCTTTTAAACAAGATAATAACTTAATAAGAATTGGCCTACACGACTATCAGATTCTGAAATAGCCCTAGACGCTATTAGATCAACAATGGCTTCATTATAAGCTATACCTATTTTCTGTCTTTTACAGTCTTTGGAGGTCTCGGGATACTCTTTTGTATTACTGGCTTATAAAAATGGGATAGCGTGACGCTTTAAGCACGTCATAATGGTATACCTAGTCATTTGTTATTTGACACCATTGGTTGTAAAATCAAGACAGGAGACCAGAAAAAAACTTACCCAGTCTACTGTCGCTGCTAAGGGCGTTGCCTGAACCACTGCTGCGGTGGTGGCGGGGCCAGAGGAGGCGGTGGCGGTTGCGCTGCCGTGCACCCCTTTGCGGCGCGCCGCGGTCTGCGCTTGAGTGTGCGAGACAAGATGTTGTGTCCTCTTGGCAGGCTGCCTGCTGTTCGCCAGCCGAGGTTTCAAGTTAAAAATTGTGAGGCTGGGGACGCGATGTTGTCCTTGCCTATCATAGTATCTGATAATGCAGCCTTAATCTCTGGGTTCAGAATCGGCGCAGATAATCTTTGACTATTAACAGGTACAGGTAACAGGAGATGCTGGTAGAGCTCTTTTCTCCTCGTAATAGCGATATGCTCCCATCGAAGGGCTATATCTTTCTGAATATTATCACCCATCTTTTTAGATTTTTATGGGGTCGCCCAGTAACTCAAGGATATTCTCGTGTAGTGGGCATTCATCGGCCGAAGCCGTAACCGGCGTGGGGGCCGCCTAGGCGGGTTCCCTAACCTCCAAATCCACCTTTTAAGCAGGTGGGCCAAGTTGTTCGCTCGGAGCAATGGGATCTGTCAACGGCAGTTATGAGAGGTCTTGGCTATCAGGAGGTAGTGCATAAAATATAATATTTTATTATTTTGCACGACTAATCAATACCATAAATGGATTGGATTAGTATAATAATTACGCAAACAAAATTACTTACAAAGCGATGGTCGCTAAGTATTTGTTTAAATCGTAATACCACGAGTGCATGGTTGATTAGTTCAATACCATTAAAATGGATTGGATTGGTAGGTATAATTACGCAAACAAATTCACTTACAAAGCGAATTTCCCTAAGTATTTGTATAAATCGTAATACCTATTTACACTTAACTATTTCTCTTTGAATAAATTGTAACACTTAAAGAATTTAAGATAGGAAATCCTCAAAAAAAAAACATTCGGTCTTGGGCTCAGACGGGACTCGAACCAGCGTCTTCCGCACTCAGGGCGGCTGCACTAACCAACTGGGTTTCCTTTCTTTAGTAAGATGATAATGCATTATCCCTAATGCTATAGTAAAAATAACATATTTGAAGCATCTGTTGAGTCATGCATGACTTTTATTTTAATCGAATTTAATTGACTTTCATTTCATTCGTACGATTCTTAGATACTGCTCATCAATTACTCGCCATTTAATAGCTTGATGTTACATAGCAGTATTCGCACGGTCATTTTAAACACTGTAATTTATTTGACTTTTAGTCGTGCGATTTTTAGATACCGCTCATCAATTACTCGCCATTTAATAGCTTGATGTTACATAGCAGTATTCGCACGGTTATTTTAAAAAAGTGTATTTTTACATACCTTGAAGCGAGAGCACAGGCGACGCGTTATATTACTGGAGCTAGTAAGTAGGTCTAGAAAGCTTTTTGCGTTTTCGCATCTTCTTTTCGATCCTCCTAATTTTGCGTCTAATGTATGTATTCATCGCTATATTCGTCACTTTTTCTTTTCGTGTAATGTAACTCCGAAATGCGGGTAGAATGAAAAAAATATCGGAGCTGAGAGCAGTGTAGACTAGCGAAGCACTAAAACGCGAATGACGTGACAGAAACGACTGCGTACTAGTAGGCTTTGGGTTGCCAGTGTAAAAGACAAAATATTCCTATTTTGACTGTCAAAATATTATTATTTTATTTTTACATTAAATTTAATGTATATTTAAACTATAGTGTTAGATTAGCGAGTAGTTATGCGAAACTACAATTGTTCTCTAATCTCGAGGATGAAGCACAAAGTATAATTGATCGACTTTGAAGCTGAAGAATTCTTCGATATCTATAGAGCGAATCTGTTTAGCTATTTATAACCAATGATATTTAAAAAAAAGACGTGGATAGGTAACTTGTGCTAAAAAAGTGGCAGCTGCAATCAAGATCGAAAGTCTTGATTTTAGCTGCCACTTTTTTTGCACCTGAGCAAAGCATTAACAGTTTGTGACAACACTGCGCAACATGTATCTGTCTTGTTAACGCTCTAGTAAATAATCATACTATCTTTTACACACGGTCAAATTAAAGGTACGTACGCCACAGTACAATTTTTGACTTCGCGACAGTACTGACATAACCTATCTGCGTCTTTTTGGAATATTGTTGTGCATTGTTCATAACCCAATTTCTGGAGTTATCGTTTGGGAGCCAAAAACTCTTACTTGTCTTAAGCTCCTAGGCGGGTTTGACTCGTGTCATGCCTACGGGATTCAGACCAGGTGACCAGGCTTTAGCTGAGTGGATAGAGCAACCTTTTTTCTGGATTTTGGCGTGGCCAAGTCGATCACGAGTAACTCGTTAACCTTCTGGACATGCGGAACTTTTGTTTCCTAGAGAGCTATTCATGAGGATCACGCCTTGCCCGGCGACACCAGATTGGTGACCAGTCAAAATGACATCTATAGTTCGTTCGCGTTAAGAATGCAGTGATTTCATTCCTGTCCTCGACCTAGCACGCCCCCTAACCAAACGAATTGTTCCTAATTAGAAACTCAAGTTCATAGTGCCCAAATGAACGCATTCTTTCATACGCACCGTACCTAAATTTTGATGTGTGTAACGGAACGGAAATTAACTAAAAAAATACTGCATTCTTAACGCGAACATAATATGATGATAATATTTTTTTACTGTTTTTACATGTAAACAGGCGACCTGTTCCTTGATGCAAAAAGAAGTAGTTGCACATACCTACTAATCGCCGGCTTGTAGACTGAACACAGTAGTTGTCATATATGTAATGCTGTCTTATACTTGTGTAACGAGTACTGTAATAACTTTCCTACAAAAACTCAAAGAAAGGCAAATCTTAAACAAACAAGACTTAACACAAATTATAACATTAATAACGCAAGTTGAACATTTTGACAAATGGACCCATTATATTCCCATTAGAAGATGTGGATCCAAGTTCTTTCGGGAACAATGTACAAAAATGGTGCAGCATTTTGTTAAAATAACGAAGTAACATTATAAAGACGTTAATTTTTAACCTCCAACGCAATCAGAGTTACTTAATAAGTTTGAAAAAATGGAGGTAGAGATCGTCTAAGCTGAAGAAATGGAAAGTTTAAAGAAATGGAGGTAGAGCTCGTCTAAGCTGAAATGACGCACCCCACTACCACATTTACGCACACAAGCCAATTTCATACATCAACGCAATACACATAAACGTGCAATTATGATTGGTTGTTCAGTCCCTCCACTGCATCTACGCACGACGCAGTTTTTGAAAAATAGGTAAGTTTCAGGCCATCCTCGTAGAGATCGTCTAAGCTAAAATGACGCGCCCCTCCAGCCCATCTACGCACACAAGCGAATTTCAAATATGGACGCAATTCACATAAACATGCAATCCTAATTGGTCGTTCTGTTGCCGGTGCGCGTTCGACGTTTGAGCCTGTTTTATGTGTTTTGCGTACATATTCGAAATTTGCTTGTGTGCGTAGATGGGGTAGAGGGGCGCGTCATTTCAGCTTCAGACGAGCTCTACGAGGATGACCTGAAACTTACCTTAAAGAGGGGGTATTTTTCAAGAACTGCATCCTACATACGTACTACCCCCTAGGGTCACCTGATGGAATGTGATCACCTCCGTCAAAAACAGCAATTTATGTCTAAGTGTTCACTTTAACGATCTATCTTGATTGATTAGAAGTAAAAAGTAGATATTTATTAAACTCACATAATCGTTTATAATAATTCCGATATCACACGATGATAATTTACTTCACGTATTCAAAGCAGACAGATTAGAATCAGATTAAATGATATTCCACGTGAATATCGAATATCCATCGTTAGCAAATATTCTTAGTTAACAGCTCGCGAGTTCAAAGTCAAAGTTGGCTAGGGGCAAGTAGCAAGGAAGTAACTGTAGGGTTGATACGTTTCAAACCACTTTTCTGTACGTCACTAAATACCTCCCTACATAATTTCTAAAATATGTTTTCCGAAACAGTCCACTCGCTTATTGAGGTTTCCAGTGACCAGAAACCTGGCAGCTACCATTACCACAAATTCAACGTCATTCAATGATGAATTCTGAATGACGTTAATAGTATTGGAGATAAGATATACCTACATCATTACAGATATACATTGCACGAAGGAAATAATTAGACAACAACGTATGAAGATATTTAAGAGGAACAATTTAGGCGGTCCTATATCGGTAAAAGCGGTGTTCCGTTAACGTTCAGGTAGCATAACAGGAAAAGAAAAGCATAGATAGCAACGCATCTACTTTGTTTTTTTTTTTAAATAAAACCTGTTACGATATTATATTTTTAATTTTCATATTTTTAATAATTAATATGCCTAAACATACATTATTTTAATACGTATTATTAATCGTACAGTTAATCCATTAACCGTACGATAGTGGTTAGTAGAGGTATGGAGAAGACTTTCAATATTGAAAGATAAATATCTCGAGAACTGCAGCACTTGACAACCATACTTGCCCAGGCCGCTGTGACGTAATACGACACGATACGCCTGGAAGGAATTGTCTGCTGTACGCGGAAGATCTTCTGTTTTTCCAGGCAGTTGTGGGTTTAAAGGAAAATATGACTAGCTTCTATTTATATTTAGTCAGGCTAGTTTGGACAAAAGAAAGTTACAAGTAACATAAACCTCTCATAACGACTATATCCCAAACGGGGTAGTCTGGGGCGCATTGATTGTTGCCGTCATTTTGCGTGAAACATTCAGAAGCCCACATTCCACTGAGTGAATTTAAACCCATCTTGGAACGGCTAGAGAGCCTACTAGCGTTATCAGGGTTGCTTAGGTTTTTTATCGGCGTTCATCACCGGAAAGTAAGCCTCAAATACAATAAACACAAAGTAGGTGTTCGTCTAGTCTTGAACGCGGGACCACCCGGTTTCCAAGCTAGAGTGTTTAACAACTGGGACAAGATGCTCTCTCCAATGACGTTGTTATTTTTTTATGTCAACTGAAGAAAACATTCAAGCTGGCTATAATAAATATTTCTAGTCAGATTCTGAGCTTCTTTTGAAAATGTCTGAATTGAAAATGTGTCTAATTATATTTTATTCTATGAGGTACAGTTATGTCACACTCAAAGAGAAATCGGGTAAAATTTGCAATAAAATGTTTTTAAGGCTTTATTATAAACACAAGCTATGTATTGTCGTAAATGGGTGTCAGATTTAAAACGATGTAATACCAATTGTTAACAAGATATTTCATAATCTGTCATCTATGACTTTACCTAATAAATAAAAATAAATAAATCTGTGCAAACAATTATATATTCAAAAACACCTTGTAACTCCATAACAACATACTATTTTTAATCTGAACCCATTCTTTACTCATCGTGTGTTACAAACTGATCTCAAAGGGCAACATCGACAAGTTTCGTCGAGGCAGCTGTCGCTAGCAGTTCTCTTGCGTCATACGACAAATTGGATATCCTCAGTTTACGTAAACTTGTTTTGCTGTCGTCATCTTTTATTTGTTCCATCTTGAATGATTTATTCAGGAGCGGTTCGCCGGTGACAGTGACCGAGCCGCTTTTGTCACGTTTTATGATTTGCTGGGATTGGGACCAGTGTCAACACTGAACGACATCTTTTGCTTTTTCATTCATGGAAACCCAATTATCAAACGTCAATCAAAGATAAGATGATATTAGATGTTTTGATGACTTAAAAAGCGTGTATAACTTTTTGATTGGCGTTTTTATTTTCACAGAATAGGTCAAGATAATCTTTCACAGTATAATTATTATTGGCAGTGGAAGGAACGATATTACCTAACTAAGTGAAAAAATGTGGCAAGAGGAAGACCCGTACAGAAAAAGGTGTGTTTATAGCTCATTGGCTTTCACATTTATCTTTATGAACGAAAGTTATCACGCACGTCAAACCAACTCATCTAAAGGTATGAAATTGATCATAGTATCATCATCATAGTGGATTCTTTTCTATACAATATTGGATATAAGCCTCACTCTTGGCGATCTTGAGCTCGAAATAATCAGTCGACATCCGTGTTGCCAGATGTTGTTCACTGCCCTGTCTATGCCCTAACAAACATGACGTCTTTGCTCTTGGTTATACATGGTGACTTTGAGCACTGCTCTTTCCAAACCATTTTGCGCTACTTGGAACTTCTCTGCGGACTTATGAGTAAGAGACACAAATTCATAAAAACTATGACTGTTAGCCCATTAATGAAGTAGTTATTCTGTTTGGAATGCTAAACTTTCACTTTTCCTAAAATTTGCTTCAAATATCTGTCTTGTCTGACTAGTCATCTTCCAAAATAACCTACACCGACCCGCATTGATTATTTTGGACTCTCCTTCATTTCGCACTAACTAACACTAATAAATTATCTTTATCAGGGTCGGAAATAAAGCTGTGGTAATTAATAACCTCCATTATTGAGCTGCCCAGCCATTGTCTCCAGGATCGAAGGTTGAACAACTGAATCTTGAGAACTGGTTCTGAACTTTGATTAAATTCTGTAACCAAAGGTAGATAGACCTTTGTCAACCAAATAAAAGAGAAAAAACCAAAGTTTTAGGATTAAATATATTTTTCGCCTTCGCCACTACATCTCAATAGATTAATTCATTTTAGAAATCAAATTGAAATAGGTACGAGTACACAGGCATAACTACAGTTTTATTGATATAAATATTTTGTGTTAACTAGGCTAGGCGGTAATCCATAAATCCGTATATAACTTTCAGTAAGAGTTTAAGAGAGTTTAAGTTTTTTTTCCTATAGCCAGAAAACACTTTTTGAATCCATAATTCGTCTCTGCTAATTGTTTTTGTAGTCTAATAATTTAGTAGTAGTATTCAATTAAATGCAACTAAAAGCAATTAAACGACTACCAAGAAATATCATTCCATTTGTATATACTGTCAATTTTAGTATGATACAGTAGATACTGAAACAATTTCCCAACAATGTTAATTAAGACTTGTTCAACTGGGTGAAATCAGTTCCAGACCCGGGATTTCAAACTCAAACAAAATGATCAGAGCGACCGGAAACACGCAGACTACATTCAAATGTGTTATTAGCTACCTCAATATTGTTATTCATGATTTTGAAGCTACTTACTATTATTGAAAAGTAGAAATAAGAACTTACGAGAATTGATATTTGGAAAACAAAAAAAAACAAAAGTGCCATGGAAGCGTACTAGCTGTGTAAAGGAACAAAGTTTTATACTTTAGTGATTTTTACAAATTATTGCTTGAAAATTAATACTATTCATACATATTTTTGTGTCAACTTTGTTAAAATATCTCGTTTTACTATAATTGTGTAGAATTTACCAACCAATTAATAGCAAGAGACTTAAAACGAGTTCCTTCAGATCCAGTTCATGGCCTTTTATGGATTTATATTCAACACTTCCTTCTCATTCAGTCAGCAATTGATGTTTTATCTGAATGGTTCCGAATGTTTATGGGTGTTTCTGCCTTTCTTGGAAATTTGGAACTAAAAAAATTGGAACAGCATCCATACTTTCCTAGACATGTTTGCTACCCATGACTTTGGCTGGCTGGCTTAGATAGCACAGAACATTATGATTTCCTATACGTATGCTTTTTTGCTATGAACAACTTTTCGCCCAATATTGTTATTCTCACCCTCCTCACTCTACTTGTTGGAAAGCGGTCACGAGAGCCAGGTCGATCCAGGTCGGTGACAAGAACAGTGACGCAGTGTCTTTTAAGCTCGATATAAGGTTGACTATTTGAAGGGCTGCAAAAATTCCCTTTTCACACCACGCTTAAAGAACCTTGGATTAAGGGAGAGGACGACTTACAACCAAAATTTGTTACAAAACTTGCAAATGATTAACAACACCTACGTCTAAGTTACGCAGTTTGTATCTCACTTAGTAGATGTAGCCTATTTAAGTTCAGCAGTAAAAGTTAACTTTAAGTACTGGTACAGGCAAACACAGTCAGGACGTAACACTTCCTGCGTCATGCAAACTCTCTTTGGCATGAATATGCTTACTACATGTCTGTGCGAAGCTATAAGCTGTGGTCTTGTGGTTGATGACTATAATAATATTATCATTCTCTTCATGTAGCAGTCACATATTTTTCTTCAGTCAGAATTTATTTGTAATAAAATTCAGAATTTGAAGAAAGCTAATTTTCAAATTCACTTCATCATAATATGTTTTTTCTTGAATGCTTGATTGGTGGTTATAAACACATAATTACTACCTACCTATCTAATGATGCTTTGATTTTAGTCCACAAATATAAACTTATCTGGACTGATCAAATTGACCTACTCTTGTTTTAAGAGTTAGTCAGAAGTAGTACAAAGGTCAGCATATCAGTTAATTAACTCTTGTTTTGGTTGTCAGTTAAAATTAGTACAAAGGCTAGCATATCAAGTTCCAGGATAGAGTTAGATGTGATTAGATTTATACACTCAATGTATCTCATTGGGGAAATTCGACAGTTGGTAACCTGATATTCTGCTGTCCTCTATTATAGAGGATATGCCTATACTTGATAGGCACCTGTGATATCTACAATTATAATTAAATGACAATTGATAGTACCCATTTTCATTATTAAATCAATTGGTTTTACTATAAATAAATGGGGAATAATAAACCCAGCCACAGAATTTTGAATTGGCTTCGTGGTTAAACTTATTTTATGACACAGCAACGGGATTATTATTAGCCTCAAATGAACGAACTGGTCTTTTTCACAACGTCGACTAAATATTATAAAGAAAGCGACAAGTGAAGTTAGACAATTAATGTTACTAAACTTGTCCTTCTGATTCCTATATTGCCACGAATTTTACTAACTCAGCCACGAATTTTACAACTCATCATCAGTTAAGATTTAACAGTTTCAACACGAGCTCCTCAAAAAAATTTGTATTTGAAGAAAAACTCTGAACTTACAAAACGGCAGTTTTATAACTATTTGGCATATTTAGAAATTGGTAACATGGAAACTCGTGTGTTAATTATGACATTTCAATATACAAGTAGATTTTTATTAATAAAGCATTTTATTTTGTCTGTTGTATAACTTTGGTGCCGTATTATGAATATTTTAGAAGTTTATTGCTTGAATGCTAGCCACAAATTCAGATGCTGAATAATAACCACCACGCTGAGTTATATTTAAAACGGCTTACATATAAGATAAATATTGGCTAAAATAATGTTATTAAGTTGCGCGTTGGTGTGGCTGCCTTCTAAATTACTGAAGGCAACTTTGCTTTTTAAAGTCGAATATTAGCATTTAAAAGAAGTCTGTTTAATTACAACCCTTTACCAATTAATAAAATCATCATTACCATCATCTGTTGCAGTCCACTGCTGAACATAGACATCTCCTTTTACACGTCACTGAACTCGATCTTCCTCTGAAAATCATTATTGATAAACTCAGTGCTCCACGAAAGTTTCTTAAAACTTTGAATTTTTCTAAGTTTGCCTTGAACTGAAGTTCGGTGGACCCTTGACCGACAAACTATCGTAATTACGCGGTTTTGTATCAAAACTTTGTCGGTCAAACGTTCACTTAGCTTTAATCAAAACGGTCAGAATTCGAAAAGTTATTATAGGATCAGTTTTCAGATCAATTAACGAAATATCTCACGAAAACAGATAAGATTTGATTAGTAGAAACAATGGTTAAGTGGACACAAGGTTTCATCATGTCAGCCGAACGACACCACTGCTGGACATAGGCCTCCCCCAAGGATCTCCACAACGATCGGTCCTGCGCTGTCCGCATCCAGCGGCTTCCCGCGACCTTGACCAGATCATCGGTCCACCTTGTGGAGGGCCTGCCCACGGAACGTCGTCTAGTACGCGGTCTCCATTCCAGAACCTTTCCGCCCCAATGGCCACTGGTTCTTCGCGCTATATGCCCGCCCACTGCCACTTCAACGATGCAATCCTTTGAGGGATGTCGGTTGCCTTCGTTTTCCTGCGGATCTCATCATTTCTGATACGATCTAACAGAGAAATACCAAACCTGCGACCTTGAGCCTTCTAATGAGACCCATAGTGATCGACCACAATTCCCTCTCATAATGTCATTACTGGCAACACGCACTGGTCAAAGACTTTCGTCTTGAGACATAGAGGTATTTCGGACGGAAGCAAAAAACAAATTTAAAACAATACAACAAAAAAGTTGACCTGCATCGTCACCCAGAGACATGACACCTGAAACCATACATTTTAAAACGAAGGATGAGTAGTCTTGTGCCTAATCGGACACTGTCGCGTTCGCACCGTACTAGTACAATTCCGAAAGTGTACTAGTACACCTTATTAGTACAGTAGTACTTTAGTACACTGAATCTTAAGCTACGCGCTCAACTTGAATTCCCAATTTCTACTCAGGTTTTTTTGAATAAGCAGATTAATAGTGGAAGTAGTTATAAGGAGTTTCCTACTAACTTGAAATCGAATGCTCCCTTTGCTCGACAGTTCGATTTTGATGCAATTGTCGAGCTCATGATTTGTCGATAATTTTCGAGTTTCTAATATTCAAACAAAGGGCGTTCGATTTCAAGTAAGAAACCCCTTTTAATGATTATGTATGAAACCACGCGACGTGTAAATTAACTCACAGGAAAACAATAACACATAAAGAAGACAACAAACAACTTAATATAATAAACATTCAATTTGCATGCTCAATATTACCTCATCGTCCTAACTAACTTGAAACCACATTTGGTTGCGAGTCAAGCTAAAAGCGTTCTTTTTTTCCAGAGCTTAGGAACGGAAATAGAATGACTTGTTTATAAAGCCACTACCATTCAATCGGACAGTCGGACATCGTACGTTCGACAGATTTTCGCACTCGGGTACTAAATGTCCTTATTAGGACAGTTCCGATTAACACGATGGCCTTGTCTCGCTCACTCTCGCGTTGACTATATAGCACGTTTCTACTCTCGGACACAGCGTCATCTAGAGCGATAGGTGATAGTAGACGGTGTACTAATATTCCGAGTGTACGATTAAGAGCTGGCGTTCAGTAACGTTACTTTTCGGACAGTGTTGGGTAACGTAACCTAATAGTACATCGTACCTGTCCGACACAAGACTAAGGATGAGTGACGTCACAAAACTCAATACCAAAATACGGCTATTGTAATTTGTTTATTTTTGTTCCATTTAATTGTTTATATATACCTACCTATAACTACTGCCAAACATACATTAAATCTTAACGAAATATTTCCTATAGCTACGAATGATTTTATTTACAAAAAACCTTTCCAGATAATATCACTTCCGGAATTTTGATACAACTATGCACGGTTTCATAATACAAAAGATAAGCAAATAATATTGGCTTAAATATTATTTTTATACTACCTGCTCGTCAATGGGACATTATGTGTCATGTAAACCTGTCCTAAAGTAGGTCATTATAGCCCTACGGTCTAGCCGGGACATAATGTTGTACTGAATTTCATTATTCCCTGGGGATTAAAGTGATTTGAATTTGGAATGCAACCGTGTAGTCAAAAATGTTTAGGTGCAATGAGATTTTATCCTGAGTTCGAATGTCGTACTGGCCACTAACAAAATAGATGCCAAAGAAAGAAAAAAGGCGCCAACGGCTCAAATAGCTCCTGAGTCCTGTGCTGATAAAATGAACGTACCAAAGATTGTAATTCATCTTTCCAATGTCTTCGCACAACTGTCTTATGTTTCTAACATCACTTTGAATTTTTGATAAATACTAATTTCTCATATTTAATTACCTACCTATTTTCACATGAAATAAATACTTAAGCACTTATTTTTTTCAGCCATTAATTTCGATTGCCTCGCAGAAAGTATAAAAAGTAGAGTATGCATCGCGGGCTTAAAAGTGTATTTGTCTTGGGCGGTCTTGATATATCTATTATGATGTATCTTGAATATGACGCCCGGGACATAATACACTTCTTTAAGCCCTTGTGGCATAATCTACTATTCCAACACCTAAGCTCCATTAAGCAGTTCATAAAACTTTTGAAAGCAAAATTCACGGAACAACTGGCAACTGCTATACATTACAAACCAAATCCAAACAACCCTATTTGCGTTAAACTCCGCACCTTACATGGTCCTATAATCCGGAACGTTTAGACCCCTACATATTACACCTATTATTCCCCCAGTTACACCAAACGAGGGTTGACTGGCAAAAAGCTTGGCCATATCAGCCCAACCCATGGTGGTTATCAAAACATAAAAATGTAAAATCTCGGTTATTTTGGACGCAACACAAACTTTTTGCAGAATTTTTGCGCTAAAGTCCTGTGATACGAGGTGTGAAGGCTCTTTTTATAACGTCATACACAAGTACAATGTGTGATTAGCATCATCAAAGACACTTTGACTTTCATCAATTGTATCCAGGTGATGAAACCATCTAAGTATCGATATTTTATTCCTAAAAGCAATAGTTTTAACTTAACATATTTAAAACAAAAAGTGGATTAACTTTATGATCCCTATCCTCTTCAACTGAATTCTTAAAAGAAGTAGTTTAATTACTTGACTAACTTGATAACTAGCAACATTCACACTAACAGTTACGTTTGAAGTTCGGCAATTCAATTAAAATAAGATAAAAATGTATTTAAGCCAAGCTCAATAAACTGTGTACAAGTACAAACAATAAAAAAATACTTAAAATATTTTATAGTAAGTGTTTGTAACCAATTTGAAAATAGACGTATTCTGCTTTATTGGGTCAAATAATTAAAAGAAAAGCTTTTGTTTTGTATATTGGAATGTGATCCACAAAGTTGGCCAAGTATACCCATTCGCTTTCACTGAAGTTTCATAGCTATTAATTTGATGTGACCCTATACCAAGGTAGTAAATATTTCCCTGATATTAATGATCATGAACATAAAACAGAACCAATAAATAATGAACACACCCCAGCCAATTCCAATCGTAATATTTCGATTCGTCCTTAAAATAAGGATCAAAATCGTTCAGCATTTCAACCTCGTAAACCGTTTATTAAAACGAAACTATCAAACTATTTGCATGTAAATAGATTGGGAAAATTAACATAGGGCTTCGAGCTCATTCCGAACTCTGTATGCGCCGCCATGAACGGCCACCATGTGCAAATGAACTGACGAAGGCAAAGTAATATTTTGGTTAGCTAGTTCAAGTTTTGGTCCACTATCAGCCATTTTTATTTTTTGGAAGAATAATGAATAAAGTGCTCGTGGCGCAGTTGTGACATTGATCGGCGACGATTGCTGTTGTAAAGCAACGCCCGGGTTGGAAATGGGATGGGTGACCTCCCCGACCAAAATTTAGTGATGTGTATTTCGGGCATCTCCGTGCTTCGGAAGGCACGTTAAGCAGTTGGTCCCGGTTGACGTCGCTAGATGTCAGGTCAGTCGTTAAGCCTAGTCGGAGGCCTTAGGGCGGCTTGATAACATCTGACATTAAGGTTGCTTACTAACCTTACACCCTTCCAACAATCCGCACTGAGCCACCACCACCACATAGTTGAGGTGAGGCCCGTGCCCAGCTGTGAGACGTATACAGGGTGTCCCGAAACGTGACGTCAAGCGGGCACGGGATGATAGGCTAGGTTATACCGGCTCTGGGAAAAATAAGGAAAAAAATGTATGTCACTTGGTTTAGTAATAATAATAATAATTTTGAAAATTTTGGAAATCGACACTCTTGACAAAGTTTTCATGTACTGTACTCACAAATGACCGAATTTCACAGCGTTTTATTTTTTTATGTTATCCTAGAAAACTATGCTTTCGATTATAGTCACTTTTATGATGATCAATATTAAACGTTTACTAAAAAAAAAAAAAGTTCGACTGAGTCATGGTTAAGAATTTTTATGTCAGCTAACTTCATCCCTTATTTTCTTTAAAAAACATTATTGTAGCATCCTTGGCAAGTTGTCTAGAAAATTAGCCTATTTAATCAAGATTTCAAAAAGGTAAAATACTTACTATTTTCTTGTCTTATGTTTCCATGAAAAATATTATTAACCATAATGGGTCGTTCAAAACTTGAACTAAGTGAAGTCTACATGCCTTTCTTGTATGATAAAAGAAAAAGTGACCGTAGGTTAGTGGCACGGGCAAAATGAAACGTTCATCTGTTGCTAAGCATTCCATGATTGGTCGGTTAGTGTGATGGGTGACCACTCCAAACATTTTTTAATAATATCTTTTATAGCTTCTCCGCCCTTTGAAGGCACGTTAAGCGGTTGGTCCCGAAAGACGTTGCGTGTGCCCAGTGTTGAGCATAAGTGTCACCAGTTGAGTTCCGACTTATGCTCAACATTCACGCTTACGCTCAATGCAACTATCCCGTATTGCTACAATGTCATACCCTAACATGTCGGCACAGTGTAAGCTAAGTGTGGATTGTGGTACAATAACCGGCATCTCAGGCTACTTCCGTGTTTTATCTTGCTCTTGCTTGATGAAATTTCTTTTCAATCGAGCAAGGAAGACTAGTAATTTATTTTTCCGGTATCTCCGTGCTTCGCAAGGCACGTTAAGCATCTCTAGATGTCAATCGGGATGAACTGTCAATGCCAGTCGTAATTAGTCGGAGGACTTAGGGCGGCTTGATGACATCTGAGTTTTTTTTTCACTGAATTTACACCCTTACTACAATTCGCACTGAGCCCGCATGTACGAGTGTGGCTAGCGCCCACCCTTATAGTTGGGGTGAGGCCTGTGCCCAGCGTGGGACGGATATAGGCTGCTTATGTATGTATGTGGGGAGGACTGAACGAAAATGCTAAGCGTGATGTGGCATTTACCGCAAAAGTAAGATACCAGAGCTTCTATTGAGCCATGTAGTCAGATGTTTTTAAGGCGCCATAAGGCCTCTGAATGCCTCTGAAGGCTACTCTGTTTCGCGACTGACTTCTACTAGCACCTTCAGCTGGGAAAAACTGCTTTATGCCATGTGTACGGAGATACTATTAAAAAAAAACGAAATGGTCACCCACCACATTAACCGACCAGGCATGGAATGCTTAGCAACAGCAATCATGTCATATTTGCTACCGCCTCTTACTTATGGTCACTTTTTGGGTCATTGACCAACAATAGCATACTTTAGACTTCACCTAGTTCAAGTTTTGAACGACCCATAATGGTTAATAATATTTTTCATGGAAACATAAGACAAGAAAATAGTAAGTATTTTACCTTTTTGAAATCTTGATTAAATAGGCTAATTTTCTAGACAACTTGCCAAGGATGCTATAATAATGTTTTTTAAAGAAAATAAGGGATGAAGTTAGCTGACATAAAAATTCCTAACCATGACTCAGTCGAACTTATTTTTTTTTAGTAAACGTTTAATATTGATCATCATAAAAGTGACTATAATCGAAAGCATAGTTTTCTAGGATAACATAAAAAAATAAAACGCCGTGAAATTTGGTCATTTGTGAGTACAGTACATGAAAACTTAGTCAGGGGTGTCAATTTCCAAAATTTTCAAAAATGTTATTATTATTACTAAACCAAGTGACATATATTTTTTTCCTTATTTTTCCCAGAGCCGGTATAACCTAGCCTATCATCCCGTGCCCGCTTGACGTCACGTTTCGGGACACCCTGTATAGGTCGTTTATGTTATGTATGTATGTATGTATGTAAGAATAAATGATCCAGTGGGTAAATACTTTGCCATTTGTACTTTTTTATGTGCAATAAAGAATAAATAAATAGTCTGGCTTAAAGCTTGTGAGGTCCCGAATTCAAGCCTCCTTCTTTGCTTTCTCGTTCATTCAACATTTTGCGGCTTGCTCTCCGATCAAGGAACAACACCATACTCAAAAAGCAGAATAATGGATTTTTACATACTTACCCAGTAAGTGATGGTAAAACGTATGAATAGAAAGATAGATATATTCTTTATTGCACACCAAAACAACAGAAATCAACAGCAAAAGTAACACAGATTGACGTAAATGTACAATTTGGGCGGCTTTATCGCTAAAAAGCGATCCCTTCGAAACAACCCACAGGCAGAGGAAAATTGACTAGAAGGGTAGGCAAGTGCACAAGTAATAATAATAGTAACTATGTTATCAAGCCGCCCTAAGGCCTCTGACTAGGCTTAACGACTGATATCTAGCGACATCAACCCGAGCCAACTGCTTAACGTGTCTTCCGAAGCACGGAGATGCCCGGAATAACACATCACTAAATTTCGGTCGGAGTGGCCACCCATCCCATTTCCGACCCGGCGTGTGTTGCTTTACAATAGCGATCGTCGCCGATCACTGTCACAACTGCGCCACGCGCACCTTCATAGATAAATATACTGTGTTATTACTACAACACTAGAATTATTGGCGAGTAATAGGCATGACGACAGTATCAAATAATCAACGATTTGAATACATTAGGGGAAAATACATATTAAAAGGATTTAAAAGACACATTTAGTTTGATTTTAAAATCTGAGATTAATCAGATTTTCGATAAAGTAAAAGGATAAAATACTCCAATTCGCCATTTTGACTCAAACGTCAATCACGCACTATGACGTCACTGTAATGGAAATCAACAAATGTCACTGTCGTATTTCATACAAGTGAGTTTGACAGACACTTGATATTTACATTACAAATACGTCACACGGACGCCATGACACCTGCGAGCGTTTTCGCGCGCTGTTGATAAAATACTAGAATAATGTCCTCAAACTTTGTTAAACTGACCTTTGAAACCGAAATAAAGTTTTTTTAGTATACAATACATGTGTACCTTTATCACGAAAGAAGATTTCAAAATTGTTCGTCATGCCTATTATGTACGACCCAACACCGACTGATATTACATAGTTTACTTGAACGGTCTATTAATATTACAAATTTCAATTAGTAACATAATCTATCTGTATAAATGCGTAGATTTAATAAAATGTACAGTAAATAATAGAAAAACATTTGGTGTCATTGATTGTTATAGGACAGGTTCGAGTTCGAGTTCTGATTAAAAAGTAACAATTTTTAGTAATTGATTGTTTTTGGACGGTAATGGTTCGTGTTTCAATAGGGAATATGCACTGTTCTTTTTTTTATTTTTTTTATGATAGCTTATATCGTTTTATGACTGATCAATAGTATTCATCACTAAAAATGCAAATTTTAGTATATTTATAAAGTGTTACAAATTTCAAACTTTTTCAAGCGTTTCAAACGCTGCCATTATGGCGCGCTCCGTTGTCATGGACTTGGACGTCACGCGAGTCTATGACAACACATTTTTTTTTTAAATCTACAAAGAAATAAAATCAGGAAATATTGATAGAGACGTAATGAGAATTTAAAATACCACTCAAAAAAATAATATGACGCGCATCTGTTTCATGTGCAGATTCCCTATTTACATTTTCTTTGTATCGTGATGCAGGGTGATTCAATTGTAAAGTGTAAGTAAGACAACATCAAGCCTGTCATATCGTTATAGTGTTCAACATGGCAAAGAGCATGGCTTACCACCTCGACCTTTGAGCTTCTTTGACCGTGACATTTGGACCCCTGCAGCTAGATAGGAAATGTCAGATGGATAACGTCACCCCCATCGAACCGGGAACAACACATCAGCCAAGCCTATTCCTCACAGTATTGGCACTTATACTTTTAATACTACTAACTGACCCGACAGTTGTTATCCTATCAAACACGCTAAGTTGGGTTTTCTAAAATGTTTTGTGTTACATGGCATAAGTGTTTTGTTTTACTATTTTAACGCTAACGTATTTAGTCCAATAATAAAATAAAAAAAAATATTTAAAAAAAACTTGTTGATTTTAAAAAAATACATAAACCTCGACCTGAATTTCGTGCAGACTTTTAAAATTGTGCCCATAGCTGAACTCTGGCTATTCATATTTATTCATAATTATCAATGATACGACTTGATCTGCATTCATCTTTTATTTTACGCCTTTCACGACTTAATTCCTACTTATTTTATTGTTAAGAATTTAAACGTGTTGGCTTAATAGCTGCAAGTTTGTATTTCAGTGTAGATAGATAGATATTTTTAATTGCACATAAACATTACAGTTGTATTAAATTACAGAGACCAATGTACAATTTAGGCGGTCTTATCTCTATCGTGGAATAAATAAACAATAAATAAAAAAGGTAAGCTTTTGTCCTGTTACAAGACTAACTCTATATTTAAACCAAAAATCATTAAAATTGGTTCAGTGACAAAACCGTGATACGTTTTCACGTTCGTAATAAAAACAGGCACTCGTTTGGCGTGAGGGAAAAAATAAATAAAAGCAGAGTTTTAAATTCTTCGCCTGCCAATTAGTGGCTAGCATTTTTAAAAAAGGTACTCGTGGCTTTGTTTTTACTACTACAACAGTGTGTTTTATAATAATATGTAGGTACCACAAAACTATTGCAATTCATAAAATAAAACCCCGCCTACCCCGTTGGGAAAGAGGCGTGATGGTATGTATGCATAAAATAAAACTTTTCAAAATATTGGTATAGTAGTTTTATCTGAACTATTTTCTTGTCAGTTGATGGTCACCTATTATTGGTAGTGCGTTATGTAGGTAATGTATTTTGATACACCGCAAGATTATGAGAAATCCATAATATTCTATTGGGGCTTTTAAATTAGGTATTTTGTATCCTATACTGCCTAGACAGATCGGTATTTCTTGATTTGCCTGTCTAGTATCCGCAATATAGTTCAAAACGTAACCTTTTGATTCATTCTAGAACCTCTTTGAAACTATTTAAAATCTATGTCTTTTTTACATTGTAAGGTGAATTTCGGAACTCGCAGTAAAATCATGAATCTGATCCTCGCAATTGACACGAAAGACACTTTTTCTGCATAATATGAGCAGAACTTTATTAGCAAGAGACGTCAGTAGCCGAAACTGACCGGAATGCCGTTCTGGTTCGTAAGTTTTCCTTCCTCCTTCCGGTCTGATAGTATTAAAAATAATAAAGCATTTATTTATCTTTCACAAAAAGCGTTCACTTCTAGTTCTACATTTGTATTACTTATGGTTAAGCTATATTGTGAGAGACTGGTATCTGCACTGGGTTAAAAAACTGTCTTACTCCTCATTGATATTTAAATTAAATCTTAATTTAATACTATCATGCAGAAGGTTGGAAAGAAAAGCGTTCCGGTTCGTGCGTAAGTCGAATTCAACCATTGTACGACGCCCATGAACTCTTCTTAAGTATAAAGACCACTGCAATGTCACTTGGATATACCTACATACTTGGCTACGGCAGTGATTATTGCCTCCTGACATGTAGCAAAATACAGGAGTATTTGGCCTTGCCTTAAACGTTCAAGAAGGTCATGTTTCAGTTCTATTTTCGTGTTTTCAGAATATCCTGTTCACAGGTCCCTCACGTAGGGCAGGTAGTGCAGGTACCGAACCGCGACGTCTCAAAATAAAAGGGGTTGAAGGTCGGCCTTCGTGCTCATGATTTTGTTTGAACCATAAACAACTGCTTTGTTTGCTGTTCCATGCTTTGCGAAGCGATTTCTTGTGTTCTTAGACGTTAGGTACCTATTTGTTTGTTTAGCTATTTATTTGAAGCCTGGTAGCTTTTAAACGAAATGCGCCAACAAAGAATCCTACAGACTTGAAAGGCTTAGAAACAACTTTGCGATATAGTACACAAATTTGGCATTCATGTCTATTTAAAAGTATTAATTTTTATTTGGTCAATTGGTTTTGATGATACCTATACACTATGAGGAATTTTTAAATAGAGTCATTTTTGCATTTGGTGTCTATCTTTAAATACATTTTTGACTGTTTGATTTTTTTGGCAATAAACGTGAGAAGATTGATGAACCATGTCCTCATACCTACATAATGATGTATTGAAACCTGCCAAGTAGGAGGGAATAAAATGCAAACGAAAACCATTTGAAAAATAATTTTAAAACTAGGTGATCTAATGTTTTTTTTATCTTAATTCTGAACCTCCTTGAAATGATTTGCTTATTTAAACTGCACTCTGTGTAGCATAAACACTGCTTATGCGATAATTTTAAACTCCAAACATTAAAAATACGGAAACTGACACAGTAGTGTGTGCATTATAATTATGATGGTATTTGTTGGATCGTAATTTCATGCATCACACTCGTAGTTTGTGTATTAATTAAACCTGTTCTCTGCTTAAAGCTGTGTAGTACCTATAATGGTTACAAAACTTATATTCCAACTTGTTTATCTGAACATTTCACATATACAGGTATTAGTATGTGCGTTTCCTTGAGATAGCGAGTTCCGATCGAGTTGGCGCGCAGCCAGCGAGTTGCGCTACACACTCAGTGAACGCATAATGCTCTAATGAAGCAGTGGGGCTTGTGGACTAGTGGCGTTAGCAGTAACCTTGGTTAAAGAGGCGAGGATCGGTGACGAATCTGTGAAGATAGATAGGTGGAGGCAATGATATTATAATCAAAAAGACGTAGTAGATAGGTTATGTGTGCCAAAAAAGTGGCCCCCGAAATCAGAACTTCGAACAAATGAGCAAAGCGTTGACAGTTTGAGACGACACTGCGCAACATGTATCAGTCTCGTTTACGCTCTAGTGAATAATCATACTATCTTGTGCAAACGTACACGGTCAAGTTATAGTACCTATAACTTGACCAGTTGTACGCCAGGGGAAAATTATCGTTTTCGCATCAGTACTGACATAGCGTACTTATCTACCTCTTTTAAATATCATAGCGTGGAGGTGTTTGAAGGTCTGCACGACCCTGTATGTCAATGCGTTTAAAATGACAAAAAAAATATTCGAACTAAATATTGAGAAGAATTATAGATAATTTAACCAGTTTGCGATTTGGGTCATTCGTAAAGACTATTAGTTTCACGTACAGATTATCACTAAATGATGTGTTTCAAATATGTTAAACTATAACTTAATAAGAAACTAATAAGAAGCAGGGATATACCAATTTAGTCTATGCTTCCATCTGAATCTAGTAGATACGATCTGATACAAGTAGTAAGTTAATCATTTCCGAATTGCTTATACTTCCGCATCACGTACCATACATTCAGTATTATAGAGGTGGATAGATAATTCCTATAAAAGTTAAAGTTTCATGCAGATTCAGCATGAGCTTTTATCATGTAAATGCTGGATCAAATTATTATTTTGAATAACGATTTTTGTAAATCATTGAACCAAACTGCATAATATGTGATCGATCAAATCTGTTAAAGTATGTATTTATTTAGAACGCCAAAAAGTCGTCAATCTCAGCTACAGATAACGTACACAATAATGACTGAGGTTCGTATTGCAGTACAATTGATATCCAAATCTATTATTGGAGTGAACTATCGATAAAATAAAACTTCTATCTCGTCCTCCCTAGTAACCACATCCACGATCAAACTCACACAGAGCTTCCTTTCGCAGGTGGAATAAGGCGTGAGCGCATGGACGACGCGGAGGTTCCGGGCTGGCACCGGACGGCGCGCGCCGCCTGTCTGCTCGCGCCCTTATCTGCCTAGTGGTGAGTGGATAGACAGCTTGTGGCTTCACTGGGAGCTAAGGGCGATTGCAAACTGCATTTTGGCCTGAATCGTATAAGCTATTTTGAAGAAAGTCTTCCTGAATGTTCGTGAATACCAGTTTCGGCCAGTCAGCAATATGTATTACGCCGAGCAATAAGAGTGGCTAAATTCCGAGTGCATTTGCGCTGTAGCTTTGCGTACAAAACGAACGATAGTTTGTACAGTACGATTACAATTATGTCACAATGAAAAGACCAACTGCTGCTAGCATGATACGAGTACTAGATTCAACATCCTGGACCCCGAGTCTGCTAATTTTAGAACGCTTCAATTGAATCGTAATTGAGTCTCAATTATAATATCATAAATGCAAAAGTTTGTATGTGTGGATGTGCCGTGTTGCTCTTTCATGTAAAAAAACTACTAGATGGATTTTAATGACACTTTACAATATTATAGCTTATACATCTGAATAACACCCGGGCTGCAATTTATAAAGATATATTACTTTTTTCAACCTTTGTCCACGCGGACGAAATCGCGGGCGGCCGCTAGTTTGATATATTTGTCATAGAAAATATGTCAAATTAACCGATTGAGACCCAATAACGATTCAATTGTTCTAAAATTAGCAGACTTGGGGCCCTGGTGCAGGACTGCACTTTTTGACTCAGCTGTCAAACGGATATACCAACCCATTGCGTGTAAACCGGTGCTCGTAACCTCTGCGCTAAAGGATCGTCCCGGTCCGTTTTCAAGAACGCAATGTTTTATTCATAAGCTTAACATTTAATCTTTTCTGAAAGGACCCCGATAAATGCCGTCCCTCGCTTACAGTGAAGCCCCGTATCAAATTCTGAATACTGTTACAGTGATTGAAGTAGATATAATTCAAATGGGTCACCCCTTGCGATGGCAATCTGGAGTTGATTTTAACGGCTGGAGACGCCGGGATTTAATTCTAAGTCGGGTACGATGTAGGCAATACAATATTATAGGCTCATACTGCCAAGCCAAGCGCTTGTGACGTCCGTCCGTCACTCTTTGACATAATCCACTTTGAGCACAGTTTTAAATAGCAAAATCGCGAATAGCATAAAATCTATTTTTTTGTCCTCGAACAGCACATACCTACAACAGCTGCTGAGTTGTAGATACTGTTGAAAAGTTGGAAAATATATGAACCCACGAAATATTAATATGTGCTATTCGCAGATACATTTTGTGCATTTTGCGATTGTCCTATTCAAAACTGTGCTGTAAGTGGATTGAGTTAGTTGCTAAACCAGCGCCGTTATTTGAGTTGCTGGAGTTTTATACGCAACGTTTGATGCGAAGAGGCCTTTACATTTGTGGAAGGATGACCTGATAGAGGTTGCAGGCTTTTAGGGGATGCAGACCGTCTACAACTAACCGTTCTAGAAACTGACGAGATATTCCAAAGTTCTGTAGTAGACGTCATACGGCCTCTGATGTCTGTTGTTTATTAAGTCTCTGTCTTAGCCCTAGCTTGAATCGCTATCAACATAACTAAATCCATCTATTTGTTGCAGAAAAAGTATCAAAAAACGGCGGTTCTGATCAGATGGTTTCTTCCCGAAGACAATAGCCTTCGCACCCACGATGAACGTGACGGAAGCGAGCGTCGATGCCAACAAGTCTACGCCTATCTACTCAATAGGAACCAGCTTTATCACGCAGTGGTAAGCGCAGTTTTATCACTCCTCGGGCATTTTATACTTCACAAACTATTACAGGGTGACTTCGCGAGTACTTACTTGACAAATTTTGAAATAAAATCTATCGTAAAATATAAAACTATCCACTTAGGGTGTTTATAAAGTAAGTCAAAAAAGGATTATTTTTGCGCACACACGCAATTAATGCGCTTAAAATATGCGTGTTTTGATTGCTAGCTGATGTAAAATTATGTGCACAAAGAAAATGAAGCAAATTAAGTTAAAGCTGAAGTTACTTCACTGGGTCAAGCCAAATCTCGACGAACAAATAACCTACTATAAAGCCATAGTTACTCAACTCACAGTTTAAGGAAATCGAATGAATTGTGAAAGTGATTTTTAATGGTTTATTCATTTGTTCTTTTATTGCATACAACGGCACGGCGGCTACAAACAAAACAACAAAAAACGTCTTTCTGCCTTCTCTTTTATCGTTTGAACATAAAACAGAACGCAAAAAAGGTATTAATTTCCTTTCACAAGCATATTTCTTCACGCTCAACGAATCCCACAGCTAAGAGTAACAAAATAGAGTACTTAGTCAAAGGGCCTTCTTTCGCTACAAGTCTCGGCTCGTTACTTGCTAAAATAGGTAAGTGTTTTATTCATTTCTTTTTCATTATGCTAAGGTATTTTGGCCGGTGTCAAACAACTATTTGGCTTACGCCAATTGGTTCAATGACTTTTTTTGTAGTTCCTAGTATTTCGCTCTCCACAAAAAAGATAAATCAACGATTAATAGAGAAAAAAAATATAATTTATGATCACTGGGCGGAAATAAAAAGGGAAAATGCATACCATCAGACAAACACGCCTATTTTCCCACGGCGTAGGCAGATACCACTTCTTTTCACTTGCTACAATCCTGACAATCATACATCTTGAGCTTATTCGAACCCCCATGAGTCTTTTCATGCACGGTCGTTGGGTAAAGGTAGGTACTGTTAACTAGACGATTCTGAGAACGTCATGGACTTATCCAAGAAATAATTATCTTCCCCTTCAAACTGTTCCATTCACCTTTGCCTTATGAATCCATTTAGTTGATCGCCTTTCATTCATGCTTTTCAAAAAAAACGAGTATTCTAATAAATCCCTTCAGCAAATAAACCTACAAAAGTGCATCTAACGCTAAAGTAGAAAATGCTAATACACTTTCATTAAGTTAGTATTAATTTGCTAATAAAATATGTCCTTTAAAATGAAATCTCATTTTATACTGATGTCAAGTGGATAAAATGCTAAAAGGTCAACCCTTACGTGGAATTCAGTCCTCAATTGAGGCACTTTTTCAGCATTCATTTCATTAATCTTGCCTTAGATGTCGATACCGCGTTTTTCATCCAGCCATAAATTACCTGCCACCGCGCTCACGCCATTACAGCGTGTTGAGTAAAGCTAGACGGAGTCGATTTTACTCGTTGATTGAATTTGATTGCATTCTTAAAGAAATGCCTAATAGAGTTTTTGCTATCTTTCAATAAATTGGTAAAATGGACGTCAGTTTGCTTTGTATTTGCGCAAGTTATTTTTTTCTGAACTTTTGATAATTTTATAATCAATAATCAGATTCAAAATGAGCCCTATTTTGACCATATTACAACAAATGGTGTTGGTTTGACGCCGTGAGAGATGACATGCGTGCCAGTTGCCTCACAGAGAGGGATGCACATGACCGGGCGAAGTGGAGAAGCCGATGCAGAAGAGCACTTGTTGATTCACGACCGCCAGTACGGCTTTAGACCGAAACGGTCCACGGGTGATCTCCTAGCGTACATAACGCACTTATGGGGTGAGGCTATGGAAAAGCACGGCGAAGCTTTGGCTGTCAGTCTTGACATTGCCAAGGCTTTTGACCGTGTCTGGCACCGATCGCTTCTTTCCAAGCTTCCGGCATATGGACTGTCTCCTCGCCTCTGTGACTGGATCGCTGGATTCCTGGAGGGACGTAGAATCCGTGTCCTCTGCGACAGACGTGAGTCGCGTTTCCTCCAGATTAATGCCAGGGTTCCGTCTTATCGCCGTCTTTGTTTCTTCTGCATATCAATGACATGTTATCACTCGGTAACATTCATTGCTATGCGGATGACAGCACAGTCCACTCGCGATATTTCGAGCGCCCTGTGGCTAAGCGAACCGATATCGAGGAGAAGAGGCGCTTTCTTGTTATTGAGCTTGGCGGAGTGCTGGACCGCATTTCCGAATGGGGAGAACGCAATCTCGTCGAGTTCAACGCCAAGAAAACACAGGTGTGCGCATTCACTGCCAAGACGTCGCCATTCCTTTACCGTCCCACTCTTCAGAGCACCCCACTACCAGTGAAGGATAGCCTCAACATCCTTGGCATGGATGTTCGCAGCGACCTCAACCAACGGGACTACATCGAGAGCATTATTAAAACAGCATCCCGTAAACTTGGAATCCTGAACAGAGTGAGACGATTTTTCACGCCTGAGCAGCTCTGTCTTTTGTATAAGACACAAGTTCGCTCGTGTGTGGAATATTGCTCTCATCTCTGGGACGGTTCCGCCAAGTACTTGCTAGAGGCTCTCGATAGGTTGCAGCGGCGCGCTATCCGCATCATTGGTAACCCAGAGGCAACTATGGCTCTGGAGCCTCTCCAACTGCGTAGAGACATTGCCAGATTGAGTGTCCTCTACCGCCAGTACAACGGGGAATGCTCTGACGAGTTGTTCCAACTGATCCCATCCTCACCCTTCCACTCCCGCACCACACGCTCTGGTCTGCGTCAACATCCACACACGATCCAGCGACTGTCGGCCCGCACCAAAAGGTTCGGTGACTCGTTCCTGTGTCGTGCTATCCAGACGTGGAACGCTCTTCCAGCGCATGTGTTTCCTTCTTCCTACAATCCCGGGTATTTTAAGCGGGGCGTGAAAAGGCCTTTATGCAGGCCTTCAAAATGAGATTGAGTAGAGCAGCAGAGTAGTTGTCCATTACTGTGCTTGTCAACCCCATATCTGGATCTCACGACTGCTTTCCATCAGGTGGAGTGAGGTCATCTTGAAGACCACAATAAAAAAAAAAGCGGACCCCGGGCGCCGAAAAGGCAGCAACCGGGATAATCGCTAGGGTGATGATGATGATGATGACGGCTCGCCACAAAAAAAACCCAAAAAACAGTCAATAGTCAGTAGCAATCGGCTATGTAAGGTGACGTTCTTCAGTGCGGCGGAGATGATGGGTGGCCAGTACTGTGACTGAAGTTAGCTAAATACTGAATGCATAAGCTTTTCAATTTATGAGCTTCATCATTGACATGGGAAAAAACATTCCTTGAAAAAGCGTCTCAGTACCTGAAAAGTGAAATTCTTTATTGCATATTGCAGCGTTTTTTTTCATATATAGATGGATTTCTTTTTAGAGATACAAACGCGTCGCGTTCACACGCATGGACGCAGCATTCTCGCGTTTAAAACGTTGCCGGACAATCGAGCCTGCTCGAAATCGCCCGTAAGATCGACGTCTGAAGCTTAAAAAGCACAAGAAAATTCTACCTGGAAAATTTCCAATTCAGAAGCTCAATAATTTGCTTCGGCGCTCTTAAGTTATTTATCACCCTTCAGGCTTTAATACGTAGATGAGCTAAATCCCGTAAGAGACTCCTTATAAGTCTCTAACTTTATTATTACTGTAACGCGCTACATAACATCTCAGTCGAAAACCTCGGTGTTTTATGATTATTGCAAATGGAGAGACGTAAAATTTGGCCTTTGGGTTGTCTATTGCCTTCTGAAGCGAGCTAATAAAAGAGAACGCACTGTTCGGTTTATAAGGAGTGTTTCGGTGAAGCACAAACCTGACGCAAGTGCAGTAGTTCTGTGTAAAGTAGCTTGCCCGACGATGATCTGATTGATGGCGGTAATTGCTTGACGGTCTTATTTTAATTATTTTCAGAGCTATCTGAATACTGTTTTTGATCATTGGAGAGCGTCGTGGCCCAGTGGTTAAACACTCTGGCTCGGAACCCGATGGTCCCGAGATCAAATCTGGCCAGAACACACCTACTTTGTGTTCATTGTAGAATATGCGGCTAACTCTCCGGTGATGTATAAGACAGATATAAAACCCAAGCAACTCAGATAACGGCGGTAGGCTTGCCCTTTACCACGTTGGGTTCAAATCCCCTCGGCGCAATGTGGGCTTCCGAATGTTCCGTTCACCATGACGGCAACAATCAGTGTGCCTCTGACTAACCCATTAGGGATATGGTCGTGAGGGTATGTTATGTTATGTTAGAAAGATCATTGACAGACAGTCAATGATCTTTCGTAGCTGTTTGAGTGGAACTTTACGTTTCACGTGTTTTCTTCAAAAAAAGGAGAGAATTGAGTACGCCCCCAACCTAAAACGGAAATCGTTAATAGTAATTATTGTTTGAACTGATTTTTGATGATTTCACTATTGTGCCAAATCTAGACTGTGCCCATACCTTCATAGACCCCTGACTTTTTCTTTAGTTGAACACTTCGGATACCCTGAGGACGAGGCCGCTCGGCTCTCTAGAGTCTAGACAAACTTTTACGGTGAACTCTAATTAGGCACTGCAATAGACTGGTATTCTGAGAACTCATCGATTTTACGAGTATAGTGCTGTTTGAAGTTTAAAGATCGAGCTTTAAGTTTTACATTAATTAGAAAGTTTCAGTTCTAGTAGTGAATTCTGTAAAATCTTGGTAGAGCAAGTTTATAATATATTAGAATATTACGGTAATATACGGCATAGTTGCGAGTCAGGGTCTTAGGTGACTACAGCGACTAGCGTAGTGTCCATCACCATAGCTGATCATAATCAGCAAAAATTAGGACTATCGCATATATACGAAGCAGTGGTGCCGTTTCCTGTTCCACTGTTCAAAACTATTTTTTAAGTTCCAAAATGATTTATTGAGCAAGTATAACTATGCCAAAAAGATTATAGAATAAGAACTAAGGCGGTTTTTACAAAAAACTGTTACTGCCAACCTGATGCGGACTGCGTTTAAAGGTTTAGTAGTTGTCATAATAAGAGCTTATTCACTTTTTCCCTTATGTGAATGAGCTCTAACATTTATTCAATTTACCATTTTGAATAAAAAAATGTGACAACCAAAAAAGATGGACCTTAATAGGTTTTTAGACATTCACGTTGCATTGCTTCGAATTGGCAACCTTTTCTTAATTCGTGTTATTAAGTCATGTGTTAACTATTTTTCTTGGCCTAGTGAATGTTTGATAAACCAGAAATAATTTAGTAAGTCATTCCATTCAAGTTTATAAACTCAATCCTACTGGATTTTATGAAGCGTCAATTCGTTTGCAGAACCCTAACACTTCGCACTCTATCAAATCGGGAAATATTGCTTCTCTTTTATCATCATCATTTATTTTTCTTGTTAGCCATAAAATTCTTTCTCTATGAAGTTTTTAGACTGTGGTGTTACATAACCAGTTATAATACTGACAGAAGCTAGGTTAGTTATCCTACGGTTTATTTTACTTCACGTTACTTTACTATAAGAATACCTGAAAAAGTAAACTAAGTAACTTAATCAGTGCTACATCACTCAATAACATAGTTAACAACAAAGTTGTGAGTCGTGTTATGTGAATAGGAACATAATGATGCTAGAGATTACTGCCACTTCAGCTCGCTCAATCCAAATCCAGACCTAATTATTAGGATTGACTTACACTTCATTACATAATATAAACAAAGTTATATATTCGCATAAATCTTTGAAACTACGCAACGGGTTTTTTTTTGCATAGATAGAGTGATTGAAGACGGAGGTTTATATGTATTATAACATCCCATTGCACCCATGCTAATATAAGATAAAATTAAATAAATGTTATTATTAATTTAAGTAAATCGCGTGTTCAGTGAAAGCGCTTGAATTTTCCACATGTTAATGAAGCCAATGGCATCTAGTATTTACATAATAATACTGACACCTCTCACATTGAAAAATGAATTTAAAATTTAATGAAAATTACCGAATCGTACGATAACATTCTGCGATTAAGTGGAGATAAGTTCTTTGCACTCCTCGCTCTTCGGACACATAGGGTCGTCTTTCGTGCTCATCAGAGCTGAATATCAATTCAGTCGGGAATATCTTACCACTATGTCTTTCGAGATAGTATTTACACACTAACCCGGAGATTTGTTCCAGGAAACTCCAGAAGCTGAAGCAACGCTCGTGCATATCATCAGGAAACTTCCAGGAGTGCCAGGGGACGTTCTTCCTGGCGAACGGCACCAACTACACCGACATCTACTTCTTCAACAGCACCGTTGAAAACGTCCTCTCGGTTAATGGAGAATTGGTACGGCACATACTTGTTCACTAAAAAAATTCACATTTATATTTATTTTTTACACATCTTTAGTACAGTCGCCATGAGATATTTCGAAGCAAACAAGGTGACCAAATACAACTGATCAATTCTACAGTCAATAAGTTGAACACACTCTAGTTACCATTAATATCTGAAAACTCATTACCTCATTAGTGACGTCCCTAAAAATAGGAACTCGTGGTTTGTGTGTAAAACTTAGTACTTACCTACTTATCATACAATATCCAAAACGAATTCTGCTTTGACGCAACTTTGTATCGTCAGTAGTTTAATATTTTTATTAATATAGACCTGTTACAAGTGCTTATCAGCAAGAACTGAATCAAACAAACAAAAATACACTTAATAATAGACTTAAATACTATAGCAGAAATAATAAATACAGTATACCTAATAACATAATGTGACCAAATTAATGTTTATAGGTAAGTACTTATTTTATTTCGTGACCATTGTACTTAACTAAAAAATGATTATTCATTAGGTACATTCTTCAAAAAAGTTGATATAATATAAACGATAACATTAAGTACATTTGAAACTTTCTGAATACATTGTATAGAAAGGTCCGTCCTAAGATAAAATGGCTCGTCAAAATTGCGGAGAGCCCGTTGGTTGCAGACGCCACGAAAACTGTTGTCGTTAGTATTCCACCGACGATCCTTTTGTTTGTTCAACTTTGAGCTGACGACATTTTTCTTTTCTCTCTTCTTTAAGATTCATTTTATGAATGAGAAGGAATTTTAGCGAAATAACGCCTAGTTCTAAGTGATTGTAGGATTGACGGTAATTTATGGTAGCACAATAACTGTATATTTACTATAGTGTTTTGTACTGGAGTTCGTTTTAGTAAATAGCTTATCTCCCCCTTCTAACCACTCTTCATATTTTTTCAACCACGGTTAAGCATGAAATGTATTGCTGTTATAATATTTCACTAACTCGTATAAGTAGACAGATGACCAGATGAAGGTCGCAGTATTTCGGTGGATGCCTGAAATAACCGTTAATTCTCCCAATCATTCGGTGACATACATTATTTTGATTTTGAAAATATGTGTATTTATAAATACTATTCTTGTAACTTGTTTTTTGGTTGAATGTGATGGTGTAGTTTCCCCGTCAGCAGGCGAAAAATCTATTGTGGATCCAGCCTCGCCTCCAAAGTGCCACGGTTGAGTTCCGTGGGGTTTTAGACGGTAGAAGTCTGACATAGCCTCATCGTTCCCCTGGGCGGCGAGGTATCAATGCTGCAATGAGGAATTCCCCAAAAAAAAAGTTTAGCATCCATTTATTATTATTATATTATATTTACCTATTTATGTGCTTGCATAGGCAAATATGTGATTAGAAAATAATTTGAAATAGAGTTAGGAGGAATGGTAGGAAATAGATAGCCTGACGAGCTGTTATCTATGAGTATTTGCAAAAAATGGCTTGATTAATGCTTTGATATTTTGTATTTGTAGAAATTAATACGAATTAAAAATAAGTTACTTGAAGTAAGATTTACCTTAACAAAATTTCCTTGGTTAACGAATTTGATGATGTGAAAGCACTTGCGCAAGGTCGGTTGGATAGCAGATATTTGAACTGTGAACTTTGCAAAGTTCAGCCATCTTGTTGACTGTGGTTTCCACGATCATAGATTAGAGCACATGTGCAAGTAACGTGTTCTGCGCCGTAGCGGCCTTGTTTAATTACCTGCCACTTGTAAGTCGCCAAATCGATTTGTGTTCTGTGAAGGATACCAACATTTTTCTCTGAAGACAGACTTATTGCCGCACTTAGAAGAAATATTAGTTCACCATTGTAAAAATTTGTCATTCTGAAAAGTTTTTCTATTAGTCAATAATAAAGTGTCCTTGCAATATTCAATATTGGTACTAGGAAATCGTTAACTGTAAATTTGAGTGCGTCCTCACCCTGGGGTCTGGGGTGCACGAATACAGCCAAGGTCACCCCTGCCTGTCGTAAGAGGCGACTAAAGGTAGGTGGTCGCTAGAAGTCTTCACGGCGGGGGCTGTGTGCCTCCATTGCACAAACGACCCCGAGGAGGACGGCAGTGTGGGGTGGCCTCGCACTGTCGAACACCAGCGGGTGAGTAAGAGGGGAGGTGGAGGTGACTCCCCTCGAGGTGAGCTTGGACACCGGCACAGCGCGCCAGGGTTTTACCGGTAAGGTGCCTAATCGGGGGAATCCTTGGTAAACCCAGGTCACGCGCAGAAGAAGGCCGCCCCGGTGTTTTAGTGGGTATTCCCACCCCCTTCTGGGGTGGGTGAGTCCCACACTCCGTGCGTAAAGGCATTTTACCGGGTAAAAAAAAACTGAGTGCGTCCACCACACTGACTGGTAAATCTTAAAAAAGTCATAATGATCAAATTGAAGGCGCTTTTTACCAATTTCGGTGCATGTAATGTTTTTCAATGAAAGTGAGATTGCAATAGATACTTATATCTTCTTAATACAAAGCGACAGTAAGCGACTAATCAAGCTAGCCATTTCCGTGTTATTTTAAAAAATCTTGGAGTCGACCAATCTAATGTACGAGATTGTGTACCTAGTTGCTGACCCATACACTGTATCTAATAGTGTTTGGGAATACATGCTTTACTCATAGGTCCATAGAATTAAGTCGGCAAAAATAATCCGTTCATGTTATCTTACTATAGTCCGTTCGCATAAAAAGTGCAGTGATTTCTTTCTTGTCCTTCGACCTAGCACGCCCCTTAACTCGTAAAATCGTTTTAGAAAGTCAAGTTACTAGTGCCCAAATGAACGCATTCTTTCAAAAGCAACGGTTTTGTACCTTAGTTTTGATGTGTGTAACAGAATTAAATTAAAAAATACTGCATTTTTAACGCGAATATACTATAGTAACAAAAAGGATACATTTGAAAGTGACTGTTTCAGTTAGCGTTAATTCTGCTTTTCATAATTGAACTGCGGAATAACGTTTACGTAAGAGCATTGCATTGTTACATGCACAAGCACGTACTTACCTACCTACTGCCCACTCTCACACAAATTGAATGCGACACAGGGAATGCAATTGTTAGTACTATCCTACAGCATGTTACGTATCTCGACCATGTTGTGGATGAATCTGTGAATTAATTATAGTAAGAACCTTTGAAATATTTTTTCTGATATTTAGCATAATCAATGTTGTGTTTTATAAAACAACTGAATAATAATAAACTTAAATTTCTATAAATATGCGAATATATTTTTTGCTCAAGATTAGTGTATCAAAAATTGCAATAATAAGATAGCTACGCTATAAATAGGTTTCAATCAATGAATCTACTAACGTCAAGAGATGTCAAGATTACTCGTATATTTATAAAATCCAAATCAATCATACTGTTTTTTAATCAACACGTACCGTACATATAGGTACAGGTACTCAGGTAGTATTTTCGGTTGATAAACCGTTAACGTAAATACGGTTAAGTAGAAACTCAATTGTGCAAAAATCATGCATGATAGGGTTTAACCCTTTTCAAATTTAGCTAAAGCACAAGTATGTCTCTTCCTCACGGGTGGCTAACTACAACCTTCTCATGATAATGATATTGCTTTTTAGGTTTTTTTTTCAAATTACTGCGATTGAAACCGCAGAACCCAGCTAGTCAGTGATTCATATTCTTTTTGTGTAGTATTTTTCCACCTGGCTGGACTATTTTGTACTTACTCTCATAATAAAACACTCTAATCTTCTGAAGCTACTAATCTGTTACTCTCCAACAGACAGACAACTGCAGCTTATTACAAACCTCCGACCTTTGCTTTCTTTGTGCAACACTGTTGTTTTAAAACAAGCAGATTATCCTTAAGTAACGTCTGTTGTTCACGACTACGACCATTCAACCATTTCAACTTTTGCTAAAAGGAAACAATTTTGTTTGGTTTCAACAAATTTTGGTTAAGGTAAAATATTGTTTGAAGTTCCAACCCAGTACAACAAACCGTCATTGAATTGCTGACAAAATGCTAATTCGGAAATGGGAAAGGAAAAATCAAAGTTTTAGTAATTGTGCGTTCTAGGAAAGAATAAATGAATGAATTATTTTTCAGAATAGTACAAAACTAAAATAATTCATTCATTCATTCCGTGATCATGTAAGATTGATCAAAACTTTCATTTCTTAATGCCGCACTCACGGCCGTACTCGGAGACGTCAATTGAAGTTAATGATTCATTAGTTCTAAAATTGCGCATTACTAAATGAACCATAAAATGTGGAGCATTAAATAAATAACTTTTCAATATGACTTTGTCGATATTGAACATTGAGCAGCCGTAAAGCTACAAAGCGATCATAAACTACCGATTGCATTATTAGAGACCCATTGTTAACTCTTCATCTAAAAAATGGGTGGCGAAGGGCCTGTGAGGTGGTGGGAGCATCATGTTGAAGTTAATAGAATAAACTACGGACTTATATTTTTTTTACCCTGCAAGGTCCCACTGCTGGCCAAAGGTATCCCCCAAACCATTCCCTGTCCTCTGCAAAAGTCCACCAATGGACCATTCCCAAAGATGGCTAACGCCGACAAAAGGAGGGCTTTGTGAAATGTCCTCGGCAACACAAACGTAGGTTTTTAGTCTTATGTACATTTAAGTATGGGAATACCCATGCATGTCGAAGAAAATGTAGGTGAACGTTGCATCGACATGTGCGTGTCGTCAGTAATCGATTGTAGTGTAGCCATTATCGCCTTGGCGCTTGTGGGGAAATGCGGACTTTGTTGTGAAAGTGAATTGCTGAACAATGAATCAAAGCTATACTTGATAGAATATTATGATTGTATGTGCAGCTCACGATTATATGGTAAAACTTTTATGCCTCGATAATTCTGTTTGGTTTAGTATCAAAAGAAATTTCATTCAAGAAAGGCCCTACTCATCCTTACAAAGTGATTGCAAAGACTAGGTATTTAATATTTGGACTGAGTTGTATGGAAAATTATTGACCTAGTTGCTCAGAAAGTCCCACAAATTCTTGACCGCAAATAATCTAAAACCTGGAATATGATACGCCAAAATTCCTATCCAAAATTGTATTTACTAGCTGGCTTCAGTTTTCTTGCAACTACTGAAATAGTAATAACGTTCACGTCTTATATTATTTATTTAATTTATTAGGACCACCAACAAGACAAGCACACATACAATTTAAATTATCTTCGGACAATAGGACTTAAAGCTAAGTGTCGTCTCAATTATAGGCTACCACGGCATTATTATTATTTGCAATATGCTGAACATGATGTGACTTAAGGTGCCAAAGTACAAATACTACACAAAACAATACTGGCTACAAAATACAATACTAGCGGTAGAATCTGACAAATATTCTTAGAATTACGATAGTACACCCACCCGCAAGGTGAACGACGTCCTTTCAGAATCCAGTTGTTATGTAACTGGATCCTGGGAGGTCGTCATAGCAGCCACTCTGGGAATCTATGAGAATGAAGATGATAATAATGATGAGGATAGTATTTAACATCGTTAAGCTGTTATTAAGTCTTTTATATTTTACTGTAATTTCCGTCCGTGACTCGTGAGCATTGCGATTGTTGACGAAATTTCCTTTTTTAATTTCCATGTTTGTCCGCAGCAAGCTGTCCTCCCACCCTTCCCGCTCTGGCTGGCCGCTATTTTTGCCACGTGTCTCCTGCTCGTCATCTTGCTGACCGTCAGCGGGAACGTCTTGGTGCTCCTGGCCTTCCTCGTCGACCGGACCATCAGGCAGCCGAGTAACTACTTCATCGCCTCCCTGGCAGCCACTGATCTGTTGATAGGTAAAGGTTTTGTTATTATCACATTTTTGAACTCTTGTGGTGATTATGGGATCACTATTTGGGATTTAGTATGATAAAATTTATTTTATCGCAATTACGCTGTAAGTTAAACAAACTAAATATGGCGTTTTTTTCCTTAAATGCAAGTTACTGTAGTATTAGGATGCACAGAGAGTTCACATTAACCTTCAGACAGCGGCAACCTTGTACTGCTGACATAAGATCCGTTTTGCAATGGTTTTCTTTTTGTAAAAAGTCAAACAAACTAAATATGGCGTTTTTTGCTTAAATGCAAGTTGCTGTTGGGATGTACAGAGAGAGAGTTCACATCAACCTTCAGATAGGGGCAACCTTGTACTGCTGACATAAGATCCGTTTTGCAATGGTTTTGTTTTTGTAAGTGAAGGTGTGACGACGGGCTATGATGCTGGTGCATGAAGAGACCCCATATTGCTAGGTAAATTTGTACTCAACGTGGCAGAAAACGAGTCTTCCGCCGCTATCTGGGTTATTTGGTTATTAACATCGATGTTTTTCAGCGTCGAAAAGTTAGCCGCAAATTTTATTATGAACACAAATTCAGTATACTGACCTAGTTTAAATACGGGACCATAGGGCAGGTCTTAAATTCACTGTTTAAAATACTGAATGGTTTTAGTTATTATTCTAAATAACAACGATGTCCTACTAGAAAGAAAAATAAACTTTTATAATCTTGGCACATCGTGCAAATGTAAAAACAATTAGGAGACCCTGGAATATCATACATTCCCACACAAGAAAGCTGCTAGATGCATTTTAAAGTTATGAAATTCTCTAAATACTATTGCGCTCTCTGTTCGCGCGAGTGTAGATAAATGACTGAGAATTTTAATTGAGAGAACTGAAATGGTTAAAAATATTTTTTGTATAGAGAAGAAATAAAACGTGTACATTCGTTTCATTGTCCGCAGGTACTCTGTCTCTACCATTCTACACAGACTATGTTCTAAAAGGATACTGGCACCTTGGGCCTCTACTGTGCGATCTTTGGCTTTCTGTTGACTACACTGTCTGTTTAGTCTCCCAATATACTGTTCTTCTTATCACTGTAGACAGATTCTGCAGCGTTAAAATTGCAGCGAGATACCGAGCGTGGCGGACAAAAAACAGAGTTATATGGATGGTGACAGTGACATGGATAATACCAGCTTTACTATTTTTTACGACTATTTTTGGGTGGGAACACTTCGTAGGTTACAGAGATTTACAAGAAGGGGAGTGCGCCGTGCAGTTTCTTAAAGATCCAATATTCAACACGGCGCTTATAATTGGATATTACTGGACAACATTATTTGTCTTGATTGTACTGTACGCAGGCATTTTCAAAACTGCATATGATATGCAAAAGAAAAGCGAAGCCAAGCAGAGAAAGATGCAGTCTATGGTTGCTCTTAGTGCAGGTTTCATGACTGGAATGGCAGGACGTGCAGCTGGCACGTCTGGTTTAACAAAAGCAACCGTATCTAGTGAAGAGCAAGTTAAGATTTCCGAGACTATTCGCAAAGATTCAACCTCTAAAGGGTCGTTGGCAGCTCCACTGCTAGCGTTGGGTGGATCAACTGACTCTAATTCAAGTCAAAAATCGTCAGCACATAAAAGCAGTATGACTGCTACCGGAACTTCAACAACACAAGAATCAGATGGAGATAAGAAAGAGGACCAAGTGGAAGCTGAAAGATCCAGTAGCCCAGCTTTTGATTCTGATGAGGAAAGTACAACACTAACTAATTCTAAAAAACGCCCATCAGTAGCCAATTTAGTGATGCAAACTGGTGCTTTACAATTATTAAATAATATGCGTATGAATGGTGGTATGCTTATGAAGGCAGATCTAAAACAACCTCCTGTGAGTAAATTAGAACCAGATAAAACCAAAACGTCCCTGTCGCAAATATCGGAAAAAAGTTTATTGGACACAGACAATCATGAAACCTCTCAAAGTAGTGCTCAACCACCAGCTCCTAATGTGCCTGTTTCGGCAACGTCTAGCGTCATGTCTCCTATTTCATCAGGTTTTGCCACACCATCCGACCAAAGAGAAGTTCCGACAACTATTGCTCAAAGAATCATACCACCTCCATCAGAGTTCAGGTGTAGCCCTTCTGTCTCCGAAAGTCCGCCGTCTCAGTCGGAATCATCACGAGCCAAGACTGTAAGAGTGGTGAAAAGTGATGGAACATCTTATGATGTTCTGGTAGGTATGGATGGTGCCGATTTACGATTTATGGATGAAAGTTCTGTAATTTTGCCTTCCCCAACATTTGAAAGTCCACCATCTTCGGTCACTTTTCCCCTCACTACGGAACCCTCGTCACCACCCAATTTAAATTCAGGTAATATTACTAATACATCGTTATTGCAAGCTGCTCTCATACGAGCTACAGCTGAAGCTCAAATCGTCCAACCTAAAACTGGTTTTTCTCCTCCTCCACCAGTAAAAGTTAACACGGAGGTAAGTTTGTCCACAGGCGAGCGGTCAAAGCCTGTGATTACTCTTGTATCGACGTCTTCCAATAATAATGAACCATCAAACAAGCCTACTGAAACTAAAGTTACACCCTTAAAACTAAATCCACTGAGTCCAGCTGTAGAAAACAGCGACATTTCAAGCACTGTAAGAACTGGGTCAGGCCGCGGTGATTCAAGGAAAGAGTTTGTAAAAAACATAGGAAAAAAATTAAAAGTTAAACGTTCGAAGCGAGACGGTTTATTCCCGGGTATCGGGCGACAGAAATCTAAGTCAGAGAATAGAGCTAGGAAAGCTTTCAGAACCATATCTTTTATTTTAGGTGCCTTTGTAATTTGCTGGACTCCTTATCATATATTGGCGTTGGTAGAGGGTTTCTGTACAGACCCGCCTTGCATTAATAAACATCTGTATATGTTTTCATATTTCTTATGTTATGCAAATAGTCCAATAAATCCTTTTTGCTACGCGTTAGCAAATCAGCAATTCAAGAAGACTTTCACGAGACTCCTTCGTGGTGATTTTCATATCACCTAGTCCATGTACGTTGGCTACAAAGCGTAAACGGTGCAACCCTTGACTTTTCGTCAGCACGTTACGCGCACCATAACTCGAATGATATACATTCGGTGGTTGCTAATGAGACAATACCAGTCGTCAGTCGACTTTGTTAAGTATTCGTACGCTTTTGGTGTATAGACAAAAAGTAAAATACTGTGTAGTATATTATGTATTTAAATGTATAGAGAAAACGTCAGCTTTAAAAGCAGATCTTGAAAGTTTGTATATAAGTAGAAAAGTTGTATATTTATAAAGTTTTTTATTTGATCTTTGAAGTTCAGAACTGACAATAAATTGTTAGAGCATGTATATAAGTGTTAGATTTAAATTTATTCAAAGTCTCTTTATATTTCTAGCATGTATTGTCTAAGCTAATAGATACTATATTATGATAAAATGTTGAAGTGTAATAGTAGATGAGTAACTTAGATTTATATTTGTTGGGTATTAGTAAAAAACAAATTCGAGTTTACAATACTCAACAATTTCGTAATGTGACGATGAGTAGACGTTTTTTACGAAATAAATCAATTAGTTACTTTTTGATCAAGAATAATTAGCAGGCAATATTTGCATAGATAAGTAGTTTGATTTGACTATCGACTTATTCTTCGTCACTCACAAGGTATGCAGCTAAAATATCTGTATGTATATGTTTATGTTCGTCCGTCTACTCAAAGTTGCTTTTTAGTCATAAGATACGCTTAAAAGCTTTAAGCCGTGAGCCCAGCTAAAGTTTTTTAGCGTTACAAACATAGTCAATTATAAGTTAGTTTTGTATTAGATTTGTATTTTAAACGGGCCTAACACCGTTATTTTCATTCATAGTTATACTTAACTTTTACAAATAAATGAAGATGCAAAAAAGCAATACAGGTTGCTTTATTCAAATACTTAGAAAAAACCGAGTCTAAATAATTTCACCTTTACCACAATCCTTTAATAAGAACTATTTTAACATATTGTTTTTGGCACAAGATATTAAAATAGTTTTCCTGCCATATCATTTCGTTACGCACAAATGAAAGTAGCTATAGTAATTTTACAATAATTGTTATTTTTTAACAAATAACTATTTTCCCAGACACTTTTTTTAAATTATTTGCTTTAAATATTTCTAGTCAAACACATAGAGGTATCAAAACGTATATTTAAAAAACTTGTAACCTTTAAATCAAGTACTATAATTGATAAGTCATTACAAAAATAATAAGAAAGACAAGAGTGAAATAACAGTAGTTAGATTTAATTGAATTTTTATCGAGAAAGAAATAGACTACGATAGTGAGTACAAATATTATTTCAGTCAACCTGATACTGTAATTCCCGTGTTAGAGGTATTGTTATGTATAAATTATATTTTAGATACTTATGTTCGGGAAGATCTTTATAAAATGTCAAGTTAATAATATTATGAATGAACTAAAATAATGGTCTAAGCCTTCCTTAATCGTAATTAAGTAGTGAAAGGTTTCTATTGTACTCATGTATCGTATTTTTGTTCAAATACTACTTATGCAGAAAAAAAAGCATTTGGTACTTAAAATAACATTAACTTATAAAAGTTGCAGCATAACCTTTATTTTTAAGGTAATCACTTTGAGCCAATAAAAGTTTTTAAATTAATAATTTTATTTAATTCAATTTCCGATTAATATTACAGGCTTACTTTCCTTTCCTTTAAATTTTATTTGAACACTGATTTGAGAATAAAGATATTAATAAGTAATAAATTAGTTAATTCGATGGATAAATGGATAGTTATTGTTTTAATTTTAGATACTAGTTACTACGAGTATTTATGCATTTGTGCAAAGATAATAAAAATGTATTTAATATTCTGTTCATATTTCATATGTCATCCTCTATTACTTGTCGTATCTAGATCTTGAGTATTTATCAACCACGGTATCGTCGCCTGGGTATTATGTTAAAATAATATAATTATAAATAATGTTGTATATATATAATGTGCTTTGTATACTGTCTGTTCAGATAAACTGTTTCAAAAAGAAAAAGATTGCGTAAATAAAATAAAGTATTTTCTTTATCACACCTGTTACAAACTCGTATCTCCTATTGCCCAACAGGATATAAATAACTCGCTGTGAAACTTGCATGACGAAAAAATTACAACATTCATTAAAACTAAGTTTTTACCATCTTATTTATTTTGGCTACGATCGACAACCTAAACAATTAAGGCAGAGAAAAAGAGATCGCATACCTTTCACCTTTTTCATTGCCTCGGAGCCTTCACAACAGCAATGTACGCTGTAATCATTGGAGACTTGGAAAGAAAAGAAAAAAAGATACGACTAATGGTACAATTTGTCCCGCAGGTGATAGTGGCGTGACAGCATTCATTAAAATGGCTCTCGGCGTTGCGACACGAAATAAATGAAGACAGAAGGCAAGCTCCTTAGAACGGGCAGTAGTGATGTGTCTCAAGAGAATACTGTCGATTGACTGTCGATGGTATCGTTTGTTATTAAATGACAACACTAGTAAAGAATAATGCATACATATTGACTTTATCCCGAATGGGGTAGTCAAAGACGCGCCGATTGTTGGCGTCGTGGTGACCGAAATATTTAGAAGCACGCACTTCGAAGAGCTAATTAACACGTGGTTAGCAAATTAGATGGCTTGGGTTTTTATCGATGTTTTCCATCACTGCAGAGTTAGCAAAAACAAAGTAGGTTCCCGGAAGGGAACAGAGAGCCACATTATAAACTCGGTACCACACATAAGGTAAAATACAATGTTTTATGCAAACAAAAGTTTACTAATTTGAGCATCAACATTATTGTTTGTCAATCGAAGTAAATAAATCATCTACTCTATCTACGAGTATGATATGAGCGTTGCCAACGATGTATCGTGTGTACCCAATTGCCTGCTTGTGTAGGTACAATAGCAAAGCTGTTTTTGCTCCTTATAGGGGGTTGGCCTTCTGTCTGTTTAGTTTTTTGTTAGCGATGACGGCCTGTAGGGAATGGCAGACAAATAATCGTATCTAGTAAGAGCTTGCATGACGTGAATTTGGTTTTTGAGGTTTTAGAGTATTTGATAATCATATCAAGACTACACTTTATGGTGGGTATACAAGAACAGTAAGCATGCACAGTAACCCTATAACGATAGAGTTGTTTATCGTTTGAAGTGTCACTCAGAACTACAACCAATGAAATACCAGCCAAATCTTTCTGGTTTATTTACCCTACGAGCCAGGGTGATTCCATCGATGTTAAAAGCAGATTACCTTCAACACTCGAAAGAAATAATATTTCAAATATTTAACTTATCACCCTGGCTCATAGGGTAAATATATCAGAAAGGTTCGGCCGGTCCATTGATGGTCTCGGTAGCTCTGTGGTTATGTCAGCCTCCCGGTTTGCGGAAGACGCGGGTTCGATTCCCACCTGAAGCCAAAACCAGATGTCTTTTTATGTTTTTCGGATCTTCAGTAAAGATATTGCATTGAAATGCCTTAAATCATACAAACATACTACCTAATAATAGCTTTTTTATTCTTATCGGTCGGTCCGTTATGTTTATATTTATAACTAGCTGTCCCAACAAACTTCGTTCTGTTGCAAACATTTAGTGCCACGTGACAGGTAGTAACATTTACTAAGAGGAAACTAAAATTGAGATTTTTACTATATTCCCAGCATTTTCTCATGATTACTCACCTTTTAAACCTTCCCTCGACCATAACAAATAATTCAAAACCAAAATTAACCAAATCGGTCTAGCCATTCCCGAGTTCTAGCGAGACTAACGAACAGCAATCCATTTTTATATATAGTGATATAAACTGTGTAAACAACTGCGCATACCTAACTCAGAGTCAGACGCCTGGTATTTAAACGGAAGTGTCTGGCGAAAATTGCACCTTTGTATACGAGAGACAATTCTGTTTCTAATATACTAAGACACAGGCGCATTGCCGTAGCTCCTTGAAGATTATGGAGACTGCAGTATTTATTTTTTACGACAACGGCTGTGCTCATAAACATTTCTCAAAAGAAAAAAGTTATCCAGTGTATGAAATGCTTGCAAAGCTCTTTGTGTAATTCCTGCTCAGAGAAATATACAATGACGTTAAAATGAATTAGTTTCTACTATCCTTGCTTAGCGGTTTATTTTTTCCTTCAATCAACAGACGTTTTTAAGCTAACAGAACCAGTCCAAAGTATTTGCCAGTGTAAGTATGATTCACAAAAGAAATACACTCTACACGTAAAGAATAAAAATACGCTCAAAAACAAATGCCAATGCAGGTGCAAAAATTAGTACTTGAATAAGAAATAAAAAAGGAAGCTTTGATCAACATCACCATTTCACCAGATTATGAAACTGTTAACTCGTAAATAACTATGAAAACACTACAGCAGTAAAATGAAAGCAAATGCTTAGGTTGGGTTGCACCATCTGACTTTAACAATAACAAACATCAAAATTTCAGTTAAGTACCGGTCAAGTAAGCAAAAATGACGTCAAATTGTCAAATTTGACAAAACCTTTAACTTCTACTATGGTGCAACTTACCCTTAAAATGTCAAAGTTTATGTTAACTATTTGACAGCTTGCTTCATAAAGCTTTTCAACACTGGGTAACACTGGGTCGTTTTATTATTTCAAAAAACGTTCTTATCTCTGAGTAGATATTAAAAAGTTCTTAGGAACAAAATAATAAGTAGGAGTAAGGATGAAAGATTATGTCGTTCGGAATGTTTATCTAACAAGAGAGATTCAAATCAGAATAATATTCAAGTTCGTTCTAGACGAACAGCAAAAATGAGTTTTTTTTTTGTTTAAATTATAATACATTTACAGGGTTTTCATAAATCATATATTTATACCAAAGAACTACTGTTATAAGTAGGTGTATATTGGGAAGTATACTTCATTTTTTTCTTCACCACTCGCTCTCTTCGTTCGCTCATTCGAAAAAAATGAAGTACCTTCCCAATATACACCATTGGAGCACAAAATCAGAAATAAACCACCTAAAATATTTCAGATGGTTTATCATGAACGATGAACTTCAAACATGTTATGGAATTAAAAATTTTGATCAAAAAACCACTAACCGAAAGTTAAATAATTATTCGCTTAACAGTTTGCATGCACTGTCATCATTTCCTAGCCGACCCACGAGCGCTCGCGCTGACGTCGTGCGTCCGGTCTTGCGATATGACACCTCTACGCTACACATACCTAATGCACCGATTCCTGATTGTTTAACTAAATCGTTGAATGAAACTTGATACGAGTTCATTTTGGTGTAAGACGCAACATGATTATTCGAAAAGTGAATTATTATCGTCAATCATAAAATTAATAACAAATTCATAAAAAACATACCTGTGATTTTTTTCCCTTGAGATCTGGTATTTCACAAAAAACACAACATAACTACACTGATTGATAGATCATACATGGCGCTCTTAGATACCCGATTAGAATATGACGGCACCATGAAACTACAACGACCACAAGTGGTGGTTTCATGCCAGATTGGTCGTGCCGATACAAGTGATACTCTATTCAACCGCGTGTTATCCAGCAGCAACATAGTCAATAATCACATTTATGATAGTAAAAATGTCGGCACCATGAATCCTCGGTAATTCCATGATGGAACAGAGATTCATGCCTGATTGGTCGTACGGACAAGTTTGAATGCAATTTACCACAACTATGAGCATGGACGCGTTAACTCAAAAAGGTGTGTGGGAGCCGCGACGATCCCTTCAATACTGATGCAATGTATGAACAAGACCAGTAAATCGTAATTAATTAGTAACGCTTTTTGTTTCGGGTTCCGTATAATTGTTGTTAGGACAAAAGTTTATAAACATAATTCTACTAACTGGTTAATACGTTGGTGTAATGCTAAATACATTCAGTGAGGAACCTCATCATCTTCAATGATGCAGTAACAACCTTAATAAAAATCAAAATTATGATTATTTCGCATTACCATATAAATCCATATTAAGCATAACATTAGGAATCATATTTAAAATAGATTTTTTGCAAATAATACAATATAACTGTAAAAACAGAAATAAATGTCAATTAACTTAAAACAAATAAAAAACATATTTAAAATAATATTTGATAACTACTTATTAAATCTAATCAAACAGATAAAAGTCCGCTGTTTATTACGTAAAGATAGGAAGGAACCCTAATGCAATAATTAAAATAGATTTTTAAAATAAGTCATATCACTGTAATAAACAGAAATAAATATCAATTTACTTAGTAAGTAAGTAAGTAAACATTTATGCAGAATAAAAACTTAACCTATGAAACAATGGTATCAATACATTTACTTAAAACAAATAAAACTCATTTTAAAAAAATATCAAATAACTAATTATTAAATTTAATCAAACACAAAAAAGTCCGTTGTTTATTACGTAAAGATAGGAAGGAACCCTAATGCAAATGCAACACAAGCAGGTATTACTTTGAACAAACAAGTCACTACATTTTGCCAACGCTGCACTACCTTATCTGTAAGCTCGGTAATATGATTCAAGATTCAAGTATAGTCAACCACAATAAAAATGATTTTTACTTTCATAATTTGAACGTATTTCTAATTACTTAATTGTGTAATGGTTCAGAAGTTGTTTACTACAATAGAAGTCGCGGGTTCGATTCCGCACAGTACAAACATTCGTTTGCATGAACATGTCTGTTTGTATTGTTCTAGCTGTTTCCTATGTAAACAAATGATGTATTTGAAATATGTTTATCCTTTGTCTAGTGTCCCATAACACAAGCTTTAAGAAGTTTAGTTTATCACTAGACGCTGTTGTGTAGGTAGTGCAACTCTACACATGACATGTAATATCATTTAGGAATGGCTTAATGAACTATTACAAGGTTTTCGCCTTCCTCCGTTTTGCAGTGCCAGTTGCCACAAGTTTGGTTCAAAGTCAGTCAATTCAGAAAAAACTTTTTTTTTTTAATTTTCCTGCGTCTGGGAGTTAGTTTGTTGGACTTACCATACACGGATATTCAGTTTCTTACTTCTGGACCTTAACGCTTACAAATGGCATGTTCCCTGACGCATGTATACACAAATAATTTTACGTTATTAACAGCGAAAAATGGGAATTTTCTATCGTTCATTAATAACAGCGCAACATTTTTTCTTCTAAATAAACTCAAGTCAACTGTACATAAGTACGTACCTTTCAGCCGACCTAGTTAGTGAATTAATATTTTATTTTTCACGAAATGTATTGACAAACCGAAATTTTTGCTGACAGCTTACAATTTTAGACAGTGTTAGCTAACCTTTTATTGGAAAGACTTTATAGGTCGTTTTTGCGATCACTTCCTAGTAAAATTGGAGTTTTACAGTAAAAATGTTATGCTCCTCTTTGTCTGAGTTTGCAATATTTTTGAATAAATTAGGAGCTATAGATCAATGAAAACCATAACATCAGTGACAGTGAGTGATCATCAAGGACCATCAAGAAGTTATTCAACGTTATTAGTGCTACAGCAAGAAAATTCAGCAGAAATCAATCATGTTCGTAAGTTTTATCTTCAATTTACTATGTTAAAACGATAAAGATTTTATTTTACATGTTTGTTTTTATTCTTCATATGATAGGTCTGACATCGAATGCAACTCCGAGGTTGAAGTTAAACGCCGGGCAGTGCACAAGCACTCAGAGTCTGACGCCGAGCCCTCCAAACGCCGAGCACGGAAGGCCACTCCAGCACTTTGCGATTCTGACGCCGAGCCCTCCAAACGCCGAGCACGGAAGACCATCCCACCACTTAGCGACTCTGAAGACGAGTGTGCTAAAAAACGGTGAGATAACGACCTGCATCTCAGTATTGTGACAAACAGTGAAGATTCTTATAACCACTTATAACGCTTATGTTTATGAACGTGAATACTTAACATTTGAACCAATACTTTTGTTTTCATTTTCAGGAGCAACAAGACGGCTGGGGCCAAGAGGAAGGCGAAATTTATAAAAGAACTTTTTTACACGGACGACGAAGTAAATAAGCGGTAAGTTTTATGTAAAATCATAGCGAGGAACGTAATGACCAGATCTTTTCAAAACAAATCTTTTTTAAACCAAACATTAGAAAATATTGACTTTATAAATTATGAACTCTATGTACCTTATACCTTTATAGTTATGTACGTGATACATACCTTTTTTTTCTCCTGATTACGTCAAAGCAAAGGAGGGTTATGATTGTTTGGTACCTAGCAAACTTATTAATTAAATAATCCACGAAGCATAGTAAGTAATAGTTTCTCATCTAACTTAATCATTTCAGTTCCAGTAAAGCGGCTAAAAGACCTACGAAGCGCAAGCCAGCTGAAGGCAGCGTACCGAAGCGAGCTCGGTCTGATGGATGGTGTCTGGACTTAGACGACGAGCCGGAGATCGTCGTCAACCGCACGCGCGCCGCGCCTTCCCTGCAATCCGTGCTCACGCGCCGCGTGGCGGATGGTAACCTACGTCATACCGCTGACCTATCCGGCGATCTGTTCGTGGAGCTCCGACTCTATAACTCAGCGGACATCAAGTCGATACCGGCGAGAGATCGCTGGCAGAAGGCGGTATTATCGCTTAAATATAGAACCGATTCTGACGCTGAACAGCTGGACTTGCTGCGCAAGTTTGTCAAGCGAGCACGCGCGGATTTTACCGACGAAGGACGGTTTTTTGTCGATAACAAAAAATAAGTTATCATCCTAAACATTAAGAAATAAGAGTCCAATCTATTTTAGTTAAATTTAAATCAATCTTTTCTTTTACATCAAGTAACAATGTCAAACAGATCGATATATTGTTCCGTTTGTAATATTTCTGTTAAAAGCAAAGCGTTTTCCGCTCATCTTAAGAGTACAATACATAAAAATAACTCTGCTATTGAAGAAAGCGATGGTATTGAGAAAATAGGTAGTGCTTTCCGCAGTCGCATCGCAGCGTACAGGTTGTGTGGTGATGCGGGGAGCGCCGTGCAGGCGCCGGCCTCGTTCATGCGCAGCTTGCGCGCGCGCGCCGCTCAGCTGCTACGAGCGCGCCAGTTAACTTATGATAGCATCAAAGTTAACTTTGAATTATTCGCTGAATTTCTTTTAAGATCGAATGATTCTAACAAGTCCGAAATAAAGTCATTTGCTACGGAAAACATTGTAATAAATAATAGTTTTGATTTTGAAGAAGTTTTCTCTCAAGTTATCAACGTGATTACTTCTAAAGTAGACGAGTTTGAAGAACGAGATAGCGGTTGGTTATTTTTACGTAATTGTTACTTAGAAATTAACATTAATAAGTACAATCCTCTGAGAGCATCTAGATTCATTGATTTGCCAAAAGCATTGAAACTCAAACGCGCATGTGTTAACATTCAAAATAAAGATGAGTTCTGTTTTTTATGGAGCATAATGGCAGCTTTATTTCCTGCAGACAGCAACGGGCATCGAACATCTTCTTATCCTCATTTTAAGAGCGTGCTCAATGTAAATAAAATGTCGTTTCCGGTTAAGTTTCCCGACATAAAAAGATTTGAGAAAAATAATCCTAATATAAGCGTTAATGTATATGGACTCAAAAACAAAACAAATGTTGTTGGACCATTGTACCGCACGTTGAGTAAAAAAAGCAATCACATAAACTTATTGTACATAGAAAGAGGTAATCTTTCACATTATTGTTTGATTAAAAACCTAAGCCGCTTAATAAGGTCGCAAGTAACAAAACATCATGGTCAAATATTTTTTTGTGACGACTGCATGATATTTTTTCAAAACGAACGTAAATTAAACGCTCATGTGTGCGGTGGGGTTGCGACTATTTTGCCAAAGTCGGGTACATTTATTCAATTTAAGAACTATGAGAAAATGCAAGACATGCCTTTTGTAATTTATGCTGACTTTGAATCTTTATTGCAGCCCAGTCCTAACGAACCCAGTTCCAGTTCAACGAAACTGTTTCAAAAACATGTACCGGCTGCGTTTGCGTATTATGTTGTTTGTTCTTATAATAGTTCTTTAAATCGATACGTAACTTATCGCGGTGAAGATTGTGTTGAAGTTTTCATAAATAACCTAAAAAAGGATGTATCTCAAATTTTACAAATTTATAAAAATACAATTCCTATGAAAAAACTAACCACACAAGAAGTTTGCGCATTCAAGGAATCAAAAGTATGTTATTTATGCAGTCAATTATTATTCGATGATAAAGTTCGGGACCACTGCCACTTGACAGGCAACTATCGCGGTGCAGCTCATTCTTACTGTAATCTTAACTATCGTTTACCACAATTTGTTCCTGTCTTTTTTCATAACTTGTCTGGCTACGACAGTCATTTATTTATAAGTCAACTGGGACAAACATCAGGACCAATAAAAGTTATAGCTAAAAACAAAGAAAATTACATATCATTCACTAAGTTTTTTACAACACATGACAATAAACATATGGCGGTTCGTTTCGTTGACTCTTTTAAATTTTTGGGAACAAGCCTAGAAAAACTTGTATCGAATCTAGATAAGAAAGATTTTATTCATTTGCTTAATTTTTTCCCAGAATCTGAGAGGTTCGAATTGTTAAGACGGAAAGGCGTGTATCCGTATGAATACATGTCTACCTGGGACTCGTACAAAGAGAAAAAATTGCCTCCACAGCAATGCTTCTATTCGAGCCTTAGTGACACTACTGTTTCAGAATCTGACTATAGCCATGCTAAACAGGTCTGGAATGAGTTCAATTTAAAAACTTTGGGTGAATACACAGATTTATATTTGAAATCTGACGTTTTGTTACTAGCAGATGTATTTGAAAAGTTTCGTTGCACTTGTAAAACAAATTACAAGTTAGATCCTTCATTTTATCTGACAGCTCCTAGTTTGAGTTTTGACGCAATGCTCCTTAAAACGAATGTAAAACTTCAGCTAATTGATGACTTAGAAATAATTCGATTAATACAGAAAGGTATTCGCGGGGGAGTATGTTTATGTTCTACGAGGTATGCGAAAGCAAACAATAAATACTTAACAAATTATGAAACGTCATACCCCGATAACTTTTTATTTTACATAGACTGTAATAATTTGTACGGCTATGCGATGTGTTCTTATTTACCTCATTCGGATTTTAGATTATTGAATGTTTCAGATATTGATCAAATTGAAATCCTTGAAACACCCGATGATTCCGAAGAAGGGTTTATTTTAGAAGTTGATTTAGAATATCCCGAGAATTTACATGACCTGCATAATGAATTACCATTTTGCCCACAAAAATTTTCACCACCAGGATCTAAAACTCCAAAATTAATACCGAACTTATATGACAAATTTAACTACGTTATCCATTATGCGCATTTGAAAACGTGTTTATCACATGGTTTGAAGCTCACAAAGATTCATAGAGTAATTAAATTCAGACAAAGCCCTTATTTAAAACAATACATTGATTTGAATACAGAGTTACGAAAAAAGGCAAAGTCAAGTTTCGAACAGGATTTTTTTAAGTTATTAAATAATAGCATTTTCGGCAAAACTTTAGAGGACACCGAAAAAAGGCTTGATGTAAAACTAGTCAATCAGTGGGTTGATACAAAAAATAGAACGAAAAAAATGGTCACTGCAGAACAACTAATAGCGAGGCCTAATTACCATAGTTCTACCATTTTTTCAGAAAATTTTGTGGCAGTTCAGTTGAAGCCAGAATCAGTTGTACTTGACAAACCTATTTATATTGGATTTACGGTTTTAGAAATTTCCAAAAGCCACATGTATAATTTCCATTATTCTGTAATGAAACCATTTTATGGTCGTAATTTAAACCTTTGTTACACAGATACAGATAGTTTTTTGTACTCGGTGAAAACTAGTGATATATATAAAGATCTGAGACACAATTTTCAAGGATATTTTGATACAAGTAACTATGAAGAAAATAATACGTACGGTATTAAACGCGAAAATAAAAAAATACCTGGATTGTTCAAAGATGAACTTGGCGGACATCTTATTACAGAATTTGTTGGTTTAAGATCAAAATTATACTGTATCAAAACTGAAACCAAAGAAATTAAGAAAGCTAAAGGTATTAAAAAACCTGTAGTCAACAAACTGTTTTTCAAAGACTATCATAAAGCTTTGTTGGAAAAGGAAATAATTCGCAAAAGAAACATTGTTTTCAAATCTATCAAACACCAAATATTCACTCAGTGTGTTGATAAAGTAGCCTTATCATCTAATGATGATAAACGTATCTTATTAAGAAACAATATAGACACATTAGCATGGGGACATAAATCTAGTACCTTTTAATTTAGCTACAATAGATTGGACTAGTTAAGTCAAGTATCTAGTTTTAAGTTTGTTGTTATGTTAGATTTAGACCACGTAAGATTGTATGTTAAGAATAATTGTGTTTAGTTGTTTAATAAATATTTCACCAATTTTTTTGTTTCATTGCTGAACTCAAACCCAGGTTTGAATTGCCTACTTAATTAGTTCATAGCTACTGCTCAAAAACCTATACAACATAAGTAGTGCACACGTGATGATTTCTGCAAGTTTCAACCTGTTATGATTACCTAAGACTACGAGGGTTGTCAGTTACATATTATGAAAGTTAAAAAAATATTTTTGATAATGTTGTTTTAGTTTCAATACGTTAATTACAGCTCATACTTGCCAAAACTTGTTTTATGAACATCATCAAACTATCACAGTGCGTATCGAGCTGTGATATAAGAGAGTCAATTATAATATAGTAGGTCACCTAACAACAGGATGATTGTTACTATAAATTATAATTCGAACCCAAACTAACTGCAAGACGATAAGATTTTATAATCAACTTTAAAAAGGAGTAGGATTTAATACATTACAGATAAAATCATACATTGTAAAATGTGGATTGACAGCCCTGCATGTTCCATTTAAAAGTGTTTAGCTTGTAAAATTTTAAAACTATGCAAAACTATTTTAGTGAGGTGTTGGTCATGTCATTCTTTTAGTTTCTGAGCTCGAGTGAAGTGGTGTGCTATTTACTTATCTGTAAGTATACTATTTTTTAGAAAATTGTTTGAAAGTTACATTTGTACAAATGATTGATAATATGTATTACTGTTTTTTGTTACAGAAAATGTCTGAATCCGACATCATGTTCAGTCAGTTCGCACAAGATCCCTTCTCAACTGCTAGTGCGTTTCGGCAAGCTTGTCCTGAACTTTATCGGTCTAGCCCTGCACCCAAAGAGAGGCAAGCGAAGCGGAAGAATCATAAATGCAAGAAGAACCGACTGCGCAGAACCTCCTACGTGATTAATAATGAGCATCAGCGAGGAATACGCCTTATTAAAATAAAAGTGATAGATATAAGCGGTGAATCTCTCAACAAATCGGACATTGAATGTGATGAAGATAATGTAGTGTTAAGTGCACAATATATTGTGAAAGAACCGTTGGATGACATAATGGACGAAACAGAAACAGTGATTAAAAAAATAAGTAGGAAAATTAGTGATAATAATAATTATTAGCTTTAAACTTTATTTTAGATATAAGACTAGTTTTAACCTGTACACTTGTATAAATATCAGAAATATTATTAAAATAAATACGTCATGTGAAAAACTGTGTTTGTTATTTTTTACTTATTATTTAAATTCGTTAGGTAGGTAGAATTAAATAAAACTATGCATTGATCATATTTAATGTTATGTATATTCACAATTACTTAATCAATAAATTATTTAGTAAAAACAGTCAAGTCAAATAATGAGTATCCATTCAAAAAACACCATTTTTTAATACACAAAGCACTTCTTAAAGCACATTTATTTTTGTGAACCAAGCAATTAAACATATTAGTTTTGTACAGGTCATTTAAACTATTAAGATTAGGTATACCTGTATAACTTATATCTACAATATTATCATGACCACACAACTCTGCCACCCATTTAATCTTTTCTTCACCTTTTACAATAATTTTCATGTCTTTCAGAAGAGGCTTGATAGTTCTATGAAATTCTTGAAAATCGATGTACCCTTCACTCCATTGGTAACCTCTGTTTCTTTCTATCCATTTAACATGTCGTTTCTCTTCCTCAGTTAATTTAGTAAATGGATATGGAGGTTTGATTAAGAATGTTTGAGTAAACTCCAGAGTTGCTATAACGAATTCTTTTACTAAAAATTCATTTTTACGGTTTTTGAATCCTTGCAAATCCACAATCACTGTATCGTTATTCATGATAATTTCTTCACAATATTGCTCAAAGGTTTATACTCAAATACACAATCGTTCAAAATTAGACAGTATGCAGCTGTCTGATCTGGTATTTCTTGATCTGTTTCAATTTCAACTCTTACGTCTATCGATCCTTTTAACGTCTCGTGTTGGCGTGAACAGTCGATTACAAACATAGGAGCAATGTCTCTGAATTCTTTCATGCTCATCAACGGCTCTGGTCGGCGTCCGTAGTAAGACTGTTGGAATCTAGCGTACTGCTCATATAATAAACTAAATTTATCTTCTGAAAAGTTGATGTTTAAACCTTCAAAAGGATAATACGATGAATTCAAAAATACTTTAACATCACGCACGTGACAGTGGTCAAATTCAGCCATTGAAAGGGCAGCGTTATGTTTACGGTTGGTTTGCATTGCAATAACAACGAACCGTGGTTTTTCGATTTGTGATGAAGTTTTTATCGACCAAGTATGCTTACGTGTCTTAGGTAGTAGTGGATATTCGTATAGATCCCAATTACGATACGCGAGTTGAATAGCTCGATCTTTCTCTAAATGTTTTAGCAAATTAATTCTTTCCCGATCAGACACTTTGATGTGTGGAACTCGCCAAACAATTTTATTAATTACAATATCGTCGACAACTTCTCCTGCATTTAATTTGATAGAATTGAGATTCGTATTGCTCCTAAGCAACACCAACTCATGTTTACAGTTTATAATAATTTTTTCATAATCTTCAGCGAATCCTAAAATTTTGTTCAACGGTATGGATGCTGAAAATGCTCCACTATCAGTGTTATTCGATCCTGTAGTTGACCACCCCCAAACTCGACCACACTTGGATTCATCACCATTTAAAGATAGGTAAGATTTGATAGTTGAAGTAACACCAGCATTTTTAATTTTATCTATTTCTACTCCGTTCAATTCATATCTTATATCTTGAAACAGAAATAGTATCGGATTATTAACGAAATGAACATTTGTTATTTTTGCTTTAGTGGTACTGTTAAACACATTCACTTTTCCCTCTATGTATAAACTACTTAGTGATGGCAGTACATACAAATCTTGTTGGTTGATAGGAATTCGTATTTCATCATTTTTGTTGAAACTTGACACATATGGTTTGTATGAATGATACTCAAAACTTTCAATACTGGTATCGTATGAAGCTTGTTGTGATATATTTAAAATATTCATTTTATCAAGCCTACTAATTTAAGAAACTCCTTATTACTTTTAGTAAGCTTATTCTTTAGCTGAATCGGTGTGTCTTTGCGGGATGTTTTTTTAGAACTGAATTGAACACACGATGTAGACGGGTTTTTATGGAAATTTAACATTTTTTTCTGAAATGTAAATAAAGTTGTACTTCTTCACCTCGTAAGTTTATCTCTTTATTTTCAGCGTCCAACAACCTTATATTAATAGCGCTAATAGAACTTTGGTTTACCGGAAAGTAAATTAAATTTTTAGGTATTTCAATTATACGATAACCGGGTGGTACATTAGGCACGAATTCGTAAATAATATGACTTCCTTTTCCGTTTACAAAAGAACCACTGACAACATCGCATTCGATCCTTACGATGGTTGTTGATAGAATGTTGACAGGATATTGTGAATCAGTTCTTATATTTGCGTTTATTGTTTGTTGACCGAAACCTAAAATTTGTCCCAATGATTCAGCTTTATCAAAATAAATATTCTTGGAGCAGAAAATATTCGTTTTTAATGTATTGTTATTGCATGTTAATGTTAACACGGTATGTTTAATATTACTTTTCAAATAATCGCAAATATCTTGAAGCTCATAAGACCCTTCAGGAATTTTGATGACTTCATTTTCCCCATAATAAAACTTATTGTTCCTTTCATCTATATTGGGAATAGAATTGAAGGTTGAAAATGACAAAAGTCCGCATTCGTAATCTCCTCGAAGTTCCAACGTAGGGGAATAGTTTGTGCTCAAGGAGGCTCCGCTTCCAGTTATAGATACAGTAAAAGACATGTTTGAACTGATACTTTTATTTATTTCACACAGTATTTAAATGTTTTTCCAATAATTCCTCAGAAATTTTAAACATAAATGACCGCAGTTTGTAGTGCCAAAGGTTTGCTGTCGGTCAAAGTTATAGTTTATAGATAAGTTACTCATGTATTTAACAAATTCTAGAGGAGGCTTCAAATTGCCAAAACTATCATAATACTCTACGTAATTATTGTGCTTCACGAAGGCCACCCAATGCGTGCCGGGGTTTTTATTGCTGTCTAAATTCAATATTCCACATTCTATATTTTTGGGTTTCAAAGGTAATGTATCTCTCATGAAGACTCCACGAAAATAGGGAATATCATAGGCATGTTCTAATATATCTATGTTGGTGAGAGCACGTTTAGGTAGCCGCTTAATTAGTTTTTTGATGGGTTTAGATATAAACCAGTGCCAGTTTTATGAGGTTTAATATATAACCCTTTCCCGATAGAAACAGCTTCCATCATTCGGTTGTGTCTTTCAGATTCCTGAAGACTTTTTTGTGCAGCTTTGGAATCGTTAACAGCTTTAGCTATACCAGCTGCCCCTCCAGCTAGTGAACCTAAAGCTGATAACCCTGCGAATATAGGAATAAGTGGTAAAAGCCCTCCGCACTTTGGAAGAGGAATGCAACGCGGCAAACGTATTCCTTTTTTATTACTAAATAATTTTTTTGCAGCTGCATAGACATATTTAATGGCAGTGTGACTGTCTTTGGATTTGATTTTTTTTAACCGTGATTTAATTTTCCTAACACCCTTTTTGAATGACTTCATACCACTACCAGCCCTAATTTTTGCGTTCATCGCTTTTTTCACAACCCATGATGCAAGTTTTTCTCCTTTTCCGGCATCTTTCGAGTTCAACCTTCTCTTTGCCATATTCAACAGTTTTAAGTCAGCTATCTGTCGAGCACGCGAATCTTTGTTAATATAGGCAATGTCGTGGTGCATGCAAGCTTCATCCAATTTGTTCACCCCTCGATCACCTCTAATTAATCGTTTCTGAAGTTTCGTTCCGGGCCCACAAAATTGATACCCAGGTAAATGTAGTTCAAACGGTAAACGATCTATCAAGTTATTAATTATACCACTGCCTTTCTTCATCGATAGGCAAAAAGTGAGATGATAGCACAAATTATTTTATTTATATACTATGAAACTAAATCACTTTTTTTAACCCAACTGTTGTCTTCATCACTCAAGCCTAGCCATTTTACATAAATTTTGTTTCCTTTTTTCTTAATAATTTTCTCAATAAGGTAAATTTCCGGCACCTTGGTTTTCTGTAATTCGTATCCATAAAAAGAACCTAGAATATTTTGTTTGTGTTTGTCTTGTATTTGATACGTTGGGGGACTAGTTTGATTATCTTTTACTATGAGAAATATTTCGGTTGACCAATTAGGAGTGTAACCCTTGTAAAAATCTCCTTTGTGTTTACTTATACGTACACAATCACCAACTTGAAAAGTTTTTCCTCGTCGTATCTTTGACTGTTGGGATTTGATTATATTAGACTTTACTAGAATCTCATTCGATTGATTTACATCGATTGGTTTAAATTTAGTTATGCGATGTAAAGTACTGTTATAATTCTCCACAGTGATGTCTAAATTATTTTGAAACCATTGATAGTTTCCATATAGACTGAAAATTTTGTAAAGGTGAGATTTAAGAGTTCTTATCACACGTTCTACTATGGAGGCTTTCTTTACAGAGTACGTAGAATAATGATTTATTTTATGCCTTTTCATCAACTGCTTAAAATAATCATTATAAAACTCTGTACCCAGGTCAGTTTGTAAATTTTTAGGCTTTCTTCTTGTCTCTGATAGTATACTGCACATTGCGTCCGTTACACACTTTTTTGATTTTGACTTCAACGGTTTAACCCAAACGTATTTCGATAAAGTATCAATAACTACAAGAACATACTTGTGTCCGTTATTATACGACGAATATTTTTGAAAATCCATGAGGTCAGCTTGCCATAAATCATCCATTCCTTTGATAATCGTATGCCGACGACAAAAATTCCTTCTCGCTGCTTTGTGCAACTCATGAACTAAATCTTCTTTACTCATTTTGAGTAGGTTTTGGTGAAATCATGAGATCAACTTCTTTTTTAGTGTAATACAATGTATTCAAATTTTCAACAGTCAGTTTTTCTAGATTATTTAGGTATTTTTTAACATTACTTTGAACTGTTTTTATTTCTTGTTTTAGTTCGTGAATACATTTATCAACGTATTCTTTACTTACAGCTTCATCGTCCTTCTCGGGAAGTGACAGTCCTTTCAATTTCGATAATTTTAAATCAAAATCTCCTGCTTCGGACCTTATTAATGCATCTGTAATAATATCAGCATTTAAAGATTGTCGTAAACGCTTATGAACGTGATGACCGAATTTGTCTACATTCATTATCGTCTTGTCGGCTTCTCTAGTGCAATGGTACTGCCCGGTCCACCAGATGGAAGCTTTATATATTTCTTGTATTTGATAATGCCAGCTTCATGCAATTCTTCGATTATTGCATAAATTTCATTTCTTACTCCTGTGTTACCAGCTGTCCATGAAGCCAGTAAAAGTTGTAATCTTTCCACTAACTCATTAGGATCGTTCCAGTAAATCAAATCAGTATCATTCTTAACTTCTTTTAATATATTTACCCCTTCTCCTTGCGGAAGACTTTCAACACTACTGGTATGATTTCTTGAGAACTTGAATAACGGTTTAATAATATTCATGTATTTAAAACCTTTATTACTGTTTATGGGTTTAGAAGGATTGCAATGACGTTTGTGTGCATTAGTATCAATAAGTAATAATCTGTAATTTTGCAAGTCCTCGTCTGTAACGTTTTCTAAATTTGGTACCTTTTTGTACAGTAATTCTTGAAGCCCTATGGTTTTTTTCAGGCTACGGTTTCCAATTTTCAATATTCTGTCGTCGTCATAAACACGAGTTTTGCCAAGCCATAATTTTCCTCGCTCATGTTTAACACCATAAGGTATATCTTTCATTACTTCAGATGACACGGACCAAGATAGAGAATCGTTAGCAATACTTGGTGATGACTGGAGAGATTTAAATGAGTTCTCATTAACATCATGATCCTCTGATGGGGATGTAGTAAGAGTCTTGTTAGAAGGCATAAAAATCTCATGATCTGTGATTTCCCCATCAGAGACAGGTTCTTCAACATTTTCGGAAGAGGTACTTGATGACTCGCTCTCGCAATATTTGGTTCTTTTCATTAAATGGTTCACTGGCGTTGATTCTTCATGTTTATATTGTTTATTGTCATCTTTTTTACTTGACATTTGGTTTAGGGGGTTGATAATGGGTTTGAATAATGTTTCGAGGGCTATGTCATTTGTTCTTTTGTAATCTTTCATAATATCCACCTTTCTTTTCACAGCTGCAGCAGACTTTACAATTTGTTCTTTGAGATTTCGTTCCATCGTTAAAGACTCCACACTGACTGACAATCTTAATCAAACTGAAACATCAGTAACCTAGCAACTATTTAAAAAGATTAGTCTACTTCTATGAATGTATCGAAGTTCAGCCGGTAACATCCTTTGTTTCGTTCACAGTCCTTATTTATAACTAAATAGTTGAAAGGTTTTCTCCAAACAGTGGAGCACATTTCACGAAACTTACACCATGACATATCAGAGCCTACATGTTCATCATAAACGTGTTTAAGGTTTACATCATCTTGCTTAAATAATATGATAAGATTAGAATTGTCTCTCACTAATTGTTTGGGTATTTTGGTGTAAGTTTGATTGATATAAAAACAGTCAATATTTCTATGGCGACCCATTGCAAAGTAATCTCGTATATTATTCTGATTTTCACAAGCAACGTCGTCGAATATGATAATTGAGTTTGGTAATGCTTCGTGCGGACTCAAGACCGCATTATTATCATTGTATTTGTAATAAGATATGTCTGCCACCTCATTCAACACGTTCTCCAGGAAGATGTATTTTGGTTGATATAATGATTTCGAGTAGACATAAAGGTTACAAAAACGTGGACCGTCCTGGTGTAGTAATAAACTCAGGACCAAGTTTGTCTTTCCGCAGTTGGAAGGACCACAAACGATGCTGCGTATTGTGTTTGGTAGTAAAGGACCATGTCGCTTAGTTTCTGTTGATGACGTAGAAGGACAGATGCATTCCAATTGCAATGAATCTTTTTGCTTCAGGAACTTCATTTTTGTTGAATAAATTTGTCTGGCAAGTTCCACGGGTTTCATAAAAATGACTACTTTTAATGTTGTCACAAGTTATAAACCATTTAAAACGGTTTCATGAATGCTTTATGCTCTTTTCATCAGATTAGACACTACAGGATTGAAATTTCAGAACAAAATCGATACGTTTTTACTAATTAATGGTGTATATTGGGAAGGTACTTCAATTTCAGAACAAAATCGATACGTTTTTACTAATTAATGGTGTATATTGGGAAGGTACTTCATTTTTTTCGAATGAGCGAACGAAGAGAGCGAGTGGTGAAGAAAAAAATGAAGTATACTTCCCAATATACACCTACTGTTATAGGTTTATTTTCCTTGTTAATACTAACACGCTGAAGTTCTATTCGCTATTTTGCCAATCCTTATCATATTTTCCATGAAACCGTCAATAAAGTACAGTTTTGCGGTAATTGCCTAAATGAAATTTCTTTATCATCATCATCATCATCTACGGAAATAAATTTTAGCGTCAGCCAAAAGTTTTCATACTAGAGAGACACATTCATAATCGGATCATATCTAAAACAGCTGTTTTTGTCATCAAAAACACCTCGAATTGTACTCAGTATCTTTGGTGTGTATGGTACTGTCACAGCCTTCGACACAATGGTACAAACAAATTAAACAACAAAGCTCAGGACACCCTGTATTGTGTCGGTGACGCTGATGAGGGTGCGGAATAGGCACAGCCGCTGTATTATGTAACAGCCTGTATGTTCCACTTTAAACCATCAATTGTACACCGTAGTGAGGGTAAACAAATGACAATTTAACTAACACAACGTTTATCACCTTGCTTAGGCTGTCACAATATGAAAATGGGGATTTAGGGAATTCCTAGAAATAGCTAAAATAGTCATCAAGGTGATTTTTGTAATCTGACAACACATACATACATAGTATTAAATAAAGTCGCTTTCCCTGTCCCTATTTTCCATTTTAAAGCTTTAAAACTACTCAAAGGATTTTGATGTGTTTTTTTTTAAATAGAAAGGGTGATTGAATAGAAAGATCATAATATGTGTAAGCCCATTGCACCCATGCGAAGTCGGGGCGAGTTGCTAGTTCCCTATAAGTTGAGCTGATAACAGAATACATCATAAGAAATACATTCATTCACATGTTCGTTGCTATGTGCTTTGTGCAGTCAAAGAAAAATGGTTTTTACCTTTTATTGCGATTTATCGTAATGATAATTAACTAATATATTTTAATAAAACCGCTAGGGACCGCTGGAAGAGCTTGGGGGAGACCTTTGCCCAGCAGTGGGATCTAGAGGGTTATTATTTTAATAAAACTGTTGCAAATATTATGTGCTCCCAATCGTCATAAATGGATTAACTTGACTGTATGTTTTAAACTTAAAATCGAATACATAAATTAAACGATAGTTGAAGTTAATGTGATTACACCGGTGTCGTAAAGTGATTTACTAGTAAAAAGATCCGTCAAGAAACTCAGCGGTTACTCTTTTCAACAAGTTCGGTTCAGTCAATCAAACATAGCCGACATCAAATTCGATTTGTGGTTACAATTCTAGCTAGGTACTTAATTGATTGATTTTTACGTTTGCACTTAAGGATGAGCTTTGTTGAATGCTTATTAATTCTTGCCAAGGTTATTATCTGACCTCGAATTTCAGTCTAGACATACTTTAAAATCTACTGACGCCAGACTACTGCCTAGTAATCGAGACTCTATCAACAAACCTCCGAAACAGCTTTTCACAAGGCATTTCAACTCCTATCGCTGCAGGAATACGGTTCCAACTAACTGCAAGCTGCACTTCAATATCTTTGTCCGATATAAGCCAGCGGAGTTGCGTCCACTTTTACCATGGGATTATGAGCTCTGATACGAAGCTGTAAGGCTTCAGATTAATGTTTAGCGTTGCATGTTATCTTCGCAATTAGTGCAACGCCCTCATTCTGTTATTGCGAGCGAGCGCTTCGAGCGATATGAGGCTGTTCCATAATTTATGTGAACACGGTCTCCACTTCCATTTCCAATATTAGGATCAATTAAAACTGTTCTCAGTTTTGCAACTGGGTTTTCAAATGTAAAAATATGAATCTTGACTGGCTCGTGTTACAGGTATCTGTTCTAGTTGTGTGGCGTACAATCGAACCCACAAAGGACATGTTAATAATTAAAAAAACTTGTTAATTTGTGTCTGGATTATAATTCAGACTAACTGTCATTATTCTGTTTTCTAAAAATAGTATCAAAAAAGTAATCTACTTTTCTTTTTGTGAAAATAATAATGATTGAGATGATGATGATGATTGAGAGCGTCGTGGCCTAGTGACACTCTGGCTCGGAACCCGGTGGTCCCGAGATCAAATCTGGCCGGAACACTCCTACTTTGTGTTCATTGTACAATTTGCGGCTAACTCTCCGGTGATGGAAAACACCGTTAAAAAACCCAAGAAACTCGGATAACGGCAGTAGGCTCGCCCCTTACCACGTTGGGTTCAAATTCCCTCGGCGAAATGTGGGCTTCTGAATGTTCCGTTCACCATGACGGCATCTATCAGTGTGCCTCTGACTAACCCATTAAGGATATGGTCGTAAGGGTATGTTTTTATGTATTTATGTTATAATGATAAATTGAGTGCTTAATTTCAGTTCACACGTAATAAGTGCCCGATTTTGTGATCGTTGAAACCATCGACAGCATGATTTATACTTTCAAGCTACAATAATATTAAAGCAAACTTGTCAAATCAGATGTGGCCAATGCTACGAAAATGTGTAGTCAATCACGTAGTAAAAGCTGTCTACGGATCCTTGGCTGTAGCACAGGCATAGACGGCTACGAAAAAGAATATAACATTTTTTTTAACACCTTTCAGAACCTTCGATAGAGAATTTCTACAGAAAAAAATATCTTTTGGCATAAATATCTGTTTTCAAACGCTATAACCGTCAAGGTTTTCCTATTATTTGAACATTAATATTGAAACAGCAGCGACTCATCTTCCGTGAAAGCCGCCGGACATCGATTATGTTAATATTCCCATCAAATTGCAAATACCCCGTAAAGTAGCCGATTTGCCCTCAACAAGCTTTGTCTCCGTTGCTTTTTCATGTTCACCCTGTATAACTTTTAAGAATGATGCCCGTTTACGTACGGACGCTAAGAAGCTATTTAAAACTAGAGTGTAGAAGTTTTAAAATAAGACATTGAATTTTTAAATTTGTATTTGAACAGCGAACAGTGATTTAATTTAATCTCAAAATGATAAGTTTACCTCATATAAAATAAAATAAAAATCTGGAACAGCTTACACCAAAATCAGCCGGCCCCGAACTAAGATGAGCGTGTACTTTGTAAAATATTAGCTCTAGATAGTCATAAAATGCATGAAACACGACAGTGGTTTAGCTTTAAAGTTTTTTTTACCGCAATGAGATGTATTAACTCAACTGATTCAGGATGCTCTTTTGTCAAACAGCTTTTTGAAAGATGTTTTTTTTTACTTGTATTGAAAGATGAGGATAAATATTTTTTTCAAAAGTTAAATGCATTTCTCTTACAATAGTAAAACAAAACGAGACAATTTCAAGTTTCTGTGATTCGCATTGAAAATAAAAGTAAGGTAAGAAAATACGAATACAAGCAGCAGTAAAAACAGAAAATGTGTAAAAAGTTCAAAGTTTGAAATTAAAAACAAGTAGTTACCTACTGAGAACTTTCTGAACAACGTGTAAGTACTGAACTAACAACAAAGCAAAAACAATGCTGACTGCAGCCCGTGAGCGAATCAAATCCACAACGCAGTTTTAAAATGAGCAACTGCCTCTGCCAACTTGTAAAACGAGGTATGCAGTTTATTCATCGTGAAGCTATGTCTTCTTCCATTCCAGCTATCCAGCGGGCAATATGCGTGAATGTGGGGCCTCCCAAACTATGAGCCTTGTGATATTCCGCCTGATGGGTCCAACCAGTTGCACACGGGATGACTTGATTGGCGCTAGTACTAATGCCGTAAGGGTTGCAGAATACTGATCTCATCAAATTTAAAATTATCTACCATCAACAGGTGAAGAAGAAGACGGGAGTATTCAAATTGCTTTTCCTAACTCAACAGTTTGGTTCATGAGGCGTAAGACCAAATCTTTTGAATACGGGACGTCTTTGTAATATTAAAAATAGTAATTCATCCACATTATCATTTGGAGCTAAAACATCCACAGTGGAACGAAGGTGTCACCCATTAATTTGACAGCAGTCACATTGCGGGTAGGAATACGGTCGTAGATGTGGTATGAGGTTTTTTTTAAGACATCTCATGTCAAAGCAGAGCCAACATACAGGGGCTTTTTTAGTGGTTTGACCTATCAGATAGACTGGGAACACAGCATTTTTATAGTCGGTATGTAGATTTCCTCCCTAAAAAAATCCAACAGTTCGGACTATTTTGCGACGCAAGCGCAGTGGCGTTTACGTAATAACAGCTTGAGGTGTCAAATTTAATAATCTGGAAACAAGAGTTATGATACATTTGTGAGATATGAGACCATATGGTCTGGTCCCTTTGGAGACCAATGCTACCAGTATTTTGAGGACACTACCACACAGACAGTAATAATGTTCGTCAGATTTTTAATGCAATTTTATTTTTATTCTTATTAATTGATAGATGCTGTTTCAATTTGTGCTTTTATTTTTTTATAAATAGGTATTTCCAGGTCTGAAGAAAACTTTCCGTAGTCAGTTGCGGGGTTCCCCGCGCCGCGCCAGCATCGCGCGGGCCGCTCGCGGCTCCCGGGCCATTCCGTATTTTATCACAGGGCTTTGTTCTCGCGTCATTCAGCCTAGCCTAGTCATTAGTGGAATGTTTAAGCGTTTTGTTTGCGCCTTCTTTAATAAATACGCCTTTTGTTTTACTATTTTTTTGCGGCGACAGGCGAAATTAAATTAGTGAGAGGTTTGCGCTTTTGGGCAATAAAGGTGGATTTTGCGGTTTGAAAATTGTAGAGATGGGTATTGTTTTGTTGATTCTGGCCGATAGCATTTATAAAAGTTTAATGCATTTTAAGAGAAGAACTTCCATGAGATAATAATTTATTTTCAAATTATTGCTATTAGGTTTCACACCTTTCACCGGACCTCTTCGTTTTAAAATTTCTTTAGCTAACCTCCAAGCAAGTCGCCTATTCTACCTATTATGGACCTGGTTGAGTCCCGATGGTTCCACGAGAAATGAGATTGACTTCATCATGACGACAAAGAGGCGCATATTCAATGATGTCTCAGTGATCAACAGGGTGAAAACCGGTAGCGATCACCGAATGGTAAGAGGCACATTGAACCTGAACGTCAAACTAGAAAGAACGCGTCTGATGAAGTCTACGCTCCGACCTACTCGCGCCCATATCGAAAACCCCGAGAGCTTTCAACTCGAGTTGGCCAATCGCTTCTCATGTCTGGATGATTGCGTTTCAGTGGACGAGATAAATAACGGATTTGTAGAAGCTGTCCATGCGGTCGGATCTAGGTTTTTCAAGCCTGGTCGACGGAACAAACCGCAGAAACTTTCGACCCACACCCTCGACCTCATGGCAGAACGTCGGTCTCTGACACTGCAGTCCTCTGATGACGCTGTTCACTATCGCCTGCTTAATAGACGCATTTGGAAGTCCTTGCGACACGACATTCGTGTCTTTAACACAAACCGTGTTAAAGAGACAATCGAGCGGAACAAAGGTTCTAAAGTGTTCGTAAGAGACAAGTCTATTGGGCAGAGTCGGTTGACAAAGCTGAAGACGGAGGATGGCGGTGTGGCGTCGACGGAGGAAGCGGTGTTGAGGGAGGTTGAAAGATTTCTACGGGCAGCTTTATACCTCTGTCGCCAAATCCGTTAATAGCACGGCCAAAGATCCCAGAGCTAAGCTAACCCGGCACTACACTGAGGACATCCCGGACATCAGCCTGTACGAGATTAGGATGGCTCTCAAACAGCTCAAGAACAACAAGGCACCGGGCGACGATGGAATTACTGCTGAGCTTCTGAAGGCAGGTGGAAAGCCGGCTCTTAAAGTCCTTCAGCGGCTATTTAATTCCGTGTTGTTCGAGGGCACAACGCCTGAGGCATGGAGCAGAGGTGAGGTGGTGCTGTTTTTCAAAAAAGGAGACAACACCTTGTTGAAGAACTATAGACCCATCTCGCTTCTGAGCCATGTCTACAAGCTGTTTTCGAGGGTCATCACGAACCGTCTCGCGCGCAGGTTGGATGACTTCCAGCCTCCCGAACAAGCCGGATTCCGAAAAGGCTTTAGTACCATAGACCACATTCATACGCTGCGGCAGATTGTACAGAAGAGCGAGGAGTACAATCGGCCACTCTGCTTAGCGTTCGTGGACTATGAAAAAGCCTTCGATTCGATCGAGACATGGGCGGTGCTGCAGTCTCTCCAGCGATGCCACATTGACTATCGGTACATCGAAGTGCTGAAGTGCTTATATGCGAACGCCACCATGTCAGTCCGAGTACAGGAGCAGAGCACGAGGGCGATTCCTTTGCAAAGGGGCGTAAGACAGGGAGATGTCATTTCTCCGAAACTGTTTACGGCCGCATTGGAAGACGCCTTCAAGCTCCTGGAATGGCAAGGACTCGGCATCAACATAAATGGCGAGTATATGACTCACCTTCGGTTTGCCGACGACATAGTGGTCATGGCAGAATTGCTGGAAGAGCTCGGCAGCATGCTCGAGGACCTCAATCGAGTCTCTCAACAAGTGGGCCTAAAAATGAACATGGACAAGACGAAGGTCATGTCTAACGCCCGTGTTACGCCCACTCCAGTATCTGTTGGAGGCTCGATTCTCGAAGTTGTCGACGAGTATGTGTACTTAGGACAAGTGGTCCAAGTAGGTAGGTCCAACTTCGAGAAAGAGGTAAATCGTCGAATCCAACTCGGCTGGGCAGCGTTCGGGAAACTGCGTAACGTCTTCTCTTCCGACATACCTCAGTGCCTCAAGACAAAGGTCTACAACCAGTGTGTGTTGCCAGTGATGACATATGGATCTGAGACATGGTCACTCACTATGGGCCTCATAAGAAGGCTCAAGGTCACCCAACGGGCTATGGAGAGGGCTATGCTTGGTGTTTCCCTACGAGATCGAATCAGAAATGAGGAGATCCGTAGGAGAACGAAGGTCGCCGACGTAGCCCAGCGTGTTAGCAGGTTGAAGTGGCAGTGGGCGGGGCACATAGCTCGAAGTACTGATGGCCGTTGGGGACGGAAAGTCCTCGAGTGGAGACCATTCGAGGCCAAGCGCAGCGTGGGACGCCCGCCCGCTAGGTGGACGGATGACCTCATAAAGGTCGCAGGGTCTCGGTGGATGCAGGTCGCCTCCAACCGGCAGCTCTGGAAATCTATGGGGGAGGCCTATGTTCAGCAGTGGACATCATGTGGCTGCTGATGATGATAGAAGAAGGAGGCTTTTTGAATATTCTTTTTTAATTACTAGAAGTAAAATCTTCTGTTTTCGTTGACGTCATTCTTAATAACCATCAACATTACTTCAATCTTGCACAATGGTATGTTTCTTTTCTCATGTTCCTTCACCTGAAGGTTATTATAACAGATCGGTTTTACGAGAAACCTACTTCATTTGTACCTTTTTCTTTGACCAGTGAAAAAAATATTTTATAGACTTCACGTGCCTGGGGGAAGCCCGTGGAAGTATCGGACTCACCAGCGCCCTCTGCGACTTACGATACCGACTAAAAAAGACGCTGGGGACATCCACATCTGCTAGTGAACGTCTATGGGATGGAACAAGTCACTCTCCACAGACGTTCAGCAGTTAACCGTTGGACCGGCTTTTCCTCACTAAAGAGAGACGTCAAGTGTCCAAAGACGTCTCCCAGACGGGCGAAACCGAGCAATGCATATTGGAGGCCCCCCGCTAGGTTGGCAAGCAAGCTTACCTTCCCCGCCTATGATATGATGGCGGTCCGCCAAGACGGACCACCAACGGTATACTCCCGCCATCCTACTCCACCGAAGCGGCCGCTGGAAAAACGAATGGAGAGCGAATCTGCCTGGTTTTCGCCAACGAGGAATAAGAACCGTTTCCGGGAGTTATTCCCCGTTGCCCATGATGCACTGGATCAATTGGATTTTAACAGGGACCAACAAACTTCTGGCCACAAGAGGAGGTAACTGAGCGTGGCACCCCACTTCATTTGTCTAAAAGGTTTAAAGAGTGCATTTAAATTCAATATCCCTTCTAAAAACGCTTTACTTAAAAACGCCCTAAAGTTTTAAATTGCGTAGTTTTCTATTTGCTATAAGTTGACAGAGTAAACAAATAAAAAAATAAGTCGCCGGATAATTACTACTTCCGGGTGAATTTAGAAACAAAACTCGTTAGTATTAATAATTTAGAGGTTCACTGATTACGGCACGCTGCGCTCGCGTGACGGCCACGTCGCGTGTAAACCGACCTGCACAATTTGATCGATATTAAAATTCATCTATGTTTTATGTTAAGACACAGCCATTACCAAAGAGAAGTAAATACCAACGGATTCAAGAGAACCAAAGCACCGTAGTTCAATCGCCTTTTTTCCGTTCTCCAAAAACGCCTTGTCTGACAGTTGGTTGGTTTGCACGGATAAATTATAAAGTGACAAAGAACAGCGTTAAATTGTAAATGTCACAGTCGCCATTACAAGTTTATAATATTGCGAGATAGACTGTAAGCTAACTATGTAATATAGTAACAACTGATAATTACGACGATACATCATCCGGCTCAAAAATTAGTATTTTCCTCCCCAAGTTTTCCTGGTCAAGTTTTAAAGCTAGACCACATATCAGGCATAGAAGACCAGAAGTAACGAATATTCTTTCACTTTATTACTTGGCTGACATTCAAAGTGCTCACTAAATGCACCTGCTTCAATCTTGCATGCCGATTTAATTAGCATTCTGAATCCCTAATTAATATGTTAATCAGACTAAAGTGAATCTATTACCTGGCATGGTAATTATCGATAGCACATTGAACTATTTACTGAACCCCTTTTGGGCGACGTTTAATTAAATTCATTTCATGCAATGATATTATAATAAAAAAGACGTAGGTAGATAGGTGACTTGTGCTGAAAAAATGGCACCCAAAATCAGAAATTCGAACAACTGAGCAAAGCATTGACAGTTTGAGACGTTCTAGTAAATACTTAATCATACTATCTTGTACACACGGTCAAATTATAGGTACGTACGCCAAGGGACACTTTTCGAACGCGCTTCTTTTAAATATCATTGATTTTATGTATTTGAAAGGTGAAACACCATTCATTTATACTTTTGCGCGAACAAATTCATAGAAAAAAATAAAGCAAATAAAGTTTTGAAGTTTGAAGTTAGAAAGTCTTATGTTAAACTTATCTACTTATATGTAAGAGGCGTATACACAGAGTTATTTTAAGTATGTATGTCACCGGAAAATAACAAGAACCGTAAATTTATAAATTTCCTAGGAAATTTATAAACTTTCGTAGGATTCTAAACGAGAGATAAATTGTATTATTTTACGCCTTCATTTCCGGAAATTGATAAACTTCCGAAACGCATCCGTAAAATAATAAGTGGGCGGTAACCAAACGCAATGTGCGCTCTGATTGGTCGAATAAGTCACGTGTCATTCCTCTCCTCCGCCATTTAATTTTGGTAGAAGGCCGGTTTTAATGTTTTATATTTTGTAAGAACAATTCATCTTCGTGTTCATTGTTTAATTTTCGGCTAACTCTCCGGCGATGAGAAACACCGATAAAAAATCTAAGCAACCCAGATAACGGCGGTATGCTCGCTTCTTACCACGATGGGTTCATATTCCCTCGGTGAAATGTGGGTTTCTGAATGTTCCGTTCGTTCACCGTGACGTTTGGGATTTGATCGAGGTGGTATGCCATGTTTTGTATGTTATATTTTTTAAGTGTATTTCATTTCTTTATAAACGTTTTGATTTCGTAACACGATTTCTGCTGTTTTATTTTAATTAAGTAGGGGTTATCAGCCTATTAACTGTAAAAAGTAACCCGTTAAACCTACCCAGTTTTAAAGTAAAAGTCCAGTCAGGTAGGTATTCGAAACTGATAAATGTACAGTTTGCCAAGTCTGATTGTACCATAATCTACGAACACAAGCATTGCTACTGTCAACATCGACCAATCAGAGAGCAGTGTGTTATTTTACGTAATTTATAAAAGCGTAAAATTAAAAGCTCTTCTGTGATTAGTCGAACCGTTTAGAATCTTACGAATAGATATCCGTAAGTTGATAAATTTACCACAAGTCGTCGTAAATTTATAAATTTCCGGAAATTTGGCCGTAAAATAATACAATTTATCTCTCGTTTAGAATCCTACGAAAGTTTATAAATTTCCTAGGAAATTTATAAATTTACGGTTCTTGTTATTTTCCGGTGACATGTATACCAAATCAAATCATTTTTTTCACTAAAAACTTATTGATCTTGGACACCGTTAACGTATCGAAATAACGCTAGTGTTAACATTACAAAACAACGAAAGGGGAAAGGCAATGCCGGATTGATAGGGGCTTTTTTTTTCGGGTGTCCAGCGACCAAACTTTTTGTAATAATACAAGAAAGTGAAATAAACCAATTTTACTATTCTATATAGACCTCTAAACGCAGTCTGAATTTGCTACCGCCGAAAAAGAACATGGCATTTTCAGACATCTTCTTCAGATCGGTTGATCGATTCCAATTCGGGTTTAAAATAATTTCATACAATAACTCTTCAAGTAAAATTAACTTGAGATTCTGATATGTCATCTTCAGATGACGAGGGGAGTTATCCCCTTACATCCTCAAAAGCAACTTGATCGTAAGTATCTCTCCTGTCAAATCACAAGGTGTCATATTGACAAGCAGTGTGATACGATTTTGAAGTCATCAAAGCGGTAACGTATTCGATCTCGTGTACGTTGCTACTGCTAATGAACATTTATCAGCATGGATAGCTAATTAGGGCTCGGATTACCGGATGCACTAGTGGATTATTGGAGAGTGTGCGTTCTCCAATGTTTACTAATACCAGTGAGTGAAGGTAATGTTTGTACACATTTAGCAAGTGCTTAGGATGATATATTCGAAATTATACAATCAGTTTCGTGAATGACGAAGTTAATTTTTTGATCCGTGATAATTTTATATAACAAAATGCAGTCTGAGGTAATTGGTAGTAACTATGCATACTACCCTACTCTAATACTAAGGGGAAGGCCTATGTTCAGCAGTGGACTTTTTGCGGCCGCTTGATGATGATGATATAACTATGCACGTCAAAGAAATTCCTAATAATATTTTAATACCTAGTAGGTAATTTAATCTTATTACCAAAATATGAAAATATGATTGCTTCAGTAAGATTTGATTACCTACCTACCAGAGAAAATAAAGCAAAAGCGCTACGATGTCACGATATTGAATAGCCTTGGTACAGTCAGCTAAAAAATTACACTGGTAACATAAGCTGCCCTCTCTTTGTTGCGAACTTGTATACTACGCGCGGTTACAAAGCCTTGAGTAGAACACATAACTGCGTTAGACTGTACAACGTTATGTGGCTATCAAATATATAACCAATATCCTTTTGACGATGTTAGAATAATAAAAGTAGAACTACAGCATGCGAATATTCATTAAATGGTCTGTCTGGATGGTTAGTAGCTAACCTAGATAAGCTAAACATTTAGACAGATGAAAATACTTAGGCTCCTTGCCAAAACAGTCCGTGGATCCAATTGTATCGATCTATTTGGAATCTACCTATTAGTAAATACAATTTTCATACGCTCACGACAGTATCCTGCACGGTCATAGTGAAAAGAACAATTAGGCCGCTAGTACACATCCGGTTTTTTCACCGGACGACGCACAGCAAATAAACGGACATCCTTGTATAGTTAATCTTGTTTTACCGGATGGATTTTAGCTTTGCGTGCCGTCTGTATACCTTAGTTTTCAATTACAAATACATAAAATGCAGAGTCCGCTAATCAATATTTGTATGCGAAACGATAATGCATTTTCGTTTGGCATACAAATACTTGACACCAGGCCCCTATTCAATAAAGCTGACAATCCGACAATTCGACATAATATGTCGAGAAGTGACAATTCTACAATTTTTCTGTTCAATAAAACCGACAGGCGACATAATTGTCATGGTGGAAAATTGACAAATATGTCGGATTGTCGCGACAATTCGACATATTTGCGTTCAATAAAACTTTTTACGCGACAGGTGACAGGTGGCAATATTTCGTGAAAAACTTGTAGAATCTGCTTTACTGAACACAAAATTGTCGCGACAATCCGACATATTTGTGGAATTGTCAGAAAATCCTGACAGGTGCCTTGACCCTCTGTCGCGAAATCTTTTTTGAAGTTGTAAGGTGTAAATAAGTGTTTTTTTTCTTAATATTATAATATTTAGTTGGTACTGATACCAAGTCAGTGTACCAACAATCTAAGTGATAATTCCTTTGTTTGAAGTTGGTTATGTATCTGTCTGTCTAAATAAATAAAATAAGAATTCCTGACTGATAGATAAACTAGTTAAAAAAACTAAACCTTATTAAATTTACCAAAGAGTATATTTTTATTTTATTATTTATTTATTTAAACTTTATTGCACAAATAGGGTACAATAGGCGAACTTAATGCCATATAGCATTCTCTACCAGTCAACCTTTGGGTCGTGCAGAGATTATTTAGTAAATTAAATTAATTAGTTTGGTAAATTAGTCCCAAAATAGGTATTTTTTGTTCATTTCTATTTTACATACGAGTTGCACTAGAGACTGATTAATTCTCATTGTGGCAAAACTAAATTACTACTTATCCTTAATTAGCTTCAACAATCAAAATTACCTGTTTGCAAACAGTTCAAAAGTCGACATATTTGTCACGACAATCCGACAATTGCCACTGACAATTGTCACCGACAATTGTAGAAAATAATTACTGTGGGTTTTGACATATGTCGAGTTTTATTGAACGCTATTTTTCCTGACAAATTTGTCAGGTATTCACCTGTCGGTTTTCGACATATTTATCATTTTTATTGAACAGCCTAAGCGCGACAATTCTACAATTATGTCACTTTTTGACATAATTGTCGGATTGTCAGCTTTATTGAATAGGGCCCAGACGTCAGCGTACTGAATTCTCTGACCGTGTAGGTAGTTGTCTGAAACAATGTCTCTTGGCATTTAGTGCGTCATTTTGCTCTTCATTTTTATGGGCAATAAAATAACATATTTTATTAATAGGAGTAGGGCTATGGTTTTTTAAAACATGTTCCCTATTTGGAAGCAAATTGGTTTACTTGAATAAGGAGATAAGTCTTTCTCTGGTTCGATTTGTCATACCTCGACATGTTTCACTACACTTGACATCCTCAAGAGACGTCTAACCTCAAATCGTTTCTCGCATCGATTGACAAAACGACATTGAATATAAAATGCATTCCATCGAGGCACAGTAAACAGAGAACAGTAAAATATCTACATTCAAACGTGCCGCTCTCGGTTTGAATGTGTGCGTGAGCGTCGCGCGCCGTGTCGGCACGCAAGCACAAAATACGGGGGGATAAGGGCGGCAGTACGGACGGGCTGTGCCGCGTGTCTGTGTGCACGCTAGGCTAATAACTCGGCGGGCGGCCTTAGATAACCTACTGTTATGTTTATACTGTGGCTATAACCGGCGGCACCTGCCTCGCTTATCTAGCGAACCTCGCCGCAACATGCGTAATCTGTCAGCTTCCGCCGGAGGAATATTGGAAAAATATTTACCGGTTTTATCGCGTTAAAATGTTCTCGTGTTGAAATTTCATTTTCTCGGGTTGCCGTGTTACGGTTACGGGTTACGACAAGTCAAAAGGTGTCGATAATTTTTGATGCTCTTTTTTACTACGCCTTTAATGATTTGCTTTTTAAAAACTTATTAGCTCAGCTATCTTTCATAAGATAATAATAATACACAGATCATGGAATTGATCCCCACCCTTAACACACCAACGATTTTGATATAGTAAATCTCTAATTACAATATCTATAATTATCAGGACTTAAATGTCATTTGTATAAAAAACTTTCTGACACTCGTAGTACGAAATTTCAAAAGCCATAAGATGTTTCTTAACATTAATTCGTAATAAGCCCTTTTAACTAAATAAAATAAAACTGTGACAATTCCATTGGTTTTAATAACTACATTAACTGAGAAGCTAGTAGTACATTTACTATTAGTACTCGCAAATACATACAAGTGGAAGCTGAATAACAACGTAGAGCATTTCAATTTGAACCTTCGTCACAAGTAATAAAGGCAATATTTGTATGGCAGAGTCAATTATTGCATACTGCCAGGAAACTGGTCTTAAATCTTGTCTAGGGTTCCGATGCCGTCATGTTTATTACTTTGCATATCTCTATGATATTTTAAAACAGTTTTATGAAATTATATTGAGGTATGAACTCGTCGACCAACAGTTGCATTGCTCTTATTTACTTCAAATCACATTGTCTCCGAATAACTTACTGTCAAAAAATATTTAGTTTATTTTGTCCCCGTGTATTTTGATAATGCTACTCTGAGCTTTGTGATTCTTAAAGTTACACAGCTTTAAGACTTAATTTCATACTAATTAATACCTAAGTGAAAAGTTGGGTGACGATAAAAAATTGACAGGATTCAGTGAATAAAGGCTGCTTACGACTAGCCACTAAGAATTCTAAGGTCCTCCAAGCCTCCAACATATTATCCAATGTGCAGCAGTGGACGTCGTGTCACTTTATAAATGATGATGGTGTTGATGGATAAATTTAATGACATATTGCAATTAAGGACACAATTTTAGATTTTGACATCCAACATTTCCAAATCTGCCGACTTGTAAATTATTGGTCTGATAAATTTTATCTAACTTATGAAAAATCAGCCCTAAGACTAATTACTTGACTCAACTTAGAAAGAAAAGTAAATCTAAAATTTCATCAAAATTACTTCACAGCGTTTCTTTTGAAACTGACACACAGTAATCTAATAAAGGCTAGAGTAGACGTCATCGCGACGAGTACATCGGTGGAATGGTGTCGTAATGCTGAGGGATGTAGCCTACATCGTGTAGGTGAGGCGGGCTCCTTTGTGCGCGGTTCAAAGGCCTGCGGATTAATACAGCTGTATTCAATGCTGGGTAGTGGCAGCTGGAAGAGATCTGTTTTTGTTCCAATTTCTGTGATTAGCTTGCTCTAGATAAAAGGATGTTGATGAAACAAAAGAAAATTGTTGCAATGGGAGACGAAAGCAACAAAAGAAATGCTAACATAATTAAAACAAGTGGCAGCAGGAAAAAATATCGTGTTGAACATAACATACATTAGTGGAGAATTTGTTTTAAAAAGATAAAGATAAAACCTAAGTAACTGACCACCTCTGCTGGGACCGGGCAAGTCCATCATCAATCTTGGAAAGCCGACGCACTTCAAACTTAAAGATTTTTGCTTTTACCAGCGACCACCACTGTCCTCCTATATGTAGTCGTTCAAGTACAGTGGCTTCCCAATAAATAACACACGTCATATCCTCGGCTCTTTAGCACTTGAATTTCAATTTCAATATCAATACGAGTAATTGTTTAATTTCACATCATATCTAAGGAGTTGCCCGCCATGCTTTTGCTAGCCCGGACAGGATACTAATAACGTAACTCAAATTACATGAACAAACAGGCGAGGTGTTCTTAGGAATCTCCTGTGAGAATCCTAAGCAAATCACCTGAACGTCCCACAACTAACATACTCAGGTGCTCCAGACGTGACGGCACTGTCACGTCGCGAGAGGTGTGCGCTGAGCCCCAACTGGCTTGCCAAACGTTTTGGATATTTTATATGTTCCACGTGCATGCTCCGCAGAGGTTAAGCGCATAAGAAGACGTCATAAGAGCAGGTTTTCCCTGTTTTTTTGTGAAATCCTGCAAGATACCGCTTATGTCGTAAAATTTTGGAAAAATAATATATTGTCGTTGTTGATGTAGAAAATGTATAATATTTGTTACACAAATAGATTTTAACTTTGCTCGATGGAACAAAGGCTACAGTGGCCTCTTTTTCAGTCAAAATGTTAAGGTACTTGTATAATTTTCCTACACATAATCTCTGAAGAGCTGTAGCGTAACTTTTGTAAATCACAAATAAGATTTCTTCAAAATTATATGCAGTATTCCTTGAATAACCCAGATATTTTGAAGACTACTTTGATTAAAATCAAAAGGCTAGGTTGATAAAATCGGTAATCTTACGCATTTATATGCTTAAGGCCCTTCCAGGAATATATATGGGGACACATGTAACATCCAACCCTCGACCGTTTTGGATAGCATTATATCGCCTCAGCTCCAAGTGCTCCTTGACTGATTGTGCTTTAGAACGAGCTACCGAACGTTCAGGTATCTCTGAATCTCGAATTTCAATTAACTTCTGAATCTACGGTACTCGTATTGGTGGATGTTTTCCTTACCTAAAGCCTCCTGAAGATATCTGATATGGATATCTTCAGCTGTTCAAATTTTAGAGAAAATTTCATCATCGTCCTTTGCAAGAGAAAATTTAACTAAACCTATCCAATGAAAATCTGCCGATTACAAGGTTCTAGATCTATATCCAGGTTGTTTGTTCTCTAACTATATCTCAATAAAACCTTCTGAGTAAATCAATCAGAAGGCAAAACCTTAATCGGCAGTAGAATCTTAATCGGACCTGTTTGACAACGGATCGTAACCATATCAGCGGCTACATGTTGTGTCTCTACAGTATCACTGGTACTCAGTTATCGAGTCGGTACACAGAGCTCTAGAATTTGCTCACTTCTTACTGGGCGCGCCATTAGAATTACAATGAACTTCATAATACAAACTGTTATCAAGCCGCCCTAGGGCCTCTCTAGTGTCGCCATAGCTCTAACTAATCGGAGGCTGAACTCTCTGCTCGTAATAAACACATTTTGGAGTTGCGGTTTCGTAGAAACGAGAATACACAATCTAATGCCATTTTACCAGTGGACAACCTAAGAAATATGTTCCAACGTTTCATAACCTTCCCCAATTAGTCTAATTCCACCTCTGTCGCCTCTTAGAGAACTTGGAATCAAATGATGAAATTATTGTATCATTAAATCCTTGTCGAATCAATTTGACATTGTATCATAACCGCCCAATCAGTTGCATCCTGTGTCCACAACCGCATCAAGCACATTACTAAGTTGGTGCCATTTGTTCACTCCGCACTGGACTCGCCATTATTCCATTAGTGCGGCCATAGCCCTAACGAATCGGAGGCTGAACTCTCTGCTCGTAACAAACACATTTTGGAGTTGAGGCTTTGTAGAAACGAGATTACACAATCTGATGCCATTTTACCAGTGGAAAATCTAAGAAATCTGTTTACCAACGTTTTATAACCATACCAGGTTAATTTACTACCATAATACCACTGTCGCCTCTGAGACTACTTGCAATCAAATGCTGAAATAATTGTATCATTAAATCCATGTTGAATCAATTTGACATTGTATCATAACCGCCCAATCAGTTGCATCCTGTGTCCATAACCGCATCAGGCACATTACTAAGTTGGTGCAATTTGTTCACTCCGCACTGGACGCGCCATCATTCCATTAGTGCGGCCATAGCCTTAACGAATCGGAGACTGAACTCTTTGCTCGTAACAAACAGATTTTGAAGTTGCGGCTTCGTAACAACGAGATTACACAATGTAATGCTATTTTACCAGTGGAAAATCTAAGAAATCTGTTTACCAACGCTTTATAAACATATCCGATTAGTTTACTATCATAATACCTCTGACGCCTCTTACCGCCGTACTCAGAGACGTCAATTAACATGAATGGTTCATTAGAGTCAAAATTTTACATTCTTAAAAGTTCTTTATTCTATTAGTTATAAAGGCTCTTTTGAAAAATGGAAATTTGACTCTAATTAACCATTAACGTTAATTGACGTCTCTGAGTGCGGCAGTAAGACAGCTTGCAATTAAATGCTGAAATAATTGTATCATTAAATCCTTGTCGAATCAATTTGCCATTGTATCATAACCGCCCAATGAGTTGTCCATAACCGCATCAGGCACATTACTAAGTTGGTGCAATTTGTTTACCCCGCACTGGACGCGCCATTATTCCATTAGTGCGGCCATAGCCCTAACGAATCGGAGGCTGAACTCTCTGCTCGTAACAAACACATTTTGGAGTTGCGGCTTCGTAGAAACGAGATTACATAATCAGATGCCATTTTACTTGTGGAAACTCTAAGAAATCTGTTCACCAACGTTTTATAACCATACTAGGTTAGTTTACTATCATAATACCTCTGTCGCCTCTTATACAGCTTGCAATTCAATGATGAAATAATTGTATCATTAAATCCTTGTGGCATCATTTGACATTGTATCATAACCGCCCAATCAGTTGCATCCTGTGTCCACAACCGCATCAGGCACATTACTAAGTTGGTGCAATTTGTTTACTCCGCACTGGACGCGCCATTATTCCATTAGTGCGGCCATAGCCCTAACGAATCGGAGGCTGAACTCTCAGCTCGTAACAAACACATTTTGGAGTTGCGGCTTCGTAGCAACGAGATTACGCGACCTAATAGCTTGTGATTACTAAGTTCGTGAGACTTCGTTGCCCTCTATAACGCTTTCAGAGGCGTAAATAGAAAGAAAGCACTTTGAATAAAGGTTTTATATTTTTGAGCAGCTTTTAACGCAGATTATCTTTAGAAACAAATTATGCTAACCGTAACCTCTTCAAAATTTTAGTGTTTTCTTTTGGGTAAAACTATATTGATTCGGTCCACCGTTTTTTTTACCACGTTTACTTAGGAGATAAGCATTTTTCTTAAAGACATCATAGAAAGTTCCATCTTTAAATGTCAACAATACATTTTTTGTGATTGCGCAGTCAGTTATGAATGTAGCACCTACTATCACACATACGGTTAGTTTTTCGCTAATGTATAATAAAAATATTATCTATCTTTCTCTACCTCTAAATTTAATCTCTTGAAATTAGACAAATCTTTTTCTTGAAGACGTTTAAAAAGTGATTCCTCTAAGTTATTAGGGAGCAGAAACGGTATAATTTAAAGGTAGACCTTTTTCAGGGCAATTTCAGGCATACTTTACAGCTTTCTGCGCCATAAAAGATATAAAAACGTCCGCGCTGCAACTTTATTAATATGTACTCGTATTTGAGGGAAGGGATATTAAGAAACTTGAGACATAAACACCAACTGCGATCTGCCAACAAAAAATCTCATCTCGCCTTATCCGTCAAAATAGCTACTTTTTGATGCTTTGCGATAATCCAGCATAATCTGCAGATTGTGTGTTTTTTACAGGATGTTGTTTGCGAAACCTGCTTTGTTTTCAAGTCAGGTTTGGAATTAAGCCAGAAACACAATGTAAGAAAGACTTTGCCTAACTTAGGTTGGAGTTGTTCAAGAGGGTTTTGAAAAGGTCCTTACAGAGTCAGTCAGAACACGGGTAGGCATAGGCTGCGGTCACCGCTTATCAGCAGGCTGTAAGCATGTTGATTGCATCTGTTGTTGTGTAAAAAATCTGCTTTGTACTTATAGAAAAATAAAAATGTCAGATGGCAAGCCTAGTTGACGGCCTTAGGGCGGCTTGAAAACATCTGCTGCAAGGCGACGCCTTTGGTTGAGGCCTGTGCCCAGCAGTGGGTCATATGAAGGCTGATATTACTCGTAGTGGATAATTACTCTACATCAGCTGCCAATACATGTACCTGTTGATGTAAGGCAACTCTCTAATCTCTAGTTTCGCTCAAGGCGTCCGCACTTCCCCGTTATCCCACTAGAATCTTGTGCAACTTCTGCTTGGAGCTAAGTTTGAACTTAGTTTTAAGTTAAGTTGAACCGAGATGCAACAGATTTATGCATATAGGAGCTGCGAACAAAATGTTAATACTGAACAAGTTTAATTTGCTGTGTTCATTCAAATACAGTTGTTCAACTTAAAACTATCAAAATTTTTAAAATTGAAAATGGGAATCCCAAAAGAAACTTTGGGTTTAGGTTTCAAGAGGGGATCGAACCAGCATCTTGTGAAAAACCGCGACCCTTGCAGACCGCCAGAACTTTCTGGTATATTTTCAACTATTAGCCACTATGCATCAACGTTTTAGGCAAATATCTCCACCACTCGAAAATCTTAAAAATTACGGTTTTATTATATTATTACTTTGGCTAAGTATAGAAATTATAATATAAAAATAAAGCACACTCCAATGTTCAAACTCCACGCTCAAATTACGATCAAAATATTTGATACCTGTAAACACACGCGAGCACTTAACGAATAATCGATTATCGTGCAGGTGGCTATGATTAGTGTCTCAGTATCGAATGAAGGCGATAGCTCGATCAATCATCGCGACGCTGTGAACTACGGCCTCATTAAAGTGCGCTTTCAGACGACATTTTGTTCATAATGAAGTGAAGATGCCTTGAACGTACACTGATGAGCAGCAAGTAGCTGTTTACATAAAATAGCGATATTTAGTCGCGAAAGAAAAAATCTCTCAACATAAAAATGGATTGCTGTTCGTTGGTCTCGCTAAAATTCGGCTACGGCTAGACAGATTTGGCTAATTTTGATTTTGAAATATTTGTGAATATCCAGGGAACGTTTAAAAGGTACAGAGGCGCACACATCAACCTTTACATAGGGGCACCTTACCTTATGCGGCTGACATTAGACCCATTTTGCAATGGTTTTGTAAAGGTTGATGTGTGCGCCTCTGTACGTAAACATGACATGAGAAAACGCTAGCAATATGATGAAAAAACACAATTTAGTTTTCTCTTAGCAACCGTTTCTACCTGTCACGTGACACTGAATGTTGACAACAGAACGAAGTCTGCCGGGGCAGCTTTAACAAATATAAGTCAATAAGAAAACAATTCAATTCAAGTTAGTATTAATTAGCACTAGTAAAGTCACTAGAACTACGTACTGTTGTTGTTGTGTTTCACTAAACGTAGAACTGATGGCCGTTGGGGCTGAAAAATGGGGACTGGAGACCATTTGAGGTCGAACGCAGAGTGGGGCGCCCGCCCGCAAGGTGGACGGAAGACCTGATAAAGGTCTCGGGATCCCGGTGAATGTAGGCCGCACGCAACCGGGCCCTCTGGAAATCAATGGGGGAGGGCTATGCCCAGCAGTAAACTTCTTGCGACTGCTAATGACGATGATGATGAACAACCCGCTCCCCCTAAGGCCCAGACTCCACCAGAGCTGAGCGGAGATGTGCGGCGTCGAGCTGTGTTTTTAACAACCAATAGAATCACATCTCCACATCTCCATGTGTGAATAACGCAATTCCATTGGTTGTTGAAGACACAGCTCGACGCCGCACATCTCCGCTCAGCTCGGGTGGAGTCTGGGCCTAATTCACTAACGTCAACGTAACATGCCGTCACTCCAGGCACTGGGGACTGTTTGAGTTCCTCGGAGTAATAAAATTCAATTGACTTTTGTGAATTGAAGGGCATGTTTGATAAACAGCAACGAACTGCCCATCGTAGCAAATCGCTACTAGCAATAAAACTATGAAAAATGTTGGTTGGGCATTAAAGCGTCTGAACAAATTTCATTTTGGCCCAACTTAGTAGTCGTGCTGAGCATAAAAATATCTTTAGCCATCGAATCACCTTGAGCTTTCCTATGAGGCGACCACAGTACATAAAAGAAAAATTGTATTTATATTTCGCCATACCCGAAAATGGTTTCAGTCCTTCTAATCCGCATTTCCAACTGTTTCTCTTTGTGCTCGAGATTGTTCCCATAAGAACTTATTATTTTGTCGCAAAACTAAATGGTTTTCGAAGTATAATGTGACCGTAAGAGGCCTTTGTGCGGTACTATTTGCTATTCAACGGAGCAGCAACTTTGTTCGGAACAAAAAGTGGTGAAGTAGTCGTAAGTTAAATTCAAGGCTTTCCTTCTGAAACAGGCATCGATTACTGCCTGCTGCCGCCGACTTTGCGCGGACTTGGCCTTTTAACTTTTCAACTTGTATAACTACAGCTTTTTTTAAAATTCTACTATCTGACCCGACAGAATTTCGTTCGCCCGTCAGAGACGTCCATTAAAATGATGACCTATTCTGTTTTGTCTTCTTGGGTATGGTGAACTTAATGTTAGACATGAGCATGTGCGGTGCGTGGACTGTCGAACGAAGTTTTAATAATTTCATTGTGTGATGATCGTTTTCACGATATAAACTAATATTTCAGGATCAAGAGGCCAGTTTGACAGGAACTTTTTTTCGAAGGTAATTACTGTTTTCGTACCACTTGCTCAAAAAAGTGGCATTCTAGCCCGCAAAAAGAGAACATAACAATAGTCATTTTTAATCTGTTGAAAACAGGGAAAGAAAATTGTACTGAATTTCATTCATCCTCTAGGGAGAGAATGTGATTTAAATTTGGAATACTTACCGAGGTTTTCGAGCGCTAATTTGAATAAGAAGTTTCAATTCTTTATTTGTGACCTGCCAGTATTATATGTGATAAAATAGAAAAAAGGGTGTGATTAGAAGGCATTTAATGTGTGTTTGGAAATTCTTAGTCCTGATAGATAAATAGTATAATTAAAGAATCACTGATCCTGCCGTCAAAATTGTTCTGCAGTTTTGCGGGACATAATTTAGTTTGTATGTTTATGTATGTTGTTTATAATAAATAAATAGTAACTACTTTTTTCGCAAATGGTACGAAAAGTAGAGTATTTTCCTCGGTGATAAAGCTGTCTTTGTCTTGGGTGAACTTAAATCCCTCGCTGCACTCAGGACTCGTCTTAAATCCCTCGCTTCGCTCGTGATTTAAGTTTTTAACACCCTCGCTACGCTCGGGAGTAAACATCGAGTCCTTCGTTATGCTCGCGATTTGAATCGTCACCCGCGAAAGAAGACACTGCTTTATCCCCTCGGTTAATAATCTACTATTATTCTATTTGTTATAAAGTCTCTTTTGAAAAATGGAATTTTGACTCTAGTGAACCATAAACGTTAATTGACGTCTCTGAGTGCGGCAGAAATATACAGAAATAATTATGAATGATTAATGTGGGTATATAATTTTTATTGTATTTTTTCCAATAAAAAAAACTGCTTATTTATTGCCATTAAGGCGGAACAAAGTTCGCCGGGTCAGCTAGTAAATAAATAAAAACCTACCTAACATGATTATTTTAGCATAAGTAAGTAGTTAACCCTTAATTTGGCAACGACAAAAAAGTTAGAAATACAAAAGTTTGATGAATGTAACTTTTCAAGGGCACACTAAAATCAAAAAAAAAATATGAAAAAAAAACTTGCGCTTCCCACTGCTGGGAAAATACGTGTCCGTCACAGCGGACATTGCCAAATGAGGGATAAAAAGAAAGTTTCATTTTAAATTCATTTAAGTAAAAAAAATATTTAAGAATTGTACAAAATTAAGAAGAATTAAGAGTTAGTAACAGCACATTCATCAAGCTTTTCAGATTCTGGATCAGATATGTCACTTGCGTCTGAAGGAGCGTTTTCTTTCGGGACTAAAGCCAATATCCTAGCTCGCGTATGCTTATACAGCATACGGGAAACCTGAGAGAACACCCATAACTGCAACCTAAACAAGGTTACATCATAAATGAGGTTGTCTGGAAGAGATCACTTTTACCGATAAGGCAACAAACACAGTTGTGTAATCGTGTCTTTGATTAGCACAAAAGATTGGTGCCGCATCTATTATACGGCACCCTCGTATAGAAAGTCGCCCGACAAAAGCAGGTCCAATGGACCGAGTTCAAGCCAATATGACAGCGACTCGTCAGTGTCAACGTAACGTACTTTCCTCTTTTGTTTTCGTCAAAGAAGATAGTATATTTTATTTTAACTCATCTTATCCCTGATTTGACGATGTCCGTTACAGCGGACAGAGTGGTTTTGAGGTGTATTTATGAGTAATTGGCATTGTCCGCTGTGCCGGACAAAGAGGTTTATGAAGTAAAAAAACAGCAAAACACTTTTAAAATCTTATGAATTTTAGCTAAACATTATAACACACGTATATTCTAATACAAATTGCAAAAACTAAGAATATTTAGTAGCAAAAACATTGAAAAAAATATTTATATACCTCATCGAAAACAGATAACCGTCTTCTCGCTGACATTTTGTTCACCACTGACAAATAAGGTGTAGCCAACGTGAAATTTAAGTTTTTAATAACTTTCTGAGTGGTTGTCTTAAAATAATTTTGAAGAATAGTAGGAATAAAACGCTTCCAGGACCGACAGTTTTTTTTTGAAGTTTGTGTCCGCCCCACCGGACAAAATCAAATTAAGGGTTAATAGAAGAAATGACGGTTCACTTTTTCACAAGCGCTAATCTATTCTCATTTATTGTGCTGAATTACTTATATTTATTTCGCTTTTTCTCTTAATGTTATAAATTTAACACAATAAATGAGAGTTGATAAGTGGCGCTCGTTGACCATAAACAGACTCTTAATTCCTCTAACTAGTAAGAAGTTAACCTTCCATCATCAACTCAGCCACATCAGTTGTTAATAATGTTATGTGAATAAAACAATTCCCTTTAAGTAACATGTGCTTTATTTTCTTTCACAGTGGTCTTAAAAAATATGTTAGCTAGGTCAACATTATGATTCTTAAGCTCCCGGCTCCGATATTTCAGAAATTCAAACATATTCTGTCTATATACGTCCCACTGCTGGGCACAGGCCTCACCTCAACTATGAGGTGGCTCGAGCCATACTCCAATACGCGGGCTCAGTGCGAATAGTTAGAGGGGTGTAAGGTTAGTGATAAACCTTCTGTCAGATGTTTAAAATAATTACAATCATAATCGGACTTATAAGTTAATAAACCCGGTTAAAATAAAAGGTAAACTTTAGGGAAATTTATGATTTATATGGCATCCCTCAAATTACGCACACACCATAGACTGCTTCCTTCACTCATGATTCGACGAAGTGGCGTCCGTCTTTCTTTTACGTCCGTGGACAGTGGCAGTACTTTAAATCGCGCAAGCATTGCGTTACGCTAAAAAATATACTCTGCCAGGAACTTCCAGGAGACTGAGTCTATCAGTAGAAGACAGACGACGCTGCCTCTCTGCCGAAAACCAGGCATTACAATTGAATACTTCTGGGTAAGTCACACAGACCCAGTGCTGTCGGAGCAGCTGACTTTCACTCTAGGGACGGTTTAATAAGACACATAGGATAAGGCATTCATTTGCAAGGTGGACCGACGATAAAGGTTACATAAATACTGTTAGGTGCAGTCTACTGCAACCGGCCTCTGGTATGTATGAGTGAGGTCTATATTCTGAAGCGGACGTCAGCAGTCAACGGTCATAAGGATGATACTCACTTCGTAAATGTATTCTAGAGTCATAGCAACTGGCTGACTGAGCCTTTCCCTGAAACGAAGGAACAGCCACATCGTAACATTATGCACACTTCCACTTTTACCTCCAACATTTACATGAAAGCATACTCAAAAAACAATACCGCGGCCCCTTTGATGATCTGTGTAAATGAAGTACCTACTTACTTCAAGTATACTCCGATTTCATTGTTCAAGGAAAAGTGAACAAGATACTCCTTGTCATAAACTTCCACTGCCTGCACGCTCGCCGATATATCTGACTCTAGTGATGTTTGTAGTGAAATGTCTGAATTGTACATATTGTATTAAATCACATCGTCATTGGCCATTGGGATCCCACTAATGGGCAAAAGTCTTCTTCATTCCACGTCTGTCCTGAGACCGTTTAGGACGAGAACCCTTTCAGTTTGTCACACCATTACCTGTGTCATGGTGCATCCACACCCTAGTTATTTTTTGTTGGGCCTCATTTCCAGTACAAACATTCGAAACTGGAAATGATGATAAAAAGTTACTACTTATAAGTTACTACTTATAAGGTAAAATAATATTTCGTCTTCTCTACAGATATATACACTTGCTCCACTCCCGTTTTCGGCCTTGGTTGTTATTTTTTTGAAGCTAAAACACGATTTGCTACCCATTAATTCGGTTTTCAAAGGATGCGTTAATACAACGATGACCACCATTATACGTTGACATACACGCAGTAAAACAAGGTTTTTTTTGGTCTAGTTAAATACATTTACTTATATCCAGACAACACTAGCAATAACCAAACGCTGCAAATGTCCACATTCCCACGCCGCGGTGGCAACGCAACAGCTGTTTGAAACAGGGAACTTATGAAAATAGTTTTTTTCCAAGTCCCTCGAGGATCCAAGCTTACGCTTTTTGCTAACACACAAAGTTTCGTAACATTTCCATTTCATACGACTTTCTGAATGACTTAGGAAGTACCTATACTTAGGTCGGATGGTAACGGAGGATGGCATATTTTTTTTATGTGACATGGTTTTGTTTGATATTTGTGGACTTGCCGATCACAAAAAAGTTCCCTTTAGCCTCATAGGATAAGCAACGATTCCCCGCAAATTACAAACATTCGTATAGCTTTGTACAGGTCTGGGAGTTTCCTATGTATATTGAGTATTGCAGCGTTACGCCACATATAAAAAATATTTTGTCATAAGTAATGTGGCTTGGCTGTGAAGTCAACGATGATTTATCTTGAGAAAAGTTTGTTGATCTTTTAACAAGAATATAATTTAAAGAAATTACAAAAATGATAAAGATATTCTGATGTGTTTTTTTATGAATTGAAGAAGTTCTCGGGCTGGTGTGCACATTTAGCTGGCTTAAGTCAGTTCTCTTAATTTTCCTTTCCCCATTATTGCTGAGCTATATTCTTAAATCTTCCTCGGGCCGTGATTTGGTATCTTGTCTTTGTTGATTTTTAATGTTAGATAGACGAAACCCGGTTTTTACAAACAAAATAGTATTTAAGTATGTTTATCTGTTTTTTAGTATCCCGTAGCACAAGGAAGCTTACAAGCCTTGCTTGATTTGAAGCTAGATGGCGCTGTGTGAAATAATGTCGAGTGGTATTTTGTTTATTTATTTATTGACTATTACGAGTTTTGACTATTATAAGGATCTAATGATGGGGATGATCTCAATTTAGGATCGTTCTGAGCTTTTTTCATTTGTTTATTTTTAACAAAAAGGAAACAAAATAAAACTTCTAAGATAAGACAGTTCGCGTTCAGCCTTTTATTTCGTACCCCGAAACGGTTTATTCATTCGTTTATTTAAACACACAGTATCCACCGCTGTGCACTCCTGGCGACCCAGGAGTCCTTTAGTCGCCTCTTAATTCAGGCAGAGGGAAAGTTGGCCAAATTCTTAGGCGCTGAACCACGGGCAAGGGCGAAGGCAGCCTAAAACCTGCTGCTCTGGAAATCTTTGGGGGAGGGCTACGTTTAAAGTAGACATCGTGAGGCTGTATATGATGATGATGACTTTCATGTTTGAGCGCGGAACTGCACTACTTCCGAGCCAATTAACCAGGCTTAACCATTTGTCGACAATACTCTCATTTTTCATTATTCATAAAAACGTCTATGACGAAGTTATTGCCACATCGTAAAACTCCTCTCCGGCAAATCCCTCGGTTTGTAAAGCGTCTGTTGTTTTAGGATAATCTTTTACTTAATCGCATTGAGTCGTTAACGTCTGAAGTTAAAGTATTATGATATGACGGTTGTTTTCGTTGTATAATGAAGAGCAAGTCTTTTAAAGCTTTTACTGAACCATTCATTCAATAATTTCATGAAAAAAACATTATTTTCTTTAGAGATTATGTGTGAGATAAAATATATGTCGCATGCAGATAGTATTTGCCATCGTGAAAAGTGAAATGGGCACTTTGTGAAACAATAACAAATTATACTAATTAAAATGTTATAATGGCGATGTCAATAACGGTGATATATTACCGAAAGATCAGTCAGCCAGTTAGTCCACAGATTTCCTACCTGAAGGTTGTCAGGAAGAGATCGCTTTTAGCAATAAGATTGCCTAAATGGTACCCAGATATTTAAGAGTTCTTGTTAATATGGATCTGTGTCGTAATCATATCTTTTATCTACAAGTCGAGACTATTTTAAACAAAAATCTTAAGATTTTTTTCAGTCTTAGATTATATTTTTAAATGTTTACTTTCAAAACCAATATGGAAATCAGCTTAATCTTCATCTGCTGCAGACCGTACTTTCGTTAATACGTAGCCTATTTCAGTACAGTATCGCATGCGTATGAATAAAGATGAACACAGCATCCTCGGCGGCGCTCGTTTCAATACATCTGACAGGCTTAGCGCGTGTGACGTCACTCTCGTTGGAGCCAGTGCACTCCTTGTAGCGACAGCGAAAAAAGCGCTTTTTAATCTGCCTCGATTATTATACATACATACATACCCTCACGACCATATTCCTAATGGGTTAGTCAGAGGGTCATGGTGCCGTCATTGTGAACGGAACATTCAGACGTGGTAATGACGAGCCTACGGCCGTTATCTGGGTTGCTTGGGTTTTAAATCGGTGTTTTCCTTCACCGGAGAGTTCGGCCGCAAATTATACAATGAACACAAAGTAGGAGTGTTCCGGCCAGATTTGATCTCGGGAAGCACTTACGCCATAACGGTGGACGTCGTGCTATACGAACGAGAGCAACCCCGCTCTCGGCCCGCTGGCTCCTACTGTACGCAAACCCTACTGGGCCCGCAACCACGAGCCACCCAAACGCTACGCTGCAGCATCTGCCGGTACGGCCCCGCCGGGCTGCGACGTACAGGTGGGCCTCCAACTGGGCCCGCAAGGGGTGACCAAGTCCACCACACTGCTACGCTTGAGTTTTCTTGGCTTCACGGCGGTTTCACCCTACAACCGTCACCCGCCACGCCAAAGCGAGAACTGATGAGGGATTTATGGGGTAGACCATACCTTTACACTTACTACGATCCTGACACCGATTTTGGCTGTCAACTCTCATTAATCCTTTCAAACAATGCTCATCCATTATGGTAAAATAATGATCAGTACCTTAGAAACAAAATTAGTTCCCAAGTAGCACGAAATGTATACAGGTTTATCCCTGACGTCACAATCTGATTAGAGTGCACTTAGTTCAACTTTGCATATGGTCCGCAAAAAAGTTGTCGCAATTGAATTGCTTTTCTTCTACGTTCAATTTTCAACTTAAGTACGAGTATAATGTTGTAATCAAGCTTTGGAAACTCTAAAAACTATCCAAACATTTAGTTATTGAAGCAAAATTCCGTTACTTCAGTATTTTTCTTTGATTGTGGCTGTTCTTTAAGTTCAATCTAAAGATTGGCTTCTTAAGTCTGACTGCGGATTCAATCAACTTTTAGAAGGTCGTTGACGTTTATTGTTTTTCAGCGATCGTTTTAAAACGAGTTGTCTCAACTCATTGATGAGAACTAAAATTTGAGACGGCAATTGTTTCAAAACTTACGAAACTCTACATTGTATGCCCCAAAAGTTTTATTCCGCTACACGGTGGCCCGAATCGGAATGTTCTCTATTGCATGGACAGATAGATGCACACGGTTCTATCCGTCTCGAGCGACGTGCTGCAGGGCACAATCGCGTTAGAGGCATACTCAACCTACCTAACTTTGCATACAGTCAGCACACGTTTTGAAGAATACTTCATCCATTTCGTTTTGTACGATTTTAACGTGTGTACATTTACTTAGTTCTGTAGCAGACTAAAATGATATGAAATCCTTTTGCTATTCAGATGTCAACCACACGGGCTTTGGTAGCTATTGGAAATGAATATCAGAACAAACCATAATAGTTACCAAGGTAATGGTATGTTATGGACATATCAGACTTGGACTTAATTGCAAGTATTTCACAGGCAAGATTGGTAAAAATTGTTTTTTTTCTATAAGAGAAAATTAGGGACAATACACAGTGGAATTACCACAGAATCGATTGTTTATCAAGCACTGGAGGGCGATTCACAACCGAGTTATCGAACGATTCGGTAATTTTCATAAAATTCTAGTGAATCGCTTGTTCACCGTAAAAGCTTGAATTTTGTATATGTTAAAGCCAATGGCATCTAGTATTTATTAGGCGAATAATACAGACACCTCCCACATCAAAAAGTGGATATATTTTTTTTTGAAAATTACCGAATCGTTCGATAACTCGGTTGTGAATCGCTACCCTGATCTGTCCTTGAGTAAAATTAAAAACGTTTGGTCATAGAAAAACCATTTTAACCTATCCCGTAACCAAATATGAACTCAAAAAACCATCATGTTAAAAAAAATCAAACAGCAAGCAAGTTTAATAAGAACTAAAATAAAACCGTTTAGGTTACAAGAAAAGTGTTGTAAAAGTTCCGTAAAACTCTGTAACTCAGCGGTTCTCAACGCAATGGAGGCAACTTTCACTTCGTTTAAAATGAATTAATTCTACAAACTGAACTAAGCTAACTGCACTCGTAGCCGGTTTTAGCGAAACTGCTTTCGATTAGACTCCCAGCAAGATTGCTTTTCTAAAGAGTGCAGCGACATTTTGGTTTCATTTTCTGGAGCGAGTTAAATACCTGGTCGTGCTTAGCATTAATTACTTACATCTAGGTTTAGCGAATATGAAATTAGAAAGAGAATAAAGGTTATCCTACTAATCCTACAAATATTATAAATGCGAAAGTTTGTACATGTGGATGTGCCGTGTTGCTCTTTCACGTAAAAACTACAGAATGGATTTTAATGAAACTTTACAATAATGTTGCTAATACATCTGAATAGCAGCACATTGGCTACATTTATAAAAAAAATCAAGATATTTTTGTTTACTTTAGTCCAGGTGGACGAAGTCGCGGTATATTATGGTTTTGCTTTTACAGTGTTGTATTTTGATTTGAAGATAGAATTACCACAAAACACCATTATATTTTATAGTTTTATGTGGTATAGTTTGATGTTGTGATGGTCAGCGGCAGACCTAAAAAAATTTTCTTGTAACTTACATACATTTGTGAAAAGAAGCCGTTCGGCCAATACACAACTGAAGACTATGCGACTCATTTCAGACAATATATTATGGAGATAAATATACAATGTATGCGCAGTGTATAGACACTGAATGTGTATTGCACCAGTGTACAGACACTGTTACATCGATGTTAACGCACAGACCTGCACCTTTTTAAGACCTACGGGGTGTCATGTGTTCAATGTACTGTTTATTTGAATAACACCTGTAAAACCATGTGACAAGCAAAATAAATAAATGCAAAAAGAAGAAACCAGTGGATTTCGTGTCAGAGAATTTAACCATTAGTCCTCAACGCTCTTTAAATAAAATAAACTATTTGATCATTGGTATCTACAGCAAATTTGCCGCCAATATTCCGTATTATCTGCACGGATGTGTTTAAGTGAACGCGCTTCGGCATCGACGGTTAATGTCGAGGAGATTGCTTCCACTGAAGCGCTGGGTTGTTGGATGAGCCTGACGCTTCATCGCGTAAGTTTATACTCAGCTTGAACTGTACTCTAGTACTCTAGAAATCATAGTCATGTTGAGATTAACTGACGTTTGTCATCTCCTCTGAAGAAGGAATCAGTGCTTGAGTGGCATTTTGTGAGTGATTCGGGCAAAACATTCAAAAAAGAACTATCGTATCTATTTTTAACTAACATGATAAGAGTATTTTAATATGGGAGTATATAGGACTCTAAACTCCTAAGAAGCAAAGACATTTTAATCCCAACACTGGTCATCTTCGGGCAAGACCAAGTATCTCCGAAAGACGCTATACGGAAGGCCTGTATCAACTGCTATCCTGCGATCAAAATAGAATGTTTGAAACATTAATGTTCTATTAATTATTCATAAACAGTAAAAAAAGGCTGTAATCAATTGCATATAAACCAATGAAGACAGACTAACTATTCTATCTATACAAAGCTGAAAGTATGTTTGTTGGTTTGTGCTCACTAATCTCAGGAACTTCTAGTTTATATTTTGCTCAAAGCTAAGTTAATTTTAAGAAATTGTTGAATCTAAATTATAATAAAGTTATTTAAAAAATAAGTATTCTTTAATCAATACTTAACTTTTTAAGTTACTTCAATTTTACATCGTGGCTGTATAGAAAGTTGGAACATGGTTCAATAGATTTGTGAAAAAGAACTAGTTTTTTTTAATAATTTGACAGCTGTCAGTTGAAAGTGATTCTCCCTAGGGATGAAAAGTACTACTTTCAGCCCGCTCCTCAGGTCAGTAATGACCTACTTTCAGAGTATGAGTAATGAAATAGTACATTGTTACTCGAGGGGTGAAAGTAACTTATTTAGTCCCGAGACGGGGTTTGGCGCCCGGAACGAAGTGAGGGCGCCAATAGTTCGAGGGACTAAATAAGTCTTTCACCCGAGGTAAACACTGTGCTTTTCATTACAAATACGAGGAAAGTACAAATAAAAACATGAATTAGCTAAAGAAAAAATTAGGAAAATAAATGAAGATCGAATTGCCGCTTTCCCGCCTATTTAGTTTGTTTTTTTTCTGTGGCCGGCCCGCTATTCAGCCATTATTTTGTATTTTCATCATTGGAAAAATGGTAAATATTTTGCTCAAAGCTAAGTTATTTTAAATAAATTGTTGAAACTATATTATAATAAAGTTATTTAAAACATATATACTCTCTGATCAATACTTAACTTTAAGATATTTCAATTTTACATCGTGGCTGTATAGAAAGTTGCAACATGGTTCAATAGATATGTGAAAAATAACTAGTTTTTAAAAAAAACAATTTGATAGCTGTCAGTTGAAAGTGATTCTCCCTAGGGATGAAAAGTGTTACTTTCAGCCCGCTTCTCAGGTCAGTAATGACCTACTTTCAGAGTATGAGTAATGAAAAATATATTTTACTAGCTGTCCCGACAGACGTTGTTCTGTTGTCAAACATTCAATGTCACGTGACATTTAGTAACAGTTGCTAAAAGAAAACTAAATTGTGGTTTTTCACTATATTCCTAGCATTTTCTCATGTTTACTCACCTTTTAAACCTTTCCTGGTCTTTTACGAATATTTTAAAACCAAAATTAGCCAAATCGGTGAAGCCGTTCCCGAGTTTTAGCGAGACTAACGAACAGCAATTCATTTTTATATATAGAGAAGAAGAAGATCAAAAAAATCAGCGACTTGTTTTATGAGATAACAGCACACACACGTTTTACTTAACCATATCTAAGTAATAAATGTCCCAGTCCCAAAATTGACGTTGAAGTATTCAAAGCAAGCTCTCCATGAATCCCTAAGTGGTAGGTGGGTACTTAAAAGTTTCGGAGGCATCCGCGCTATGTCGCCGACAAGGATTGTTGCTCGTCACACGAATTACATCGTTTGCCTACCCTGAATGCTAATTTTGGAATTATTTTCGGCTACGTGGAAATTATGTGAAAGGAAGATTTACACTTTATAAAGAAGAAACTGTTTATTTAGCAGCGCGATCGACAAGTTTAAAGATACTTTAGTTGAAAATGAGTATTTAAGTTTGGGAAATAATTATTTACTTAATTGATTGAACTTTAACTAAAAGTTCATTGATCTGCAGGATTGGATCTAAACTGTCCTGCCTGGGGTAGAGTCACATTCATATTTGGTATAGTGTACATGTTAACATTTAAGATTGTAGTATCCTAGTCTATCACTAAGTTTATTTTGTTCTGTGTGTTGCTGTCTTTCCAATTGAATTATGACTATAAATATCTCCGCAAAGCTAGCTAAAAAAATGGGGTATTAGACAACATATAAATATGCTTAAATATGTTTTTACATGCTTACTATAATATAAAGGAAACCAGGACCTACACACCTACACGTTCATGCACACGGAGCGGGGATCGAACCCACGACCTTTGGTGTAGTAGCCAACTTTTTAACCATCACACCAAACCGGTCGTCGATGTTAGTTACAAATATGAAAATCCCTTTGTTTGAAAAAATGGTTTTTTTTTGTTTATTTGTTTGTTAGTGTTTAATTTTTGTGTAACAATTTAGTTTTGTTTGTTTTTATCTTTTAAATTGCGATGTCCAGATGAAATAAACTTTTTTCTTTCTTTCTTTCCTTTAAGAAGCAACTTTCAAAGTTAAAATTTTATCTGAAATATTATGTTTTGAAGTAAATAATTAATAATAACTTTTTAAACGCCGCAAATATTCATCGCTTCTCGGTGAGTTTGCGGCGTTCGCAGTTGAAACGTTGGGTCCGTGGAGCTCGGACGCAAAAAAGCTGGTCAAAACTATTGCGCCCAAGCTGATCCACGCTTCAGGGGACCCTAGGGCTGGTGCGTATTTCGCTCAGCGCTTGTCACTGGCAGTCCAGCGCGGCAATGCGGCCAGCATCCATGCCTCAAGCACCTCTTTTAGAAGATTTTTCTCATTTATAAGTAGTTTAGTTTTTATATTAGGTTAGGTTTTATATAAATTTGTTCCTTCCTAACAAAAATGTATTGCTAAATGTTTTTTTAAAAAATGATACAGACATGAGTAAATAATCTATTTAAGATGTTACACATTCCTGATCGCACTTGCAATATCAGATTCCCATTCAAGTGCGGGTTCGCCTCAATCTCAATTACGGCTCAATCTGGCGGCAAATGACAATTGCTAATTAGTTCAGTGCAATCTACCTGTAATCACCGGACTACTGTCGGTAGGTACAGGGTAATTGCTTGACCTAAGGTTAACAAATTACTGGCTTTATAACTATCTGAAGGCAGAATAAAGTACCAGAAGTTAACGGAGTCGAGGTATATGATGATGATCCCCCTCATAAGTTCTCACCTTGTCGTGGTGTGGGGGGATGACTTAGAGCCGCTGTAGGGGATAAAATGAATATTCTACTTATTTTATTGTTATTTAAAGATAATTCATTGTTCATTTAATCAATTTTGTATGAGGAATGAATACCGATCTAATATTCTTAATAGGAGCTAATATCAACAGCACCAGAGGTACACAATAATCATGATGTAACTGAATGTAATTCACTTGTATCTGACTGCATATAATATTGTATTCTTCGAAATGTTTCTTATGAGAAATAAAGTTATTTCAACCTATGTAGAAGCGAGGCAGGCCCAACAGCACTCAAAAGGCGTGTGCATGTCTGTTGGTATTATACATTTACCTTGGCAACACTGGTTTTATTGTTTATGAAGAAGCTCTCTCAGCGTCTCTCTATGATTAAGCGTCCACGATGTGAGATTGTTTTAAAACTATAATTTGTATTAAGTGAGAACTAAAAAGCAATACGAAGAACAAGTACTTTTATTAACAAATATTAATAATGTCCCACTATTAAATTTTTGCATGCGTTTTTATACATACTTCAGTTATAGAGATCACACACGTGCCTTAAACTTTCCCTAAAGGCCCGAGGGTACAGGTTCGAGTCCCAAAACTAGTTAGTTCTTTGATCGCCCACTTTAATGCAATATACGAAGTGAAACTTTACCCTATCTTTCGCCTTTCTGTCTTTTTTGAAGTTAGCCTATAAGTACTCTTGTAACTTGTTCAAGTTGCTTGAACTTGTTTAGTTTGAAACTTATGCTTGCTATGTCTATTGTTTTCTATCCTCTGAAATTAATAAAAAGGAAATCATCTATAATATAAAAATGAATCGCAAAATGTGTTGGTAAGCGCATAACTCAACAACGCCTGGACCAATTTGGCCAAATCTTTTTTTAAAATGTTCGTTGAAGTTCAAGGATGGATTTTACGGCGAGAAAAATTAGAATTATTGCTGAAAAAACCCTAAAAATAGCCCTTTTCTTTTTCCCATACAAATGATTTCTAACTAAAACGTAGACAATTTGAGTTTTATTGCTATGGGATAACGTTCATATTGAATTACAAGCACTCACTGTTGTCTAAGCAATGTAGGTGTGTTCCTAACGTCAAAGATCATATCCATAGAGCTTCCAGAGCGTGTTTTCAACACTTATAGAGTGATCAACTGAGGAAAAGAGAAACTATTGCATATATGGACATCACACAAGAGGAAAAGAGACAGAGATATGCCCAAGATTTGTTGCCAAAACCAAACCGAAAACTACACCACCATACCACTGTCAAAAGCGGTAAATTTGAGTTTGCAAAATTTATGTAAAGTAGGCGATAAAAGTGGATGAAGCTTTAAAAAAATAAAATAGTGGTTTGTTGCGTGCCCAAATATAAAACGAATCATAGAAATGATCCAGAAATGCAAAAGTTTCACAGGTAAATACAGAAAGTAATTGTTTTTTTCAAACTGTGTTTTGAGCAATTATTTTCACTACCCAGTTCAATTATTTTATTTCAGCTATCATTATATTAGTTCCTCATGCTGCATAAGTTATTATTTCAGAAAATAAATAAGAATTGAAAAAGATTTTGTGTAAAAACTGAATTGATTCACGTACGATAGGGATGTACAAAATGAAGAATGACACATATCGATATGCGTAGTCGATATTTTTTCAACAGCTGAATCATGGCTTCAGCTGGCTAGCTCAGACTAGAAGCTTAACAAAACTACTAAACAAAAACAATCAATACCTACTTGGCGCCATTTTTGAGCAATTTACCGATCATATGACCATTATCGTACTTATTTGAAAAAGCAGATAATTAAAATTTCTTTATTTTTGTAGGATACCAAGACCACCGTGTTCTTATGTTAACAAAGACTATATGCCTAGGCCGAAACAACAAAATCAATTCAAATCCACAGAGTACGGGCCAACAAAATACTATTTAACCCAGTCCTAAAAAAAGGATAATAATTGATGGTGTTTATATTATTTCATCTCGTAGTTGATGTTTAGATATCATAAACAATGTAACGAGTAAACCTAATAAAAAATAAAGAACCTCAGCCTTTTATTTTCAAGAATACGAGTATACCGTTATTCATTTGTTGTTCGTGATTTCGATAATCTGTTAGATTGTTAAGGAAAGTACCAACACTATTGTGCTAAATGACAGCAGTTGTCAACGCATACATAGACAATCACTCACACATGCGCAATTCAGTTTTTGGAACGTTTTTAAAGGCGCTTTATCAATCTATTACAGTCCTACCAACTTATCTGTGAACTGAAGGAGGACGACACCGTCGATTCAGTGTTGCTAATTAATATAAGGTGCCCAAAATTGAGTAAGTTTTAGAAGTAGGTAATTTGTCATAAGAAATAAGTATTAAATAAAAATAATAAAATTAAATATTGTAATTATTTATAAATAAAAAAAATGTATATACATATTTGTAGTTAAGTAGGTACACATTTGTAGGTAGGTAGGTTGGCTAAACAGTTGTCCTGCAGGATTAAAAATGGCTTTATTTCGAAAGTGATCCAGTGAAATGGAAATCCTGCAGAAATTAAGGTTTGAAAGCTAAAACAGTTAATAGAGAGATAAACTAGAATCTGGAAAACTTATCAATCATACTAAATGTTCCACACTTTCATTCAATGTGACTTATCTAGATACCCTCCCTGCATCAGGTACCTGGTACTATTTGCTGGTTTTAGTTGAGACCGTACCTAACCCCTAATAACGATATATCAATAATAATTCGCAGTGGTAAGTACCTAATGGATGTAATAAAAAAACTAATTGCTTTACAATTATTTATTAAAAACCAGATTTACAGTAATGATCTTTAGATGAACCTGCACTACCGACATCATCATCGCTGTCCTGTGTATTTTTTTTCTGTCTTTAAGACCTCTAGAAGGTTTTTAACAGAGGCACCTCGTTTTTAGCAGAATCAAATTCATGTACTCTCCTCCGTATAACTCCCATGTCAAAATCATCAACGTGTATGATTCCACTTCTATCCTTCCTTGCCTGGTGTCCGAATTTAAGCAACAGTATCTTCTGCTGCATGCCCCTCTTTATTTATTTTTGAAATGAGTAGTTGTCTCACACCTGAAACATAGGATTATTTTTTTCATCGGAATTTGAAAACCGGCAGGTTAACAGGTAACATATTAGATGTGCGTTACCGTTACATTAACCTACAGTAAGAAAATATACAAATATTACGTGGACTTAAATATTTGGTTAAGTATATAGGTATTTATGAAAATAAAGTTGACAACACTAACCTGCTGTAACGGTTGCTTTTTAGGTAGTTAGAGAAATTCAAAAACAACGTTAACAAATTAGATATAGGTATTTATTCGAAGTAGGTACGAAATAGTTAGCACTAGGGTCGTGGGCGTAGGTCCCGTCTGATTGGGTTCACTTTCGCTCGTCTGGGACTTCCCTGCAGATGGTGGCCGAGATGTTGGGTGGCCGACTTGGGACGCAGCAGAACGATGTGGTGCGTGGCAGTGGCTCAGCAGCCAAGATGGTAGTAGGGATGGTAGGTGTGCCGGTTCGAACCCTGGAGGTGGACCCTGTTGAGAGAACCGCAGTGTGAGCCACGCACAAAAGATCAGCGTCTGATCGCGATCACCAAGCCAAGCCCCAGGACAGAAGTAGATGTGAGGTGGTGGTGAAAGCAATGCAGACGAGTTTACAATTTAGGCAACAAGTGATTTTACTTTAAACAATTATTAGAAAAGAGAAAAGGTATTAGGAATTTAGAACAATTATTAATTTAGCACTAGGTAGGTAGATATAACATTTAAGTAAAGTAGGCAAGGTAGGTAGGTCTAGGCACGAGTTTAGAATATAGGTACTGTCATCACTTACCCTTTCGGGGATTTGCACGCACTTAGTTATTTAGTTTACATATTATTTGTAATTTTAGATAATAACTTTAGGGCCGCGGACGCGACGGAAGATTCCGTGCGCCGCGGCGACAAGAGCTAGGCACGTCTGTCCTCTTAGGAGGCTGGTCGGTAGTGAGAGGACGAGTCGGCGTGAGTATTATTTTTATGCGCGGGCGCCGGCCCGCGCTCATCCATCTCACTCACCGCGTCCCTCTCTCGCAGCTGGTTCCGCGATCGGCGCGCGAGGCACATAGCGTTGTGCTATGCGTTTTCGGAGGGATCGTAGGATCACATATTTATTATTAAGTTAATTTAAGTATTTAGGTAGGTAATTTATTATTAATTTTATTTATTAGGTAGTATTTATTGATTAGATTTAATTAGGTAGGTATTAAGATTATTAGTTTAAGTTACATTTATTATATTTTTAGCTTTTATAATGTTGCGGTGTATTTCTAAAAAAATACACCGTGACACTGCTGCAGCCGAAATTCGTTTGTATATTTTGGTAAATGGAATAATCGGAGACCTCGCCCGAGCTTCTGCTTTGAAAAAGGTTTCAACCTTAAGAATAATGTTTCGAGCATCACTTTTAATGGCTTTCGGCATATTCAACTTCATAAATTCCGAAATATCACAATAAAACTGTTGGAAATCAACCTGCATGCTGTATCAACATAGATGCAGCTGCCAAATAGAACTAAGAGTAGTTTTGTATTGTTTACTTTTGTTCTCATGTCATGGCTGTCGCATTCTGAAGTACTCCAAATAAACACCTATCTATTATCTACTCCGCGATTTTGCTCTACCACAAATAACCCCAACAAAGGTTATGGGCCCAGATATTGCAAAGAGCAATAGCGTGTGTGTAAATAGTGTAAATAGTTATTGTAAATATATTTCGTAAAAGTAGTGTCGGTCGAATACAAAATGGCCAGTGTACGAATCGAATTATTGACCAAGGATAACTTGGGATAACTATGATAGTTGGAAAATACAGGTGGAAGCGCTGCTGATAAGGCACGACTTCTGGGAGTACGTAAGTGGCGAAAAATCAAAACCCACGGATGAGAGCTCACTATCAACATGGAAGGTCTCAGACCGAAAGGCAAGATCTGAGTTGATTTTAGCGTTGGATCCGAGTGTAGTTCGTCATGTGAAAAGGTTGGAGACTGCACGTGAGGTTTGGTTGAAGCTGGAGAGTTTGTTTGCGTCACGAGGCCCTGCCAAGAAGGCAACCCTGATGAAGAGACTCATGTTACAGAGAATGAGTGAGGATCAGAAGGTGACCGAGCATCTCGATTTGTTTTTTGAAGCAGTGGACAAGCTCGAGGAGATGGACATCGTGATACACGATGATTTAATAGCAATCATGTTACTGTACAGTTTACCAGTAAGCTATGAGAACTTCAGATGTGCAATCGAGTCCAGAGATGAGCTACCAACACCTCAGCAACTGAGGGTGAAAATCATGGAAGAAGACAGTTCCAGATGCAACACCAAAGTCAATGACAAAATAGAAGGGGCGATGTTCGTAAATCAGAAAAAGAAGAGTGGATTTGAAACGAGCTTTAAATATAAATGTTTTAAATGTCACAAGATGGGACATAAGGCATCGGATTGCAAAGTTAAACCTAAGAAATCCGACAAGAGAACCTCAGAAGTAAATGGTATCCAGTCATTCGACCATTTGCAAGAACAACATGAAGCTTTATCTATGAATTATGTTTCAGATGACTGCCTAGCTGTTGAAACTAAGCGTCGTCAGGAGTGGTTATTTGATAGCGGTTGTAGTTCACATATGTGTAATGACGCGGGAAGGTTTGATGAGGTACTGCCAACAAATGAGACCTTAAAACTAGCCACCGACTCGCAAACGATCACGCAAGGTAAGGGTACGGTTAAGATATTAGCATGCAACGATGACATGACGCGGAAAATCCAGTTCGAAAATACTTTATTAGTTCCGGATCTACGCACCAACCTGATCTCAATTTCAAAACTTACAGACAGAGGCTGCATAGTTACGTTTAAACGTGATGTAGCGTATGTAATGAAGGATGATGTGATTAAGTTGACTGCTGATCGTAAAGGTAATTTATATTATCTGAGGGAACCTAATGCTTCGGCATCTGTTATTTCAGGAAGTATAGATGTGGATTTGTATAGATGGCATGAGCGCATGGGACATTTGAATGCTAGAGATCTTATGAAAGTACTTAGGAAATCAGGTATTGACGCTGTAAGGTCAGATACGAAATTGCAAGATTGTGATGTGTGTGCTATGGGTAAGATGGTCTCGTTGCCTTTTGTGAAGCCCAGTCAACGATGTAACGAAAAGTTGCATATTATTTATTCTGATGTGGTAGGCCCCATGCGAGTTCAATCGAACGGAGGTAATAAATATTTTGTTACTTTTATTGACGACTGTACTCGTTGGTGTGAAGTCTTCATGCTGAAAAATAAAAGTGACGTACTGTCAAAGTTCAAGATTTTCAAAAGTCAGATTGAAAATGTCATTGGTTGTAAAATCAATTATTTACATACCGATAATGGTACCGAGCACGGACGTAAAAGAAAGACGGACGGAACATCACACTAAAAAAATGTGAAGCTAGCAAGGTCATACAACTTCGTGAGTTGCACACGACCTAACGCTCACACAAACTTACTAGGTGCTACAATCTAACGCCATTTTACCCCGTGTGACAGCGCGAATGACACGCGTGTTGCTTATGACAATATTTATTTAAAAATGCCGTCTTGTGTGGTGAAATCATGTGAAAACTACATGAGTAAACTTAAAAAGTCACAAGGAATCACCTATCACAGGTAAATTATGATTATTCGTTATATTTTCTCCTAATTAAATTTATAAATTGTGATGACAATTTAAAAGACAAAACACAACAGTGTTGCCACTTTTTTGACTGTAAAATTTCCCTAATTGAGGGGAAATCTGTATTTGTCGTATTGGCTCGACTTTAGTATCATAACGGGTAGCTAGGAGCTTATTTTTTTTTTTGGTAATAGATGTTAATAAAGCATGTAATCCTGTGAAGTTTCATTTTGCGAAAGTGAATACTGTTCGAGAAAAAAAAACCTAAAGTTTACGATAACATCGGGAAATGTTAGGTTTTTTTCCGCCATTTTAACGATTTGTTGCATCAGACCAAGGTTTATTTCTGAAATTAAATTTAGAAAACCATATTATTATTGCTATTCTCTTTAAATTATGTTTTAAATGAAAAAAAATTAAGGTTAGTAGCATTTAACCCTTTAACCGGTAGTGGCTGAATAGTTGCCATCTTATTTTGAACCTTATACGATTGGAATAGGGTCCAAAACCAACGAAAAATGGCAACATGTTCTACCGGTTAAAGGGTTAAGGGCTACAATGACGAAAAAATAAAAGTTTAAAGGTTTTGTTTTTTGGAATTGTCATGAACAAAACGCAATCCGCCATTTTGTGCTGTCAGTGGCTGGCTGTTGACCTGTCACTCGTTGTTGTGTAGGTACCTACCTACTCGCGTCTTTTAATTTTTTCACTGCCTTAAGCTAGAATCGGGGCACAACCGACTGGTTAGGGTTAGGTCAGGTTGGAAGGCTAAAGGCCGGAGCGTGATCGAAAATAAGAAATAATGATATTGTATATAAATAATCTTCAGACTAAAGGTATCGTTAGGTTAGGTTAGAACTGTGACCAAAACCGCGCGAGCCGAGCGAGCAAAGCGAGCACGCGATACAATTAATATAAAATAATACTTGCGTTATTTTTAATAGGTTTCCTAGTAGTAAAAATCGACGAGATGACTGGGTTTCAATTATTCGAAACTGCAGAGGAGAACATTTTTGGAACCCCTCATTTGTCAGTACCGTGTGCAGTGCACATTTTGATGATGTTGATTTTGTGACTACAGCTAAGGGGTTACGTTGTTTGATTCCGCATGCCATTCCTAAAAGTGTAACAACAACAACAACAAACAACAACAACATTATGATTCTTAAGCTCCCGGCTCCGATATTTCAGAAATTTAAACATTTTCTTTCTATATATATATATATATAAAGAACTAAAAAATCTCGTCAATTCCTCATTGAGTCATGAGAAGCGGGCTTATTTCAACTATTATATAAACCAAAATATCAGTAACTCTCAAACTCTTTGGAAGAATCTAAAGACAAATGTTCTTCCACCTAAAGCCGATAATGAGCTCCCAGCTGGCCTCCGCTCTGCTGAGGAGATTAACAAACATTTTTTAGAACTTCCGAATGCCAATGACGTTGAAATCTCTAATTTGACTTACTTTGAATTCAATAGATTTAGTGCTTCCTCTTTCTCAATCAATTGTGTGAGCCAGCATGATGTTGCTAAAATAATACAATCTCTTAAATCGAATGCAGTTGGCACTGATAAAATCTCACTAGACATGTTATTAATGACATTGCCTAATACCCTTCAAACTTTAACTTCTATTATTAACAGATCCATCATCACTTCCACCTTTCCTGAACTATGGAAAACTGCCATTGTACAACCGATTCCAAAGTCCACCAATCCCTCTTCGTTCAGAGATCTACGACCTATCAGTATCCTGCCTTGTATTTCGAAAATTATAGAAAAAGTGGTGTACTTGCAACTTATGAACTATCTGGAGAGTAACAATATTCTTCCCCAGGCACAGTCGGGTTTTCGTAAAAATAGAAGTACAACCACAGCACTGCTGGACATTACAAGCAACATTTTGGAGGAACAGGATGTAGGTTTGGGTACAATCCTGGTTTTATTGGATTTTTCCCGTGCTTTTGACTGTTTGAATATACCTTTATTACTGTCAAAATTGGCTTTTTATGGTTTTGATGGTCCTAGCGTTAATTGGTTTAACAGTTATTTAAGTGACCGATATCAGTACGTCCAGGTTCGCGGTGATGATGGTTCTTCTTCCTTTTCGTCTTTATCTCCTGTCACTAGAGGTGTGCCTCAAGGTTCTATCTTAGGGCCCCTTCTTTTTATTCTTTACAGTGCGGACATCGTTAATCATATAAAACATTGTAAGTTTCATTTGTACGCAGACGATCTTCAACTGTATCGTTCGAGCCATCCCAACGAAGTTGTAGCATCGGTGGAATTGATTAACGAGGATCTGAACAGTATTTTCAATTGGTCTAAAAACAACTGTTTGGTGTTGAATCCCAATAAATCCAAAGTCATGGTATTGGGTTCAAGGCTTCAAATTGCAAAGATAAAATCTAAAGACCCATACATTAAGATAGCAGACAAGCAAATTTGTTTTTCGTCAGAAGAACGTAATTTAGGGCTTATAATGGACTCAGAACTGCGATTTGAATCTCATGTACAAGAGCTAGTACGCAATTGCTTCTTTCGTCTTAAAGTTCTATATAGAATTCGGCAATACCTATCCACGAACCTCCGAATAAACCTGGTAGAATCCCTTGTGCTTTCCAAGTTTAATTATGCCGACTCTGTGTATGGTCCGAGGCTCTTAGCAAAGACCAGAAGCCTGATACAAAGAGTACAAAATGCATGCGCCAGGTTTTGTTTTGATATTCCCCCCCGTAGTCATGTTTCCCCTTTTATCAATCGGGCTAAGCTGCTTAACATGCACTCAAGGCGACACTTACACTTCGCTACGCTTCTCTTTGGCCTTATAAAGAGTAGGAAACCGTCATATCTTTACGAAAAACTGTGTTGGTCTTCTCGCATTCGGCTAAATAGACTTGCGGTTCCCCCTCACAGAACAGCTGCGTTTGAGGGGAGTTTTAAGTGTGCAGCCACAAAAATCTGGAACATCATTCCTCCTCCCCTTCGCAATCTTTCCTCTATTTACACTTTTCGTAAAAAAATTAAAGAACATTTTTTAAAGATTCAACTCTCCCTTTAACTGGCTTTTATCTTCTAGTGCCACACTTTACTCACTCTCCACAGTTTTCACCACTCTCACTCGCACACATGTCACAAACACTCACACGCTTATCTCACTGCCACAAACACTCCCATCTTCGTTATTTGTTTATATATCTTCCTCACTCTGCTTGATATAATCTATTTATTTTTTGTTGTACAGCATAGAGCAACGATACTGTAGAAGCATCCCAAAAGTTGATTAACATTATTTTATTTTATACCTAATTGTATTCTTTGTTGAATGTTGTGGCGCTACCATTCCTCAAAACACGGCCTCAGCTGAAAATCAGCGCCTCAGCCCAGGCTGGAGCACAAAGCTGAGCTGGGGACCGATTCGGCTAGTTGCATAACTTCTATAATTTTAGTTTTATTAGTGTGTTTTTATTATTATAACTTTTTTTTTTTTTAAAAAAAAGAAAGCTTTTATTGTTTTGTCTTTTTTTTTTTGTATAATTTCATTTTTCTTTTATTGTTTTTTTTGTCTTTCTGTATTGTAATTTAGCCGAATAAATGATTCTTATTCTTATTCTTATTCTATATACGTCCCACTGCTGGGCACAGGCCTCACCTCAACTATGAGGTGGCTCGAGCTATACTCCAACACGCGGGCTCAGTGCGAATAGTTAGAGGGGTGTAAGGTTAATGATAAACCTTCTGTCAGATGTTTAAAATAATTAAAATCATAATTCAAAATTCAAAAAAAAATTCAAAATTCTTTATGGACTTAAGTTAATAAACCCGGTTAAAATAAAAGGTAAACTTTCGGGAAATTTATGATTTATATGGCATCCCTCAAATTACGCACACGCCATAGACTGGCAGCTGCCAGTATCCTTCACTCATGATTCGACGAAGTGGCGTCCGTCTTTCTTTTACGTCCGTGGGTACCGAGTTTAGTTTTTAGAAGAAAATGGAATCGGTAGACGGCTTACAACGCCTTATACGCCTCAAAGTAATGGTATTGCAGAACGGATGAATAGGACTTTATTGGAAAAGGCAAGGTGCATGCTATTATCTTCAGGTTTACCTCCAAGTTTTTGGGCGGAAGCTGTTGCTACCGCGTGTTACATACGTAACAGATGTCCGACAAGCAGTTTGAATTGGGAAATTCCGTATGAAAAGTTGTTCAATAAGACTGTGAATATTGGATATTTCAGGACATTTGGTGCTAAAGTACATGTTTTGGATAAGCAACCAGGAAAAGATAAGTTTGCCGCACGAAGTTCTACTGGCATATTTGTTGGTTACCCTGCTCAGTCAGGAGGTTACAGAGTGTGGATATCTGAGAAGAAAAAGATAGTGATTTCCAGAGATGTTAAGTTTCAGGAAGGAAATCAGAGTGACAGTATTTTGCCGAAAAAAATACCTATGGAACTGCAACGTGAGCAAGAAAGCTGTATCAAAAGTAAGCCTGTCGACGTGGAAATTCCAGATGGACGACCTGTGAGTGTACAAATTCGTGATGAACGCTCAAACATTGAAATTCCAGTTGATCATTCACCAATCGTGCAAATGAGTGATGTGCAACGTACGGAAAGTACGATTACTACTGGTACGAGTGATGATAGTGATCAAGTTGAAAGGGGTATCACTTTGAAAAGAGGCCCTGGAAGACCGAAAATAGAGCGAGGGCATGTTGGCCGTCCTCGTAAAATCTATAATATGGTCGAAGTTAGAGAAACAGATAATAGTGACAGTGAGTCTCAGGTAGAGGAACATCTTGACTGTGTTGATTTTGCTGGAGCTATTGAAACTACTTTAAAAGAGGCCCTAGGAAGTGATGAAAAGTTTCAATGGAAGGAAGCAATTTTGTCAGAGATAAGAAGTTTAGTGAATAATGACACATGGCAGATTGTGAAGAAGCCTATTGATAGAGATGTTGTGGGATGTCGATATGTGTTGACAACGAAGCTAAATGTTGACTTAACAGAGAAGAAGAAAGCTAGACTTGTCGCAAAAGGATACAGTCAACAATATGGCTTGGATTATTTTAAAACATTTGCTCCAGTGGCGAGAATAGCAACGGTACGGCTGTTGGTTGCTTTAGCAGTTGAATTGAATATGGACATTGATCAATTGGATATCAATACAGCGTACTTAAATGGAGATCTGGATGAAATAATTTATATGAAGATTCCAGAGTTGCTTATAGAAAGCTTAGATAAACTAAAAAATGACGGTGGTGATATAGGCAAAAAGGCATCAAAAATGCTTAAGGATATAAAAGCAGGGGGTGATACCTGTCTTTTGAAGAAATCTTTATACGGCTTGAAACAAGCGGGAAGACAATGGAATGTCAAACTTGATAAGCAGCTTAAAGAAATGGGATTGAAACCTACAGTAAGTGAACCTTGCTTATACCATAAGTGTGACAAAGACGGAGCAGATTTATTTGTTGTTGTCTACGTCGATGACATTTTAGTCGCGTCTCGTGAAAGGATTGCCATAGACAAATTTAAGCAAGAGTTGGCTAGAAAGTTTGAATTGAAGGATTTCGGACCAGCCACTTTTTGTCTTGGAATTGATATGAAGAAAAATGGGAATGAATATCATTTGTCGCAGAAGAGGTATATACAATCCATCTTAAAACGATTTGGCATGGAAAACTGTAATCCGGTTAAATCACCGATGGAAGTGGGAAACATGTCAATGAGCGATGATGTCAAGGAAGGTAAATCATTTCCATACAGAGAACTCATTGGAGCGCTCATGTTCCTGAGTGTAGCGACAAGGCCAGATATCGCGAACGCTACGGCGAAGATGGCACAATTTGCGGAGTGTCCTCAAGAGTATCATTGGACAGCAGCAAAGCGAATCTTAAGGTACCTCAAAGGTACGTTGAATCAAGGTTTGCGGTACAAACCGACGGGTCAATGCATACAAGGATATGCAGATGCCGATTGGGGTAACTGTGTAATTGACAGACGATCATACACGGGTTATGTTTTCATTTTAGGTGGAGCTAGCATTTCCTGGGCATCACAAAAACAGCGTATTGTGGCAACATCGACCTGTGAGGCTGAGTTTGTTAGTTTAGCTGAAGCTATGAAAGAGGCAGTTTATTTGAATGTTTTGATGAAAGAGCTTCAACTTCATCAATTGTCAAAGGTAAATATGCATGCTGATAACTTAGCCGCGATTTGTCTTGCCGAAGATCCTGGTGTTTATCATGCGAAAAGTAAGCACATTGATATTAGACATTTCTTTATTAGGGATGTGCTTCGTGAGCATAAATCGTATATTACGTTAAGGCATTTACCAACGGAGAGTATGTTAGCAGATATTCTCACCAAACCTTTACCGCGTGTAAGACATGAGTTGTTGAAAAATGCGTTAGGATTAACATCATCAGTTGAGCTATGCGATAAAGCATGAGTTGAGGGGGTGTGTTGGAAATCAACCTGCATGCTGTATCAACATAGATGCAGCTGCCAAATAGAACTAAGAGTAGTTTTGTATTATTTACTTTTGTTCTCATGTCATGGCTATCGCATTCTGAAGTACTCCAAATAAACACCTATCTATTATCTACTCCGCGATTTTGCTCTACCACAAATAACCCCAACAAAAACAACCATAGTACTCAAAATTAGTTGACACGGACAATCGAATGACATTCCTGGTCCTGATGGTCCTGACGGGATTCCTGCAGTGGTCTTGCGGAATTGTGCGCCCGAGTTGTCTCCTGTACTGACACGCCTGTACCGCCTCTCTCTATCAACGGGACAAGTTCCGAAGTCTTGGAAGCTTGCCAACGTGCAACCTGTGCCCAAAAAAGGCAGTCGAGCCGACCCTGGCAACTACAGGCCAATTGCAATCACCTCTATACTTTGTAAAAGTATGGAACGTGTTATTAACAACCGGCTCCTGGCGTACCTTGAGGACAACAGTCTGCTTAGTGATCGACAGTACGGTTTTCGCCGAGAACGGTCAACTGGTGATCTTCTTGCGTACGCCACTCACTTGTGGGGCGAAGCCGTCGAGAATCACGGCGAGGCTCTTGCCGTCTCTCTCGACATCTCAAAGGCATTTGACAGGGTCTGGCACGATAGCCTTAAAAGCAAGCTACCGTCATACGGAATTCCCACCGCACTGTGTCACTGGATATCTGACTTCCTGAGTGAACGGTCAATAAGGGTAGTCATTGATGGCTGCTCTTCCGAACTATTGGCTATAAATGCCGGAGTTCCTCAGGGGTCTGTTCTCTCTGCAACATTATTCCTGCTGCACATCAACGATCTGCTGTGCCCAGGTATCTTCGGATACGCAGATGACAGCACCGTTTCAGAGAGATACATGTCCAGCGCTCGCACTAGTCCGGCTGAGACTGAGTCCCTTAGAGAGGCCATGGTTGAGCGGATGAGCTCAACGTTAAAAGCAGTGTCCGACTGGGGCGAAGCTAACCTCGTTGAGTTTAACGCCAACAAAACTCAGGCGTGTCTATTCTCCACCAAACGGAGTCCTTTAAATCTGACTCCTACTTTCCTGGATGCACCCATACCGATAACCAACCACCTCGAGCTCCTTGGTATGGATCTTTCATCTGACCTCAACTTCGGCAGTTCTATTGAGTCCAAAGCAAAAACCGCTGCTCAGAAACTTGGTATCCTCTTTAAGGTTAGGCGGTACTTCACACCGGAGCAACTCTTACAGTTGTATCAAGCACAAGTTCGGTCGTGTATGGAGTACTGCTGCCACCTTTGGGATGGCTCTGCCAAATACCAGCTGGATGCACTGGACTCAGTAGACCGAAGGGCCAGGAGACTGATAGGTGACGATATGCTACTTGGAACCAAACTTCAGAGTTTGGAGCATCGGCGTAAAGTTGCCTGTCTATCGGTTTTTTATAAGGTGTATTTCGGACAGTGTGCGCAGGAACTTCATGACCTGATCCCACCCTCCACTTTATACCACCGGACCACTAGACGCCGTGGGGGCTTTCACCCCCATGTGGTCGACTTTCCAGCGGTCCGAACTAAGCGGTTTGGTGCTTCCTTCCTGGTCCGCACCGCTAGGGAGTGGAACGCCCTCCCTGCGTCTGTGTTTCCGGATACATACAACCTTGGTGTCTTCAAGGCAAGAGTGAATAGGCATTTTCTGGGTAAGCGTGTTCCACCTTCGGCCTCGTCATCGCTTACCATCAGGTGAGTCTGAGGTCAAACGCAAACCCATTTTTAATAAAAAAAAAAAAAAAATTTCAACATGGCGGTCGTAGTTCCAATTTTCGCCATTTCACAGATAAGTTGGTAGGTCTGTACTTTACATCATTGATCATATCTATCAAAACAATGTGTGTGTGTGCGTTGGAGCACAGATAGTTGGAGGAGTTTAATGTCGCGTTCCGAAACTCGCGTTTCGTTTAGTAATTTAATAAAACAATTCGTACGGCTTAAAAGGATTTGACTTCAAGTCATATCAATTTTTTTTAAAAAAAGTTGTCTGTTACCTAATCTACTGAGGGTGCGTTCCGAATTGAGTCAAAATCGATTACAGCGCGCTCACCGAGCGTCCCGAATTGTGATATCGCGCTAACGGGCACAAAAAGCACAAAGCACTACAATGATAATAATAATAATTATGATTCACATGATTAACAAAAAGCACAAAGCACTACAATGATAATAATAATAATTATGATTCACATGATTAACAAAAAGCACAAAGCACTACAATGATAATAATAATAATTATGATTAACAATCATTACAAAAACGTTCAAAACCAAAATATGCAACCATATCCTTTCAGACCATAGTTTACTACGGGGCTGAGAGTGCGGAGAGTTTCAGCGAATGCTACTCTTGAAATTTTTATTGTACCTTTAACCTATTTATAGTTTCATTAATGTTAACACACGACGTGTGACTGTACTATGTTTTGAATGTATTTCTCAAATAAGTGACATGCATGTCTTTTATGAGAATAAAGCTCTTTAAACTGAACAATAAAGAAAGAAAGAAAGAAAGAAAAAATATTTATTCAGGAACCACAACAATAAGTAAAAATACATTTCTTAAAAACTAACTTATTATCTCTAAGATTATTGTGGAACTGAAAGGGTCCCCACTCAGCATATTGACGGCAATAAAGCGATTACTTACTTTTAAATCCTTATATATGATTTATTTAATTATTTTTTATTCACAACGCCCTATCACCAGGGTGACGGTTCTGTTCAGGAGATTTTTTTAAAATACGACGGCACAAAAACTGCCACATTACAAATCTTTTTGACAGGACGAAGTCTGTCGGCTCAGCTAGTTTGAATATAAAAACAGAAGTCTGCGTCATGTTTTCAACAAATCGTTTTCATGTTTTCTTGCCGGAGTCCTAATGACATGCTAGGAAAATTCAGGATTTTAAACGCTTAAAAAAATGCCGTTTAGATATCTTGTAGGTAACGCCTCTTTATAGAGAAACATAATTTTAGTATTTTATTGAATCATATAATCATTTTATCATATCATATCTTTTATATGTCAATGTTTTCTATTTCACTGTATTAATATGTACCATGTGGCAGTAATTATAATAAATAAATAAATAAATATTGTGTTGCAATTTTTACTACCGTCTTTTTCGATTGCAAAGTCTTCTTCTAAAGTCTGATCGCATCTGTTTCTGTACAGTAAATGTAAGATCGTGTAAGTATATCACGTTTTTTAGCTTAATTACTCCTTAACTGAGCATTGTTCATTAAGTATCTCGTCCAATTTATTTCTAACATCCAATCTAATTTATTTCTAGTCACTGAAAACTAAATTGCTAATGTTTTTCAATTAAGTGAACAACAAAAGAAGAAGAACAAAATATCAAGATAACTCACTCACTACGTTGCTGCCGTCATAATCGATAAACCTACCTTCTAGATCATTCGATCTCAGGCCGATAACTTCATTTCTACGGGTCCATATTGGGATGCATAAATTAAAAAGGCATATCTTAAGTCTGCATAACGTTTTTTGGCATACTCTTCGTTTCGCATAACGTTCATTTAGAATAAATCATAAGGCATACTTTTTTCCCGCATAACTTCTTTTACAATAATGATATATTAGCATCAAAGGTTTATGCATAATTGTTTTCAGAATAACGATTACTGAGCATATCATTCATTGGCATCTCACCCTATGGCATACAAATTTCAAGTCATACAATAAGAATACCATAATATCACCATTTAAAAAACACTTAACCAAAATTTAAAAATTTTATTATTCTCTTCGTTATCCTGAAATATTTTAGTTTCGAAAATATCATGCAAGCAAGCATGCAAATGTATAGTGAGCAACCAAGCAAGCATTCATGCAAGCAGGAATGCATTCATGCAAGCAAGCAAGCATGCATACATGCAAGCAAGCAGCATGCAGGGATGCAGCAGGCATTTTATTTTAGGGTTTGAAAAAAAAATAACTAACCCTCGAAGGTTAAGGCGTGAGCTGCGCTCACGCCTTAACCTTCGAACCTATCACGGCCATGTCGGGTCCGCCCTCGCCATTCACCATGTAAACAAGCATGCAACATGCAGGCAAGCATGCAGCACGCAAGCAAGCATGCAGCGTGCAGGCAAGCATACAGGCAAGCACCCAGCATGCAGGCAAGCAAGCAGCATGAAGGGATGCAGCAAGCATTTTATTTTAGGGTTTGAAAAACTATCACGCACGCTACAGCTACGCTTCGCTTTGCTCCCGCCTTAAACCTTCTAACCTAATCTAGCCGAGTCGGTTTCGCCCCAACTCTATTGTTGGGCAGACGAGTAGAAATATGCGTTTTGTATTTTATGAATTCATCTATTATGCGTTTCTTATATTACGATAAAGTAAAGTTATACGTTTATCATATATGCTCTTCACATTTATGCTTATTTAAATTATGATAATTACAATTATAGCAAATTATAATTATGCCAATGAAACCATTATGCGTTTATAATACTCTGCTTATCATAATTTATGCGAAAAAACTTGATGCCAAAACATTTATGCCAAACTACATTATGACGAAAGAGTTTATGCGACCGAAAGGGCTCCCCATTTCTACTTAGTTTCCTCTTTGCTAAAATAGCTCATGTTGTTGCAGACAAGGAGCGGAGCAAGCACACTACGATTGTAAAGAAAAGAGAGAAAAAACATTGCCTCAGTTGAAAAAAAGGTAAGAAAGGGAGAGATCGTCTAAACTGAAATGACATAACTCCACTGCAACTACGCATACAAGCAAACACTCTTGTTTGCGCAGATGCAGTGGAGGGGCTCGCCATTTCAGCTTAGACGGTCTCTACATACCCTTACATACCCTCATGACTATATCCCAAATGGGTTAGTTAGAGGCCCACAATTCGCAAGGAGGGAAGGAGAAGGAAAGGGGCAAGCATACCGCTGTTATCCGGGTTGCTTTGATTTTTTAGGGTATTTTCCATCAGCCGAGATCGAGCCGTAAGTTGTACTCGTACAAATAATACTTAGTAGGTGTTAATTATAATGCCACAACTGAACCGAATTGTCTAACATACCTTCCAATAACCTACACGGATGGTTACGTCAACATGTTTGTAGCAACCCTTCAACAGACGTCACAACAACCCCTAACGAAGTTGTAGTCGACACGCTCCGAATTACGCACGTTTCAATCCTACATCTAATTGAAACTGCCTTCGGAATATCTAATTAATGTTACCGTGTAGAACGGAACGCCAATTTACAATATTTCTATAGGTTGCAATGATAAGTCTGGATGTTTAATTATTTAAGTATGTTTATCAGTCCCTCCTCGAATCCGCAAACGTCAATCAAAGTTAAGCACACTTTCAAACTCTTGCCATCATCTAAAGTGTCTATGGAACTGAAAATAACAGCTATACGCTAGTAAATGCTGATCAAGTAGGAAGGACGCTTGTGAATGGAAGGGTCTGACACCCTTTTATGAACTCTGCTCAGTTTAGGATCAAATGATCTTGATGTAAAGATGTACCTGATTATTGTTATTATTATATCATGAGGGCATGACACTTACATCTTACATTACATCAAGATCATTTGATCCTAAACATTAGGACACAAACATTGGGACAGTGGTCGACAGGTGCCGGTGGTGCAATAGTGACAGTGGATCGGCAACGATCGCTGTTGTAAAGCAACACACGCCGGGTCGGAAATGGAATGGGTGACCACCCGGACCAAACTTCAGTGATGTATTTCGGGCAAATCCGTGCTTTGGTAGGCACGTAAGCAGTTGCTCCCGGTTTGTGTCAGTCGCTGTGCCTAGTTGGAGTATCGCTTGCGCCACCTCATAGTTGAGGAGAGGTCTGTGCCCAGCAGTGGGACGTATTTAGGCAGTTTATGTATTATATCATGATCATTTCTTATACCACATACATATACATTACTATAGTATGTTCGCGTTAAGAATGCAGTAATTTTAAATTTCAATTCCGTTACACAAAAAAACTGAGATCCGCGTTCAAAATAATGCTTTCAGCTGGTCTATTTAGTCTTGGCTTTTTGATTACTAACTACATTCTTAACGCGAACGGACTATAGTTAACTCATGTTCATTACGGAAGAGTACTTTCCCTCCCAGGATGTTTGTCATTGATCAAAGCCAATAGTGCGAAGGGCTGTCCTCACACCCTCTCACGCGGTAAAAGTTCTAACGAGTTTGCAGGGTTGTCACTTGGTGCACTAAGTACAGTCAACGACAATAGTGCCTGTACACTTTTAAACCATGTGGCATTAACTTTGCTCTAGTTGCCATAGAATTATGAAAGAGCTGCCAGATTAGCCGCTATGACAAAGTAGGTGGTACTGAAAAGTTATCAGGCACTTTTGGCGTTGACTGTACTTTTCGACTAACCCCCTTATTCATAAAAACTTAACCAGCGCTTCAACACCACATTAACTATGGTATCGCTTTGTCTCTTTCATTCTTGTTGCTGCCGCCATTTGCAAGTGATGCTTTAGCGTTGCGTTCGTTTTTATGAATAAGGGGATGAATCTATACAAATGAAACTGAGGCTGTTTTTTGTTAGAAATAACATCATCGTCTATTTGAATGCTTCATAAACATACTAAGTAAAAAGTCCATGACGTTATTCAACAAAAACGCAACACGCCAGCTGCATGAATTAATTTATTAACTAAAAAGAGATCATTAATCTTGTTAATGGTTTTGGTTAGTGTCCTAGATTCTGGCACGCTCAAGCAACCGCATGTGTGCAAGAAGTGCATTAGATCATTACATTTTAGATAATTCATATTTTCACATTTATTCGTTCGTATCGTATCTTTGCACATTATTTTTGTGGTTTTTGTTGTGGTGTGGTGTCTGTTGTACACCCGGTGTTTATTGCACAAATAGGGTACAATAGGCGAACTTAATGCCATATGGCCTTCTCTATCAGTCAACCCTTATTATTATTATTTCGTGAATTAGTTTTTTTAATTTATAGTCTAATGCAGATCAGTCCACTTTTTTATCTGAAATAATTCATAATTTAATGTAACAAATATACATACGAACGAACGGTTAAGGCTACGAGGTGCTACGAACGGCTACGAGTATAAGGCTTTGAGCTCATACTTACTACCAGCTAGAACTGCACCCACTATTTGAGCGTTCAAGCGCACAAATACTAAACACACGGTGGCATGTTAATCACCATCCAAACTTTTTGCGACTTTGTATCAGTAATTGTTTTCTTTTTGGGTCTTTATCGGGTTATTTTTTTAAATTTAGGTAATTTACTTCATTCATGGAAAAATACGCTCTCGCACGTCTTGTTGTTATGTAGTCGAACTACAAGTGTAGAAGTTTTTTGAACGCGAAAATAAGCCTCATGCTTCGTTGACTTACTTTTATAAAAAACTTCACGATGTAGTTTTATTTGTTCTATAGAGCTTATTAAAAAATGGATGGTTATTAAAATGCCACTCTATATACTTAAAATCTCTATATATAAAAATGGATTGCTGTTCGTTAGTCTCGCTAAAACTCGGGAATGGCTGGACCGATTTGGCCAATTTTAGTTTTGAAATATTTGTAATATTCGAGGGAAGGTTTAAAAGGATTAATTTTAAATTTATGGTGATTAAATGAATATGAATATGAATATGAAAGGTGAGTGATCATGAGAAAATGCTGGGAATATAGTCAAAATCTCAATTGTAGTTTCCTTTTAGTAAATGTTACTACCTATCACGTGACACGAAATGTTTGACAACAGAACGAAGTCTGTTCGGACAGCTAGTGTTGTTATAAAATAAAGTCAGCAGCAAGAGTAAAGCACACCTTATTTGGTTTACTAATAAGTGCTAGCCCTAGAGTTTAACGCCACGTTGATGTGCAATGCTCTTGACCTTTCGCTTTCCGCTACCGAGGGCGAAGCAACAAGCCCGCTGTATCAGCTGAATCAGCTCACTCGGCATTTTCCACACTTATACGAAAGGTAAGAGCTTCAAGTGTCGCTCTTTGATGACGTATAGGAGTAGTATAATAATGGGCAGGCTATGCCAGCTTCAGCCCGTGTCAGCAAACATTCGTTTGCTTCCACGTACTTTCGCTAGCATATCCTGCCCATTATTATACCTATCTATTTTGAGAATATTCGAACCACTAATACCTTGGAAGAAAATCTTGAAAAGTAGGTAGTAACTTACCCAAGACTTAATTCTGCACTTCAAGCGAGTTGTACACTTTCAAGTAAATAAGATATTCAGATAATATCACTAGTCTGAGTTCAACTACAATTCACATATTGTGTAAAGTCTGTATTCACAGGTCGAATTTGACGCATGCCCTTATGCAGCGATAGCACCATGGGTTAACCTTCAAACCATGTGGATGAGCAGATTGCTTCGAGAGAACACACAGATGTTACAGTTATAATTTTTTTCTGTACCAGATTGGCTCATGACTCTCCATCCAACATAAATAGAAATGTATACCAATGGCAGCTTACTGTTAGGTTACATCTATGAATAAAAAACCAACCATAAACATTATGAATTGTTCGAACACTTCCCTGCAATGTTACCACGGATACCCAAGCTAAAACCCAATCACAGTTCATACTTATCCTCAAAATTATGTATCCATGGGCCGCTTGGACTCATGCTCTTATACAGCGTTTAGCACCATAAGTAAACTTCGAACCAATGTGGAAGAGCAGATTGCCTCGAGAGAACACCCAGAAATTACGGTAATGTAATTTTCTGTACCTGATTGGCTCATGACTCTCCATCCAGTACAGGTTAAAAGTTATACCAATAGCAGCTTACTGTTAGGTTACATCCATGAATACAAATATTGAGACTGAAAGTATGAATCGATTGAGTCCTACTTGAATGACTTACTAGAAAAACCAATAATTCACAAGCTCTCACAGTTTCGTATTCACAGGCCACTTTGACTCATGCCCTTATACAGTGATAACACCATTGGTAAACCATAAAACCATGTGGACGAGCAGATTGCTTCAAGAGATCACATTTTCTTACTCTTCATCCAACACTGTTAAAAAGTTAAACGAATAGCAGTTTACTGTTAGGTAACATCCGTGAATACAAAAACTTAAAATCTTATTGTGAATTAATTGATGTCTCGCTGCACTGAACACTAACATAGTACTGTACGACATGAATCAACTATGCGAATAATCAAGTTAGGATTTGCAAGTTCAACACCGATGCGGGTCAAGCGCATAAGCTGAAGCGATTTACACTGTAAAATTAGTGATTGCTAAACTAAGTGAATTGTAGCTGCTTGTAATGCGTAATAAACTCTAAGGTTGTTTTATTTATTTCCTTTTATCAGAATAAATGTTAAGTAAACATCAAAATATGAGAATATGATTGATTTGAGAGATTGCATTTAGCAATAAGACCGTCTAAATTGTACATCAACGTGTTACTGTATTTATGTTTTATTATCTGTAAATTTATTTGTTTTATGTGCAATAAAGTATTTCTTATCTAATCTTAATATGTAACCAATTCTGAAAACAGTTTTAAAAATACTTATTCGCCCACTATGTAAAAATGATAAAAGCTTTTTCAAATATTTTTAAAATGATAATATTTTTCGTTTTATTTTATCAAATACAGAAATATTATTTTACTTACAAATCAGTCTGAAGGTCTTGTTACTTGGACCAAACATAATGCATCGAAGTAAGTTTAGAACTTTTAGTCGAGGAGTCGTGTGCAATCTTTAATCGTCTGACAAAAGTTGACTGGTAGAAAAAAAAAACTAATCAAATAGTAGTTTATAAATATTTACTTTGTGTGTAATGAGAAAATCTTAATGAAGTCAAAAAAATGTCATATAATGTATAGATACTCACACTCCAATAAAATCATTTTTCTATAGAAGATGACAATTATGATAAATACAGAATGATAATTTCAGAAAAAAACTTAAAATGTACCCATGCAACAATATGAATTTTAAGTTAAAATATCGGTAGTTGAAACATAGTTTTATTTACATGCTATACAAATACCTTGGCTCTTGCACTATTCAAAGAAAATAGGTGGTGTTCGATGTACGCTACATTTTTGCTGCGTTTGCTTGTTGCATTGTCGCTGCGCTGCAATCATGTTATTGTATTGACGTCACATTCTTATTAAGGTTGAGTCCATTTATAGCTATAAACTATAAACCATACAATAGATTACCTAAAGTACCTAAGCTCATACTAACGTAATGTAAAAATAGAGTACTAATCAATAAAATGAGATACTATAGACGTTAATTAATAATGTCATATCTAACATTAACGTTCAAGGAATAATAGTATTTATTTTATTCTGAATAAAAACTTTCATCAAATCATCGTTCTCATGGAAAAAAATGGAAACCTTTCCCTACATAAGATCAATACTATAACAATATTTTTTGCAATTTTATAGCTTGCACTGGGTAACAAGTAAGAGGTAATTGTGCAATATTTCGACTAATAAAGTATTAACCATTGAAATTCACCGACATCCGTCGCTGCTGGAAATTGACATTACAGCAAATTAATAATCGTACCTATTTTAATATTTTTAACCGACTTCACAAAAGGAGGAAGTCAACAGTTTGAATGTAATTATCTCTTTTTCTTGGACCCGATAAACGTAATGTCTTGCACGGAAATACGTATTGATTCCCGGTGTGAGCCAATTATGTTTCTTGATGTTTATTTTTATTGCAGAGACAATGAAACTATGATTTTATTGAACTATAAGAATAATAGACAGTTACGTTAATTTTTTTACTGTGTCAGAACTATACTTATGGTTAATCTTTTTCAACAGCCATAAAGAAATAAAGTCGATAAGGCCATGAGACATTAAGTCAACCATTTTTACATCTTATTCGTGAAATGATAATAAATGAAATAAAATGTACCTGTATCAATTTTAACTTAAGAACGGTTGAACCGATTTTGATGATCTCTGATTTGTTAATTTTTGGTCTCCTCCAAAAGTGCAAACTAATTTTGTTTCATAAAAATTGGATAACAGAAAAAAAGTATCAATTTTAAGAATTTGTAATTTAAAAATTCCAAGCAGCTGAAGTCGCGGGCACAAGTAGTATTACGTATTATTCATATTAGTTAGCGTAAGCACAAATTCATAATATGTAATCACTTAGGTCTACTTTACCTAATAACCATTATTATTGGACTTACGTCTTTTTTGAATAAATGTGTATTTTGATTTGTAAGCGTTTTTTCACAATAAAACCACGTATTTTTCCGATCGGTCTTCATTCATCGACTCTGTGCCTCAAGTGTTTGCAAGTACCTCGCTTCGAGTTCGCTACCGTCTCCGCTCCTCTGGTACTAAGGTGTGCTAGTTTTTTGATTGAAACTAAGTACAAGACTTAATTCAAAAAATTTAAAATGTACGTGAGTACTAAGACACTTTTTATTTAAATGTTGATGATTCAATAGAGTTTTATGTTGGTCTTTTTGTCATGAAATAGTAAGTCCAAGATTATATTTTTTTAAGTGTCATGATAATGTATTTAATTCATGAAATTACTTTCAGGTCCGACTCTGAGTACGACTGCGAACCCGTTGCGCCGAAAGGGGTGAGCAAGACCTCTAAAAAGTCTGCATCAGCGTCATCGTCGTCGTCCACTGGCAAAAAACGCAAGTCCGCCAGCAGTGGCAGCAGCAGCAATAGGTATTTTTTAAATATACTTACATTAATATTTATTCTTTGAATTTAAAAAATATAATGTTTAAACATTACATTCAAGTACGTTTATATTTTTAACCTGTTAGTATCATTGCTTAAATGCGATTGATTTAACTGAGTAAAATAAATAAGATAAATGTAAAGCACACAATTAAAAACCTTAAAGCTGATCACTTTAGAGTCGTTTCAATTTATTCCAGTCAACCAAGAAGGCTATAACTTGTAGCGTAGTATTTTAGTGATATGTCTAACACAAGTCGTTTGATTGGTTACAGGAACAAGAAATCAAAGATAATAGACATCTTTGGTCTCGGCGACGAGAACATCGAAGTTGAGGAGGCTAAGCCGACGAGTTTGTCGTCTTACATCCTCAACAGAGTCGCCAACGGTACTCAGCGTCGAAGCGCCTGCACTGACGGCGACTTCTACGTCGAGCTGAAAGTGTACCACCGCGACGACGCCGAGACAAGTGCCCCCGACGAACGCTGGAAGAGAGCTCTGCTGCGCGTCAACTGCTACCTCGAGAACGAGTCCAGCCAGTGGAAAACCTTGCAGCGATTTGTGAAGGACGTAAACCTACTTTTCGAAGATTCCAGTCCAAGTTTCTTTAGTGATAAGTTTAAGTTTAGTAATAATAAATAATAAATAAAATTATCAAAGGTTTGAATTTTTTTTATGTTGTTTCTGTAGGCAGGTTTATTTATAATATCCAATAATCGTTTTATACCTTAGAACATCTCAATAATTCGTTTATTTTTAGTCTTTAAAGTAAGTCTTATTTAGTTGGTCAGTATGCCTTTTTGTTCATATTGTAAAATTACAGTTGATAAAAGACAATGGATAGGACACTTGCGAAGCAATAATCACAAAGACAACAGCACCACAGCCACACACTACCCAGGTGTGGAATTAGTTAGGTCAGCCTTCCGTGCTCGCATTGCTACATATAGAATAAAGGCTGTGGAAGCTAGTCAACTGAATTCTATAAATTCATTTTTCAAGAGCATCCGCACCAGAGTAAAATCTCTCATAGATGAATCGTTAAAGAAACATACTAGTATTAAAGTTAACTTCGAACTGTATTCAAAGTTTATGCTAATGAAAGATGATAGACAGGAAATCAAATCATTTTCCACACACAACTTTCCGTTACATTTAAATTACAATTTTATCAAACTTTATTCAAAGATTAACAGTTACTTGAAAAATATTGTTGAAGAGTTTCAAGAAAGAGATAGTGGTTGGTCGTTCTATCAAAATTCTCATTTTGAAATAAACATTAACAGATATGAACCACTAAGTGGATCTACTTATATAGACTTGCCTAAATGCATAAAAAATAAAAAGGCATGTTTGAACATCCAAAACAAAGATAATAAATGTTTCATGTGGTGTGTTATGGCTTCTCTTTATCCTACACGTAACCACCCTACGCGTGTCTCGTCCTATCCTCATTACAAACATAAACTTAACATTAATGGTATAACATTTCCTGTGACTTTTTCTGACATTAGTGTTTTTGAGAAAAATAATCCTCACATCGGTATTAACGTTTATGGTTTAAAACATGATAAGTTTGTTACAGGACCCTTATATAAATCAGAAAATAGCAACAAAAATGGTAAGCGCATTCATCTTTTACTTGTAGAGAAAAACGGCGTGTCACATTTTTGTTTAATTAAAGATTTGTGTCGTCTCGTCAGGAATCAAATTACAAAACATCACGGTGCTATATTTTTTTGCGATACTTGTTTAATATTTTTTCCATCAGAAGATGAACTAAATAGTCACCTCTGCGGAGGTGTAGTTACAGTGTTGCCGAGTCAGGGTTCAGTTTTACAATTCAAAAACTTTGATCGCAAACAAAATATACCGTATGTTATTTATGCAGATTTTGAAACCATGTTAAAGCCAGTATTAGGCTGTGAACCAGACCCAAAATTAGCAGGCACAACCGATTTACAACAACATGTACCAGTCGCTTTCGGGTATAATGTAGTTTGTTCGTTTGATGAATCCCAGAATAGATTTGTTTCTTATCGTGGTACAGATTGTGTTTCAAAGTTTGTTACGCTTATCCAAGATGAGGCGAGAATTATTCATAAAAAGTTAAGCTATACCAAACCCATGATTTTTTCAGACCTAGATGCTAATAACTTTGACAATGCTACAACATGTCATATTTGTGGACACCTTTTATGGTTCGACAGAGTTCGCGATCACTGTCACTTAACAGGGCAATACCGCGGCGCTGCTCATCAAATTTGTAATTTACGTTACAAAACACCTCAGTTCATTCCAATTTTTTTTCATAATTTATCAGGTTATGATTGCCATCTTTTTATTAAAGAGCTAGGAGAAATGCCGGGAAAAGTAAAAGTAATACCGAAAACAAAAGAAAACTATATATCCTTTGTAAAGTTTCTACCTGCAGCCAACGGAGAATTTATACAATTACGTTTTACGGACTCGTTCAAATTTTTAGGAACAAGCTTAGATAAATTAGCCAAAACAATGAAAAAGGAGGATTTTAAGTCTTTACGTTCACATTTTCCTAGCGATCATCAATTTGATTTGTTGACTAGGAAGGGAGTCTATCCCTATGACTATATGAAAAATTGGAACACTTATTCCGAAAAGAGGTTACCACCTAAATCTTGTTTCTTTAACTCTCTTACAGATGACCATATTTCATGTAGTGACTACCAACACGCTCAAAATGTTTGGTCGTATTTTAAAATCAGAGATTTAGGCGATTACACTGACTTGTATCTAAAAACTGATGTACTTTTACTCACTGATATTTTTGAGAAATTTCGCAAAACTTGTAAAATTCATTATCAGCTTGATCCAGCTTTTTATGTCACTGCACCGAGCCTTTCATTTGATGCTATGCTGTTAATAACAGGAGTTCAGCTTGAACTACTTCATGATTTGACAATGATTCGAATGATTCAAAAGGGTATAAGAGGGGGACTGTGCATGTGTTCTCACCGATACGCTAAAGCTAATAACAAATATATGCCTGACTATGATTCCTCCAAGGAGGATTCATTTATAGTTTACTTGGACTGTAATAATTTATATGGGTTCAGTATGAGTGAAACTCTGCCCTATTCTAACTTTAGATTTTTAAATAACTCTGAAATAGAGAAGTTAAATATTTTAGAGGTCAAGGATGATGCAGAATATGGGTACATACTTGAAGTCGATTTACTATATCCTGAACACCTGCATCAGGACCATAACGATTTACCATTTTGTCCTGAAAAATGTATACCACCCGGTGGTAAAGACACCAAACTGGTACCTAATTTATTCAACAAATTTAACTATGTCATTCATTATGTTCACTTGAAAAAATGTCTCGAACACGGGCTGGTATTGAGTAAAGTTCATCGCATAATATCATTTCAACAAAGTGCTTATCTCAAAAAATATATAGAACTAAACACAAGCCTGCGTCAAAAAGCAGAGTCGGCTTTTGAACAAGACTTTTTTAAGCTTTTGAACAACTCTGTGTTTGGCAAAACACTTGAAAATAACGAAGCCCGTGTAAACGTACATCTAGTTAACGTGTGGACTGATATCAATAATAAAACTAAAAAAAGATTAAGTGCAAGCAAATTAATTTCTAAACCTAATTTTCACAGCGCAACTGTATTTACTGAAAATCTAGTCGCTATCCAATTAAAACCAGACCAAATTGTGTTAGATAAACCCATTTATATAGGTTTTTCTGTTTTAGAGCTATCAAAAGCGCATATGTATAATTTCCATTACAACATCATAAAGCCTTTCTATGAGCATCGCGTTCAACTGTGTTATACTGATACAGATAGTTTCATTTACATCATACAAAGTATTGATTTTTACAAAGATTTAAGAGAATCATTTTTGGAATTCTTCGATACTAGCAATTTCAATCAAAATAACCAATTTAACCTTCCTCTAATAAATAAAAAAGTACCAGGACTATTCAAAGACGAAATGAGTGGACAATTGATATCAGATTTTGTTGGGTTGAGATCCAAGCTGTATTGTGTAAGAACCTTAGACAAAGTCATTAAAAAAGCGAAAGGTGTTAAATCCAATGTAATTCGTGACCTCCAATTATCAGACTACGAATCAGTACTTAAAAACAATTGTATAATACGTAAAAAAAATATTTTATTTAGATCTATACGACATGAAATATTTACTAGAGGTGTAAATAAAATTGCACTCTCGAGTAATGATGACAAGAGATTAATTTTATCTGATAAAATATCAACCCTTGCTTGGGGTAGTTCTAAGATATTATAACGATGTGGATATTATATTTATACTAATTTTCTGTGTTATTTTTAAGTAGTATAAGGTTTAGTAATATTTAAGTAAAGCTAGCTAACACCAGATAATCTATCTGTAACTTGACATACAGGTAGATTCTCTGGTGTAAGATCACTTTATTAATATTATTTTTTAATTTAGATTTATTGTTTGTGAAGGTTAGATGGATCAGATTTCGTTTGTTTATTAAATATATTTTTTTGTAAGTTAGGGTAAAATTTTATAATTTTAAGGTTTATTTTAATGTGTTTCAAGAAAAATAAATATTAGTTATAGACTTTGATGGTTTTATTTAGCAAGTACCTACCCTTATATCAATTTCTAATTTAAATACCCGAGTTAATTACCTTGTGAATTCCAATCAATTTAGCTCGATAACTTTATGCTTAGTAAGGAGTTTCGTAATCATGTCAGAACTTGATTAACTATTGAGTAAGCAAAGTGCACGTGTTTGCGAATAGTGCAGAATTAGCTTATTTTTATTTGCTCTAGATTCAGTTTTGTAGCATACTTAACTTCATTCCAAAGGTGATAATTGAAGAAGCTACACGGTTTTAATTGCAAATAGATTGGTCTCGTAAAGATGGACAGTTACTTATTTGAACAATGTGCTCAAGATCCCCTTGCTGATTTTGATGTAATGTATCCAGAGCTGGCTAAACAACAACGGGAGCCAAAGAAAAAAAGAACAAAACGTCAAGCTGATGATCAGAACGAGGTTGTTTCATCGAAAAAGAAACAATGCATACAGAATGTATCGTCCTACGTGTGCAGCAATGAAACTAGACGAGGAATTCGTCTCATCAGAATTGAAATAGTGGATTTGGAGAGTAAAAGTGCAGTGCCAAGTGACAGTGACAATGAAAACGAGAAAGTACTTTATAGTGCGCAGTACATCGTTACCGATAATTTTAATCCCATTATGGAACAAACCGAACACTTAATAACTAATATTTGTAAGAAAATCTGTGATGATAACATCTAGAAGAATATGTTAATTATATTTAGGACTTATGTAGTATTAAATATAGTTCAAGATAGCACTTGTAAGTAAATAGTAATGTATGTTTGTATTAAAGGTTTCATTAAATAATTCTAATTTTATTATAAAGATGTCGTTTGTTTTTTGTTCTCCTCTCATCGCACACACTGATAGGTAAATTAAAAGATAAAGTTTTTATCAGATATATTTTATTGAAAATCACACAATCATTTTGTTTTCAAAACACCATTTCTTAATACATAAAACATTCTTCAACGCACATATTTTCTTATGAGTAAAACAATTATACAATAAAGAATCCTTACAGTAAAGTTCACAAAGAGTATTTAAGTTGGGTGCTCCTAAGCAACTTATATCTGTGATATTATTTCCATCACAAAGATCTTGTACCCATTTCATTTTTTCACTTCCTTTTAAAATAATTTTTTTATCTTTCAAATATGTCTTGATAATTCTGTGAAACTCTCTATAGTCAACAAAGCCCTCAGTCCATCGATAACCTCTATGCTTTTCAATCCAGCAAACTTGTTTTTTCTCTTGTGGGGATAATGAAGTGAACGGGTAGGGGGGTTTTATTAAAAATATATGTGTATGCTCCTGAGTAGCAATAGCACATTCTTTTATTATAAATTCATTTTTACTATTTTTGAATCCTTGAAGATCTACGATTATTGTATTACTGTTCATGATATTTTCTTGACTATATTACTTAAAGGTTTGTACTCGAACAGACAATCGTTTAAAATCAGACAATAAGCAGCAGTCTGATCTGGTATTTCTTGATCTGTTTCGATTTCAACTCTAACGTCAATCGAACCTTTTAAAGTTTCGTGTTGCCTTGAGCAGTCGATAACAAATAAAGGAGCTACGTCTCTGAATTCTTTCATACTCATCAACGGTTCTGACCGACGTCCGTGATACGACTGTTGAAATCTTGCATACTGTTCGTATAATAAAGAAAACTTGTCTTCTGAAAAACTGACATTCAGTCCTTCATAAGGGTAATATGATGAATTTAAAAAGACTCTTATATCGCGTACGTGACAATGGTCAAACTCTGCCATTGACAACGCAGCATTTTGTTTGCGGTTAATTTGTAAAGCAATAACAACAAATCGAGGTTTCTCTATTTGCGAAGAAGTTTTTATAGACCAAGTATGTTTACGTGTTTTGGGTAGTAATGGATACTCATACAAGTCCCAAGAACGGAACGCTAATGGAATAGCTCTATCTTTCTCTAAATGTTTTAATAGGTTGATTCTTTCACGATCTGATACTTTGATGTGTGGAACTCGCCAAAAAATTTTGTTTATTACAATATCATCTACTACTTCACCAACATTCAACTTAATCGCATTAAGATTCGTGTGGCTTCGTAATAATACTAATTCGTGTTTACAATTAATTATTATTTTTTCATAATCCTCTGCAAATCCTAGTATCTTGTTTAATGGTATGGATGCAGAAAATGCTCCACCACTAGTATTGTTTGTTCCTGCTGCTGACCAGCCCCAAACTCGACCGCATTTGGATTCATTTTCATTTAAGGATAGATAAGATTTTATTGTAGTAGTGACACCCGCATTCTTAATTTTATCTATTTCTACTCCATTGAGTTCATATCGTATGTCTTGAAATAGAAATAGTGCTGGATTATTAACGAAGTGTACGTTTAATACCTTTTCTTTGGTAGTGCTGTTAAAAACGTTCACTTTTCCTTCAATATATAAACTACTCAATGAAGGTAGCACGTAGAGGTCTTGCTGATTGATGGGAATTCTTATTTCATCATTCTTGTTGAAACTTGTCACGTACGGTTTGTATGAATGATACTCAAAACTTTCGATGCTGTTGTCATATGAGGTTTGTTGTGATATGTTTAAAATATTCATTTTAATAAACCAATTAGCTTAAGGTATTCTTTATTACTTTTGGTAAGCTTCTTTTTTAACTGCTGTCGTGTGTCTTTATGAGTAGATCCTCTAAGACTGACTTGAACATTTGATATGGAAGGGGTTTTATGGAAATTTATCATTTTTTTCTGAAATGCAGATACAATTGTGCTTCTTCACCTCGTAAATTTATCTCTTTGTTGTCAGCGTCTAGCAACCTTATATTAATGGAACTGATAGAAGTTTGATTGACAGGAAAATAAATTAAATTTTTTGGTATTTCTATTATTCGGTAACCAGGGGGTACATTAGGCACGAATTCGTAAATAATATGGCTCGCTTTTCCGTTTACAAATGATCCACTAACTACATCACATTCAATTCGCACGATGGTTGTTGATAGAATGCTGACAGGATACTGTGAATCAGTGCTTTTATTTGCATTAATTGTTTTCATTCCAAAGCCCAGAATTTTCCCTACTGAATCTTTTTTATTAAATTGAATATCTTTAGAACAAAATATATTTGTTTTCAATGTGTTATTATTGCAACTTAGTTTCAATGTTGTACTTTTTATGTTGGTTTTCAAATAATCACAAATATCTTGAAGCTCGTAGGACCCTTCAGGAATTGCAATCATTTCATTTTCACCATAGTAAAACTTGTTGTTTCGTTCATCTATATTGGGTATGGAGTTGAAAGTTGAAAAGTACAAAAGCCCACATTCGTAGTCTCCACGAAGTTCCAACGTTGGAGAATAGTTTGTCACCAAAGACGCTCCGCTCCCAGTTATAGATACAGTGAAAGACATCATGATACTGACATATTTATTTATTTCGTACATTATATAAATGATTCTTCCAATATTTCTTCAAAAATTTAAGACATAAATGACCACAGTTTGTAGTTCCGAATGCTTGATGTCTCTTATAATTATAGTTGATAGACAAATTACACATATAATTCATGAGTTCTAACGGTGGTTTCAAATTACCAAAGCTATCATAGTATTCTACGTAATTGTTTTGCTTTACAAAGGCTACCCAATGTGTTCCAGGATTTTCGTTAGTATCTAAATTTAAAATTCCACATTCAATTTTTCTAGGTTTCAAAGGCAACGTATCTCTCATGTAAACGCCGCGAAAGTAAGGAATATCACTAGCAAACTGCAATATATCTAAGTTTGTGAGCGCACGCCTGGGCAGCCTCTTAATTAGTTTTTTGATGGGTTCAAATATAAACCGGCTCCTTTTTTATGAGGTTTAATATATAGCCCTTTTCCAAGAGCTACAGCTTCCATCATCTTGTTGTGTCTTTTAGATTCTTGGAGACTCTTTTGTGCTGCTTTAGAATCATTTACAGCTTTAGCTATACCTGCCGCTCCTCCTGCTAACGAACCTAATGCTGACAATCCCGCAAAAATGGGAATAAGCGGTAAAAGTCCACCACATTTTGGGAGTGGAATGACCCGTGGTAAACATATTCCTTTCTTCTTACTAAATAGTTTTTTCGCAGCTCCATAAGCATATTTTATAGCAGTGTGATGGTCTTTAGATTTAATTCTTTTTAAATGAGCATGTATTTTCTTAATACCTTTCTTAAATGATTTTATACCACCTCCGGCCTTGATTTTTGCTTTCATAGCATTTTTAACTATCCACGAGGCGATCTTTTCCCCTCTACCAGTGTCTTTTGATTTTAACCTCTTCTTTGCCATACTTAAAAGGTCTAAGTCAGCTTTACGTCGAGCACTCGAATCTTTATTTATGTAAGCAATATCGTGATGCATGCACGCTTCATCCAGTTTGTTAACTCCTCGATCGCCTTGTAGAATTCGTTTTTGCAGATTCGTTCCCGGACCGCAAAATTGATAACCGGGTAAATGCAACTCGAACGGCAAATGATCTATTAAGCTATTGATTATACCACTACCTCCCTTCATCGATAAGTGTAAAGTGTGATATAGAAGTGATTATGTGCTTTATATATCTAAATCACTAGTTCACTTTTATCTACCCAACTGTTTTCTTCGTCACTTAATCCTAACCATTTCACAAAAAGTTTGTTTCGTTTTTCCTTTATAACTTTTTCTATAAGGTAAATGTCAGGAAATTTAGTTTTTTGTAATTCATATCCGTAAAAGCAGCCTAGAATATTTTGTTTGTATTTGTCTTGTAATTGGTATGTTTGAGGACTAGTTTGCTTGACTTTCGCGATGCGGAATATTTCCGTCGACCAATTAGGAGTGTACCCTTTATAAAAATCTCCTTTGTATTTACTTATGCGAACAAAATCGCCAACTCGAAAAATCTTTACACTACTTACTTTCTTTGTGTGTTGGCTCTTCATAATATTAGATCTTACTAAATTCTCATTTGATTTTTTCACGTCAATCGGTTTAAATTTTGTAATACGATGCAAAGTATTGTTATAATGTTGCACAACAGAGTCTAAATTATTTTGAAACCATTCATATTTTCCGCATAAACTAAATAATTTATAAAGGTACGATTTTAAAGTTCTTATTACTCGTTCAACAATGGAAGCTTTTTTAACAGAATATGTGGAATAATGATTTATGTTATAAGTTTTCATTACATGCTTAAAATTATCGTTATAAAATTCTGTACCTAGATCGGTTTGTAAATTTGTAGGTTTTCGCGTTGATTCAGATAATATACTGAGCATTGCACTTGAAACACATCTTTTAGATTTTGATTTTAACGGTCTAACCCACACATATTTTGATAAAGCATCGATTACTATGAGAATATATTTAAATCCTTTATTAAACGATGAATATTTTCTAAAGTCCATTAAGTCAGCTTGCCATAAATCATCCAGACCTTTAATGATCGTATGACGACGAACGAAATTTCTTCTCGCTCCTTTGTGTAGTTCATTTACTATATCTTGTTTACTCATTGTGATCAGGTTTAGCTGCAATCAAGTCATCTATTTCTTGTTTTGTATAGTAAAATTTACTGAAATTATTAGTAGTCACTTTTTCTAAATCATGAAGAAACTTTCTCACGTTACTTTGGATTTTAGTCATTTCATTTTTCAGTTCTTGTACACATTTGTCTACGTACTCTTTATTCACAGCCTCATCATCTTTTTCAGGAATTTGTACCCCTTTTAATCTTGATGACTTTAAATCGAAGTCTCCTGCATCTGATCTTATTAATGTGTCAGTAAGAATTTCAGTGAATTCAGATAATCGTAAACGCTTATGAACGTGATGACCGAATTTATCTATATTCATTTCCGTCTTGTCAGCTTCTGTAGATTAATAGTACTGTTGATTTTTTCTGATGGCAGTCTTATATATTTAATTTCTTTTATGATGCCAGCTTCATGCATTTCCTCGACTATGGAATTAATTTCATTTTGTAAACCTGTATTACCAGCTGCCCATGACGCACATAACAATTTTAATCTTTCCACTAACTCATTAGGATCATTCCAGTATACTAAGTCTGTGTCTTTCCTCACTTCTTTTAAAATATCGATTCCTTTTCCTTGCTGAAGACTTTCTACGCTGCTAGTATGATTTCTTGAGAATTTAAACAATGGTTTAATAACATGTATATATTTGAATCCTTTATTACTATTTATTGGTTTCAAGGAATCCCAATTACGTTTATGTGCGTTAGTATCGGTGAGTATTAATTTATAATTTTGTAAGTCATCGTCTGTAATTATATCTAAATTAGGTATTTTATTGTACAACAATTCTGTCAAGCCTGGTGTTTTTTTCAAACTGCGACTCCCAATTTTTAGAATTCTACCATCATCATGTAAACGAGTTTTGCCAAGAAAAAGTTTTCCTCGTTCATTTCTTACCCCATATGGTATATCTTTCATCGCTTCAGACGATACAGACCAGGACAAGGAATCGTTAACAGTACTCGTACTTGGTGATGATTGAAGAGATTTAAATGAGTTTTCGTGAATTTCTTCATTCATAAACGGTGATGTAGTAAGGGTTTTGTTAGGTGTTTTAGAACTAAACACATCATTATCTGAGCTTTCTTCGTCATCAACATCTCTTTCGGAGTCAGTAAAATTTTCTTGTGAACCATTTGAAGACTCGCTCTCGCTTTGTTTAATCTTTTTCATATTTTGGTTTTGCTCTATGTCTTCGTCTACGTAACGTTTTTTGTCGGCTTTACTTGTTAGCAGTTTGAGCGGGCTAACAATTGGTTCGAATATCGTCTCCAGAGCCAGGTCATTACTATTTTTGATATTTTTCATCATTTCTACTTTTTTTTTCACAGCCGACGCTGATTTTACGATTTGCGCCTTAAGGTTCTTCTCCATGTCAAGTATTCTACTTCGATTGACGTCTCAAATCAAACTGCTACTTAGTAACGTATGCAACAGCTTTATAGAAAATATAATTTAATTCACTATTATAAATGTATCAAATTTCAATCTGTAACAGCCTTTGTTTCGTTCACAATCCTTATTTATGACGAGATAGCTGTATGGTTTACTCCACACAGTTGTACACATTTCACGGAACTGCGACCACGACATGTCAGACCCCACATGTTCATCGTAGATGTGTCGTAGATTAATATCGTCTTGTTTAAACAATATGATGAGGTTAGCATTATCTCTCACTAGTTGTTTAGGTATTTTGGTGTAAGTTTGATTAAGATAAAAGCAATCAATATTTTTGTGACGACCCATTGCAAAATAATCACGTATATTATTCTGATTTTCACATGCAACATCGTCAAATATGATAATAGAATTAGGCGAAGCCTCTTGTGGACTTAAAATTTCACTGTTATAATTATACTTGTAGTATGATGTACCCACAACTTTTTCCAATACTTTTTCTAAAAATACGTATTTAGGTTGATACAACGATTTTGAATACACATAGAGGTTGCGGAATCGTGGTCCATTCGGGTGTAATAACAAACTGATTATTAAGTTGGTCTTCCCACAGTTTGAGGGACCACAGACAATACTGCGAATAGTGTTTGGTAGTAAGTTTCCATGTCGTTTAACTTCATTCGTTACTGCAGGACAAACACATTCCAATTTAAGTGATTCTTTTTGTTTAAGGAATTTCATATCAGGTTTGTTAACTTGTCCGTTATGGATGAAGGGTTTCAACGGAGTGACAATAGTGTCATCATGCCTATAATATTTGTATTCAGGGATGTGTAGCCTATCAGTAAACCGTTATTAGTTTAACATTTAACCTGTATTGGATGGAGAGTCATGAGCCAATCTGGTACAAACACACATTGGTTTAAAGGTTTACCCGTGGAGCTGACCGTTATATACGAGCTTGAATCTAAGTAATTAAATACTTTTGAGGAAAGTAGGAACTGGGATGGAGTTCAAATGTTTCCTAAATATAATAATGGGCAGGATATGCTAGCGAAAGTACGTGGAAGCAAACGAATGTTTGCTGACACGGGCTGAAGCTGGCATAGCCTGCCCATTATTATACTACTTATAGGGCCGCCTTGACACTTAGTTAAGGGCTTTTCTACTTTCAGCAGGATTGTCTCGATTCCAGAAAAAATTCTATTACAGCGTCCTCTGAAAGTTTCTAATATCATATCACTGAAATCTTAATTTACTTCTATTCTTCACTATGATGTACGGAGAGTATGTGTGTGGTCTAACAATATTACAGTTTGGAAGCCATTAGGACCCAAAATTGACATAAACGAACATCACAAATTCCTAAGAATAGTTTTTTTGGTTCATCATCATCAACAGCTACACGAACTCCACTGCGGGCCTTCCCAACAGATTGCCCGAGCGGCTGGTTGTTCATTCATCTGCGATCTTTATCAGGTTATCCGTTCACTTTGCGGGTGGGTGATTTTGGTTCATTGCCCAAGAATGGCAAGCTACGTCTGGTTTGGTTTCCTTCTCCCATAAGCACAGACAGTAAACGCCACAAAAACCGATTTGGTATTGTTATTTTTATTAAAATCACCCGTTAACCTGGAGATGCTTGAATGTAAAGTCCTGCTAGGTATACAGGCATATGAGGGACAAGCAGACAAGTGAGAGCGTTGCCATAAAAGCAATCCTACAAAAACATTAGTGTAACCACAAGAAAATCACAAGTTCTTGTGAGTACCTCATACCAATCTCAATAAGATTGATGTCGTGTTTATTCACACGTATTTGCAAATGCAGTACTCATGAATCTATTGAGTGACGTAAACAAACTTCGGGACGGAATAGGGACTGTCCCGGGGGTCCCGGGGGGGGCCCAAATATCAATGTCTGAAAGAACCAAGTTCATTCCGCTGGAAAAACGTATTTGCATATGAAATATGTGATATCGATTCAAGCCAGGTAAACTGTTTCGGAGTGTCTGTATATTTGTTTTTGGTTTTCAACATCATTTTCAGAATAGCTATTATAGTTTTTTAAAATTGAGTCACTGGATTTCAGGAGGGCATGATTTTAAGAGCTAATTTTAATGTTCGATTTCACCATCTCTTCAGCATCATGTTATGTCAAAGATGGGCTACTAACTCGTCATTCGCAATGCTCAAGTCATTTTCATCCCAGACACACATATTATTTAAAGCTAGGTATAAAACATCATTATGGAATTAATACTTAGCTACTGTTTTTTTACAGATAAAATAATTAAATTAATTCTTACGATAAATTTTCAAAAAAATTCACATCAAAGTTTGAAGGAGAGTACTACAGAATTCAGCTGGTTGAAACAAATAACAATGTTGACCTCACCAATTTTCTTCTGCGCAAACTCAAGTGTCTGAAGCAATTGGTCTGTCCTTTTCGCCTACTTCAGGGTTGGCCAATATTCGCAACAGTGCAACTCATACTATACATACCCAATTAACATAGCGGTCAAAACCAACTTCTGATTTATGGTTTTTACGTGCCTATTATTTCAGTTGCAGTCAGAGTAAAATAGTTGAGATTGACTGAAAAAAAAAACGGTTTTTCATTTCATGAGTGACATTTTCCTGCTACTTACAGGATGAAATAGGCTGTTTCAGATACAGATACTTGTCTACTCATTTTGCTTATCAATGTTTAAGCAAAAACATGAAACTCACGTTAAAACAAAATTAAACACTTAAACTAAGTCTTGGTAATCGGTGTAGATTCTATTTATCGAAAGATAGTTAACACAAAATGAGCTAAACACTAAAACTGAGTCTGAGTAGTAATGGGAGTAGATTTTATTTTTCGAGGTATGACGTTGGTCACGAGCGCTGCCAAGCGCTGCTTAGGCACTTAAAAGTTAGTTTCTCTATTATTGAAAGACAGGAAAATTTAAAAAAAACTTGCTGACAAAATTAGCAAAGGCTTTATGTTTGTTACCAGCAGCCCTACTTCGATATCACAATTTAGAATCGGTTTACGAACTTTCAGGCTGACAGTCACGTCTAGTTTATACGACTTTCGGAATCCTGTTAGCGGACCTTTTTCTAAGGTCTTGTTTCGATTTAGCTGTTGTGCTACCTAAACAGTTCTGAGACCAAAGAACGCCGGTAATGCCTACACGAGTGACTCGATGAACATGGTTGCACTTGGGTTTCCAATGGTCCGGACAGAACGTGGCTACAAACTGTTAAAAGCTTCGAGTAACATACTTGGAACCTCTAGCTGAGAGCCACGCATGAGAGAACTTGTGTCTTACACAAATACAAAGTTACTCAGGCGTGAAGAACTGTATAACTCTGTTGAGGTGTATTAGTTATTCAAAATCCTTCAAATTAACTGAGTTATTGAAGCGAAAACTTTGTACTCTAAAATAAAATAGCGTTTATGAATAAAACTCTTTCAATATACCATGCTCACCCAAATTCGATTAAATAATTTATTGCAACAGCTAGGATATGGCAATGCTGTCGATTAGATCGCCACAATTGATAATTTAATGATTACTTTCAGATTTAAGTCTAACTAACTCTAAGACTTAATGTTAATGATTGGTACGAACATGAAGTTGACAGTGAACAATTTTCAAGTAAGTATCGATCACCGCTTCTATGCCGAACAGTTAAAAGTCTGATATCTAATGAAGATAGCGTGAGCAAAATGAACGAGTAGATAAATAATAGTGTTGGAAATGTGAAGAAAGACTTATAACTAACTGCCGAGTTGTTATCTCTCTCAGTTGTGCACAGAACAAAAACCCGCGGAGACACTTACGAGAACGTTCTTCACAAACTTACACATTAATAAGTTGAAGATGAAAAGTTTTAGTACAGGTGACTACGCCACACATACACCACATTTCTCACACACCCACTTTGCACAATAAACGCAGTTAAGCAGGATAATAATTGAGTTAGAAGAAAAAAGATCTTGTTTTTAACGTCTTAAACCACTGGGTCACGACCCTCTCAACACCATCACTCTGGAAGTGCCCCAAGGATCAATCTTGGGACTCATTCTTTTAATACTGAATATTCAAACTTTGATTCTATAATTTACCATTCTATACTGCTAATACATAAAAATGGTACACTTCTGAAAATAGGTCCATAATAGGCATGTAAAGCGAAACGTTCCCTCTAACTGCTGAGCCGTTATCTCGCCTGACGCTCGCGGAACAAAGACTCGCCGAGACACTTCAAATAATACCCCAGCTAGTATACTCGCTCACCTGTCTCTAGGTAGTATAGGTAACTGTGACACGTGTACCGGGGCTGTGAACTGCGACACGAACGTTTATGGAAAATAGTTGATAAGCTGAAGTTGATAGCATTTTCTAAGAAAAGCAAACGCTTTGACAATTGGGTGGGTAAGTTTAATTCATTTTTTTTGTTAACTTCGACAAACATACGATAGCATAGATTATTTTTAATCCAGGCAAAATCTCTTTGTTGTCCATCTGTCAAAAATTGAGGCGCCTATTATTAGTGTCTGGAGAAATGGTTTTCCTACTTGATTCTATCATACGACACTACAGCGGGTTCTGAGGAACGGAACCCTATAGAAAACGCCTTCCAGGTCGTTCCTTTTAAGTCGTACTTAAACGTTTTAATTCACTTAATTATTAAAGTTCCAATGAACGGGTCGCGCCGCTACTTATTGTTATTCTTTGAAAGGGGATAATCACAGCTCTATCGTTTCGACGGACCAATCAGCGCTCGCCTTTCACCCAGCTATTCTATTTCAATGGAAAACTGAAGACTGTTCAATAATTAAAATAATAACTGTTAAATAATGAAATGTTTTCTGCTAATGATCATATTTTATGAAACAACAGATAGAATTGTTGCAAAAGTAAATGCTTTAGATTCAATTAAAAATAAGGTGAAATGGTTCTGCTTATAATTCTTAAGGAATATGATGATACATTCGAACATTAAATTTGTCTATATATCAATCTTGGCAAGCCGCTGAAAAAAACGATGATATTTTGAAAGATACATTTAATTTAAAATAATATCACATCAAAATGAAAAATAAATAAATTGACATTAGTATATTATCACTATTCGTGTCGCGTTTATCGACCCATGAAGTTATCACGAAAATTTTAAAACGCCGCTCTAAAATAGGCGGGATTTCATTAGGTATCTACAGAATTCACTATTACAAAATTATCTTTATTACCCGACTGCGCCAGTAAGAGGGTTATGTTCTTTCAAGTATCGGGTTCTCCAGGTTACTATTTTTATTGATCTAAGCATCCTTTGCAAGAAAACGGCTAAGGTTACAGGTAAGGTAAGACAAAGTTTGCTTAGCTAAAGTTAGAAAACTTGTAAAGACAACGCCAATCTCTCTAACAAATTATATAATATTTTAAAATCTGTCCAAACGACACCGATATGAAATATAACGAGTGAAAATTTGAGAAACGACACTTCCCAAAAATTTTTAAAATATTATGAAAGACAAAGATTTCCATGTTTCACATTGAAAATCATGATTCTCCTATAGTCTACCTACAAATTATATGCCCTATAAACTAATGTTTTATTGGAAACAAATTAGCAAAATTCAATGTCTTCAACCAGAATACTTAGGTTCAAAAAGAAAATTATGAAATACATAAATTTCAGTTCATAAATAAAGTGTTATTACAGTTACATTTACGCTTTCCCTTATGAATTCATTCCAAGCCCTCGTATGGAGAGGCTGGTAACTCACTTCTTTGTCTGGTAAACAATGGAATTTCCTTTCGGCCTGGAGTGTGCTAATTTCCGAGTGTATAACATGGGTTCTGTCAAACGGAATGCAGAGAGGCATCTTGCGGGCGCACGGGTGGATAGTGGAGGTAATTCTACTCTTGGAAAGATACTCTTTGGGAGAAGTAACTTTGTAAATTTTTGGAACCACGGAAGCCACTGTTTCAGTCTGAAGTTTAGGTTGATTTTGGTTGGTTGTAGTGAGTTTTTTGGCAGAACTGAAATCCTTGTTTGTAGTATAACCAATGTTGGGACATTTTGGATGTTTTCTAGCTCTTTTTCTTATTGTCTGGTCACGTTTGATGATACAAGTAGGTATGAATTTTAACACCGAACAACTTACAAACAACTGGAAACTTGTGATGTAACCAACATTATATTGAAAGATAGAACGATGGAGTCGAATACCAACCACATAATTTATTTTGCAATATTTCAACAAAAACAATGTTAAAATTCCTATTCTCACAGTTCATAGCTAATTGATAAACCGCAGATTGAATTGACGACCATGCCACAACCTTGCAGGCACAGTCCTGATCGATACGCACCCATTCTGATGGCAAACTGAACATCGCATGACGATGCTTCCACCATTCAAGGTCACCTTGATAGCAAACAGTACCTTTGTATCACACGACACGATTCTAGAGCGTTAGGTAACTCATTATCGATTTTGCAAACGCTAATCAAAGTTAAGGACTTCAAGAATAATGTTGCCTCATAAGGTTAACAAAAAGCGACAGCTAAAGAAGCTGCTCAACTTTGACTGACGTTGTGAATTCAACTATCCGATAGAAAATACCAACCGTCATTATTCAGAATTTCGCCATAATTGACTAAACCAAAACATATGAATGGCTTAATTCAGTATAAAAATTCGTAAGTCTACGAATTTTAAGAAAGACAAATGAAAACGAGTTAACAACCTTAAATGCTGAAGAAAGTCCTCCTCTATAGATATCTAAAGTGGGCCACATCCTCTAAAATTCTCTGTTTCGAGTTTTACGCATGACCTTAATATTGAACATATAACATAATTTCAGACAATCATCCCAATTCGCAATATTTTGATAACATCGTTATACAGCAAACAGACAGTTTTGCTACAGATAAAACAACTGTGAAACGTGACGTTTTACTCGAAAGCAAAGAAGATTCAGATCAAAACAGTAACGTGTAAACTGACCCTCGTTCATATGACTTCCGTGCATCGTCAAATGGAACGAAATGAGCCCTTTGGAGCGACGTTACAACGGCACAACGAGGCGGGACACGAACTGAGCAAACATTTGCGAACTTGTCCTCGCAAGAAAATAGACTTTTACTGTGAATACGCCGTCCACAAGGTCTAGACGATTATTTCTTGGTTGGACTTTCTAAAACAGAACATACTTTATTACAATTAACAGCTATTAAGTAGGTATGAGCTGAAGAATCCAAAATAGCTATAGTAAGGTGTATGCAGTTTAAAATGAAGATGGTCAAAGAATCAGATAAAATGTACCTATATGCATGGTAATAGACTGATGGTGACGGTCACGGCCATCATTGGAAAATACTTTACGTTCTTGAACTTTGATGCAACTCAAATATTGTGCTTTAATTATAAGCGAGGGCTTTGTGTCACCTTATTCAAATAGGTTTACAGTCTGACGATATTTACCTGTGTTTGGAATTCAAGTTTGACGATATGTAAGAAATGTGATGAAACACATTCTTTTAATCGTGGCTAAAAAAACGGGGTCGGCAAATACAAATTTTAGATGAAACAAGAAAATATCTACCTATTTTTAATACTTTTTACAAGTTATTGAGCCAATAGTGACGTGTAGATTGACCCTCCATTCATATGACTTCCGTGCACCGTCTAGCAGAACGTCAAACTTTGAACGGCGGGACAACAAAATGAAGCGGGACGCGGACGCCAAAGGACTATTATGAGCAAACATTTGCAAACTAGTCCTCATAGCAGAAAATGACTCTCACTGTAAATACAAAATCTTTGAAGTAGTAGGTACAGTCAAAAAGCTGTCAATTTTATTGTGATGATTGGCAGCAATGGCCTCTAAATCTCCAAATAATTTACTTTTGATCTTATGCACCACCTTAATTTTCCTGTCTCATCGTGTTGTCTAGTAGTAAATACCTTTAGGCATAAAGTTCATTTTGTATGAGGATAAATAAATGCATACAAGAGCAAGAGACAACACATATACAAAGCCAAAAACTATGACGTCACGCTGTCGTATTAAAGATAGAAATGAGGAATAGTTTTTCCCGCGCGATTTCATTACTCATCCTAAATAATAAAGCTTCTCCAGATAGGTGGCAGGTACAATATGTGAAAATGGCAGCAGAAAATAAGGGATTTGATGAGGATTCAACAATACAAAGTTCTCAGAGTAACGTTGGATTAAGCTGGTTGACATAAGCAAACAATGTGTTAGTTACTATTAATTCCGTGATATTGTGTAAGAATTCACGTATTTAAGTAATTTTACATTCTGAATGCTGAATTTTATGTAAATATAGTGGTTGAAACACAATGTTTAGTTGTTACAATGTACAACGAAAGTAGCCCAGTAGCCCTTATCTTGCCAAGTGAAACTCTTTCGGAGGCGATTTGCAACCTCCTTGCGCCTCAGCGTGACCTGGCAGGAAAGAAACAAAAAGAAAACAACTAATGCTGAGATGAGAGCTTGCGTCCCAGAATACGAGCCACAAAACGCCGCCACCTGTCACTTTCAAATAATTCGGTTTTACAAACTATAGTAATATGACAGGTGGCGGAATTTTGTGGCACCACAAGACGCCCCGTGTGCGGCTTTGTGTTCTCACGCCACATCTACAAGAAAACATTATTTGAAAGTAATACATAATTTGAAGTGTAGAAAGATGAGTTATTGTAGCAAAGTAAGATGAGCTATTGAAAAGTCACCAATGTCATTCTGAAAATATTTTATTTAGTTAGGTAAGTGATGTTTCTGAAGGTTCTTTAAAATTATCGTATACATCAGGCACTTTAAAATAAATGTATTACACAAAATGAACACCTTATAAAAATCCAGCCCGACTTCAATTTTATCGAACCGCGCGCCCTCAAACGTGTCATAAACACAGCTGAAGTGACGAGATAAGAATATCGTTTACAGGCGGGAGGATGTAAGGCCGGGTTTAACCTGGAGCTGTAATACTGTAATAGGATGCCTCATAAGAGTTATACGACCCGCGCTATGAAACCCTTCCACGAAGAAACTTAAACGAAAATATAAAATACTAGATGTCCCGACAGACTTCGTTCTGTTGTCAAACATTCAGTGTCACGTGACAGGTAAAAACGATTGCTAAGGAAAACTTAATTATTGTTTTCACTATATTCCTAGCATTTTCTCATGTTGACTCACCTTCTAAACCGTCCCTGAACTTTCACGATTATTAAAAACACATGTCATTGTGTTCAAACAATCCGTTATCCGATCCGATTTTTTACAACGAATTTTTTTTACGAATTTTTAAATTAAAGACCAGTGATCGGTTTATCTGGTGGTGGGTGAATAAGACAAAAGTGATTCAGACAAGAAGAAAGTACTTCATCATCATCATCATAGGGCAGCTATATCCAAATGCACAAAGAGTCCCACCAACATCTAGCCACGCAATCCTGTAACTTCATCCATGTCCTCGTCGTTCATTCATTATTCTACTATTCATTCATTCATTAAACATTGTTATACCATCGCTTTGGTTTTTTTACCCTCATTACAATCGACAGCCTGTCAATCGGAAGCAGCGAGCATGTTTGTCTGTCAGACGCAGGGCAACTTTATGGAGTAGCAAGTGTTGCGAAAGACGGGACGTTCTATAATGAATGTTATTTTAATATTGTAATAAACAATGTAATTTGTTTTTTATTTGTCAGTAAAAAAAAACGATATTTTGCTACAAATATGCTGCAATTTTTCAAATATTGCAACAATGGCACATTAAATTAGAGCATAACAAATTATTTTACGAATAAGATGTTAAATCGACAGGTTCTAATTGTAGTATTTGAACCATTTGACCATTTGAATCTCTGAGGGAGCCCTATGTTCAGTAGTGGATTTCATGGAACTGTTAATGATGATGAATTAGATACTTAATCTGATGCAGCTTTGATCAGAACAGATAACACTGGATCATCACTGACCAATTAAAGTCAACTTCGAACTTAGGGGGTTCGCTATACGCCGCATGTCTCATATCTTTATTTTCTCTGTCTGGTATTCAAAAAAATCACAAAAATGTCCAATACCAAATTTAATTAAACAAATTTTTGCTAATTTTTAATCAACTAACTTTGAAAAACCCCTAATCCATAGCCTACCCTAGCTACATCAAAGTAAAAGAAAAGTAAAACTTAGTCGTAAGTTGTTAAAATTATGCACAAGATAATGCAGAGTAAACATTTATTCGTGATTGTAAAGTTTCTGTTTTTCTACCACAGATTCATCACCCACCCATCCGTCACTGTCCAGTGACGAACAAAAAGTACCTATCTAAACTTTACATGGGCTTTGTAAAAAAATACTAGCTGTATTTTTAGGGTGAAAGTTAGATTTTGCATGAAGAGCAGTAGTAAACTTATTTTCTATTTTTATTTTCTATTCTATTTTACAGTTTTAGGACTCTAGATTTGATCTACCGATATTACGCGATATGACGTGCAATTTCATTTTCTAACTGTAAGGTTAGTGAGCAACCTCAATGTCAGATGTTATCAAGCCGCCCTAAGGTTTCTGACTAGGTTTAACGACTGACATGTAGCTAGGCTAGGTCAATAATTATTTAACACCATTTGTCGCATCATAAAACTTTCTTTGAAGTTGAAAGTAAAGTATAAGCAGCTTAAGGCAAATGAAGTTATGTACTTTTAAGATGCTGTGAGAAGCAAGGCCCAGTTTAGCAACTAATTAAATTTCCTTACATAATCCGTCTTTGCAGTTTCTACAAACTAGTTGTAGGGGTCCATCGGGAGGGTCATTTTCGTTCAGAGTGTTATTTTCAGCACCTGCCAAATTTTCAAGAGAGATTTAAAATCATGCTTTTATTACTACACGTATATGGAGATTAAAGTTTCAACTCAAAATTCAGCATTATATTTTAAGGCATACAGGCAGGCAGACAGGTGCCCTTTATAAAGCTACTTAGAGATATGAAACCAAATAATATTGTGATCATTTTTTATCCATCATTCACTTCTAGACACATTTTTTCTAACAACTTTCACCTCGCATTCTAGCTTAATCGGGTAAATGCACTTATACCAGGGTTTTATCATCAACATAGAAGCTTCTAATTGAAAATGCTCAACCTCAATGCCTGCCTCGAAACTCGATTTAAACCATCTAGTAAGATAATAAAACCGCTCGAAAACATTCCAGTTTTCATTACAGACGACATTAACACATCCATTCCAAGCCGAGTTAAAACGATCAAACAATACGAGAATGCGCCGCGGAATTGCACAATTTAAATTTGAATATTCACGTGTTTATAGTCGCCATCAGGATATGAAAGAAAGAAAGAAAGAAAAATATTTTATTGTCCCAACAGAACAAAGACAAACAAATAAAATACAGAAAAGGTTAACAAAATTAAAAAAAGAAATACATTCAATAAATTATGATAATTATATGTAACCATTCCAATAATAATTCGGACAATCAGGACCCTACCTTCAGCATGTGCCACTGAAGTTTCAACTGCAGAGGGGTTGTTTTTCTGGCACGGCCTGTTGAGGTGTGTTCGTCCGCAATCTAAATTACAGTACAACAATGCATAGGACAAAAAGAAACTTAGATAAAAAACAAAAATATTTATGCAAAAAGTGTACGAGTATGTGTGTGTGTGTGTATGTGTGTGTAGTGTCATTATCAAAAATTGAGCAATCTGTTCAAATCAGATATGTTGAAGCACACAAGGTGACCGAATACTTCTGAGCGGTTTCACCGCCAATAAGTTTAATACACCCAAGTTGTCATAACTATCTGAACATTTATCACTTCATTAATACCTGTTACATGACAGGTGACATTATATCTGCCATACACAAGTGACAGAAGATAGAGACTATGATAAGCTAGCATCTTTTGAAAAATAAACAGAAGTATTTGGTCAGCTTGCTTAGTCCAAAATTTCTGATGGCGACTGTACTATAAAATAAAAGAGTAGCGAAAGAGTACAGCAATCAAGTAGTTTTGCCTCAGTGGCTGAATGTTAAAGCACTACACTCTCTCGATCCACAGGGGAGGTTTTTATATCTAATCATTTTTATAAAAGTTATCTTGGAGCACGGCAGTGTCATTCTCCAAGCAAAGCTCAGCCGTACAAAGAACCCTTTCCTCAAAGCTGTTCAGAGCACTTAGAGTTACAGGGGGTAACTTCGTTAAGATTAAAGCTGAGAAAGCCTGATTGAGAGACCAAGAGCACGAAACTTAGTTAGCGATGCCTATACAAAAATAAACATAATTGATGCCTATAATTTTAGAATTTGTTTAGGTGATAAGTACTGACCTAAATGAAAGGATCTCTACCTGTGGGTTGTTTGGAAGAGATCGCTTTTCAGCGACCATATATCATATATTACCATAATTTTAACCAATATTGTTATTTAGTGTGCAATAAAAAATATTTACTTACTTACTTACTACTTAATAAGGAAATACCGATCATAAAATTCAAAGCCTTCTTACTGACTAAGAAGTCAGTAAGAAGGCTTTGAATCTTATGAATTTTATGTTCAACCTTGAACTTATTCATTACTCAGTTTGCAAAGTAAGAAAGAACAGAAACATCCAATAAAAAGTAAAGACACCTTACTTATACAAAACAAAAATATAAAAATGCAGGAAATAAAGATACAAAATTTCAACACAAAATGCACTTAAAAATGGCTCGCCCAAAACTGCTAACCGAAGCACGTAGGCGTTACAGAGCTCAGTAAATAAAAACGCCACTTCGCTATCACGTTTCAGCTAGTTGCAGATGTTTCTAAATTCTTTTGACTCAATCCAGACAAAGGTCGAAGTGTGTTTTATCTCGACCTTTAGAAGTGGCGCCTTCTGACGTTATCGGGAAGGTTAACTTTTTAATGCCAAAGCGAACAGACACGAAGCAACAACTTTTAACAGCTTTTATTTGATGGATTAGGATTTTTTTCTTATTTTTTGTACCAGTTAATAACACCATACCATTTAGAAGAACTTAATTAAATTCGTGACTAGGAAAATGTTTATTTACAGCTTCTGCTAGAAATAAAATAAGCATGTGGTTAAAATTGAAATTTTAACCACATGAGCCCTATCAAAAATCTATGTTTTGTTTGTGCGACATCTTTTTTGCAAAATTTCATGATTTGTTCAACTGGGCCAACGTCAAGTAGCCGTTTTAGATTTTCTTCATCATTATCAGCCTGTTTTTTACAGCCCACTCTCATTTCGTTGAGATAGAAGTTCGATTTTTAAGTAAGTACCTACCTACGTTAGCAGTTTGCCTTGCGCATGCTGCCTGGCGCAGTGTTGCTAATGGCTAGCCCCCCCTGGTCTAAGTATTCAAATCGAGTGACCATAAATCGAAATACTTGTCCAGTAACGAAGGCTGTTGCCCATGAACAGACAAATTACCAAAAAAAATCTACGATCGTTTCTCTCCAGGTATCCCCGAAACGGACGAAAATTTAATTTCCTTTCTTTTACTGAATTATTGATCAGGTGAGTTAAAATGGGCGACATGATAAACCGATTAGCGAACCAGCCGGTGATTTACTGGGCGACATTAAACATTTATGAGCTCGGCGCGCCGATGTCATGGTGTGGCAGGATTTCATATTTTTTGTTGATCAGGGCCTAGCATGTGGATCCGATTACGCAGTCGCTAGCGTCTGCGTTAGCTATGTTTATGGCATTTTTAGTGGCTTTCCTATACCATTACTACGTGCTACTATACTAATGTCAAATGATTTTCGTAGAAAGCTGACTGCGTGAACGAAATCGAATGGTTGACTCTTTGGTCTTTCACTGGGATGTTTTATTTTTGACTAGATCTGACAAAGTTCAAAAAATGAACAGTAAAAATCTAGTTTTAAAGTTTTTTCTGGTATATTTGCAATTTCAAAAACATCCAGTTCTCGAATTAGACCTTGCGATTGATCATTAGGTACACAAAATCCACACTCTTTAATTTAACTCGTAATTCTCATTATTTGAACCAATAACGTATTTATTCTTCAATCTCTTACATACAGTGCAAGCATGTGATATTCCACATACAAAATAATATTTGACCAAATACTTGCAAAGTGGCAAAAAAACATTATCCAGCCATACACATAATGCGCCTGAACGTCTGTCAGGAGGGCAGAACTGAGTTTCAACGTTGAGTCAGTCACTTCAGAGTCACCTGTCAAATCTGATCCTCTACTTCGCTACACATCACATGCATATTTTAAGCCTAGATCGAGCGTTTGCCAGGCAGGCGTTTATTGCCAGAGAGAAGAAACATGAAAAATAATATTTAAAGTTTCATTCTGTTAGTGTGGTAACGATTGTGATGGAGTTAAGTGTCACGCTCGCATTTTTCGTCTTCTTGTTTACGTTTGTGACTTCAGAAGACTACAGAAGACTTGAGATTTTTGTGAGTGAACTGACTTTGTCTCATCTTTATACAAAAACAAATCATCCTCCAAGTTGCATTCTACAAATGTTCACAAAGAAGTACACAGAAGACTGACACATTGCTAAAAACATCATCAACCTGTCAGCCTTTGGGCTAGAAAGAGATGCCGTTGGCGGTACCAAATACTAAATTAGGGAGAGACTTCGCGCTTTTGACTAGTGAATACACGTTCTAGAACCAAAAGGATTTTGAGAGAAGGTAAAAAAGAGCTTTGCTGCAATTGCAAGCAAATCTAGGATAGATGAATATGTGCAGTAAAGTACATTATGCCCTACCCGCATTTTTCTGTAGAGCATTGCGTCGGAAATCATTAAAGCGAATGTGGGCTGGCTGTGTCAATTAGGGAACAGCTCCAATATTTGCATTGTGGTAATATTGACGCGCACCGGCACTGCTGGGCTGCGTCAGCGAATATACATAATGGTCTAAAGGCCGATCATTACCTAGACTAACTTTGCACTAATGGGTACGTGTATAAACAAACAAAAGTTTATTTAAGTCAAATATACTTCATTGCATCAGAAAAACAATTGTAAAATTACCGGAATTCACAAACGTTTCTGTTTGTTTTTAATGGCCAGTGGTCGAAATTAACCTGAACCACGGCCTGAACGCACCTGAACGACGTTCCGGTTCGTAAAAAGTTCTCCTCATGTCGCTCCGGATCATTGGTTAAAAACTCTCTAATTAAAATACCTATTGCTATCAGTCAGAAGGTTTGAAGGGAAATGCGTTTGGGTTCGTGAGTGAATCCAATTCGACCGCTACCTGCACCCTCTATTATTGAGGGTATTCTGCCAATGTCAAGTGGTTTATGCGTTCGCATGTAAACATTCAATTATTGGTATCAAGTATATAAAATAAATGCTACTGGCTTGCTTTTTCTGTGGTTTTCATTCTTATTTACTTGTCTGACATTTTGGCTAACCGTACCTATAGGTAGCAGTTCTGCTCATTGTGTATATTCAAACCCACGTTAGAGATTGTCTAAGCAGTAATCACGCACCCCTACTCCGTGCTTACGCTCATAGAGTGCTTGCTTCTGCGTAGATGCAGTGGAGGGGCGCGTCATTTCAGCTTAGACGATCTCTACTTCAAAAGCTAAGTCTATCTACGAATATTGTTCTAGTAAATAAAACGTCAAAAGTTTTGTCATAATATCACTTACACACTCTGTCTATGAGTAAAACTCCTAAGAGACATCATTATAAAGCAAAAGGATGTTTGCTTGAAGTGGCGTTCGTGAACTAGCCACGAATTGATGTTATGAACCTACAAATAATCACAATACGAGTACATAAAATGCGACTCTATTTCTATCATGTATTGGTACGAGTATGTTGAATAGCAAACATTTCTAAAATCGGCCCATTTTGGTTGGCTGGTGTAGCAATCTGTTTGAACTTTGTCACCCAGTTTAGCCTGCCAAACGTTGACAGGCAATAACCAAAACAGCTTTATCCGAGCCATAATCTGTCCAAGTAATTAAATTTAGGCGCGTTGCCTAACCGACTAGCGATTGGGCGATTTTAGCAAGAGCAACAAGTTTTATTGGCACTGTTGTCTATGATCAATACTAACGATGACCGGTTTTATTGTAATGGTTGAGCAGTTCGCTACTACAAAAAATGTCGCGGATAAAAGTCTTCACTTTGCCATTTCATATTTGTTTTTATTTATTTATTCATTTAAACTTTATTGCACAGATAGGGTACAATTGGCGAACCTAATGCCATATGGCATTCTCTACCAGTCAACCTTTGGGTCTTGCAGAGATTATTTAGTTCGGGTGCGGTGAAATATATTGAATCGTAGAAGGCTAAAAACGAATTACTGAGACATTCGATATATACTGTATATATATTATATAAATATGATACAATACTAACGATGCATAGAATATTAATATACATACTAATAGACAAATATAAACACAATTATGAAAAATGTTCACAATGTTGTTTAAAACTATCTATGTTTGGTCTATGTTTAATTTTGACATTTTATTTACCTTTTGGGGCTTTTTGTAATGCTTGCTTGCTAGCTTAATTTGGGGCTAGATTTCTAGGCTAACTCTATACATCACATCTCAATTAGAACCCAGGAATTACTCAAAAAACTCACTTATTTTGTGGCGAGTACTTTGAATTACCAGAGTTTACTTAACTATCAAAACTATCATATGTAGAAGCAAGAGCCTTGCTTCTCAAATCTTAAATGCAAGCAAATGTTCTCTTATTTCTCTGAACAGCAATAACAAACAAAGTTGCACTTTGCCATGTTCTGATAAAGTATACACAAATTGGTTTATATGAGCTAGCGGAATAACCAGTTTAACTACTATTCAGTTAGCGACAGAACCTGGTGAAAATGCGGGGAAACATGGAAATAGATTAATTTGAGTGGACACATAGTTGAGGTAACTTTGTTTCAGTTTAATGGTTCTAAGCTCTGCTGAAGTTGGCGCGAGTACACTGGTGATTTAACTTGTCGGAAGTGACAATTAGTGGTTACTGACTATCAGACAAATAATGACGGCGATTGATAAAGATGAATGATTTCATTTCTCGTGTAAAGCAACACAAGCCGGGTCGGAAATGGGATGGGTGACCACCCCGACCGAAATTTAGTGATGTGTATTTCGGGCATCTGCGTGCTTCGGAAGGCACGTTAACCCATATAGCCCAGCCGTGCCCAAACGAGGACGCCTCAACAAATACCCTCAGTTTATTAGCATTTCGATGTTTGTGATTTTTTATTGAGAAAAACTAATAAGTATAAACCTGTTAGCCTATCATTACACCAAAAACTATACAAAATTAGTTGAGAGTGATTTTACCGTGGGTTTTGTGGAGGTGTTTCAAGAATCAGGGATAACCAAGATTCAGTAATTTTTATTTGTCATTTTTACAGCTAAAACTGTTGGTTATTTTTCATAAATAACCGGAATATAATGTCATATAAAAATAAATGGCAATGAATTATTGAGTATTGATGATGGTATAAGTTTTTTTACAACGGTGTCCCCAATCGAGGTCGGTGGGCACATTAGAGGTAAATTATTCGTATTTTTTACCAGATAATTTTTCCTTCAAAAATGGCAAAACAAACATTTAGCAGTGTCAAGGAGTACTGTGAAGTTGAAAAAGCCCTATGTTATGCTGTTTTGCGTGAAGATGATGATGCATGGATAGATTGAGTTACTTTTCCTCCAGAGCCCAGTGTATTGACGGACGAAAAAATGACGATGAGGATAATAAACAAGGCAATGCAGTTCCACGTGACGTACCAGGAATCGAGATAAAGAAGAACAGGATAGAATACTTCGAGAAATCTCCAGGTGCCGATCGTACAGAGCCACTGGGCACAAGAATAGTAAAGCAATGGCTCAACAAACTTGGCACCAGCTTTAGAGACCATGTTGTCTTCGTTGATAATTTTTTCACCAGTTTTGATTTGCAAAGACCTACGGAAAGTAGCTTTCGTGGAACGGGTACTGTCCGTGAAAGCAGAAGCAAAAATTGACCATTAGTTGTGGTGAAGTAAATAAAGACGAAAAACTGTACTGATTTTGATTACTGTTTTGAAAAAAGTCAATCAAATTCTATTCGTAAGTTGACTGGACAATCGCGTCTACGAGCGAGCGCTACGGAAGAAAAAAGTAGACTTTGGTATCCCAGGTCTTCACTAAAATCGAAACAAGCGGATGGGCGGTATTGATCAAGTGGACCAGTCTATTTCACTTTACCACCCTGCTATCCATGGGAATAAAATGGTGGTGGGTACTGATTACGTCCGCATGTTGGATCTTGCAGTTGCAAATGCATGGCACAACCACAATCTGACCCATGAATAGCCTAGACCAGCTTCAATTTCGTCGTTACAATGCTCGTCATTATTTTTTTCCTTCGGACATTCTGTAGTACCAAGTTTCCACCATGATGGTAATGGTCCCTTTCCACAAAAACTGGCTCCACTTTACAAGAAAAGCACGTTGACAATGCGAAAAGCGCGTAAAGACATAATGTATTGAAAGTGGATGCTTCGAAAAATTTCACCCCCCATGGACCCAGCGTCCTCATTTAAGGACGGCTTTTTTTTTCAAAGAAGGAATTTAAAAAAACAATTTTTTTTCGTGGTTTTCTTATAATAACGATTGTTTCTACCAATTAATGATAAAAAAATATAATTTGCACTGCTGGGTTTCATTTGGGTCCAAATGGGTTAAGCAGTTGGTCCCGGTTGACGTCGCTAGATGTCAGTCGTTAAGCCTAGGCAGAGGCCTTAGGGCGGCTTGACAACATCTGTTCCACCTCATAGTTAAGGTGAAGCCTGTGCCCAGGAGTGGGACGTATATAGGCCGTTTATGTTATGTTACTTAACTTAACTATAATATGTAGAAGCAAGAGCCTTGCTTCTCAAATCTTAAATGCATGCACATGTTCTCTTGATTCTCTGACGAGCAAAAACAAACAAAGTTGCACTTTGCCATGTGCTGATAAAGTATACACAAATTGGTTTATATGAGCTAGCGGAATAACCAGTTTAACTACTATTCAGTTAGCGGCAGAACCTGGCGAAAATGCGGGGAAACATGGAAATAGATTAATTTGAGTGGACACATAGTTGAGGTAACTTTGTTTTAGTTTAATGGTTCTAAGCTCTGCTGAAGTTGGCTCGAGTACAGTGGTGATTTAACTTGTCGGAAGTGGCCATTAGTGGTTACTGACTATCAGACAAATAATGGCGATTGATGGATATGAAATTTTTATTCATCGCTGACGCAGCAAATAAATTATTTAAACAAAAATACGTATTTGAAACTGGTGAATTTATATTGTTAACATAAAAAGTAATATTGGCACATAAGACTACGCAATAAACAGTAATATTATATTGTTTAATACAGGTGTTGCGGACTCTTTTGTAGTTTAGTCTTTAGTAATTTTATATGTTTTTTTGTTAGAGTGAATGTGTCACTTTTGAGTTGTTATTGTTTTGGTGGATAGGAATAATTGGTCGGTTTTTAATTATAATTACTTTATTATCCCATTATATTTTATTTACAGTCCATCGCAGTTTCATTAATCATTCGTCATTAACAACAGAAATAAGCGATTGAAGATATTACGTATTATCTAAATTAGCATAAAAAAAAGCTACTAGCAGCAATAACAAGCAGGATACTAGAATATAAAAAAGTACAATTATACCAAAACTCGACAAAAGGCCATTTAGAGGGTTTTACAATCAGGCAAAGATGTCTGACTAGGTAGTATAACGCACAAATAATACCGGAAAGTTTTTCTAACAATATTTAAAAAAATACAACGGCTAGTCGTTCGAGCACGCTGGATTTAAACAAGCAATTTATTTTCCCCTCTTCTTTTTTCAGCTTCATCACATCCCAATCATTAAACGATCACTGAACAAAAAAAAACATCCTCAATCATTTTTTTATAAGACCCTGTGATCTAATCTCTTGATGACTAGCGGCCGAGATTAAGAGTACAAAGTAGGCGCATGCAAATTGCGGCTTCAAGGCCCTTCCAGTTAGGTCCCTATTCCTTCGTCACAGCCAATTTCCCTACCAACAGAAGCAGTTGAGCGGTACTGCGCACAACGTATCCAGTTCAGGTTGAGCCGTGGTCTATAACGTGTCTTCCCCGTGGTTTAGCACGTTTGTTGGGCAGCCAGGGAGCGGAGGGGGTCAAGGCTGCCTGGTCTAATTGCACGGACCTAGGTACAATATGCCGTGGCGCAACCTGAGCGAAAACCGCAACCCTCACAAAACAGACTAGGACATTTGTCAGTTCAAGAGCAGAGTTTACATTAACGGTTGTAGTGCTAAACACAAGCTAGGCCTAATATTGTCAGGAATCCATTTTATTAGTGATTGTGGCTTTGCATTCTGTATTATTCGCTTTAAACCAAAGGTAACGAAGTGCTTTTGGCGACTGTGTTTGACATAGCATCTACTTAGGTATAACGGCGGAGCAACCGAGACGATCCTGCTGTGTGTTTTGTGCTGATTTGATTCGCTGGGTTAAGTATATATGGTGGTTCTATTCAAGACTCTTGTATAGAACCACCATAGTCTCGTGGAGATCGTGACTGCATCCACGCATACAAGCAAGCACTTTTAGATGCGCGATGAGGCGCGTCATTTCAGCCTAAACGATCTCTACTATTCATACGGGTCTAAGATGATTCATACCTAGGATCATCAATTTGTTGATTAAGCAGCGTCTTAGATTAAAAATTCAATATAAACTTTTTTATCAAGTAGACACAGTAGGTAATTTCAAATCGTCAAGAATCTTAATTACTATATTTCTAATCATATAAAGCTGAAGAGTTTGTTTGTTTGAACTCGCTAATCTCAGCACTATTGAATATTTTTTGTTTTTATGAGGTATAGTACATTCATTGAGGAAGGCTATAGTAGGCTATTTAACATCACGAGGCTAGGCGTACAGTCGCGGGCGGCCGCTAGAGTTAAGATAATGGCAACAGCCCTTAAGGTGAAGGTATTTAAAATTGAAACCTCTACTGTAGCTTGTCGTATAAATCTGACCTATTTTAATATGTAAAACGATTACACGACGTAATCCCAGGGCACACTCAGCCGCCGTCCAGTGAACACAACCAGAAAATCATCCTGAACCCGAATGCCTATTCCAGCGTAATAGAAAAATTATAACGTTTCCCTCTCTTTCGAACATACTCAATTTTTAACAAGAGCGAAAGAGATGTCTGTTTCGAGTTTGTGGGAATACTGGTGTAATGAAGGATCGCGGATTTTACTCGCAGGACATATTATTACAGTAATGGCAAGAGCAGCCACTCGCCCGAGTATAAAATTTGGACCCGGATCAGATATGATTATTTCTGGCAATAACGAAGTACCTGTGACTCACTGGAGTTTTGTAGAGATTTTTGTCTCAACTTGATACGGACTTTGTGAATATAGTAAAACCTGTAATTTACAGGTGTCTGAATATTATTTTAAAGCTATCACGTATTAAACAATACACGATACGCGCACAAAAAGTGTTCTTTCTTTACGTAAATTTTTCTACCTATAGTTAGGAAGGTAGGAGCTACGGAATGCAAGAACCAATAAAACTTCCTAGTAGACTACACCCAAAGAGGCTAATCTCAAATATAATAACCAGGTATGTACACAGAAGATATTATAGTGCCCAAGTTCTCGGCAGTCTTACATTTAGCCCTTTTTCCTTTGAAACTCGTTGAGAGCAAAGTGGCTCAGTTATTGAACTTTCAGACTTGGAACCTGTTTGGTACCAAGTTCATGTCTAGCCGGAACACCTAGTCTTGTTCATTGTGCCTTCAGTTAAATTTAAAACCCAAGCAACCCGGATAATGGCGTCAGGCTTGCCCCTAACAGCGATGTGTTAAAAAAAATTTCGGCGAAAAGTGTGTTTCTGATTGTTGCGTTCATCTTGACGGCAATAATTAGTGTGCTTTTGACTACCCCGTTTGTGACGTAGTCGTTAGCGTATGTAATTAGTATGTTTCTTTCAAACTGGCAATGTCAGCAACACCTGAGACTGGTGGAAAAAACGGCAAATATTAAAACAGTCTGCTACGCCACAACTGCCTTTCCCGTTGCGAAATGTAACTGAAAGTTTCCAAACTTTGATTTCTTCAATATCATCCACGGTTATTTCCCGCCCTTCACAACTTCGAGCCGAGGATAAGGCAGTACAAACAACTAATTCTGCGAAATGATTCACAGCGGACGCGCTGCGGTGCGCCGCAACAGTATTACACGCGGTGGGGTTTGGCGCAAGCGAATGCAATTAATTTAAAATCGAATTAAACAGCCAATTAATAACAATTCACTTATACGTAAGGTTACAGCGGTAGGCTCGCTCATTACCACGTCGGGCTTAAATTCACTCAGCAACGTACACGCTGCTGAGTATAGCATAGCGTTCGCCACGGCGCGGCGGCCGGCAACGGTGTGTAGCGAACTTTATTCATAATTTAATTATTAATCATGGGTAAAAATCAGCTGGAGTCGTACCTATCTGACTAATTGAGTTGAAAATCCTTCAGAGAGAATAATTTGTTGTTTTTGCCGACAGTACAATTTTTTTGAGGTGATTGACGAGTTTTTTTTTTTGGTTTTTTATCGGTGTCCTTCCTCACTGGGAAATTAGCTATAAGTTGTAAAATGAATACAATGACTCAGGACCAGCGTGACGTCGGGCTACAAACAAGAGCGTTAAAAAACCACTCCCCGAATGATAGTTTTTTTTATTTTCATTTTGAGCCCATGCTGTCAGAATGCAGGGCAAAGGCCTTCCCTCTCATTTTCCATTATTTGTGATTCAGAGCCACCTTCGGCCTGAGATGTAGTAACATTAACCTATATATAATCATGTTTCATCTTAAATAAACGTAGTCTTTATCCAGCATTAAGTCGTATCATTTCACCTGAACTCCCAACCTTACATGGCGACCCTGCCAGAGGGTCTTGCGCGAGTACATCTAACACCGGCGTGCCGAATATGGAACGACGCGCGTGATCATCGACTCCCAACCTTACAGGCCAGTCACTGATGGTTGAGCGAATACGGCTCATACGCTTTCCGTTTTAGAGTCGCAATTGGTATTGGTCTGGTCGCACTTGCCATGCGGCACTTGCCATGCGGTGCATATGACCAGCTCAGTTCAATTTGAACTCTTTAGTCCGTGTTAAAACTATTTTACACCCGTTTAAGAGTAACTACATAAGTCTTACTACTTAAGCCATACTCCAAGTATTATTCAAAACTGTTGCGTAACGTTTCATAAGCGTGACTGACGTCTGCGACTACTTATAGCACGGTTTGGTTTGTTTCCCGATCCGACAGGACGGGTAACTCTGCCTTAGCTAGGGCTACCACGATGCAGGAAACGTAACGAGGTGAATAACATGCCAATTGCAAGTACGCACGTCCGACCGAAGCCTCGCTAGTCTGTCCCTGATGAAGTTGATTCCCACAGGGCAGGGTCACTGTTTCCTGGTCCTATGCCTTCTGGACAACGGAGTTCATTTCCGTAAACGGGTAGTTCCTCGTGGACTGAAGTCTCTACTTGAAGAGGATCGCTCCTGTATTTTCCATAGCAGACAATGGTAAGATGCTGTAAAGACTTTCCTTGGTTTACCAAGGAAAGTCTCAAGGAAATTGAAAGGCTTGCTGCTCACTTTGCGTGGTTTTTGAGACTTCCAGTGGCTCACCTTGAAACCTTGAAAGCAATAATATCGGCGCGGGTTAAGATCTTGCAGCGTTAGCGTTAGTCAGGAGAAATACTCCACGCTCTATCAATTATTCATCATTGATAGCTCTGCTGCTTACTATCCAAGGGGAGCCAGCGACTTGTATACATTGGACGGTTCCGCCCGCATTGTGTACGTCTTGAGTACTCGACGTATCCCTTCAGGGAGGGAGGCGGTCCATAGGCTATACTGTTTTACGATATTTTCAATAATTCAAAGGTATTTAGAAGGCGGAAAAAGTAGCAGGTTTTGACAAGTTGTTATGGTTAACAATTTTGAAATGTGCTTACTTAGCAAGTAAAGTTGAGAACAAAAGAAAAGTAGATGTGTTAGAAATGATGTCAGAACGAGGAGGTACCCTATGGAAGCATGCACGTACGACGTTCAGAAACACTTTACAGTCCATTTTCTAAAGTTCAATTCCGCACTCAGAAAGTCCAGACAATTGTAAAATCTGCACAAATAGCAACCCTATTTCGGAACGCAACTATTTCTCGGTGGTTAGGTGTTTTAAAGTTACTCTTGAGAAACTTTTGCCATTGTTACATGTTGTATTTTAAGCTCGTGTACTTTGTGAATATTTGTCGTCAGCTGATTATAATTTTGCAGTTTGTTCTGTGCATACGCGGGTTTTATAGTATAAGGTGTTCTCTACAAGAGGTAGATAATACATACTGTCAGCAAGTCGTGTATGTATTGGGAGGCAAATAACTAGAGCATAAAGGTTTTATAGTTATCTACAAAGAGTAGGGAGTAAACTCTGCTCTCTACTGTCGTCTTTGAAACTAAACTAACAACAACTTTTTTTTAGTTTCTCTACCCGAAGAAATCAAAAAGATTAATTTAGCAATAAGACCAAAAAACTGTGCGTACTGAACTTCTGCAAAAAATATTGTGCAAATGTTTGCACAATCGGATTGGATCGACCTTAATTTTTCGGCTAAGCCTTTTTCAGCTCTTTTTTAAGCTCTTTTGTACTAATTTATGAAGGGTTAGCTCTTCTATTAATTTCATTTTTACAGACCCAGACCTTGCAAAATTTGTAAAAAATCTTCACACTTTTTTGTGTATTTTGTTGATCTTAGTAATTAAGGCCTACAGACAGTAAAATCTACTGATCAAGCTCCTTCTCTCCACATACGAAGGGATTTGATATTTTGTCGTACCACACTAAAGCAACAGTTTGCCACCATTGTCTATTTCAGCATAGGCCGTATTTTCCGTGATGCAAGCGTTAAATCGAACAATATACCGTCCGTGTCGGCTGGTGTTTGCGTCGCTCCAATCTGTGGCTACCTCCCTGTTTGCCGCTGCTGGTACACAGTACACAGGGCTATTACTAAACCAACGCTCGTGCAGCTGTGTTGGCACACTGGATAGCACCACACACTCGCTAGCAACACGTGAAACGGATACGGTGGAATTCAACTAGTGCGATAAATTGTGAGAATCTGCTAGTAGATTCTAGTGTTATGACCAGTAATGTTTTATGGTATCTGTTTCATGTACAGTCAACGGCATGACAGGCTCCCCATTTTCAGTAGTTAATTATTGCTCCATTTGATATTTGGCACGAACAAGTTAAAAACCACTTTATTATTTTAAGGTATATTCTATTCTACTAAGGTATGGCTTCACAGATTTAAAGCAGAACTACTACTACTACTACTACTGACTAAAAAATCCATAACCCACGGCTTTATCTGAAGGAAACAAAAAGTGTGCACTTCTAACAAATAACTGCCAGTCTCATATTAATTGAGGCGATTTTTCAACATTTTCTACGTAATTGCATGTGAGATTATTTGTGTGATTGGGTGTGATTTCTTAACTAAGTTATGATTACCTCTGTACTGGAATTGGCCAATGATTAACTTTGAGATCAAATTCATTTTCTGCCGAAGCGATTCAATCTTTCCCTCCGAACCATAATTTGTCACCAAATATTTATAACAGCAATTTTTTTCCATCAAACATTTGGAGCGGAAGATACGCCCCCAGGAAAACGTTTAATTTACTGGAAATAAAATCTAAATTGGAAAACGAAATATTTAATCATTACCACCCGACGTGTAAATATTTTTGGATTTATTTAGTAGCGTTTCACCGAGACGTCGACTGTGTGAACCAGTTTTATTAGACTCCGAGCTGATTTTCAAAAAGGATCAAAAAAGTATTTTTTTGTAAGCAACCAGGTAGGTATCTAGTTGAAATATTTTCAAAACGTAGTTACAAAATCTGCTTCTGCAGTTTCTGTCTTCCATAAAATATTTCAGCCTTCTTACCCCTTCAGAGAATGAATTTACGTTAAAGATTTAGGTAAAGTCCTGTGTGATGGTCTTACCCACGGCCTATGGCAAAATGGGTTGGTAGGCAGCAATTATATAACCGTCAGCCGCTAGGCTTATTTAAGAGTTTGGGCTGTTCAAATTGCTAGCACGTTGAGCATTAAGAGTAAGAGTCCTTTTTAAAATCAATATCTCTCCATTTTTTTAGAACTAGTTGTAGGCGGGCCATGTCCACCTAAAACTGCGTCCCTCCTCAAGTTGTCCGCCTACCTTGGGCGGGTTGGTTTCACATGTTTCGTTTATTCATTTATAAAGTGTCTTAACACATTCTCTGGGGATCCTTCGTTTTGGAGGATAGAACACCAGACATTTTTGCTACCAAAGCACTTATTTTGTAGGCACTGTAAACGAAATATATTGCTGACCATCTTTTTCACATATTAAACTATACCACATAATAAAATCTGTCTTTTGCAGCAGTGATTTCATTTTTATGATGATGGCTTTTGCAATAAGGCCTCCTGAATTGTACAAATAATGTCTTCTTGCTGTTACTTCGTTTATTTATCAATGCAATAAAGTTCATTTTCTTTTTGATTTTAAGGGACAGTATAACAAACTAGAAAATTGTTTTATCTAAGACTGTAGGCGTCCCACGTAGTCTTGGAATCATTGCATCTGGTTGTGATAATCATCTTGAATCCCAGTTAAGAAGCAATCAACAGGCCGATTGGAAGGCACCGCGCGCTTCCGACGTGGTTAGATTGTTGCTGTTTCAGCGTGAATTAGACTTTTCCCTAAATGTTCAAATAAATAAGTAACTTTAAAAGTCATTTTTGATTCACTTTATCCCTGTAAACTAACTGAAAAATAACTACGAACTGTTTAACTTAATAACTGGGACTTAACTACTACATTGGGAAAAGACAATGAAATAATATGTAAGAACAACGATGGCATGGCTCATTGAGATTTAAATAACATATATAGCGTAGCGCGCTATATATATAGCGTATATATATATATATATATATCGCTTTATATACATATCTTTCACACTTCCTGCTTCCGTCATGGTTAACGACACTTAAATAGGAATGGTAACAGAAAGTCGTAAGTTCGTATGTACAAATGTACATGTGTTCAAAACTTTATAATTTGTGGAATTGTCATAGCACGCGCCTAATCGGATACAGTCGAAAAAAACATTCAACATCATGTATATGCATTCCAAAGCGTTCTACAAGTAGAAATTCATTGGCAAGTTGCTTTATACCTGATTCTGTGAACTGCCTGCGCCAAGGACATTGGCAATCACTCGCGCACCACGTCACATCGCGAGTTCCTTACATCTCATCTTCAATACTGTGTCTGGAATCACAAATTCAAGTCGAAGCACGTAAAAAATCTTCTGGTGTGTGCGAAATAAATTCAAATTAAATATGCCGTATATAGAGCATGAATAAGTAGGTGGTAAGATACACGTAGGTAAATCTATATTTTGTACTAGGAGGTACAGTTAGTAATTTGTAGGCTATTTGAAGCGCAAAATTGGTATCCAAGCAAGACTTTTAGTCAAACATTGCACAATTTTGCTCTGATATCTTAACTCAATTAATTTAGAATTCAACAATTTACGACAAATGACGACTTCATTTCTCTTTTCTCCTTTTTTTTGTAACCTATCATCTTACTGCTGCTGAGAAAAGCTCTCTCCTCTCCCAATCTCCCCCAAGAAACACACTTACTTAACCGAGATTCAAGTTAAAATGGCGGACATAAGGCCTCCTCTTCCTGTTCAAATGAAAAAACACAGGTGGTGCAAAAATGCCCTAAGCGCGAAGATAGACTTCATAGGCATGAATCCTCATCATCATAACTGACTTTTACTTATCTATTCTCTAATCTGTGGTATTGTTTCAATACCTACCATACAAATCACTGAGTATCTGGTCTCGTAAAGCGTCGTGGACCGTGACTCAACAATTCTAAAACAAACTTGTGGACTTAAAAGCTTTATTATTGTGTTACGTATTCAACAATGTGAAATATCGTCTGAGGCAAATTGGAAAGTGAAATAAATACCTTAGCACCGGTAAATGATAGCAGCGTTATTTATCACGAGTTCGAGGCTCCGATGTCCGCAATCTTGTGAATTTAGACGGAAAACTTTCGCTAACTTAATTAAGGAAGAGGTGGTGTACACTGGCCTTAACTAGGGTTGTCAAATACTACTCGTATATTTTTTGACATAATTATATCATTTTTTCAGTTGTCTTGTGACTCACATTCCATCTTCGAAAATAGAAATAAAAGTATAAATAAATAAATAATATCCCCGGACATAATTCTACACAGCGCCATCTAGCCCCAAGACGAGCTAATTAAAGCCATTTGTTATGGGAAACTAGACAACGGATAACCATACGTCAATACTTTTTCTTTTGTAAATACATAATTATTATACAAAGCAAACACCTGGGTATTTATGTATCGGTCTGGACCAATACAAATAGACATGTTCATGCACACAAATGTTTATACTGTGCGGGGATCGAACCCGCGACCTAAAATGCGTATAGTCCATTCAAGTTAACAATGCAGTAATTATTAAATTTAATTCTGTTGCACAAAAAAAAACTTAGATCCACAGACTTTGCGTTCGTGAGTGTGCGTTTAACTGGTCTGCGGACTTGATTAGGAACGATTTGATTGGTTGGGGTTCGTGCTAGATCGAAAGACAAGTATGAAATTACTGCATTCTTAACGCGACCGGATTATAGTTAAAATTATACCTATAATAATTTGACACCCTATTTGCCAGCCCTCACACGGACATTCATAACGTTTGCTATTATAACTTTGGAAGTTCATAAACGAAAACACTTTATTCAGGATGGCAGATAGGCCATCTTAATTTTGCCTCGCAATATTTTTCGGAAGTTCAATAAAATTAAAATGATAATGAATTTCAATAGATTTGTATTTAGCGTTAACAGTTGAGGTAATTAATTTTAATGTAACGCTGACTCGAAGAAAACCTCTTAAGAAGCTGTCTCATCTGTACATCTTGATTATTATCCACAGCCTGTTTGACGAAAGAAAGACAGACATCTTACCGAAAACCATGTCGTGCTTCGTAACAGTTGGCTGTGGCCCAGTGGTTTAACCACTTTGGCTCGGAACCGGTTGGTTCCGAGTTCAAGACTGGACGGAACACCTACCTTTTGTTAATTGAACTATTTGCAGTTTACTCTTCAGTGATGGAAAACACTGTTAGAAATCCAAAGCTACCCGAATAACGGCGATAGGCTTGCCCTTGCCACGTTGGGTTCAAATAAGCTCAGCGAAATGTGTTCTTCTGAATTTTCTGTTCACCATACATGTTGCGCAGTATCGTCTCAAACTGTCAACACAGTCAATGCTTTGCTTGAGTGTACGAAAAGTTCTGATTTCGGGTGCCATCTTTTTTAGCACAAGTAACCTATCTACGCCTTTTTATTATAATATCATTGCATAGGGCTATAAAAATAGTAAATTGTATTACGCGCCCACTTCACCTACACAGTGTATTCTCTTCCGAGTTCTCCAGATCAAAGGCTTAAATAAATATGCCCGCAAAAGCTCTCGGCAGACGACGGATAGGAATTCCTTGCTTTGAATTGAAAATGCATCTCCGCCTGGGAAGAATAGTCTAGGGGCTAGACGGGAGTTAAATGAAAACTCTTATTAAATTACTGAAAAAGCCATGACACAGAAATTCTACAGAGTATTTGTAGAGTGGTGTGCGTTTTTATGCTACATCATGGGGGAAGCGATGCTAATATGTACAATAATTAACCACCCTGAATACCTACTCATGGCTAGCCCCCGTGGGTTCTAAAATGCAGCCTGATTCCTACAAGACTCCAGGCATGCAAATTGTTTTATTATGGACTTACTTAGCTATTTTCGATGATCAAATGAAATTGGTAACCTTGGCATACCTTAAAATCATTATTATACATTTTCTTTTAATAAAAAGTATGAATTAGGTTTAAGATAAAGGTTGAACTACTTTTATTTCATTGATACTTATTTGGTTGAACTACTTTTATTTTCACACAAAAGGAATAAAAAGCTTTTTTTTTGTACTAGTTCCAGGTTCTACTGTATTCGTTTTTTTTTGCCCACCTGCTGGGTCTACGGATCCATGAACAGTAGTTCAACCTTTTATTATAAGATAAAAGGTTCAACCTTTTATTATAAGATAAAAGGTTGAACTGCTTTTATTTCATTGATACGGTGCATTGAACTACTGTTCATGGATCCGTAGACCCAGGTGGGCAAAACACAAACCACGAATACGGTACAAGCTGGAACAGGTTACCAAAAAAAACTGTTCCTTTTGTGTAAAAAACATCTATTTTGATTTATTCAATTTATTACTTTTATTCCTTCATCCGTTCAACTCCTGGACTATACTTGCTTATCTAAAATATGTACAAATCAGCCTGAAGCCAGCATGCAACGAATATTGAGTGAATTTCCGTGTTCATATTTGCCGATTTAAAAATGTAACCTTGAATATCGTTTATAGAAAAAGCTCTTCACTTAGTATGATGTGGAATTCTTGAAAATCTGAGCATGAGAAGCGAATATGCATTCTTAATAAGTAACTACTTTTCTTAACCATTTAAGTGGAAAATTATCGTTTTGTGAGTTTTGTGAACTTTGTAAACTCCCAAAAATACATTCATTTCAAATAAGATTATTTTAATATTAAATGAGAAATCATTGCTCTGGTCTTAAAGTAAGGTGTATCATTGATTATGGAACCCAGAAATAGCTTAGATACATTGAAGCGTTGGAGCGGCAAGCGAGCCCTCAAAGCTCTGTGTGTCAACTAGTGCTTTTAAACACTGAATACGGTAATAAAATACTATCTCGATTTCTCTTGTTAATCGCATCGCAGCAACAACAATGAAAGAGACAAAGCGATACAAAAGTTAACGTGTCGTTGAAGAGCTGTTTAAGTTTTCATGAATAAGGAGGTAAGGCTCTTAACTTTCAGTCTAGAAACGTGTTGTTATTACAATCACATCTCTGCCAGCAAAAAGTGTCTTAAAATTACTTATATAAAAGCGTGGCCACATTTTTTCGGCTTCCATTGCAGCAGGTGCCCCAGCTGCACACGGCCCCCGGAACGCCAATTAGCCGCTCTAATGGCCGCCAATCTCGGCCGGAATCTCATTACGCCAGGCTGCAGCTGCAGGCTGACAGGTTTTAGGCCCTAGGTAGCTAAGAGCTAAACCAGTAAGTTTCTACGTGTCAAAGACTGTTTCCGTCCTATTCAATTTAGGCCCTGGGTAGCTAGCTAAGAGCTAAACCGGTAAGTTTCTACGTGTCAAAGACTGTTTCTGTCCTATTCAATGATATTGAAAAGATACGTAATGTCAGTACTGATGCGAAGTCGAAAATTGTCCCCTGGCGTACGTACCTATAATTTGACCGTGTGTACAAGACAGTATGATTATTTACAAACGAAACAGATACATGTTGCGCAGTGTCGTCTCAAACTGTCAATGTTTTGTTCAGGCGTTCGAAGTTCTGATTTCGGGTGCCACTTTTATAGCACAAGGTCCTATTGATATCACATTGAAGCCCCATACTGACAAGCGAGATTTACGGTGGTGAGCTCGGTAGCGTTTTTAGTCCGTTCGCGTTAAAAATGCAGTAATTTCATACTTGTCCTCCGATCTAGCACGCCACCTATCCAATCAAATCGTCCCTAATTAGAAAATCAAGTCCACAGTGACCAGCTGAACGCATACTTTCGAAAGCAAGTGTTTAGGATCTGAGTTTTTTTTAGTTATTTTGTAAATTAAATTTGAAAACCATTGCATTCTTAACGCAAACGGACTATATTTATAATGAGCCGATTTGTCGCATACTTGACTGTTGATTTAATATATTTTTTGTAAAAAGGGCATAAAAATAAATTAAATTGTTAAAAATTCGGTGAAAAGCAACCAATCAGGCCATTACAACTAAAGCGCCGTATGGAACATGAATGTTTTTCATTGTATTTCTTTTACTTGCCTATCAGAAGTGTGATAGAGCTGTGTGCGGCCGACAGTTTCGAGCAACGCAATAATTTTAATCGATAGGTTTTTAACGTTCACGCCATACAAACGCGCGTACCGAAAGGGATCACGGCCTACGGCCTATCTCGGATTACTTCGTTTCAGGTACTGGACTTAACTTTGAAATATTTGACAGGCGACAGCTTTCATATTACAGTAAAAACAGTTAAAAAAGTCCTTTCAAATATAGCTGAAAACGCTGTAGCGTGGAATGACACTTTCTTACCGCCATTTATTTGAAAAAAAATGTCAACTCCCTAAAATTTATGTCATTTTACCGTTGCACACTTACTTATAGTGTATGTGTGGGTGGATAGCTAATATATCAGGATAAGACAGGCTACAATTTATTAAAAAAAATACAACGCGGACAAAGTCGCGGGCGGCCGCCAGTCTAATTAGCGCTTGCGTCCAACGGGTAGTAAAATAATACCACCGGAGGTTTAATAAGTTTAATTGTATATTGCTGTGAATTTTATGCAACTTATTTGGTTTAATCCCGTGGTTCAATCATCATCAATATTATTTTCGTGAGTAAGTATTGAGTTAATTAAGTAATGGGCAGAATCATTTTAATTTCAGGCTGGAAATGTTGTGAAGCGGTTTCAACGGAAACATCAAAAGCACTCTTTAACTGACAATTCGAACGTTCGTTCCGCTCGTGCAATTTTGTTATTACAATCCTTGTACACTCAACAGCAAAATTAATTGTTAATTTTAACGTTTTAAATGCCTATTCTTATGTGAATAAAATATAATGTAATGTACCCATTACAGGTAACAATTACAAGCTAAGACTCGAGCTGGGAACACATTTTAATTAACAGTCTGCCGAAATCAAGTGGGAAAAAACAACTTTGTAATAATCCTGGCTTTAACATACCATCACGCCTCTTTCCCAATGGGGTAGGCAGAGACCACTTCTTTCCACTTACTGCGATCCTGACACACACCTTCAGATACAGTCCAGATTCTACCCAGAGTCAGCCAGATAGGCTATTTTGTAGCTAGACTCTGTACAAACGGGTGTTGCTACTTGATAGAAAAGTAAGAGTCATTTGAGTCTGGCAGCAATGAACACTAAGTAGTTGTTCTAGCCAGGGTCAGCCTCACAGGCTCCCAACTCCAGTGCTCAAGCTCTAGGCCACGACGCCTTCAAAAACACTTAAAGACTCCGGCCATTCTGTGTCTAGCCTCTGTTCAACCGGTTTTGCTACTTTATCAAAGTCTGAGTCGTTCGAGCCTGGCAGCAATGAACACAAAGTAGTTGTACTAGCCAGGGTCAGCCTCACAGGCTCCCAACTCGAGTGCTCAAGCCCTAGGCCACGGCGCCTTCAAAAACACTTAAAGTCTTCGGCTATTCTGTGTCTAGTCTCTGGGGAGGCGGGTGTGGCGGCTCGATGAAAGTTTCCATTTGAGTCGAGCAGTAACGAGCCTCTCCTCGGCGGCTGAATGAAGGGTCTCTCCCGTATTCATGCGATCCCGCCTGATTTACACGAGGCTGGGTGGAAGGTACACGCGTTTGGCGGGAGACTTGGTTATTCACCCTGAACACTTGCAACAACAGATGTCACTGCCTTCAACTTTGTAGGTATTACGCACACGCAGGTATGCACAGATTTAGAGTCTTGTTTGTCCAGTGACTGTCAGCCATATTCAAAGTCGTTAAAGTGACTTTGTAGGATACTTCATGTCTGTGAAGAATCAGGCTACGAGTATTTTACCACATACATAAAAATAAATTTGGTGCGCTAACAGTGCCGATTAAAACGGCGCATTCATAGCTTTTACTCTGCGTCTGCGACGCTATGATAGTTAAGGTTAAGCTGTCACTTGTAACACAATCACATTTTAAACTTTGATTTAACTGCCTGGTGCTGCCAGGTACCGCTGGTTGCATTGGAAACGTGTAACGGAAACGTACTTACTAAAGTGTAAAGTCAACAAATAGCGCACTGAGGGATCAGAACCCTAGCATGATAAGGTTTTGCAGAAAATAGCGAATGCTCGTCTCTTACACCACGTAGCTTTTAGCGTTACCTCGCGACCCCTGGATGAGCGGTATATGAACAGAATGCAATTTCACCGCGGCTGCCTTTAAAGACGAAAACTGCATCCCGCATAGCTCTTATACCAACGGGATAAAGGCGATATTCCAACTAGAACAGCCTTGCTGAACACGCGAGGATTAACGTGTGTCCCATAAAGGTTTTGTAAGTCTCACTTTATTTAATGTTGTCAACTACCTGTGGTTGAAATAAGAATATGACCACCGAGTTTACAAGCGTTAAGAAAAAGTTTCGCGTGCCGTACTGTAAATGACTATAAAACCAGAATAGAAGGCACAGTTACACTTATAGGGGCTCCTGATCTTTGAATGGCATTTGTGAATTCGGGTGTAGAGTCGTCGCTTCCCATTTTGACTTTTACTTCTGAAGTTACTATCGTGACCCAGATTATTTTTAGTGACTGCTTTCTAATGATTGGAACTAGGGCCAGTGGCAGTTCTTTCTGAAACATAGAGCCAATGTGGGTATGTGTACCTTGCTTAATTCGAAGAGAAGCTGCTCCTAATGTTTCGCAGTACAAAATTCGTGAACAAACCAAAAGTGTCAACAGAAAATGAATTAAGTAAACTTGAGCGGACTAGTTCCCGGAGGGGAGCTTAGCTGAAGGTGTCAATCACCCATTTATGATTTATTGCAAAACAATCAATTAGTAACACAATATGTAGGCATTCTCTACTGGTCAATAAAAGCATGAAAACAAGGCAAAGGTACGGCGTTACAGACAGATAAAGACAGTAAAGAAAAAATGCAAATTCTTTTAAGTAATGATCTTTAAGAACTCAGTGAAATGGAGTTCAAACAGTGTGCGTCTGTAAACAACAGAAGGAAGAGCAAGTTATACGAGACTCACATCCAAGGCAAGGACCCAGGACCGGACCCTAACAAACAAACATTTAAAAAAGCGACCGAGTACTGTCAGCTGTCAATCCTGTTACGTCACAATGGACGAAGACGAACGTGAACAAAACAAATAGGTACAAACAATTTGAGAAATATTCGAAAGTATTAAGCATTAAAATTATTTGATACAGCTATTAGTGCCAAAACTCACTTCGCTCGGGGTGAGTTATCTTTGAAATTCAATTTCTTTGTGACTGTGGTCCTTTGAGAGAAATGAAGAATTTCTCAAAGGACCACAGTCAATAACTATTTTAAATTATATACACACAAAATGAGATAAAATGCTAATTCAGGGTGAAGCGTATTGGTGATTGAGTTATGAATAGAGGGACTGATCACAGGTTTGGCAACAGGCATTAGTTTTAGGGAGTTAGTTGGTACTTTCCAAAAAAATATTGCTAAGAGTTCTAAAGAAGCACTGCTACTAACTGTAATCTAGATCATTTTAAGTGGCGACACGAGTGACGACGAGCTGGACTTCATTGGTTAGTAGCTTGACAATGGCATATTGTATATAGAGGTTTTGACCCTTCTGCTCACCCCATTGCCTGGTAAAGCTGTGAAAGCCGCACCTTGGACTAACAGCTAGTCAATTCCAGAAAAAAACGTGATGTATACCAGGAAGATAACTCAAGGCTGATCTAACATGAGTATCCTTTTGCCTTTAATGAAACACTAAATTTGAAGAAAATCAAAACACCTTTTGAATATATTTCAAAAAATCCTTAATTATGACAACAATTTCAAAAAGTACACAGCATAGTAAAGGCACAGTAGTAAAGGGGCCTAACAACACCTTGACTTCAACAGGCTCCACGAAACTATGTCTAGAACTCTATCTCATCTTTTGTTGTTGAAGTAAGATTGTAATGGGGAAATAAATTGATACCTAGTTAATGTTCTCAACTTTTAAGCATCTACTACACCTTGAAAAAAACACAACTGATCGGTGTCAACTCGCCGTTTTAAGGAAGTTTATTAGTAACTTAATTTACTAAACTAACCTTTCACCTACCTAGTATTCGACAGCCTTAATCATGTGACTAAATCAAAAAGATAATTAAATACGAGCGGTTTTTTTATTATAATTCTGTGTAATATATGCTAAGCGTAAAACAAGTTTTTACTAAAGTTTGTTGCATTTAAAACTCTTTTTTTTCTGTTGAAAATGATAATAAAATATAACGTTTAAAAACTTGAAAACCATATCTACGCACTATCGTGCGGACCCTGGAAAAGTATTTAAGTTTAAAGTTTTAAAAATAATGTCTCGAACTTAAAATAATGTCTTGGCAGCTGTTTTCAGTAAAGTGAAATGGAACACGCATTTCCATACAAGAATGACAAGATCGAAACGCGGCCAGCCAATCACAGCAAGGAAAATACGTTCCGTCCCGCGCGTTAAATTTGTTGAGTTTTCCCCGCCTTTTTTGTTATTTTTAAATCCATCAATGAATATTTTCCCTTCTTTACAACAATTACAATTTTCAATAGATACACTTGTTTTTCTTTTATTATCTGAATTGATCCTCGACAGCAGCGTTCAATAACCGACTTTAAAAAATATTACTGAAACTCACTCAACACTAGCGCCTCTAGCGGCAAAATCAACACTCGGTGGCTCCCATTGCACGGACAAGACCAAAGAGGTAAAAGTCATCACTCACTATGTTCAACAGAAGATTTTGTACCCTATGCATTTGAACATAATGCATTTGTCAAAAATAACTACACTTCTACTACTAGTTAATCAAATAAGCTTTCAAATACATAAATAAACTGTCTTTTTCTAGACTCTCTCAAGTTCTTGGCTTATGTTGGCTTGTTCAAAGTTCATATCAACGACTAACAACGATTGTAAAAAAGAGAAACAGTTGAACAGAGTAACTGCTGAGTTTCTTGCCGGTTCTTCTCAGTACAGAAACAACTTTCCGATCCGGTGGTAGCGTCACATTTATTTAAGTACAGTATATTTATTGTATACATTTAATATTATGGTATTCATGTCTATTATTAATTGTATTTTGTTTGTTAATTAGATTTGACGATTTGAAAGTACTTGTAACAGGTCTATTTAAATAAAGTTATCATTGTTTGTTTGTTTATGTTGAAAAAACGTAGAGAAATGAGTTAGATAAATCTGTAAGAATTATATTTGTAGATGCTTGAGATTTACACAGGATAATTTTATGGCATGGTCCTTGAGGTGCCCCAAATCAGCCCATGTATGTTCTGTGATTGGTCGTAGTTTTTGAATTATTTAATTAATGATGTACTTTGCAAAATGGTTTCAAACTAGAGTAGCACAAAAAAACATGTTAATGTATGGGATAAACCGTTTCCCCCTCATGAGTTTTCTCGTTGTTGGGGGGTGGGCTTAGTACCAGGAACGCCTAGACGGCACAAATATCTGATTTATCAGTAAACATTTATTCTGGTTCGGGAATCGAACTTAACATTTTGTTTCGACTTCTCGATAGCTAACTGGACAAATGAAAAAAAATTGAATCACACACAGATTTTTTTTATTGAAATCATAATTATTTACTTGCCATAAATAAGATGCATATTATATAAAAACTTATTAAGAGTACAGTATAAAAATACCACCTAAATATTGAATACAAACTAAGTACACACACAATTATTTCATGGGATACTTCATAAATGACTAACTTATAAGCCAGTCTTTAGAGCCCTGAGGACTATGAATATTGGATACAATTCTTAATTGTTTATGAATAAATGACTTATGACTAAACCCTATGTTAATGCTATCCTCGATTTAATCTTCGGCATCCGGCATGTTGGAGTCCAACTCCTAGTATTCCTGTTTTTTTTTGACCCTTACAATTTATTATGTCTTCAGTTTCTTCAAGTAAACTGGTCGATCGAAGTCGATGGTTGTCTACTCATCTCCTGCATTGTTTTCCGAGTGCATTTTCCTTTCGAGATGAACAAGATGAGGTGAGAAGAAAGCAGTCAATGGAGCCCATTGCAGCTCTTCGTCAAAAGCCTCATTCTTCTCCAGCTGGACCCATTGCAAACGACGAACCCATTTCTCGTCATCCACAATATTGTTGAAGATGGCGTTCCTTGTTTTTTCCAGTGGGTAATTGTCTTCTGCACAGTCAATGACTTTAATTTTGGCCATTCCTGGCAACTCCGCTTGCAGTTTTGCGGCAACCTCCTCGCAATGTTTCGTCCCAACACTGCTCATCAATGCTGATGGGGAACCAAAAATAGAAAATACGTCTCCCATCATGTTAAATGTCTCCTCAGCTGACATCGTTTTACAGGGTCTTAGTTGTATAAACTTAGTGTTGCAATCTTCGTATATAAAAATATATTTGTACACTGGATGTCCATTTGGCATTGGTATGAAATCGATAACACATTTCTTTTCAAAAGCTGGGGCCAATGCTGTACCGCGTTGGTTCACCTGAGGGTTGCCTTTACGTTGGTTTTTCTTGCCTTTCTTCTTCCTTGACACTTTCGCCGCTACTTGGTTCTCCATGGTATCACTTTTTGCTTCTATTTTGAATTTTTCACAAAAATACAAGCGTCTCACTGTGTGTTTTGTTGACTGCGTCGGGCTCGTTTGTATCGATTATGCCGGCTCGCAAGGGCGCGTGCGCGAATGCCGTTCTCTCATTGGTCGCCGTCCTCCCTCGCAGCTTTCGCGCCGACAGCGACCGGCTGTGAATCGCGCCGGTATTATTATTACATACTATTTGTTTGCCAATTTCTCCTATAGAAAAGAAGTTTTGGTCAATAATTTCCATAACTATTATTGTATTTGACCTTTGAAAAAAGTATTTTTTGACCATTGATTATAAGCATCTAAATGTTCTACTTGACATTAGCAAAATTCCTTCGTTAACATAGCGTAGGTAGGCATACCATAAACTAAAACTAACTAACTAATTTTTCGTCGTTCGTAGTCGCAGTAAACGGACGTGCAAATAACCCTCCGAAAACGTAAAAAGCCAGATCATGAATGTGGATGCTCAAGTGATAAAGGAAATGCGATCGGAGATAACGCGTATCGGTTTCTTGTTGGAAAAATATGTTGGATCCAATGAGACAATTTTGCAAAGAATGCAAGAAAGCATATCTGAGATTAAAACCGAAGTCACTGATATGAAAGCCACTAACGAGAAAACTGTCAATTTAATTCGAAAAGATGTAAGTGAAGTTGTAACTCAAATAAGTGACCTCAAATTATCAACGTCTAATGTACTAAAGGAACAGCAAGATATAAAAAGCCACGTAACAAAATTAGAACAGCAAATATCCCTGGGCGAAAAGAAGGTTTCCTCTCTCGAGTCTGGCTTTGACAGCCTGAAACAGCAATCTGTCACATCGTCTTCCAAACTAGAAAACCAATTACTTCTAGGCGAACAAATGATACAGGAAGTCCAGAACCGTCATTTTAGAGAGAAAAACATAATACTAGTGGGACTGCCAGAGCCATCCGCTTCTGAAGCGAAAGAAAGAAATAACGAGGATGAGGTTAAGGTACTAAGTATAACTTCCTCTCTGGACATAGACATCCCGAAACCGACGAGAGTTTTCAGAATCGGTAAACACCACCAGGGCAAGAGCCGCAGCATTAAGGTATGTTTTGATGCACCAGAACCTGCTAGGCAACTGCTTCGCAACAGGAGCAAGCTGCCAAATGGTGTAAGAATTTATCCCGATCAGACGCCAGCTCAACAAAGTTATCTAAAAGGCCTGAAAGAAGAACTAAAACGTCGTGAGACAAACGGTGAAACTGGCCTTACTATTAAATATATGAGTGGAACACCGACTTTAATAACACCTTCAAAAAACTACAAGCATTAAATACCAATACTATTGATGAAATCGCAAATACCCACGAGATTCTAGAAAGTTACACAAATTTCCCCACCAACAAATCACGTTTTACTTTTCTTTACCTCAACGCCCGAAGCATACGCAGTAAAGGCAAATTCGACGAACTGAAGTGCATTCTGCAAGCGATTCCAAACACAGTACATGTTGTTCTATTGACAGAAACATGGTTTCGGACAGAAACTCAAGCCTTACAATTCCAGCTCCCAAATTATACGCACCATTACAATTATAGAACAGATTCTGGTGGAGGCGGAGTATCAGCGTATGTTCACAATAGCATCAAACATAGCCCGACAGAATCCAAGTATTTTCAAGGAAATAACTATTTATGGGTACAACTAGAAAAGTATGGACTGGAAGTGGGAGTGGTTTACAACCCTGGTCACACAGATTTTGAGGGTTTCCTGGAGGAGTATGAGTCGCAACTGGAGCACAGAAAGAGAGCAATCGTCTTTGGTGATTTTAACATAGATCTCTTATCAAAAGATAATAAAAAAACTAAACAGTATAAGCAACTTTTAAGGGAATCAGGGCATACGATCCTCAACAGAATTAACAAGAAATACTTTACTAGAGCAGGAACAACTAAGAACTCCATCCTAGACCATGTCAGTACCAACCTAGCAAATGATAAGTTTCATATGATAGCTGTTGATTCTTCCTTGTCTGATCATCGGCATTTGTACTTAGAAATTAAAAAAATTAAACCGCCACCGAGAAGCTATTCTCAATATGAAGCCATCAATTATAAAAACCTTTTTGATTCCATGGAAAAAATAGGACCACATGATATCCATAATGACTACACCAAACTGGAAAAACAGATAAAAAAATGCATAGTGGATAACAAAGTATTAAAAACAAAGATAAATAACAAACCCCAAAAAGACTGGATAAATAAAGATGTGATAGCTAAAATCAACGAAAGAAACGTTTTGTGGGCAAAACTAAAAAAAAACCCAGATGATGTTACCATAAAAGAAGAATTTACTACAAAGAGAAAACAAGTAGCTATGCTCATTCAGGACACGAAGGGATCCTACTACTTTAGGGAATTTTCTAAATGCTGTAATAACCCGAGGAAAATGTGGAACCTAGTCAATACCTTAACAACTAATAAATTTCAGCAAAGCTGCGCTCCCTCAAAACTTATAATCGATTCAGAAGAAATAACAGACACTCATCACATTTGTCAATCATTCAACGTTTATTTTTCAACAGTAGGACCACTTTTGGCTGACAAAATCCCAGGAAGATACCAGGACGGTGGTGGTGGTGAGGTGTTCTTGCATTACCTCAATCAATTCCACCAATCGCTCAAATGTCTACTTTTCTCCCATGCACTGCTAATGAAATATCAAAGATCATTAGTAATCTCGACCCAAACTGTAGTGTTGGCATGGACGGAATCAGCACCAAAGCAATAAAATGTATTCGTAATCTTATAGCAGACAAACTGAGCGAATGCTTTAATAAACTTCTAGTCGATGGTGCTTTCCCAGATTCATTAAAAACGGCAAAAGTAACCCCAATTTACAAAGCTGGAGTTAAAACCGATCCAGGTAATTACCGGCCCATTTCTGTCCTGCCAATATTATCGAAACTTCTCGAAAAGGTGTTACACACTCGACTAGAGGAATATTTAGTCTCCAATAATATACTTTCTGAGAGGCAATACGGTTTTAGGCCTAAAAGCAACACGCTAACTGCAACTATCGATCTTGTAACTAAGATAAAACAAAGCATTGACCAAAAAAAAATAGTGTTGGGTGTTTTTATTGATTTGAAGAAGGCGTTCGACACCGTTAGTCACACATTGCTGTTACAAAAATTAAAGACTATAGGTATCACTGGAATAGCTTTGCAAATGTTCGAATCGTACTTAACCAACAGATCGCAAATAGTTAAATTAGACCGCAATTCCCAAAGTGACTCGCTGCCGATTACTTGTGGTATTCCTCAAGGCTCAATTTTGGGCCCGCTTTTCTTTTTAATGTATATAAATAACATACACGATTTGGGCTTACATGGCGATATCACTCTTTACGCCGATGACACTTGTTTATTTTACTATGGTTCATCAATACACGACATCGTTTCTCAGGCGCAGGAAGATTTAAACACCCTAAACGAATGGTTTTCATATAACCTACTTACTATAAATATTAGCAAAACCTGCTACATAGTTTTTAAAGCCAAGAATAAATTAATACCTCTGCATGAACCGCTATCAATAGATAATATTCCCCTGAAATTAAAAACCAGTGAAAAGTACCTAGGACTATACATAGACACCCATTTAACGTGGAATGCCCACATTGAGCACGTAAAATCGAAATTAATTGCACTTCGTTGCTCGCTTCGTAACACATCCCATTGTATCCCATCATCATCATCATCAGCCTGTTGTAGTCCACTGCTGAACATAGGCCTCTCCTTTTGCACGCCACTGTACTCGATCTTCGGCTGCTCGCATCCAGCTCCTGCCAGCCATCCTGCGCAGATCATCACTCCACCTTGCCTGAGGACGTCCTACACTACGCTTGCCGAGACGCGGTCTCCACTCAAGAACACGTTTACTCCAACGGTTGTCGGTTCTACGGCTAACATGGCCAGCCCACTGCCACTTCAGCTTGCTAATCCGGTGGGCTATGTCGATAACCTTGGTTCTCTGCCGTATCACCTCATTTCTGATTTGATCTCGCAGAGAAACGCCGAGCATAGCCCTCTCCATAGCCCGCTGAGTGACTTTAAATTTGTGGACCAGCCGTGCCGTTAGTGTCCACGTTTCGGCTCCGTATGTCATGACGGGTAGGACGCACTGATTGAAGACTTTTGTCTTTAGGCACTGTGGGATCGACGATGTGAAGACTCGACGTAGCTTCCCAAACGCTGCCCAACCCAACTGAATTCTTCTGTTCACCTCGTCCTCGAAGTTGTTTCTACCTAACTGCAATGTCTGCCCGAGGTATACATATTTTTGAACAACTTCGAGAACGGCGCCTTGTATCGCAATCGGTTCCGGTAGTACATGTTCATTGAACATGACCTTGGTTTTGTCCAAGTTCATCCGTAGACCGATGCGCACAGAAGAGTCAGCCAGGTCATTCAGCATCTGTTGTAGGTCCTGCAGCGTTTCTGCCACGATGACGATGTCGTCAGCAAATCGCAAGTGAGAGATGTACTCGCCATTGATGTTGATGCCACGTCCTTTCCAGTTCAGCGTCTTGAACATATCCTCCATTGCATTTGAGAACAATTTCGGGGAGATAACATCCCCTTGTCTCACACCTCGATGCAACGGTATAGGACTTGTTTGTTGATTCTGGATTTGGACGGACATAGTGGCTGCTTCGTAAAGGCATCTCATCACTTGGATGTATCGCCAATCTACTTGGCATCGCTGCAGGGACTCCAGAACAGACCAGATTTCAATCGAGTCAAAGGCCTTCTCATAGTCCACAAATGCTAGGCACAGGGGCTGATTATATTCTTCAGTTTTCTGTATAATCTGCCGCACTGTGTGGATGTGGTCTATGGTGCCGTATCCGCTCCGAAACCCAGCCTGTTCCGGTGGTTGGAATTCGTCGAGTCTTCGCGCAAGACGGTTCGTGATCACTCTTGAGAACAGCTTATAGACGTGGCTTAGAAGGGAAATGGGTCGATAGTTCTTCAGTAGGGTTTTGTCTCCCTTTTTGAAGAACAGGACGACCACACTCCTACTCCACGCCTCTGGAGTTCTCCCTTCAAAGAGGACAGCGTTAAAAAGCTTTTGGAGCTCCCTGAGTACGGGTCTGCCTCCTGCTTTTAACAGCTCTGTTGTTACGCCGTCCTCTCCAGGGGCTTTTCCATTTTTAAGCCGCCCAAGAGCGATCTCGATTTCGTCAATGCTGACTTCTGGCAGGTCTTCGGTGTAGTGGCGTGTAAGAGTGGCTCTAGAGTCCTCATTTCCGGGGTCAGGTCGAGATGCATGCGAAGCGTATAACCGGCCATAGAAGTTTTCCACTTCCGAAAGGACTGCCGGCTTCGAGACAACGACTTCTCCACTTTCTATGGTCAACTTCGTCAGGTGGCTTCTTCCAAGAGATTGTACGAACACTTTTGAACCCCGGTTCTGCTCAATCGCTCTCTCAATAGAGAGAGTACTGGAGCAACGGAGATCGCGTCGCACGTGCGTACTAATCTCTCGGTTTAGAGTCCGTTTCCCTGACGAAGTGACGGGTGGGTTTTCCCGCCGTCTCTTCATTAGCCCCAAAGTCTCTTCGGAAAGCTTCGACTTCTTGCCTTTACGCTGCATTTTACAAAATCTCGTACCTTCTTCCCTGAGGACTCGAACCACATCTTCAAGGTTCTGGTTAACGTCAGTTGTGGTTTCCACGGCAGCAAATCGGTTCTCCAGATTTGACTGGAACGCTTCAGATCCCATGATAGTTTGAAGCAGAGTTGGTCGGAGCCTGGCCTTCATCAAGCGGACTCGTTCAGCTCTGAAATCGATATTCAGAGAGCCTCGAACGAGTCGGTGATCGCTACCGGTATTAAACCTATTGATCACGGAGACGTCTCTGAATATGTGCTTTTTGTCCGCCATGATGAAGTCGATCTCATTCTTTGTCATAGTGTCGGGGCTTTGCCACGTCCACTTCCTTTGGGGTTGCTTCTTGAAGAATGAGTTCATCAAGAAGAGCCCCTCCCGTTCGAGGAAATTGACGAGCATTTGCCCCCTATGATTTCTGCTTCCATATCCATGGGATCCTACTACCGATTCACTGCAATTTTGTACTCCCACTTTAGCGTTAAAGTCCCCCATAACAACGGTGAAATGGGTCTTGGTAGTGGAGTGGAGGGCTCTCGATATGTCATCGAACATATCCTCCACCTCATCGTCCGAGTGTGACGAGGTCGGTGCGTACACTTGCACCACCTTGAGGCTATACCTCTCGGTGAGCTTGATGATGAGGTACGCCACCCTGTTCGACACACTGGACATTTCCACAACGTTGTTAGCTAGGGACTTATTAACCAGAAACCCAACGCCACCTTGGGATTTTTGGTCTCCCTCTCGGAAGTACATCAGGTGGCCTGAATTGAGAGTTATGGTGTCCTCTCCCTCTCTTCGGACTTCACATAACCCAAGTATGTGCCACCTGATGTTCCCAAGTTCCACCTCGAGTTGCGCCAGATGCGAGTCAAGCCGCAGCGTGCGTCCGTTGTACGTCGCCAGGGTCAGTTGGTTGTGGTGGCCTCCCGTAGCCCGGAGATTCTTTGCACCCCCCGCCCCACCGTTACCATGGTCGCCACCATAACCAGGAATAGTGGGGCTGCCGGGAACTGGGGGCCGTGGCCTTTGTCGTGCTTCCATAGGAGGTTATGCCCATAATCGCCACGCTGGGCAGGCGGGTTGGCGATCGCAGGGCGAAGCTTCTCGCACCGGTGACGCTGCTGCCCGTCACCGGTCTGTGGTATTTAGCTCGCCTATTCAGGACGGATATACCGCCGTCGGTCGGTCGCCAGAGCCTCGTTCGTTGCTCAGCAGGATGCACCGCGTGCAGGTGAGGTTGACTTGGGGCGATAGATGGAGGTTCGCCCCCTTACACCCCATTGTATCCCACATAGATTAAAATTTACTATCTACAACGCGCTTGTGAAGCCCCACCTACTATATCTCATTGAAATTTGGGGAAGTGCGGCAAAAACAAAATTGACTGAACTTCAAGTTTTACAAAATAAAATAATTAAAATGCTCTTTAACTATCACTTTTTAACAAGAACTAAAAAAAATTACAACGACACTAAATTAATGAATTTAAGAAAACTTTACGTCTATAATACTTGTATTTTTATTCGAAAAGCGCTTAACAAGAATTTACACACTAACATATTGTTTACCAAGCGAAAAAAGGTTGCCAACCACAGTACGCGGCGGGCTAGCTTTCTGGCCTTACCTAAGATCCGAACGAACTACGGTAGAACAACGCCGACTTATGAGGGAGCGCAACTTTATAATAGAATACCCTCGCAAATAAAAAATGTAAGCTCGTTCAACGTCTTCAAGAAGCAACTGGCCCAACACATAATTGCGAATGACTTGCTATAAAATGCAAAGGAATACGTTGGACGGGTAAATTTCGTAGGTACCTAGTTAAGTTTTTTGATTGTTTATTAATGTTTAGATTAAGTTTTTTGATATTTACGTTTTGTTATTGTGGCAACGAACACACGTATTTTACTTATGTTATTTTTCTCATGTAAGTGACTTAGGTCTCAAGTGAGAATAAATGTCTTTAACCTTTAACCTTTTTTAAAACAAAACTATGAACTTAAGTTGTATTGACACTTTACTTCACTTTTTTAAACATGCTTCACTTTTTTGTTTAAGATATTACCTAACTTTGAATGACCTTTTCAAATCTCAACTTTCAAGTGTAAAAAAAACATACATTCACAGATGATCCTCCAAAGGCCTCTTTATAATCTGAAGTACCATAATCTAAAGTACCAATGTGTTGTCCATCAAACGAAAAGGGTTGAGAAGAACTCAGCGAAACTAGGACCGACCACTCAAAAGTTCTCTTCACACGTCTTCAAAGAGTCTTCACTCTTTCAAGCTATAAAATAGTATATTGACATCCTTTATGTTGGATCATCCATTGGATGTTTTATACGATGACATACTCGTAAACGAGTCGCTGTCTATAATAATAATAATAATAATAAGTTAGGTTTAGGTTTTTATAGCATTTTTATAAATCATTGTTTTGTAGCTTTAGCACTTAAGTTTTATAATTGTAATTATTTTATTTTTATAATTATAATTCTTAAGTTTTTATATTGTTATAAATCTTTGTTTTGTGAATGTGCTGTACAAATTTTAGACCTAAGATTTACAATAAATAAAGAGAATAATAATAAATTTATTTCGAACAACTTTTTACACTTTTACAGTTCATATTGGTTAGTAGGACAGGAAAACTTAGAAATAATGTTAGTGGTAAAAACATAGGAACAACATAGGTAGGTACTGGGTGTTTCGCCAAAATGCGACTATGGCGGACGTGTCTTCTACTCTCACACAATCACCCTTCGCACCCAACATCTCCAAATAGGTGATGTGTATCTGTCGGCCACCGTCTTGAGAATGCTGTTGCGGCTGCCACGCAATCTGTTTATCAGAGATGTTGTCTTCTTACGGATAACGGCGTGAAAGCCATCCGTGTAATGTTGAGCAAACATCCCCGATGCGCTGCAGTGACGTGGCAGTCGCAACAACATCCTGAAGATGCTATTGTATTGAATACGTAAGACATCTAAGATCTCTTGGTATGGCAGACCCACAGACTTCCCGTGTAAAAGCTCTGACAATATGCTTTAAAAAGCGTGATCTTGACTTGGTCAGTACAACGGGAAAATCTGCGAGCCAGCATATTACCACGGACTGCTAGTGCCCTACGCTCCCTTTCAATGTCTAGATCGTCCTTAAGGTCGGCGGCAAGGAAGTGTCCCAGGTATTTGAAATTATCAACGCGGTTTATGTACAAGCCATTTAGGGTAAATTGATGCGCGTAATCAGGACATTTACCGGCGGCCTTAAAGACCATATATTTACTTTTCTCAGTATTATATCTGAGTCCGTGTGAAGCCGCATACCTCTCACAGACACTCAACATTTTCCCAATGGCACTCGCCGTCGGTCCGAGCAGCACCATGTCGTCAGCGTAGCTGATGCTGTTAATGCTAACATCATCAACCCGACATCCGACCCGCATGCTGCTCAGCTCGACTATGAGGTCATTAACATACAAGCTGAAGAGCTTGGGAGACGTTAAACCCCCCTGCCTAACCCCGCACTCCAGCCTATATGCTTCAGAGAAAACATTGGCCCACTTGACAACATTTGTCTGGTTAGCGTACCAGAATTTAAACACATTTAGCAATTCAGCCGGTCGCGCGCCTGTCCTCCATCTTCTTCCAAAGCACTTCGTAAGATACTAAGTCAAAAGCCTTGGAGAGGTCAAGAAAACAGGCGTACACCGGTGTTTTACGATCCGTGTAGTATCTGACAGCATGCTTGAGTCCCACAATTGCGCTCTCGGTTGATAGCCCGGCTCGAAAGCCAAACTGAGCGTCGTGAAGATGTAAATAGCTATCTAAGCAGGAGTCAAGCAAACTGTCCAACAGCTTTGCAATCGTAGTCGCTAACGAGATCGGACGGTAGTTAGCACTGTCCGAGATATCACCCGTCCTGTTTTTCACAATAGGTATAACTATGGTTTTCATTAAGTCTTGTGGAAGATGTGAGTGACCTACGCACAAAGTGAAAAACATGGACTACACTCTCGGCAAATGAAAACCCGCGTATTTGAAATGCTCAATGCTGAGCCCGTCATGCCCAGGGGATTTACCACCGCTCATCCTACTCAGCGCTGCTCTGAACTGAGCGGCCGTGAAGATAGGATCTATCAAAAATAGGCAACCATCTTTATTACAAGTTGCCCAAATGTTAGAAAGAGCTTCATCCAAAAAAGTTTTGTAATGACTGTTGTTTCGTTATCCAAAGAACAACGATGCAACAGCATTATTGTTTGTAATTTTACATGTCATTGAATATTTTATATTGACGTGCACGTGTACGAGTAGCTGTCCTATTAGCTTAAACGTAAAGTTGATTGGACCTGATTTTGTAGGACCAGGCGCCGCAAACGGGTGTGTATTTTTGTTTTAATACAGGGTAGCAACCAACTTTATTACCAGGTGCCTAAATGTTAGAAAAAGCTTCGGCCAAAGAACTTTTGTAAAGTCTGTTATGTCGTTTTTCCAAGAACACCGCTGTGGCTGTGAACACGCGACGATATTTCAGCATCCATCATTAGTGGCATGACATCGTTTGTTTAGATCGCGTTGCAGCGAACGACATGGATGTACAGACATATCCTTTTCTAATTTTTAACTAGCTTTTACCGCTAGTTTACTCGTAGTAGTCTGATTCCCACGTTTCAGGTATATTTTTGAGCGATAGCTTGAAAGCTTAGCTATATAGTTGGAAGAACAAAAGTATCCTTATGTTGATAATAAATAATGTCGTGCTAGCATCGATGGCCAGTGGTTAGACACTATTGCTCAAACACCGCGTGGTCTCGTGTTCATAAGAGTGCTTGCTTGTATGAGTAGATGCAGTGGAAGGGCGCGTCATTTCAGTTTAGACGATCTCCAGTAGGGTGTCCTTTACCACATTGGGTTCAAATTCTCTCCGCAAACCTCAACAATCAGTGTGCCTCAATGAGCCGTCTGGGATAAAGTCATGATTGCTATCAAAGTGAGATATTATCGATAAAACTAATAATATTTGCTTATTGCGTGACAATAACAAGTAACAACGTCATTTGACCAATACGTGTGTAATTGAATTTCAAAGTCAAATAGGTATGGATGTTTCGGCAAAACTAGTCTACAACCGAGTTGAAGGGCTAAATTATGTTTGCAGGCGTTCTAGTTTCAAAATTTCTAGGTTTCGTTTTAGTTTTAATTCATACTCACACATGGCTAGTTTTATACCTTATTGATCAAAGTGCTTGGCCCTGTGTATTAGAGCAACTAATTAACTCATCCATGTCAACTAAGAAAGAGGTCCGCCAGATCCGATTCCCAAAAAGGACTACGAGGTTATTACAAATCAGTGGGTTTGTGTGCAGAAGTGGCCCCAGACACGTTTGCTTGACGATTTCAATTTAGAGGTTCGTCCTTATTGAGGGTTAAAGCTAGGGCTGCCGAAAATATTAGTAAAATTTTTAAAAAAATGCACTTTGTTTGATAATGATGACGTTAATGTTGAACTATTAGAGCCTGTTCACACTAACTATTGCGGCGAGTGCGGCGCGTGTCTTGCTGTGAAATCGCCCAAGAAACGCTAGTGTGAAAAGGCTTTCAAAAGGGGACCGCTTGGGCAAATGTTTCTAAGACAATTTCAAAATGTTCTCAGTAAGTCAGCTCAAGAAGAAGGAAAGAGGAAGATGTGAAAAATGTGTCACGACTGTTGCAAGTAAACGATTTGATTTCTGCATACCGTTTGTGATGAAATAGGCTCGATAGGCATGTTAATTACAGAAGTAATTAACATACTTCTGTGTGAGTGTGTCTGTGTGAAGTACTTCTGTAATTAACATGCCTATCGAGCTTATTGTTTTATTTCGGTTCATTTTTATGAACCGAAACAAAATTTAATGAGTCCTCGATTAGGTAGCGACAGTAGAAAAACAAAATGGTTCGCGCTCTTGGTATAACCAGCCGCGTTTGTAATCGCACAACGAAACTATTATTTCAGTTTATAACTTGGTGCTATGCTTAGTCACATGTAAAAAGAACCTCATTAAGTAAATTTAATCTATAGGTAGCAACCCTATCTTCAAAAGGGCATTATGAACCTTTCTGCTCACTGAATGAGAATTTTAGGGCCGCGAATATAGGGTTAGTCAAGTGCACATACGTAAGATACGAGTTCTTTACAAGTTATTCACATCTTAGTAAATTTTGAATTTAAACTTACTCGTATTAAAACTTTTGAATGTCTGATCGAAAAAAAAACTAGTCTTAAAGTTCGGTCACCTACAGACAAAAGCAGTTTTATAAGCACCTAGTTTTGTTTAAAATATTTTTATGATCATTATCATTAATTCATCCATTATCACCAATGATTAAAAAATACGGAAAATTTAATGTAACCACACACATAAACGGCCTATTTACGTCCCACGTGGGCACAGGCCTCACCTCATCTATGAGGTGGAACGAGCCATACTCCAACACGCGGGCTCAATGCGTAACCACAACTCTCTTTAAATTAAATTTAAATTTCGTCATTCAGCATGCCTGCTTGCTAATTGCGTTGTCGAAGGATAACTGTACTGAACGCAAGTAATTTCAGCGACAATAATCACAAATTCATTAAAATTCAGCTCTGGTGCTGGCTTTATATTACCAGCAACGTGACTTTTCGCCTTAATCGAGAAATCAACGTCTGTTTTGCTTGTTTTTTCATTGTGGACAAACTTTTTTGAAATAACAAAATTACAAATGAACTATTTTGTAGGCATTCCCTCGATTTCCGATTTGTACGCGCGTTTAGCTCGTTTTTGTGTGCGAGACTATGGGCGTATACCTCCCGCCACACGCTCAACTGGTAGTAAGCGTTGACGTGCTTAGAAGCTTGTTTAAACGCGATATCATACATCATAATGCTCAGTAATGTAATATGTGTAGTGTAATGGAGAGCGTCGTGGCCCAGTGGTTAAACACTTTGACTCGGAACCCGATGGTCCCTAGGTCTAATCTGGCCGGAACACACTACTTTGTGTTCATTGTACAATTTGCGGCTAACCCTCCGGTGATGGAAAACACCGATATAAAACCCAAGTGACCTGGATAACGGCAGTAAGCTCGCCCCTTACCACGTTGGGTTCAAATTCCCTCGGTGAAATGTGAGCTTCTGAATGTTTCGTTCCCCATGACGGCAACAATCCGCGTGCCTCTGACTAACCCATTAGGGATTTGGTCGTGAGGGTATGTTATGTAAGAGCGTATGCTGAAACGACCGTATACGCGCAGAAAAATACGCAAATCTGAAACTGCCCTAACCTCCTACATCTGCGTAACGCCTGCAAGCCGCAGTCGGCGATATCGACAAAGAGAGACTGGCTGGGCTAATTCAGGCGCATACAAAGTTTAATGGAGAAAGTTTTGCTCATAGCACAGGCGGCGCGAGTCGGACAAAAGAGGTATAATGTATAACATTTTGCGGCTTGTAAGGCCGTTACTTTGTTATTGGCAAATGAAAGGAGTGAAAGGGAAAGTCAAGACATGATATTTTTATACCAACTCGAAACGGTAAAATGTATCTTCTCTTGGTCTAGAAAAAAAATAGAATCTTTAGTAGCCTACGGCTTAGCCTTATCGTTGACTGGTAGAGTATGTCTCATTGGCATTTGGCATTAAGTCCGCCTTTTTCATTGTTGTGCAATAAAGAATAAGTAAACGACTAATATTCTATTCTGATTTAATAGGGCCAACGAATCCTCATCCATTTAACAGCCATCTTTCCCTGCTTACTGCAATGCAATGGTCAAATAATAAGCAAACAGTTTGTTGAAGGTAACCTATGTAACAATTTAAATTATAACTCGATTTTCCAACGTCTCAACCCTTTTAGTGAAATAAAAAATGTGCTAGAAACTCAACTTAATGTATTTTTAACATATCGATAAAATCTTAACAAGGGCCACAATGATCACGGTAGTTTAACACCAAATATGCGTGCCTAGAAAGTTAGGTTTAGTCACGCAAGCAAGACTCCCAAGCAAGAAAATATTTATAGAATTACAAAATAACTACAGTCAAGTTGGATAACTTTGAATTTCAGTGTAACATTGAATCCACTGTTTAAGAACAGTAAAAGTACCTACATAGTGTTGTTGATGGTTTGTTTTTCAACCCTTCATAGACTCAACAACATCTTTTAGTTGGAGTACCTATACTTGTCAACAGTAACAGATCTAAAAGAGTGGATTCAAGCTAGATAGAAGAGAGGAGATATAGGGGAGGCGATGGCTCAGTAAATGGTATAGTTGTATACCTACCTACAATATCTCTAGTCATCAGGACTGAAAATGCCCACTACTTACAGGTATAAGTTACTTTTCGAGCGACTTGAACAGAAAAACCTTCTCTCTACTATGTAGAAACAGTTGGTGACAAGTCTCAGGTACTTTAAGATGATATCAAGACACCCGGAAGCCGACTAGACTAGGCTTTACTATTATTGACATCTAGCGATTTCAGCTAGGACGCTTGACGTGCCTTCCGAAGCACAGAGATGTCCGAAAAATAGGTCAAGGAAGTTTCCAATCACCCGACCTGTCGTGCATAGCTCAACATTTATCGTTGCTGATTTGTAGCCACTACTTAGCCATCACTTATATACTTACTGATACCACTTAGCTACAGGTACGGCTACTTGAAGTACCTTAATTAGACATGTGTGCTCCCAACCGCCAATCACGCGCCGCCAGTGAAGGCTGCGTACGGCTGGATTTGCATGTGAAAGGCCGCCTTTTCTGTCGGAGCGCCGCTTTCAGGCGGAATCTCGGATGACACACTTTGGGTTGAGGACAGGTCGTGATTAGGGGTTGGATTTTGTTAAGCTTTTACAGCTGTGATTTTTGAAATGTGTAGTAAAAGTAAAAGGTAAGAAACAAAAAATTGATTAATGTAACAATATCGCGCAAACAGAACGACTGGTGTTGATTAAAGATTTAACTAGTTACTTAATGTCAAGCACACCTTTTAAGTATTAGATCAGTTTCCGTTTAATGGAACGGTTCTCAGATTGAATGTATATTTTATAAAAGTACGTTAGAACCCTTAAGAAAAAAAAACCGTCTCGATTCCTTTGGACCACAAAGATGTCCGATAAATACATCACTCATTTCGGCCACACGGGCCCCTCCAATTTCCTGACCCTGTCATACATGGCTTAAAATTCATCGTTTTGGCTACGGGCACGGCTACTTGAAGTAGCCTAATTAGACATGTGTGCTCCCAACCGCCAATCACGCGCCGCCTGTGAGGCTGCGTACGGCTGGATTTGCATGTGAAAGGCCGCCTTTTCTGTCGGAGCGCCGCTTTCAGGCGGAATCTCGGATGACACACTTTGGGTTGACGACAGGCCGTGATTAGGGGTTGGATTTTGTTTACCTTTTTCGGTCGTGGTTTTATGAATTTGCAATCAAAGGTATTTAACATAGAAATTATGTTTAACTTGAGTTTTTTTAAAGATTTAGGTAGGCTTACTAACGAGATTTTTCAAATGTTCCCTAACGTTAGGCACTTCTTATAAATATTGTAACAGTAACTTTTGTGATTTGAGAGACTATCTCCTTAATTTGGCAAAATCGCAGAAGTCTAATTTGATGGTAACCTTGCACTCATGTAAATCACGCACAGGATTTTTTCGTTTATGCGACAGTCGACGAAAAGTGATCCCGGTGGAACTATCTGTCAGCAAAGTGAGTTTCAATATACCATGATAAGTTCTAAGCTGGCGATGCCAAATTACATTGAACGAGTTCTGGTTGAACATCAGTCGTCATCAAGATACCTATGTGTCGTTTTATACTTGCCCCATTGGTTCATGACCGATTTTTTAAGAACCGTGTCTTAAATGTGGATAATTACAAAACACAATGCGTTGTTCGTCATCTCAAGTTTTTAAAACGTGTTGTGTTGCTACTTTTTTAACTCAAATGTGCTTTTTTACACGTTGAATACATGCTAATTGAAAACCATGAGACCTAGTTTAGAATACCTTATTCGTGCTAAATATTTCCATAATTAAAACGGATTACGGCAATTATTAACGAAATAATAACAAATCCCCTAGTTTTGAGTAAACTCCCGTGACTGACCTTCAAGATGGCGTGATACTAAACATGGGACTCGCATTATCCCAAAACTGGTAGGCCTCTATTGATCTGGCATTTGGACGATTGTGAAGCTCTTTTTTAACTGGTTGGATACATCAAGAAACCATTTTTATAAGACCCACAGCTTGGTAATCATTGTTTGGGCTTTAAGTTCAAATTGGCCTGGTCGTTATAATCAGTTCAGTGCTTGAATGCCCGCCGCGTGTTCGTTTACGGTACGGTTTAGCGGCTATAAAAGTGTTGGTAAACAATTAAGGCTATTAATTAAGTTAAGGACACAGTTTTGTTTTCATAATCATAATAATTTATTGCTCTCACTCACTTCATTTACGCGTTTTAACTGATACGACGATATGATGTAATATGACGACTATATCCAAAATGGGGTAGTCAGAGGACCACTCTCCGAAGACCACTTTTTGTCCAACAAATTTTGAACCCCAAGTGGCCAAGGGGCGACATATCTGCTTATTGCTTGCTAATTTTTTATTGCTGTTTCTTTTGCCCGCATAGTTAGAGAGATAGTAAGTGTTAGTAGTTTTGTTGTGTGCAATAGTGGAAGTAAAATGTTTACTTACTTACTTTTTGTGTTTCGGCCAGACTTGAACCCGAGACTACACAGGTTCTAAGCCATTGTGTTCACTGGGCCAGGAGCACAATGCTGTTTTAATTTTATTATCTTAAAAGAAGATGTAACATAAAAGCATCTTTACTTGCCTTTACTTCAAAAAATGGTCCCCACAATGGCAAATAAATTGGATGTCCGTTATTCAGTTGACTCCGGAGCGCAGCGCTCCCTCAGTCCTGTTGCTGAGTCTCAACTTACAGCTCGAGGCTAAATCTGAAAGGGCTTATTCAGGAATCCGTAGACTCTACCTTTTGTATTTTATACATATTTTTAAAGCAATATTTAAATTCTTAGATTCTCTTTCTGCTCATTTCTATAATTATGACTGAAAAGCATATTTAACTTTTTTATTCGTAACAAGTTAACAACTGATTTCAACGGCAATAGGTCAAATGAAAAATGATGATGAAATGGACAGCTAGTGTTATGTTGTTGTGTGATAATAAATGTAGCCAAATAAATTTTAGGCATCGAATGAAAATGACAAAATCTTACCTACATTGATCTGATTCCAAAGTGAAGTTTACGGGTATGACAATCAGGAACACCGGAAATTACTACAAACACCTGCTCAACAATATTCTGTTTTAACATCAAACTTTTGTGCGTTGGCGGAGCGGCTCTACACTGCTGAAAATTAAAGTTTCTACTTAAAAAAAACTATGAATTAGAACACGTGTGAGCAATAATATGGCACACTTCACAAAAAATACTAAATGATAAATGACCCATCATAAGTAATCACCTGCTATAAGCTCTCACATTGTGAAAACCCGAAACAAATGCAACATTTCAGCGAATCATTTGGAATCTAACAGCGAGTTTTGTCCAAAGGAACTGTTTAATTCGACGACCACAGCAGCTGCAACCATTACACAGTACAGTATCCTGAGATTTTTCCTTCGCAAACATAATTTTTGGAGCCAATCGAGGTTTTCCTGGTCGGCCATAGCATGGAGTTATTCAAGAGAGGTTTGAACAGGTTCTCACAGCATATTTTTGTTTTGTTTTCATTGTATGTCTTGTGGGCCAATAAATAGCTTTTCTTTTTTCCTTCTTCACAGATTCAGCAACCCGCGAGTAATGCTCCTGGAGTAACAAGTGTTCATAGGCATCAGGCGCTCCGCATGCTTGTTACCAACTATAACTTAAAAAACATCACTTCTTCTAACACTTCGTATCTACAAGCTCTGCAGTTTGAGGTCAGGTAATCGGGATGTAGGCTATTCCGAATCTAAGGTAGGGATCTTGTAGCTTCCTCCAAGGACTCTGATTCCCTTCGGTTTCTAACGAAGATGACCACCGTCAGGTTATAGTGCAAAAGTTCCACGTTATCCTGAACCCAAGGCACTGGGCAAGGATAGCTAGGTTACCTGACGCAGAAAAAGGTTACCACAGATCCTTTTTTCTTTTCATCGTTCCTTTCGAGGGTTTCCGGAGTAAGACCTTGATGAGTAGTTCACGGTAACTAATGCTGATAACAACGCTGCTCTTGCATTTTTCATACTCTTGCTCCAGTCAGTTTTCAGATAAATCATAAGTATTTTTAGATATCACTCCCTTCTCATTGAGATCCGTAATGAATGCTTTTTCATCGGTTGTGAACTTTTGTGATTCAAACTTTAAATTTAAAGAGTTCAAGCTGCAAACTTCAGTTCTGTTTTACGGATTGTTCAGTTCAGTCATAAATGTTCAATCGTCATGAATTAGTGTTTTGAGATTGATACCAGCCTACCTTATTTTTGCTAGGGGATATTAAGCCCAATCTACAGAATTATTTTAAACGGGTGCCTTCAGAAGGAGGTTGATACGACGAATTCAAAACTGTAGTTATTATTGCCCAACAATACCCCTGCAGTACCTCGCTTCGTTTTAAAGCGTACAATGTTTTTGCCCTTTGTTTTGCCCTGATAGTATTCAATTCCTCTGAGTTCAATTCGGATTGAGCACGTCGAATGCAAGCACCGAGCGAATTGCGCTACCGTGATTTGTACATTCGCGCGAAAGGTGCAATGCGAGTGCTGCGGCAGCGGGCCAAACGCAAAAACAATGGGACAGAAAACATTCAAAAAATATTTTTTACATATTTTTCTCACAAAAAAACTCTCTGGCAGATGCAGATTCACAGTTTGGTACTACCAATTTATTCGTATTTTCACGGAAAAATATATTTTTACAAAAAAAAAACTAGGAAATCGTTAGCGAACATGACACGTGCTTCATCGATAGCCTATATGATATCCGGTTTACATGGTGAATTTCATAGATGCGGTAAGCCATTACTAGGAACTGGAAAAATGCATAGGCCCTGTATGTCATGTTATCAGGTTTCCACATCTAGGGTAACAAACGGAATAATATTATGAGGGTGTAGAATAAAGTGATTTTATCATCACCATGGTGGCCTTTTTATATCCTTTATGAGATGTAAGCCTATTCCCCCTTCTCTTTTGGCGATTCTGTGCTCGAAGCATCCAGACTCAATCTCAACCTTCGTGTCGGCGGATGTTCTGAACAAATTACGAACAAATAAGCAAAGAAGAACAAATAAATACGAAATTTAATTGAAAACAAAATTTAAAAAAAACCTGAGGATTCTATTTCTTGATGAATATTTCCATCACTGATCGATCATTGACGATGAGTTCTGTCCCTATCCAAGCAAATCGTGCAACAAGTAATGAAACCATACAATTGGGACGTCCCATTTTACGCAACTGAACAACTCTTTTAGTCGAGATCGCTTCAAGGTTTTAATAACGTCTGCAGTTTCCGATAGCGCTATTAAAACTGCCTTTGTGTTCAGGATGTAATCAATTCCGTATTTGTTTTTTTGGCAATGAAAGCTTATAGAGGTTTTTGTTCAGCAGGGTTGAGAATATTTGCTTTCCTTACCCTGTGAAAACTTACACGACATCTCTAGATCTATACAGAGTAATTCTACTGAAGTATTTTAAAGTTAATACTACGATTATTAACGTGTTAAGGCAGTTGTTTTTCTTATCTTATTCATAGGTCAATTCTATGAAATCATCAGTTTTGAAATATCGTAACTCATCTAAATCCACACGCTTCAAATCAATGAGATGAGTAAATCAATAACGGCAGGTCTAAAAACAACCTTTTATTACATTCCCAAACCAAAGAAGAATCCCTTGGGTGTCTGAACATGAATGCTTTTTTAAATTTGAACTACTTATGAGCAATCAAAAGATAATTTAATTGATTGGACTTTGATAAACCAGTGGGACTGTAAATTCGATTATCGTTGCTTTTAGTAATGGAAAAAGGTTTTACCTATTTATATTTTGCCTCATATTATTATGTTTGTTTAGACTTTTAGAATTCGGAAACATTCCCATGTAACAAAAACCATTCACAAACCTTTCTTCCTTTTTTTTTAAACACACGACTGACACAACCCAATATTCAGGTTTTATTTCAAAAAGGATGTTTTTAACTCATTGTGTTTCCAAAAATAAATAAAACAAGACGCCCAAATATTTGTTCTTTACTGTAGCATTTGTTTACCCACAGAAGATTACAACACGCAGAATCACCCCTTTTAGCGGTAACCAAAACCGCCCATCCTCTCTTAGCGGCAGGCCTGATGGGTCACGAATGAGCATACGGCACGTTATACGCCCTAATAGCCTGGAAATTGCCCTCATAGGCCCTCTCTGCAATAAAACCTGATTTATGGGGTTAAAATACGGCTGAATGGAAACACAATTGAGAGGCAATAAAAAGTTATGAAAACACAATTCTAATGTGGTTTCGAACATGTTTATGTCTTTATTCATTTTATTATGAAGCAATTTAGCAGTTTATTGTTCGAGAGAAGTGTTGCTGAGTAAGCAACCCCGCACACAGGCCACACGCCGCAAGACTCCGCCACTGGCATAATTTCTGTAGTTTTCATGCGTTTTATATGGACTTGCCGCACAGGTTGAAGCCACGCCACACCTTATCTTAATCTATAGGAATATGCCGGTGGCATTTTGTTGTCCGTGTTTGTGCTTAGGACACTAAGTTAAGTTAGGGACGCTAAGTGTAACTATGCCATCGGGTTTCCACTGCTGGGGTTGCCAGTGTCTCCTGAGTCTTTTCAGACCAGTCCTCCGCGAATATACTCAGTTAGTTACACTACCAGCGTCTTGCCACTCTGTTGTTTACTATGGCTACAAACTGTCTGGCATTCTGTGGACTTGTCTAGTCCCAGCTCATTATAACCTGGCCACAGCTTGTCCTAACATCTACTGATTGTTTGCAGCATAGATCTGTAACCCTTAAAAGATTATCCCATGTTGTCCGTTGTTCTGGCTTTCTATTTTCATCATTGTTTTGCAGCCACGAGACATGGACTGCTGGTCATAATCTTTCCTACAGGACATAAGCTCTTTGCGCTATTTACCCTGCTTACTGTCCCATCTACTTATCTGCTTAACTGATTACTAAGTATACTTAAGAAGATTTAGTTTTTTAACAAACGTAACAATTTATATTGACTTGTTTCTATAAGCGTTTACGTGGAACCCCTCTGTTAGTTTTTACTATCAGGCATATTTCAAAATATAGTTAATGAAAAAGTTCTTCTCAAGTTAATAGAGCCTGACGGCCATTCCATAAAGTTCTACTGTTTGAATTTCTAAAATATCCAGCTGTGTCATGGAAAATCAAACAGAAACGAACATAAAACTTTATATTCAACACAAAATGGGTAAGCGTTCAAATAGAAGTCATATCCGAAGTTAAACTTTTATTCCTTTTATTATTTTTGCATCTGCGTTATTTACACTAAAGAGATTTTGAGCTTTATCGCGATGAAGATAAAGTATATCGGAGACGGCTGTGCTAAGGTAAGCCTTGCACTACACTGCGCCTTTAGTGCAGACTAACCTCCATTGATAAACTCAAACTCGATCCGTGGCTAGGTCTTGATTGTGGAGACAAATCTACCAGTTGACTTGTATATAATAATCTAACGCTGATGATTTAGAAAAGTTTTCCACAAAGCCATGAAATGAAAACAACATTCATTAAACGCTCGGGTCATACTCTTAATCACAAACATCCATGCTGCGGTACGCGGTTACCATTAGTTGCAGAAAACCCGGCTTTTTAGTGTTTATAAAATGAAAAATGCAACGAAAATGAAAGTTTAAAAACTTCATCAGGTGGTCAGCATTTTTGTTTGCAACTATACTCCTCTTCAGTTTGTCATAGTCCCCTGAAGAACGCACCACCTCATGCAATCTTCTGTTTCTGTTATGGACGTTAAATAATTGTAATTTAATATTGTACGCCCGCAAGGGGCAAGGTTTACCCTTGTCTGATCGAACAACGTTTCGTCGAAAATCAGTTGGTCGAACAACGTTTGAGAAAATCATCACTTTGTATAATATCATTTGATAGAATTTTCAGTTCGTCGAATGTTTATTTGCTATAACAACGTTTGCACTAATGATCAAAAGGTAGAATGCTCATTTGATGTAATTTTCAGATGGTATAACATGCCAAGCAGCATGTAATGAGGCAAGTCGTCTTTTGGGTTTAAAAAAAAAATAACCACGAAGGCTTAAGGCGGGAGCTACGCTCCGCTTCGCTCCCGCCTTAAACCTTCTAACCTAATCTAACCGAGTCGGTTCCGCCCAAACTATAGTATAGGGCAGTGACGAAAAAATAAATAATTAAATATTTGATACGATGTTTCGACTAAACCATTATTAGTGTAATGAAACATTCGTTCAAGTAAAATTAGTGCATCTGAAAATTCGATAATATGAAATTAGTTCAAATGAAATTCGTTCAAACAAATAATTACATCAAATAAAAATTTACCAATTAAATATTCGGCCAAATGAATAATTCTACGAACTGGTATTATTGCAACTGAAATTCGACCAACTGATTTTCGACGAAACGTTGTTCGATCAAACAAGGGTAAACCAAGGGGCAAACTGTTGATACTGGCTTTATATTTATAACCAACAAATGTACCTACACAGTTATGGCAGTAAATGAATATCTCATCTTATCTTATCCTATCTTCCCTCTTTTTGTCAGAGAATGCAGTTATGCATGTAGCTCGTAGCTACATGGTGCTACGTGTTATCTACGACGTAGCACTAATGGCGTTACGAAAAAGGCACAACTACATAACACGTAAGTGTCAAATTTACTTACACCATTTTACTCGTTGATGAAGACTGTATAACTTTTTAGATGGATACTGAAATTACTGAAAACTACTGTTTTGACTGTTCGAAGGAAGTTGTACGAAGGCGGATTAAGTGACTCGTACCACCACTTCTACTATCACAAACATTGATATTTTAAAGACATGGCACAAATTAATTTTCTTTTAACAGATTTGAGGTCTGTTTGCAGTTCTATATGTATACATTTATTGTTCAATAACAAACAATTTACCAACTAAAGCTATAAATTTTCTTTCCCGCTGTGCACCAGACTTTAAATGGAGACCGAAGTGAGATCTTAAAAATAGGCCGCTGCCGAGGCCTAGTACAAAATGTTTCCGTTCTCAATAAAACTGTCTGCGGCCCGAAGGCGGTTTGTGAGGAAAATAATCTCGATCGGCGCTTTTTTCTTCCTTCCAATGGCTTGCCATCAGACCACTTCCTTTAGATACTTCGATTGTCCAACCCCTTTAAGGACATTTTGGAAGAAAAATCGTTCAACATATTCTGTTCATAAATATTCTTCCATATTCTTCTTCTTCTTAAGAAGTAAAATTCTGATGACTACGAGTATAGATCAGTTAGTGATATTTATTGTCATTTATTGATAGTGAGATAGGCTGAACTCCCATTCGAAAAATTGGTTACCCACAGCTTCAGACCGCATAAAATGGAGAAACAGTACCCTTGCACAACAGTGGGACATAACCGGCTTATAATACACTGCTCAAAAGTGTCTAGGGATATCTCAAGCATTTTCATACAAAGTATAGTTATTGGGGGGCTGTAAAAATTTAAATATTGATACCAACGTAGAAATTTTTAGAACACAGAAACTGCTATATCTGCCCTTTCAGATTGTATAAAGAAATTCATTGTAGTAGCATTATTGTACAATCGTAAGGACGTTAAAAAAAGACAGATTTTTCTTTTAAAAGGTGTCAAAATTTTAGCAAAATCAAACGTTTTTTTTTGGATTATTCTTAACCTTTATCTTATGCCTTTGTCCTCGCGTTTTTCTAAGATAATGCTCAACTTTTAAACAAACTTAACTTTATGAAATATTTGAAAAATGATATCCCTATGATATCCCTAGACAGTTTTGATGTGTGTAGGTCCGTGTCTCTCAGAAAAATACTGAATTTTTTAGCACAATAATCGTTACAATTGCTTTAACAGGTAGGTATCTAATAATGGTAGGTAATAATATCCAAGGATATTTCATATTTTTTTTATTTTATCTTTTTTTTCTTCCACGGTTCCACATCCTGTTAACCAAGGTTCCAGTATTCTTGCGCATGATGGCCTAAAGCAGTCAGTTTGATTATGAACTATCATCCCTGACGCACTGCAGTATCCAGGCAGTCCCAACATATATTTCATAATTCACATAAGGTCCATGTGGTAAGGTCTATTCACGATATTTCGCTACGTGATCCAATCAGAAAGAAGGAAAGTCATAGCAAAACTGGAAACACGTAGCGGAGCCAGTAAATGGGTTGAAGTGGCAGAGGGTAGAGTACATAGTAATTGAGGCAAAAACGCTGGTATTAAGACCACTCAGTGCAAGGCCACTCTGAACTTTTACGTGCACTAAAAAATCTAGCAACTGGGCCGTATCGTGTTGAGTACGACTTTCTTGATTTACACGTTGGCTCAGGGAACCCGTTTTCTACATAAAAACCTTTTTTCTTTTCCTGGCTTGCAGTGGGTTTTCTACTGGCAGCTAAAGGAGGTTAACTTCATGTTTTACATTCAGAAAAAGACAGCCAAATTCTACGCCTCAATTTGAATAACAACCTTTTAGCCTTAATTTGTACTGGCTTTTTCGCTTTCAGCTAGGCTTTTGACTTGCCCAGTATTTTTTTTTTTGAGAATGGTGTTCACTCTAGCTCAGTGTAAACTCGTATAGTTTTAGAATGAAACTTTGTTTTTGTTATACGGGATTAACTCGTATAACAATAAACTCTCTGATTAAAATATCCAAATGGACAACCTACTTATATTTATTTAACTTCCTAAAATTCGACGATTAAGATCTCCAGATGAATACATGCGTGTGGTTGAAAAAAACATTATGTTATGTTCGGTGGATTGCTTGGCTACCCATTTCCAGACAGTCCTTCTCTGTCTATTGCAAAGAAGTGTCATTTAGCAAGAGCAAGACAAAATACAGAAATGGGTAGCCTGAGGTGCCGTTGACTGTGCAAGGTTGAAATCCGACCAAACAGCCGCCGAAGCAAACAAATCGGGAAGTATGTTTAATTATTGGCCTCTGGGTCACAAAGTGCAAACTTACTCAGTTTGTGTTCGGATGGTCTTGTTGTGCGACGTTTCAGAATAATGTCACAGTTTTTTTTCTGATTGTACTTATTTTTTGTGCGTATACTAAAAGTTGTAACAGTAAAGCCTTTTTTCCGTAAAACGCAGCAGACTCGCCGCCGTACCGGCAATCACTCGGCAGTTAGGTACGCGTCGCTTCGTCCGCCTAGTTGCCAATTTTGTGCGCTATCTCCACACAGATGCATAGTTATGCCTTTTTTGCACGAGCATATAAATATAGATTTGAACAATATCGCTTTGTACAATTTTGTTCGTTTTTGTGCTATTTAGACGGCCTAACGGTTGAGGTTGTGTAATTTAAGCATCTATACAACACTATTTAAATATATCTGGGTTTTACGAGCTGACTGCAAACTAGATAAAGTTTAGTTTCAGGTGTTGAGACATAAGCATACTTGGATAGTTCTAAATAAATATATGTTTACTTATAATAATAAGTCAGTAGGTTACGTAGGGTAACATAAATACGCACATCGGGCATACTTGTATATTATTCAAACTAACGACTTAGAATACTATATATACCTAACTATCTAACTACCTAATGATCGAATCCAAGACTCACTGTAGTTGAGTAGGCTGGAAAGGCAACAAGCCAGTCAAATTGAAGACATCTCTGGGATTGACATAGCTAGTTCTGACTTTCTTTTATTTCTTTTAGAAACCAGAATAACATAAATAATTAGCGCCCTATTTTTGGAATCATTTTTACTGTTGATGTTCATTTCGCGTATTTCTGGGATAAGTCACATCACTACATAGTATAAAACAAAGTCGCTTTCTTTGTCCCTATGTCCCTTTGAATGCTTAAACCTTTGAAACTACGCAACGGATTTTGATGCAGTTTTTTTAATAGATAGAGTGATTCAAGAGGAAGGTTTATATTATGTATAATAACATCCTATTGCACCCGTGCGGAGCGGGGGTGGGTCGCTAGTATTCATATAAATAATGTCGTCAAAAGCTGGTATAACACAGTAGCGCCCATTGTGTACCATAATCTACTGTTTGCTCCTGAGTTGCAACTTTACAGCGAGTGTTGTATTGCGTTTTGATAAACGGGACTTCTAAAACTAACAGATAAACTTTTATATTCTGAATCTCATCTCGAGATAGAGATAGTTCTTATTGCTGATACCAACAAGCATTTGCACTGTAACGACCCGCTCACATAAAATTGTAGAAGCTGAAAAAAATGTAACGTTCAAAAGTAGCGCAAGAATCTCTCTGAAACGATTCACAAATGAAGATATTTAGGAATGACAGATGGGACAATCTAGAAGGCTTACTATACGACGGAAGAAACTGATCCAATATTTCTAAATTGAATTGATCGATTGGACATTAGAGTTTGTCTAATCTAAAACTTAACGCAAATCAACAGCATTTCTGTTTCGCCCATAGGTTGACTGGTAAATAATGCTTTTAGGATTGGTTCTGCCCTTTGTACTTTTTTGTGCAATCAAGATCAAATTATTAAACGAGCCTACAACGTGTTCTTATCCACATAAAACTCAAATAGAAACGAAAACGCTGGTCCAGTTTTAGCTGAGACCAACTCTATGAGACTAATCTGAAATGTTCGCTAATATTTCACTTCTAATTTTTCAATGTTCTTAACAAACTTTTTTTGAACATGTCCATTTGGTTTTATTTTGTGTGATATTGTAACATTTTCATAAAAATACCGTCGTCAAAAGCCGGTGGATCCTGTGCCCAACACAGCGGCAGTGCGGGCGCATAATGCGACGCGACACAATGCGAGCGGCGTCCATTGTGTGCCTTAGATTGTTCCTGCTGCAACTTCGCGGCGAGGCTAGTATTGCGTTTTGACGGGCACTACACTTTTAGATGGACGTGTACATTTGGTACCACTTCTCAGGTTGAGAGGGAATATTGACATGGCTGATGTCTACGTTATTCGCTCTCTATCTTTATAGATCACTGTCGAAGCTAGAAAACCAACGTAAAAGGACGAAACTAAATATTTAGAGATTAAAGACCTCACACAATAAAATTAAAGCTGTCAAAATAAGGTGGGACTGGGTGGAACTCATCTGCCACTTACTGAGCTTCAGGTCAGAAGGAGTACTAACATGCAGACTAACAACAGGAGACGGCCTTGCATTAGACCACGGAGTCGATGGAGAGACGAACTGACCTTTTTTTTTCTAGCCTAAATTGGTATGTGACAATACGGGGAGAGGAAGTGTGTCACATTTAAGTTACCTGAGGCTCGATGACTGGCAGCACGAATAGTCATTATAAAATGATTGTGATTATTAAATTATCGACCGAGACCAATGGAGAACAAGAGTCGGCCGTTGCTCTGTATTGGGACACCTGAGGTTTTTAAATGATAAATATAACTTCGACATAGCAAATAAACAATTGACATATTATTACACAATAAATCATTATGGTATCCGAATAGAAACTGTTAAATAATGCTTGTCAATCAGTTCCGGTTCATTAACGAAATGAGCGGAGCGAATTTTTGAAGTTTAACCAGTCGGTATACAAATTAACACAAAATTAAACAACAGTCGCTAATTTTGAACGCCAATCTTGTACGAAGATTACCTAACGAATCAAGATTCATTGACGTCACATTATGACGTTTTGTTTTTTTATGATAATCTTTTTAAGTTCTAGAACTTGCCTGGACATGCTGTCAGACAATTAAAGTAGGTACTATGGAAAGTAGAACAATCGATAAATTATAATAACATACCCTCACGACCATATCCCTAGTGGGTTATTCAGAGGCACACTGACTGTTGCCGTCATGGTGAACAGAACATTCAGAAGCCCACATTTCACCGGTATAATGCAAAAGTAGTAGTCCATTAAATTGAGATACTAGTTCACTATCAATAGCTTAGCTATATTTATACTACATCTACCTATTAATAGTTTTAGGCGTTGAAATAAAACGGATTCTACTCGCTGTTTCTTTTCTTTACTTTCTAAACCGACGTTTAGACTACTTCACAGCAGCCATGATCACGAGATTACAAACATGTTAAATGTCACAATATAGCTTCCGTTCTGGCTAAAGCCAGAAATACTTAAGTTTTAGACGTAACTTCTGTAGTAGGTACTTGAGTGACTACTAGTTCATTAATTTACCAGCCATATTTTAGCCATCAATGATACTATCGATAGGTGTAACTGCGTTGAAGAAGTGCATAAAAATGGCGAAATATAATTTTAATGAGAGAAATTAAATCTGGTTTAGGCAGAAGCAAATTTAATTTAGAATAATGTGTAACCACTTTGATAATATTTATCAAATCATCATTTGAATTGTAAATATCTACAAGTTTGTCGCAGTTTACAATTCATCGAATGTTTATAATATCGCGAGATAGATTCTAAACTAACGATGATGACAATGATACGGTTACATAATAGGTATTGTATATTCTGCATGTTTAGTTTGTTTTCCTTTTATGTAGAAGTAACTTTATCTCTGAGTTCCCTTTCAAAAAACCCCTTTTGTTTATCTTTGCAAAATCTCTTATATCTACGCTTTTGCAATAAAATATTGTTGAATGTTGAAAATCTATCCAGCCGAGTTTGCGCTCGGCGAGGTGGTACAGTCCACACCAAAGGCTTAACTGTGGACTTTATTCCGTCTAGGTGTAGTATATAGATTATAGCAACAAGAGCTCGGGTTATACTGGTAGTTGACACGCTTTTTGGGGCTGACTGTACAGGGACACAATGCAACAACCGCTTCCTATTGTGTTATTGTTGCGGCGTCACGTCGCCACGTCGGCTTCAATGAAACGCTTCGGTTTTGCTGGCGTAGGACATTATAATACCTGCCTATGTACTTAGTGAGATATTTATATGAAAGCCATAAACAATCATATTATTACTCATAAACCGGGAGTAACAGCGGCGAAAAACGACAGTATGGGGAATTGTGAAAACGTGAAAACTATTGAAGTAACTTCATATAGCAATTTGAAAGCTCAGTTTTATAGGCTTCCTATACCTTATAGCCCCATTAAACAACCGTGACATGCCGCGACGTTTGAATGTCAACCTTAATCTAAAAACAATAAGACAATTACATAAACTACTAAAGTTTACAACCCTCAGAAATGACGATAGTACCTTGTAGCATGCCGCCTTTGCCCCACTAAGCTACGTGCTTACTTCTTACTGAAGTTTCCGCGTTCAATCAACAGGTTCGTACAGTCAGCATCAATATGATAATAACTGAGTGGTCAAAAACATAGCCACAGTATAAACCATACAGTAGAACATCTACATACAAACGTGCCACTCTCTCTTGAATGTGTGCGTGCGCGTCGCGCGCCGTGTCGCGATATCACGCACACGCAATTTCACGCAGACGCTAGCATAAAATAGGGAGGCATAGGGAGGCCGCAGTACAGACGGGCTGTGCCGCGTGTCTGTGTGCACGCTAGGCTAATAACTCGGCGGGCGGCCTTAGATAGCCTACTGTATGGTTTATACTGTGACACAGCCCTCCTTCTGGCGCAGTCGAGTAAACAGTACTGGCAGTTTGACAAAAGCAAATGTACCTAATACTAAAATAATACAGTCATCATAAAGTCGCATGTAGCGTCACTAAAATCCTAAACTAGTGATCAAAATAAATAAATAGAGTTTTTGATTTTGTTTTACTGTCATTTAGTAGACAAATAACCAATTATACATTGTTCTCTGTAATTTGCTTCAAATGTAATGTTTTTGTACAATAAAGAATATCTATCTATAACCAAGTGAATCAAAATGATTTCCATTGTTGTCAAATCAAACAAGTAGATTAAATATTCAAAAAGCTATGATTATCTACGTAAGCTTTAAGTTGCTTAAGTAGGCTTGAGACACCAGTTAAAGAGCCTGTATATCCGTCGATTAGATTCCAGAGCTTTCGCTCCAATTAGCCTGCAATAAAACCAGCGGTTCCAGGCTCCACAGGTCCTCCTCCCAATGCGCCCCTTTTATTTATTTCTCGACTAATCTGATCTGAAGAGCGACCTAGTTCCGAGCCTCGCAGGTGCCTAGAGTCAATTAACGGCAGTGCATGGAGCCACAGTCTGCAGGAAACAGATGGTCTTCAAATGGTCTACAACTGGTTGTAATGGCGCAGTGGCAACAGCGAATCGGCAACGATGGGGTACCCTGAGCACGTTAAGCAGTTAGTCCTAGCTGATGTTGCTAAACCTGGTGATGGTAAATGACAGCTAGGTAAGGTGAGGTGAGTAGCCTTAGACCCCTCTAACAATCCATACTGAGCCCGTGTTTGGAGTTTGGCTCGAAAATACCACCTCATAGTTCAGGTGTGGCCTGTATCCAGCAGTGAAACGTATAAAAGCTGTTGTTTATTTGTCCGCAAATAAAACATTGTATAGCACTACTTACTGAATTGCACCATGCCTAAGTTTTAATAAAGGTTCGGGAGAGTTAATTTGTATGTGTAATATTTAACAATCATTTATTCATCATTCGACGACCGATTTGGAGTAATGATTGAGCGTAGTCGGCTACTACACCAAAGGTCGCTGGTTCGATTCCCGCACAGTTCAAACATTTGTGTCCATGAACATGTCTTTTTGTAACATTTCAAGCTGTTATCAGGTGTTGATAAGACTTATGTACCTGTACTGAATTACTGTTATTAATACGAACCCAACCAGCAATTACTAAATATGTTTAACGGCAAGATCTTTCCCTACCAATACCTCTGCACTGTGACATCCGACAACAAGCTGCCAGTTAGAAGTGATTAAGAACGTGGTCTTATTGCGGCTGGCGTTGACCCGAACATTCATAAGATTGGGTCGTTGGTTCCGTACGGGAGAACACACACCTAACTGCCGATAAACTGCACTCCGGCACATTAATTATAATATTTATTTTATTTATTTATTCTTTATTGCACAATTTACAAAAAATGTGCAAATGGCGGACTTAATGCCAAGAGGCATTCTCTACCAGTCAACCGCAAGGCTCAACGGAGAGTTTAGGGAGTTTGGGTTGTGCAACTTGCTAGAAAAACAAAGATATTTTAATTAATGACAAAAATACGTACTTAATAATACGTTATAATACCAACACAGGCACTATTACGTACACCTTCATGACTGCCATATACAATCTTGAGTGACCACTTCTGACTAGGTTTTTTTTTTTTTTTTTATATAGTGGTCTTCAAGATGACCTCACTCCACCTGATGGAAAGCAGTCGTGAGGTCCAGATATGGGGTTGACAACAGCACAGCACAGTAATGGACAACTACTCTGCTGGTCAATCTCATGGCTCAAATCCTAGTAATTTTATCAAATAAAGTGTTTTATTCATTGAGTCTTCACAACACTAAATTTAACTTGGAAAGTAATGAAATGAAATTGATTCATTTTTGCATGCACGACAAAGAAAGACAAAATATGATGCAAACACCCAGAACATGCAAAGTAGGCTGCGGTGGTAACTTCGTTTATGTTTACTTGAGTAGGTAAACTTTTTCTAGGTTGTCTCATGTTAATTACGGCTCAGTGGGATGATGGCTGCCTCCTGGAGAGTGGCCTGCTCAAGTTTACTTAATTTTTTTTAACAACTCCCTTAAATAACGTAGAAATAAATGTCATTATCTAGTGAACTGTTTCGTCATCTCTTAAAAAGGGTAAATTTCAAATCCCTTGACGGGTCTTTTCAGTAGAAAAAACCTTCTTGGTATTTTCATATGATCATATATTTTGTTTATTGTACGATGTGTCGTGTGTCTCATTATTCGAAATAGTTGTGTATGTATCTTATTCTACCTGAATAAAACAATATAGGTACAATTTTAATTTTGCCCTCCCCTCCCAATCTCCAGTCCACAGGGTCTGATCTGAATCCAATGTCAACCTCCCTTTCCTCTTAATACTCAATTACAATATCATCAGAACTTTACTAAGCTGCAGCAGTTATGTAATCGGAGTGGTTTCCGCGCGTTCACAGCGCTGGTGCGTGCAAAACGAATCACCGTCATATTTCACGACCCGCCTATTACCTAGCTCCGCCGCTCGGCCGAGAAGAATGTTGCGAATAAAACGTACATGGCACCCTTTGTAAAAGGAACTAAATCGGGAACGAAAGGGGTGAGTTAATGCTTGGTATATTTTCCTAAGTTCTTTATAGGGTCCACGCCTAGGGGTTAGAAAAACCATTGAATGGGATGTTTGTTGAAGTGCCCGTTTCTCAGCTGCCACAGCGAATCAACAAAGGTAACTGATTTACAGCCCATATTTAAAGCAAACGTGTTATTGGATATTTTTAAACCAGTCTTACGCCTCTGTCAAGACCTAACGACTAATTCGAGCGGCATCAGTCCGTAAAATATATTATAGTATTTGAGGTAGGATACTCAACTTAGGCGATCGACGCCACTGATCTTTGGGCACCTCTCGCTCATGTAATTGTCAATATTTCCTAACAATCAAGTTATCCAATATTATTTTACCTATCCTCATTAAATCTTATTAATTTTAAAACGCTGTGATAAGATAAGATCCTTGGGAGAGTTCGGCTGAGATGATGAATTTTAAGACGATGTTTTGTAATATGAGACTGAAATTTCGCGATGTATTTTATTTATGCAGAAACGATCCTCCTAAACATAAGCGAGATTTCACTTTTGTTGATCAGCGTAGAACACTCCCAGTACAAATTGTTTTCCAAAAACCCAAACAACTGCCTTTAGAGGAAAAATTCTACAAACCTTTACCTTACTTACCAAAAGCAATAAACAAGTGAACCGTCCAAATTTAATTCGTAAGCTAATTCCGTCGCCACCACAGCCGCGGGCGAATTAAAAAGTTGAAATGTTAATCCCAAATGAAACAATTGCGCGAAAGAACTCACTCGATGTATTTTCAACGGGTTCCGACGCGAGATCGACGCAGGTTTTAAGAGTGCGCATAAAGCAAAACTACCAATCTTCTTCTTGATTGTACGTGATAAATACTAGATGAAATTTTATGAATTTATTAAATGTTACGCTTCATTATATTTTCGAGGGTTGTGTTTGATCAAAAACATAAAATAATTAAATTATCTCGATAAAAAAAAATCACGAAGTTACGTCTGATTTTCCCTTTTTTTCGTTTTATACTGGACATGGCAATTACTATGATGACAATTTTTTTATAAATAATTATATTGAAAAATAAGTAAGGGCTATGTCTAGCCATTTTTTAAAATTACTTTTAGTTTTGGATTTATAACGATTAAACACTTTTGGCACTTAATACGTTTTGATTCCGCGGAAAAAGTCATCTTCCGTCGCACGTTTGTGAAGCTTGACACATATTTCTATTTCACACATCAGTACCCATCGCTCCGTTGAGACGAGAAGACTACGCTCAAATTCTTAGCTGCTCCGAGTTTCAAAATAAATAGTGAAATGGGGAAAAAGAAAAGGACTTAGTGAACGAGAACTAAAAAAGTTACAAACTGCAAGGATGTCTAATTGTCGAAGGTATGTTGTATTGTATTTTAAGAGAAATAAATTCATTTGAGTCGCTCTAGTAAGATGACGTAAACAGATGGTGTAAAGTATATGCTAAGTAATCACATGACTTTAGTTGGTCTCTTCAAATAATAGGTTGATTTCGAAGGTATTTGTTTCAATCCACCAGGTATTTATTGTAAGTAAATTATTTTCAAATAATATTTAATTTTCAGAATTGCTGCATCTCAAAATATTTCACAATCTGACAGGTGTGATCAAAATGAAGTTGTGGAGGCATGCGCGTCGTCGACTATGTAGGTTTCTTTAAAAATAGTATCCATACTTGCTTTTCCATCTTGGGATATTTTTTTTAGTAAAGTTGAAGCTGGCTGAAACAATAACTAGTTACTACGACATGAGTAAATATACTAAGTACTGTGTTTATTTTACAGAACAACATTGAATTTGGAAAATGTAGACCCTAATAGACAGCCTATATCTACAGACTATTGTCAGTCAGAAAAAATACTTACCGTAATGATTACTCGAGGAATGAAGAGAATACTCCAGAAAGGTATCCGCCTAAATTCTTACAGTACAATCGATAACATTTAAACTAGCGGAGACCTGTCATGAGAAAAATAACGAATAGGAAATAGTCATTTGAAAAATAACGTTAGATAATTTCTGATAAAGTTATCACTTTCCAAACCATCCTGTCTTAAATCAGTAATTTGAAAGTAACAGACGCCGAAATTAACCATTTCCCGCATACTTTTTTGCCTGGCCGCTGCTTTGCACTCTCCTGTAAATATACAGTGTGTCTGGTCACCGATGTCCGACCCGTTAAGGTGAAGTAATATGATCTATTTTATGAATAAATCCACCATAATTAAGCACTTTTAATTAATTTTTTTTTTAAAAAAATTTATTTATTTCAGGTAAATTTTACCTGCGTTTCAAAGGGTTTCTGATGACAGGGTGATATTCAATTTGTCACAACTTCTAAACTATTTTACTTGGAACTTTGATTTTTGCTTCAGTGTTTAGGTGATGTCTTTGGGTATCCAAAAAGTTAAAAATAAATGTATGTTGACAGTTTAGTTTTTCTGAAAAAAAAAAAAATGTAAAAAAAACTAACAAATTCTATCACAATTTTCAAGTTAAAACATTTTTTTGAGGTATTTTAAGGGAGTTATGAAAAAATGCTTTTTTGTCAGCTTATTGCCTACTTTTGTAGCTGTCTAACGATACCACTTTTGTGACTGTAGGACCTCTAAATCGGCAGATATTGCAAACTAAAATAACCCACCCGTACTCCCGAGAAAAAAAATTAAAATGGCGGCCATTTTAAAACAACTGGGGCAAAGTGCTTAATTATGGTGGATTTATTCATAAAATAGATCATATTACTTCACCTTAACGGGTCGGACATCGGTGACCAGACACACTGTATAATAAATCCGATCAGTTGAACGGAAAAGGGTTGATTTGGGTGGGGTGGTTAGAACTGCAACCACAAAACGCATGAGCCGAGCGATATTTTGACTCAGAACGCCACTTGCTACGAGTACTTTTATGCTTAATTGCAAATGACTTTCCTAATAGTGGGTAATTTGTGCCTTTCCGTATAAATATGGCTTCCGCATTATTTTTTTTCTACTGTGTCATTTTTTAATTTTAATTTTGTAAATAGCTGAACTTTTCAATTACAGTTCATTGAAGCGACGACGCACTCTAAGTAGTCGTTTTCTGGGATCCACAAGATTTGATCTACATCGATTACCTCGAGAAGGGTAGAACAATAACAGGGCTTTACTATGCCGATTTATTGGGCTGATTCGACGCCGAATTAAAGAAAAAACGACCCCACCTGGCGAAGAAAAACGTGCTGTTTCACCACGACAACGCACCGGTTCACACGTCTGCCGTTGCCATGGCCAAATTGATCGAATTGCTGCCCCATCCACCGTATTCTCCAGAGTTGGCCCCTTGAGACTTCTTCCTGTTTCCTAATCTGAAAAAAACACTCGCCGGGAATAGATATGGATCAAATGAGGAGGTCATTGCCGCCACAGAGGCCTTTTTTGCAGAGTTTGACAAAAACTATTTTTCGGACGGGTTAAAAAAGTTTGAGCATCGCTGTGCTAAGTGTATCTGAAACTGAAAGGAGACTATGTTGAAAAATAAATTGCAACTTTTCAAAAATTTTCCCTTTTTGTAGGCTAAGTAAGTATTTATTGAATGACCCTCGTATAATATGCACATACTTGAAATAAAGATGACGTTTTTGGCATTCATTTTAATTTTTCATTCACCTTTCAACGCCTTATAAACCAGATACAATTGAAAATATGTGCGTGTGCATTGGGTGAGCACCCTCTAAAAATTAATAAAAATGTTCTCACCATTTAGTTGAAGGTCTAAAACAATTGTAAATGTAATCTTGCAATTTGTAAAACGATGTAACCGAAGGTATTTAATGAAATGTCTGCTCACCCAGTTCTCTCAAAGGATCAGCCGTATCTCCGTATGTAATGACTTTACAAATACCAATAGTGTACTGAATTTCAGTAAAAATCTATTCTGACTAGGGTTTTAAAATTCAGTTTCACAAGATCCGTAATAAAAAAAAATACAAATGATTTCTTGTGCTCACCCAATCCTCACGTTATTAAAAGGGCTGATATTTTAGCGAACTAGCAATTAAATGGCATTCATAATTTGTACTGTTTTGGTTGACTATGAACATAATTTTGTAAAATATAAAACAAACCACTATCACTGCGCGTTCTTGAGTATATATTTTTTTAAAGTGCTCACCCAATCCTCTTATTTTCGTAAAGTGAAAAACGTGTATACCTCTTTGTAACTAAACTTTGAAGAATAAGTTAACATGTCAAATTTAGTCAAAAAAAATACAAAATGATCATGTCTATACGTTTTTGATATTTTTATTTACTTCAGGAGATATACGCAATTTATTGTTTGTCCGGAACTCTATAGAGTAGGGTAGGGAGTAGGGTAGGGTATGGTGTTCACACGTTACAAAATAAAGTGACAATACAACTAAAACAGTACAAATTATGAATGCCATTTAATTGCTAGTTCGCTAAAATATCAGCCCTTTTAATAACGTGAGGATTGAGTGAGCACAAGAAATCATTTGTATTTTTTTTATTACGGATCTTGTGAAACTGAATTTTAAAACCCTAGTTAGAATAGGTTTTTACTAAAATTCAGTACACTATTGGTATTTGTAGTCATTACATACGGAGATACGGCTGCCCCTTTGTAAGAACTGGGTGAGCACACATTTCATTAAATAACTTCGGTTCCATCGTTTTACAAATTGCAAGATTACATTTACAATTGTTTTAGACCTTTAACTAAATGGTGAGAACATTTTTATTCATTTTTAGAGGGTGCTCACCCAATGCACACGCACACATTGAAAATCTATTATTATAATCGCTGACAATCGCGCCAGGCGGGATATGACCCTTTAATTCGTGTTCAGTTGGTGGAGGAGAGTCAAACCACCCCGTCATGAGTTCTCACCTTATCGTTGCGAGGGGGCTTAGTACTGGTGGTAGGGTCCAACCGCCGGGAAGCGAATAGAAGGCGTGGCAGTGTGGTGGACTAGCCACCCACTCGTTGAGGCCCCTAAGGGCGACACGTGGGGTTGCGGGGCCAGTGCGGCCTGCAAGCGCCTTGAGGCGCGTAGTAGCGGCCGCGGGGTTTTGGTCGGTAGCAGTCCAACATAACATCGTCGTCCCCCCGGGCGGCGAGGTATCCATGAAGATTTCCCCACGAAAAAAAAAGCCGGGTCAAATCATGACCGGGGAGCTTTTGTTTATAAATATACAAATGCGTCCACCTATTACCGTCACTAATATAGAACAAAGAACGCAAAAAAACCCGCTTGTGTATTTACTCTAAAATATACATTTGATTATATATTTTATATATTTTTTTTTTAGTATATGAAAATAAGTCGGGTTTTCCTTCCTGACGCTATAACTCCAGAACGCAAGAACCGATTTCCACGGTTTTGCATTCGTTGGAAAGGTCTCGGGCTCCGTGAGGTTCATAGCAAAGAAAATTCAGGAAAATTTCAACAGAAAAGCGGGAAAATCTTTTTTCATATACAGCTAAGTCCACGCGGACGAAGTCGCGGGTGGCTGCTAGTATTTAGTATTTATTGTGAAAAAATCAACTAGTGACAGAAAGACAGTGTAGTCTACGTATTAGGGCCCTGTTTTTACCTTTTGCATAAAGATCCTTAAAAATAATTTCAAAGATGAGACTACTATCTACAACATAACATTCAACTTATATACAAAGTAAAATTACGTACATTAAAATGTAGGCAATGTATTCACAAGAAGAGTGCCTACTGTGTTATCTGATTGTTTTACGTATACTACGGAAGCTACGCGTTGAGCGAGCGAGAGAGATGTATTGTGGTTTGGCGGGCGATAGTGTTCGCAGAGAGGGGGGTGCGGGTGAATTTTATAAATTTGCTGGGTTTATACGCACTCTTAATGGAAAACTCCAGTCGAACACAATCTCATCATCAGATTTATCTCTGGATCGGAAATTTTATATTTATTTCGAATTTCAAAAATGGAATTCCGATTCCAAATCCTGCTTCGATTTGTTTCGAGATTAAAATGAAAAGGTAAAGCTCTAGACAAATAAGAGTAGTCCTTGCATTTACACCTATACATAAGCGTCCCTGCACACGTCCACCGCCACACGCTACAAAACGCCGTTACTGGCATAAATCCTCTGGTTTTCAAACATTTTACAAAGCACACGATGAAGCCGGTGGCCGCTACACGCCACAAGCTAAAACTATAGGAAAATGCCGGTGGTGGCGTTTTGTGGCCCGTGTGCGTGGAAGCTTGTTATAATAGTGTTTATTGCATTTGGAATTTCAATGGAAACTCACATAGAACTGAGCTAGCCATATGCATGGCAAATAATTTCTTGGTTGGCGAATCGTTAAACAAATTGGGTCCCCGAAAGACATGACGGGATTAGCTCGACCATCACCTTAGTGTTTGGCCGAAGGTGGCTTTAGACTGCAAAAACGCAGGAAAAGCCCTGCAGTGGAACAGCACGAGCTCATAATAAAATCTCTTACAAGTACCATCAAGTCAGTACCATCTTCCGAACCCGAACGTGCCGTTAATAAACGTTAGTTTTCAAAAATTGAAAACCTACTTTCAGCAAGCAAATAAAATATTTTTAAAAAGTGTAAAAGTAAATCAAAAAGCCCTGCCACAAACAGCGTTCCGTCAACAGTGTGCGAAACATCACAAAAGGAAGGCAGTTTGTCTCGCTTTACTGGAATTTATCGTCGGCCCATTGTGCTTAATTAAATTCTTTCTAAGTGTGAACAGCGGGCTAATGAAGTCTCTCCAGAATTGACCTACAAGGCCTTTTTGGAGCTGAGGAGCGCACAGAGAAACGACTAAACCTTGTCGCAAATGGAAGGCCGAAAATACTTTTCTTTTCTGATTTTCATAAATACCACTTAAAAATAAAGTAACTACTGTGAAAATGAAGGGCGCGAAAAGGTTGTAAAAAGGTTTTAATTACCCCAATTTAATAAAAAATGCGTAGTATTTCAGAGAGCGAATCAGAACAACGTTGTGTGTCTTTTTTCCTAAATTTTAATTCTCCTATGGCGCTCTAGATAGTTTGTCTATAGTGAGTCAAATTAGAAGCCCCTATCTCTGCCTAAAAAGAAACTTAGTGAGCGATTTAGTATAATTTAAGATCATAGAAGTCAAAATCTGCTTCAGGTGGTGGCATTCTCAATGCACCCTTCAAATGCCACACGAGCGAATTCGAAATAAGGTTTCATTTTGGCATTCTGTAAAACTCAATAACAAAGCTAAATAATATTTTCAAAATCATTTTCATTACAATGAGAGAGAATACTATTTAGGGTTAAGCTAATAAACGGTTAAAGTAGGTGTTTTAATTTCACCTAAGCGAAAACAGAACTTCATATTTGAACAGTCATTTAAAAGTTGCTGACAACGTAAATTACTTCTTCGAAAAGTCGCAAGCTTGTGTAAAATTAATGTCAGCAGGTGTCAAAAAATAGAAGTGGCTAAATTAAATCTCTAACGGTCGTGCCTACGAGGCAGTTTTCGATTGCGCCACCTTGTCCGAGCTCTGCTGACCTCATTTTTAAAGGTGATAATTGGAAGAAGGAAATATCAAGTTAATATTAATCGTGTTGTTTTTAAAGGCTTCGGAAGGCACGTTAAGCAGTTGATCCCGGTTGACGTCGCCAGAAGTCAGTAGTTAAGCTTAGTCAAAGGCCCTAGGGCGGCTTGATAACATCTGACATTAAGGTTGCTCACTAACCTTACACCCCTCCAACAATCCGCACTGAGCCCGCGTGTTGGAATATGGCTCATTCCACCTCATAGTTGAGGTGAGGCCTGTGCCCTGCAGTGGGACGTATAAAGGCCGTTTATGCTATTATGCTATGTTGTTTTTATAATTCGAGATAGAAACAAATGAGTCAAAAAAAGGAAACGCAATCTCAACATTTCTGCTCATGCAATTATGCAGTTATGAAAAGTATTTTAAGTAAACCGTTATCTTATATTAGTGGTGAAAGCTTTGCTTCGTTATCACATACCCTCACGACCATATCCCTAATGGGTTAGTCAGAGGTACACCAATTGTTGCCGAACATCATGATCATGGTGAATCGAACATTCAGAAGCTGACATTTTGCTCAAGGAATTTAAACCCAGCGTGGTAAAGGGCGAGCCTACCGCCGTTATCCGGGTTGCTTGGGTTTTATATCGGTGTTTTCCGTCACCGGAGTGTTAGCCGCAAATTTTACAATTAACACAAAGTAAGTGTGTTCCGGCCTCGACTAGAACTCGGGACCATCGGGTTCCCGTGTCAGAGCGTTTAACCACTGGGCCACTACGCTTTGCTTAATAATATTCAATGCCGTTTAATATGTTATCTTATTCACCAACCTACTTACAATATACACCATTAACAAAGATAATGGCTGTAGCTCGTCACGCAACCATCACCTTTGTTGTCAAGAAGGCGAGAAAACGGAGCCCTCCGTGTTCCCTCACAAACAACGCACTTCAACGAACAATACAAATAAACTTTGTGGAATAACCACCCGAACAGGTGCAAATAACTGAAACAAAAATACACTTTTATTTACCAGATAGAAAAATATTACCTTCATTTGTGACTTAATCCTGTTGCTTGGGAAAAGATATTTTCATATTGCCGCGAGGAAATAAAAAGCTGCTTCGACCCAGTAGGTGGAACTAATAGATTGGAAAAAGTTTAGCCATTAAAATAACTGGGTATTCATTTGCGTTATCTTTTGGATATTGTTTTCGTTTCTTTTTGTTTCAAGGTTGAATTCATATCTTCATGAGCAGTAGTATATGAGGATGTGAGTAAGATTTCCTAGTAAAGCTTGCCGCCGCTCAAAGCTTGGCTTCACTAAACAAAATGTTCGATAAGTAGGCACTGGTTCAACTTTTTGCTACCAGTTATTTCAATAACTTTGTTTCTTTTTAACTTAAATTGTTGCTTCTTAACTAAAGATGAAATTAATAACAGAATACTTAGTTCAAGTGCAACTGTCCACGGACGGGACGGCACATATAACCCTTCTATGAGTTACCTTGCGGTTACAATAGGGCCATAAGTCAACTTGCCTTTCGACACACGGAGTAATTATCATTCAAATCAAGTTTTGTTGGAACAAATCTTTTCACGTTGATCATCTTAAAACCTGCAAGCGTGTTTGCATAGTGATTGCTTTTGTAGTAATTCATAGTTCTCGGTTAGTAAATGACTAAATGATTACATTCTCCTCTTTTCATCAAATTTCTCAAATCATAAACATCAACATCAAAACAAACTCAAACCTGTATATTCGACTGATCACGCCTACATCACATCACGAATCTAAATTTCGAATTTGCCCGTCTCAAATTCCGTTGCGATAATATCAGAAATTGCCCAGCGATGATTTATCGGCCGAAATGCTGCGAGCCCGATGAGCCACGGTCAATCGGTAAGTATCGCATTAATGTACTAATGACATCAGCCGGCCGGAGATGCATGCCATGCATAGCAATTACTCTTGATACTCGCTCAAATTCTATATTTGGGTTGCTAATATCTATGCTAAAGGGATAGCTCTATTTGAAATGGATGTGGGTGGATATTGCCGAATATGTGTCTATTTATTTAGTTACTAGGTACAGCATACGTACGAGTGGGAGGATGTTAATTGATAATCGATTATTTTATATTTGATTACTTTTTCATTTTCATAACGCAACATGGGTACCCCAAGGAAGAAAGCTGCAGACCTGGAAGGCGGTGGCGGGATAAATAGGAATAGGAATCCTATTTGAAAGATTGGTCCAACACAGCTTCGGACCTCATAGAATAGATAAACGGTAAGGAGGCCTTTGACCAGCAGTGAGACACTACAGGCTCACAATAATAATAATAACATATTATGAGCTCACTGCCATATCATCTCCCAACTAGCACACTGGCTGCTCAGAATCAGAATTAGAAATCATTTATTGTTTAGAAGCAGAGTATATAAGGTCATGAAATACATTTATTGTCCAGACAGCTGCCGTTATGGTGAACGGAGCATTCATAAGCTCACACGAATATCGGCTTGCTCTTTGCCACGTTTGCCACGGAACGAATGTTTTTACTAATGTTATGATGCCCTCTTGTTCTGGGGGTTGCTGTTTGTCTAATTTGGAGTCGATTCTACCTTGGACAATTTTAATGAATAGTTTGTAAATATGGGTAATGAGGCTTATGGGTCGGTAATTATTATTGTCCGTTTTGTCTCCCTTCTTATAGCAAAATGATATTTGAGTGACATTAGCTACTCGGAAACTTACCAGTCTTTAAAATGGTATTAAAAAGTATCAGTGTTTTTCATAACCGGAGAGATATCCAAGTTGCATCCAGATTATTGCAGAGCCAAATTAACCACTGAGCGATGTCACGCTATCTTCTAAGAAGTCAATTTTATCAGAATATTTGTGGAAGAAACCGATATCTGTTGTGGACAGCAGAACGTTTGTACGGTTTGTACCTTCATCCATTGCTTCTGATTTTCATAACACAAGGAAAAGCTGACTTTAGGACCAGATATTTTAATCATTACGGAAATATAGTTACTTATTTCTTAGATTAAGTAGATTTTTTGTTGTGTTATTCTTGTCGAGATAAGCCTTGTATACAAAAATTACACAAATAACAACTGTTTAAGTTTTTCCTTGGCGTGCTTGACAGTTCTGCGTTTGACAGGACAACTTCTGCCTAGTCAGCTAGTCTTTGTAACAAGTATCCATGTTATGTACAAAAAAACCTAACCAATTCCTTAATTTAAGCAGGAGGAGGAACATCTTCAGCCTCCGGCCTCTGACAGGTCAAGGCTCCGCAGCGGTTCGGGCAGCACTTCAGGGTGCGAGGGCAGTCGGAGTCACCAGTACAGGAGTGCGAGCAGATCCACACGCCTCGGGGGTATTCCGGGCAGAGGCCTTTCTTTACTGGAAAACGAATAAGAGACAGTGAGTGTTCTATTTTGCTTCTTGTGTCTCTTCAATTAAACTTGATTTTAATTCGATCACCAATAACTGCTGTTTAGGCGCTGATGGCTTTGACCGTGGACTTGAGGATGAACGAAGATAGCTCTTAACTCTTACATTTTAAGTAACGTTCCAAGTGGTACCCAGAGGGAAACAGACCTCAGCTTAGGATGTTACTTGGAGTGAGAAGACAATCTGACTTATACCTACTTAGGACAAAAGCGTGCCGGCACGTGCCGGTGGCGATTATAAGGCCGAAATCATAAGGCCGTCAAACCGTACTGCCGTACGGTTTGACGGCTTATTCATTTAAGATTTCAAAAAATATTTAAAACAATAGCCTAAACAACCTGAATATCAAGCATCTATAAGCTTATGTTCTGGTTAAGTACTAAATCTAATTCAACGTATCTGAAGTTTTTTATTCACAAGATTAAGATTAACCATCCACCAACAGTCTTAAGATTCCATATTCAGAACTACCAACCTAAAGTGACAAACTGCCTCTGAGTCACCGGATCAACACACATCGCTCCCCCGCATGCGGTGGGACAGCACAGCTGCGTGGTGTTGCACGGGTTGGCGGGCCCGCAGGCGGCGTCGCACAGGTCCACGGACAAGGTGGGCGGACAGGACCCCTGCTGGGCTCGGCATGGCAGGCCTGACCCCAACAGTAGGCCTGCAATTCAAAACTACCAACCTAAAGTGACAAACTGCCTCTGCGTCACCGGATCAACACACATCGCTCCCCCGCATGCGGTGGGACAGCACAGCTGCGTGGTGTTGCACGGGTTGGCGGGCCCGCAGGCGGCGTCGCATAGATCCACGGACAGGGTGGGCGGACAGGACCCCTGCTGGGCTCGGCATAGCAGGCCTGACGCCAACACTAGGCCTGGAATCAGAGACAGTTGGATAAACAAATGTGGTCAGGACCCCTGCTGGGCTCGGCATAGCAGGCCTGACGCCAACAGGCCTGCAATTAGGGGCAGTTAGATAAACAAATGCCTAGGACTTGTTCAGTATGTGATAGGTAGAGGCACCCTGATTGCAATCGTTATGGTGAACAAAACATTCAACAGCTCTCACTTCGTGAGGGAGTGAATTTGAACCTAACATGGTAATGGCGAGCATACGCTATCCGTTACCTTATTGCTTGGCTTTTTTTTGGTGTTTTCTGACGTCCAATGATGTTTAATGTCCAGGATATTTTATCACCAGAGATTTAGCCGCAAATTGTATAATGAACACAAAGTAAGTCCGGCCTGATTTGACATCGGGTTCTGAGCCTGCCCAGCTAAGCTCAGTTTAAGCATTTTAGGACTCAGAAGAATGAAAATAACTTCGGTAGCTACTCGAAACATTAGTAGTTAAAAGGGAAGTTTCCCTTTTAAATGTCCATTGTTTTCTGTCGTTGACAAATGCATGCAATATCTTCCTTGTTATTGTTTATTAGGCATAGTCACAGATTAAAGATTATTATAATATCTATCCAGTTAACAATAACCATTACATCATTTTTAAGGTGACATCCATTTACGATAATCTACAGCTTTTAAAACCATATAGAATAAAATAAATAACTATAGCAGGAAAATGCGAGATCGAATTTCCACAACTAATTCGACTTTTATAAAGATCATCTAAACTACTGCTTAAAAGGTTTTTGTGTTACCGCTTTTACGAGTATAAAGCTTACACTTTAAAAGGAATGTAAATTGTATTGGTATACTCTGTGTCTATTTCTAATGTTTAAATTTCTTGGTAACAAATCCACCGAAAAGCAATGAACAAGTAAGCCACTATTGCATCAATCAGCACACAGTTATTGCAAAACATTAACATGCGAATGTTAATAATAGGTGACAATTTAATTACGTTTCAATTATGATTGTTAGACAAAACAGGTTTCAAATATGTGAACGAGAAAAACCAGTTAAGGAATGTATATAACTATCATACATAAAAAACATTCGTAAGATCATTCAGTCACTTTGATACATAAACCTACACAGTTACAAGCTTATTGACTATCAACAACAATTGCGTATCAGCGTATCTCTCGAGAATTCCAGTCAAGAGTTGAATTAGCACAACAGAACACAAATCACAGGTCTTAATTAACAACAAACACGTCTTAAGAAACTCACCAATGAATAGCACACAATACTGCGGCATCGCAACTTGCGACTCAGCTGGTTTATGATCCACCCGTGCCCCGATAATTACAATTACAGGGAAATATCTACACACAAAATGGCAAAGGGACACACGGGTGGGGCGAATGACGAACACTCAAACCTTCATTAGTAGAATCATGGCCATGGTGGATGTACTTGCCAAAGTTCTTCAAGAAAGGTTTGAAAATTGCCAAAGCGCTAAAAATGAGAGATTTCAGTGTTCTTATTTTAATGTTACTGGTTATGCAAGGTCTTTGGTCTATCCTATCTTTCTCTAAAGTGTTATACTATTTTCCTCACCAGTTTTACCACCTGCCAGCAAATCCTGATTCGAGTTTACTTAAAGTTAAACCAGCATGAAATATCAGCACGATACTTTCAATGTGAAACTTAAGCCAAAGGCACACTTACCGTCTAGCATGTTTATTCTTTAATGGCAATTTTTAAGATGATCGTCAAACTTGGTAACCGTGAGTCTCGAACAAAGATAACACCAGCCGGTCATAGATTGCTCTCGAGTTCATATCGCAAACTTGACTTTACGTAAATATACACAAAAACACGCCGCAGCTAAAAATATAGAGGATGCTCTATTGCATCGTGAATGATTCGTGGAAGCGGACACAAAGCTAGCTACTGAAAACATTAAAAACGCCTGACTATAATGGGCAAGACACATCGGTCGTAGAACTGACTGCCTCCCATCTAGGAAACTGACAACTTGGCGAAGTTTGCAGGAAGACGTGACATGCAAGCCGCTCTAAGCCATATGTCCAGAGAGACTTATGACCAGCAATGAATTTGTAATAATGAATAATTAGATTTGACTAATGGTTGTTTAGTTTAGTTGTCTTTCTTGTCTATAATCCAATTATGGGGTTGATGCGTAAAGTACAGTGACTACTGGGCTGGCCAATCTCATCTTGAAAGCCTGCATGAATGCCTTTTCACGCCCCGGTTAAGAAAGCTCGATTATAGTTAAAAGGTAACACATGCACTAGAGGAGTGTTGTTCCCCGTCTGTATCGCACGACACAGGAACGAATTTCTGGATTAGGAGTTTTTAAATTCGTTCCGATTTTTAAATAAAATTTGGTAATGAGACAGCCTGTAGGGCTTAAAGTGACGAAGATCAACAATGGTCAAACAAAAATATGTCAAACAACCAGCATATTTATAGTCAATAAGGAAAAAGATCCATACATTTTTCCTTATTGATTTTAATCTACGACAATGTTGTGGTCAATTGTTGTAGTCAAACACAGTTTCAGTTCATTCAATGTGTCGTTGATTTTCTCGATCGGAGTGAAAAATAATAATTAGTGTAACTGGATTTCCCGACAGGCGTTGTGATAAATGCCATTGGACTGTGACCGTTTGATAAAAATAATATCCGCCATTTTAGCCCTAACATTTTGGGAAAACTTTGTTATTATTAAATAGCCTGATAAGACAGCGTAAAGACAAGGTAAACCTCTCTTCAAACTAGTGATAGATACCTAGCACCCTCACTATTCAAATTATAATGTTACGTTTTGTCTTGTGTCGCTACAAAAAGAAAACCTTATTCAAATCAGCCTTCACCCTGCATTACATTCCCGAATGGATCAAGTTCGTCCTTCAAGTTAATTCCCTGAAAGCATAACTTAATCATAGCGTTGTAATGAACAACGTGACTGTCCCCGTGACCCGAGGACTGAGGAGTGAAGAGTGGAGACTGATGAGTGAGGAGTGAGGACAGCCCTCGTTACGGCACCGATACAAATGGATATTAGACATTAAAATTATACACCTGTCAGGAGAAGGCATCTGTTTCTATTACATAATTTCAGGAATTTTCAATTACAGCCCAACGTAAGTTATTATGATTCGACGTGTTAATGGCTACAGGCTTTTTACTTTATACGAAAAAAGAAATGACAGATATCTTTCTTTAAGCTAATTCAATCTATATAAGTTTGAAAAAGAAAAAGCTACGAATTTGATTACCTAATCAATATCGATTGACTGATTGATCGTTTTAGTGGATTTGGTGTTATGGTTGATGGTGTGTTAACAGAAATATTAATTAACTTACTTCCGTTGCTCTGCTTATGGTCCCAGCACTCTGTTTATTAACTAACTGATAAAAATTAAAACGTCATTTATGATAAATTATTATAGGTTAAATTTGCTTCAAGATGTTTGAGGCGATCTCCTTGGAATTGATTTTCACTACGGTATTCTGAAAGATAATCCAGGTTGCATATTTATTTATTCATTCACTAAAGGTATACAGACAAGCAGTCACTTCATGTCCACAAAACTCGTATATAGAAATATCTTCTGAAATGCCAGACAGCAATCCAAAGATAGTACACACGACATGATTTTCAATGATTGCAACTACTCAGGTGCATAGATCTGACTTAAGCAAATATCTGAGTTAAACACTGTACCTAACAGATTTTTTTAAATCTCTAACACTCATCGGTAGGCTAAGGCCCGAAACTATTAATGCTAAGTGGAACATGTATTATTTTATGGAAATCAAAAACGAATAAATTTTCTACGCCTTTATTTCAAAAATTAAAAATATGCTAAAATATTTGTAATTTACATAATATCAATAGGTATGCAATTTTATATACAAGCACTATTTTCGTGACGTAAAACGGGTCCCTGTACTGAATATATTAGCATCTTATTCTAATATTAACTTAAAATAAATATAATTCCATTTATGTTTATTATTGTTAAATGCATATTATAATAGTAAAGCTTGCCCTTGCTTTTTCTATATATTCGACCGCCGGCGGTCTAAAATAGAATTATTATAAAATACTTCTTAAATAAAAAAAATATTCTGACAATCACAATACTTTGATTCATGTTAATAATGAAATCCTTATCCTTAACTTATGTTTTATTGGCTTATGATTTATTTCTGAATATAATGTAGATCCCTACTTACTTTAAAGTTTAGGCTTGTGATTGATCATTATAATTATACAATAGACGTAAGTAAGAGATATCCTATCTTAAGATTTATGCAAAACTACATTTTCAAAAAGGAAGTACCTAAACACCATAAAAGAAGGAAACTGAATTTGCTCACAAAATGGGAAATCTTAAATTCCGAGCCAAAGAGATGCGTCTCAGAACGTAAACGTAGTATTTTGAGCTCAACTAGTGATTGACAATCCAACTCGTCAGTGCAGTAATTACCGTTTCAAGGCCCGTCTTCTGAACGACCCACAAAGCTTGATTCAATCTCAAGCAAAAATTTGGTTTGGCAAAGCTTTGGTTGAATTTCAATATGCAGGCTTACAGTCTTGAATCTGTTGCTAAGTGTAAACGAAACAACTCATCATCATCAAGTCATATTGAGGAAGTTATTTAATTTACGTAAAAACTGGTGACTCAAATGCTGAGATTTAGATAGGATTCATGAAAAAACTACGTAAGAACAGATTTTTGGTAATTTCAGATTGTAATGAGAAGAAAAGAGGTTTATTACTCGTACTTCAGTATTAAAAAATGTAAACATAATAATGGCAATGTTTCCTTCACTACCATTATTTCGGAAACATTCATGTACATTTACCGTTGTTGCAAATCTTAATGTGTTAAGACAGGATAGATCAATGATTTTTGATGTAAAGAAAAAACTACCAATAATCCCGAATCCATTTACTTCAAACTTAATTAAAAATGAAGTGACTATCCTTGGCACTTGCCAAATACTCATCCAGCCACTTTTCAATGACTGGGAGGTTCTCCACCGACCACCTGGCTTCCTCCCTGATGTTCCTGATGGACCTCTCGATGATGCGTTCGGCGGATCCGAACTCGCCTTTGTGAGCTGAGTGGAAGTTTGAGACCAGCTCGAGACCGTCCTGAGTCGTGAATTGGGACGTGGCTGAAGTGATCAAGTTGTCCCAGAGGTTGGTTTTGCTTGATAATCTGTGAATATGGATGGAATATTTTAAAGATAGAAGTTCAGCTACTTTCATAACAAAATATTGTAGGTAAATAACAAAACGAAATGAGACAAACTTCTCTTAAGCCGTAAAACCAGAAAACGATTCGATTACTATTTTGTTTCTGTTCCTTTGTTCGTTCATCAATTTATTTTTTCAAATGGCATTAATTACCATTATTTTTTTAAAAACACCTGCGTAGGCCGCCATATTTGTTACAAAGTTGCCTTTTCTTTAAAAAAACTTTAGGAAGTTACTTTGATGAAGTTCTGATTCTCGACTAGATATTTTAAACTGAGGTGAAAAATAATTCTGAATGCCGAGGATTCACAGAAATAATTTTTTACATAATATAAACCTAAATATTGGAATACAGCCAAAAAATTAGCTCCAGTTTGTGTAAATGAAATAACAATTTACGATGTTTTGCTGGAATAAAAACTCACAATTCTGCTTTTGAATAATAAAATAGTGAACATCATAAAGAGGCAGTAGAAGAAAGGTACAAAAAGTTAAGCCTGGGGGGCTAAAACGGCAACATTTAGATGATTCATATTATGAAACATCTAACTGACGTTTCATCTAGGCCGCGGTCCGTTTCGAGTCAAAAGTGAGTAATAGCGCGCTGACGTCGCTCACGTTCATACAATTTATCAATTCGGGACGCGTGTGAGCGCGCTGTTACTCACTTTTGACTCGAAACGCGGTCCGTTTCGAGTCAAAAGTCCGTTTCGAGGTTCGGTCTAGATGAAACGTCAGTTAGATGATTCATAATATGAATCATCTAAAATGTTGCTGTTTTAGCCCCCCTGGTCCCTGAACGTGAATAAAATAATGGTTACGAAAATTACAAGCATCTCGCACCTTGTGTTGTTGTTTTGTAAGTAGATAAAAGGAATATTCGCCTTTCTTTTGAGTCTATTCTTTGCACAAGCTCTGAATAATAAAATTACTATGAGTTTTTTAATTACAGCTTACATTTATTCTATTGCACGTCAGCTGTGACCAACTGCTTTACATGCCTTCTGAAGCATGGAGATGTCCGAAAAATACGTCACTAAATTTCCGTCAGGTGGTGACCCATCTGACTTAGTGCGCGTAGCTTGATGATAATTGCTGACCTTCTTACAAGATAAGCAGTTTCTATAATCATTACTCACCTCTCCTTCAACACTTCCCAGTTGCTGGCCAGGAAATTGAAGAGTGTGTAGTGACCCTTGGCGCTGCCAGAGAGCATGTTGAAGATCAGGAACAGATCGGTCTCAGAGAAGTTGCCATTGCCGTCTAGTACCGTGATGTTAAGTAGCCTTGGACAAAGAGAATGCATAATATTTACCTTTTGGATTTAAAAAAAAAGTCTTCTCATTCGCCGAATTATTTTTTTAGAAAGTTATGTTTCTAATAACTTGAAGAGAACTGGACTGATTCGGCAAATTGTTTTTTGTTTTAAAAACTATACTGCCAGGATCTGATGATGAGATCATGGGGAAATCAAGAAAACTCTCAGAATTCATTAGGCATTTTATCGCCATTACTCTATCATCACCAAAAAATATCTTGAACAGAACAAAAATACTTTAAACGTAAAGGAGGTTTCGTTAAGAAAAATGTCCTTGGAGATTAGTCTTTACAAATTACGAGAAGTGAACAAATACTCATACCTTATAATCTTCTGTTCATCATCGGGACAGCCCGCCAAAGTCTTGAGGAGGTAAGTCCTCTCACTCTGCTTCCTAGATGGAGGGAAGTTAATGACCCTCTGGAGTCCAAACTCCCACTCTTTCTTAGTGCCCCACTTGAACACTGGACAGATGAATTGGTTTGATATTCTGAAAGAAATCATTTTAATGGCTTTAATGAACCTGTTGAAAGGGTTTGTAAACTTATACCAAACTTCAATTTGCATTAACTACCAGAGAACTAACTACAAGAAAAGGTTCGGTTCTCTTCGCAACAACCTTCAGGTAAACTTATATACTGTCCACTAGCTAAGCTCCCAACATTATCTGACAACTTAATTCAAGTTCGAAATTGAAATGACTTTACAGAATCACTCTTCTGTTATATTCAGCGGCGTTGCTAAAAATACGTTGACAAAAGAATTACTGATACACATCATAAAGCGGAGAGGGAGAGCGTGCTCCCAAAAGGATTTAACAATTGTCCATTCACAGATATACATCACAATTCTGAAAAGACGACCGTGATTTGTAATTTAATTAAAATTGTATGACCCCTCACGCAAAAAAGAGGCTTTGTAAGTACGTAAACGTGTGTAGTCTTATATTTATTCAAGGGCTGCTACCAATCAAATATTTTCCATCGTCTAGGACATAATATTAGTAGACTAGTATACTATCATGTTTCGCAAAACTTTTTGAGTCGGTTTCATATCCGGTTTTGTACTCCTACTTTAAGCCTTTTCTGTCCCCTTGTCAACACGGTTTCATACCACTGCGATCAACTGTGAGTAATTTGTTGGAGTACAAACATTTTCTCTGCTCTGCATTTGCTCAGAGGTGCCAGAGGTGTAGATTCAGTATACACGGATCTCGCAGAAGCCTTTGACAAGGTGAACCATTCTTTGCTTTGCCGAAAGCTCGAAGGGTACGGCATTCATGGGAACCTGCTTCGTTGGTTCACTTCTTATTTAAGTAATAGGAGTCAGCTGGTCAGCATACAGGGTTATCTGTCTTCTCCGGTTGAGATAACTTCCGGCGTACCTCAAGGTTCCCATCTGGGACCTCTGCTGTTTTTGTTATTTATTAACGATTTGATCCTGAAACTTAGAGTTCCATGTCTGCTATACGCAGATGACCTTAAAATCTACATGAAGATCAAGGACCGCAGAGATTGCGTGGAGTTACAGCAGAACCTGTCTCTGGTGGCAGAGTGGTGCTCTGACAACTTTATGTTCTTAAATGTGGGCAAGTGCTCAGTTATTTCTTTTGGCTCCTCGAAGCAAAAAATACTTTTTGACTACTCCTTAGGTGGTTCTGTGTTGCAGCGTGAGTCAGTAGTCAGGGATCTGGGGGTTTATTTCGACGAAGGTCTTACTTTCCGGTGTCACTACGAGCACATTGTTTCTAGGTGTACTCAACTTCTTGGCTTTATTACACGCAGTACTAAATATTTTAAAAATCAGTTAACATTTGTTTATCTGTACAATTCTTTGGTGAGAAGCATCTTAGAATATGGTTCTGTAATCTGGTCACCGTACTACGATGTCCATTCTAATAAAATTGAGGGAGTTCAAGGGAAGTTCTTGAGTATTCTCTCTTTCAGGTATGGCTTGGGTCGTAGATATAAATCATACGATGCTCGGCTTCAATACTTCAAAATTCCGTCTCTTGCCTCTCGGCGCAAATGCAACGAGTTAGTTTGCCTTTACAAAATTATACATGCCCAGCTCGATTCACCCTCCCTCCTCTCTCTGTTGAATTTCAGCATTCGATTTCGGTCTCGGGACAAGTCACCTAAATTATTCTGCCTTCAAACTTACAAAAATAACACATCTTTCTACAACCCAATTTCTAGAATGTGTCGTTTATACAACGAAACCGCGGCTGAGCACTCTTCTCTGGATATTCTGGCGTTTGGACTGTTGAAGTTTAAAAAAGAAATTGCTAAAATTATGTCAGAACAGGATTAAGAACGTGTTTTCATTTTTATAATTTTATTTGGTAAAAATCTAAAAAAATCTAAAATTAAAACTGTTACAACTAATACTACTAATAACTTTAACCTACATTTCGGTAAATATAAAATTGTTTTCTTTCTTTTCTTAAGTTACTAAATTACTAACCCTCTTCATTTCAATTAACTAAGAGCATGCTGTGCCCACATGCCAAGAGTTATGGTCTAGCTCTCAAAATGTTGTTTTTTTTTATGTTGTGCCTTAATGACTGTAACTTGTTTTGTGAGCCTTTAATAAATAAATAAATATTTTTTTACTAATTCAATAAATACGAATAAGAATCAGCTACAAGGAAGGTAAGTATAGTTTTTTGTTCCCTAGTAAAAACAGAAACTCACGTTCACACATTGATGGTCAGATAATCTAGCATCCGCATCATTCACAACAATATGTCATGAGTTCAGCAGATTTCTTGGATCTTCCCTAACGCAACTTTCCTAACAAATCCGCGCACCGCGTACAGCTAATATATGGAACGATCCTCCAGAGGCAGTGTTTCCGGAAGGATATGATATACGATGATAATGGGACCTTCAAGAAAAGAGCGTAATCCTTTTTGAAAGGCAATCAACGCTGCCCATGACACCTGTGATTTTGCAGTTGTGATTAGACTACTCTCCATCAGGTGACCCACAAGCTCGTCAGCTCCCTATCTCATAAAAAATATTTAAGCCATCATTGCTCAAAAGCAAACCACAATGACTCCTTTCTCAATTAATGTTTATTTATAACTCATCAGAAAGATAATCCGAACCTAATTACACTGATGATGTCTCCAAATCTTTAAATCGTACAAGGTCTGCTTGCCCATTATCCCGGAGAGTTTTTTACCTCGCCGGCATATCCTTTGATGTGCCCGGACGAGTGCGCTCGCCTGTGGTTTCACGTTTCTTTGCCCAAACAAATTAAATAGGTCAGCGAGCGCGGAGTGGGTTGGGGACAAATATTTGGTCCGGTATTGTAGTTGCTGGCTGCATTATAATGTCCAAGTACTCGTATTATGATTAAAAGTTTTTCAGAATTGCTCCCAAAAAAATTTACTTCTCTAGTACAGTCCTACCAACTTATCTGTGAAATGGCGAAAATTGGAACTACGACCGCCATGTTGAAATGTCATTGAAGTTGAAGTGTCAACAATTTTTGAGTACTATGGTTGTTTTATTGTGATATTTCGGTATTTATGAAGTTGAATATGCCGAAAGCCATTAAAAGTGATGCTCAAAACATTATTCTCAAGGTTGAAACCATTTTTAAAGAAGAAGCTCGGGCGAGATCTCCGATTATTCCATTTACCAAAATATACAAACGAATTTCGGCTGCAACAGGTTAGTGTTGTCAGCTTTATTTTTATAAATACCTTTAAACTTAACCAAATATTTAAGTCCACGGAATATTTGTATATATTCTTACTGTAGGTTAACGTAACGGTAACGCACATCTAAAAGGTCACCTGTTAAATGGGTGAGCCAACTAACCAGCCGGTTTTTAAATTTCGATGAAAAATTAAATCCTATGTTTCAGGTGTGAGTCAAGGAGTCATTTCAAAAATAAATAAAGAAGGGCTTGCAGCAGAAGACACTGTTACTAAAATTCGGACACAAGGCAAGGATAGAAAACGCAAAAATGGAATCATACACGTTGATGATTTTGACATGGGAGTTATACGGAGGAGAGTACATGAATTTGATTCTGCCAAAAACGAGGTGCCTACTGTTAAAAACCTTCTAGAGGTCTTAAAGACAGAAATAAATTACACAGGACAGCGATGATGTCGGTAGTGCAGGTTCATCTAAAGATCATAATGACTGTAAATGTGGTTTTTAATAAATAATTGTAAAGCAAATTGTTTTTTTATTACATCCATTAGGTACTTACCACTGCGAATTATTATTAGTATATCGTTGTAAGGGGTAAGGTACGGTCTTAACTAAATGCTGCAAATAGTACCTGGTACCTGATGCAGGGAAGGTACATGAATCACATTGAATGAAAGTTTTAAGTGTGAAACATTTAGTATGATTGTTAAGTTTTCCAGATTCTAGTTTATCTCTCTAGTAACTGTTTTAGATATCAAACCTTAATATCTGCAGGATTTCCATTTCACTGGATCACTTTCTAAATAAAGCCATTTAATAATCCTAAAGGACAACTGTTTAGGGTACCTACTTAACTACAAATTAATATATATATTTTATTTTTAATTTATAAATAATTACAATACTTAATTTTATAATTTTTATTTAATACTCATTTCATATGAAATATTACCTACTTGTAAAACTCACTCAATTTTAGGCACCTTATATTAATTAGCAACACTGAATCGACGGTGTCGTCCTCTTTCAGTTCACAGATAAGTTGGTAGGTCTGTAATAACAGTTTTTTTGACATCAAGAATGTTTTGTTTTTAATCAACAATGCATAAAAGATTCCTAGATTGGACGTGTGAATTCATCCTGTGTAAACTGTAAGTACACTGTTTTTGTGTGTCTCTCCTTCAGCTCCCAAACAGATGACCGATTTAGATTTAGTTTTTTTGTTTGAGTGACTTGATCAAAAATGGTAATAACTATAAGGGAATGTTGGTGGTAGTTTATCATAGGCTTTCTCTATTGAATGAAAAGACACAATACAACTTCATGAAAAACACTACGGCTGAAATGCATAAGCTGCGCCACTAAGCACTGTTTGATTCTAAATTCTTCTTATCCGTACGTAAGTGACGCCAAGGAAAATAGAATGGATATGTATTCTTATTATTCGTATTGATATTTAAACATTTTAAGTTTTGTTTTAACAACGTCAAAATAATTCACCCTCTTTGTAACAAACTGTACCTAAAATAAATTCAATAATCTTCATTTTCTATTCTATGACAGGAGATTTTATCCAGTATTGGCGCCACTTGAGGTAGACCTCTACTTATACTTTTGCACAAGCGACCCCCAAGAGGACGGCAGTGTGGGGTGGCCTCGCACTGTCGAACACCAGCGGGTGTGTAAGAGGGTAGGTACTACTCCCCTCGAGGAGAGCCGGGACACCAGCACAGCGCGCCAGGGTTTTACCGGTAGAGTTCCTCCCTGGGAGAGTCCTCGGTAAACCCTGGACACGCGCAAAAGAAGGCCCCGGTGTTTTAGTGGGTATTCTCACCCCTGGGCGGGCGAGTACCACACTCCCCCGCTGCCCACCCCCAAGCAGCGGGAAGTGCGTGAAGGCATTTCACTGGGTTAAAAGAAAGGCCTCTACTTACGGGTTGCCCTCGTCTGGGTTCTTGGCCTGCATCCACTTGCTGTACTGCTCCTGCGCCTCCCGCACGCACGGCTTGTACCCGGCCGCGCAGAGGAACGTCTTCGTCATCACGCGCAGGTTCTTGCGACCGATCTCTTCGTCTTCTCGCTCGTCTTTCATCAACTCCTCGTAGAGAGGGCTCAAGAGGATCCTGACGTAAGCCTATGAGGTAGAAAGTTGCAAAAAGTTCACAGTGTTCATGAGCACCTTGATTGACTTATGTATTACGTAAATGTGTAATTTAATTATTGACAGTAAATATTTTTGGCAATGGCTATTCTTCAAGTTACACAAACACACGCGTTACACAGCTTTCTTTCAATGTTTTGGATGGAACTATGATTTGTAGTCGCTAGATTGACGTAAATAGATATCTACAGATATTGTTCCGGTTCGTGAAAAGTTATCCTTACGCAACGTTCCGATGTAACAAAAAAACAATCAGCGTACCAATAATCAAAATGACTATCGCTATCAGTCAGAAGGTTTGAAAGGAAATACGTTCTAGTTCGTAAATAAGTCCAATTCGACCATTATCTTTTTCTACATTATCTCATTATATTCACTTGAAGATACATAGGTAAGTGGGTTTCAATAGCAGCTGCTTACTTGGAATTTCTGATGGATACTTTGTCCAATATGTCTGCCAATATGGTCGATCATGGTAAAGACAGGATCCCAGACGAGTTGGTTCCTCTCGTTCTTCAAGAAGAGCGTCATCTCGAAGGCCGTCTTGAAGGAGAGTTCTCCAGCGTACGCCAGGTTCCACGCGTCGTGAAGTAGTTTAGCCCGGGTCAACTCGGGGATTAACTGGCGGTCTTTGCCTTGGAGGTATTGAGAGAGGAGATCCCAGTTTTGTTGGTCGTAGTTCACTGGGAATGGAGCTGTTGGAAAAGATCAGAAGTTGGATTCATCAATGAAATGGTTTCTAGGTATTTCAAATATGTATGTTCATAAGTACTTGAAAAAAGAGCTTTATACCTTAGTATATTTGTACTTTTCTAAACAATAAAATTCAAGGTGGTAAAAAGTTTGAGCGATACCCTACTGTTTCAAGTGACAATAGAAATTTCCAGAGAAAATAAGGAAAACGTGTTCAGGCTTATTAAGAAAACCTCAACTTTTCGAATTTTTACTAATACACTGACTCTTCTGGAACAAAATGCGTGTATTTCACATTTGAATCAGATTAATACTGTTTTTTCATTAATACCTATGTTACCTATAATCACCTAAGTTGGCACTTAGATCAGATAAAAACAAAGTTTACACTTTCGCAGTCAGCTATCCCTCAGCGTCTTAACAGGAGTGCACCTTAATGAGAGCCGTCTCACTGAGATTCACAATAAGCAATTGAAAGACTAACTTCAGCGTAAACTCCAATACTCCGTCTATATTTACCAATCTCTTCAGGGTTAATGATGATGAAATCGCTCTTTCCAGGCATGGCTTCTAGCGTTAGCTCCTTCTTTGTCCTCATCCAGACGACGGGAGTCGTGTTGGTGAAGTCCAGCTTATCTCCCCGAGCCACCACAATGGGAGCCCACCATGACATACGTTCTGCATCCGGTACGTCATGAGGACGCTCGCGGAGGTATACTTTCTACAGAAATAAAAATCAATTTTACTGTTTATAATATGATAAATCAACATAAATTTATGCTTTTAGAGGTAACGTTGATACCAAATTTTGGCCGCTATTAGCTCGCCTGGTACTGCTGTCTAGCTATTGATCGTTTGATTCCATGACGGAATTTGATACCTAGTTCTTAGAATTTATTTCAAGTTTACATACTTGTGTTAATGTAATGGTTTTCTTCTCATAGTTTCGAGCAGCGTGCACCAGAGGCAATCTATCTTTTTCGATCCAGCTGTTAGCGATGGTTTTAATGTCAGAATCCTTCGGGATCTTGCCGTCAGTGACAGCAGCAGTATTCAAAGCGTTCCAAATGTCATCTCCAGTGAATGTCTTGAACTTCCTGATAACAAAAACAAGAGGAGACATCCATGTTAAAAATCAGACCTGCATTTTAAGACAAGACATTCTAAGAAATGTAGACAAACATTCAAAACAATTTAAGAGATAACTGAGTACCCGACACATCCCGATTTCTGGTGTGAGGATAATTAAAACAGTGACGACCAAAGATTATTATTAAAACGTTAAAATTTGGTATAACAGACTAACCTTGATTCAATAAAAGCCCGTAACCCCTTCTTGAAGGTGTCTCCTCCGAGGGTGTGGTTGAACATGCGGAACAGCAGCTCAATCTTGGTGCAGGTGGTCTCTTGCTTCATGCCAGTGATGCGGGAGTGAGGATACCGCTTGCTGAACTCATAGTAGAGGGAGTAGAGCACTGTCATGGGCCATTTGCCTTCCATCTCTGAGCCGTCGTTGATCTAAACAGGTAGTCGATGGTTTTAACATTAGGGATAATCACTTACTGAACCAAAATGATTGATGCAAAAATTACCCGTTAGCCATGGATTGAACATATTTTGTCCTATCTATTTAAAAACACGACGTCCCCTGGGAGGGCAGTAACGCTGGTCTTGAATATCAAATATTGAAGTCAGCTAGCTTTAGACAGTACCTTGAAAGCCGTCTCAGCAGCGAGATAGCCCACGAGGGCCTTGTTGAGATGAGCATCGGACCACCAGACCGGCGTGGCCAAGGCGCCCAGCCACTGGTACGAGATCTCTTGCGCCAGCTGCAGGTAACCCTTGCTGCTCAGGTCGCTCTCTCTGCCACAAAAGAGATTATTTATTTAAGGACCAAACTTGCGCACCACGACAAAATTATCTCGCGTTTTTTGTTTTGACTTAACCATAAAACGCACGAAATACACGTGACAAAAATGGCGGTACAATACAAGATGCAAAACATAATAAGGTTCAATGGTCCGCCTGTTGAACTCATAGGACTAAATAAGATTTTGAAGTCCCATTCGTTAACAGATAAAACTGGTTATGTTGTAATTCAAATCCAAATGAACAGTTTCATAAAACTTTTCGATGCACTAGTATTCCCGCCAATGCATCCAGATTAAATGGGAGTGAATGCAAATCCGATTAACTTTCACAAAACAATTTGTATCGTTTTTTCTGTATTTTAATTTAAGTAAATAAATGCAAATCACTGGCACAGGATACACAATGGTACACTCTGGCTTTATTGTTTGCTTTTTCAATAAATTTATCATTGTGATTTGGGAAACTGATTCAACATCAGGGGTCATAAATGAGCGGTTACTGGGCTTTTATATTTAAGAAAAAACTGACCTACTGCCCAAAAATAAAGAACTGTAATTGTGTAAATGGACGTCATCAGCCGGTCGTAGTCTACTGCTGGACATAGGCCTCTCCCAAGGTGCGCCACAACTCCTCGCTCTGAGGCACCTGCATAGAGGCTGCTCCGGCAGTTTTCTTCAGGTCATGGATCAATCGGGTTGAAGCGCTTTAGACTACGTTTACAGATCCGCGGTCAAAGGAGTCGTTTGCTCCGGTGGCAATCGGTCCTTTTACAGGCCTGACCAGGCCACTGCCATTTTAGCCAGCTGATTCTGCGAGTTGTGTCGGTAACTCCAGATAACAGGACGTTGAGTTGTTATTTTTCAAAAAACTGTGAAACACAGTTTCGGTAATATTCAAGTGGATAGTAAATCAAAGAACTGAAGCAATTATTTTCGGAAAACGCCGAAGCCCTGCAATTTCATAGTAAAATATGTGCACAGGTAAACAATCCCGTAATATCCTTAGACGCATAGCTAAATACGTTTGGCCATATTTAAATGGATTTCGAATATTCAAAACCTCTAAAGGGTTAGCGAAATGTCTTACGCGCTCGGCTTGAAATTACTTATGCATCTAATGAGTTTGGCTATTTGAAATTCCGACGTTAATGGAATAACGGGATCGGAGTCAACAGGGCTGCGTTATCCAATGAATGGACTTGCCGTTTATTTTCTTTCTTATCTTATCTTGTTTAATTTGACCACCTTATTTGTGAGGTGGTCTTTAACACAAGTAACACAATGTACAGAACATGCTTCACCGTTTGGACTGAAAACAATTCTTGTAGTTTAACTAGTGTTGGCCAGTGTTGTGTTGTTATTTTAACTCCGTAAGTAAACGAAGGTGTGACGACTTAAGCCTTCACTACAGCGAATGGCAAATGTTGGCTCATAACAGACATAGTTGGGATGCTTTGGTCTCCCGACCTTTGCCCAGCAATGGGACACATCAGGTTAAATAATGTTGAATAATGCTGCTTAAAGTGAAATTGTTTAAAAAAAAAATGTGTTTAGAAAGATTGGAACTTCATAAAGCCCAGATTGAGGCATTAGATACCTACTACAAGAAGTTGAACCAACAAACTCGTAGAAGCGTTTTTGTTGACACTTATCTATTACGAGGTTGAATGAAACTACAGTATCGATTGCTATGTTATGCGGGTAACGAAACATAATGTTTTGAAACGGTAACTGAAATAACGTCAATGACATGTTATCAGTTGTAAAAACATATACATTACTGAGTAAGTTTTGATGTGATTAAAAAAACAAAGAAGTTTGGCAACAGGTGTTCAGTTTAGCTACGGATAAGTCATCTTATGGTTGTTGCGATTGTGACCATTCAATCGTCTCATTTAAGAGCAATTGGTAGTTTGAATTCAAATATAATTATAAAATTCATAACAAAATTAAATGTACTAGAAACGTAAAAGGGAGGAGGGAGGAGGAAGGAGGACTTAAAGGTGAATTAGTGATTCTGTTAAGTATATTATGTCAATATTACGTGAGTCAACTACATATAACACGATTTTTATTGCGTTTTTTTCGAAAATAAAATAACTAATTTCATTATTAGGTAACTTAACATGTTCAGGCATTGTTTTGATAAATCCATCGTGTACATTTTTAATTTCATAAACATATAAATTAATCTCTTATATCAGAATCAGCAAAGAATACAATCGTTAACTATTACAATGACTATTACCCACTATATAAGGTAATTCACCTATCATGTTAGTATCATCAAAGATCACAATGATTGCAAACTATTACCCTAGTGATTCAAATAGCTTGTACAAGATAAGCCTGCTTCGCCCCCATAGGGTAATTCCACCGCCAACCAATCAGGCGTCACAGACCTCGCAATTAGTAAGTCAGAACTTATCGCGGTCGTGCCGAGTGGTCTTATCTATGTTAATTCGCTGAGTTCAAGGTTCAATGATTATACCCTACTGTTGCGCTGTAGACTGACAAGTAAGGGGACTTTGGAGCTGATAATGCTAAATAGCTGTTTTTTGTAAATGCCTAATTTCAAAGCGCTTTAAGATACCAGAATCTTATCTTGCATTAACAAAAGCATCAGTCTCATGGATATCTGTTTACTAATAAATGTCCCCATTTGAGTAACAATCTTCATAAACATTACAGGTACAGGCACTCTTGCAAGCCTGCTCCATCATCTACGATCGATCGATCAAACGAGATTGCTGTCACTTGTATGCGGGTTGATACCTGCCTGCTGGAGTTGTTTAGGCGAAAACTGCTTACCATTAAGCAGCTCACCCAGACGTATGACGGATGAGCTTATGGAAATTACTGATTTCTGTAAAGATCTAGCGTATCTGAAAATCTACGGTGGAATCATTAGTTTAGCTAGAAGTATTTTGGTGAATGAGGATTATGCTCGTTGACTATCTTGCATTTAATGGAGTGTCCCGGTGACAGTTATAGCTTAATACCCTTCCATCATTATCATTGAGCCAGGCTTGCTTAATGATAAGGTTTGGGCCTCACGGGCAATTCTGGCCACACCGACTTCTTTCGAGCAACCGCTTTCCAATGACTGGTAGAACCTATCCTTGCGAGAAAAGGAGATACCTTGTAATACTCCATAAGCAAATAGCCTGCAATCTGTATTTAACTTACTTGAAAACAATAAGTCCCCAGTTGTCAGCCGGCTTGACTCCTTGATAGTTGGGCAGAGCCACGATGTCCAGCTTGCATAGTGGAAGAGGCACGTGCCAAAGGCTGGCAATCTCCCTGAACACCAGAGACAGCTTCTCATTGACTCCTTCTAATGCCTGGAGATATTCAGGGCGACCCCAAACGCGGAGTTCTGGAAAAATAAATGATTTTAATTACGATTTGGGAAGAGAGCATCGTGGCCTAAGGGTTAAGGCTTGACCCAAAGTGACCTAAATAACTGCGGACGTCACGCCTCGTACCACGTTGAGCTCAGATTCGCTCAGTAACGTTTTTTTAAAAGAGTGAGCTCCCGAATGTTCCCTTCACCATGACGGCAACAGTCACCGTACTCACCGTGTCTCTGACTACCTTTTGGGATGTAGTAGCGTAGAAAAAGCTTTAAGTCGGTATTTTCTATGTAAAAGTCATGAAATTGGAAATCCTATGGCTGTGTGTGATGATGACAATCAATGAACCGTGACCGCAAAAATGTAATGATTAAAACTTTATAGATTTCCAAGCCCATGTGAAACATTGCCAAAAAAATGTAGATCCACATAGTAGGTCTTACAACCTCTTAAAAAATAAATCTGATCTAATCTAAATCAGCCATTGGGATCCCACTGCCGGGCAAAGGCCTCTCTTCCCCTTCTCCACGCGAGTCTATTTTGGGTCTTTCTGCAAACGCAAAGGCAAAGGCGTCCAGCTCATCGTCTTAAAAAATATATGTTTTGTAAAAAAAAAACGAATCGCCGCTACCGCAAGTATAGTTGCCTCGTCTGGCATTGTCATTCGGCCGAAGCGTTTCTAAAATTCAATGTTGCACTTGTTTGCATATCTATAGATACTCTCCATCCCGTCAAAAGCAGCGTCAGCAGGATTTGGAGATTAATGAGCTTTAGCCTCGGCAGCCGAGACGAAGCCTTTTCTCTCCCTTCATTACGCTTTGTTCTGGTGCTAAATTACCAGTTAATTGAGTAAATTAAATATTGTATTCTCTTTACTCTGAATTTAAGGCGAAACAAGTTAGCAAAGCCGTAAAGTTAGGAGAATAGGACAGTGTTTGGAGACACCTAGCGATTGTTGGGCGATTTCCGTAGGCCATATAGCGACGTGTGAATGCCTCATCCATTTGTCGAATTCAAAGCTGACTTCGCGGAATGATCTCGGCAGTTTTTTTTATCGCGACGATTCCGCGGCGTGCACGCCAAACTTTTTCCACAAATAGTAGGTAATTTCAAAACAGCATTACACTTGCATGCACCTAATCTGGTTGTATATTATGTTGAGAAGCAGATCCAGGTATGAGCGACTCACCTAATTCATTGCCTTGGTCATCTTTGTAGTGAGTAGTATTACCAAGTTGCTTCAGGTCTGCAATGACCAGCCCCAAGGTAAACGTGGACATAGGCGGTGTCCTCTCGAAGTGGTCCCACACGGCGTGCGGTTCACCAGTGCTATATGCAAATAAATTATCATTATTAGCCTAAAATATCTCACAGCCGGGCAAAGGCCTCCTCACCAATTCTCCACTCTCTACGGGCCGAGCAATAGTGGACTAGTTTTGTAGATGAGAGACTAGCTCATCGTTTCGAGGCCGCTCTTCGTTTTGGGAAAGTAAAAAGAAATAATTTACAGAAATCCAACTTTAGAAATGTCTAAAGTTGGATTTCTGTAAATTATTTCTAAACTGTTTCTAAATGCAGCTAAATGTAGCTGAGAAAATATAACTAACGATTGAAAGTTATTTCATCGTTTGGCTCGTTTACATAAGCGTACAACTCAGCCGCAGAACTTGGGCATTCTTCAAAATACTCATTTATACTTTTCATTGTTTAGCTGAGAGCGTTAGTGGTTAAGTAATCTTCAAATCTGGCCGGAACACCTACTTATCTTCATTATTTAATCTTGCGGTTTACTCTCCGGTGATGGAGAAGTCGATAAGAACCCAACCAACCCGAAAAACGGATATCGGATAGGATACATTTTTACCACTTCACAGGTTCAAAACCCAGCCATAAGTTTCTATACTAACACTTACATTACAAGATAGGTAACACAGTTTGCTATTACAAACTCAACTAAACTAGTGTTTTGTTGACTATAAAGAGAAGACTACCAATCACGTTTCGTATCGCAACTCAAGGGTCTATATCTAGAGCAACAACTTGTGCAGTGCCTTCATTGGAAGTGGATGGAAAATTGAAAATTCGATAGGTAAAATCAAAATCAAATCAGATTTAATTGCACTGGTGTTCTGTTCTTTTAGGCCTCGTATTCACTGCAGGTTTTATTCTGCAATCGACTTAAAAAGCATCTTGTAAGTATTCAGCCTCGTGTCATCAAAGCATCATCCCCCATCATCAGTGAGTACTCACATTTCCTCACTGCGAGCAACAGGCGTGTTACTCAGAGCCACCATGCTTCGTGGTCGGACCACACTCAGCTCGAAAGGCGTCTTGTACCCCGGCTCGTCAAAGCACGGGAACATCCTCCGCGCATTGTTCGGACGCAGCTGTGTCGCAACGACCATCCTGCAATAAATAAATAAATAATAAAACATACATAAATAACGCCAGATTTACTACCCATTAAGGCAAGATAAAGGGCCGTTTTATTACGGAATGTAAGGCGTTTTACCTTTGTATTGCTGTATCGGAAGGTTTAGCCCGGGTGGAGTTATGCGGAGGATTTCCGACTGCGAAAGAATCTTAGATTTGAGCTACATTTTTGCGCCGCTTTATAAATCTTTCGGTGTAATAAAATATTGGAAATACGAGTATATCTTTTAATGTCCAAATATTTTTATTATTGAACTGACATTGCTATGAAGTAATGTTATATAAAAGTAACTTGTTCATAAAACGAATGGAATGTTTTGATTGGTTCTTTTTGTTGTAAAGTTGATGGAAAAAACTTCTTGAAGCAAAGTCCTGTAAAAGAAAAATCACCTCTCAACTTCCTGCTCAGTTGTGTAAGTGGTCTTGAAGAAGGCTTCAGTGGATCCTGTCTCCAAGTTTCCATTGAAGCTGATCAGCAGGTGACCCTTGGAACCAGCTGGCACCTCCTTCTCCAAGCGAATTGTTACCAGCGGCTTCTTTAGATCTGTCACTACTTTCCTCACTGGAATCTTTTGGATGTCCTTCCTAGAATTTGATATAAGACAAATGTTACGAAATACGACTGATTATAAAAATAATTGTACGTCGTCATCATTAACATACTCGTGGTTACACCTAGTCTTTTCCCCATAGATTTCCTGAATGAATGATAGTATGTTATATAAAAAGTCGAAATCCTACGACCTATATCGACTACCTACCTACTTTTTCAGCAGTGTTAAGAAAAGCATTAATAAGCTTATTTTTAAGTGAAGACTACCAAAGTTGACAAAGATAAAGGTCACAGACTTCTTGTCAGGCTCAGTAACAATCATTGGCTCTGCCAAGCAAAAGGTTAATTTCTCTTACTTTTTGAATACAATTAATAAGCCTATAACAGCGAGCCCACGAGCAAATAAAGAGAACAAAAGGATGATTTAACTCAATAATGAATCCAATTTTCAAGTTTGTAAACGAAATAACTGGAACAGTTACGAAAGTAATAATATGAAACATTCATAATTCTGAAAACCGCCTTCATTTGCAAGAAACGCGTAGCGAATCATCAAGCCGTACTGTTCGACATTATTCATATTGTTCAAGTATAATTTATTGTTATGAGAAACCTTATCAGCTTCATGCCGAGATATCGACAGTTAGAAACAGCCACGAACCGCATTTTTGTTAGAAATATAACATCAAATAAGCAATGTAGTGCTTTTTACTTGTCTATGGATAATGTATTGTATATTGTTCTGTTTGAAAAATATACGTTCGATTCTTCAACTTTTACAGTCACACGTCGTTTTACTTTTCCTGCTTTTTATATAAATATTAATAGGTTATGGGCCCAGTATGCCCTTAGAGATGATTGTTTAAAAAGTGTAAAGGCTAAATATATTCGCTAGCATAGAAATAGGGACAGTGTTATGTGTTTTGCAGAATAAACATAAAAATTAAAAATGGCTTCCAACGCGTTCTTGGCCAACGTGCCCAAGTTACGGGGGCGTGAGAATTACCACGAATGGGCTTTTGCAGCGGAGAATCTGTTAGTCTTGGAGGGCACAGCAGATCTTATTAAAAAGGAGAGTGCTCAAGATGCAGCCGCTGAAGATGCAAAGGCGAAAGCCAAATTAATTTTGACCATCGACCCGTCATTGTACGTGCACATAAAAAGTGCGTCAAGCACAAGAAATTTATGGCAGAAACTACAAACTATGTTCGACGATTCTGGCTTCTCTCGGAGAATAACCTTACTGCGAAACTTAATATCAGTTCGTCTCGACTCTTGCGATTCCATGACAAACTATATAACGCAAATCATAGATACAGCCCAGAAATTATCAGGAACAGGTTTCTTAGTAAATGACGAGTGGATTGGGTCCCTAATGTTAGCAGGTTTGCCTGAAAAGTATTTCCCAATGATAATGGTGATAGAACATTCTGGGATCGCCATTACAGGTGACGTCGTGAAGACAAAGTTGATTGACCTTGCAGCGAACGACAATAGTTCCGAACCAGGAAGTGCATTGTTGAGCAGAGGGCAGCACAACCATAAAAGTTTTAAGGTTGGCAGTAGTGCTAATAAGAATGACAGCTCAACAAATAATCATGGCGGCGGATTGTCTGTGACAGGTTCAACGAAAAAATTTACAAAATGTTATCGTTGTCAACGGTTTGGCCATTTCAAATCTCAGTGCAAACTAAGAGATCAGCAGCAAGTAAAGAAAACTAATGCTTTTTCCGCTGTTTTTTTAAATGGAACCTACGGTAAAGAAGATTTTTATTTGGACAGCGGTGCAAGTGTTCATATGACAACAGATGTAAATATGATACAAAATGCATCATATTCACCGAGTATCAAGGAGATTATGGCAGCAAACCAAAATGCCATGCCTGTATTGTGTTCGGGTGATGTTAATATCATAACGGTAACTCCAAATTCCAAATATGAGGTTACATTGAAAAATGTCATGTGTGTTCCTAACCTCTCTACGAACTTGATTTCCATTAGTCAACTTATCAAGAATGGAAATACAGTGGAGTTTCAACAGAAGTGCTGCTATATTTACAATAAAGTAGGAGATTTAGTGGCAGTTGCAAACGAAGTAGATGGTGTTTACAAGTTACTCACGGAACATAAGCAATGTTTGTTTACATTTTCAACCTCAAGTGTTAATAGTGAAGTATGGCACAGAAGACTAGGTCATTTGAATATAAATGATCAGAATAAGATGAGGGATGGAGCAGTAACGGGGATATCATACACTGATAAGTCAGTAATCAACAAAAGTACATGTTCAGTATGTTGTGAAGGAAAGCAGTCGCGCTTACCATTTGGTCACTCGGAAACAAGGAGCAGTGAGCCACTGGCTATAATACATGCTGACGTCTGTGGGCCAATGGAGGCTACCTCAATTGGTGGATCAAGGTATTTCCTGATTTTTGTTGACGATTTTACCCGTATGGCATTTGTTTATTTTTTGAAAGCAAAAAGTGAAGTTATTATGTACTTCAAAGAGTTCAAAAGTATGGTTGAAAATCAGAAAGACAGAAAAATTAAAATTTTTAGGACAGATAATGGCTCAGAATTTTGTAGCAATGAAATAGAAAACTATTTGAAACAGGTTGGCATAGTACACCAGAAAACGAATGTGTATACTCCAGAACAAAATGGTGTAAGTGAGCGCTTCAACAGGACAATTGTTGAACGGGCTCGCTGCCTATTATTTGATGCTGGACTAGATAAAAAGTTTTGGGCAGAGGCTACAAATACTGCCGTGTATCTTAGAAATAGATCTGTTGCATCAGGATTAAATAATAAAACACCTTATGAGCTCTGGACAAACATCAAGCCAGATCTAAGTCATGTCCGCATATTTGGAAGTGAGGTTATGGTTCACATTCCAAAAGAAAAACGTCTTAAGTGGGATACTAAATCGAAGAAACATATCCTAGTTGGATTTTCTGAAAATGTGAAAGGTTATCGTGTATATGATATTATAAAGAAGCGTGTTGTCACCAGTAGAGATGTAATTATCCAGGAAAACTTGAAAAGAAACTGCACAAATGAAGCAGTTGTATCAGTTTCAGTTGGGGATAAGGAAACAGAAAAATCAGATGGTCACAATGTAGAAGAAGTGACAAATGAGACTATCTCTAGTTCCTCGAGTCCAAGCACATCTTCAGAATCCGAATCTCTTAATGTATTGACTGATTCAAATTCCATGTTACAGCAATCTCAAGAAGAAGAAGATGTTAATGAGGAACCGGAACCAAGTGCAGTTGTAAAGCGTATTAGAAGGCCGCCTGACCGTTATGGATTTTCAAATCTGTGCACTATGTCATGTCCCAATATCACCAGGGATCCAGTCAGTGTCAGAGAAGCTCTAGATAGTCCAGACTGTGACAAGTGGATAGAGGCCATGGAGGATGAGCTGCATGCATTTGAAGAAAATGAAGCATGGGTGCCTGTAAGTGAATTACCTTCTGATAAAGCTTTAGTTCAGTGCAAGTGGGTGTTCAAAAAGAAGGTGAATAGTGATAACAGTGTACGTTATAGAGCACGTCTGGTGGCTAAAGGCTATACTCAGAGGCCTGGTATAGATTATGATGAGACTTTTTCGCCGGTAGTTAGACATTCCACCTTGAAATTATTATTTGCATTGTCTGTTCAGTTAGATTTAAACATCACGCACTTAGATGTTAAAACAGCTTTCTTGAATGGTTATTTAAAAGAGGATATTTATATGATTCAACCAGATATTAACTGTGATTCAAATAAGAAGAAAGTAGTTGTTAAATTAAACAGAGCTATATATGGGTTGAAACAATCCTCTAGGTCATGGTATGAAAGAGTAGAACAATGTTTATGCGAGGAGGAGAGTAGGAAGCAAAGAACTGTTGCTTTGTCAAGCATGGAATCAGAATATATGTCAATTGCTGAGGCATGTAAGGAAGCAATTTATTTAAGGTTTTTACTTTGTGAACTTACTGGAAATCTTTGTACTGTAACAATGTATAATGACAGTCAGAGTGCACAGAAGTTGGTGGCAAATTATGTTTGTAATAGAAAAAGCAAACATATTGATATTAGGTATCATTTTATAAAGGATTCAGTTAATAAAAAAATAATTGATTTGCAATATTTGCCAACAACTGAAATGCCCGCTGATGTTCTTACAAAGGCTTTAAGTCCTGCCAAACATTATAAATGTATTGAGGGTCTGGGGTTAGTAAGAAAGAGTCTGTAAGTTAATTAAAGTAAATACTGTTGTTTTTGTTTTGATATGTATTGTTCATTTGCTGTAGTTGGGGTGTTAGAAATATAACATCAAATAAGCAATGTAGTGCTTTTTACTTGTCTATGGATAATGTATTGTCTATTGTTCTGTTTGAAAAATATACGTTCGATTCTTCAACTTTTACAGTCACACGTCGTTTTACTTTTCCTGCTTTTTATATAAATATTAATAATTTTTTCTCATTAAATTCTGATTCCTTCGAGTATTGCTCCAATACTTAGCATATAATTCATCGTATAATTGACCTCTCATATAGTTAAGGAGACTGATATTCCAAACTATATACATATAAGGAATACCTAAATCCCTTCACCTCCTGTGATTTAATATTATAATCAAAACACTGTTTGTGAGTACCTATTGTTTTAAATATGCTATGAAGCTGATACCATCAAAGGTAAAAATAATTATGATTTCACCTAATGTGGTTATTAAATCGAAAGTCAATAAACGTCCTAAAATGTAAAGTTATCATTATAAAAAATAATAGATAAAAGGTTTATGGATAACAATTACTCGTCATGACAATAATCTAGAGAGGCAGTGGTATCTAACCCCAAAATCATTATGTGATTTTGATGTTACCACTGCATATTTAACGTACCGAACCCGGTGTGAGTTTAATTAGTTAACAAAATATAAACATGTCACGACGTACGTAACATGTTATTAAAACAAAGTTCCCTCCCACGGGGGTACATAACCTCCTCACAGTTACGTGTATGTAACTCATTTTGTACTACGAGAATGGCTTTTGTTAGAAACCCTGCGTTACATTTGATGACGTTTATTTTAGACATATCATTCACCACTTTTGTTATACATATCTCATAAAACTTATTTAAGTATAAGTATGAAGATATGTACCTGACCAAAATGTCACATGTTTTTAAGTATCGGGTCGGCATAACAAATATTTATTCCCGCTCGTATTGAAGAGGTTCAAGATTTGATACTCTAGATTCTGGAAGCTCATTGCTGTTCGCATTGTAAATGAGTTGCCGAAACGGCTGGTGCGGAATGCTTGAATTTTGAAAAGTTAGTCTGCGTCTAGTGGTCTGATGTGCTGGCGGGATAAGCCAAGTCAATTGCGTCATGTTTGCGAAACATTGCGTTTAGAACACCTAAAACATGAGCCTCTTCATCGTCTATCTGTGTACGAACTAATAATATTACCCGACGTTCTAGCTCCATGTGGTCATAGCTGGTATTACCTTATTCATACACGCTCATGTTCATGTTAGTTATAGCTTGGTTACTACCACGTACTGTGTATGAATGTCTGACTTTATGGCGTATATATACTTACGAATCCGCTGGAATATGTGCCTTCACTTCAGTGTCAGTAATTTCAAGCTCATGGGCGCTGTGGATATGTATCTCATCGGATTCCTTCACCCAGCTGATGTTGATGTTGACGTGGCCTTTGAACAGGCCATCCTCTAAGTACGGCTCGAGCTCCAGGCGGTAGCCTGTGGGGATCACATCTTTGTCCAAGCGGGTCTCCATGGTCAGGCCATGAGCATTGTTCAGGTCGATGCTTCGGGTTTTAATGATGTGGCCAGCGGACACCTAGAAGAAAAAGGTGGTTATGTGCTGTGTTCAGACCAGTATAAATCGTAGACACCAAATCGTTAAATTCTGCAGTGCTCAAGGGAATCTAAAAAAATATAAAAGTATTTTGCTGGATATTAAAGGTAGATACATACGTTTGTTTATCAAATAGACTTAAGGATCTTTAAATCATGAAATAATTTCATGATTTTTACCATTTAAATCATAAAATATATAGAATCAAAAAGAATACTATTGGCATATACGTAGTGTGCCAGAGTATGGAGAGCGTCGTGGCCCAGTCGTTGAACACTTCGGCTCGGAATCCGGTGGCCACAAGATCAAATCTGGTCGGAATACGTCTACTTAGTGGTCATTGTAAAATTTATGGCTAACTCTCCGATGATGGAAAACACCGATAAAAACTCGTGAGCAACCCGTATAACGACGGTAGGCTCGCCCCTTACCGCGTTGGGTACAATTCCCTCGGCGGAATGTGGGCTTCTGAACGTTTCGTTCTAATGCCTCTAGTGTGCCTCTGTCTAACCCATTAGGGATATGGTCGTGAAGGTTTGTTATGCATAGTATATCTACTTGTATACTACAAAGTGTAATACCAGTGACGTCGAAAGGTTTAAGGCTTCGGTCTCAAAGTCAGCGGGCTGCAAGACTGGGGCGGCGGAGCCGCGGGGAGCGACGCGGCAACGCTGACCTGGTCTCGAAGCCAGCGGGCAGCTCGCGGAGCGGTAGAGCGAATTAGTCTTTTTTTCGCGAAAAGTACAAGGAGTGCTTCATAGATGATCGTATTCATATTTGTATCTCTTTTCGATGTTTAGTTATTTTTACATTTCCTCCTGTAACTTGGTAATAACCCGCCTATTTCTGTGGTTCACATGTTTGCTGTTCTAAATCAGTGTCCACACAACGTCAATGTAGACGATCGGACACTGTATCACTTGTACCCCGCTCCCCGCCACTGCCTTCGAGTCCAGTTCCATAAAACGCGCCGCTCCCTCTCCGCTCCTGCTGACTTCGTGTCCGTGGCTTCAAGCCTCCGAGAAGACCCGGAAAATAAAAGTCTGTACAAAACAGAACATATAACTCTCTAGATAAAGCAGGGGCATATTATACATTGTGTCCTAATGTGTGTGTTCATATTATAGTCCGGAGCATCCTGCAAGTAGTGAATACGTGCGGCTGAACGAATTACACGGGCGCGTCGGAGCACGTCGTATAGTGATGAACGAAATCAGAAACTACATAATTTGACAGTAAAATGGGACAGTCACTGACATAATGAATAGGCATCAACTCTAATCTACCCGTCTACGTGTCCTACAACTAACGCATTGGTAAATAGACTAGCTTGCCTAGGGGAATCAGCTGACATGCTTATGCGGCGACTCGTTGAAAATAGCAGATCCTACTGTCCGTGGGACAGAAAAGTGATCCGTTTTATAATGACAAATAGGTCAATAGAATTGTGTGATGAAAACATCAATTTTGCAATGGTTATTCACAGTATCATTTTCATAACAAAAAAAGTTGTTAAGCTGATCGTCGCCATGTATGCTAACCAAGTGGCAGTAATATTCCAAGTGAATGATGTTTCACTATGTAGATTAACTTTGGAATCCAGTTGAATGAGCATATTACACGCGGTATCATAAAACTTTTATAAAGAAAACAGAGCAAAGAAGCATGTACTTATTAGCTTTTTATTTGACTTAAAGACCTTTACGTATACTTCATTTTAAGCGCTAATAACCTGAAATATTACAATAGCATCTCGTTTATTTTTATTTCCGCTCTTTAAAAGTACCAAAGAATAATATTCATTTTTTAAAACCTTTTGTCGAGGCTGTCGTGAGCCCAAATAGCCCATTGCCCGAAAATAAGTGACCATAGTTCCGGTAGCTGTACTCTTGCATAGGGCTGCCACTGGCTCCCTTCATCGCCGTGGAGACCAGGAACGTGAAGGAAAGTTAATTCAGTGGAAAAAGTTTCTTCAGACTTAAATAAACAATTCAAGAAAACAAAACTTTTGAAGTTGTAACATCTGTCAATTAATTTCGTGATCTTAAAAAAAGTCTAATTACGAGTACATGTTAGTATTCACATCTCACAATAACAGACAAATTCACAATATGCTTGTCATATAGCCCTGACACCGGATATTAGCCTGCAGGATAAATGACTATTCATTATTTCATTTTTGATGTATGTTCTCAGCATTGTTGATACCCACCAATATATGAAATCGTTTTCTGTCAACATCCTCCTAAAAGAAATCTTTTCTACAATAGGCTCACCTGCACCTAGTTGTCCTCAATGTTTCCTTTTGTTTTTGTCAATATATAAAGAAATAAAAGTGCACAGCCCTAGTAACCAACCTTATCCGGAGGCAAGCCATGCGCCACACACACGCAAGCGGTCAGCACACTCCAAACCAACATCCTTCTACAGTCTTCTTTGATCCTGGACAAAAAACGTACGTGTGAAGGACGATTTAATACGGCCTTCCCGTCCGCTTTTTATAAGGGTTGGCCCTATTTATAGACATGCGTAAATATACATGTCTGTCATGCGGAGGATGTCCTTAATGATTTGTGAGGGACGCGCTCCTTTAGCCTTGTATGCACAGAGAAACCAGAGGATAAACTTTTATTGATGGCTAGAAACAATGCCAATATCGAACGATATAGGTTCAATGTAAATAAAAGGAGTATGACATATGTATAAAAAAACGAAAGCACTTTTGGAAAATTAACAGTTTTCTTCAGTGTGTCATTCATGACTGTAACCGAGGCAAGTATCCGAAACTCAACAAGTAAAGTTCTGTCAAAACAGATCTTAGGAAATTTCAATGTGTTGAGTTGTACCTTTAATCGACAAGTGAATTGAGTAGAAAACGGTACTGTTTTAGCTCTGGACATCATCGGCAAAGAACAACTTCTTAATATAGTTCTTGTTCACTGTTAGACACTCAGCGGAAATAAAGGGTCATTTTATTCCATTACGTAGGGAGATTCGTAAGACTCAATAAAATATGTTCCGAGCTTTACAGTCTTACCCCTTTAGGGATTGCTATGGCCAGCTGAACAGTGGATAGTGCTGAGTAAGGCCTGCCGCTTCCCACCACAACGACACGCCTGTTTTCTAGTTTCTCTTCAGTCAAAAAGCTGATTTGTAACCAACAAAAAGCCAATTTGTTGGTAAATCACTGACCATACTCGTTCTGGACACGTCTTGGATAAAGTTTTTACAATTACTTGGAAGATCTGCTATTTATTTTACAATTGCTTTGACGATCTCCTATTTATGAATTGACTTTTTAACTTTATTTCATCTAGAACTTTTTGCTGGTGCCTTTAGTATTACATCGTTTCACTTGTCTTAGTTGCGATTGACTAGCAATGTATTTATAGGTAGGCCATCCGGAACAACGTCACTGCATCCGCCAATCTGATTTGCCGGTCCTGTGCCGGCAGGGGACGCAAAACACAAACGTCATATGTACTTTATGATGTACTTCTTAGACATGTTCATATTATTATCACAAGCACATGTATACTACGCGACCGTTCATAAAGGTTATTTATTGAAATTAGTCCCAAAATTGCCAAAGAGACTAAAAAGATCCAATTAGTACAAACAAACAAAACATTTTATTTGCAATGAATACAATAAAGAACCAATTATTTAAATTGAGGTCACTAAGTGCGAAAATAACACGTATCAGTGGAGGAGATCTGTGACTTCTTCAGTGTACAACCGATATTACTCCATTGCAAGATTTGGAAGCCTGTCTCAAATAAGTTTTGAGTTGTTAACGTATTTTTCTTTGTGGTTTCCCAAACTCACTGCCCAATTTTCGCTCATTGTTGTACGAGAAAAACATTTTTTATTTAAAAGTATACCTATCGTCCAAACAACGACTAAAAATCTGTTGCGCCTTCTTTCAAACAAGAAGAATTAGTTAAACAGCATTTAGGTACCTTTCCTCTAAATTAAGTTGCAACAGATTTTAATTTGGGAACCAATTTTGGTATGCCGGTAATAGCCAGGTAGCCAGAGTAGGTAGAACCTTTTCCTTGATCTAAATTCATATTTTTCGAACTAACCCAACTGGTCATTCTTCCTAAATAGTTCCAATCAAGTCCAAATTCGTCAACTTCAAGACATTTTCGGGAGGACCTACGTAATAACTAAATACACAGATGAAAACTAACCAGATATTAGTCAATTTCAAATGGAAAATACATTAACGAAAGTCTATTACCGGAGCCAAGAGTGAAGAGACTTGAGTCTCTTCACTCTTGGGATTAACTTGAGTTAATCCCTATGATTTGATTGAAAAGACGATTGTGAATGGCGAAGACCGGAAACCCTTCAGTGAAGATTGCTCAAATACACGGTCGCATGACGAAACAATGGCATAATAAGACAGATCACGTTAAAGGCTTTGAGTACATTGTAGCCTAAGATTGTTGTCATGGTGAGCAGGGTAGAAGCTTTCACCCAAAATTGGGACATCCCAAGCTCCCAATAATACGAATAATGTACTCACCTGGTGAATCCACGCGCGCTTCGAGGGCGACTGAGTGTGGCCGCTCGCGCCAATCCGCTCAATTGCCAGGATATGGCTCATTGGCAATGACGACACTCTGATTGTGCTCCTCTTGACGATAATCGTATTTACTAGTGCCCCTTAACGATTTTGGAGGCACTGGTTAGGGAACGGGTGACGTCAGTGGCCAGGATTTACATAACATAACGTAACATATCCTTAATGGGTTAGTCAGAGGCAAACTGATTGGTACCTTCATGGTGAACGGAACATTCAGAAGCCCTCCTTTCGCTGAGGAAATTCGAATCAACGTAACTCAACGTGGTAAGGGGCGAGCCTACCGCCGTTTTTTGGGTTGCTTGGGTTTTACCTATATCGGTGTTTCGCATCACCGGAGAGTTAGTCCCAAATTTTACAATGAACACAAAGTAGGAGTGTTCCCGTCAGATTTGATCACGGGACCACCGGGTCTCGAGCCAGAGCGTTTAACCACTGGGCCACGACGCTCTCCACTTATGGCGTAGTTTTTGTAGACCCAAGAACAAATTATACTCCAATACAAATTTATTTCTTGCCGAGTTGTTTAATGTAGGTGAACCTAGGAAGCCGATAAATCGGCTGAGCTACCAAGGCCACTAAGACCCTTCAGGTGGTGATTTTTTGTAGGCATAGGTATATTCTTTTCCTATGAGGCTATGACTCACTGACTTAACGTGTGTGCTTTTGGCCATAAGGCCGCCCAAATTGTACTTCCATTTTTGTTGAGTTGTCATTATGTGTACCTGTTTTGTACAATACAGTATTAACTTATCTCACAAGTTTGCCATAAGGATTATCTCCGTATCGTACCAGTTAGCTAGTAAGTACCAACTTTTAGTGCTAAGGATTGCTAAGCCATCTGGCATGGATCTAACAACCACACGATAAAACCAAGAATAAGAACTGTGGAATCCCATTGCGTTATTTCAATAATATTACTATTTATCACCATCAGTTCAATTATAAAGCTAAACAGAACCAAATCCAAATGCGTGTTCGTTCAATATTAAATCAGTTTATTGTCAATAAAGCAGTCGTATCGGAGTGATGTCTCGCACATATGGCTGCGCTCGTGAAAACGTAAAACAAATGATTCATTGCGGATTTTGGGAGTTTTATCGCTCAGATTGTTGCACCGAAATGAAACATTGTAACGCCATTTTTGGAATGGAATTCAAAATAATTCATAGTCAGACATGATCGCTACGTTATTAAAACGTAAACACTTGAACACTATTGCTGCCAATGTAGTGTTCCTGACACACTTGCAAAATGTTGACAGCGCCAGCAACAAAAGAGAAAAATTAAAATGTCGTTGAACATTTTAATTTTTCTATACTACTTTTAGCGTCGTCATAAAAATAATAATATTAAAAGATATTAAAAGGTACTTTATTGCACAAAGAAAACGAATAACACAACAATGTTTACAGATATTTAGAGTGTACTGACAATTTAGGCGGCCTTATTGCTAAGAGCGTTCTCTTTCAGACAACCTTTAGGTAGAGAAACAAGAAAAGCACTCGGATTTGTTATTATGTAGGAATAAAACACGGATCATGTAGCTACGAGTATATCGCTTTGAAGAAGGACCACCTACAATTTTCTAAGCGAAAACAATTCAAAGAAGGTGAGCTATGTGCCACGTTTGGCTTCACCCCTGTATTAGGTACCAAGTAATTCAGTAATTTAACTAAATGTTTTTTTCTTGCTATTTTTGTACTGTAAATAGAAGGCTGCAGTGCATCGACCTCAAAAGGTTGCATGCGGGTATATAAAAAATATGTCGTAGTTTTCTGCGTAAAAGTAGAAATGCCTGTCGTTGGGTAGTTACTTAGATTAGTTAAGTACCATGTTGTCTTACCGAGTACGAGTATAAACAATGCTATTTTTAATTAAAGCTATGTCACTTGATTTACCGTCATTACACCGCTCCACCTTAGGTACTCGTACAGTTATGTACATGTAATTCCTGTGATTAGGAGAACCCTTTTGTTAGTAACACAGCATAATATAACTACAACTGAGTGCTAATTACAATAAGAAACAAGTACTTAACCAGTACCAAATTAAACCTGAAAATCTAACTGCATCATCATTCAGATATTAGTGGTGGCATTTCAGCTAACATCACTTCACATCTCGGTGCTTCTCGCTTACTTCAATCATACTTTACTTTGAATTCGTATTTTCTCTCATATGGATCTAAATAATTTTGAATTTTATTCAGTTTAGTTCTTTTCTTTCAAACGATCACAGTCGCGAAGAAGCTGAATTTTAAAGATAACCCACCACCACCGAAGTGAGATTTGGCGCCAACCGTGACAGCATAGCAGCTAAGAGTGTGAATAATAATGTCTAAGTTATGTCGTGTGTCATCATCCAAAATGCAAAAACTATAAAAAATATATTTCAATGACTAAAGACACACAAAACCTGTCTTATGTTGAATAACGTCACTGAAGTTCAAAAGAATAACAAATGAGTCGGAAGTGAACATTTAAGGTTTTGTTGTCTTTCATGCTTGAACTTTATGACAAATGTCTTTAAAATTGCCTCAAAAGAGCCTTTTATTGCCAAGGTGAAGCGCATTACGTACGGTTCTAGTTAACAGCGAGTTGTATTTAGTTGCAAAGGTCTGAGTTTCATGGAGGATATTATTATCGTCGTTACTGACTGACGACGAAGATGTAAAATTGAATATTCTTTCGAAAAGCAAATAAATAAAATATAAGACTAAGCAGAACTTGGACTTAGGGTGCTAATGTACTAATATAGTGCTATTATACATAGGTATTTTCTATTTACATACTTAAATAGATACCCAGTCATAGAACAAACACAAAACTTAGTCACTTAAACTTCTACCATTTGTCTGAGGACATCCGTCACTATTTAAAATCACTGAACTGACTACCTACAACTCAGGCTATTCAGGCGATTGTACCTTTTATATTATTATTATATAGAAGACTGACTGTCGCCATATATAATTTTTAATTTGTTTAAAAAAATCTCAGTAGACTAACAATTTCACAAATGAACATTTTGAGTATAATATGAAATAAAATTAACTAAATATAATTTATTTAGCAACAATATAAACGAAAGGTTAATAACAATGTATCTTTAAACTAAACTTAACTATAAAAATAAATAAAGGATAATATTTACAAAGTGTCCTTACACCAAAAATTCTACCTGTATGTATAGTTACAGATAGAATATCTGGTGTAAGTCACTGTCCTGCGGGAAAGTACCAAGAAGGCTGGCCACATTGCCGCGCTGGATAGCAAGGCTAATCCTTTGGGCAAGATAAAGGCCAGCCTTCTTGTCTAGGGTGGCTTCCGTCAAACGCTTGCACAAGTCCCTGAAGACCTTGCGCGCGCTTGGCCCCCACGGTCCTAGCGTTTCAACGCCAAACGGCCCAAATATGTAGGTATCACTGATACCAACATATTTGCGCCGCTTAAGGCATTCAGCAGAAGCAGCAGCAGAACCCGCCTTGCTACCAGTTGAAGGAAGATGAGACGGCGCTAGAGTATCGACACAAGTAGCATCCCATACAAGAGGCCGTCCCATCTTCCAAGGAACGAGAGTCATACCGTCCGGCCGTTTGCCATCACTTCGCGTCAAGCCGTTCGGTTCAAGAACAGCTGGAATGCGAGCGCTGGCAAGGGCCCGACGGATGATATCGTTCAAACTGGTATGCCGTGGTATTCTACCGGCGCTTCTTAAGCATGACAAACCGTGATGGCCAAGATGGTCGACGGAAGCTCCGCAGATACAGTTATGGGGAACAGTGCAGTAAGCACCTAAGCGCAGACATACTAAAATTTGGAATGAGGTGTTATCTAAAAGGGTACCAAGATTTGAAGAAGGGAGAGCTTGCAGCCAAAGACCCGATTCCCACTCAGCGACAGCAAGTAGGCGAGCGCGCTCTGCAGGGCTGTTAGGCGTGTCTAATAAACTGTTACGCACAGCCTTGCAGAGCGGCTCGTCCCACATTTTTTGTGAAGAGAGACTACATGGGAGGTCGGAAGAAGTTTGATTTTTCCATTCGGTGATGGCATCTGCTAAATGAGGTATCGTGAAATGAGCCAAGGAAGGTGATAAAATCTTGGTTATTAAATTTTGAGTGCTGTGAACTGATGACAAAAAAGCTGGAAGTGCAACACTAGAGATCTTTCGAATACCCAAGCCTCCAAAACGTACCGGTAAGGATGCTTGTGTCCAAATGCGGCCTTCTAAATTTATGTTAAAATTTATTGATAAAGTTTGTCTAATTATACTGTCCAATTTTGCGGTGAGGTGAGGATGATTCCAAAGGTGAGATGACCGAAGATTGTATGTAAATTGAGGTGTAAAAAGACAGTGGCGAATGATCGTATAACACATGTGATTATTGATTTTGTTCAAACGGTCCGAAATTAAGTTGAAATGGGAGATCTTCTCCTCAATGAAATCCGAAAAAGACTCGTCTAGAACCGGCGACCCAAGGAGACGGAGTGAACCTTGGTCAATAATTTTGATACCCGGAGCCAAAATGTTGAAACGGTCAATGATGTCACGCCGGTCACTACAACTGTTTGGTATAAAGAGTTCGCACTTGCTAAAATTTAATTCAAGGCCTAAATTTTTAAATTGGTCTATTAAATAAGACAAATCATCCAAAACAGTTGTAGTACTTCCCCCAAGGGTCCCGTCGTCCAAGTACCATACGTTAAATTTTGATTTTAATTTTGATATGACGGGATGAATAGCGAGGCTGAAAATGGCTGGACCAAGAGGGTCACCCTGCTGGCAGCCGACTGCAGAAGAAAGTAAGTGGTCCCTATACAGTAACTTTGTGGGCGCGCTGTAGCACTGCCACAAGAAACTGTATAAAGACGGAGCCTGTCTCTTCACCTCTGCCAGCAGAATGCCCCTGTCGACCGAATTAAAAGCGTTTTTCACGTCCACCTTTAGCAGAATGTCACTGTGCCGGTTGTGTTTAAAAGTGCGGGTGGAATGTATAGCAGCTTCACAGCCACCCCGTGCGCCGAAACCCAGTTGTATAGGCTGCAAAATGTCATCACAAATTACTTTTAATAGTCCACAAATTACTGTTCAAAGCGAGCCTTTTCAACCTAACGTGACGTCCGACATTAGTCGTGTAATTGAACAATGCAATAACAAAATTGCAACAAGACATTCGAAGTGGAATAATCTGAAAACCTAAGTACCTAGTGCAGCCGCATTTTGTTATTATTTCGAGGTCTGGCTCCGACTTTTAGCACCAGCGGGCAATTTGCATCCTTTTCCATTGAACTGAATATTAACTTTTATAGCAACTGCACTCTCCAATAACAGTTTTTCAACGGTAGATAGTAACAGTTTGCGAAGGTTTCGTGCTGTATCTGTTTCTTGTTGTTGGACTTTGTTTTCCTTATTACCTGATAGGAGTGAAAAAATATCAATAAGTCAGATACTCCGTTCGATTAAATATAGCCAGTTTCATCCCAAAAAATATATGATTCTGGAAGATTAACGGCATTAGTTAACAGGAATTTTCCAACCAAAATATTACTTATGGCGTGACTGTACAATCGGCCGCACATCAAGTGAACCAGCCCTTAATGATTAAAATTATCCATTTGACCAGATCAGCCTGTGTTTTATTTCATTGAGAGTGAGAGCATAATAGTACCGATCTTGACAAATACCTGTAGATTTTCTGTGAAGACCGCTTACTATCGATAAGACCGTTTATATTGTATATTGGTCTCGGTAATTTATTTCTACTATAATGATTTTCTTACAGTAAAAATCCATCTATCTTCAAAATAATCTCGTCACATCTATTTGCTTGATGCATCTTTGTTTGAAGAATTATATCCATCACAAGGTTGTCCTTAATGAGAGCTACTTGAGGTTAGTTGTCTCCATCCTGGTGTGGTCCTGAGTGCCCGCTGCCGTCTCCTGGCGTCCTCAGTGCATTGCACTTATAACGCAAAGTGCATGTGATGCGCAGGAGTTGTGTTCTGAATATGACCCACTTGTCCAAGGTCAGGGAACTTATCACGTTCTCCTAAATTCAGACAGTTTTTTCATACTTTAAGGTCAAATTAATTATCAATTTTTATACTGCTGTAGGTAATTTTGCATTGTTGAGTTATTTTTCAATTAATTTAGGACGTAAAGTGATAATGACAGTAATTTTACAGTCTTTGTAAAACTTACAAATTAATTTAAGAAATGAAGGTTTTCTCGTGTACTACGGAAATCAAAAACCTTGAAGGACCTCAGACAGGGTGCAGACATACAACAAACATTTTGTGAGGGTGCGGGAATCGAACTCGCCACCATTTGGGACTCCCGAACTCTAGTAGCAACTGCGCTGAACTCGTGTTACGTTGCAAAGTTTAAAGTTGAGTGACCTTGAAGACTTATGACCACTTCTCAGTTCCCATAAGTCATCCCTAGTACGCACATTGATTGTGCACCTTTGTCCTCAGACAATAAGGTTTGTTAGGAGAGAGAACGCCACGCAGCATCCCCAACACTGCCCAATCGAAAAAAACGAAAACTAATCATTCACCTATCACATCAATAGTACCAAAAAAACACATGAAAATCTCCGGATCCTAAACTACTCATCCAAAATCGTTTTAACATACCGAGATTATTTGGATACTCCTATGCAAGGTAGCTGAATTTTTGGCTCTGAATGTCAACTTGCTGGACATACTGGAGTATTATTTAAACTGCTACCAATTTAATTGCTTTCTAATGTCCTAAATAATTGGATTAGAGATCGTAAAATATAATTTTTCGTAAATATATCACACATACCGTATAATTTATTCCGCTAATCGGTTTATGTGTTGTGTCATTCGCTAAACTCGTTCCAGCTGTTCATACATATAATAATATGTAATAAGTGGCAGATAGGTAATTAATACAACAATGATCATATTGCTAGATGCACACATGTACGGCAGAACAGACATTACCTTGCAAGGTCGAAAGGAAAACATAACTACTGGCACTTTTCTACTATTGCAGTGGCCAATTAAGCTAGAACTCACACTCAGATCTACTCCCACTCAATATCTACGCGACTCTGGTGTAATGAACTAGTGTGAGAGGTCTAGGCATAATGGACGTGAAATACGTAAAGTAATGTTCGGTGAAGGAACATGCATTTTACCATAGATTGGTCTCGCGCGTACAACTGCCGACACACGCCTTCGATAGTCCGTAGTTTTATTGAATATTTTTTTAAATCAAATTACAAAATCTTAAAAAAAAAAGGTTGTAGTTCTGTGAAGTTCGTTGTAATTAATCTGTGGGAAATGTTAAGTGTGTTGTTTTTTTTTAAATAATATTTTCGGAAATCTTGATAAGCCGATTTGAAAACTTGTGATGTGGATTTATTAGTACCTACTGTTATAGAATACCTTAAAAATATAGTGTACTGTGGTGAATAACTATTTGTCTTCAATGTTATCTTAAATTTTACGTCATTTATGCGTGGTTTAGTCGTTACCTACAACTTAATGTAACAAACAGTTCAAAATCAATCACGAGGGAAATACCTACCTACACGTAGCAACTGTTGGGTGAGTGTTTGTATTACAATTACTTAGGTATTTTATGGGCGTGAGATTCGTATAATAGGGACTTGATATACTTTCATGCCGGTACGTAGATGAACCCCACCATGAATTTTCGCTTTGTAGTGGCGAAGGGGTTAGCAATCAGTGAAAGGAGGAATCAAGAGTACTCAGGCGTGGCGGTGTGGTGGACTTCCTAACACACCTACAGACACACTGCCTGCCGCCGGTTATGGCAGTGGTGCCGGTGTTCGCCACTGCTGGCCCAGAAAGGCGCGGTGCTAGCCGCAAGGTTTGATACCCCTCTTTTTTGTTTAAGCTGAGGTTTGTAAATGCCTTACGCATACCCGCCGCCGGGGGGCCAATCTCCTTCTGGGAAGGTTGACCTAGTGGCCTACCGACTAATAACCTCAGCGACTCCCTCTCATCGTCCACTGCGAAGGGAATGCGGTGACTGACACGAAGCCTACTACGCATACATACATACATACATACCATCACGCCTCTTTCCCAACGGGGTAGGCAGAGACCACTTCTTTCCACTTGCTACGATCCTGGCACACACCTTGCGCCTCCTCTACTTTAATGAGTCCTTTTATACATGCTCGTCGGTTGAAGGTACTCCTGACCTGACCCTTTCTGAGAACATCTTGAACTTGTCCTAGAAACGTTCGTCTAGGCCTTCCCGTCCCCGCGAAAGTTGGATACCTCTTGGGTGGCTCGTGGTCACGGGCCCAGTGCGGGTTCGCATACGATTGGAGCCAGATTGCCTAAGTACGGGAGTGCCAGCGTACTCCGGGCCCTTTTGTGGCCTCTTCATTAAGGGGTTAGCTGGAGTCGGGCCCCACAAGTAAATTTTAGATAGCATAATCAAAAAATTTAAAGCCTGAAAGAACCTAGTTATTTCATTCAACCATTAGCATATTTAAAGTTTCAATTTCAACAGCTTTGACTCCACTGTTGACTTCTCAATGTTTAAGACCTACAACGAATCAGCTAAGTAGCTATCATAGCTGCGAACTATTTGCAATTTAATAGTAACTACCTACCGAAACAGGCCGTTAACTTGCATACAACGAATAGGATTTTTGCGGTGACTAACCAATATTTCCATGCACGTGTAAAAGTGAATTAAATTGTTTTTTAGAACTTATGAAATGTTAGCCAATTTCATCAACAGTACTTGGTCTACCGACTCAATAAGCACAGTAATAGATATACCGTGCAATAAGTCTGCACGGTAGGTATTTTAGAGTGACACTGAAGCACTGTATGTTCTTGAGGCGTCACTCAGATCTTACTATTCAACCTGAGAATTTCCCAGGTGACATGTCACTCTTGAGAGCGAAAAATGAGTTTGATTCCTACACTTGCTATCGAAATAAGTACCTACTTAGCTTAGTCTCTACTTGATCTTCTTCTCTTCTTATCGTGTCGTTGGCATATCCTTTTTGACCAAAACTCCGCCACTCTAACGGCATGGTCGTTGGCACACATAAGTTCCTCACACGTACAGCAGTCCGGACACGAAGGGCATGATATGAGGAGACCCACAGTTTGTGGGGAGGCACCACACTAGCACGCATTGTCACCATCTGTGTAACCCCATCTGCACAGACTCTCCCTGCATCTGCCAACCTGGATCCTCAGCCTGTTTAGAGCTTCCTAAGTAAGCCATGGCAAGTCGGGGCCCCGGTGGAGACTCTCAGAAGGTCCGACAAATAGGGCAGCAGCAGGTAGCCTCTCCAGCCATAAACCGATCCTGGCCTGTGCTGGGTTGTCAGACAAAGGGAGAACAGTTTTGGCGAAGTCTACTTGGTACTACTTACTTACTGTTAGTACTTCGTGTGGCCAAACTATCCAAAGTCACAGTAGAGGGATATGAGCTAAGGCAAACGAACTTATCTTTGTCTGTCTTCGTTCCCTGTGAGACTTTTAAGGGTCTAAAGGCGTGTACTTGCAACGACATTCAAAGCTGAACCATACATTCAAGCCTGTTATTGCTTGAATTTCAATATTAAGACCAACCATAGGCTTGAATCTAACCTTGAGAGAAATTCACACGGCTTAAAAAAGATGCACCTAAGTCGGATAGCAATCCTAAGTGAGGTCTTCGTATAAATGAATTGATTTCATTTACTCTGTAAGAGCAGCTTATTAATGTTTAATAAGTCTCTCAATGCAAACATAAGGTTGACAGTAAAATGTGTTTATTGTTGGTTTCTATAAATATCTCCTAATGCATTTAATGTTTTTTTAAACCTTCCGTAGCTATGATTCAGGTAAACTTTAGCCACTTGAAGATCATGAGATGTTTCATATTGGCTTGGTTGGGCTGATCATAGTTAACAGGTTCACAGTCCACAGCCCACATATTATGGGCTGCGAACAATGAGTTTTTAATTGTTACACATTTGTGGACAGTGAACCTGTTAAGTGGCTGATTCGTATTTTGCTACTCAGTGACTTAGCAACATTGTGCAATAAACTTTAATAACCCGTGCATTAAAAACGTATTTATTAATTAAGATATTAAACTAAGTAAATTACAGCAATCAAAATGATCTCGCAGACAGTTTCCTAATTAAATGTTAATTAACTACAGTTCTAACTTGACGTGCTAACGACGTACCTACAATCAGTTCATAATAGTATGAACTAGTATGAGTATTGGGCCTTACAATAGTGTAAGGCCCATCTCCATTCCTTTGTCTCAGTGCCAGTCTCCAGTAATAGGTTAAGCTTTGTGATGAGGAGCCCCTTGAATTGATAGCTTAAAATATTTCACAACTCTTTGTTAACTGCTAAGTCTTTATTATAAGGCCCTAGGGATATTTTTTCATTGCCTTAAAAAGGAGACTCTCAATTAGGGTTGCCAACTCTTTTCGCCAGAAATGAAGTATATTTAGGTCTATGACGGATATTAAAAAGTGTTTTAGTTAAATGAACAGTATTATATTTATTTATTGTCTTAAATACATATTTTTGACAGTTTTTCGCACTTTTACACAAAATAATGTGACTGCACATTTTGTTGCCGGAAACAGTATTTGTATACCTACTTTATTCTTGTTCAACAGTAAAAAGTATAATTTAGCGAAAAACAGTATGATACTGTTTAAAACAGTATGGTTGGCAACCCTACTCTTAATCCAACTGTGCCGTTTAATTAATGTTACCTGGGCAATTAGCAATAGATTGAGAATAGTAATTCTAAGAACCTATGTTTTAGTGAAGATCTAGAGTTGGTTTATGAATTTCAGAGGAAGAATATGAAGTATTTCTAAGGATGAAAGGTGAACAGTAATTTAAGCAAAAAATTATCAAATAGAATATTTTGTACTTATTTTCGTCTGTTTGTGTGTATTCCTCATAACGTCACGTGCAAGCTACTCGTAAGATTTTTTTGAAACTTTGTCTAGCTATACTATCTATAAACACCGAGCTTTGGAGCAATGAGATCTAAATTGAGATTGTTTTTAGAATTATAGGTGATTGATTGATGAGGAACATTTTGGTACCTAAGCACATACATGAGTCATAGGTAAACACAGTATCTTACATACACCACTGTCGACCACAGACACATTGATCATTACTCGAAGCACCAACGGGTACAAAACCTTACTACCTTCCTAATATTTTGTGCTTATCCTGAAAACTTTAGGGGTGACCCACACAATACCATAGCTTTTTAATAAAATACCAATATCTTAGCTTCGGATTTTGAAGGTTACGGTGCGTTTATTGATTCGCTTTTCAGATTTTCACGGTTTCTGACTTTGAATTTCAAGCCTTCCATTTGCAATATGATTATTATGTAGATTATAAACGAACACAAAAACGTAAGTAATAGGCACAGAAAACAAAATGTTATCGGAGGCGATGCGCATTCGACACAGCTTCGCGATACGATTGGACACACTCGAGCTGAGGTTTAATCTGCCGTGTTTTGTTTACTACGACATGAATCGGTTTTGCCATGATGCCTGACAGCCTGACCCTTGATCTAGGGGTCTAGTACTACCATCTCATGAGTTCTCGCCTTGTCGTGGCAAGGGGGCTTGGTACCGGTGGTAGGTAAACAACCGCCGGAAAGCGAAGAGAACACGTGGCGTGGCAGTGTGGTGGACTTGTTGACTGTGGTGGTCGCCCACCCGCTGCGCCCCGTAAGGGCAACACGTGGGGTTGCGGGCCCAGTGGAGCCTGCAAGCGCCTCGAGGCACACACTGGGACGCACAGAGTGCAAGTGCGAGTTCAATCGACTAAACCTATAGAGAAAGATAACGTGGATTTGTATGGCATCGTGGTCGCGGCCTGTGGCACCCGCCACAGCCGTGGACATAACCGTGTTTTGCCTAATAAATGCACACCCTGCTTGGGAGCTGCAAGGTATTATCAAATAGGACCGCAAAGGAATAGACCTTTTCATCCACTATTTCTTAAAATTATCACAAGTATGCCTAGTGTAAGTGTACTTTGTTCAAATGCCTTTTCTTTTCCACTCTCAGAGATTGCATGGCAAGATATTTTTGTCTTACTATTGATAGGTTTTCCTCGAGCATCACTTAGCTGGTATAATACAAATGGAAACTCAGCCTCATTTACTAGAGTAGGTGCAAATTTGATACTGCTGTCAGTTAGGCCCTAGTAAGCGTCGTTCATAGTACATACAAACGAACAAATGTATCCTCGTACTAGCCCTATTATCATAACGATCGCCTACACATACGGGAAATATCTTCAAAGAAGATATTTATCGGAAAATAAACAGGTATAACAGGAAAATAGCCTAATTGATTCATTGGAAACGTTTAAATCTTATAAAATGGCTGGGAACTACCATTTATCTCAATCGTAACATATTACCTACTTCAGAGTGGGTACATAAACGGCAAACGGGGAAAAAGTGGGCAGAAAGAAATATTAATGGCCCATAAATACATTTTCACAGTCGCAAATGATAAGAGAAATATTTAAGAGGTAAAATACGAGTAGTTTTGAATAGGTCGCCCCTATTCCACTTATCCCACCTAGTCATCTCACCTGAGTGGGAATAGTGAATGCAAGGACTGTTGTTAAAGTGGCAAAAAGGAGAAGAATTTTCGGTGGGCTGACAAACTGGGATTGCCTATGACAAACGGGCGTCTGCCATGCAAATTGCCTCAATTTTAACTCTGCTAGCAGACGGTGACTAGCAGCTCAATAAATGAGCCACCCAAACGTGCTGACACATAAGGTTAGCAAAGGCTGCAACATGGCCTAGCCTTATGCGTCCTAGCTGATGATGACCAGTCTCTCCAGTGGCCGTCCAGCTCGTCCCTTTAACGTCACCTTAGTCTACCGCGACCTCTCTTGTTGCTAGGTTCCCAGTCAGTAGCCCTCTTCACCCAAAGCTCAGCTGGCATTTTAAATAGAACCAAAAAAATAGCCACCAGCAGGCAGCGGTGCCCAAAGTGATTTATTTCCCGGGCATCTTCGTGCTTCGGAAGGCAAGTAAAGCAATTGGTCCCGGTTGACGTCGCTAGATGTCAGTTGTTAAGCCTAGTCGGAGGCCTTAGGGCGGCTTGATAACATCTGATATGAATGTTGCTCACCAACACAACAATCCACACTGAATATCATATCATAGTTGAGGTGAGGCCTGTGCCCAGTAGTGGGACGTAAATAGGCACTCTATGTTTACTTAATCCATTTCCTGGTCAGAAACTTCTAACATACCTATAAAGATATGTGTCAGTACAAATATCTACTTAGATACCTACAACAATCGTTGCCATTTACCTTTGCAATAAAGATAACAATGTAAACTTTGAGCAGACATTCACAGACTGATGTTAATTCGGATGAAAACGTTGTTTTAAAAAACAAATAGGTAATACTTAATTTTTACTGGAACTCAAATTTTGCTTGGTATCCCATAGCTGCATAGTATAGTTGGTATGTACCGTGTTAATTAAATAAATAAATAGCCGAAAACAAGCCTCACACGCTGAAATTGCGTCAAATAGGAGGTAGGTACGTCTGATGGTTAAACGTATCAATCACTATGTGGGTTGATGCTCACACAGCCCACCATGTCGAAGGAGGGTTGAGAATTGAGCTTGAAACATTTCAAAAATCAGGTTGATGAAGTCAAGTTTAGACGAAACTCACAAATTTGGAAAAAAAAATATACGATTGAGAAGTCTAGCCCCCGAATCCACAAACGTCAATCAAACTAGGTACGCGCTCAAGCTCATACTGTCCCGTAAAATGTCAATAGAATTGAAAGGGGCAGCTATACTTCTGAGGGATGGTCAATAATCCATGTTCATGGTGAAAACGATGATGAAAAGTTCATTGAATTCAGTCGATATCTACTCTGAGAATGTCTCTCAGAAGTTCTAGCCAGAAGGTTATGCACACTTAAAAGTCAATTTTAAAATGAAAACGAACGTCACATTATTGCAGCTGGTGTGCATCAACCTACAACCAACTTTCCTATTTGTTCCCAGGTCGTCCATGAATAACCATGGCGCTGTCGACTAGCAGGCAGCAATTCCTCGCGTACGAGTCCCAAGGAGCTGAAGACATCCAATATGGCCGTCGAGGGGGCACGTTCGTGTCCACCTGCTCGTGTGTGCTGTTCATCCTCTTTGCCTTCCTCGTGGCTGTGCTGGTCGGAGTTATAGTCTACTTTATCACTTACTTCAAGGCAAGTTGTAGATAGCTGATAGGCTGACAGTTACCTATAGGTAGTTTTTATCTAATACTTATACCCTGTTATCCGTAGAGGCCCTGGTGAACAGTAAAATAGGTTTTCACATCATGCACAGTCTTTTACAATACAACACGATTTTTGTCCCAGACCTGCTGTCTAGTCTTGATAGTAAATTGTACCTCAGTCCTTACTTAGCAGCTTCTGTAGAAAGAATGTTATCACTAGGTAACTTCTAACTATACGTTCCCATCACACACAGCCATCAAATCATCTTTTTAGGGTTTCGTACTTGAAAATAGGCAGAAACGGGACCCAAATGCCGGCTCCACTCGTCGATCACCACGAGCCGTCCACACGTACACGTAATTCTCGCCAGACGCAACATTTTGAAAATTGATGTTCAGACTGTAGCTTACTGTAGATGCTCCAGCTCTTTATCTGTGTAGTACTTTTGTTTAACTACTACTAGAGTGTACATTAATAGTACTCGAGCATGCACGCCATTTCATAACTCCGTACTGCCAAATGCGTCGTCAGACGTGTGGACATTTAAGGCATATCCCTAGAACACGTTGGCGAACGCATCTGCAGATGACATCAGCAGACGCATCTGCCAGCGTGTGGAGCAAGCATAAGCCTCCGCTGTATGTCTGTCTGTCTGACACCAGCTGTGTCTCATAAACCGTGATGGCTAGAAGGCTAGGTAGAAAATGATATAATAAGGGAGTCTCCATTTCCATACAACCAACATGTATTTTTCGTAATTTTTCATTCGAAACGACCGCTTAAAAAAAAACACAAAGGGTAGTTAGCAGTTTTTAGGTAGTTGTAAATTACCTTTCAATATAAATAGTTAAAAAAAGGGCGGCTCCTCAACAACAGACGTGATTTTATTTCATAGATGAAGGTACGGAACCCTTCGTACGCCAGACCGACTCGCACGGTATTGGTATATAATTTAAAGAAGAATAGAAGATAACATATTCAGTTATTACGCCTCATTTTTCTGATTAGCATTGTTTTAACCACGAGTACGTTCTTATCGATAATATCAGTATCGAATGGAATAATGAACTCATCCGTAAACTTAACCTTTGACATCCATCTGTGAAAAAAACGAATGTCAAAATGACAATCTAGTTTGTGCCGTATGTGAGCATGTTTTTATTTTAATTTAATTATTAAATCCTACAAACTTTAATACTCAATGCCCAAAATGAGGGGTTAAATCTGCCAAATAATACTCATATTAAATATATAAATCCTAAGCTGTGATAAGTGTTAAATAAATGTGAAAATGTGCGCCAAACAATTAAGCCTTTTAATTTTAGTTCAAATAGGTTTAATAAACGGATTTAAAACTGTAAGTACTTTCAGATATCCTTAATTGACGCTCATAACCCCGCATTATAAATTTAAAAACCTTGTAGCTCAATATAAGGAGTAATAATCGTAACAAGGTAGAAAATTGAGGAAGCCACTGAACTGACCACAAACTGTTTAAAAGTTAAATTTTCCTCTAATATCTGGTCAGACGTTAGAGTCTCAGTCTAACTAGATAACTAAATAACTAGGTAGTTTAATGCGTAATTCACCTTATCTTTTTCTAACAAGATATTTTATTCAAAATATGTTTTTTTTTGATTCCAGGTATCTCAAAATGAAGCCTCTGAGTTTTGGGATGAAACTGAACCATTCGGTCAAAGCTCTCCATCTTCAGATCTGAGGCTTCCGAGTTCTGTGGTGCCAAGTTTCTACAGACTAAAACTCCGCACTGATTTAGAAAGCTCAAACTTTTCTGGGGATGTTTTCATCACAATCCAAGCCAATAAACCAGTAAAAGAAATTATATTACATTCAAAGAATCTCAGTATTAGTGGCAGGGCTAAGCTTACTGAGCAGATATATGAGAAAGTTGAAACACTCCATACTAGATCTAAACGTCAGAGTGGTGATAATGGAACACTTAGTGCAGAAATAAGTCCAAATGCAACAGTGGACAACATAGACAATGATAGCAATGAAACTGATGAGATCAAAACCACTGCTGCCGATGTATTAGAAAATGTAACTGTCACGGAGAGTGTTGACACAACAACACAATTAGTGACTGAACGACCTATCCCTTCCGTAGACACTCAGGTGACACACAGTTCTGTCCGTAATATCCAAATAGAGTCAATAACGGAGGCAACCGGTGACAGACTGATCCTGAAATTGGCAGTTGCACTCACACCTAATGTGGATTATACACTAGAAATTCCCTTTAGTGGCCAGATATCCAATGCTTTGACAGGATTCTACAAAAGCACATACGAGAATGCTCAAAATGAAGTGAAGTAAGTAACTTTTTTTCAGAATAAAATGGTATTTATTTTGCCTGTACTGAAAATAGGTTTAAAAGGCTTTGCCTCTTCACATCCCATTTCTATTCTATTCTACACTTTATAGATTATAGGAAAAAAAATGGAAAGCAAATCTTTCTTGAGTTACTTCAAAATATCTATTTTAGAGAAATAAATATCTATACAAATATTATAAAGAGGAAAGGTTTGATTTTTTGTTTGTTTGTTTGTTTGTATGAATTGAATAGGCTCCGAAACTACTTGGCAGATTTGAAAAATTCTTTCACTGTTGGAAAGCTACATCATTCCTGAGTGACATAGGCTATATTTCATTTTCAAAAAAAATAGGCATCCTTACTAAAATTACGGATAACGTTAGTCCACGCGGACGAAGTCGCGGGCGGCTGCTAGTATTGGAATAAAATGCATATTTGTACATAACACTATGTTTAATATTATATCTACTGCTGACTTGCCTTACCAGAACTTGTCTTGGTAATTTTTAATTGAAATATTTTTCTGCTCAAACTCAACACCCTAAAACAATATTATGTTAAAGATAGAAAACTCAGAAAAAACATTCGGTCTTGGGCTTAGGCGGTACTCGAACCAGCATCTTCTGGTTAAATATACCAGAAAGATTCAGTCCAAGATCAAATGGTTTTTTCTGGGTTCATCTTTAATGAGAAGAATTAGTTAAGATTAATTATTATCATGTTAATATTGCATGCAAATTTCTCAAAGTTAGCATTACTTGAGAAGGGTTGCTAGGTGTAGGTTACAATATTAGCTGAGAAAGATCAAAACATAAGCATTAGGAGTTGGAAAATTATCTTAATTGCAGGAATTAAAGAAGTTATGTAAAATAAATTACTTCCAGAAAGCTAGGAGTCACTCAGTTCGAGCCCACGTCGGCCAGAGCTGCCTTCCCTTGTTTTGATGAACCAGCCTTCAAAGCCAAGTTTGAGATCAGCATTGCCCATCCAGAGAACATAACAGTTTTATCCAACATGAAGATATCTACTCAAGAGCCAATGTAAGTGTAAAATTATTATCAGTCTGATATCCTAGCTATCCAAATGTTATTCAAAGACATTACTACTCTTACTACCTCACATATTATGGTCTTAAGTTGAGATAGGTCCATATTCAAAATGGTAGACTGTCTGATTGGGTGCCCCTAGTCGTATGATGTGTCATGGCTTATTTATAAATTACACAATCTTGTGGCCCTCAATCAGTTAGCCATTCCACTAAAGCAGAGCGCTCCCTTGTTATGGTTATTCTTTTAATCAATTAATAAAGTAAATGAGTATATACCTTATACGTAAATTAGTGAAGTAAAGTTGTGAGTAAGTACTCAATTAAAAATTGTTAATAACGTTCACATTTTATTCACAGTGCTGAACTGCCAGGCTGGAAATGGACACATTTCGACCGGTCTGTCAACATGTCAACATACCTAGTTGCCTACGTTTTATCTGATTTCAAATCTCTTGAAACTACTTATCGAAGCAAAGATAACATAACTAAGTCAATCAAAGTATGGACTAGACCAGAGTTAATAGACAAGGCGAAGTATGCCCTGAATATAACACCGAAACTGCTGAGCTTCTATGAAGATGTGTTTGGAGTGCCGTATGCCTTGGATAAGCTGGATCTGATTGCTATTCCGGATTTCTCCAGCGGCGCCATGGAGAATTGGGGCCTGGTTACATTTAGGTATGTTTTTTGGATCTTCAAATGGAGTGAAATGGTTACTATAAATACCTCAAGTAACACCTCAATTTTTAGTGTTCAGTTTTTAATCAATAGTTTGTCGTTTGTTCTATTTTAAAGCAATAATTGAATAAAGCTACTTAAGCTGGTCTTGATTTAGATCGATTTTTTCTATATTGGCCTACATTTACTGTGCAGGGTTGTTTTTTGTTTGCGCTCAATCAAAGGAATCATTACTTAATACATCGAACTTAAAATTGATGTAAAATGTACCTAAAATATAAAAAAACTGCTGTCCTTGCACATATTATGGATGAATAATAATGAGACAATTGTTAAACAATTTTTTTTTACTATTAACCAGAGAAACAACCCTTCTCTTCGACGAGGCCGCCAGCGTGCCGCGCGACAAACAGAACGTTGCCATCGACGTCGCCCACGAACTGGCCCACCAGTGGTTCGGGAACCTCGTCACCATGCGCTGGTGGACCGACCTGTGGCTTAATGAGGGCTTTGCTACCTACATCGAATACTTGGGAGTTGATCATGTAAGTACGCTCAAAGCTTGCTGTTTTGCTTCTTTCTTTTCTCTAATTATTGTGGGAATAAATCATTGATTTATACCTTCTCATTTATACTAAAGTAGGTACGTGCTGGTAACCGTATACTGACGATTACGAAAGCACTATGCGATTGCTTTTTGTCGAAATCTCCATGAACGCCTCGGCGATTCGACATTGGGTCAATAATCTAACCCGGCATTTTGACAGCTATGCGGGCTCTGTGAAATGTTGGTTGGTAGGTTTTGTTTTGTTTCTCCTTAGCGACACTTAAATTAATTTAGGATGCAACGGAAGTGCCTCGAGTGTGAAGGCATTTTAGCCGTCCCTGATGGATGCCGTGCAATACGGGCAACAGCCCCCTGCGCACTTCAGCCCGCTAGCTCCTATTGTACGGGGAATCTACTGAGCTTTCAACCTCGAGGCACATTAAATAAATAAATAAAAATATGTCGGCGCGAGATAGGCCGAGCGGTAGGCAACTCGTCACCGGCATCTTGTATGGGGGCTTCCTTGCCGGGAAGCAACTCAGTGAAACTCAAGTAGCTATCCACTCTTAATAAATTTAGGAATCACACACGTCGGTAGGAGAGTACGGTGAACATGACAGGTTCGATAATAAACAAAGCAAAAGTATTGAGCGTATCGGAATCCATTGTTCGACTCTGTCCTCGTGAAAGCGCGCCAAAACTTCTTAATCGATACTAGCGCCACCACACTGTGTTCACTGCACTTTACCACCAAAATCGACCAATCAGAAAAGAGTGCCGTGTCATCCAGAGACTAAAGCAGTCTATTACTCTACTCTATGGACTTAAGTGTAAAAAAAACGTAATGTTGCCAGGTGTGCGCGCGAATTGACAATATTGCCAAATATGCGCGTGACGACAAATATTATATTTGCTGCAACAACTGGCAGCACAATAGCGAGGATGGAAGTATTGCGTAGCCATGATTCAACAGTATCAGCCGTGTCTCTGTGACAGGCCTATATCTTAACTGAGATTAAAGTATTTGTGTCTCTGTGACAGGCCTTTATCTGTGATCAAATTATTTAAATCTGATTCTGCGTTTCCACCAGAGATGCGTTACGAGGAGTTTGTTTTTAGGAACCAATAGAATCGCTTTATTGACGCTAGGTTAATGGAAGGATTCTATTGGTTGTTAAAAACGCATATCTGGTGGAAACGCAGCCTAAAGCTGATTGACTGAGCTGACCAAAGCGAAAAATTCTACTTCGACCAAAAAAAACCTCCCATAAAAATATCATCAACATACAAGCTCTCTAAACAATCTCCCCAGATCGAGCCCGAATGGAACATGTTCGAGCTATTCGTCCGCGATAAAATGGACCTTCTCCGCTCTGACGCTCTCAAGAACACCTCCCCGGTGTCGCGCCAAGTCCTCGACGCCTCGGAGATCTCGCAGAAGTTCGACGAGATCTCCTACAGCAAGGGCGCTAATCTGATCAGGATGCTGAATAATACTATCTCGGAGCAGCTGTTCCATAAGGGACTGGTGTATTATTTGAATGATTGGTGAGTTCCGTAAGAAATTTTTAAACATCTTTATACTCCGCTCCGACGCTCTCAAGAACAGCTCGCCGTTCTCGACGCCTCGGAGATCTCGCAGAAATTCGACGAGATCTCATACAGCAAGGGCGCCAATCTGATTAGAATGCTCAATAATACTATATCGGGCTAATCTGATTAGAATGCTCAATAATACTATATCGGGCTAATCTGATTAGGATGCTCAATAATACCATCTCTGAGCAGCTGTTCCATAAGGGGCTGGTGTATTATTTGAATGATTGGTAAGTGCTATGAAGATTTCGATGTTCTTGAGATTTGATCAGAAAAACGATTTTGTGAGTCAGTGAAGCGCAGTTTTAAGCTGCACGATGTCCACTGCTGAACATAGGCCTCCTAGGTTGTAGGCAGCCTGCATCCACCGAAATTTGTCAGGTCGTTTGTCCACCTTGAGGAACAACACCTTCAAGAACTTTTCTGTCCCGTGGATTCTTCGCGCTATGTGTCCGCTTCGCCTCGGAGATCTCGCAGAAGTTCGACGAGATCTCGTACAGCAAGGGCGCTAATCTGATTAGAATGCTTACTTATACTATCTCTGAACAGCTGTAAGGGACTGGTGTACTACTTGAATGATTGGTAAGTCCTGTAAGAACTTCTTTTTAATCCTTCAAGTGTTTTAGACATACGAGGTATCAGGCGCGTAATCGCCGAATCTTACTAAAATGACGATAGATCGTTGCGCGTCATTATTTGGCGCCAAAATGGCGAAAATGCCAACAGCCTAAATGGTTAATTTTTTAGCGCGAAAGACATAATTATACTAGGCCTAAATTTGCCGCTTGGAACTGCACCAATTTCCTGATGAGCTGAATCAGCTCAAATTTCGTCTCCGACGCTCAAGAACACATCGCCGGTGTCGCGCCAAGTCCTCGACGCCTCGGAGATCTCGCAGAAGTTCGACGAGATCTCTTACAGCAAGGGCGCTAATCTGATCAGGATGCTCAATAATACTATATCAGAACAGCTGTTCCATAAGGGACTGGTGTACTACTTGAATGATTGGTAAGTGCTATGAAGATTTCGATGTTCTTGAGTGCGTGAAGCGCATTTGTAAGCTAGGTGCACGATGTCCACTGCTGAACATGGGCCTCCTATAGGCAGCCTGCATCCACCGAAATTTGTCAGGTAATTTGTCCACTTTGAAGAACAGCACCTTCAAGAACTTTTCTGTCCCGTTGTTCTTCGCGCTATGTTGCCCGCTTCGCCTCGGAAATCTCGCAGAAGTTCGACGAGATCTCATACAGCAAGGGAGCTAATCTGATCCGAATGCTGAATAATACAATATCGGAGCAGCTGTTCCATAAGGGACTGGTTTACTACTTGAATGACTGGTGAGTTCTGTAAGACATTTTTAAACATCTTTTTAATCCTTCTAGTGTCGGAGACATACGAGCTGTGAGGCGCGTAATCGCCGAATCTTACTAAAATGGCGTCAGATCGTTGCGCGTCATTATTTGGCGCCAAAATGGCGAAAATGCCAAAAAATGACAAAATGCCAATGGCCTAAATGCCTTTTTTAGCGCGAAAGACATAATTATACTAGGCCTAAATTTGCCGCTTGGAACTGCACCAATTTCCTGATGAGCTGAATGAGCTCATATTTCGTCTCCGACACTCAAGGAGATAAGCCTCCTATAGGTTGTAGGCAGCCTGCATCCACCGAAATTTGTCAGGTAATTTGTCCACTTTGAAGAACAGCACCTTCAAGAACTTTTCTGTCCCGTGGATTCTTCGCGGTATGTGCTCCGCTTCGCCTCGGAGATCTCGCAGAAGTTCGACGAGATCTCATACAGCAAGGGAGCTAATCTGATCAGGATGCTGAATAATACTATCTCGGAGCAGCTGTTCCATAAGGGACTGGTGTACTACTTGAATGATTGGTGAGTTCTGTAAGAAATTTTTAAACATCTTTTTGATCCTTCAAGTGTCGGAGACATACGAGCTGTTAGACGCGTAATCGCCCAATCTTACTAAAATGACGGTAGATGGTTGCGCGTCATTATTTGGCGCCAAAATGGCGAAAATGCCAATGGCCTAAATGGTTAATTTTTTAGCGCGAAAGACATAATTATACTAGGCCTAAATTTGCCGCTTGGAACTGCACCAATTTCCTGATGAGCTGATTCAGCTCAAATTTCGTCTCCGACACTCAAGGGGATACTCCGCTCCTACGCGCTCAAGAACACCTCCCCGGTGTCGCGCCAAGACCTCGACGCCTCGGAGATCTCGCAGAAGTTCGACGAAATCTCCTACAGCAAGGGCGCTAATCTGATCAGGATGCTGAATAATACCATCTCTGAACAGCTGTTCCATAAGGGACTGGTTTACTACTTGAATGACTGGTGAGTTCCGTAAGAAATTTTTAAACATCTTTTTAATCCTACTAGTGTTGGAGACATACGAGCTGTCAGGTGCGTAATCGCCCAATCTTACTAAAATGACGGTAGATCGTTGCGCGTCATTATTTGACACCAAAATGGCGAAAATGCCTAAATGGCCTAAATGGTTAATTTTTTAGCGCGTAAGACATAATTATACTAGGCCTAAATTTGCGCTTGGAACTGCACCAATTTCTTGATGAGCTGCATCAGCTCAAATTTCGTCTCCGACACAAGGGGATACTCCGCTAACACCTCCCCGGTGTCGCGCCGTGTTCTCGACGCCTCGGAGATCTCGCAGAAGTTCGACGAGATCTCCTACAGCAAGGGCGCCAATCTGATCAGGATGCTCAATAATACGATCTCTGAGCAGCTGTTCCATAAGGGGCTGGTGTACTACTTGAATGATTGGTAAGTTCTATGAAGTTTTTGCAACATGTTCATGAGATTTGACACAGTAAACGTAACAGTAGGTTATCTAAGGCCGCCCGCCGAGTTATTAGCCTAGCGTGCACACAGATACGCGGCACAGCCCGTCCGTACTGCCGCCACCTTATTACCTCATATTTTATGCTAGCGTGTGCGTGAAATCGCGTGCCGACATGACGCGGACGCGACGAAATGCGTTCATTTGGGCACTGTGAACTTGACTCACTAATTAGGAACTATTTGATTGGTTAGGGGGCGTGCTAGGTCGAAGGACAAGAATGAAATCAATGCATTCTTAACGCGAACAGACTATAGCGTTCTTCTAGTACATAAATTGTACATGCGCAGAGCAGACGCCACGTAAACGTTTATTGAACGCCTACGCTACACAAACGCTAGTGTGAAGGCCCACTAATAGTTAAGCACGGGTAGAGGCATAGATACGTTATGTCAGTACTGACGCGAAGCCTAAAATTGTCTTCTGGCGTACGTACCCATGATTTGACCGTGTGTACAAGATAGCATGATTATTTACTAGAGCGTTAACGAGACAGATACATATAACGCGGTGTTGTCACAAACTGTCAATGACTTGCTCAGGTGGTCAAAAGTCCTGATTTCGGGTGCCACTTTTTTAGCACAAGTAACCTATCTACGTATTTTCAATAATATAATTGCATATAATTATCAAAAATGTGTTTTCTCCACAGGAAATACACAAACGCAGAAGAGAATGACCTATGGCAGGCCATGTCTAAAGCGACCGAGCAGGACCCGAGTCTCAAGGACCTGTTCGTGGTAGACTTCATGAACACCTGGACTCGGCAGGCCGGGTATCCAGTGGTCAACGTCAATAGGAACTATGAGAAGGGACTTGTGGAAATTGAACAGGTCAGTGAAATACTTTAGGATTTGTAGTAATAGGTAAATTAATTCACATAAACATCATCTACTTCGAAGTTTTCAATCGTCATACGATACTTACGGCTGCCTGCTGTTATTTATAAACGTGATACAAACACGATGTTTTCATATGGCAGCGGCATAGAAGTCATTGTTATTCCAAGTGTCTAAATTGTAAGCATACTCATAGTCACTTACATTGGTGATCAAAAACCCGTACTATGAAAGTTTTTTTAACCTGGGGTTTAGATCACAGGCGTTCTCATACTCTTATCTACTCATCTACTAACCCCCCAATTCACAACGCAAATCAAGGTTAAGCATCCCTTAGAAGTAAAACTGTCCCTTTCAGTTCTATTGACATTTTACAGCTGAGCGCGTGCTTAGCGTTGATTGCCGTTTATGAATTCGGGGGTAAAACTTATAGTTTTTTGCTATCACGTCCTTAGAAACTATTCACAAGTACCTCGGACCCTTACCAGCGCATGATCGACCAGCTCTGGCAGATCCCCATCAGCTACGCGGCTCTGAGCTCGCCGGAGAGCTGGTCGGCGCGCCCGAAGGTCTGGCTCAAGAAGAGATTCCAGGTTGTGGAGATGGCAGTTAACAGTAGTGAGGCTTTGTACGTCAATGTTGGAGCTATTGGTGAGTGTTATGATGCTTCGTGGTATTCTTGTTGTAAAGCTCCGAGGCGAGGTCTGTACCCCAGCTTGAAACGCCCATCGAGGGTTAGCAGGAGGCCAATGATATAATAATGAAAAGACGGTCAAATTTTAGGTACGTACGCCACGCCATTTTTGACTTTGCGTCAGTTCCTACAGAACGTATCTACGTCTTTTCTATTATAATATCATCGGATGAGGGTCTTAAGCTTCTGTTGAAAATGGCTGTCGAAACTGCTGTTGAGGTTTTTATGTTGTCAAACAAACATCAAATTTTAACGAAGCCTTTTACTCCACCACCATATCAAGAGCCATTTGACGATTTAGTACTTACCACTGAGCGCTTTATCACAATTCCAAATCTACACAATCCCAACAGCGATAAAAAGTAGGATTTTTTTAATTTGATGCTAGCTATTCATTTGAAAGGCAATATATCGTATGTTGAATCAATACTGTCACACGCTTTTCAATTATTATAAAACTACTTATTCAAAAAGCAATGTGACGTTACAAGCCAGTATTAGCCAAGCAAGCAGTTGAAAAAATCTTCATAAAATTAAGTGATAACTTCCGCATTATTAATTCCCAGGCTACTACCGCGTCAATTACGACAAGAAAAACTGGGAGCTCCTCAGCCAATCCCTAAAGTCAGGTCTGGTCAAGTCCCCCATCACCAAAGCCCAACTGATCGACGACGCCTTCAACCTCGCGAAGGCTTCCCAACTCAACTACACTTATGCACTTGGACTTACCACTTGTGTTATGGACGGGGAAGATTCCAAGTTGGTGTGGGATCTGCTGTTGAATAATATGGGTTTTTTGAAGTATAATCTGAGGGCTACTTCTGGATATGTCTATTTTCAGGTAAGTTTGATTTTTTAGCTCTCAAAATTATTTAAAGCAAAAACAAAAATAGCTTTGTTTAAATATACCTGTTACAATAGTACATTGTTACCCCAGGGGTGAAAGTAACTTATTTAGTCCCGAGACGGGGTTTGGCGCCCGGAACGAAGTGAGGGCGCCCGGAACGAAGTGAGGGCGCCAATAGTTCGAGGGACTAAATAAGTCTTTCACCCGAGGTAAACACTGTGCTTTTCATTACAAATACGAGGAAAGTAAAAATAAAAACATGAATTAGCTAAAGAAAAAATGAGGAAAATAAATGAAGATCGAATTGCCGCTTTCCCGCCTATTTTGTTTGTTTTTTTTCTCTGGCCGGCCCGCTATTCAGCCATTATTTTTTATTTTCATCATTGGAAAAATGGTAAATATTTTGCTCAAAGCTAAGTTATTTTAAAGAAATTGTTGAATTAAACTGTAATAAAGTTATTTTAAACATATATATTCTCTGATCAATACTTAACTTTGAGTTATTTCAAATTTTACATCGTGGCTGTATAGAAAGTTGGAACATGGTTCGATAGATATGTGAAAAAAACGAGTTTTTAAAAAAATATATTTGACAGCTGTCAGTTGAAAGTGATTCTCCCTAGGTATGAAAAGTATTACTTTCAGCCCGCTTCTCAGGTCAGTCATGACCTACTTTCAGAGTATGAGTAATGAAAAGTACTTTTAAATCGTCAAATCTAAATAACAAAGAAAACGTTCATAATAATAGACATGAATACAATAATATTAAATGCAAAAAAGACACCACTGGTCCACATAAATCCGACATTTTAGCAAATTAACCCGGCTTATCTCCCTAGTGTCAGTAGTTAAGCCTATTCGGAGGCATTCTTGATAAAACCTATAATAAAGTTCATCTATCTGTAGTAAGTAGTAGAGGTGTATAAAAAAGTCACCTTATTGCTTTTGATGCCAAAATAAATCAACTAGTTATTTAAAATGTATGCTTTGTTTTTTTATCATTTTGGATTTTACTGACTTAAACTGTTTCAATTTATTTATGTCATTTCTTTTTTTTACGATCGCAACATTAATTCATGTAATTTGACACCAAACTGTGATTACACTGTAATGTTTTATTGTGAAATTAATCTAATCTAATCGTTCCTCAGGACTACATGAGCCTGATCCTCAAGAAGCAACTCCAGAAACTTAACTACGGCCTAGATAAGCCAAAGGACGATAACGAAGCGTTATTGATAGAGAACTTAGTGATGTGGGAGTGCTACGTGGAGTCGCCGCGCTGTCTGACTTGGGCCAGGACCGAGTTCGGCAAGTGGATGGACAACCCGGCTGTTAATCCGTGAGTCTTTTTTATTTATTTGTATACTAGCGGCCGCCCGCGACTTCGTCTGCGTGGACTCAAGTTTAAAAACAAAAAGTAATATTCCTTTATAAATTGTGGCCTATGTGCGATTCAGATTTTTAAGCTACATCACTGTAAAGTTTCATTAAAATCCATTGTGTAGTTTTTACGGGAAAAAGCAACACGGCACATCCACACATCCAAACTTTCGCATTTATAATATTAATAGGATGATTCTCCTTTGTTGAAGCATATGGTTCGCTTGGTGATCAGATGATAGTACTCGAAGCTTATTGTACCACCCCTACCGAAATTTACTGATGTACTTTTTGGGCATCTCCGTGCTTCGGAAGGCACGTTAAGCAGCTGGTCCCGGTTGACTTTGGTAGATGTCAGTCGTAAAGCCTAGTCAGAGGCCTTAGGGCGGCTTGATAACATCTGACATTAAGGTTGCTCACTAACCTTACACCCCCCCAACAATCCGCACTGAGCCCGGGTGTTGACGTATGGCTTATTCCACCTTATAGTTGAGATGAGGCCTGTGCCCAGCAGTCGGTCGTATATAGGCCGTTATGTTTATGTATGTTTATATATTTTCTTACTTGGGCTTAGACAGATTTGGTCTTGCGTGGCCATTGCTCTTTCTTTATGATCACCTTTTAGCATCAGGGGTGAACAACAGTTTTTCTACTATAAGATTAATTATAGTTTCATAATATAAATAGACAGTTTCATAGTGTTAATGTTATGCTCCAGGATCCCAAGCTACCTCCGTTCTCTGGTATACAACGTAGCCCTTCGCTACGGCGGCAGACGCGAGTTCGACTTCCTGTGGCAAGTGTTCCAGAACTCGACCGATCCCAGCGTCAAGAGCATGGTCATCAACAACCTGCCCAGCACTAGGGAGGAGTCGCTTATCACCTCGTAAGTTATTGAAGTCATTGCTAGTGAGAAATTCGATACGCACTCAAGACAAAGATATTTTTAATTTCTAGGTGGTAAAACATATGTAAAACTGTGTTCTTTTATCTATTTATTCAAACAAATTATCCAAAAAAACATAATTTGCAGTCAACTTTATAGGAAAACTAAGGCAATTAAATGTCCAATTATTTTTATTTTATTGTTTATCAGCTGTCCCATGTGTACCCATAGTACAGTCAGCATCAAAATGATGTGTAGTGACAAAGTAGTCAAAAAGGGTATTTAATAGCGGTTTGACGAAAGGAATTTTAATACTGAAATAACACAGTCGTATCTCATTTGAAGCGTCACCACACTATAACAAGTGAAACACTATTTTCATCGTGGAGTGAAAAGGTTGCTTTTCATTAAAATTTCAGACATACTTGACCACAAGCTCTGCATAGTTTGAGGGAGGCGGCGAATTGTGCAACAATGTTTAATGATCCTTACTAACTGTGCAGTTAATGGTGTCTGTCTGTAACGTTTCCACGCATAAACTACTTTACCAATTTTCATGATATTTTGTAAACAGATAGAGTAGACCTGGAGAAAAGATATGGTATAGTTTTTATAGCAAAAATAGGCTTAAAGACGCTTAAATTAAATACTTACTTTATTTTGTAGTTTATTACCATTCCTACTCTGTTTACTTTTTTAAGCACTTGCCTACCCTTCTCATCAACTTTCCTCTACCGTAGGGTTGTTTGGAAGACACCTGTTAACTTTAGCTAATGGCCTGTAATATATTGTTTTTGTTTTAGTGTGCAATAGACAATATTTACTTACTTACTTAAATATTTCCCCAGGTTGCTAGAAAAGAGTATAACCTCAATCCCGAAGCAATACGCCGTCGCAGTGTGGACGGTGGAGCCCCCTATCGGCACTCGCCTCGCTCAAGACTTCCTGCTGAAGAACTTCCAGCGGGTCTACGAGACCTTCACCACTATGGACGCGTTTATGTTCCCGGCCGTGCTCAGCGGGGCCTTTGGGTTCATTACTGACAATGAGGAACTTGATAAGGTTTGTACAGTCAACAGCACATCAGGTTACCCCATTTCCGTTTTTTCTGACGCTCTTGCCAAATGTCTTTTCTTTGCAATAGAGCAGGAGAGTACTTAAACTGCAAGTATACGTCCCACTGCTGGGCAAAGGCTGGCTAAACGCACATACTCCAACACGCGGGCTCAGTGCAGATTGTTGGAAGGATGCAAGGTTAGTGTGGAATCTTAATGTCAGATGCTATCAAGTCGCCCTAAGGGCTACCAGACTTAACGACTGACATCTAGCGACGTCAACCAGGACTAACTGCTTAACGTAAGTACTCGAAAAATACATCACTAAATTTCGGTTGGAGTGGTCACCCATCCCATTTCCGACCCAGCGTGTGTTGCTTAACAACAGTAATCGTTGCCGATTCACTGTCATTCGTGTCATTCACTCAGGGATAAGGTTAGTAAGTAAACTTAACTTCCTGCTGAAGAACTTCCAGCGGGTCTACGAGACCTTCACCACTATGGACGCGTTCATGTTCCCGGCCGTGCTCAGCGGGGCCTTTGGGTTCATTACTGACAATGAGGAACTTGATAAGGTTAGTACAGTCAACAGCACATCAGGTTACCCCATTTCCGTTTTTGTGTGCCAAATGTCTTTTCTTTGCAATAGAACAAGGAGAACTGACCAGAAATGGGTATAATGTCAGATGCTATTAAGTCGCACTAAGGCCTACCAGACTTAACGACTGACATCTAGCGACGTCAACCAGGACTAACTGCTTAACATGCCTTTCGTAGCACGGAAATGCCCGGAAAATATATCACTAAATTTTGGTTGGAGTGGTCACCCATCCCATTCCCGACCCGGCGTGTACTGCTTAACTACAGGTATCGTTGCCAATTCCGAGGTTAGTAAGTAAACTTAACTTTCTGCTGAAGAACTTCCAGCGGGTCTACGAGACCTTCACCACTATGGACGCGTTTATGTTCCCGGCCGTGCTCAGCGGGGCCTTTGGGTTCATTACTGACAATGAGGAACGTGATAAGGTACTTTAACTGCCGGTTTACGTCCCACGGCTGGGCATACCTCACCTAAACGCGCATAGTCCAACACGCGAGCTCAGCGGATTGGTGGAAGGATGCAAGGTTAGTGTGATACCTTAATGTCAGATGCTGTCAAGTCGCCCTGAGGCCTTCCAGACTTAACGACTGACATCTAGCGACGTCAACCGCGCCTTCCGAAGCACGGATATACTCGAAAAATATCACTAAATTTCGGTCGGAGTGGTCACCCATCCCATTTCCGACCCGGCGTGTATTGCTTAATAACAGGGTATCGTTGCCAATTCCGAGGTTAGTAAGTAAATTTAACTTCCTGCTAAAGAACTTCCAGCGCGTCTACGAGACCTTCACCACTATGGACGCGTTTATGTTCCCGGCCGTGGTTGGCTAAAAAACATAGAATATTTATTTATTTATTTATTTATTTATTTATTAGGTCACCAACAAGACTTACACTAATACAATGATCCAGGATTCCAAATTTTAACAAGAATAATGCTAAGTGAAGCCTTACTTATAGGTAACAACGGCATGCTATAGATTTCATTTGACAACATTAACATTATTTGAATAGAATAAAATTTATTTGGTTAAACATCACACAGCAAAATCTGAATAGATGTGCGTGGCAGTGAGTGAATCTGTAAAATGCAGAAAACAACACGAATGACAGAACTCAACAATGTTTATAACAAGCGAAACATTACCCCGGTTACAAATTCGTAGCTTTATCTAAATAAATAATGTTATTCATAAAAACGTCACTTTAGAAATGCTATGATGTTTTCTCTCTTTCATTCTTATTGCTTTTACATTTAAAAGTAATTGATGGGACACGTCAATCGCTAATGTTGTTGTTTCTTTTTTATAAGATAAGAATATTTATTATTTAATGCACAGATATACATTCTACTAAGTAACGCTAAAAGGCAAGTCTTTAGTACAATTCAAGCGGTCATATCGCTACAAAGCGATCTCTTCCAGACAACCTTCAGTAGAGGATTTTCTGCAGGAACCATACAGTTGTCCTGTGCAAAAGCGATGAATGAAAGAATATTAATTAGTATCTTATTTCTTTGCCAGCTGAAAGCCTTCGCGACCAAACACAAGCAACAACTAATGCCGATGTCTCAAACCCTCCAAAAGCTGATCGACACGGCCTCCCTTCGCATCCGCTGGGTTTCCACCCACGCCACCTCCATCAACCAGTGGTTCAAGAACTACGTCACAAGTGTGTATCCCGGGGACTTATTACTCACCTTTTACAGCTCACTCATCATTATCAGCTTTTTATTCTTCATCTTCAAACAAACTAGGTACTTTTTTAAACATCGCAAAAATGCTTACATCATTTGTCAGCAGAGGACGCAATTGGTCAGCAGTGTCACATATGTCTAAGAATATTAGATATGGGTATTTTTTGTCGTTGACAATATTTTATTAAGTTTCCTTTAAATTACGTCTTTTTCATTTGACCAACTAAAATTAGTTAAAGTTATTAAGTAAATAAATGGCTTAATTTGAAACCATTTACCTCTTAAAACATCTAAATCAGCCATGAGGATCCCACTGCTGGGCAAGGGCTCTCTTTCCCTTCTCCACGCGAGTCTATTTTGGGTATTTTTCTCAAAACATGACTTGTAAAAATGCAGCAGGTTAAGTGACAAGTCTAGTGTTGTTGGTGGGTGCCTTTATAAGTCGTATTAGTCTGATACATGGACAGACTCCGCCTGTTATCGGGGGTCTAGCGGCTGTGAGGTCGATGTAATGTGGCTGCTGTACAGTGAGACCTACTAGGTGCCTAGCTAATTTACGTTACTGCTGGACACGGACCTCATTCCGAAACTGAATTAGTGTGAGCCATCGTCCAACAACAACTCACGCGCTGATTGGTGGATCCGCACTAAGGATTTTATGAATGCTACTTAACTGTTAGATCTAACCGCTAGGTAGCCTTACATAGCTAGTCTGGCTATTTGCGTTGAACGTCAAACGTTGAACAAATTTAATAATTCATTACTAACGTAAAATAAGCTACCCATTATGTGACTAACCCATTGGATCTGTGCATCTTACTAATAAATATTTATTTTGCTAACATTTAAAGATAAAAACTCATGATCGTCTTATACCAATAGAAACACTTTCGAAAAAATGGATCGGTCAAGAAAATCCACAACCAAGTTTCAATCTAACTTTTCACGAAGTTACCACCAGCAAGTCCTCTCATCTTGATTATTTGATACAAAAAACCGTAACATAATTGAAAACCCCAGTTTCAGTTCGAGAAAAGGATGTAATCAATTATGGTAGTAGTTGCATTGAACCAGTGAAACCATCGCTTCAAAATCCTGAGTGCTTATTGTTCTAGAATATGACGATTGAACCAACTTATTATTGACTTAAAATTAGCTGTAGCGTTATATAAATATACAGTAGTACTGATATCCTAGTTCACACTTTACGTGATACCAGAATTTCACAGGTTCTATCGATGCCGGCATTGACAATCATGTGTTTAGGCCTTGTCTAAACCGCTGATCGCTGTAGCCAAAACAGTAGCGTGAACTGTCTCTAAAACATATTGAAAATTATGAAAAATTGTTACAGACTCGTCTAAACCGTCAACGAACCCTATAAATACCCCAATCCCAACCAATCCAAACGCTAACTCCAATCTGACCGACACTAACACTAATACACAAAACACTACGGCAGACGCGACAAACGTTGGCCCCAACGTCAACGAAGCCAACGTGGCCAACGCCAGCGAAACGCCAGCAGTCGCCAACCCGCCCAAAAATGACAGCACCGAAGCACCACCGAGTTCATAGTAATTATAGGCCAATTCTTTAGGCAAATTGAGTTTGGGAAAGATAGATCTAATGAAAATTCCATCGGAAAAAGTTGCAATAGTCAAAATCAATAGTCGATTTTAAAACCTTTTCTAGAGCAGACAGACATAACAAATATTAGTCTTTCGCTAAATTTGTACTGCCTACTCGGCGCTAAGTTTGTTGTTTTAGTTCATCATTAGTTTTACATCAAGTAGTTGCAGAAACAAACCTATGTCTGTGACCACCGCATACAAAGTAAGTGATCCGGTTCAAAGGACCGAAAGTAAAAACATGTCTACGGAATTTGGAGTATCTTTTAAAACAACAATTTATACTATGTTTATTTAATGATCCTTCAAAATAAAACGTCAAAAGTAAGAATATATTTTCTGCTTACTAATAATTTACGAAGTATTACATGTGTCAAAGAATGGTAATGATTTATTGTGCAATAAAACATGTAGTCATCAGTTAAATAAGAATTTGCCTTTTATCTCCCAGGCTCTTAGTTTAATATTTCTTTGTGTATGTACTAGTCAAATTCCATACTATTATCGTTTTGCTTTAATTGATTTAAAGCCTAATAGTATGACAGAGATTTGGCATAGGTAATATAAGTGTATTTTAAGCGGAGAAAATCATAATAAAGAATATTTTTAAGGAAATCAATGTTCGACTCATAAGTTTCACAGTGCGATTTTTAGGCAGAATTATTTAATTTAAAATGTTTAAAATATTTGAATATTGTGTCTAGTGTCTACTAATAAATATGGCACATATTGAGGAAGCGTATTTTTGGACAAAAATGTTGCAGTCCCATTAGTTGGTGAAAAATAGATAAGATCGTAAACCACCTTGCATCACTGTATTAGTCTTTTCGTCTGTTTCGTTTAGGTTATCTGGAATAGCCTATAAAAAGCTAAGAATGCAAGAAGGTATTTACTTATTTATGTAAGTACCCTATTCGTGTCTGTAATCCAAGTATCGTAATATAAGTTTTGTAATAAAATAATGTGTATTATGTCAAGTACAAACCAAAGTGCACATAGTGCATTAATAACATTATAATATTTATTTAAAATTATTATGTTAATTAATTGTACTTATGGTAGAGATAACGCAATATTTGAATTTTAATTGTATTAATTTAAGCGATATTTATCGCTTTTTCCGCACCAGTAGATACATAGTAACATTTCTACAATAATATGCTGACTATATGCGAGTATATTCCCCCCATTCTCGGGTTGGGAAGGGTTTCCAATTCAAGGCATTTTTTATTGTTTTAATGTTAAAATAATATATTCTACAATACATAATGTGGAAATTTTATGATGTAAACGTCATATTTGTTTTTAAATCTATTTCTGCTCTCTCGTATTATTTGAATATCTATCGCAAACGAATGAGATAATAAATATTAAGGCTTAAAATATTTATCATTAACAATTGATTTTTATTTGATAATGTTTGTTCTTATAAGAAAGTTAATAATTAATTTTATTCTTAGAAAATGTTTTTGATTACCTATAGGTTGGCAAAAAAGTCCTGAAAGGGAACTAAAAAATATTATCACTGGCAATAGTCCCGCTGTCACTTGTCAATCACGTCTAGCTAGTACATGGTGTGTCAAATCTGTTTATCGGAGATCGTTTATTAGTGTATTCAGGTGTTTTCTTTATGTTAAACTAATAAAGAATCGTGTAAAATCAAGATAAATCTTCGAAAAAGAGAAAAACAATCCTCAGCGCCACTAGAGAAGTCGTAATGAAGTATTCAAACGTTGTTTAGCCGAGCACGAAGCTGGGGAAGTTTTATATAAAATAAACGATGATTAGACCAGAACGGCAGAAATCACTGGTATGTAGTGGTTTTATTTAATCAACCAGGCGTGTTTTAACTTAGTTGTCAAGTAACTATCAACAAACGAGTGATATTTTACGTTGAATTGTGAATACCTATTTTGACGTTTGTTTACGAAAAACAATTTGTCAAGTTAGCACATCTAAGTGATTTTGATACTTTTTTATTGATTTAATTTGTTGAATTTAATTTAAATTTTTTAGGCAGCGGCTGCTTCAGCTTTTGAGAATATTTCTCCCAAAGATAGGAGAAAATCATGATGACACGTTATTTAAATAGAGAAGGAATAATACCAACGCGGACAAACTTCAAATGAGCAAATCGACAGGTAATCATAAACCTGCAAGATGAAGTGACCGTACAGTAGCAGCATGAGTGACTCATGGGAACAAAGTGAATGTTAGAATTTTGGAGAAGGGTCAAGCCAAGCCATGGATGAAGATTTTTTTTACTTTAATTAAAATTATAATATTATGATTTTGTTAGTTTCTTCTTTTATTTCTTTACTTGGTAGTAGAAAAACGTCCTGATAATGTGGTTGTATGTGGTGGGGATCGACTGTATTGGTGCCACCGCCATTCCATTTTTACCACCAAACGGTTCCCCCTATTGACCTGTTGTATCCCGGTGGACAGACTACCACTCCTACCTGACCTATCAGCCCAGAGGGAAAAGCAAACCCGTTATATGAGTGTCTGTTCCACATTATTTAGTCGTTTTCTAGAAGTAGTCAACTTCTAGAAAACGACTAAATAATGTGGAATTAAAGAAATGTAAGGCGTTTTCCTAGTAAAACGCTATAAGAATAAGAAAATACTGAACTAGATTAGGGGATCACGTGATGCATTGGCGCGACTCAAATAATTGGTATCTATTGGCGTGAACTTAGTTCATGGACCACGACTAAATAGATAGCCATTCTCTCTAAAAAAAATATTTGAATAAGTCAATTATCAAAACCGTTTGTGTCGTAGTATACGGGGTGACCACATCGACGATGGTGGCGCCCCTATTAATTTCACGACTTTTTTGCCAGGCTGTACTTTAAAACATCACAATATTAATTGCTATGGTTTCGTTATTAGAGTATCTGAATTGTTAAAGTTATTATTACCTTTATGGAGTTCCTATTTTCTTCGTTATTTAGGCCGCTTTCGTGCAAGAAATTTATTCATATTAAGTTTGTTACTTAAACAATAATTTGCATGTGTAAAAAGCTACGAAATAATTTTAATAAAAATAAATTTTATAAATCTTTATCCGGAAATTTTAATCACCTGAAATACTTACATAAACTGTATTACAGTGTTGGAGCACATTAAGTAGTGAGTACATAGTCAATTAAGGGTAGAAAAGTATGTACGGTGGACGACATACCACGCTACCCATTTCCAGACAGTCCTCTTTACTCTATTACATTTTGCGAGACAAGGCAAAAAACGGAAATGGGTAGTCTGATGTGCCGTTGAATATACATACATGAAGTTCCAGTCATAGCAGTTATAAATTTATTTTTATTATTTCTATATTATATAGGTATGGTAGGCTTCATTTTTTTAGGAATTTAATACAAAGTCTAGTCTAGTAGTAAGTATGAAACACAAAAAAACCATGAAATTGACAGCGTTGAGTTCTAAAATAATTTGGTTTGGGCAAACGTGACCTACTATTGCCTTCTTCCCTCCAAAACGTAACTGACCGGAGGGTCACGCGTTAAGGAGGTAGTTGCCGTAAGGCAGTCAAGTGAACTATAAAATAATTTGTTTACGGAATGATTTGACACCAAATCCACATAATTACTACTGAATTTCAAACTAAAAAGTTTTCCAGAGAAATATTAAAAACAAAACGCGATTGTTATCAAGACCGTCGCCCTGCGTTCATACTAACGAATTTTTATAGACCACATAGAGTAGTATCACTTTTAGGGGTTCATAAAACTAAGAAAACAATAAGTATCACATAAGTAATACAGATATAAGTACCTACGTACGAGTAACTAACGTTCGCAATAGGGCTGTCAGCCAACTTGTCCCCAATTTCCTAAAAATCGATAAAAATGACAAAGCTACTCATACCTATCATGGCGTCGTCTATATAAAAAATGTCGCACATATTTTGTCATCATGCTAAATGAAAAGAGGCGTTAATTTATAATAAAGCTTAATTTAGTTAACAATCGTGCCTTTTTAATCAAATGCCACGTCACTGTTCCCCAACTTTGGAAAATGGCAGCACCGAGCCCTTTCGCGCTAAAATCAATAGTCTGCTTGTAAACAAGCCTACATGTGGGGCAAACTGTTTTGTTGCTAAACGTTTTTATACACAATCATTTACGTTATGTGTATTTATTTCCAGTAAATATACACTTTATGTTCAGTAGTGGTGTTGTCGTATAGTTAAAATTTACTAGTAACCATGGATTCTGCGAATGTGGGATATTCGTACCACTTGCCTTCAGGCGGATGGAATTATAAAATTCGCAATACGTTGTCGCAATTTAGTGACTTGTTTAGCGAGTTCAATAAATACATCGCTCCTGCATATCATCATGACCGCTGTGAGAGGTAATTTAGTTGAATTTAAATAGTAAATGCAGCGATTAGTTTACCAATATTTTTTGTATGATTTTCGTTCCTTTCCTTTTCAGGTCTGTTCAAATGAGAATATATTCAATGCACAAAGGGGAATTTGTAATGGTTTTTATAGCATTTTTTGCTTGTTTCGGTTTGGGCGTATTTATAGGACTGGCAGGTAAGATTTTTGTCTATTTTTTATATTAACACTATTCCACTGAAATAATTAACATCCTTGCGTCTTCTTAAAAATATTGAATTAAATGGCAACTTATTACTAATAAAGCATTTAATTGGGTTTTAGTTTAATAGTAAATTGTTATCCTAGGGGTGAAAGTAACTTATTTAGTCCCGAGACGGGGTTTGGCGCCCGGAACGAAGTGAGGGCGCCAATAGTTCGAGGGACTAAATAAGTCTTTCACCCGAGGTAAACACTGTGCTTTTCATTACGAATACAAGGAAAGTAAAAATAAAACATGAATTAGCCAAAGAAAAAGATTTAAAAATAAATGAAGATCGAATTGGCGCTATCCCGCCTATTTTGTTTGTTTTTTTTTTCTGTGGCGGGCCCACTATTCAGCCATTATTTTTTATTTTTTTCATTGGAAAAATGGTAAATATTTTGCTCTAAGCTTAGTTATTTTGAAGAAATTGTTGAAACGGAATTATAATAAAGTTATTTATAAAATATACATTCTCTAATCAATACTTAACTTTAAGTTATTTCAATTTTACATCGTGGCTGTATAGAAAGTTGGAACATGGTTCAATAGATATGTGAAAAATAACTAAGTTTTTTTTTAATAATTTGGCAGATGTCAGTTGAAAGTGATTCTCCCTAGGGATGAAAAGTATTACTTTCAGCCCGCTTCTCAGGTCAGTAATGACCTACTTTCAGAGTATGAGTAATGAAAAAGTATGAAAATATCACAATCAAAAACAAATCGTACGTCTTCGAATTTTGAAATGTTATTAAGAGCACTTTTTTATTATTTCAACCAATTCGATCCCAGTCCTACAAACTGAGATGTATTAAAATCCACAGGGTTATATAAGCAAGCTATTGTGAATCACATCTGTGTTGTTCTCGTAAACATGTTTTGGTTCAATATAAAGTGGTTTGTTTATTTATGACCAACACCACACCACATTAAGACATAAACTTTTGCTTAGAAGTTTGCCTCTGACGCTGATAGGAAATCACGTTGTAGTTTTTTCTTGCTAATTAATAATTACCTATTATGTAATATTTATAATTTGTAGTTTATATTCCGCATTGATAAATTTCATCATTTCACATGTAATACAGCAGAATCAAAATGATCAGTGCTAACAGAGTGCTAAAAAGGGCAATTGCAGTTAGATAAAACAACTGTAACTGCGTCAGTAAATCTAAACCAAATGAAACACCATTCAAAGTATGTAGTGATTAGGTTGCATTTCTTAAATACTTCAGACATATTTGACTGCTCTGTACTCACGTCATTTTATGCTTTGGTTTTTTGAAAAGTCTGTCATAGTTTAAGAGGAGCTGCTAAGTCGTGTGTTGGTTGCAGGCCCGTCCCCAACGATGACGACGTCGATCGCTGCGTCGTCACTGTTGACCAATGCCAGCTCCATCTACCAGGGCCCCTTCCATCTGCGCAGCCCACCGCTGGGCACAAGAGTTCAGCAGCTGTGGCTTTTAGCAGAGATATTAACTAATAATGATGATGGTACATTTCAATTTATGGTTTTGAGATAGACGTAACTGCTCTTTTGATTTTAACTGTCTCATACATAGAGCTGGTTCGTAGTGATGAATCTAGTTGACTAGACAGGACAGATGGCTTCTATAACCAATAGTTTTGGGTTCAAATCCCGATACAGAAAATCCACACACCAGACCACCCACAAACCGTGTTTTCAAACTAGGTGATGATTTTACGAACACATTTACTGGTGATGATGATGAATGAGTGTGGCGTATGTACCTATCAGGATGGTTATCTCTACTTTTGGACACCTGTGATGTATGCATCATGTCAGCCGAACGAAGCCCACTGCTGGGCATAGGCCTCCCCCAAGGATCTCCACAACGATCGGTCCTGCGCTATCCGCATCCAGCGGCTTCCCGCGACCTTGACAAGATCGTCCGTCCACCTTGTGGAGGGCCTGCCCACGGAACGTCGTCCGGTACGCGGTCGCCATTCCATATGTGATGTATTAATATTAGTTTATTCAATTAATTTTGTTTTTTTGCAGAAGAAATATTCGATAAAAGTTTCCAGATTAGTATATCAATAGATGGTGTCTTAAGCGACCATAAAACAATAAATTTAATACCAGAAAGCGAAGCTACTAATAGGTATGTGCCACTTAATTTCTTCGCTATATTTTAATTGAAGTAATCAGTGGTGATATGCTATTTCTTCACGTTTCTGTAAGTATTATTCTGTAAGGAATCAATATAATTCCATTTCATCCATGAATGATTTAACAAGTCTGTAAAAATACATAAAAAGTTCGCTTCAATACAATATTATAGCATTTTTGCTTTTGCCTTTTGGCTGTAGTATGGTTTTACATACTTAAACAGCAATTGACCTAATATTGCCCCTTGCAGAACTCAACATTTAAAGTGCAAGAAGCAAATCTGCGAGGAGGTGATGGCCCTGCACCTCGGCTCGCTGGAGTACACGCACTACATACTCAACATCCGCTTTTACGGACTCAGGGAGTTCCATAAGCGATATTACATCCAGGAAATCATTTTCTATGTAGGTGTTACCTATTAGGTCTACTTGCATAGTTGGCTAAATTTTGATATATCTGTTAAATGTTTTACAAAGGAAAAAACATTATTAAAACTTTTTAACCTTTTTTTTCAACACATTCATTCTTACCGTAGCCGTAGCGTAGCCGTATTTTTGTAATGAGACGTTCAGAGTGCATTGTGCCATATACAAAGTATAATATAGGTATAATGTGTCTTGAATGCACTGGAAACAATGATGGAATTGCGTATCGATTGAATAACAAATGCACTCGCAATGCGGGCGTTTTGTTCCATGGCGTACAACGACTGCTTTTAATTTTGACATGATTGTTTTTTACCTCTGATTGATTGTTGAATGCAGCAACCCCTGCAGCCCTTACAGTAGGAATCCTTAATAGATTCCAAAGATACGAAGTTAATAAATATTTGTGTGTCTTATTGAGATACCTAATTAATAGATTTTTAAACTAATTTGTTCCCTTCTATTGCAGTTTAAAACGTACAATCCAGCTTTCACACAAATGGAAACGTGGTTTAGGTTTATTTTTCTTCTGACAACATTCACCATAGCCGTAAGTATCCACACGATGAATGTCAAATATTTTTTTCCATAATTATTAACTATCATAATTTAGAAGAAAATTTTTTTTTTTATTATTTCTTCGAAAAATAAATTCAAGATTGTCCCACACTAATATAAAATTATGGTCGCTTGTATTTTGAAAAAATAAAAAAAATAAAAACAATTCTTCACATATTTTTTTTATAATTCAGGGAATATTTTATTAGAGTGTTTCTTTTGTTCCAGTGTTGGTTTGCGCATACTCTTAGAAAATATTCGACTCACGACTGGGCTATCGAACAGAAGTGGCTGTCCATTCTTCTACCACTTCTCTTACTCTACAATGGTAAGTCGTTCTTCCCTCTATCTTATTTCTGGCGTTATCGGGTATCATCTGACGTGGCATGCTCCTATAATCAATCTCTAAAACACTGCCCACAAACATAAACGTAACAGACAAGGATCTCAAATTTCTTCAAACATTGAACCACAAACTTCAGAAAACCCACTCCCTGCTAGAAGGACAGAAAATAACATACTGAATAACGCAATAATATTATATTTATAAGAGAAGACGTCCAAACTGTCAACTGCCAATGCTTTGATCAGATCATGATTTCGGGTGCCACTATTTTAGCGCAAGTAACCTATCTACTGTACCTCTTTCTAATTATATCATAGGACTGATCTATTGACGCAAGGTTTCATAAACCCCTACCCACGACAAACATACATGTTTCGAACCATGGTGTTGGTGGCCTGTGAGTACTTATGTGTAGGTAATTGTATCAATGGTTTGAAAAGTTCAGGCGATTTCGCTTTGACCTAAATTACAAGGCTTCGCTTAGTTTACGTTCTGGAGGCTATGTCACGGTAAACATAACAGTAGGCCTAACGTGCTCACGACACGCGGCACAGCCCGTCCGTACTGCCGCCACCTTATTCCCCCCATATTTTATGCTAGCGTGGGCGTGACATTGCGTTCCGACACGGCGCGTGACGCGCACGCACACATTCAAACCGAGAGCGGCACGTTTGTATGTAGATGTTTTACTGTTCTCTGTTTACTGTCTATTGTTTAGGATAAATATCTCCGAATATCTTAACACACTGTGGCTATGTGTTAAGATATTCGGAGATATTTATCCTCTATTTCGAAACGTGGTTTTTTCAGATCCGATCTTCCCCCTCCGGCTGGTGTCGGGCAGCTGCTTCGCCCCGTTTTTGGACACCGTGTTTCAGACGTTATTTCTTGCGTGTGTCATGCTATCATGGCTCGCGCAGTACCATGGACTAAGACAAGTGAGTTTTGTATTTGTAAAATAAGAACTGCCTTTCGATCGATACTTCGATCGTAACTTGGATACAAACGAAATTGATCAATCCGGCTCGAAGGACCAAATTAATTTAAAGAGACATGTGCTCCGATAAATCGTCTTCATTGAATACAGCGATCACCTGAAGTAGTTGAGTTAAACGATTTATATCTACGATGTTTACCTAGAAAAACGAACAAGTAGGTTGACAGAAATATGTTTGTTTCAGAATGAGCGAAGTTTCTTATCGTTCTACCTGTTCAAGTTAATAGTGGTGGGACTGGTGTGGACGCCAGCCATGGTGGTCACGGTCTGGCAGAAGTACTACGCCTACTATGATCCCACTTTCAACTACATGATGAACCCCAACTACCCTGTGAGTAGCCAACTAATCCACATTTAATCGAAATTCCAGATTAAAATAAAAATTCTCACGACTTCTACTTATCCTTCATCGTAATCAAGAGTTGTGTTCTTTTCAGGTTGTGAAGATAATGTTCTTCAGTGCTGTTACTTTCTACTTCCTCTATTTACTCATTCTCATCGTCAAAGCGTACAGTGACCTGCGGAATATGCCTTTTTTCGGTAAGTGCCTTAAGTTATTAAAACTATAGCCTTTTACCCGACTGCGCATGTAGGAGGGTAATGTTTTTGAGTGAATGTATGTATGTAATTTAGTGTTTGGCACGCTCTACAGCCTGAACGTCTTGAGATTCGCATTTAAACTGTGAAGGTGACACGGGTAGGATATCAAAATAAAAACAAAATGGCGGATTTTTCAATGTTTGGCACGCTCTACAGCCTGAACGGCTTGATGGATTTCAGCTTGGGATATGTCGTTAGATTCGTATTTACTGTGCGAGTGACACCAGTGTCACCCCATTTTGACCCAGGTATATCAAAATAATAAAAAAACTGTGAGATGCAAAATATTTAAAAAAAAATATACAGTCTAGTTGGGACCATACAGACTTTATTGAGCTCGGTTATTAAAACCGAATCGGTCGACGAATACCTCCCACATAGTTGTAATTTTTTTGGCTGGCTTGGCTGTATTCTTACGCCCCAGACCACAGGGCGAACCACATAGTTGACATGACGCAAGTAATTTTGAGTATCAAATCCTGGCACATTTTCTGCTGTTTAACGCTTACCGCCTTCTATTGATTCTTGTAATTTTCCTCACAAGAAACATTTTATCTAATCCCAAACATTACCTAGCCCACATCGAAACCCTTAATTGCCGTACCGAACATTATGTGGTCAGCTAGTCATTACCAGTCGAAGGGCCTTATCATGTATTACTCACTAGCCCGAAACTCGTGGATCCTCGGTCGGAACTGGTGACGTCATCCATTACGTGTCAGTTGCACAGTGAAGTGATTCTTTAGCTTTACAATCAGTTCAAACTGGAATTCTCATGTCAGCAATGCTATTCCGGTTGGCGCCAAAACTCACTTCCCTCGTGGTGAGTTATCTTTAAAATTCAGTTTCTTTGCGACTGTGGTCGTTCGAGAGAAAATAACCAAGCCAAATAACATTTTTAATTATTTACATACAAAATGAGAGGAAATACTAATTCAAAGTAAAGCGTAGGTATTGATGATTGAGGTAAGCGTGAAGCACCGAGCGAGATGTGTAGTGATGTTAGCCGCAATGCCATTATTAGATACACGTTAATCATAATGATGAATCTTTGTTGTAACTTTTAGCATCATTTTCTAACATTGCCTATTAATAACACTGAGTACATATTTTTCTGCAAACATTCACATTCACATGCTGCCCAGTGTTTCTATCAAGTAACTCCGTCGTGGATGCAACATAACATATTAAACTCTGGAATTCACGGCGTAATCCGATGTTCGAAGTCCCTATGACTTTAAGATTCGGTTTGTTGGTAACGATTGCACTATCCAATCATCGTTGGAGAAGGAGTCACCTCTGATAGTCATCAACAAAAAATATTTCAAAACGTTTTCTGCCATTTTCTTAACGCTTATTAGAAACTGCCTAAGTTTTTGGCAAGAATAACCTTCACTGCTATCGTGTCAGTCCTGCAAGGGTTAATAGCGTTATTAATCCTGTGAGTAACTATCTAATAAACGTGGACCGTTAAGGGTTAATTCTAATAGCCAGTTCAAAGTCAGCACCACAACATTTACTAGATAGGTTAGGCCTCGACCTAGTTTCAACATCTTGACTGTCACTTTACTTCATCTATTTCTCTACCAGGAACTGAGGGTTTGAACGTAACAATAGGAAAAAGACTGTTCTAATTGGCGAATAGCAAAAGGTCAAGGTTTGTTGTTGTGCAACTATAGACCTTATTAATACACACATCAAAAGTGTCTAGGGATCAACATATGTTTTGCAAAAACTTTTCTCCTGATTAATATTAATTAAAATTTTCTTTAAGGATTCATCAAATAAAGTGTTTTCGTTTGTCTACAGTAACGATAAACCAAGTCACCTTTGCATTAATAAAGAAATTTGCCATTTTCCTAATAAAGGGATTTTTGACATTTGAACCACTAACATTAAAGTTCGAAAAAAAGACTGAAATAACAGTTTTCTTAAAAATTTTATTGGGTAACTTAAACAATTAATAATCCGTGTTTCTACCGCGAACACTAACAACCCAAGAACATCGGTTCGGCATACTCAAAATGAGTTCATCCAAATCACGCTGTGGAATTGCCGCCCATGTTCGTTGCAACAACAAGAAAAGGTCTTCTTGCGACTGGATACCCTCCATATTCGGCAGAGCTCTTCTCTGTAGCATATCCCATGCATGCTCAATCGGGTTCAAGTCTGGCGACTGAGCAGGCCAGGGCAGGACATTGATGTGAGCTGCGGCGAGAGTCTGTCTTACAACTCTTGCGGTGTGCGGTCGTGCATTATCATGCATTAACTGAAATAAGGGTCCGATTTGCACTTGTAGAGGAACGATGACGTCTGATACAATCGTCGCAGCATACATTTGAGCGTTGAGGTTGCCTCTGATCCAAATCAACTCGGTTCTTCCGCCGATCCAAATACCCGCCCATACCATGATGGTTCCACCACTGTAAGGATGGACTTCCTGGCAGGATTTTAATCGCTGTTGGCGTCCAAGAGTTCTCCAGTGTCGTGTACGTCTTGTATCCGGTCTCATACCAAAACGAGACTCATCAGAAAAGCACACGAAACGCCATTGTTCTTCTGCCCAATTTCTGTGTTCAAGAGCCCATTGATATCGAATCCTACGATTGTGCATTGCAAGTAAACTAGTAAGTTTTAATAGGCATGATGACTGTATTTTTTTTTTGTTTATTATCGAAAGACCTTACATTTATGTAAACAATCCTCAAAGAATCACTTCATCTGGATCAATACCACCAGAGATATCACAATTTGAAATGCACATTTTTGGACTTGCCCAAAAACGCTCCATACAAAAGCGACAGGCTGTCACTTTTGTATGGAGCGTTTTTGGGCAAGTCCAAACATGTGCATTTCAAATTGTGATATCTCTGGTGGTATTGATCCAGATGAAGTGATTCTTTGAGGATTGTTTACATAAATGTAAGGTCTTTCGATAATAAACAAAAAAAAAATACAGTCATCATGCCCATTGCAAAAGTCTGAAAAGATCATTGGATGGGATAAAATCTTTATGTAACGAAGCTGATGTTATAGCACTTCAAGAGACGTGGTTGCTACCACATGACCTGACGATACTGAACACCGTCTGCGAAGGTTTTGGATGCACGGGCACATCTGCCGTGGATACATCGGCTGGTCTCCTTGCTGGAAGGCCACATGGCGGTGTAGCTTTACTATGGAGAAAGAGTGCTTTCGAATCAGTGTCCGTAATTAATTGCGATAATGTTCGTATAGCTGCAATTAAAATAACAGTAAAGAATCGATCAGTTATAGTGTTTAGTGTATATATGCCTTGTAATTCGTTGGACAATTTACCTATATTTACGGACTGTCTCAGTAAAATTAAAGCTATAATAGAAGAAAATAGTGAAGTTGAAGCCGTCTTTGTACTGGGAGACTATAATGCTCATCCAAATGAACTGTTCTCCAATGAAATGTTGACTTTTTGTAGCGAAATGGACTTGTATTGTGTAGATTATGAGATGTTAGGAATAGAATCGGGATCTTATACCTTTACTAGCGATGTGTATGGTTGTAACAGATGGTTAGATCATTGTATTGTTACTAAATCTGCACGTGAAACAGTCTGTAATGTACAAATAAAACAAGAAGTGTATTGGTCTGACCACTATCCCCTGCTCATAGAATGTGATCTAGGTGCAGTAAGGGCTAAATGTATAACTTCTTATGTTGCTAATAAAGTAGTGTGGGGTGATAGGCAAACTGAACAGGTAACCGAATATCATGCTTTATGTCACGAAGGTCTAAGAAATATTGATTTTCCGCAAGAATTCAGTTCATGTGCTCATAGATTTTGTGAAAATCCTGATCATAAAAGTAGGCTTGACGAAATGTATTCGGATTTGGTAGGTATTTTAGTAAAAGCTGCTGAGTCATCTTACAGACGAAAATGTCGTAAACGCGGAGGATACATTGCCGGGTGGAATAAACATGTAGCAGGGGCTCACAGGGACGCTAGAGATAAGTTTCAACTTTGGGTCTTAGCAAATAAGCCGAAGCGTGGCCTCGTATATGATGAAATGCGCGAAAGCCGGAAACGTTTTAAGTCAAAACTGAAATGGTGTCAAGACCAGCAAGAACGAATTAAAATGGACATTCTTGCTTCAAATCACTCAGCTAAAGATTTTAAATCATTCTGGAAAAACACCAAGAAATTCAACGTTAAGCCTAGCGTGCCTGTGAGTGTCGACGGTCTGAATGACCACAAAAATATCGCCAACAATTTTAAAGATTTTTTCACCTTGGAAAAAGCTCCCACGCATTTGGTATCTGCAGAACCGTTCAATGCTGAGCCCGTCACTACTGAGAGGAGCATAATTTTCAGAGCTAAAGAAGTAGCGGCTATAATTAAAAACATGAAACGAGGAAAATCCCCTGGTCACGATGGACTCAGCATTGAACATCTGTTGTGTGCAGGAGTTCATTTGCCTCGTGTGTTGGCGATGTTCTTTAATTTATGCTTAGGGCACACATACTTACCCGAACCTTTGTTGAAAACAATTGTTGTACCAATTCTTAAAAATAGAACCGGTGATGTATCAGACAAGCTAAATTACAGACCCATTTCTCTTGCGACAGTAATAGCTAAAGTGCTTGACAGCTTACTCAATGGTTATCTTGGAAAACATATTACATTACATGATGCTCAATTTGGGTTTAGATCTGGCCTATCAACCGAATGTGCTATATTGTGCCTTAAGCATGCTGTTAGGTACTACACCGATAGAAAAACACCGGTATATGCGTGCTTCCTTGACTTATCAAAGGCTTTTGATTTGGTTAGGTATAACATACTTTGGAACAAACTGGGTCGCACGGGTATGCCGGTAGAGTGTCTTTCATTGTTGAAACATTGGTATGGCAACCAAATCAATCAGGTCAGATGGGCAGAAACTTTGTCAGACGAATTTAAGTTACATTGTGGAGTTAGACAAGGGGGGCTAACGTCACCTAATCTATTTAATTTATATGTGAATGACCTCATCGGCGAACTCAGCAACATTCATGTCGGTTGCTATATTGACGGTACATGTGTTAATAATATTAGTTATGCTGACGACATGGTGTTGCTGAGTCCGTCGATAAAAGGAATAAGAGAGCTGATTCAGGTATGCGAAAGATTTGCAAATATACATGGGCTTAAGTACAACGCTAAAAAGAGCGAGCTGTTAGTTTTTAAGTCAGGTAGACTCAAACCCGAAGATGTTCCTTCTGTTACTCTTGATGGAACCCAGCTTAAACTTGTTAAGAGTGTCAAGTATTTAGGACATTTTATTGCTGATGACCTGAAAGATGACAGTGATGTAGAGAGGGAGCGTAGGGCATTGGCGGTGAGAAGCAATATGTTGGCTCGCAGGTTCGCTAGATGCACTGAGGTAGTAAAAATCACTCTGTTTAGGGCCTTCTGCCAGTCTTTTTACTCGAGCAGCCTGTGGATCCAATATACTAAACGAGCCTTCAATGTCTTACGCGTCCAATACAATAATGGACTTAGGATGCTGTTAGGACTACCGCGTTTTTGTAGCGCTTCAAATATGTTTGCACAACTAAGTGTAGATGGTTTTCACGCTATAATGCGTAAGAAAGTTGCATCGCTGATGCAAAGGGTTCGCGTCAGTGGAAACAGCATCCTAAAAACAATAGCAGCCCGATTTGATTGTCCTATTCAGGCACATTGGGTTGGTGTTGTCACTGGCTTAGCATAGCTTACTAAGATTTTTTGTTGATTTGTTTTTATGTTTTGTATTTGTGTTTGTCTTCTTTTATTTTTACTAGTAATATGGATGTATGTCTGAAATAAAGATTTATTATTATTATTATTCAGTTTTATATATTTTTTCTCTCTTAAACAGAGGTGTTAATTAGAAGCACGGGCCTTGGCCAAGTGCATCTAACGCTATTCTAAGTTTAAGAACTTTCTCACAGTTCGGCAGGTATTGAGAATTACGGCTTTTTGAAGGAGTTTGTATAACGCTGAAGGTATGTCCAATGTGTGGAGGCTCGTATGAAGTTCTATTGGTATTACTCCTGTGGAGGACAAAATTATCGGGACTACTTTCACTGTTGACACTTTCCATTGTGACTTGATTTCAACTGATAAATCTCTGTATTTTGATAGTTTTTCAGTGTGTGTGGACTGCAGGTTGTGGGTGTTGCATACCGCTATGTCGATCAAATAAACGGACTTCGTATTCTTATCTAGTATAGTTAAATCGGGTCTATTGTAGTGTGTAGTCTTGTCTGTTATTATTGTCCTGTCCCAGTAAATTTTATAATTATGGTTTTCAAGTATTGCGTCTGGCTGATATTTGTAATACGGTACTTTCTGTTTTAGTAGTTTGAACTTAAATGCTAGGTGTTGGTGTATTATAGCAGCAACCTGATCGTGCCTATGCTTGTAATCTGTTTGCAAGATCGCTTTACAAGCCCCAGTAATGTGTTGTATATTCTCTGGGCTGCTATGACATCGCCTGCAAATATCTGTAGTTTGTATGTTTTTGAGTATGTGTTTTTGATAATTTCTTGTATTGATCACTTGATCTTGAATAGCGATCATAAAGGCTTCTGTTTCAGGGAACAATTCACCGCGCTGCAACCATGCATTTGATGCTATCTTGTCAACATGGGGTAGGTGCAAATCATGATAATGTCGTCCATGCAAAGATTTTTGTTTCCATGTTTTTTCTTTTTCATCGTCTTGTGAGATCAGATCGTTATGGAGTGTATTGCTGTCCTGTAAATTTAATGGGGTGAGATGCGTGTCCGACTCGGTAACTGCTTTATGCAATGTGGAGTGTGATGCTTTGTCATTGAAGAAATGTCTAAGGTTTTTTATCTGTTTCTTGTGCAGTTCTTTTATGTCAATGACTCCTCTCCCACCTTTTTTATTATTATTATTATTATAAGTGGTACCCTTAGCGGTCTTCGAGAATGAAGGTTCACTTCATGCGGTTTCTGACTGTTTGGTCGCTAATTAAGTTCCCTGAAGAGTGATGAAGCCTCACGGCTAACATCATGGCGGTTATTGTTGGAGCTCTTCGAGCTGTGATTTGAATGTATCGGTCTTGTCTTCGTGTGGTGCAGCGATACCGTCCTCCATGGCGCTCAGCCACGGTACCAGTACTTCGGTAACGTATCCAAAGTCGACTGATAACACTCTGACTTGTATTCAGAGCTAAAGCCACAGTACGTTGCCGGGAACCAGCTTCTATCATTCCCACGGCTCTGAGCATTTCTTCCCTGCTTAAATGACGTCGCCGCTCCATTATAACGTTTTAATCAGTAGTAGGGAAACAGTTTAGTAGCACTAATAATGTCTTCAATGCGTTGTATGTTTTTATAGGGAAAATATTGACAGCTGATTTTCATCTTTTAGTCGATTTTTATTAACAGTTCCTATTTCAAATTATGAAATGCACCAAAAAGGATCCATATAAATTTATAAAATCATAAATTTATTACAAAGCCACATCTCAATCTAAAGAAATCCGCATAAAAATGCTTGATCCCTAGACACTTTTGATGTGTGTAGATCTAACTAATATCGCCGTCTACATTTCCTAGACGTCAAATACCTGTTGAACAACAGGAAGGTAGGTACTTGCAAATAATCGAAATGTCTTCGCGATTGCACTTTCAGGAGCATGCAAAGGCATGCCTGAGGGTAGGTTCAGCAGATGAGTTCACTAGAAACTTACCTTTAAAATGTGTTTTGGGTCAGGGGTTCTTTCGGCGGTTTGTACCCTTTGTACCCTTTGGGTACAAAGGGTACAAACCGCACCTCGGGTAATGAAAGTAAAAGATCTTTATATCTGTAATGAATGAACTATCGTAAATACCGCAGAATCGATTTAGGATTCTACGGTATTTACTATGGTTCACCTACATCCTCATCCATAGGTAAATGAACTTTAACAAATCAAAACCTATAAAGAAATCGACAAAATATGATGCAGTCACTAAGTTAAAAAGTGCATAAATTGTTTACAACACCATGTATCTAAGTAAAACACCTTGCATGCTTCACATTATTTTAGTGTGATGTTCCGTCCGTCTTTCTTTTACGTCCGCAGTTGGTCTATTAAAACTAAGAAGATATAATGAAAAGAACGAATAAATAAATAATAATAATAAGAATTTCATAGCAAATTCCCACGCCAAAATGCACTCGCTTGCAAGTATTTAGACAACGCCTGCACAGTGCAATACATGAGTCGTGTCGTGCTCGTGGGTAGCAACCGCAGAACACATTTTGATCGTTCTGTAAGCAGCAGCTGCCGCTGCCTCTGTCTAGGGATGTTATGTGGTTATGGAATTTCGGATACGGCTTTAGGAATACTTAGAATAGCGGATACGGTTTTTCAATTATTTCGGATCCGTTCCGTTTCTTTTGGATGGTTTTGTTTATGGATTATTTTTTTTGGAGTGGTATCAAAACTGCCTTTTTTAAAATGACTGAGGGGGCGTCATAGATACGTGTAGACAGTTCGTGGTGATCCATCTGCTGACGAATCTGCCAACGTCTGTGGACGCGTCTATCGACGTGTGGAGCATAAGATTTTGGATGATGTGAGATGAAGATGATGGATGGATGAAGATGATGAAAGGAATTTCTTCGTTCAGTTCATCTTCGTAAATATGAAATTGCTTACTAGTCTATCAAATCGGATTCTTCTACGGATATATTTTTATCGGATAGAGGTGCCCGTGGCGCAGTTGTGACAATGATCGGCGACGATCGTTGTTGTAAAGCAACACACGCCGGGTCGGAAAAGGGATGGGTGACCATCCAACCGAAATTTAGTGATGTGTATTTTCGGGCATCTCCGTGCTTCGGAAGGCACGTTAAGCAGTTGGTCCCGGTTGACGTCTCTAGATGTCAGTCGTTAAGCCTAGTCAGAGGCCTTAGGGCGGCTTGATAACATCTGACAATAAGGTTGCTCACTAACCTTACACCCCTCCAACAACCCGCACTGAGCCCGCGTGTTGGAGCATGGCTTGTTCCACCTCATAGTTGAGGTGAGGCCTGTGCCCAGCAGTGGGACGTATATAGGCCGATTATGTTATTATATGAGTGTTATGGCTAAACAACGGGAAAACAAACAGTGCAAAGGCCGCGCGAGTTGTGTCTCGGCCGATCAGACTCCGCCCCTGTCCGTAACTATCCAAAACTTTTACATCGGATTCGTCTACGGATATATTTTTATCGGATATCCCATAGTTTCGGATACGACGCTCCTTAACATCGTTAAATTGCTCTATACGCTCTTTACCGCTCGGAACTCAACACCGTTCTGCGCGGCAAAGTTCAGTCTGACTCAACACTCAAAGCAAGGCAGCAAAGTGCGTCGAACTAAACCGCTCTGAACATGAGGCGCGTGCTCACCATACTACCACAGTATAATCTTACAGTAAGCTATCTACATACAAACGTGCCACTCTCGGTTTGAAGGTGTGCGTGCGCGTCGCGCGCCATGTCGCGATATCACGCACACGCTTTCACGCACACGCTAGCATAAAATAGGGAGGCGGCAGTACGGACGGGCTGTGCCGCTTGTCTGTGTGCACGCTAGGCTAAAAACTCGGCGGGCGGCCTCAGATAGCCTACTACTGTATGGTTTATACTGTGACTATTCAACTTAAAATATACTGCGGAGCTGCGCTCCGTCATACGGGCATAGGATTATGCTACAGGGGTCGAAACGAAACGTTGAATCACCCCACAGGCACTCAATGAGTTACTTGTTTAAGCTTTAGCCCTACTCGGGACACTTCCCGCGACTTTGTAAATAGACTTCAACTTTGAGGAAGGTGCGCTTGTGAAATATTCACAGGAAAATATTATTTATCAAGCTGGTTATTATTGGACTCAGATTGAATGTACGATTTGTTTCTGAGCGGTGCATTCTATTTAATTATTTTATCATTATCAAATTATAGATATTTTAGTACTTTTCATTTTACCGCTCAGCAAACTATGAATAACATTCTTACTCAGGTACCTTTACCCACATTGCCACTAGTTCCATCATGGAACAAAATAATAGAACTAGTGGCTATATGCCCTATTATTTAGGTACCTATACTTTTACAGTATAATAATCAAACCCTAATTTCTGAATTCTAAAAAAAAAAAGCTATTCTGAGGTTCAGTCAAATGTTCGCTTCGACATAGGTCGAGAAAAGCCTACGAGAGAGAACGAGAAAATAATATTCGCTGTCACATAGTGGTTAACCGCAAATCGAAGCTAAGCAGCTCTTACAAGTAAAGCTGTCACTTTCAGTTCTGTAGCCAATTTTACCTTTATTGACGTTAATTCGGGAGTTAGCCATTAGAAAACGACAAATATTCATTTAGAAAGGAAGAAAGAAAAACTGTTTATTGGCCCACAAGACACACAGGGAAAACAAAACAAAAATAAACCAAGTCAAAAAACGATGACAAAAAATGAACAAAAAGACAAAATGGCAACAAAGTAAATTATACAAACGAATCAAAATAATCTTTCCTATCTCATATATTATTTTGTTCCCAGACATTCGGCTCCGCTGCCTCTCAATAGTAGTGGCGACCGTGACGCTCCTGACAGCGCTGCTGGCGGCCCAGGGCTGGGGCCCCGCGGCGCTGCAGGACCACTGGGCCTCCCAGCCGAAGGTCCACTACGACACCTCGGCGCCCTTCATGGCGCTTTACGGCCTCTTCAACTTCAACATGTACATACTTGCGTATCTCTTCTCGCCTGGAGGAGGCTCTGTACATGGTAGGTGTCTTCTTTATGAGTTTATTTATTTAAGGTACAGCAACAGAACACACATTGAAACATACAACTAGAAGAATCTAACAAAGGATAATTTTGAACATGCGTTCCAGTTGAATCTGGACACAGCATTTGTTTGTTTGACCTCAGTCTCGCCTGGTGGTGAATGACGAAGCCGATGGTGACATATGCCTACCCTGAAATTTCTATTCACTCTTGCCTTTTAGACACCAAGGTTCAAGTTTGTATGCAGGTATCCAGAAATACAGACTCAGGGAGAGCGTTCTACTCCATTGGATAGACAAGGATAGACTCAGCGAACCGTTTAGTGCGGGTAGTTGGAACGTCCATGACATCCGGTGAAAAGGCCCTCCCGGCTTCTAGTAGTCCGGTAGTACCTAGCTACTTATACCTCCATCGCTTACCGTAAGATCATAGCCTGGCATTAACTGCCACGTAAGCTTGCACTAGCACGTGTGTTAGGTCTGTTCGGCAAGAGTTGATAAATAAAATGTATTTAATACAGAAGCCATTTCGCCATAGCGGCTGTCGCTTAAGTAGCTATCGCAATATAAGTGACGGGTGTCGCTTATCGCACACGAGCGGAGTTTAGTGTTAACGGGACGTGCAGCTGTTTGCAAGCGCTGGACAGACTACGCTTTTCTATAGAGCGCGACTAATAATCGAATTCACCTAAAAAATAACGCAGCTGATGTATTCGTGGTTATGTTCTCAACAACCATAAATTCAAAGAGATTTACAAAATTAATCTGGTTAATTAACTAACACTATGGGTTCCTAATGCACTAACTTCGTCGCTCTCCCAGAGACCACAGCTTTACAAAGGTATTGGCTTAGTGTGGGCAGTGGGCGCCATTTTGTCGTGGTGGGTAGACTACGAGTATGACCATGGACTTATTATAGTCCCTGACTATGACACAGACACAGCAAGCTCCAGCTTTTCGATTTTATTAATTAGGTTTTGTTTTTCTTTACACTGGAAAACTGGACTTTAGACTGAAGGATTTCTCAGGACGTCTCGCGTTTTCGTGCTCGCGCCTCGCTCACCGTCAAGCCTTTGTAACTTGCTTCGACTGTGAGCGAAACAATAGTCCGGTTAAATTAATTTCAAAAAACAGTTATTACTAATCATAATAGCAAAAACTCAAAAGAAATCTAACTATTTTGACCCGGCTACAAATAGAGATCAACGAGACAGAAGCGTACCTCATGATTCTGATGTTTTCGTCTTTTTCTTTGCAGAAACGGCAATAACCAAAGACAACCCCGCATTCTCCATGATAAACGACTCGGACGAAGATGTTATCTATGGCTCGGACGAAGAGAGCCGCCGGCCGCTCAACTCACACCACAGAATTAGCAACGAGGAGATCTAATTTCAAAGACGGACTTATATTTTGCTGGAATGTATGTTTTTTCCTAATAAATTACAAAAGTAACTGAGGATTTGGTTTACCTTATTTCAATTCCAGTTAATAAGTAGTTTAATTGTAGATATTATCTTCTTCAAGCAAGGCAGGAAGGTTTTAAAAGGTTCGAAGGTTTTAACAAATCTATACAAATATTATAAAGAGGAAAGGTTTGATTTTTTGTTTGTTTGTTTGTATGAATTGAATAGGCTCCGAAACTACTTGGCAGATTTGAAAAATTATTTCACTGTTTTTTTTTTTTTTTTTATATATGGCTTTTTCGTGTGTTTCTTCTTCACACACAAATTCTGCCAGCGTCAAGTGGTGAATGGGAGATGCTATCGTAGTTGATTGGCCGGTGGATCTTTTTAGCTGTGATCCTTTGTTATTTACGCCAGAACGTGATCAGAGAGACACGATGGATAGTGGCCGGTGGATAAAAGGTTTTTTTTTTTTTTTTCCCCCACTAAATTGAGTTTCTTTGAGACGGCACCACCTAAAACAAGGACAACACTGTAGACGAACACAAACAACAATGTTAGTGACATAACAAGGGAAGGAATTGAAGCCTTTACAACTTAATATTTAACATAGTAATATATTTACTTAAATGTTTAAAATAACGTGGAGAGCATAGCAGTAAGTTTATGTTAATAGGACGTGGGATTTTGGGGGGGAGAGTGTCATATAATGAAACAGGGTATTTTGGACAACTAAAGAAAATATGTTCCACTGATCCCTCGTCCAAACCACATTCGCACAATGAGCTATCCTTAATCCGTAATTTGTTCAGAAATACTGGGGTACACGCATGACCGAGACGTAGGCGGTTGATGACTGAGGTTGATAATTTATTGAAAGATTTAAATTTAAAAAACCAAGGCCTAGTTGGGATTTGAGGTTGAAGGTTTCTGTAATGACGGCCTTTTATCCTAGAGCTTTGGTCCCAGTTGTTCTGCCAGCTAATGGTCAGGTCTCTTATGGCTTGTGGTAACACGTCAGCTGAATAGTTGGAACGCACTGGGGTACCTTTTTCAACTGCTTCTTTTGCCCAAATGTCAGCTTCTTCATTTCCGCGAATACCGCTGTGTCCAGGGATCCAAACTAATGCTACTTGCAGATTTTGTGAATGGCATTGATAAAGACAATTTTTTATTTTTAATATGACCGGAGAAGTGAATTTAGTTCTAAAGTGATTACTTAAAATAGCTTGTAATGAGCTTTTGGAGTCTGAAAATATGATACATTTATTCAAATTATGGGATAAAACATACTGCAGGGCCTCTAATATTGCCACAGCTTCGCCAGTGAAAATCGAAGATTCTACTGGGGATTGACAAGACAACAATACTTGAAACTTGGGAATCCATACTGCACTACCAACCGGACCATCAATTGAAAGCTTTGACGCATCTGTATAAATAGGGAGCCATTGCTGCCAATCAGAGCGAAGTAGTTCTTCAAATTTGTGTGAAGCACTTGGGTCATTTTTCGTGATACCGGAATCCAGGACGATATTGGGTTCAAAAATCAAGGCATCATAATTGGTCTCAAATAAAGGATGATTGTGATATTGAAGGATTGGAAAAGATAGAGATGATAGTTTGTCTTGGCTTTTGATATATTTAGGTGACTCTTTATGAGTCCAGTATTTAAACGACGGATCTGAGATTAAAGAGGAGAGGGATTTGAAGGCGGGACAGAAGAGGGTGACGAATTTGTTGATTGACTTTGAAAATAAATCTATCGGACAAGTACTGACGGCGAAGCTCTAGCGGAGGGTCAACAGCCTCTACTTGCAACGCGTTCGTAGGGGATGACTTCATAGCGCCAAGTATGATCCGGAGGGCTTTCATTTGGGTTCTTTCTAGTTTGTCTAGACCTTCTTTGTTGCAGGGCTCAAGTAGAAATGAGGCGTAATCAAAGTGGCTTCGTACGATGGCGTTATAAAGAAGCTTTTGACTATAGGGATGGGAACCCCACCAGACACCGGAAAGAGATCTGAGAACGTTAATGCCTTTTTCACATTTCTCAACTGCATGGTTTAAATGTGGAGTGCCTGTCATCCTAGAATCTAGTATTACCCCTAAGAACTTACATTTATCTGTGACAGGAATCACTTGATCAGCTACTGAAATCTCAATATCAGGTACAATTCTCTTTCTAGTAAAGATCACGGCATTACTTTTCGAGGCCGACAACGACAGACCATGGTCCACCAGCCAGTTGTTGAGGTAATAAAGAGCAGAATTAAGGCGGTGACTTATATCATCAATCGATTTCCCAGTAGAATATAAGCATATGTCGTCAGCGTATTGCAAGATGTTGCAGAAGCACAAAACGCATTGCTCCAGATCGCTAGTGTAGATACTATATAACATGGGACTCAAAACCGAGCCTTGAGGAAGACCTTTCCAGACAGACCTAGGTGCCGAATCATGCCCGTAAAAACGGACCTTCAGTGTTCTGCCTGTTAACAAATTTATGGAACAATTAACTAACCTCACAGGGAGACTCAAGCGAATCATCTTCTCTCTGAGCACCGGAAGTTGTACGTTGTCGTATGCAGACGCTATGTCCAGAAATAATCCTACAAGGAACTCATTTTTAGTGAAAGCGATCCTTATGTCCGTCGTTAATATGCTGATGCTATCAATGGTGCCTCTTGACTTACGGAACCCAAATTGGCTATTGGCTAAGATGTTTTTATTTTCTAAAAACCATTCAAGCCGGTTTTTAATCAGGTGTTCGAAAACCTTGCAAAGAGTGGAGGAGAGAGCAATGGGCCTATAAGAGGAAGCTGCAGAGGGATCCTTGCCTGGTTTTAACAAGGGAATAATAACCTGAGATTTCCATGCTTCAGGAACGTGACCTGACATAAAAATGCAGTTAACCAGATCCAGGTAACATAGTTCTCCTGCCAAACCTAGGTGGGACAAAAACGAATAAGGGATACCATCCTCTCCCGGAGTGGAATCTTTAAGTCCTCGGATTGCATAATGTAACTCTGCTAAAGAAAAAGGTTGGTCCAATCTATTATCACTTTCTAAATCAGGGTATAAACAAGGGAAGCAATTTTTTTCGGGAACAGTAGTAGGGGCTAATTTGTTAGTAAATTCGTCAAACCAGGTAGAAGTGTCGTTAGACGCCGGAGAGGGACCAGATAAAGAACCACGAAAACGCCTTATGTTTTTCCAGACTATTGAGGGTGGGGTTCTGGGGGAAAGATTTTCACAAAAGCTAACCCATCCCTTTTTCTTTTTTTTCGAGAACATTTTTCTGGCCTGAGCAGCTATTTGCTTGTATTTTATAAAATTTTCTGATGACATGGACGCGTTGTAAGCTTTTTCAGCCCCCTTACGGAGAGCAACCATCGACGTGCATTCGGAGTCCCACCATGGAGGCGGAGCGAGATTTTTGCGGTTACATTTTTTTTTGGTTATACTGAGATCCGCTGCAGATATTAATGTATTCATAAATAATTCATATTTGTACTCAAAATCATTAGAAGTGGAAGTTATGTGGCTCGACAAGAAACGATCGATTTCTTCTGTAAATTTAGCCCAATCAGCAAGTTGTATTTTATACTTAAGGAAGGGAGGATGGGAAGTAGCAGGGGAAACAGAATTGGATTTGGAGATTACAATTGGGAAATGGTCGCTACCACACGAGTCGCTTAAGACTGACCAGAAACACAAGGGGGCTAAAAGTGGGGAGCAAATGGAAAGATCCACGGCTGAGCGAGGGTTTTGTAAGGGATAAACCCTCCTTGTGGGTGAGCCATCATTCAGAACACACAAATCCAAGTCTTCAAATAGGTCTAAAAGCTGGTGGGAAATTGTGTCGCACTTCCAAGAACCCCATGATGTATGGTGAGTGTTGAAATCTCCAAGAATTAAAATAGGGGAGGGAAGAGAAGAAAATATGCGATGGAACTCAGGAAGGAGATCAGGAGATGGATCAGGGATGTAAACAGAAACAACAGAGATATCCATTACTTTCGCGGCAACAATGTTAAATGATGGACTGTGGGTGGGGATGGGTATTTGGGAATATGTATAAGTTCTTCTTATGAGTAAGGAACAACCTGCGTAGCCATCATCTCTGTCATCCCTGAGACAGGCAAAGCCAGGAACTCTAAAACGAGAGCCAGGCTTCAACCATGTTTCAGAGATGGCAGCGACTGCCACAGAGTGTTTATTAAGTAAATAAATCAAGTCACTAGTTTTGGGACGGATACTTTTACAATTCCATTGAAGGAACTGGCAAGTCGCCGTCGCCATTAGGGTAGAGGACTTCTTGGGGTATAGAGTGGAACAACTGAGCAAGTTTAGCAGCAACGTTGGACGGTAAGGCGTCGTTAAATTTAAGTATTATAGCCATAAGGGCAGAGACTAAAGTTTCAATTAGTGAGTCGTCTTTGTTAGAGGGTGAAGACGCTCGGAGAGCATAGCCGTTTTCTAGTAATGATGGGGGGTCAGCAACTATGGCATCATGAGCTTGTTTATTATAACCATGGGGCATAGGGGCACGAGCCCGGGGAGATTGAAATACTGTTTTACTATAGGAAGTTCGGGAGGAAGGGATGGGGGCTGGGGATGGGTGGGTATATGATATGGGTGAGACTGGAACATGAGCAGTGTCTTTAACAGTATCATTGAATGGGCGACGAATAGATCGCACACGGGCAGAGGCTTCCAAATATGAAATATTGTCTTGAGACATGAGAAGCTTTATGTTTTTTTGCCTAGATTGCTCCTGGCAGTCCCTGCTAGTAGCAAAGTGGCGACCAGAGCACATCAGACAAGTAGCAGACCCTTCAAGAACAGCACATGATTCTCCTGCGTGATCTTGGGCACAGCGGAAGCATCTTGGTTTCGACCTGCATTGACTTTTTACGTGGCCAAAGCGGCAGCAGTTGTGGCATTGAATTGTGGGAAGTAAGTATATATTGACAATAAGGGAAGTATGGAATGAGTAAATTCTTTCAGGCAGTTTCTGCCCCTCAAATGTCAATACTACAGACTGAGTTGGAGTCCAGCAGACATTGCCATTTACTAAAGATTTACGATTGAGCCTTCTGGCTTTCAGTACTTTGCCATGGCCGGCAGGGACTTCTAAAGATTCAACAAACTCGTCTAGGGTCCAGTCAACTGGAACACCGCGAACAATACCCATGCGTGTGCAGTTATAAGTCGGGATAATAGCCTTGAACTGGTTTGCCTCAAGAAATTGAAGGTTAATAAATCTGTTGGCGTCATCATAGGATTTGAAATCTATTGAGATTCTGCTACGTCCTGCGTTTCTAATACCATCTCTTACAATGCCTTTCACATGGTGCTTCTGCAACAACTGTCCGAACTTGATAGGGCGGATAGTTGTACCCGCCGCCGGATCTGGTTCAATACGAGTTACGTGAACAGTATAAGGACCAAGATCCATCTCAGTATAAGTACGAGATTCGTTAAAGCTCGGGTGTGTGTATACTGACTGCTGGGATGCTGAGGAGTCAATATCGTCGACGTTACGGGTACGCTTATCTAAGGCAGTAACGGAGTTTGGGTTTTCCATGGGAAGTTTATGTTTTCTTACTTCAGACCTAGCACGAGCATCGCTATAATCAGCCGAGAACAATGGTTGCGACTGCGACATGGGTTCTACATCCGGGGGATCAGGGGGTTTCGGTGGAATATCCATCGTCACAACCTAGTCGGGACGATGAGAGGTTATGTTATTTGCAACTGAAATTAATAGTTAGTGATGTTAGTTTACCTTATTTTGTTAATCCAGAACCAACACAAATGAAAAGAAACTCAATAGGATGCAGAAATAACACTAATTTAGTAAAGCACGAAGCGCACTTTCACAGACGTGTGTCAATCAACACCCTCCGAAGCGAAAAAAAACTATTTCACTGTTGGAAAGCTACATCATTCCTGAGTGACATAGGCTATATTTCATTTTCAAAAAAAAAATAGGCATCCTTACTAAAATTACGAAAAAGCGGGAAAATATTTTTTCACATACAGCTAAGTCCACGCGGACGAAGTCGCGGGCGGCTGCTATACTTAGATAAAAGCTAAACAATATGCAAGGTGATCTATCACACTGCTCAGCTTACCAAAATGTTCGTTCTCGAGGTCTAGTTGACTTGCCTCTTAGTACCTACTGCAACCATCAAAATAAGAGACCTACCTATTTGCTAACAGAGTGCATGGTTAAGAATACAGTCACCATTGATATGGTCACAGATGTACCTTTTGACAGTATGTCAAAAGAAATAATGGTATGGCTACAGTGGAACGGCGCTCCCTATTCTTGCTAGCTCCTTTTGGAGGGAGTCTTTACTCAAGCATACGCTAACGGTATCGCTTTTATGGAAACTGGTGCGTTGGGAAACCAACGTTCCTTGGACAAGTTCACGATTTCCTCAAAAAGGGCAGGTTAGATGTACAGTCAGCATCAAAACGGTATGTGCCAACACAGTGCAAATCGTTGACGGATTGACAAAAACATACCTACCTAGTACCTAGGTACTACAGTGACAGAGTCGTATGTCGCTTGGACCGTGACAAATATGAATCCGAAACAAGTTAAAATTTTTATTCTGCAATTATCTTTTTCATATTTCAGACATATTGGTATTTTTTTTGTACGCACACATCATTTTGATGCTGACTGGACAAGATTTGCCACGTTTACAGTAATCAGCGTTTTCTACCCGCAGTCTCTCGTCATCGTCTTTAGTTAGTGTAATATAAGAGCAGCAGTGTAGAATAGGAATTCTACACTGCTGAATCAAAGCAATACGCGCTATCAACCACCCTGCCTTTGGTAGCAGGATAGATGTACCCAGGGCCGGGAGTCCGGGCACTAGGTCCTTCGGGGCGGCCAGCGCAGATCTTAATTCGATCTTGGGTCTGAATTACCCATCAGATAACTGCATCATTCTCATATTTACGTTTAACGTAAAAAAATGTGAAAAAACTATGCTCATTCCGTTATTTGAGATTTCATAGAATTACTTGGAATAGGTACCTAAAAAGGCACAATAGTAATTCTCTGACAGGTGATTTCGTGTGCGGTATCGAGTGTGCATTGAGAATGGCACGCCACCCACTTAAGAGCAGGGGTCGCATTTAATAGTACATTGTTACCCTAGGGGTGAAAGTAACTTATTTAGTCCCGAGACGGGGTTTGGCGCCCGGAACGAAGTGAGGGCGCCAATAGTTCGAGGGACTAAATAAGTCTTTCACCCGAGGTATACACTGTGCTTTTCATTACAAATACGAGGAAATTAAAATAAAAACATGAATTAACTAAAGAAAAAATGAGGAAAATAAATGAAGATCGAATTGCCGCTTTCGCGCCTATTTTGTTTGTTTTTTTTCTGTGGCCGGCCCGCTATTCAGCCATTATTTTTTATTTTCATCATTGGAAAAATGGTAAATATTTTGCTCAAAGCTAAGTTATTTTAAAGAAATTGTTGAAACTAAATTGGAATAAAGTTATTTAAAACATATTTATTCTCTGATCAATACTTAACTTTAAGTTATTTCAAATTTTACATCGTGGCTGTATAGAAAGTAGTAGAAAAAAAACAGTTTTTAAAAAAAATATTTGACAGCTGTCAGTTGAAAGTGATTCTCCCTAGGGATGAAAAGTGTTACTTTCAGCCCGCTTCTCAGGTCAGTAATGACCCACTTTCAGAGTATGAGTAATGAAAAATAAGTAACACACTTCACTTTTGATTTTGCCTTCTATATAACTCAATATCTTTGAGACTGTGATCGTTTGAGTAAAAAAAGAACTAAGCCCACGGACTAAGCCACATAAAATTTTACAATTATTGACAAACAAATGAGAGAGAATTCGAAGTGAAGCGAATGGACAATTTAAGTGAGCGTTTATTCCTAAGGTAGATCGAGATGTGAAATGATGTTAGTAAGAATCGCTAGGAGATATGCAAGCTGCACCCACGGACATAAATGCAAGACGGACGCAACATAAAAATGTGAAGCATGCAAGCTGCTACAATTTCGTTTGTTGTACACGATCTTCTACACTCACACAAACACAATAGGTGCGACATACTACGCCATTTTACTCCGTGTGCCAATGACACGTGCTAGTCACGCACACACCTAAACTGGGAGCTCTGACAAAATGCTTCACTCATGAGTAGACCAGGTGACGTCCGTCTTTCTTTTACGTCCGTGGCTGCAGCTTGTAAGTGACATTATAAAATTAGTGGTGATGATGACGATCTATAAAATGATCTCACCGATTGACAAGGGTTTTAGGTGAAGGATACTGGAAAAAACAAGAACATTAATGAAACATTTTTAATTTAAGTCTTAGTCAGTTTCTTCGTACGATTAATACAACATTTGTAGAGGGCCACACATCAAGCGTAACACAGGCGATACAATCAAAGTGATACACTTGACCTATGGCCCTCTGTACGTGTCTTCGCATGGATGACATACAATTTTTATGATCAGAAGTCTCAAAGTCTATAAATAAACGTAAATTCAAAACTAATTAAAAAAAGTAAAATTATGCTACTTAACATCTAAGTTTACATGCTGAAATGGCATAATAATACAAAATATCACAGCAGACCGAGTATCAGGTTACCTTAGAGTCAGCCATTTTGTTACACTTGGGCGCCATGTTGTCGTCAACACGCCGCATTGGCTTCACCTAGCGTTTTCTGCTTAGTTTACGCACGTAGTTAGATGAATATAAACTTTACGAATGGTAACATAAGATCCAGTTTTATCTGCAGCGGATACGATATTTTACGCATTAGGCGTTATCAATCGCACATGCCGCGACCAAAACTTATTATCTCAGGTTCTAGTTCGGAGTTTACCAATAAGCAAAAAAATAAGCTGAAAACGCTGAAGTGGTCATTAATTTTTTCGTAAAATAGGTTAGACATAAGCCCGTAGCTTTAAACAAGCGATCAAACATTGGATAGGGTGCAGACAAGAGGCGACAGCGCCGTTGGCTGAAACTCGCTCCGTTTCTCACCACCCGCTCTCGTCGCCTGTTTCTAGCCCCGGTTTATGACATCATGCTTTTATAGATGCAGTAATTAAAGATATTTTGCACCCTGCACTTCACAGCAATGAAAGAGAAAAATGTTAATATGCTCTTCATGTTCTTTTTTACTAAAAGGATAAGGAAGTGAAGATTGCAGAATATCTTTCAGAAACATTTTCCTTGTTTATTTAGTAATGCATTCAAAAACAAAATTACAAAAGTTACATTTTCAAGATACTTCATAAAAAGTTAGCAAGGAAGAGTCAGAAACTTGAATCAGCATTAGTAAATGAATACAATTAAAAAAAGTAACAATCTGCCATTTTGTGAAACATTACCAAAAAATCTTACCCAAGAGTCTGAAATGAAACATTATACTGAATATTAAAAAATTTAATCAGTAAAGAATAATAAATAAATCAGTAAACCTATTATGTTAAATTAATTTACAATCAATCGAGAGATATAGTCTGTAGATTGTTCAGCGTGTGCGCGATTAGGATGACGGGGTGGGGTTGGAGGACGGCGGAGGGCAGAGGGCGCTGGCGAGCACCGCAGGGCTCCGCGGGCAGCAGCAGCGGTGTTGCCGCCGTGCGCCGCAGCACCGCGCCGCCCCGCATCACGCAAGTCACGCCCGCGCGCGGGTCACAGTTCTCATTCACAACCGGACTCTCATCGTCTGAACACAGATCAATCACTTCACAATCCACATCCATCCGCTTCAATGGGTCCACGCTGGCCTTTTCAAGATACTGTGGTCTCTCACAGTCTACAAATATGATATCTTTGTCCTCTGCTCGCAGCCTTTTCGCTTCCTTTTTCAAATTTTCTATATACTCTTCTATACTGTCTTGGGACATTCTCTCAACGTCTACAGAGATGGGTCTGCACTTGAATAGAAGCAGCTGACCTTTAACGTCTAGTATTTTTTTCTTCCTCTGATTAGGAAAAGTGTGCTTTCTATGCCAGTAGTCGATAGGCCTTCTGTATCGAACTGGAAACTGATTATTTTTACTTTTGCTAGCTATAGTTTTACTAATGGATATGGGGGTGCAGCAGTATCTCTCAATCCTTTCCCTAGAGTAGCTAGTGTCTCTTTGTCCATTTGATTTTGCATTTCGCCTATAAGCTAAAGAAGAGAACGGATAAGGAGGTCCACGGTCTATATTGGCAGCACTTCTAATATTTTTAGGTCGAGCCTCCTTTGAATTATTTCTTGGGAGCGAGTCCCCTTTATCATTCACAGATTGAAGTTTTAGAGCAGATAGAAATTCAGGTAAGCCACCGCTGCAAGAGCTGGACGGTTGTTCCTCATTATTACACAGCCTCTCATGTGCGCTCAACACTTCAAGATTGTCAAAATGACTGTCACAACTGTCACACAAGTAAATATCAGCAGTTCTCACCTGTGGTTCCTCAATCTCAGGGGGTGCCACTCTGTCATAGAGGATATTTTCGTTTCTGAATGTGACAAGAAGGGTGCCATTGGCCCTGTGGTAGAGAGAGGTGGTGTGGTCGTGGTTGTCGACATACCGGAGCACGTCGTGAGAGTATCGTTCCAGCTGCGCTGAGAACACCAGCAAGAAGTTACTCTTGTGATAACTGTAGCATTTCTTCACGAGGTTCTTCAGGCGCCGCGCCCAGTCCTTGGGCACCTCGGGCGGCCTTACGAGCGGGTGCGAGAACGGGACGTCGTCCGGCCACCACGGCGGCTGCCGAATGTCTCTGACAGTGTCATGACCCCAAGAACATGTCACCATAAATGTTATAAACTTCTCCAGCTCTTTAGCGGTGATCTTCGCCAGAGCAGTCGGGTTGCCGTTAGCGAAAAGAAGCGGTAAATTGGCGATCATGATTCCCGCTGTCGCTTATGGTCATCGCAGTCGGAAGGCAGTCAGCGCTTGCGATGTTGCTCCCAGTAGCGTTGCATCCATAACGGTTAATATATTGCAGTCCATTGTGGTGGTGATCCTGACTGACAACATTTATTACACATATGGGCGAACAATAACTTGATAACACAACAAACGATTCAAAAATCAAATTCCAATCAAAATCACAATTACGCGAGGAGCGAGAGCGTTCATTGACTAAAAAGAGAAAGATCCATAGATTCCACAGAGTACAATTTCGTATAATCTTTTGTTACGTAGTAGGCATGTTCCACTAGAATCAGCTTTTTCTCGGAAATCAAGTGGCGCTGCTGTCGACATTCGGCCTGTGAAAGCACAAAAAAATACCACGATACGTTGTAAAACAAAACAGTTAAATGTCAGAAACCCCAAAAATTCATCAACCTTTCATGAATTATCATTAAATGCTTCATAGCTAGTCTCTAGGAACGAATCGTAGCTTGAAAAATTCATTGTCATAAGCGAAACTAAATAATGGGGCCATTTTGTTTTTTGTGGTTGGTTTGTGAACTTAAAATGTTTTTCGCTTCGTTCTTCTCTTAAATTTATTATTACCTAGAAACAGATTATTTGAAATGTATTTTATTAAAAATAATGAAGCGTTACAGAAAAATAATAGACATAAATCGTCAAAAAGTTGTATGGGTCAGGATGGCGGGTGCATGGTTCCCAAAATAATTGAAACTATACTGTATTTATTTATTTGTTTATTCTTTATTGCACATAAAAAGTACAAATGGCGGACTTAATGCCAGGAGGCATTCTCTACCAGTCAAGCACATGGTAAGACAGAGAAATTAAGGCGGTGCACAAGATTAATGTTAAAACATTCTTCATTAGAATTATTACAAATATTTATGTACTGTATAAATGTCCCATATTTAAAAAACAAGAGGCTTAAAAGTACATTCAGTAATTTTCACGGTACAAATAGTACAAATATGGGAGATTGATTCAGCATAGATTCAATCAATTTGATTCCATAGAAAAAAACACGCCCGCCATCCTGAAGTCAAAAAAGCTGCTCACTTTCAAATCAATTATTTTATGAACCATACACCCGCCATCCTGACCCATCAAGAATTTGATGATTTTCCATAAATCTTTTTGTTTATTTAAAATAAAAATTAGAAAATTAAGCAGAGAAATGAGACATACGTAATTTGTATTGATTTTTTGGAGAAATTTAATTATTACCACTAAAGTCATATTGAATAGTAAAAGTAAAGTTTTATTCAGTCTTCAAAAATTAGGTTTAAATATAAATATTTAACAGAACAAACATTAATTACTTACTACTGAGATTCACTTAAATATTTGTACAACATTGTGAATGAAACATCATTACTTAAATTATAATTAGCATTTATATTTCAAGATATAAAGACAAACAAAAAAAATCAGGACAGTGTGTTCGGGTGAATATATAAAGTGCATTTTATTTAGCGCCAACAAAATAATCATTTAAAGATTAAGATTACGACGCGTTGTAATCCTGTAATCTGTGGCCATAATAATTAAAACCGATGTTTTCTCCTCACCACAAACGTCAAAATATTTTAAGGGTACGTTCCAAAACGAGTAGTGTAGAGAGATTTTTACCCTCGGTGAAAAGAAGGAGACAGAACTATAAATTAGAAAGAGAAAAGACCTGAGCGATAGATTGGTTTTAGGAACGCTATCGAGTGATAGGGTAAATATGTCACTGTCATATTTTCAAGCAAATTCACCAAACAACAATAATGTTGAAATGTTCTAACAGACTAAAATACTATCTGATTTTATTTATTAAAACTTCATGATTAATGTTCAGTTTGTCTGACAAAAGATAACCACGGAAGTAATAAAACTTCTTCCTGACAGCTGTCGGGTGAATTCTACCTGGCCCCAAACGTCGGTAGAAATCGCACTTGTCAGTGTGAAAATCACTCTCACCCAACCCGTTCCAAATTGCATGTGAAACTGTCAGAGTAAACGGTCGTTTACTCTCGGTATCACTCGGGTTGCTTTAGGAACGCGTCAGAGTGATTTTCGCACCACCCAGAGTGACTTTTACTCGTTTTGGAACAGCCCCTAAAAAGTTGATTTGTCTTGTCAATGTCAGTCAGCAAATCTGTCAGAATTGACAGATCTATCTGTATTGTATTAGCCCAACCAAACCAATAAGAAAAAACCTGAAAATAATATTTCTTTGTTATTTCTTAAAATTAGTTAGTGTAATCAAATTGTAAAAGAAAATATAGTCCTCAAAAAAATCTTAGCATATCAAGCAAATAAATGAAGAATCATAATACCTCACGAAAGGATAATGTTATTGTTTATGTAAAAACTTCTCAAAAATGGTCTGTTTAATTACCTAGTGTTTGTAGGATATTGTTAATTTAGGAAGTGTTATAAATGTTCTGTTTTCCTATGTGACAGGAAAGTAATTCAAGTGAACAGTCTGCGAGATCTCCATCACATAACAAACTTAAACTTTTAGATTATGAGTAAGTACCTACTATTGTAATGTTTATGTTTGTGTTTATGTGCGCTTTGTGGTTTCTCTTTGTTCAAGGATTAAATACGCTTAAACTATGCTATAACTAGTACAATTTTATTGAGTACAATAAAGCTTGTACTGTATCTAGTACAATAAAGTATAGTTGAATGATAAAAGTTCTTATGTCTTGGCACAGTATAAACCATACAGTAGAACATCTAAATACAAACGTGCCACTCTCAGTTTGAATGTGTGCGTGAGCGTCGCGCGCCGTGTCGCTATATCACGCACACGCGATAGCATAAAATAGGGAGGCATAGGGAGACAGCAGTATGGATGGGCTGTGCCGCGTGTCTGTGTGCACGCTAGGCTAATAACTCGGCGGGCGGCCTTAGATAGCCTACTGTATGGTTTATACTGTGGTCTTGGGCTGTGCTTATGATTTATCACCCAGCACAAATATTCTCGTTAAGAACATTTGCTTACATGGCATGGTCTAAATGCATGGCTTCAAAACGCTGTTCCGCTTATTTGTGTTCAAATTTTCATCCATTTTATAATTGTTTTTTCTTTTTGATGCCATTTATATTGATATCGTAAACTATTTTGGTAGCTATCATTTTTACACCATGATCTTAGTTAAGTAAAATTTTCCTAACTTGAAAATGTTTTGACAATGAAAAATTACATTATCTTTTCAGTTTTGAGACACATCCATGGTCTACTGAAAATTTAAGGCAAGCTGGCCATTATTTGATGGTGGCTCGTCCTCGGGCCATAGCATGGGGCATCATGTTACACACGCTGCCCCCACCAGAAAGAGATATCGGGATAAGGTAAGCATTCGTTAATAATCTTTTCATGAGCGTGCATGCAAGTATATATTCACGCAATTGATCATGCATGCAAATTTACTCAAGTTTAAAATAGTTGACACTTTCGTGTCAATTCGTGAAAATGTCCATAGTCGTAAATAGAGTTGCCAAACGTCATAGGCGTAGAGACCATCCAGTTTGACCAGACAAAAAGGCAAGGGACACCTCACATTATTGAGGATTTGTGTTGATTGTAGTACCGAAGGTACGACAGAAATGTTTGACCTAAAACATGCTCAGCCCTCCCTCTTTTGCTAAAAGTAAAAAGCCTAACAAAACCCGGACAAGCTGGACCCCGTCCAAGCAAGCAATCAAATAGTCTACCTCTGTCCGGCTTTAACTGGACGCCAGGCACGCATGCGCACCTATTGTCTATGCGCGGCAATGGTTTCGCAAATTTCTTGAGAGCTTGTGTTCTTAGTCCTGCGAATATTAGGCTGTTGTTTTACTAGTTGGTCTCCTATTTTGTCTTTAGAATTAAATTTACTTGTTTCAGTATGAGAACGCATCGAACTTTCTACAATGATTTGAGACTTAAACTGTCTATGAATCCCCGGGCTGTGATTGGCGATGATCCACTGTCGCAAAATGATGGTGTAAGTAAAGTTAATATGATCATTACGCGAGGTTTGACCGGAGAAATGTGTCGCTTGTGATATCGTGTGTCGTAAAACGCTGCTGTCAGAAACCTTGTCACCGGAACATTTTCGTACTAAACGTCCATAGGCGACACGCCACATAACACCGCCTCGCACTGGCATAATTGCTATAGTTCTCATACATTTTATATGATCTTCTGGGCCATGTGCGGGGACGCTACACCAGTGTCGCTTGCGATTTCGGTTGGCATTGGTCATTTTCGACCGACGTCTCACGACATTAAACATTGACATTTTCCGAAAAAAAATCTTTCTTAAAGAATATGACGCTTCAGCGTTTCACAGGATTAATCCCGAATTTACAAACGTTAATCAACGCTAAGCACGCGCTCACACTCATGACCCGTAAAGTGTTGTTGAACTGAAAGGGACAGCATGAGCGTGAGCGCTTGTGTTGTCGTTTGGGAATTCGGGATTAATCCTGTGAAACGCCGAAGCGGCATATTCTTTAAGAAAGATTTTTCTTAAAGAATATGACTTAGAATATAACTTCGATACCCAAATAGTAGTTCATAAAATAATCACATGAGGTTCAATAATTTACAAACTCATTTTCATTTTACCTATTCACTGATATCTTATTATTTTTGTTTATTTCACAAACTACGCGTAATTTTTACATCCCATAATATCACTTTCATAATTTATACAACTAACTTTATCTTTATCCTTGTTTTCATTGACAGAGCGCTTGGAAACAACATTTCTGTGATAATGAACTAAAAGCCGTGATAATGCAAGATGTAGTAAGGACATTCCCTGATGAATTGTATTTTCGCGATAAGGATGTCCAAGATATGATGGTAAGTACTGGCCATTCATAGGTATACTTATTTCAAAAATGTTTTTATAGGACACTTCAAATGTTCAACCTTAAGGCTAAAGGTAGCTTTTTACAGTCAATAGTAGATATGTATTGAAACAGGTATGTATCTTATAAGATACCAATCAGATAGTATTTTTTCCTTATTCTTGATTTGTCCTAGTCATATTAGATTCAAGATTCAAATTAAGATGGAAATGAATAAATTGATCCAGACTATCACATAGTATCAGCTATGTCATGCTAGCTAATAGTCAACTAACTTTAAAAAACACTTAACCATGTGGTAATTAAATTATTTTTTATACTAGACCATTTGTACCCTACATCCCGAAACTTTCAAAACCTGACCATGAACTTAGAATATAGGTACGCGATAACCCGTATCACAAAAGTCTTGGTCATGTTATCATTATAGTGGTTCTTATCATGTTTCAAACTGCGGTCTGGATATGGTTGGTTATTGTGAGGGTCATGGACGAAAAGTTTCGAAGTCAACTTTCTTTGATTTTGAGCTTTCCCTCAAAAACAGAATTTCATAAACTAATAGAAAACTGAACTGGCAATAGAGTCCTTTCTGGATATTGATATTTGCTATTAAATAATTGCTTACCGTTAATACTTATGCAATTTTCTACATAAAAACAAGCCTTTATACGTCCCACATCAACTGGACACAGGCCTCGCCTCAACTATAGTAGGCCTATTAAACAATAAAAACCGGGTTGTCTACAAAATGAGATTGACCAGCAAAGTAGTTTTCAATAACTGTGCTTGTCAACCCCATATCTGGACCTCACGACTGCTTCCCATCAGGTGGAGTGAGGTCATCTTGAAGACCACTATAAAAAAAAAAACATTATAACATTTTTTTCGTTATTAACATTGAAACAAGAATGTTGAAAAACCTATATGTGTAGTAGGCCTAGTCGGAGGCCTTAGGACGGCTCAATAACATCTGACAATCCACACTGAAATATTGGAAAGCAAACATTTAGCCGCTTGTGCTGAAACGTGATATTTAAAGTATAATAATTTCAGGTGCGAGTACTATTCTACTGGGCGCGGTCGCACTCGTACATAGGCTACCGACAGGGAATGCACGAAATACTAGCTCCAATACTATTCGAACTGTTCCAAGATCGACAGTTTGCGCCGAAAGACCTCAGGTATTCGTGTTTTCCTCTAAGTAGAAGTATTAGTAAGAAGATTTTCAAAATCACGTGTGATAAACCCCCTTATTTATAAAAACTAAAACAGCTCTAGAACAACACGATAACTTAAGATCTGAAAACCAGAAAAAGACACAACAACACACAGGATTCGAACCCGCGTCTTTCGCAAACCGGAAAAAGATACTGCATGGAAAATGCTAAAAGAATAATAAAACACAACACGATAACTTTTGTATTGCTTTGTTACTTTCATTCTTGTTGCTGCCGCCATTTGGGAGTAAGTGACATAATACGTCAATTGCTTAAACAATGCTTTAGCGTTGCGTTCGTTTTTATGAATAAGGGGGAAAGTCAGTAGGTTTGGTTGCTTAGTATTGGTTGGTGTCTAGTTTTCTACCAAGGATGGACATTTGTATAATTGTCATTAATTCCTTTTTTGTGATTTGTTTACTAATTACCATTTTCGATTTCAGTGAAACAATGAAATATCTTCTGGCTGATAACTACCTGGAACATGACAGCTTGTGAGTTTTTTAGTCAGCTTTCATCTGTTTTCTGCTGTTTTCTATGTTGAATGAATTCGCAAGGCGGTTAAGGAGACATCTAAGCTAAAGTTCGCGGGTTTGATCCCTGCTTGAATAAGATGTTTTTTTAGAAGTCAAATCAGTAGCCTCAATAATTTGTTTGGTACATAAGACATATTACAGGCGAAAGCATAGGGTCACTGCTACTTTACTGCTTCTGCCAAATTATATGGATCAATTCACAGGATGAGTGTGGATTGCTGTATCTCTTGAAGTTGCTGACTCTAGAATCTCCGCTAAGCTCGAAGGACCAAAAAACTGTAGGGTGACTACAGTTAATGAGATAAGAGAGAAGAGGAAAAGTTATAATACGAAACAAACCCAAAGATAAATGATCTAACACTGAGTTTATTCTTTAAGTGAATTCAGACGATAAAGTACCTATAGAAATAATACAAATGCATATTACTGACCTAGATTGCTATTTAATCACTTAGTTATCTAGTACAATCTTATTATTAATTACTAAGTGATTGACATCACTCATTGTGCGGTGTACATATTATTAGTAGCTAACATATTAAAATATACCCTTCTCAGCACAATAACGAGTTACCTCGTCCGTGGTCTTCCGTGAACACCAGTAGAAGTAGACACCACTGAGGTCGTCACTGCGCATAACTACGTTATATCTACTTTAGATATATTTTCAACAGTAAAAGGCAATGCCTGATTTTGGTGCCTTTATCGCTTTTACACCGAAAAAAACTTTTATTAAATTCAAAATAATCCATCGAACAAAGATTGAATATGCCTCCAAACGTAGTCCGTCCAAACCGAGGTACAAGTGTCAATAAGTAGTTTTGGACAGTGAGTGTCACAGCTAAAAAAGACCATCCATTCGGCATTTTCTTCGTCTTTTTGCACTAGTGGTTAGCGCGTCCATTGATCGAGAACATTGGAGGGTTCTAGTGCTAGTCTGGTCGAGAAGTCTTTGACCGTTGCTAGCTAATCATTGTCATTATAAATGTTTTTCTTTTCAGCATGCTTTTTAGTGCGGTCATGAAAGGTTTGGAACCATTCTATATGACTGGCGACGTAGTCCCTAACTCTTGCGGTAGGCTTCCAACATCGAGGGTAGTTCACGTAAGTAACATCAAAACTCGTCTTAGCAGAAATTGCGCCTCTTTTGGTGATTCGGGTAATACTTAGTACTAAGTTTAATTTCGTTGTTTCAGAATCCAAATGAAGTGGTTAAATATTTAGATAAATTAAAAGAAGAGTATTTGGTGCGTTTGGACCAAGAGCTGGTCGAGCACCTGGACAAGTGCAACATCACGCTGGAACTGTTTGGCATGTGAGTTAACATACAAACTTACATGTGGATGTGTATGAAAGGATTATTGAGTGGGGAAGAAGCGCAATATGTATGTATACCTTTATACCTTTCTCGATTTTCAAGACTACTCCAAAAATTTCTCTAAAACTTAAAAAACTTAGAGTTTTTTATTAGAAGACTCAACTTAGTCGCGAGTTTTTAAATACAGAACTCGAGTCGTTTATCATACGTTGAGCTGTTTGAAATGAAACTTTAGTTCAATTGTAATGTAATTCATACATATGTATTAATTAAAATTAATACATATGGGCATTTTAAATTTTTGATCCACATGATATCTCATTCAACGTATGAGCGCGCCTTGCGGCTTACGCCAACGAGTAGAATCTTTTTAAAATGTTGTAGTTCGGTCGTCTAGCACGACTGAGTCGTTTAAACATATTATTATAGTCTTTTTAAATTGACTCAGTCTAAAAAAAAAAGTAAAATTGAGTCATAGTCGAAGACTCCTAAAAGGCTCAGGACTCGAGGTACAAACACTTGAGTTAGTTTTAAAAGACTAACCCCCTTATTCATAAAAACTTAAAGAGCTCTTATACAGGGTGGCCCAGCGACAGTGGTCCAAAAATTTTTTTTAGGTAGAAGGCATCATAACAAGTCATTTAAAAACAACTTTAGTTCCGCGAAAATCAATACTTTAGAAGTTATGATTTTTTCAAGTTTCTTTCGAAATTTCTCAACTCCAATCACTTAATTCACTCTTGTTTGGAAACTATCTCACTGAATCAGTTCAAATTTGGTATAAATGTACAATAGTAATGTAGAAACCATATTATGTGCGAGTTTTGAGTTTATTCTGAGACAATTTGTTTTTTTTTAAATTTTCCTCAATATTTTTTCGCCATTTCAAAAACTAATACAATTTTCAAAAAATCATAACTGCAATGTTTGTGCACTTGATGATTTGTTTATGATTTCAAAAACTGTCCATAAGTATGATAATAGTCTATGCAAAAACTTGAAGTGATGCTGCCAATGGAACACTTTCAAAATTAACATCATGTACGGTAAGTCGCTAAAACTCAGAATGGGTCATTTCTGCACTGACCCTAATTTAAAAAAAAAAGTATCGATAATATTTTTTTTCGGATAGAGGGCATCGTAGCAACTCATTTTAATAAAACAGTAGATAGTCTTAAACCAATAGTTTAGAAGTTATAATTTTTTTTAATTTTGCGCCTTATTTGGTTGAACTTCAGAGACACAGCTCACTTTTGTTTGTAAACTATCCGACTAAGGAACTTTAAATATGTGATGACTTAATTATTAATCCCAAACTTTAATTTGCTTCGCTTTATTTTATGTTGACTGGCAGATAATGCCTTAATAGCATTAAGTCCGCCTTTTGTATCACTCATTGTATTGTAATGAATAAATGAGATCAATGCTTTTTCACTTTCTTCTATTCTTACTCATTTTGAAGTTCCTCAGTCGGATAGTTTACAAACACAAGTGAGCTGTGTCTCTGAAGTTCAACCACTTAGGCGCAAAATTAAAAAAATTATAACTTCTAAACTATTGGTTTTAGATTATCTAATGTTTTATTAAAATGAGTTGCTATGACGCACTCTATCCGAAAAAAAATATTATGGCTACTTTTTTTTTTAAATTAGGGTCAGTGCAGAAATGACCCATTCTAAGTTTTAGCGACTTACCGTACATGATGTTAATTTTGAAAGTGTTCCATTGGCAGCATCACTTCAAGTTTTTGCATAGACTATCACCATACTTATGGACAGTTTTTAAGATCATAAACAAATCATCAAGTGCACAAACATTGCAGCTATGATTTTTTGAAAATTGTATTAGTTTTTGAAATGGTGAAAAATTATTGACGTAAATTTAAAAAAAAACAAATTGTCTTAGAATAAACTCAAAACTCGCACATAATATGGTTTCTACATTACTATTGTACATTCATACCAAATTTGAACTGATTCAGTGAGATAGTTTCCAAACAAGAGTGAATTAAGTGATTGGAGTTGAGAAATTTCGAAAGAAACTTGAAAAAATCATAACTTCTAAAGTATTGATTTTCGCGGAACTAAAGTTGTTTTTAAATGAGTTATTATGATGCCCTCTACCTGAAAAAAATTTTTGGACCACTGTCGCTGGGCCACCCTGTAGAACACGATAACTTTTGTATCGCTTTGTCACTGTCATTCTTGTTGCTGCCGCCATTTGCGAGTAAGTGACAGAACACGTCAATAGCTTAAACAATGCGTTAGCGTTGCGTTCGTTTTTATGAATAAGGGGGTTAAAAGTTCTTTGATCTCTAGTTCACCATGTCTGCAAGAATTAGTGTGCCTACCCCTTTGGGATACATTCGTGAGCTTATGTTGTGTTGTGTATGTCAGTCGCTGGCTGCGGCTGCTGTTCGGGCGCGAGTTCCCGCGCAGCGCGGTGCCGCAGCTGTGGGGCTTCCTGTTCGCGGACGGGCCGCCCCTGCACATGCTGCACCACGTCATCCTCGCCATGCTGGTCTCCATCAGGACACTCTGTGAGTTACTTAACACCACTGTCATCTACACATCAGTAGTAAAGTTAACGTTATTTTTGCCCACAAAGTGTCAACTAGTGCTTGTAATCGCTGAGTACGGGAATAAAATAAGGAAATAAACACTCTGTAACGTTAACCAAAAAGCGGCTGGCCGGCTAACCACGACTACAAAATGGTATCTCAACCGTATTTTCTTACCCCCTTATCCATAAAAACAAACGCAACTTCAAAGCATTGTTTAAGTAATTGACGTGTCTTGTCACTTACTCGCAAATACTGCAGATGCTGTACCACGTCATCCTCGCCATCCTGGTCTCCATCAGGACCCTCTGTGAGTCACTTAATACCACACTCATCTACACATCAGTAGGTCTAGCACAAACCACTCACGTTTTCGAATAGGCTAGATGACTGTCATTTTTTTCGTTCATTATCGAAAGATCTTTCATTTATGTAATTAACCTCCAAAAAAAGAATCACTTCATTAGGATCAATACTACCAGAGATATCACAATTTAAAATGCATATTTTTGGCCTTGCCCAAAAACGCTTCATACAAACGTGGCAGGGAACGTGACGTCACGTCCACTGGTTTTGTAAGATGCGCGTAAGAAATCTGTTCGGCAGCTATATTAAATATTGCGTTTATGAAAATGGTCTCCTTCATAGTTGCTTCATAATAGTATGGGTTACAAAATAGTGATATTGTTTTACAAAAATTTAACACTTTTGAAATGGACTTGCCTACCCAAGTTTGCTGACCTAATTGTAGCCCCATTTTGAAACAAATTTTGATTGTGGTTTCACAATAATATTTGAAATCAATTATTATCTTTAGGGAACGTAAAAAACCAAGCAAAATGACTCCGCCATCTACCCTATTGTAAAGAGAACGTTTTTTTTAAAGACATACCGCCTTATTCATAAAGCATTGTTTTAGCAATTGACGTGTCTTGTCACTTACTCGCAAATGGCGGCAGCAACAAGAATGAAAAAGACATAGCTAGCTATACAAAAGTTATCGTGTTGTTGAAGCGCTGTTAAATTTTCTTGTGTAAGGGGGATAGGAAGAAAAAGTATTGTTCGCATTCGAAAACTTTAGCGGTTCGTGCCAGAGCTACTTTGCTAAATTTTAGACTTTACGTCATAATGATAAGGTTTAAGACAGATTGAGGAAGTTCAACTTTATTTTAGGTAAACATGCAGCTTTTACTGTCCAGGCAAAAATATATATGACTGATTTTTTGCATGTATACAGTGTGAATTTTTCTACAGTGCAGAAGACCAAATCTGAATGTATGCTCAGAAGAAAGCTGGTTTAGACATTCAACTTAACTGTCCAGCCGTAAAGTACATCCCCAGCCGACATTGGAACTCATTTTAAACTTTGATCTCTTCAAGATCTCTCATAGAGCCCTCACAAGGTCTATTGCGAAAACTTATTATTTAACATATCATGTACACCACATGTAATTAATAAATATGAAAATCTCAATTTCTTAGTCAGACCGCTTGGTTGTTATAGAGATTAAGTCCGCTATTTGACTTGGTTTGTATGTGTTTAAAGGATAAATTAATAAAGGACAATGCAAAAACAGGGCCCAAAAAAAATACTGTGCAGATTTGGTACATAGGCTAAGATGTAGATTCAATTATCACTATTGACTTTTACTATGGCGTCGACAAAATTGGTCTTAGTGAAATAAGCGCATAAAACTACTTACTTATCCTATGTTAATGCTCAGCTTATCAAAATAATAAATTATTAATGACGTCAACTTTTTTCCCATATGACTGATTTTGGTGTCATCAGTAATTACCGGCCATTAGCTATTCTTCTACTCTGTCTGAAGTACTGGATCGTCTCATCAATCAGTGGCTGGTGGATTACCTTGAGAAAAATCACCTTGCAAATGCTCTGTATGGCTTTCATCCTGGAAGATCTACAAGCGATGCTGTACTTGAACTGACAAATTGTATTTTGTCCAAGCTAGATACGAAACAAAACTGCCTAACGGTATTCTTGGATCTTGCAAAGGCGTTTGACACTGTCTCCATCCCGCACTTGCTGACAAAACTGAAATTAATCGGCGTGAGGGCACTGCTCTCCTGTTGACGGCGGATTATCTCAGCGGTAGGAAGCAGCGGGTTAGGATCGATCAATGGGTAAGCGAGGAACGAAACACAAGCTACGGGGTGCCGCAAGGCAGTATACTCGGTCTCACTTTGTTCCTGGTTTGCGTTAACGACCTGTTCTTGCTCCCAATCCAAAATGGCAGCATTTACGCTTATGCTGCTGATACTGCCCTATTCTTTAGTGGAGATGGTTGGGAGCAGGTGTTTGTCTTTACGCAGAGAGGATTTGTCCTTGTGCAGGGTTGGCTGCAGCGTAATATTCTTACCTTAAATGTTGACAAGACCAAGTACGTAGCCTTCTCTTTAAGAGGAAACCGCCCAGCCCCGCACCTCAGTCTCATCGCACACAGTTGTGCCTCTGGGCTTGACTCTCGCTCATGTGCAGCTCTTGAGAATACTACATCCTTCAAGTACCTTGGCATCATGTTGGACCAATCATTGAACTTTAAACCGCATATTGACAAGTAGATTTCGTAAGCTGTTATTTATTTTTAAAAGACTTAGACACGTCGCCAATCTCCTTGTGCTAAAAATGGTAGACTTTGCTTTTAGCCAATCATTTATCTATAGGATATTGCAACACTTCCTGGGGTGGAGCCGCCAAATCCCATGTGATAGAGATTGAGAAAGCGATTGAGAAGCGACTGATTCTAAAAGTCGGTGCCTGCCTTCTCTGTACTCAAAATGGAATGTGCTAACTGTCAGGGAACTATTTATCCTTAACACAGTCCTAGATGTGTTTCTGTACTTGAATAGTTTGATATTGGATCACTCAAACTGTTCAACATCGCACTGGAGGAAGCATTTAGCATTTAGATTTAATAAAGGAGTCGATGTCGAATTATAGAAATTGACCAAGTTTCATTTTGCCGACGACATCATGCTTTTCGCCAAAGCAGTAGCGAGGCAGACAAAGCTCAAAGAAACAACCGTAGCGTGCTATCGCATTGGAATGGTGATGAACTAGACAAAAACGAAACTGATGACAAACAGCACACAAAGTACAAGTAAAGTAGTTGTAGAATTGTTCGCCAATCTACTGCTACTCTACTAATCTACTTAACTTATACGTTGATGAGTATATTTACTTAGGTTCGATCGTTTCCTCCGAGAACAGGCAGGATAAGTACATAGAACGCCGAATCGCCTGCTGATCAAGGCTTATATGAAGTGCGACCTTCCTATATTTTAAAAGTGAGAACGAGAGGCATGTCCCCAGCAGTGGGACGTATTGACGTCCCACTGCTGGGCACAGGCCCATTTAGGCCGTTTATGTAATGTTGTGTAACTTCCAGTGTTAGAGGCTGACTCTGGCGCGGTGCTGTCGATCCTCATGCGTCCTTCGCCGCTATCGGTGGCGCACGTGAGCGCACTTGCGCTGCATCTGCGCGCGCCGCTGCTGCACGCGCGCCCACAGCCGCCGCGGCTACACAGGGACAGCGACGGCAATAAGTGAGTTAGTTACAGACAGTTGTTACAACACTTCCAGTGCTAGAGGCGGACTCTGGCGCGGTGCTGTCGATCCTCATGCGTCCGTCGCCGCTATCGGTGGCGCACGTGAGCGCACTTGCGCTGCATCTGCGCGCGCCGCTGCTGCACGCGCGCCCACAGCCGCCGCGGCTACACAGGGACGGCGACGGCAACAAGTGAGTTAGATAGATAGATATTCTTTATTGCACAAAACATTATGGTTGTATTAAATTACAAAGACCAATGTACAATTTAGGCGGTCTTATCGCTAGGAAGCGATCTCTTCCAGACAACCTTCAGGTAGAGCAGTCTTTCCCAAAGTGGGCGATAACGCCCCCTTGTGGGCGCTGCAGGTCTCAAGGGGGGCGGTAAGAGACCCAGAAAGAAATTGGGGGCGTTGTGTTGAGGCGGTAGGTGAAAAAATGGGGGCGCTGAAAAAATATTTATTCTCGAAGTGGGCAGTAGACAAAATAAGTTTGGGAACCTCTGAGGTAGAGGATCGTGAGAAAACAAAAAAAAAACAAATGTGGGTAAGGTAAAATAGTAAGATGAGAGAGTAAATGATAAATAAAAATAATCGAAACATAACGTAAGAAGATACGGCATACACACCACAGATACATAAATTACTTCAATATACATACATAACAATAACATTTTATAACAAACGTACATACACCATACATATATACATAGATTCTTTGGCAAGGGGCGCGCAGCATACTGAAGACCTATCACAATAAAGGGTTTGAGTTAGTTAATGCCGCGACGCGTAAAACCCTCAAAAATACTTCTCGCTCTATAACTACAAAACCCAACAAGAAGGAAATCCAAGCGTACGAGTCACGAGATTAACAGGCCCCTGCACGACCGTAGACTGCATCCTGGGGTAAGTCGGGTGGCAGCCTGTGGAATCTTCTTTAAGGCGGCGGGTAATGCCAATACGCGTAAACGAGGTGACTTTCAGTGCGTTTCATGGCAAAAATATTGAACCTAAGATGTTGAAACTGATACAACATTATTACTTATATGTTGATCTATAGGCGTTACTTCTAAAAAACTAGTTTTTAGTTCTTATTAGCACTCAAAATTCAATTCATATCTGCAGAGTGCCGGAAATTTCTACATCATTTGATACGTTTTCGAGACATTGTGGTCTAGAATCAAACTTGGTATAGGGAAGCATAGCAGTCCAGCCAGATCTGTAACTTTTTATTTTCGTAATTAGCTAGCAAATTAAGGCTAGCTATCCAATATTATGAATTTTTTCCTTAGCGCCTGATGAAAAATATTAAGAGATTTTGCTCACAACATTATTTCTGGCGTTATATCACGTGACAGCACTGACAGCGCATGCGTGTGAATGACTTGTCACTTGGACAGCGTAACAGAGCGGCTCTTGTCAGTCTATGTTATGATTACGTTGCTTTCTATATCAGTTTTCTTAATCAATATTTATAATAAAATGGACAAAAATCATGATTTTCGTAGAATCACGAAAACGTCCCGCACGACTTGCAGTTATCACTACAGCACAACGAGCCCAACAAACGATTGGAGCTGCAATGTAAGTACCTACCTAAATATCTACCTGATTTAATGAAAATGATTGTTATGGCAATGAATGGCGCAATAATTCATATTGTATTGTGCGTTGTCCCTGCTGGGCAGCTAATTCAAAAGGCAATGTGTTTGCCTAGGTACATAATATAATATTGGTGATTTTAGACGCGCGTCAAACTTCTAATGCACAGAGTAATTTCCGATACAGAGACGAATTTGTTTGAGTAAAAGTAAATCGTCTGGTTCTTTCCGGTCTGGGCCAGAATGAGACTGCGTTCTATTTGCCTTGCCTGATTTTTTTGGAAATATTATTTAGTAATTATCTATGTTGTGAAAGGTAAAAATATTTGTATATTTGAGCTTTTCATCTGGGCGTGGTAGACCAAATGCTAAAATACCTAGGAGTATTTTTTTAAATCAATGTTGCTTAGCAGGCCTTGAACTTGATGGTTTTGAAAAAAAAATACACCCTGTATTATTATGCAAACTCGAGTGGTGCTTATAAGGATCAATATCTGATTAGTAACATTATATGGCGAACCGAACTAAAAGTGTAATTTTTAATAAAATAAGTTAATTTTCCTAACATTCACCATCATTTTACAACTAACTTGTCAAATTGTTCGAAAGGGCACTTACTATTGGAAATTAGAATTATTGTAAATTTTTACTTGTGGTTGAGAGAGTTCAGCTTCATATTGCAGTCATTAATTTCATTCAAGAAGTATCCTTCCTAACTATTATTTTATTTGGTTTAGTAAATGTAAGGAAAATGATCATATTTTATTAAAATTCCACCTTTACTTTAGTTTGCCAGATAATGTAACTTCACAGAATTTGATCTTTATAAGCGACACTATACGATAGCATAATAATATAAGAGTGTATTTTTTCGAAACGAAGAGGTTTGATTTCCGGCTAAAAAGAAAGTGTTTTCAAAAATCTCAGTAAGTATGCAGTTTAAAGTTTGTTAAAATAGGTCTCGAGACTCCTTTCAACATTTTTCTAAATTCCCTATAGTTCAGGATTTAGCCTATCTACCACGCCCACTTGAAACGTTCACTCTGTATATTGTTTGTCCCGTGAACTTATTGAGTTGCTAGTTACTCTGCTTAGTAGCATTTCTTTACGCAAACCGAAACCTATCCTGTGAGTAGCATATGGTCACCCTTTCTAGGAAAATCACCCTGTTATAGATAACCTTACCCTTTTTTAATCCATTTTATTTTTACAGCTTTCACAATTGGCTTGAAAAAAGCCGTGGCAGATAAAAACTTCCGTTTTGACCAAAAAAAAAACAAAGACAGTTTGGTGGAATTACAGTGAAGTTCACAACTGTTGCTTATTTTCAAATATTGGGTCAGTCACACATCACGAGAGAAAAATGTCGTATAAGTCTGTGTTTAGGAAGTGACTTTCCTGTAAAACTACAGTTATTAGCAGAGATGATGAATTTTGGTCAAATATGAGTACAAAGGAAAAGAAACCAAAAGATTTTTATTTAAGTAGATTGCTTGTTGCCTGAATTGATCGACCCCAGAACACCTAGAGGAAGGTTTGTTGCAGACCCAGTTAACATCATGGAAGCCATTTAACAAAAAAGGAAAAAACTTTGCTTTTCGTCAACTATGCCAAAAAGATAAAGATGGTACATTAAAAATTATATGTTGTTGGCTTTGATTATGTTGTATGAATAAATAAATATAATCATTGTTCCTGTGAATGTTTTATTAAACGGTATTTCCGAAAAGGTTGTTTATTGACTTAACCGATGCACATTACTCATAATACACTTTTAGATACAAATCCAAGACATACATCACGGTACCTACATTCCTCCAAAATAATGTTTAGTTTCAAAATACGAGTATACAGGATGAGTTTTTCAAGGGGTTGTGATTGTCAGAAGCGATTCTGTAAAGGATTCTCTAAACCGTTTTGATAAAATTCAAAAACATAGTTAAGTACCTACTTTGATTTCGAAGAATCTTATTCCTTTTTCAGGATTTAAATCCGCTTAGGATTAAAATGTATTTCAGGTTTCAAGCCTTTTCTTTGAAAAATGATACGCCGAATTTCATTTCCTAACCAACGTTTCACATACTATTTTAAAAGGCAACATTTCATTTGAGAACTATTAATAGGTATGACGATTATTAAAATTTCAATGGACGTTTCAGATAGTTATAATTTGTCAAACCCTTAGATTGAAATTCTATGGTCAATCCATTCACTTGGCTACACAGCTATTAGATTAGACGAATAACGTTTCTTCAGATTAACTGTTTTCTCATTGTACTACATTGTTATTATGCGGCTCACATTTAGATTATTTGCCCATAATTTGGGGGGTTTTGGAGGTTTGGGGGGAAGGGCGATAGTGGGACTAACCCCGGACACCGGGGTTCCGCGCCGCGGAAATGTTTTTTTTTTTATTTGTTAGGTTAGGTTAGTCACGGGAAATAATAGGTGCTTAGAGCGAAGCGACGAGTACATGAACCAGATGAAATGTTATAAATAGTCAAAAAAATCTTTTTTCCTACATTTCGAGGTTAGGAAAAAAAAGCATTTCCTCGGCCCTGGAGTTTTATCCGAGGATTGCTCCACTTCACCCTTCTCCCCAAAACCCTTAAACGTGAGGGGGTTTAAGGGTTTAGGAAATCAATCTAAATTCCTTCCAAATTGCAGGTCTTCCATTTGTTTTTGGTGAGATGTATTAAAAAATTGCGGATTTTGGTGGAACGCTCTTGAAAGTGACGGATTTAGGTGGGATGTGTTTAAGAGTGACGGTAAAGTAAAGTAAAGTAAAAGTAAAAAAATCATTTATTCATGTAAGCTTATTCACAAGCACTTATGACACGTCAAGATAGAAAATCAAAATGAACAAACTGACTCTACCACCGGTTCGGAAGTTGCTTCTATCGAGAAGATTCCGGCAAGAAACTCGATAGTTACTCTTTTCAATCTTGTTTGATTACAATAGTAGTATATGTTACATATCAAGTATAGACAAGACACAAAATGTGCAGAGGAGCAGATTATATCTATGATGACCACAAATTCTTATCATTCAAATAATCATTTACTTTATAGTAACCTCTTTTCATTAATTTCGCTTTAACCAGTGACTTAAACTTGTAAAGAGGCTGCTCAATAAGAGTTTGAGGTAGCATATTAAAAAACGGATGCAGGTAGGACGCCCTGGAGGTGGGACGCTCTAAAATTGATGGATTGATTGGTGTCGGGTGGGATGTATTATAAAATTACGGATTTTGATGGAACGCTCTTGAAAGTAACGGATTTAGGTGGGACGCTACTTAAAGTGACAGATTTAGGTGGGACACTCTTGAAAATGACGGATTTAGGCGAGGAGTTTAGATTATTTTCCCACGATTTTGGGGCGATTAAGAGTTTAGGGGTAGGAAAGGTTAATAGTGCAAACCCCGATACCACTCCCGCGCCGAGAACATGATTTTTTTTCTTACCGAAATGTATTGAAAAAGTTTTATTTCGGACTATTATTTCTGGCGGCTATTTCATGTACACCATAATAATATTTACATATAAATTACCATTGTGTGGGCAACTGAATTAAAAAGTAAGTTATATCTACATAACATTAAATAGTTATTAGAACAAAACCCTAAATAATTCAACATTCGGTAGATAATAAATAATAACCGGATTAACCACACGCTAAATAAAAAACAAATAAAATTATATGTTGAGTTTTCAAAATGATCATTCGGCGTAGTCAAATCCTGCAAACGAAATTGGCCTGAAATTATTCGGCGATAAGGCAGAGAACCAGTATTTTGCCTACCAGACCCACTTGGAAAATTTGCCCCGTATACTATTGAAATCATTTACTTGACCTGTCGACGATTCTCACTGACATCATTTCACATCAAGATGCAGCACGCTCACTTCAATCATCACCTTGAATTGGTAAGTATTCTCCCACATTTGTACGAAAATCATTAAGAACCCTATTCGGCTTAGTTTTTATCACTCAAACGATCACAGTGACAAAGTTTTTAAGTTTTACAAAAGGCCAAAATTCTAATGAAATGAAGCACGCTTCAGTGCAGTGTGCATTGAGAATGACACCCCTGCTTCTTTCGCAGTCTAATGATCGCATCGATCTTTCAACAATTTGATCCGCGTTATTAACTTAAGCCGACTGAGCGATAGTACAGGGGCTAAGCTGTTTTTTTCTTCAGAAGCAACAGGTTCGATGCCTGGCTAAGTAAAAGTTCACCGAATGGATTTTCGTCAAAATCTGTCTCCTTCGAGCGTACAATGCTCAGCTGGACAGTTCACCCTGTATAAATAATTGCAATATTCACAAATGCTCAGACGGTAAAGTTCTATCCGAGTATAGCATTACTGTCTTTTGGCCGGCACATTCACATTAGGACCTGAAAAGATGATGTAATTAGAATTTTTTACAATTGTGATACAACGGGACTAACTCGGCTGTTAAGAGCTTTTATCGAATTTCGGTATAAAATACATTTATGTACTTAGCTAAGCTGTCTCACAACATCATAAGTCGTATTTTAGTTTCTTTAGTTTTCCTATGAAATAATATCTCTGAACCTTGTACTACTCTGTGATACACACAGAACTTGTATGTCATACTTTCTAGCCATCACCGTAGCGACACAGCGAGCCATCTATTGCGCACAGGAGTGCAACTTTTCAAAATTCAAGGTCAAATTCCAAAAGTCATTTGGGGTACCCACCGCCTTAAGAGTGCATGTTTTTTAGCTTTTAATATTCTCCAAACATAAAATTGGTTTAAATTTAGCCTTTATCCTCCTTAAAAAACTAGTTTTTACAATTACACTTAAATTTATATTTGTTTGAAATAGGGATCCCTTTCAGGTATAGGCTCCTTCAGAGCCCTCCATGAGTTTCTGAAACAATATAATTGATACAATAACCTATAATATTACACCGTTATTGCACTTTTAGCATAAAATTCGCATATATATATCTTTTGAATTGAAAACTCCTTGGTTTTAAACATTGAATACTATTTATTTATTTAAAAAAATATTCGTGGTCTTGTAACAAGGTTTTTTCAAACTTGTTTAGTCGTTGAGAAAATGAAATTGACTCTAGAAAATTCAAGAGCGATGATTTATTATGACTTTCGAAGAGATTAATCACAAAAACAGTGTGTTGGCCGGATAATTTCTGCTTTTGGTGATGAAGCCCCATACAAAACCATAATTTATCGCTGGTTTGCTGAATTTCTTAGCTCAAGCTCAGTTATGATCCCCGTCAAGGTCGTCCAAAATTTGCAGTCACCCAAGAAAACGTTGCTGTGCGTGAAGTTACAATAAAAAATAAAATAAATCTTGTCAGAGAATAATAATGCGAAAGTAATGTCAAATGAATGAAAACTAAAACAAAAACAGTCACATAACAGTTGGGTAATACAATACCTAAAAATGGTTCACCCTTGTTTGATCGAACAACGTTTCGTCGAAAATCACTTGGGCGAATTTCATAAAATCAGTTCGGAGACTTCTTCATTCCGAATATTTCATTGGTAAATTTTTATTAAGTGTAATTATTTGTTTGAACGATTTTTTTTTTTTTTATTTAGTGTAGTTATTTGTTTGAACGAATTTCATTTGAACTAATTTCTTTTCAGCGAAACTGATAATAATAGATGTGGTATGGTTCAAATTCCTACACAATATTTAGAAAATCGTAATATAACTCATCATAACAACAAAAAGCATAACGCATTTTTACTTTTGTCACTGCCCTATACTATAGTTTGGGCGGAACCGACTCGGTCAGATTAGGTTAGAAGGTTTACGGCGGGAGCGAAGCGAAGCGTAGCTCCCGCCTTAAGCCTTCGTGGTTTTTTTTTTAAACCCAAAAATTGACTTGCCTTATTACATGCTGCTTGACATGTTATACCATCTGAACATTACATAAAATGAGCATTATACATTTTGATCATTAGCGCAAAAGTTGTTATAGCAAATAAATATTCGACGAACTGAAAATTCTGTCAAACGATATTAAACAAAGTGATTTTCTCAAACGTTGTTCGATTTAGTAATATTATATCAAACTTTGTTCTATCAAACAAGGGTAAACCCCTAAAAATGAATAATTAATTATCTACAAATGTCATAAAGTCTAAATAATAATACTTAGATAATTCAGAAATTATTCACTGTGGTGATTTCAAAGTAATATTCATCGACTCACTTAGAGAGTAAAAAGGAATATCCAATAAACGGTTTCGTTTTTTAGCTTAACGGGAAGTCGCTTGTACTACAAGTTGGCCCTACTTGTTGGCCCTCTGTTATGACTCGCGGTTTTTTTTCAGACAGCGCCATGCGCTCTTCGGTCTGCTGTTGAGAGCTAACTTATTTTTTAAGAAAGACTATTGTTTGACAAAAGATAGGAAAACCAGAAAAAAGACAATCGGTTTTGGCCATCATGGTCTGCTGCAGGTCTGTACTGGCCTAGTCTTTAGTAAGATGATAATGCATTATCCCTAATGCTAAAAATAAAAATAGACTATTGTTTGCATAACAGAAGCAGATCCCCATCAATGTCATGGGCGCTCGAGCAGACGGGCGGCGGCGACGGCCCCGTCGACATCTCCGACTCGGGCTCGGAGGGTGTCGCCGAAGGGCACGATGTGTCGTTATCGCTAGCGGCACTGGCGTTAGTGCGCGCGCGCCTGCCGCCCGCCGCCGCCGCGCTGTGCGCCGCCTTGCCGCGCCCGCCGCCGCACGTCGCCGCGCCGCTGCAACAGATACTGCAGGTCTGTACTGTCTCTAGCCGCCGCGCCTGCCGCCCGCTGTGCGCCGCCTTGCCGCGCCCGCCGCCGCACGTCGCCGCGCCGCTGCAACAGATACTGCAGGTCTGTACTGTCTCTAGCCGCCGCGCCTGCCGCCCGCTGTGCGCCGCCTTGCCGCGCCCGCCGCCGCACGTCGCCGCGCCGCTGCAACAGATACTGCAGGTCTGTACTGTCTCTAGCCGCCGCGCCTGCCGCCCGCTGTGCGCCGCCTTGCCGCGCCCGCCGCCGCACGTCGCCGCGCCGCTGCAACAGATACTGCAGGTCTGTACTGTCTCTAGCCGCCGCGCCTGCCGCCCGCTGTGCGCCGCCTTGCCGCGCCCGCCGCCGCACGTCGCCGCGCCGCTGCAACAGATACTGCAGGTCTGTACTGTCTCTAGCCGCCGCGCCTGCCGCCCGCTGTGCGCCGCCTTGCCGCGCCCGCCGCCGCACGTCGCCGCGCCGCTGCAACAGATACTGCAGGTCTGTACAATAAATACCATACTAAACATCATCATCATCATGTATAAGAAGTTTCTGGTTTCAAATAAATATTATACATACATAAACGGCCTATATACGTCCCACTGCTGGGCACAGGCCTCACGTCAACTATGAGGTGGTTCGAGCCATACTCCAACACGCTGGCTCAGTGCGGGTTGTTGGAGGGGTGTAAGGTTAGTGAGCAACCTTAATGGCAGATGTTATCAAGCCGCCCTGAGGCCTCTGACTAGGCTTAACGACTGACATCTGGCGACGTCAACCGGGACCAACTGCTTAACGTGCCTTCCGAAGCACGGAGATGCCCGAAATACACATCACTAAATTTCGGTCGGAATGGTCACCCATCCCATTACCGACCCGGCGTGTGTTGCTTTACAACAGCGATCGTCGCCGATCACTGTCACAACTGCGCCACGGGCACCTCCTGTACAGTAAAAGTAAAGTAAAAAATAATTTATTCAGTGGCACAGTACATTCAGTAAAATTATACATAGATACAGAAGTAAGAAAGTATCACTGAAATGGTATTAGCTCAGCATATGCTGGGTGTCATAATAACACCGCAGCGCTGGTCTTCCGCTAATACCAGAACGGTGAGAGCACTGCCACGCGCACACGCAGCGACATAACATTAATTACTAAATAGATATACATACTTACTTTACATAATATAATTACATTTATCTTTATATGGGTAAGAAATACATTTAAAATAGGTATAAACAAAACGAAAAAGTGTCAGATGGACAGAATATGGTAAACTAAACTGCGTTTCTGCAAATCTAAAAGATACGTTCTATATTTATGTTTAAAAGATCTTAGAGTGTAGCATTTTCTCACCAATCAATAGCACCAACGCGGACGTAAAAGAAAGACGGACGGAACATCACACTTAAAAAATGAGAAGCATGCAATTTGCTACAATTTCGTTTGTTGTACACGACCTGCTACACTCACGAAAACACACTAGGTGCTATAAACTACGCCATTTTGCTCCGTGTGACAGCGCCAATGACACGTGCTAGTTACGCCCACACCTAAACTGGCAGCTGATAATATGCTTCACTCATGATTAGACGAGGTGACGTCCGTCTTTCTTTTACGTCCGTGAGTACCAATAGATGCCGCATGACGGAAACGGACGAATTGACGCCCCAGACAAAATATCAACATCGTTGTAACTTTTTAACTACAGCAACGCTAAGACGTTGACCTCATTGGCCCCACGTTATAGGCCCTCTCATTTTTTTATGCTTTTTTACTGTCACTTCTTTTTTCTGCTATACCAAGCGTTTATTTTGAGGTCCTGCCATTTGACCAAAAAACATCTGGCAAAATTACATTTGACAAACAACGTTTGGCAAAGAAACGGTGGGCCAATTGATTATTTTACCACTATGATTAGTGGTAATTTTACCACATACATTTTATCAAATGTTTTTTGACCAATAGTAGTTTTGTCTGATGACTTAGTTATTAAATGTTCATTTTGTGAAATAAAGAAATGTTTAGCTTATATTGAATCAAAGTATTCCATTATTTTTAGATAAGTGGTATTCCCTTAATTGTTGTTTACAGTTGGCAGCACTCCTGCAGTGCCGTAACCACGCCCTAATCGACGTGGAAACCGCCCTCGAGGCCGCGGAGGGGCACAGCTCTGACAAAGTGGGGCGGCGGCAACTCATCCCCGTGGCGAAACTGCCCAAGCGGCATCCGCCCCCGCCCAAACCCAAACACAGCATCAAAGAGGTACCACTATAGTTGTACAAAACCCATTATTTAACCAAATCGCATTTCATTTCAACTAATGGAAATAAAATGCAGTCAATAACGGTTAGCGTATATAATAGTGGTATTCGTAGTTTTTGAAGCCATTAAACGTGAAAAAATACCTAAGAATTTATAAATCAACAAATACCTACCTTAAATCCGACTTCTTGCCTAATAGTCAAAATAACTTCGTTATTTATTTATAATGCGACTTAATATAAGACGATAACCATTCAAAATGTATTGTAAATTTGTATTGTATTTTTTGTACAGCACCTCCTATGAAACTTACTACTATACATTTATGTATAAATAACTTATGTTTCAACCTAAATTTCAAAAATAGCCATAAATCGCTGCTATTAACGCATAACATACGGATAATTAACCGTTAATAACCTAAAGAGAATGAAAACTATTTAACTGATAAAACCGTTAATAACCGGTTTTACATCTACAGGTACCACTCAAACTGTTCCACCAGACGGAATGCCAGACCACCAGCGACCTGCCGTTCCAGGACCCAGTTCGGTTAAGGACAGAATGACCACGAGGATACTACAGCTTCTGCCAATAGTTGGAATAAATAGTGCAATGTTTGTGATCTGTTCATCAATCTGATTGTTATTCTAAGGTTCTTGAAGAAGATCGACTTTTGTGCAATGATATTGATGCATCGAGTTTTACCCTCTTGTTAATAGCCTCATCAAACCTATTTTTGCTGAAGCCTCATATAGAGTGATTTGATCCGAATTGAATTCACGTGTTACAAGGTTTTGTAACAACATTTTTTTTAAAAACTCTCGTAAAACAAAATTTATAAAATGACTGACAGTGACTGAATTAATAGTGATTTTTCTTACAGTTTAAATCGATTAAAAAATAAGTTGACAGAATCATTCGACTAAGAAATAAATTTAGAGAATTACGCTACTGCTCTGCTCTCGCTAGAATTGACTCGACTGATTCAGTTTTCATAAATAAGAGGGTAGAACACTGTGCAGTTTTTTCTATCAGTAAAGTTTTGTTCGTAAAGTTTTGCTAACGAATAAGCTAGTTCCAAATCAACCATTTACCTAGTAGCCAATTTCTACAGAATTTGAAAAGACATGGGTTTGATACGATTGCGGTACGAGACATTGAGTTTACCAAGGCGACAGTGTGGAATATCAAACACTGTCTGCGTTCCTTTAGATGTAAATACCGATGTGAGTTCCGTTTTGTGCTTTTTTAATTTATAGAGTTTATTTTAATGGTTAGGGATTAATATTTTTTTGAAGAAATTACTAATTAGCCGGTGTAATGTGATAAATTGTTCAAACTAAAATATATATTGAATGTATATTGCGTACAAATAAACATGTATTATAGATCTTGATATCCTCAGAGAATTCATAAAATGCACGTATTTTGTCATTATGTATTAGTAAACCTACTAGTCTTATTTTGTAAATCGTTGAGTGAATAAAGCAGGTTTACTAAAAATCTAAAGGAATGTAAGTCCAAATAAGAAATATGTACAGTCATTTCAAGATGATCAGAGTGTGGATTATTTTGGACCTGATTATTTTGTTGTCAAATGTTTTTTATTCATTTATTCGCGTAACTATGGGTTTCACATAATCTGATTTCAGTATTTTAAAAAAACAGATGAGTCAATTATAACAAATAATTACATTTTCTTTTTCATAAAATAAATATCCTCTGTTTGCTTGTGAACAGTATAGCAGCCTTTGTTATATCCGTGAAAGAGCTTTGATTAAAATCTATTCCTAGACTCTCAATCTACTAGTAGGTGATTTACGAAGTCGCTTTTTACTTATCTGAAACCTAATAGTGTCTGCCTGCCATCTCAGTTACGGCAAGGCAAAATAATACAGGTCACTTTATATTATTAGGTGTAGTGCATTGCCCTCTGACCGTTCTTATTTTAGAGTAGAACTCCTAAATAAGCATTTTGTATTTTAATTTTACAAAAATAAATGTCAATATTCTGTCAAGCATTTGAAGTCGGAAAAATCGTGTCTGATATAAACTCGGTAACTCGTAATAATATATTGTGTGATAATTCAGTTTAAAACTGTTACAAAATAAATTATTTTACCAACTATGTCAATCAATCCATGAAGTATAAATAAGAAGATTATTTGAATGTAAGCCGTGAAAAAACGGAGTGTGGACTGAAATGAATCATGATTAGTTCAATAAGTGTACTTTATGGCGCAAGAATTGATAAACAAATAAAGATTATATGCTACTATTATAAGCTCCTCTTTAATTTATAGATAGATATATGCCTCCTGCATAAACATTTCTAAATAAGGATCGTAAATCGGATTGGATTCTGTATCACAATTACTTAGGCCAGAACGTATTTCATAATCGAAGTTTATGTATAAAAAATTTACTTGTGTTGCTCGTTTTTTATTTCATCTGTGGGGCCCACCCCACAGATGAAATAAAAAACGAGCAATCATTTCAATTTTACTTACTTACCTATTAGTAAGATAATACTAAAATTTAGATCAAGTATTTAATTTTACGTTCCATCCAAATAATACCCACACCTACAGCTAAACCATAACATGAAGGCCCATCAACATGGCTAGCCCAGCCCAGGGCAATAAGAGTTTTTCCGCCGTTTATTTTATTATTATTATTGATTCTCGCCGCGTTATAAATAATTACTTCATCATCATCAGCCTGCTGAAGTCCACTGCTGGACATAGGCATCTCCCATTACACGCCACTGAACTCGATCTTCGGCTGCAAATTAATAATAATTATGAAATATTTATAATTGTATTTTTTATAACTCTTAAATGATTTATGATTACTTCATCATCATAATCAGCCTGTCATAGTCCACTGTTGGACATAAGCCTCTGGTGCACTGGGGCACCATAACACCCGGTTCTGAGCCTTCCGCATTCAGTCCGATCCCACCACCGTTCTCAGGTCATCGACCCATCTCGCTGGAGGGCGCCCTGCACTGCGTTTGCCGATCCGCGGAATGATAACTTAAACAGCCATGTTATAAGACCTCACTCAACAGTGGCGCTCACTGGTGAGCAATTATACGGCACCACCAAATTGTGTAATTTTTGGCTGATAGCTAAAGCTAAGTTGGAGTTCATTTAAAAAAACATTTGTCAATGTCAGGTCAAAGTGACAACTCAGAGGGAAATGTCAAAAAGATGTCCTCCTTCCTGTCCTCTCAACTCTACGTTAAAATATAAACAATAATTTTATTCGAGTTTATTCAACTTGGATATTAAGATAATAGTGCAGTTTTAACACAATTAACGGGCAATTTAGATCTAACTAAAATGGCAGAGTCTGTAGCTAATGGTGAAAATCCCCTGGACATAGATGGAAGTAATTTCAACCCAGACACATATTTAGAATGTCTGATGAAATGCGCGACTTTGCGCCAGGTGATGGACAAGGAAGCCGAAATAGTCAGCCAGAGCCAATACTTGCAATCGGAGATGCAGACATTAGTATATGAAAACTACAACAAATTCATATCAGCAACTGAAACTGTACGAAAAATGCGCTCGGATTTCATTGTCATGCAAGAAGAGATGAACAAACTAAGTGAAAACATTAACAAAATCACCACTTTTAGTGGGCAAATATCAGAATGTCTAAAGGAGAGTGGGAACAACGTCAGTAGGCTTTGTGGTACTCGCCAGTTACTAGACAAACTACAATTCCTGTTCCTATTACCCACACAACTCAATAAGGCTATTGTAGAGGGCCGTTACGCTGATGCTGTTCATGACTATACACATGCTCAAAGAGTACTACAAAAATATGGCAATCAACCCTCCTTCCAGAGTATTCAAACAGAGTGTTCAGAAATAATTTATGAATTGAAAAAAACACTCAGGGATAGGTTGCTCAGTCCCGAGACTTCCGCGTCAGAGCTTGCCGAAAGTGTTGGTCTGCTTAGACAACTCCAAGAAACTGATTCTTCCCTCAAAGAAATCTTCTTAAGTTGTGCAGAAAGCAGACTTGACAAGCACTTGCAAACACTAAATAGCATTGTAGACAGTACAGATATTCTTGAATGGGTTGAAAAATGCAACAACACCCTATTAGCTGACTTGGGTATAATCATATCCTGCTACCATGAAATGTTTCAAGAGGAAGATGACATAGAAATTCCAGAGTTTGCAGACAAAATCATGTTGCAAGTATTCCATTTATTTGAAGAAGTAGCAAAGAGGCCAGAAAATGTTGGTACAGAAATGCTCATACGAGGGTTAGATAAATTTTTCAGAAAGCTACAAGCTATGACAGAAATAATCTCAAGTGAAGGCATGTCCAACAAAGCTATTGATGTTGTGATCCAGTGCATCAACCACAAGGCTACTATACAATACCAGTCCATACAAGCCCAGTTTAAAGAAAGCTTGATGAAAGTAAGACAGTCTTTAGCTAGCAAAGGTTCAGAAACCTCAGACCTCAAAGATATTTTGAATTCTCTGCAAATATATCTCATGCAAAAAGTCCAAGCATCCCTCTTAGATTTGATGGCATTTCTACAAAACACTCTTTCCTTTGGTCTGAAGGCATGGTGTGCCAAAGCAGTTGCTGACACGTGCTGGAAAGTAATTACTGAAACAATGGTGAATCTCTCGGAAATGGTCAAGAAAATGGCTTGTCTCCAAACTTCTAATAACAACATTCCATTTGAATTACTATTAATTCTTGCTAAACTTTGCTTAGAAATGCAAGAGAATGGTGTTACCACTTTGCATAGTCATTTAGTTAAACTTTTAGAAGAGGCTGCACCAGGACTGACTATAGAAAACAGAGATACAAATGCCATAATGGTGCATTTGTCAACAGCTGCCCAAGCTGCTTTAGATTCAGAGGTGGTGTTCATTGGTCAAACCGCTGCACAGATGTTGAGAGTTTCAGTGCTTGCTAGAGATTGGCTGCGAGCCCCTGAGCCGAGGGGTCCTCGTGCGGTATGCCGAAGAGTGGTAGAGACACTAGCAAGTGCTGATAGTGCAGCATCTCAACTATTCCCTACAAGCATCAAGCCATCGAGTGATTCCAGCCGACGCACCATATGGTCTCGAGCGCCGTCATCTTTCTCACCAATCAACAGGATATTTTCCGAACGTATTGAGGTGTTCAGTCCTGCGGGTGCCGATAGAGCTGCCTTGTCTAACGGCGCGCTGAAGGTGGCTCTAAAAGCATTAGTCGAGTGTGTCAGACTTCGAACCTTCGGCAGACACGGCTTGCAACAGCTGCAAGTTGACGTGCATTTCTTGCAACAAAGACTGTCATGTATGGGCAATGATGAGAGACTACTGAATGCCCTGCTTGAAGATGCACTAGCATCTGCCCAGTTAAGATGTGTTGATCCCCAACTTATGGAGCCAAGTATTGTAGATATAATTTGTGAAAGGGGGTAGGATAGATCCTGAAATGCCACGATTTTTCGCTCCCGCAGTCGCCAGCTTAAAAAACGGAAATGGGTAGCCTGATAGGCCGTTGACTGTACAAGTGTACATAGCCAGCGTACCGTTATTTTTACGCGACGGGAATTATAAGATAAGCGCCGTACAAATAATTGACGCAAACGCTGACGACTACTGCAAAACGAAAACTCATGGTACGGTAAAGATGTATTTATAAAACAAGTATGTAAATAAATATTTAGCTTAAGTACTAAAAACTTGTTTAATTTTATATTTTTATAACCTTCATCAGGCCACCCACAGAACATTGCAGACGGCGGGGCAGGGAGAACCGGTCTTTTTGACCGCGAACGATAGCGCAATGGGAATCCTATACTACCAACGCACATGAAGGGAAAAAAGTACCGCGCCGCAGATGCCCGCGTGCCCGGAGCATATAAGTGCCCGCTTATATACTTTGTGTTCCCCCCACGCGGGAGGGACTTCACGGTCATAAACTCTTGACTACTATGAATGATACTAACAACCTTATACCATAACCTGTCTACCTGGCCCGTTGCCGAGATCCTCCTCATAGTGCTGAATGTCGTAGGTTCGAGTGCCACCAAGGACGAAACATGCATGTGACGGACGACCGCTTTGGTGATATGGAAAAGTAGGGTACTACACCAGGGTTCTCGGGTTCGATTCACGCACAGTACAAACAGAGTACAAAGTTTCAATTGGTCCAGGCGGTTTTTCCCTATGTATACAGTTCATTCATTAGTAATTCCGACCAGGCACAACATAGAGAAGTGAGTAGCCTGGTATTCACCACAAAGATAAAATCAGTAAATTCAAAGAAAAGGCATGTTTAGTATTAGATTAGACTTACCCCCGAATTGACAGATGTCAATCAACGCTAAGCACGCGCTCACGCTCATGCTGTCCCGTAAAGTGACAATAGAACTGAAAGGGACAGCGTGAGTGCGTGCTTAGCGTTGATTGACGTTTGTGAATTCGGCGTTTACTATATCCACCTCCGGATACCAGACACCATGTCTAGTCAATCGTGGACGAATAAAATATAAGTAGTGTTTTAGGATTTATGATGATTATGTATGTTAGTCTTAAAGGTATTTAAAATATGGGCAGGTTATGTTCTATTAAGATCTATTAATGCAATTTTTATGGGTGATATGGCCCACAACAGGCGGATCGATCACCCTGCCCAGCTCTTGCATTCCTAACCGGAAATACTCTACCCTATATTGACACTGTCAGGTCTATTGACAGTACGAGAAAGCGTACAAGCCCTTGCAGGGTATATCAGGAGCTGAAGGAGACAGGAGTATTGGATCTGTAGGAGTTCGGTGAAGGTTTCTGTGGCCAGCTGCTATGACTTAGGGAATAAAATTCTCTACAATAAAATTACAATATCGTTTTTAGACAATTTATTATTATAACCCATTAATCAAAATTGCATCATCATATTAAAAATAATGATATCTACATATATAAAATTTATGTTAAATGCTTCTAAAACATAAATCTCACGAGACGGTCTACTGTTTTACTTTAGCCATTAATTACAGTTAGTCACGAGAGTAGAATAAACATTATTTAAAATTAAAAACAACATAATATATTAATATTACCATTACAAACAGAGAATTTGATAAATATTTTGGTCCTAGTTCACTATAAAAATGAAAAAGAGTATTACTGCACGCCAAACATTTGTAAAGGGATTCTCGGGTGAACTTGCTGTTAAAACATTAGACTGTACACACAGGTATTTCGACATTAGATATCTCTGGGGTTTCAATAGTCAATTCTGAACGATAGTTGAACCAACACAATGTTTCTCTATCAAATACAGTCGCTCGACTCCCCTACAGTAACACTCTTGTGTGTAGTCAATATATAACATGAACAATATTATTATCAACAAACAGGTAATTTAATAACCGCAATTTTACTTCATCATACCTATCCATCTAGACTACTTTTACCAGCTTAAAATGATAAGGTCATATTCGCAATAAATTTTAACTCAAAAATATCGATTTTTGGTCTGCTATCTACAATTGTATCAATAAACTCTATCCAAATTGAGGCTTTTTCTTTAATTTTAATTTATGCAATCAGAAAAAACCTGATTATATTTAAAATACTCTCACTTATCCCTTATTTATTATTATCAATGATTAAATCAAGACTACGAAGCACTTTATAATTTGATTTAAAAGACGATGCTTCCGGGAATAAGGGAAGCTCACCATAAAATTATCTATTTAGCATATAATAGTCATTTACAATCCCCTCAACAGAAATCAACGAAACTTCATAATAAGCTCATTTCTTGAATCTACATAATAATATTACATATAACGGTAAAGGCAGATATGTCCAATACAGTCTAATATACCGTAAATATATAAATATTTAGTTACATTAGAGCTCTTTAAAATATATCGACAATGTGCCCAAAAAAAGGTATGGTAATGCCATGACGTAAAAATAATTAGCAGCATTGAATTGGAAACTGAAATTGCACTGTGCGAAAAATCATAATGCCAAAATGTATGTTTATCTTATTCTAATAAAACATAAATAGTTAATCTTATAGATACATAATGATATTATAACTAAATAATTGTAGAACAAATTGACAAAATATTTATCTAATGTTAAGTTCTCCAATTTACATATTATAGACAAATCAACGCTTTACAAAACTCTCCATAAAAATATTGTAATATGATGTTATTATGTACGTGACTTAGCCATCGATGTGTAAAAATATTTCTATGTTACAATGGTCCGTCTGTTACATTGTTGAGTATTGTGTTGCGTGATTGTATCTAAAATATAACTAGCGATTTACCTAACATAACTATCCTAGCATTTCCATAATATTATTCCGGGAAATGTTATTCAGTCCAATCTAAAGATCTCCTAGTCTTCAAGACTACTTTTTAGATTTTTCCATTAATTTTCTCATCTTCTCCGGTACAGGCACTCCCTTATGCGCGGCATATCTGCGCAGTTTCACGTTTGTCGTAGCACTTTTGACAGTATCTGTTTTATCACTAGTTTTGGGTGTTTTGCGGTTTTCAGCTGGTGTTTTGGGGTCCGGTTTGAAGCTGGATTTTCTTTTTGTGGTAGTTCTCGGGTTGGGGTTGGTGTCGCTTTTGATGCTGGATTTTCTGGAGTCGGTGTTGGTTTTTGAGGGGGCGAGTGATTTGCGTGGTGCTGGTTTGGTTGTGGTGTCGAGGTCAGGCGGCGGCGAGCGGCGACGGCGTATCCGCGGCGGCGTGTGCGCGAGCGTGGTGTGCCGCGACAGGAGCGCCGCGCTGCTGAACAGCTGGCCACAGTCACATCTGTGCTCGACTTCTGCTGTTCCTACAAATATTTATTGATATGAGAACACACACGGAGAATATGTTTAATTTGAAAAATACGTAGTGAATGGTTACTTAAAATGCAATGCGATAGTTTATCTTTGAAATGTTTCCTGATTTTAAACATCGAACAAAGTCACAAGGGCAAAATATTACTGTTAAAATGTCTATTGAAAATGAACAATTTTAAAGAGAAATAGTAACGTAAATGGACTTAGAAAATGTATATGTAAAACTTACGTTTTCTGATTTGCTTCAAAGGAGAGGGTTTAGGCTTGTGTTTCGCTATAACTGCTTGGCCTAATGATTTCTTCTTTGCTATGCTACTGAGCGATTTTCGTTTCTCCGCCAACGATTTCCTTTGAGTCTTCTTTACCGATTCTTGTGGTGCATTCTCTGGAAGGCTCACTTTCAAAGGTTTATCCGATGAAGGTTTCGGGAAAGAGTACTTGACGTCACTATCATCGGAATCTGTAGAAGGCACTGGTTCCAGTTTTGGAGTTTTGGTAATCGTTTTCGTATTTATAGTTTTATTAAGAGGTGCTTTAGCCTGAACTGGTTTCGGCTTTAGGCGAGGGATTTTTGGTGGATGCTGTAACGATATCCGGCGTTTGACTAGATCTTTAGAGTTTGGTCGCTCGATTTGAAGGGAATTCCGTTTGCTCGCTCTGACTTTCATGAACAGTTTTCCTTCATTGTCTTCGGGTTTGTAGGCAGGATTCAACATGTAGCGGACTTCGTCATCGTCACTAGACTCAAGGAGTTTGGTATTTTCAATGACGGGGAGTGGTGAGTTTGGCTTGTGTCGTTTAGTAACAGTAGGCGCCACTTTGTCTTTCGAAGGCGTTTTCTTTCTCAGCGTATCCTGCGTTTTTGGCTTTGATTCTTTATCAACTAACTTCTTTACCTTTAACGGTAAATTTTCCTCCATTTTAGAACGCTTAATTATATTTGCAATAATTTCATCGTCTGATTTTTCTGTATCGTTATCCGTCTTTAGAGATTCTTTAACTTGAACTTTTGGTTCTACAGATTTTATAGTGTCTTCAACTATGGGACGTTTATCTACAATTGTCTGTTCTAGTTGCTCAGTTTTGTGTTGTGCTATCTCATTTACTTTGTCTAGTCGTTCAGACGTCGCTTCTACTGCATTTTTTTCCGATACTATCGTGACATCATCGTCTTTTTCTCCTTTGTTTTCTTCACCTTTCACAGCTTCTTTATCCAAATTTGAATCTTTATCAACTTCTGTTTCTTTATTTCCGTCTTCATCTGTCTGTTTGGCTTGCTTCGTAGCTGACTGTCGCTTTTTTCTTTGACAAATGATAGTATGTTTAGTCAAGGAATGTTCATTAGGAAATACCATATAGCAAAGTGAACATTCGTGTATAATATCTTTAGTGGACAATGAACTCTTGATACTTTTGTCATCAGACTTTTCAGAACTTGTTTCTAAGTGCTGTTCTTTATGTTCAACTAAATGATGCAGTTTTCTGAAAGTTTTCTTACACACTTCACACTGTGGAGGCGGCTGAGGTTTTTCTACTTTCTCTGTTGGTACAGTTGGTTTTTGTTCACTTTTTTGTTCGGTTTTTTGTCTATTTATTCCATCATGTGTTTCCCTATGTTCCACTAAGTGGTGTAGTTTCCTAAACGACTTGTCGCAAGGTTCACAACGGAAGCCAGCACTGGCATCGTCACTTTGTTTCGAAGAGTTACCCTCTTTTGTCGATTTACTGTCGCTTTGTTCTGAAGAACTTTGACGCGAAGTTTTGGCGGTGGCAACGCTAGTACTATGGATTAAACGGTGCTGTACTAAGTGATGCAATTTTCTGAATTCTTTTTTACAAATTTCACAATTAAAGATATTTTTGCTTGGATTTTCTTCTTCAACTTTCTTCGATTCATCTTTTCCATGTTGTAGTTTGTGATTCACTAAGTAAGACAGTTGTCTAAATGTTTTACCGCAGAACTCACACACTAGACTGCTTACTTTATCTGTTACTTTATTCTTGGCTGGAGCTGGTATTGTTTTTCTTGACTCTGGTACTTTAGATATATCGCGTTTATCTACTTTGGGTTTGATAGGAGTATCCTCGATAACAATGATTTCATCTTTCTCACTACCGATTTCTTTCGAATGAGTTTCTCTTGATTTGCGTTTTTTACGGACATTTTTACGCGAACTTTCAGTTTCATCAACATCCATGTCATCGGATTTACTTCCGAAAGATTTAGTCTCAGATCCCTGCGAATCTCTGAGTCGTCTTGGGCTCTTATTTTCAGAGTCAGACCTACTCGGTGATGGGCCAGTACAGTGTTTAACATGTTTGAAAACTACGTTTTCTGAGCGGAACAACTTATTGCAGATCGGACAAACAATATTTTCATTAATTTTACCCATCGTCCAATTCTCTTTAACCATCGCACTATCGATGCTATCGTCATCATCGTCGTAGTCATCATCTTGATCGTCATCTTCGTCAGTTTCTTTATTTTTGACCACTTTAGCATCTATTAATCTCGGTTTCTTTTGTGGACTTGGTACTTTTGTTTTATCAATAATTCCCTCAGGTAGTGGATTTTTCCTAGGACGACCCCTACCTCTTTTGACAGGTGTATTTTGTTGAGTCTCGAAAACATCAGATGGCTTTGTAGTTATATTTCCAGACTGGGTTTCTAACAGCTCTGCTGCTTTAACCAGGCTGTCTATTGCAGATGCTGCATTCTTATGTGAAACCACAGCACTATCTTGACTAGATGATTGTCTTTGAGCTTTGGACAAGTCAAAAGGTTTTGAAATATATTCTTCTGCGGTATGACCACGTCCTAGTAAATATGTTTTTTTGGGTACAAGTGTTTTAGAAGGTTTCTCAACTTTTTCTTCTGTTCTCCGCTTCTTTTTAGGTGACACTTCAATACCTAAGTCATTGGGTTCAATCAGTTCCAACTCCGGCGTTTCAACAGGGGTAAGGACTTGTTTTCTTTGATGCTTCGTTTTGAATTTAATTTCATCTACTTTACTGTCATCAATAGAGTCTAATGTGTCGGAATCTAACGAATCACTTTGTGTGGTAGCAATATCAATGCCTGGCTTTTTGGTTGGAGAAAGCTTACCCTGGACATTTAACTGACTTGGAATAAACTCCATATTTGAATCAGTGAACACGACTTTAACCGGTTTATCTTCTATGATTGTTATGGGTCGCTCCTGTTGACGTTTGGCAGTCATTGCAGTTTGGTAAGCCATTTTAACTTTTGACTGGTAGTTTTTATTATTATCATCTTCAATGTTCGAAGCTTCATATTTGGTGACATTTCGACCAGAAATAATTGATACACTTTTCTGAGATACTTGTTCAAGCTTGCGAGAAGATTCTGTCTTGACATTAGACTGCAGATTTTCTGTTTTAGAGTAAATTTTCAAACCAGTATCTTTATGTACAATAGTTTGCACTAAATTATGAAGAGGTTCTGTTCCATCGTAAGTAACTGTGAGACAGTTTTCGTAACTAATAGAATTACGTCTAACAAACTTGTCAAAGTCATTCTCGGTGATGATCGTCTCTTTCTTCGAGGAGTCCGCGCTTATTAGCGTCATAGTTTCAATGATTGGCGCTTTTTCGGCCACTGCTTGTTTAGTTTTAACTTTTTTAGTTAAATCCATATCTCCAGTTATAGGCTCATGTTCTATAACTTCTTCTTCTGAATCTATATCAATAACATTTTCCTTAACACTTTTTTGTAAAGTTTTAGTGACAAAGGGCAAGAGGTTCGGTATTTTGCTGGGTTTAATAGATGGTTTCTGTAATTCTGGTTGGGGGGTGGTTTTAGAAGTAGGTTTCGGCACATGTGGCAGTTCATGAGGAGGTCGCTCAATAAATGGAATGCCATGCAATTCATTCATCTTCATTTCTATTTCATCAAGACTAGCTTGAGTAGGTGGTTGTGATTTATCACTTTTTGAAGCCTTTGACGCGTCCTTCGCGGCAGTCTGCTTGACATCTTCGTTAGCAGCTTTGACAGGCACTGCCCTGTTTATGATATCTTCAATAGTCCTATCTATCAAGTGCTGGTTATTAATCATAGCAGAAGAAACTGTGTTAGTGGCAGCTGCTTGATGTTTGGGAACTATTACTTGCTTTGGAATCTTTTTAGTAAGCACGGGATTCGTCTTCGCAATAGGCGCTTCAGTTTTTACTGCAGGTTTACTATCTTTTTGTATCGACGATTTACTTACAAAGACAGTCTCATTTTTGACAGGCGCCTTGTTTGTATTTGCTAGTTCTAGAGCTTTAGCTGTCGCAATACTAGACTGTCTTTGACTGTCAATTTTTTTCAATACATCTCTCCTATTTAGGTCATTCGAATTCTTTATTTGTTTGCCGTTAGAGCTATTTGTAGGCACTTTAGACTCTTTAATCTTATTTAAAAACGCTTGGCGATTAACGTCTGTCCATTTGCCAAAAGGAACCGGGGCATGGTTATTGTTGATGGGTTTCTGATCAGGGACAGCAGTGAATTTAGGTAACAGTTTTTTATCTGCAGTTTCGTTTTTGGTTTGTGGCGCTTTCTGTAGAATAATAGGTTTTATATCTAGCTTTTTCGTTTCACTACCTTCTACACTTTTTGCAACACAAGTTTGAACTTGCGGTATACTTTTAGAAGGCACTACATTATCTGCTGCAGCAATTGAAGCAAGATCTGTTCCTTTTGACACGTCGGCAGATTTGGCCGATGTGTCTGAAACAATGTCCGTCTTGTTTTCAGTTACAGGTAGGGTGGTCTTTATATCTTTTTCATTTACTTTCCGCTTCAAATCAATAATGAGCTTTTCTTTACTGTCTGTTGTATTTTTTTCTAGGTCTTTGTTGGTTTGTATGATTTTCAGGTTTTCAACTGGTTTAATATCTTCAACCTGTTTTCGATTTTCATCTAATTTGTTAATTTTTTCAATTTCCTTAATTCCTTGTAAGTCATTCTGTTTGTTGATTTCACAAGATCGGTCGGATTTAAGGTCATTGACCGGTTTATTTATTTCTTCAGATTTATTAATTTCTAACTCCTTGTCAGCCATATTAATTTCCACAGATTTCTCAATCACAATATTTAAATCAGATGATTTAACATCTCCTGTATTTTTTTCTTGGACTTTGTTGGACTCAATTCCTGATCCGTCAACAACTGTATTTTTCGTCTCAGAATTGTTAGAATCAATTTTATTACTTATGTCATTTTGATTATTACCTTCTACTAAGGCAAGGACCTCAACAACATCATTCTTATCATCAGAAACGTTTCGTAAATCAGTGTCAACTACTTTATTTAATTTTTCATTAATAGGCGTTTTAGTATCATCGCTATGCTCAGGCAGCTTTTCAGATACAGGTTCCTCAGTTGTATCACTTGACTTTGCGATGTCAGCAACACTAATTTCAGCTTCTTGTGGCAGCATATCATTTTCTCGAACCTTTTTATTTACATTTTCCTCTTTTCCCTGTAACACTTCATTTTCTTTGAGGGCATCTAACTCTGTTTTTTGTTGCTCTAGAACTAAACCATCGATTTCTGTTTTTTCTAAGTTTTCCATTCGAGAAGGCACATCAGTAATCGTAGTTTCTACTAGAACAGGGGAATCATTGCCATGCCATGCCTTGCAAACTGTATCTTTCGATTGTTTTATTTCTACATTTTCAGTGAGCATATTAGTCTCCTCCTTTTTCTCCTTAATTTCTTCTTCAGATTGTATTATTTCAGCAGGAGCACTGGTAAGACTTCTGATTTCCATGTCTGCATTTACGTTAGGTAAATTGCTGTCAATTTTAGTCTGTGTTATTCCCAAATCACCTTGATTGTTTGATGTAGTCAATGTGTCATCCTTTGTTTCATTAATGTCAATCTTATTCTCTGTAGTACTCTGATCGCTTTTTTCTGCCTCGTCTGTGGGTTCATTTAAAACCTCTTTATTACCTTCTCCTGATTCTAAAAAACTATTTTTGTCTTCTGTTAATATTTTTTCAATTTGAGGTTGTTTACTTTGATCTTCATTAATTTCTTTTGTCTGTTTAACTGGAGATTCGAGGACTCTTTGCTTGGCAACATCAGTGTGAACCTCAATGGTCTTTTTAATATTATCTGAATGTCTGCTTGGGTGCAACTGTTGATCCACCATTGTTTTAGTGAGTGGAATTGGTTCTTTATTTGGTGTTGAGTGGAATTTCATAGGAGTAAAGCTGCCTATAACTGGAGATTTCCTAGATTCACTAAATTTCATCTTTTTATTGCAATTTCCTTCTGATGTACTTTCATGTTGTGTTTCTCTCTTCACTTCGGATTCTGGTTCTTTAACAACTACCTCTGCAGGTTTGGCTACATTTGGAATTCTAATTTTCTTATCAGCAATTATATTACTTGTAGGTTCACTCATTACTTTATTGATATCCTTGATAGGGACATGAGAAACCTTTTTATCAACTACTTTCTCCTCCTTCATAGGCTGAAAAGCAAAATATTCTAATTTAAGTATATTTTAAGACTCTAACGTCAATCAATAATTATATGGCTACCAAACAATAATTAGATCAAATACTCTAATAAGATCTAGTAGTAGACTCTGACTACTCATCAAAATTGGTTTACTCAAAAAGATTGTATTTAATATTTCATAACTAGCTAAAAAAAGTATTCTAGGACTCACCACTTCTTTTGGTACTTCAATTTGTATTTCTTCATAAACCTCTAAATTGCCTTCCGCATTTTCTCTGAAAATTAAAATAAATACAATATGTGTTAGTAATACTATAGTTCGCACGGCGAATGATGATCCCTATGACGTTTCAACTGACAGTTGTATTAGTGATGCGAAACCATTTCAAACAATTTCGATAAAATACTATTTTTTTAGGCAAATGTCAATTCATCCAGGCAGGCCATTCAACAAAATAAGCAATATTTATTTATTTTGAAAAAAGATTACGCGCATTGATGGACATAAAACACTGGGTAAAAAAGTAACAGCCCTTTTATATTTTATTTTGCTATACTATAATTTTTATTCAAATTGCACAATTTGAAGAGTTTAGAATTCTTTTTGATTTGAGTTTTAAAGAATTCATAATTGCCAGCTTCATGGAAGAATATTCAAAAGGAGGCCACAGACCTGCCGTATTTTTTTTAATTCAGTCTGTCACGTCTTGTCACGGATAGCTATAGTTCAGCATTTGTTAAATTTTTCCAACAAATTATCGATATTTTGTTTATCGATGTGTCCCTTCTTAGTCGATAACAGCTGGACGACGTAACTTTTGCAGCACGTACCATGTACATTTGCATAACCTTTTTTCCATTATTTACGAAGATTAAGTAATATTTTCTTAATATTCTTTTTTATAATTTACAAATGTACACAATTATGTTTTTTCGATTTTTTAATAGACCTCTAAAAGATTTGTTGTGACAGGACGTCTGTACAATGTTAAGCGCTAACGAACTGTCATAGGGATCATCATTCAGCGTGCGTAGTATAATAACAGTAAAGATAGATATTTAGAGCAAGCCACAAAAATATGTGTACAAGGTGAATTTTTCAAGGGTGATTGGTAGGCTAAATAAAAATAAAATTCATTTATTTAAATCCTTAATTATTAGTTAAATCAAGAAATGGTGAAAGAAAGATCCTTTAACCGTTATTTTAAGAACAAGGCCGATTTTGCCAAAAACTGATTTTAAAAAACCGTGTTCTATTGCCAGTTATCAAAGTTTTTGGTTTTGAAAAAAGTCAGCCTGTATTTCGCCCCATATTGTAGTGTCGCATATTAGAATCAAATTCTGGGAAGTAACATTGTAGGGCAAACTAAAAGAAAAGTGTAATTTGTCATAAAGTATTTTTATTTTATTAACATAAACTTATCAAATACTTTCTGAAGCGCCGTTTTGATATAATATCACCACAATGTGGTTATTTCGGATGTTCGCGGTTGTAAGGAATAAAATCAAAGCTAGTGTGCAAAAACAGTGATATTGGCCAATAACATTATGCACTATGTTATTGGCCAATATCACTGTGGGCAGGCCCTCCACAAGGTGGACCGACGATCTTGTCAAGGTCGCGGGAAGCCGTTGGATGCGGACAGCGCAGGACCGATCGTTGTGGAGATCCTTGGGGTAGGCCTAAGCCCAGCAGTGGGCGTCGCTCGGCTGATATGATGATGATGATAATGCACCAGCGGCCGCCCGCGACTTCGTCCGCGTGGAATAGTTAAAAACAGTTCTTTTCATGTCTTATTCTGATGTGTAAGCTATATTATTGTAAAGTTTCATAAAATCCATTCGGTAGTTTTCACGTGAAGGAGCAACTCATACATCAATCCACAAAATAAACTTTTGCATTCATAATATTTGTAGGATTTATACAATTACCATACCCACTTTTTTTCAATTTGTGATTTCTAACAAACAAAACAATTAATGTAGTCTGTTTTAGTAATCATGTATTAACTTTATGATTGGTGCACCCTACCTAATTCATTGAATAAACAACACAAATATGAACCTACAGTTTCTCTGCACAGGATTGGTACCTACATGGGTTGAGAGTACAGTGCTCTCACCACTACACCATAGAGGCAGTAAACATGAAGGAAGACCAACAATAATTATACAAATATATGTTTCTGAAACATAATGTGAATATTTCTTTGATTTGAAGACAATGCAAAGTATGAACATTTAAAGAAATTTTACAATATTCCATTGTTTAATTTTATTCTAATTAATATTTGACCAGGAAGAAAATGTGACACAACCAGCAATAGACATTGCCTATGAAAGTCTAAATTAGCCAAAATAGTGAATTATTAAGACAATTAAAATAACAATCTTGTATTTTAGGTCAATATTTTGCTGAAAACTTAATTTGTTTTTGACACTATTTTCATCTTGAGGTATGAAACAAAGCTCAACCATTGTGGGAGGATTTCCTTTCCACCATTAAATAATTTAATAAACTGAATTTATTTTTCTTAATGAACTACACCACAAGGTACATGCTTTCATGACGATAACTTAACTTTCTAGTTGAACTATCTTCAAACTGTTGGTGAATATGCTTCACTTCAAAAACATATAAGTAGTTGTGAATTAACTTCAATTCATTTGTTGTGGTAGTATTACAAATACTATCGGTCAACATAACAACATTTAAATATCATCTTCTTTTTCCTTATTAAATTAATTACATGAGATGGGTTTACTAAAGAAAACTGTCCAGGTAGAATGAGACTTGATGATGTAGAAAGGGATTATGTTATGTTAGAGGACAGTTCCCAATATTTTTGTTCTATTCAATTTAGTTTAATCAAATTCACTTCATTCAATTTAGAATTTTCCAATTGAATGTGCCGAATGGTAATAAATTATCAATGGAATTTTAATATCTGTATCAATGTTTAACGTTAGGTTAAGGTTTTACAGTCGGTTGAATTAAATGTTTTACAGAAAAGGCTCAAGAATTCTTTTTTTCTTGTGTCTCATAATAAGAGACACAAGGAAAAAAAAAGGGTAAAATTGTCAGAAGTAATAGGTATCTTTTAATGCATATTAGCATGCTAAGCAGAGTTATGTGTTTGATTCCACTACAGACAGTCATTCACTAAACCAGCAATTGTGTTTGATCTTTGTTTGTGTATTGTGTATATGTGAATGTGACCTCTTCTCCTGAATAATGTAGATATCTTTGAAACAGACTTTGAGGAGAATCCCTGCAGAGTTTGGGGTCAGATCCCATTTTTAGGTATAGGTCCAGAGGTACTAACAGAAAACTTCATCTCTTATTTTTACAATAACAGTAAATAATGAAACACTTACCGGACTTTAAGAAACTTGAAGTTTGGCTGTTGCTGGTCATCGTCAATTATTTGAACAGCCGCCAACTCCTCTTGTCCGTCTTTCCTGTACAAGTACAAGCCATTCCCAATGTCTATAGCATCCACATTCTTCCCATCTATCTGCAGGATCACCTCAGAGTCCTTACTACCTACTGCCTCAGCTTCAACGGGACCTTCTGATGAATTTTCATCCTTGAACTGAGCATCCACAAGCTTCATCTCTGGGTTAGATTTATCCTCAATTTCGGCATTGTCATCTATCACAAGCTCATCACCATCATAAGAGTTGTCATTGTCTTCAAATATGGCAACACCTCCTGACAATATGTTTGCTGCCTCTATCTGTTTGCCAATCTTGTAGGTATCCAAAAAGTCACTTTTCTTTCCAATTGGAGACAAATTAGACAATAATTGATCAGATTCAGGTATAGGTTTGTCGGAATCCATATTAGCAGAAGCTAAAGACACATCTTTTATTGGAGAAATATCAAATGTTGAGTCAACTTCTGACAGAGAAAAGTACTTGGATGAGCTCTCGTTCGCTGTCATGAATGCTTCGCTCGGCGGGGACGAGGTGTCGAGCGTGGAGTCCCTGGAGCCCCCCGCCTCGCCTCGCAACTGGTTCAACCTATCCATTTTCACAATTCATCTGCAAGAACAATACATATATTAACTAAAAAATAAGTAAAAGCACTATGTTTACGTTCAAAAAGCTATGTAACGAAAACATTTGAAGGTTGGCCAATTAATTAGCACGTAGGTCAATAGCAAAGAAATACAGTGAAACTTTTTGTGGAACAAACGATTGATACTGTGACACTTTTGATAAACATCGAAGAAAATATGCCGTACCAAGTCAAAATTTGCCAGATTAACTTGCAAATACAATTGTTGAGAGAAATTCTTCTGTTTATGTTGCTGCAAAGATGATTTTAATATTTTTAGAGCAATTTTTGGTAACAACACAACACATCAAAGATTAAAAAGATGGACGCCAAATAGCGATGTTGCCGTTATTCCGCGTGTCATATCGTTATCATTTTATCAATGGGTATTATTAAAAAAAAGTTTTTTAATAAAATTATAGGAACGGATTAATGACTTTTCAATGATGTTATAAATCGATTTTTTAGTATTTACAAAAAGTACATAATTAAAAACTATTGCCGGAAACCTTAAAATGTAAGTATAATGCTAGGTTCACATTGCTGTGTATCGGGTCGGGATGTGCGCCGTGCCCATCGACCACACATCCACTAGAATCCTGCAGTTTGATTTCTTGTGAGAAAGTAATTATTATGTCAACTACCTGAGGCGGTATGTAACTTCACTGATTGGTCAATAGGCTTATTGGCTAATCAGTAACGTTGTCGCTTTACAGCTTACACAAATGATAGAAACTCATTGGGTGGTAGATCCCGAATTTTGGCGTATTTGTCTGACTTTGTGGCCATAGCCTCCCGCCTGTCAATATATTTTTCTTTCTGTATAGTAATTAAGCGTAATGATTCTTATTCTTAATTAAAGCGTGTATCGTTACCCTCGCCCCTCGAGATACACTTTTACACTACCGCCATTTACAGGCGAACTCAGTGGCTATCGCGAAATCACCAGCCTCCAATGAGATTAATTCGGACCGCAGCATAACCGCAGTTTGGTCATGTCCAAAGAGATTCTACTTATTAATAAGGAAGCGCACCAAAAATATTTGTTTTGCAAAAAATAGTTTTATTTTATGGATGTTAAGATTGCTATTTCCTTAAAAAAGCGGTTTCAGCTTAAAACGGTCCGGCCTGAGAAACACTCTAGTGGGTGTTTGTTTTTGTCTCAGTCTCACGTCTTGCCAGCTCAGCTATTGGCTCAACTTGTGCTTGTTAGAAGTAGTAGAAAATAATACAACTTTAATAATCTTCACTGCACAAAACTACATAAATCAAGCAACAGTAAGATGGTATTATTCTGTAACGATACCAGTATGCCACATGAGTATATTTCCATCTTAAAATACTGGTATGAAAATCAAAAGAATTATGTCAAATGGTCTGGAGGGCTTTCAAGTATGTATAGCTTGGAATGTGGTGTGAGGCAGGGGGGAATAACCTCACCAACCCTTTTCAATCTGTACAGAAACAAACTGATTGATGAGCTCAGCGGCGCTGGAGTCGGCTGTTCTATCGACGGTACCTTTGTCAACAATATAAGTTACGCCGACGATATGGTGCTGCTGTGCCCATCAATCAGTGCGCTCAAAAAACTTGTCAGCATCTGCGAGTGGTTCGCTGTGGCCCATGGTCTTAGGTATAACACAACAAAAACAAAGCTACTTGTGTTCAAGGCTGGTAACAAGTCGTATAAAGTTCCACCTGTAATGCTCAATGGTGATCCGATTGAGCAAGTGAATACCTTTAAGTACCTGGGGCATTGGGTCACGGAATCGCTCAAAGACGACATTGATATGGAACGGGAGCGCAGGGCCCTGTGCATTCGAGCTAATATGCTTTCCCGCAGGTTTGCACGTTGTTCTAAACAACCTAAAATCACACTATTCAAAGCGTATTGTCACTCTCTGTACACGGGCGGCCTGTGGATGAATTACACGCAAGGATCATACAGGGCCCTGCGTACCCAATATAACAATGCCTACAGGGCGCTGTTGGGCCTTCCACGATACTGCAGTGCTTCGGGGATGCTAGCCGCGGCTGAGGTTGATAGCTTTTCTGCTATTATCAGAAAGCGTATAGCGTCCCTGATTCAACGGGTGCGAGGCAGCTCCAACAGCCTTCTGAAGATAGTGGCGGGGAGGTTAGACGTGGACAGTGCAATAATGCAGCACTGGACTCGTGTCCACCTAACTAAGGACACTGCTATCACGTACAATCGTTATGCGGGATAGTAGTGTCTTATCAAACATTCTTTTCTGTAATTATTAAACATTCTTTTCTGTTACTAACATAGTTGATTAAGTTATTTGTTACTAACACTATGGATTCCAGTCCGAAATAAACGATTTTTATTTTATTTTATTATTTATTTATTATTGCAACAAAGCGATCTCTTCCAGACAACCTTTGGTGGAGGATTTACAACAGGAAAAAGAGTTTTTTGATTCAATAAATTTTCTATTGTCATAAATCCAGTGCAAGGTTGCTTTTTCTTTAGATGCAAGCCAAAAGCGGTCCGATAGCGATTCAGAACCACATTATTGTCCGATTCGGTAACTTTCAATTCTGTGACAAAAAAAAAACAAACAATACTGTTTGGTTTTTTTTACCCGGTGAAATACATTTACATACTTTAAAAAATTAATAAAATGTATTCTTTGTTTGGTTCCTGGTTTGAGCCAAAACTGATAATAGTGCACTCAAGGTCGGTCGCTAACGAAATCGCATGCTCCCTCATGAAATTCATTAATGCTCGGGACGCTCTTGTGGCGCGCTAAAGGGCATTAGCCCTTTTTGACTCAAAACGGACCGTACCCAGTGTCAACTGTCAATCAGTTGTCTTAAATGTCAGCGAAGCCAAGTCATTTTGAATTTACGATTCGTTTGAAATTTTGAAACATTGCTTGTTGTTTTTGTAGACACTTAAAACTTACACAAAAAACTGCGATGGCGCCTAGGGATACGCCAAAAGCCACTCCAAAAGTGCAACGCACTATTGTAAAAACTGGTGGTACCAAAACCAGGACTCCTGTGTCTACAATCAAGAAAGCCATATCCGTTAAAAAAACTGAATCTAAAGGTAAACTTGAATGACTGTAAATTGTATTGTAATTGTAGTTTTCTTGTAAATTATTGTATAACGCACTGTTAATTGTGTGTTGCAGTGTTATCAACTATGGAAACGAGACAACGGACTAGCACTGTCCCGAAAGTAGCGACGCCGAAGCCGAAAGAGAACAAGTCTGTCCCCATGCCGGGGAGCGTGACCAAGAGCGCGAAGAAGGCGTCGTGGAAGCGTCGCCCGAAGCCGGCGCACTCCGGCGTGCCCGTGCCGGAGAAGATGAAGAGGTTGTTGGAGAAACAACTGCAGGATTCTGACTGCAGCTTGTAAATTTATCTTTCCTCATAACTGGACCATGGTCTTATTGTTATTTGATACTAAAGGGATGTCAGTTGAATCACTGTGTGACCTTGTTTGAAAAACTGGAGCCATCATCCCACTAAAGAACTCTCCAGGTTTATAGTTATTGTAAAGATTTCATTTCTGAGAGTCTCATTCTGTCATTTCCAAAAGACAGGCTTATGCCTTGAGTTAGAAGGCACATTGTTCACTCTATTGACTCCATTGAATTTGATTTACTATAGAGAATATTCTGTTCATTTCATAATATGTGGAATGGCATGTTCATTTCATATCCATTTGTTCACTTTAATGGTTCTATTGAACAGATTAGTTTATCTAGAACTGTGTGTCCATGTGTTACAATTTTTAACTTTGTAAAGAGGTTGTTGTCTACCACTTAGGGTTCTCTTAGTTTTAGTCACATAAACCTGAGTAAAATTGATTTTATCTATCCCTAGAAGGACAACATTTTGGTATGATAGTTTGCGAGATCATGTCTGAATAGTTATAACAATTGATGAAACAAATGTTTCAGAAGGGTTATTATGTAGCGCACCAATGCTGCACTTTTATTGTAATACATTTTATTGGGTTGCCCTACAGACAAACATCAGGTTCACTTTTTAGGCTGCATATTTACTATTATAAGTAATGTATCATGTGGTAAACAGGTTGAATTAATTATTATGGTATGTTACCGCAGCAGTAACCTTTTTTGTATTGCTAGGTATTTTAACATAAAAATATGTGAAGATAATCGAAAAATTATTCTACAATGAAAACAACCAAGTTTGAGTTGGATTGAATGAATGGTTTGAGGGATTAACTTAGTGCCATAATAACTTATCCAGTAATTTAATAATAACAATATGTTTTAAGTACTTACATTAAAGTTTGGATTTGAGATATAGTAATGTATGATGCATGTACAAACACTTGATTATACATTTTGTGTATGGTTCAATCAGTGCTTAACATGAAATCTTTGTATGAAGGTCTTATTCAGTATTTTTGATAAAAAATGTTAAAATATTTATGAAAATTTAGATCTGTTTTATATAAGGTTACAAACTATAAATTACTTTCATATTTAGAACAAGTTAATATGGCAAAAAAATGAAGATGCTGTGCATACTATGTATAAGTACCTAGTTGTCGTTTTATTATGTGTGGGTATGATGAGGGTTTTAGTGGTACCTTGACAATATTTTTAAGTTATTCTACGCACGCCGAATGATGATCCCTATGACAGTTTGTTAGCGCTTATCATTGAACTGACGTCCTGTCACAACAAATCCTTTAGAGGTCCATTAAAAAATCAAAAATATCATAATTGTGTACATTCGTAAATTATAAAAATGAATATTAAGAAATTATTACTAAGAATTTATTACTTAATTATTATTAAGAAAAAAAACACAACGCAAACGTACATGGTACGTGCTGCAAAAGTGACGTCGTCAAGCTGTTATCGACTAAGAAGGGACACATCGATAAACAAAATATCGATAATTTGTTGGTAAAATTTAACAAATGCTTTGAGTTTGTATTTTATTTATATCAATCTGAATCTGATACAGGGTCAAGCGGATTTTCAAAATATGGTAGGTCTGTGGCCTCCTTTTGAATATTTTTCCATTAAGCTGGCAATTAAGATCTCTTTAAATTTCAATTCAAAAAGAATTCGAAACTATTTAAATTATGAAATTTTAATAAAATGAAAGTATAGTAAAATATAATGGGGCTGTTACTTTTTATCTAGTGTTTTATGTCCAGCAATGCGCGTAATCTTTTTTTCAAAATAAATATTGCTTATTTTGTTGAATGACATGACATTTGCCTAAAAAAATTGTATTTTATCGGAATTGTTTGAAATTGTTTCGCATCACTAATACAGCTGTCAGTTGAAACGTCATTAGGGATCATCATTCGGCGTGCGAATTAAAGTATCTTCTTCAGTTGTATTTGACACATAATATGACAGTTTACCTGTATTTGTATGATGGTATTGTTGGTAGAAGTATGTTTCAAAGATGTCTTTAGAAGTTGTAATTTGATACGTATCAACGTTTTAGTATAAACAATAAATGTGTAGTAATAGTTATTAATGTTTTATTGCTTTTACAAGCTCAAAAGCCCGCTCTACACTTAGTCCGCGGATCACGGCGCGATCTCGCGGAGCGAACTTGCCGCGAATTTAGCAACGACTCTACACTCGCAACGGTTCGCGGTATTTTCACAGTTGGGTTCGCAACGTTAAATGAAATGGACGTTGAAGTAGCTGTTGCTGCGTCCCCAACTTTATGCGCGTTAGCGTACTACAACTATGTAGATATTAAAAATAAACGGCCTTAAAGGCCGCTCCACACTTAGCCCGCGAATCGCGCGCAATGGCTGCGAAGGGGCGCGAACGCTAAGTGTAGAGCCGTTTCGCATATTCTTCGCGGTTTCGCGCTTTGTTCCCCAATTTTGGTCGGTTTTTGGTCCCGCGTCAAAGGGAGCGCGAAGAGCGAACGCGACGCGAACGTGCATGACTCCACACTCGCAGTCCGCGACACGGTCAGTATTGTTGGAGTCGTTCGAGTGTTCGGACCTGCACCGTCCATTGTTAAATTGGTAAAAAATGAGCGCAACATGGACAAACGAGCTGGAGTTACAGTTTTAAAATATTACCAAACGGAACCCATTTTGTGGATTTTGCGATTTATTTTCAATATCTACATAGTTGTAGTACGCTAACGCGAATAAAGTTAGGGACACAGCAACAGCTACTTCAACGTCCATTTCATTCAACGTTGCGAACACAACTGTGAAAATACCGCGAACCATTGCGAGTGTAGAGTCGTTGCTAAATTCGCGGCAAGTTCGCTCCGCGAGATCGCGCCGTGATCCGCGGACTAAGTGTGGAGCGGCCTTAAGGCCGCTCCACACTTAGCCCGCGGATCGCGCGCGATGGCTGCGGACGGGCGCGAACGCTAAGTGTAGAGCCGTTTCGCATATTCTTCGCGGTTTCGCGCTTTGTTCCCCAACTTTGGTCGGTTTTTGGTCCCGCGTCAAAGGGAGCGCGAAGAGCGAACGCGACGCGAACGTGCATGACTCCACACTCGCAATCCGCGACACGGTCAGTATTGTTGGAGTCGTTCGAGGGTTCGGACCTGCACTGTCCATTGTAAAATTGGTGAAAAAAATGAGCGCAACATGGACAAACGAGCTGGAGTTACAGTTTTAAAATATTACCAAGCGGAACCCATTTTGTGGATTTTGCGATTTATTTTCAATATCTACATAGTTGTAGTATGCTAACGCGAATAAAGTTAGGGACGCAGCAACAGCTACTTCAACGTCCATTTCATTCAACGTTGCGAACACAACTGTGGAAATACCGCGAACCATTGCGAGTGTAGAGTCGTTGCTAAATTCGCGGCAAGTTCGCTCCGCGAGATCGCGCCGTGATCCGCGGACTAAGTGTGGAGCGGCCTTTAAAGCTTGTCCAAATAAGTCGTTTTGACTCTCCCGAGGGTCAGTTATTAAGGCCGCTCTACAGTTAGTCCGCGGATCACGGCGCGATCTCGCGGAGCGAACTTGCTGCGAATTCAGCAACGACTCTACACTCGCAACGGTTCTCGGTATTCCCACAGTTATGTTCGCAACGTCAAATGAAATGGACGTTGAAGTAGCTGTTGCTGCGTCCCTAACTTTATGCTCGTTAGCGTACTACAACTATGTACATATTAAAAAATCCTTTTGGTTAGGATCCCACAAAATGGGTTCCGCTTGGTAATATTCTAAAAACTGTAACTCAAGCTCGTTTGTCCATGTTGCGCTCATTTTTTGCTCGCTCACTGCGACCGTCGCGGACTGCGAGTGTGGAGTCATTGCACGTTCGCGTCGCGTTCGCTCTTCGCGCTCCCTTTGACGCGGGACCAAAAACCGACAAAAATTGGGGAACAAAGCGCGAAACCGCGAAGAATATGCGAAACGGCTCTACACTTAGCGTTCGCGCCCCTTCGCAGCCATTGCGCGCGATTCGCGGACTAAGTGTGGAGCGGCCTTTAAGGCCGCTCCCAATTTTTGTCGGTTTTTGGTCCCGCGTCAAAGGGAGCGCGAAGAGCGAACGCGACGCGAACGTGCAATGACTCCACACTCGCAGTCCGCGACGGTCGCAGTGAGCGAGCAAAAAATGAGAGCAACATGGACAAACGAGCTTGAGTTACAGTTTTTAGAATATTACCAAGCGGAACCCATTTTGTGGGATCCTAACCAAAATGATTTTTTAATATGTACATAGTTGTAGTACGCTAACGCGCATAAAGTTAGGGACGCAGCAACAGCTACTTTAACGTCCATTTCATTTGACGTTGCGAACATAACTGTGGGAACACCGCGAACCGTTGCGAGTGTAGAGTCGTTGCTGAATTCGCGGCAAGTTCGCTCCGCGAGATCGCGCCGTGATCCGCGGACTAAGTGTGGAGCGGCCTTTAGGGTTTTTCACAATCTTATGCAGCAGTTTCGTTAGTTTCACTGCCATCCGCTAGAGGTGCTGCGTGTAGACAATCTAAAATGATTGTATTCAAGTACAAGTTACAACTCATAAATTGAATCAATCCTATTACATAACAATATCTACTACTCATGAAGTCCATCATTTCTACGTATTAGAATCATCTATATCTGTGGTAGAACCTCGGTATAAGATAATCCTGCTCTGAGCGCCAACCATGGCGGGGTTTCACTATTCTCTTAACCATTCGTTAGAGGCGCTGTACGAAATCCATAGCAAATAATTGTCAGTCTCGAAAGAGTCTCTGCCTAGTCCTAGAGGAAAATTAACTAAATAGGATTTTCAACGAGTTTTCAAGAGGCCCTATAGCTTTTTGAATAAAAAACGTAAAATTCAAGAATCCTTTATACATTGTTACAAAGAGGTTTTTTTGTATATTGTTAAGACAGCTGGAAATGTTTCTTCAATTTCAGTTTTGGTACCCAACACCATCCAAAATCGGGCGCCTCTTAGCTTAGCGGCGGTATCAAGTTCTGGGAACGTATCTAAAAAATTTTTTTTAACTTACAAGCATGATTCTTGCCTAGAGCAAACATACTCTAGGCCGATTTAGGGTGAAGCTAGTAGTTACACCATAAATCGGCCTGGAGAGCCTATAAGAGAATTTTCATATAACTTATTCTTCGGAGTCAATGATTGGAACTCCCACGATCATTCGAAAAATTCGCCCTGTATAAGTAGTCTTCTACTAACTAATGCTACTTTCTTAATTTACATCAAATAACATTCTGATAGGTTTTTGTGATTTACTTCAGTCCGACATAAATTCGTCTTCTCGTCCGGTGGCGAAGAGTAACTTATTCATGAGGCTTGTGTTTGCTATGTCTATAATTTATCGCGCTCCATACTATCTTATAATTAGGTATTGTGCTTCACTGCTTAGACAGATAATCAGTTTTATTATCTCACTGACTGTAGGTATTCACATAGGTAATTAGTTAAGGCGACATGCATGAAGCACTACACTTTCAGACCACACTAATTTATTTATCAATGAATGAAAGAAATATCACTGGACATTATAGCACCAAAACTAAGCAACTAAATGCTTGTGCTATAGGATACTAGACAACGGATAAACAGACTTATTGTACACAGGAAACACCCAGACCAGTGCAAACAGACATGTTCATTAACAAAAATGTTTGTACTGTGCGGGGATTGAACCCGCGACCACTGGTGTAATAGCTCACTTCCTAACCATTACACCAAATCGGCCGTCAAATAAGCGCAGGTTGTGTTCATTTCATGTTGGCCATAAGAGGACGGCGAAGGCGGTGGGGGTGGCCTAAATATGCCTTGAATACCGAGAGGGTGTGAACGAATAAAGAGGCATTAATTACTCCCTACTGAGCACCCATGATGTAAAGCAACGCTCCCCATGTCAGGTGATAGGATAGCTCACCAGTCACCAGCCCAATCGAAATCGCTGGTGTTAGGTTAAGGGGCTTAACAACATCTGTCAGTAAGCTCTATCACTATCCTTACACACCACCACTAATCCGCACTAAGCCCAGTTTTGTAGTAGAGTTGTGGCCTGTGCCCTGTAGGACGTAGTAGGTTTTTGTTTCTGCTGCGTGTACTTTCTTAAAATGTCACTTTGTTTATTTATTTTTACCATGATTAAAACGGCTAGCAAGCCAATGCTTGGCGACCTGTTCCTGCTGGGTTTCCTAGGATATATGACCCAATTGATTAGCCTGTGGCGGTACCTGAGGGACAGTATAGTATCCTGAGGGAAGAATTTGGAAACTTTTGGTGCATTAGTGTAATAAAACGACTAGGTACTTACTAAACTTATTCGATGTGAATACTTTAAGACGATTTATAAGTTGTGCCGTGTCTCCTCCATTTCGCCTTAACTAACCCATTCATCGTTTTTGGATGCACCTCGCGGAATTGTTCATTCGGATTTTGTCTGGCGCCGCACGCGCTGACCATATGAAATCACTTTGTGAAATAATTTAAGCTTCTTACTTACGTAATCTATCGTGATAACATCTTAATCTTTTCAATATTTTAATAACACGCCTTAATAGAAAAAATATTCTTTGGGACTGATCTTAATCAGTCCCAAATAATATTTTTTCTAAGCACTTAATGCTTAGTTATTCTTTTGTGTATCTAAGTTTAAATGAGGCACCTAGTAGATATAGGTACGGCATGACAGGCTACCCATTTCCGTTCATTCCTCCTCGCTCTATTTCAAAGAATGAATGACATATGGCAAGAGAAAGATAAAAACGGAAATGGGTTGTCTAATGTGCCGTTGGCTGTACATGTCATGTACGAGCACGGTGCACGAAAGAGCACCCACGTGTACATAAACGGCCTATACATGTACGCCCCACTGCTGGGCACAAGCCTCACCTCAACTATGGGGTGGTGCGAGCCGTACTTCAACACGCGGGCTCAGTGCGGATTGTTGTAGGTGTTTAAGGTCAGTGAGAAACCTTGATGTCAGATGTTATCAAGCCGCCCTAACGCCGACGACTAGGCTTTCATCACGTGTGAGCAGGTATTCGAAATTAAAAGTCGCCGTTAACTAGTGATTTGTTAGAATCACCTGAATGAAAATTGGCAAATCGTTCAATCAACGAGGTTTTCAATCAACCCGATCGTTTTTATTGGCTACGCGCTAATGAGGCTTCAAACTGAATACAGGGTGATTTTGCAAGTAGTTACTTGCCAAATTTTCAGGAGTGACTCGGTATCAGGAACTGAATAGATTTACGTGTTTTTTTAATTTCTTTGGGTTTTATCATGTGAAGTTTTTAATGCTCTAAGGGTTTTATGTTGGTTTTATATAAAAAAATACTTCCTTTATGGAAAAATACGCCAAAAATACTTTTTAGTAGACTTTGAAACATTTAAAAAAAACACTTCCTTTAAAAAAATACGTTTTAGACGTAGTTGGATATTGTTCTATTATCTAGACCTTATTTTAAAAAATTGCCCAGTACTTGCATCGCCCAAATTTAAATATTAAGTTTGAAGTAGCGGACGCCCGTGACTTCGTTCGCGTGGACTTTAGTTTTTGAACAATATCTTTATAAATTGTACCTTCAACCTATGTGTTATTCTGATGTATAAGCTTTATTACTGTAAAGTTTCAATCAAATCTGTCTAGTTGTTTTTGCGTGAAATAGTAACATCCATACTTACAAACTTTCGCATTTTCATATTACCTACTTAGTGGGATATTAGTAGGAAGACATGCCACGTTATGCATTGCGTCGTGTCGTCGCGACTTTGAACGAATGTTTCAACTGGGCCCCAAGTTTGCTAATTTTATAACGCTTCAATTGAATCGTAATTGAGTCTTAATAGTCAAATTAGACATATTTCGTAGAAAATGTGTCAAATTAGCCGATTGAGACTCAATTACGATTAAATTGATGCCTTCTAAAATTAGCAGACTCGGGGCCCTGATTAACTGACGCATCACACCGCACCAGCTAGCTCAAATAAGATTGAAAAGCTTTGTCGGAAGGACCACCCGACACATTTTATAAATTTCTAGTCACGTTTCTTGATAAACCACCCAATAGAGAGATCCATATCTAAATACAGTGCAGTGCCGGATCAAGCCAGAGTGGGGCCTGCAATGGTATTCCGGCGGGCGCCAAAACTCACTTCACTCGTGGTGAGTGAACTTTAAAATTTAATTTATTTGTAACTGTGGTCGTCTGAGAGAAAATAACTAAGCCAAATAACATTTTTTAATTATTTACATACAAAATGAGAGAAATTACTAATTCAGAGTGAAGCGTATTGATGATATAAGTACGCGTGAAGCACCGAGATGTGAAGGGATGTCCGCCTAAATAACACCCCTGGAGCACCTTCTATCAACGGCCTATTCCGGTTTGTTTTGACAAACAAACGTTATTAATACCCTTCTACCTAGTCGATTCCGACCACAGCGCCTAATCTCGACGAGATTCATTAGATACAGAGGAGGTATTATAGTGCGCAATACAGTAGTGCACTCCTTTTCAATCACCATTCTACATATATAATGGGACGACAGTTAGACTTTTTACATGCTCATCCGACAGCATGGATCATATAACTTGACAGACACGAGGTGATCAGCCTCCACTGTCAGTGTCCTAGTCCTAGCCAACTCGAAACAACAACACAAATATGAACCAGTTGTTGGTTCGCGCGGGAGTCGAGCCCACGACCTCCGGGTTGAGAGCCCAACGCTCTAACAGTTACACCACGGCTATGGCGTGGTAGGGTAGGCCAAATTGTAGCTTAGGTGCCTGACCCCAGAATCTCGTCTTTTGTTTTTACAGGGATTGTTTTGACGGTTTCTTTTACTCAGTCGCTGTATGCGTAATTTTTTGTGACATTCCACTTTTGATCAATTTATCTCTTAAGGAACTACTAAGCGACCAGATCAGACGGATAAACTCAATACCAGAACTTCTGATTGAACCCTTGTTTATCTAGATTCCATCCTTAATGAATACCTAACTAATTCGCTAACCAAGAGCAAGTAGAGTGCTAAATGTTGGTTTCCAGTAGCGTGTCAATTAGGGCAGAATCCTTGTGAGAAAGGCTGATGCCTGGCTAGCCGGAGAGCACCCAACAAGAATCAGAAAGTACCTTCATTCTGAAAGCAGGATTTGAGAGGGGGCACCCCATTATTTCCACGGGTTTCAGCATTTAGACACGTAACTCCTGAAAACTATGATTTACGAAGTATGCTGCGCAAATCCCCGTAGCCACGCCCTCACTCCGCAAGGAGCGGGCGCCGTCTGCGACCGCGCATCATAGCTAACCCGAACACGTCTTAACAGCCTATTATCAATTAACTTAGGCAGAGTACATGATTTATTGGCGGCAGGCCCCGCCTGTCGCTGCTGATGGATGATATTCGACGCCTCTTGACTATTAAATATAGTGATTTATAGAGAGTGGTGGAAGTTATAAGCGTTTGGGTCCGACAGAAGGCGTTATTTATAAGATGCTAACTACGTAGCTAGCTAGAGCTACTTATTGCCACAGCTGGGCAATAATTACTCTGAGGTTTTGGCCTTCCCAATAACCCAATATTATCCACGAGCGACTTGATGCAGCCCGTTGGCTTTGCAGTTTGAAATTCTATGTCACTCAGCAGTGATCGTTTTTCTATATAAATTACTATATTTGCTTATTTGTTCTACACTACGGTGTCTCCAGCTCACAGTATTATTACAACTGCGCAGTACATCAACAATCCTAGGCTTAATAATGTCCATATTGCATTGAATGACTATATACCCTAGAGAAATTCAAGATATTTCTGTTTCAGGAACGAATTCAAAAGTACCTATTCAACAGGCTCGAAACTAACCTTGCATCTAGTAAACTAAGTACATAATTCTTCATAACGAGGGACCTAGACCTCTTTTAATTCAACCGTAAGTATCATAATTTAAAACGCACACGTAATAAGAAGATATTCACATGAAATATCGATACAGACATTACGCTCCTTCACTGTCCCTCAGCCTCGAGGGAGCTATTGTCGAGATATGTCTCCGCTCATAAAATACTCATTACAATAATGTTTAACAGGTGTATCTTTCTGGTAGGGCATATCTTCAGTTAATAGGACTATTGGCTTTTGCATAAATGGTCCAAATAGTAACTCTACTTCAAAAGTTAAGTTAATATTTAAGTTAATACTCAGTAGAGACGGCTCTTGCTTTTTCAAAAGATTATTGTCACCACAATGATTTCTATTGATGGGAATGTTTGAAATTGAGTTTCAAATTTAAACGTCATATCCGGTTCCCCATTGCCGTTTATTATCTTTTTATTGCTAAATGACAATAGAGCAAGGACTGACAGGAAGACTGATCGGAAATAACGTGCCTAACGTGTCGTTCTATCTGTTTAAATAATATTAAGACAAACTTAAACTTAACGCAAAATGGGTTCTGAAATATGCTTACACAATATATGTTCGTAAACTGGGGTGCCAAAACGGTCACCTGAGCCTCCAGAATCGCTTTAAGCCTCCGATCACAATTACTACGATCGAAGCTTAAGGCCCAGACTCCACCGGAGCTGAGCGGAGATGTGCGGCGTCGAGCTGTGTTTTCAACAACCAATAGAATCACATTTCCACATCTCCATGTGTGAATAACGCAATTCCATTGGTTGTTGAAAACACAGCTCGACGCCGCACATCTCCGCTCAGCTCTGGTGGAGTCTGGGCCTTACGCTATCGCTCGTCCATTGTACCACCAGCCACCGGCCTGCTGTGGTGGTTTAACAATGACACTGAATCTTATTATTTTGAGGTACGAAAAATGTTATTCAATTCAAATCAAATTCCACATTACTAAACATTTCGGAGGCAATGAAACCATTTTTCGATCGATAAACCCCAAAATGATATTTGAATATTTGCTCATCCATGGAAATAATCAATTGAGTAAATATGCAACCTACCTTTTGGATAATAAAAGAGAAAGTGTATTAGTTTTTCAGGTATTTAGTTATTTTTATCATTTGTCGGCGATAGATGGGTCACCTCAGCCTTTTGGGACTCTACCGGCGGACCCCTGGCGCGCTATGCCGGCTTCCCAGCTCAAGTCGAGGGGAGTTATACCTCCCCTCTTATACCCGCCGGTATTGTCGGCCAGTGCGAGGCCTCCCACACTGCCGCCCTCCACGGAGTCACCAGTGCAATAGAAGCACGAGTTGGGACTCCTATAGCGACCCCGGTGCCTCTTGGTCTTGGCCCTTACCAACCTCTTAGCCGGCAGTATTGCCCTTATGGCCCATACCGCACGGCAAGGGTCACCTCAGCCTGCCCGAAGATTGCACCGATGGCAGCGGGGGAGTGTGGGACTCGCCCACCCCTGCAAGGGATGAGAGTACCCACCAAAACACCGGGGCGGCCTTCTTCTGCGCGTGACCAGGGTTCACCGAGGACTCTCCCAGGGAGGCACTCTACCGGTAAAACCCTGGCGCGCTGTGCCGGTGTCCCGGCTCACCTCGAGGGGAGTAGTACGACAATACCCGCCGGTGTTCGACAGTGCGAGGCCACCCCACACTGCCGTTCTCCTTGGGGTCGCTTGTGCAAGGAATGATGATGATGATTTATCATATTTCAACTTTATAAATAAATATCACTGGACATTATTCCACACAGCGCCATCTAGCCGCATACTAAGCAACTAAATGCTTGTGCTATGCGATAATAAACAACGGATAAACATACTTAGATTCATTTTTCGGTAAATCATCATCATCAATGGCCTCTGCGTCTTTTTCAGACGATTTATGCAGTGACGTGGTAAATACATACTTAATATACATAGGAAACACCCAGACCAGTACAAACAGAGGTGTTCATGCACACAAATGTTTGTACTGTGCGGGGATCGAACCTGCGACCACTTTGGTAATAGCCAACATGAACCATTACCTACACCAAATAGGTCGTCACACTTAATGATATGAAGACATAAGCTACAATTATAGTAGCTTCTAGCTTATGTCCTATTCAGATGTATAAGCTACATTATTGTAAAGTTTCATGAAAATCAGTAGTTTTTACGTGAAAGAGCAACACGGCACTTATAATATTAGTAGGATTAGAACAACTACAATTAGGTCAAGTTTAAGGCCAAAACGTGGCTGATAAAACAATATGTGTAAAAGTAAAGGCGTGAAAAGTAGCCTAAAGTGGGAACGGGCATACTTCATAAATTACTTTCAGAAGATTAAGATGGTGCTTAGTCTTCTATTGTTCCAGTTTCAGTACAGAATAGACCTTATGCAATATTCCGTACGATAAGTAGGCCAGTTGCTGGTCATACAATCAAAGACGACCTCGGTGGCGCAGTGGTGTCTAGGCGTCCGCACGATTCTGTGTTCGATGGCAGTTAATTGACATTCTTATTTTTAGCACTTGCGATTTTAAAATTTCAAATTTTCGTCAATTAATTACAATATTGTCACGTCACCATACCGATACCGACCTTACAAACAAGACAATTAAGATCAATTGTAATATTCAAAACGGTTACCTACTGAAAAAAAAGTTGTCTGTTATTTAATGCAATTGGCAAAGACCTACATTCCGTTCATACTGTTCCTACTAGTCGTTTACTATCAATCTCAATAAATCAACCTACATCATGTGTAGTTGGACATAAGCCCCCCATAGTCGCAGAGCTAGGAACTTTCGGGAGTAGAGTTTGTAGTATACTAAAAAAAATACATTGACGACCCACGTCAGAGACTTATTTTAGAAACAATATTTTGTACATCAATTAGATGAGATACGAGCAGGTAGATAGTTGGCATTTTTACTTGTAGACGTGCAACTTCCTAAGTACCATATCCTGCCTACAATAACCATCGGTAGCGCATTGGAGAAGCTCTCCTACACGCGACTCACCACTAGCTGTGCCACTAGTCACCATGAATGCTGACTGGGCCTGCTCTAGGGTGAGCGACCCGGGAGCCATGGCTCTTGGTTTAAGAGGTGGCGAAAAACTACCACAAAGTGGCCCCTGAAAAAATCTGTGACAGGATATAGTGAAAAAAACCGTTTTTTCATTATATCCTGTCACATAATTTTCGGAATTTTGAGATTTTAAAGATAGTTTGTAGTTCTTTATACTTTCTTGTTGTATTTTTTCACAATCCCACACTAATTCACGGATTTTCCTGCAAGTATTGTGTTATAAACCGTCAAAATGAATAATTTCACTTGTTTTCGCCCGAAGTTTTGGTATCATTATTTCTACCGTAAACGGTAATATTCAAACATTTACACTACAGCGTGTTGTAGAAAAACCCGTGGATTAGTTGTCAGTTCGTTAGCATTTTTATTAAATTGCAAATCATAGCTTTGACTTGACTCTACCACGGGGTTGGATTTATTTCTATTGAGAAAGAAGCCCCTTCTTTACCTATCAGCTCTGTTGAAGAGTATTTCTTAGTTAAAGAGTATTGAGAAAGACAGAAAACCAGCACTGTAGGTACCACTCACCGTCAGCCTTACTATGAAACAGTGAACAAATGATAGGAAGCTCTAAGACTACTCTACATTTTGCACCCAATAATCGCGCATATTGTACTGACCGATTACATATTCTATGAATGCCGCATAAAGCGTTGTAAAATTATGTAAATCAATGATATTTAAGAATAAAAATTTTATTGGACATGAAACAGCACACAGAAATTAGTTTAAAACTTACAATTGCATTAAACTTGTAATTTAATCAAATATTTGGGTCCAGCGAAGTATGTTTTGCATTTTTGGACCTCTTATTTTACTGAATAATTTCCTTCCTACACTGCCCAGTGGTGGACAGTAGGCAGGTATACAATATTGTGTAATACCTATTTTGTTTAGGGTTTATTAAGTAAGTAGGTCACCAAACCTTTTTTTTTTTTTTTTTGAGTAGGGGAAATGCACTTACGCATACCCGCCAACCGGGGGGTTGGACTGGTTATGTCGGACTCTCCACGGGGAGCATGCTCTACCCAGTGGCTCTACCGACTAAAAACCCTACTACTCCCTCTCTTCGTCCATAGTGGGGGAATACGCCGTATAGCTATAAGCCCTGTGCGCGTTCTCCCGGACGGTGCCCGCCTACACGGCGGTCGGGAAGCGACCCCCCCTTCGAGAGAGGGGGCCAGTAGGGACAGCCGAGGGTGTCGAGCCGTCCCTACCAGGCAGTGGTGGAGGCCTGTGCAATGCCGGCAACGGTACCCCCGTACCGCGCGCCGGCTGGCCTCTACCACGGAGGGGTGCGACATGGCGAGCAGGTGCGCGCCGTCTTCCCCCCCTCCTCGGCCTGCGGAGCTCATCGGCTGCAGGATCAATCTCCCGCAGCCGCTCCGCCTCTTCCTTAGCGGTCATCACCTCCTCGCAGAAGGTGGCGAACGCTCGCCAAGCCTCTTTGTCTGCCAGCATTGCGATCACAATGCTCGGCAGAGTGAGGTCCTGGCCCACCTTGGCGACTAGCGCCATGCGCTGTGGAGCCCACGTTTGGCACACCGCTAGTGTGTGGTGCGCCGTGTCCTCCACAGCGCCGCACTCATGAGGTCACCAAACCTGCTTATTAAAATGAAATAAATAAATATGTGAAGGCGAAGTATTCCAATACATACTTAATCACAAAATGTGCTGATTTTAGTTTTCCTTAGGATGGTGACAAGGAGAAGAAAGAAATGAAAAAATACTTTCGTCAATTAAAATAAAACGAGCCGTGAAACTTGAACGTCAGTAAATGCAATTTTGTAGTCGACTGTACAAAAATAGTAGAAAAAAAAGAAAAACGGTAGTGTACAGTCAACGGCACATCAAGGATACCTATTTCCGTTTTTATCCTGCTTTTGATAACTTACGTTTCTTTGCAATAGGGCAAGGAAGAATGACTGGAAAAGGGTAGCTTGTCATGCCGTTGACCGTACATTGTGCATCCGTTGCAACAGTAAGTAACTTCCGGAAACAGATCACAGATCAGGAGGGGTATTACATATCCTGAAAAGTTTTCCCACAAGACACTTAGATTGTGGATTAAACGCCCTGGCTATGAGCATTAAGGTCTTCTAAATTTGTTTGTGAAGGTTCCTAAATCGCCAGCATGAGTGTGCTGTTCATGGTGTTGCGAGTCGGCTGCGGTAACCGCTTTTTTATTGTGGTCTTCAATATAACTTCACTCCACCTGTTGGAAGTAGCCAGAGAGGTCCAGATATGGGGTTGACAAGTTCAGTAATAAAGAACTAGTAGGCGTCCCCGCACACACGCCAGACGCCACGCGCCACAAAACGCTGCAGCCACCGGTGTTTTGCCTCTAGTTTTCAAACATTTTATATGGACTCGCCGCACACAATGAAGCCGGTGGCGTCTACACGCCACATTTTACGAACTATAGGAATATGACAGGTAGCGGCGCTTGTGGCCCGTGTGCGACGACGCTAACATCGGTGATCGTTGTTGATCAACTGTCAAATTTACTGTCACTGACCACTTCTCGATAGAAGCAACTTCCGAACCGGTGGTAGAGTCACTTTGTTCATTTTGATTTTCTGTCTTGACGTGTCATAAGTGCTTGTGAATAAGCTTACATGAATAAATGTTTTTTTTTTTTTACTTTACACTGGGCCACACACGTCCATGAACGGCCTATATACGTCCCACTGCTGGGCACAGGCCTCACCTCAACTATGAGGTGGATTGAGCCATACTCCAACACGGGGGCTCAGTGCGGATTGTTGGAGGGGTGTAAGGTTAGTGAGCAACCTTAATGTCAGATGTTAACAAGCCGCTTTAAGGCCTCCGACTAGGCTTGACGATTGACATCGACGACGTCAGCCGGGACCAACTGCTTAACGTGCCTTCCGAAGCACGGAGGGCTTCCCACGTCAGTCCCTATCTAATAATACTTCGACTAATCCCCGGTGACTTAGGAGTAGCTTCTGCGGAATAACATAGACCCAAGTCGATAAGTTTTAAAAAAAACTACTAATTTAAAAACATTTCCGGTTTACAAAACTAATAAAAAAAAACTTTGAATAACGTTTGTTTGAACCTCCAACGCCTTGACACTTTTCATGCATACTATTGTCACTTTCATGTACAGTATAGTTGAAAAATACAATACTACGTACATACTAGGACCTTGACATCATAAGTCAATGCTCTAAAGTAGTCTAAAGGTATCTAATTTTTAATCTGGAGTGCTACACTTGACATGCGGCCCAACGAACAGGGCCCCAAGTCTGCTAATTTTAGAACGCTTCAATTGAATTGTAATTGAGTGTCGATAGGCCATTTTGACATATTTTTTAATAGAAAAATAGAAAATTAGCCGATTGAGACTCAATTACGATTCAATTGGAGCATTCTAAAATTAGCAGACTTGGGGCCCAGCAGTTTAGTCAGTGAACGCAGGTCCTTACTGTTTGAAAATAATTTAATAATGATCGCGCTGTTATGATGGATGTAGTAATATTATTTATATTCTTTCACTAATCAATGGGTGTGTTTAACTAACTAGCCTAATTATTTACATCATCTCGAGGGCCTGTTATTATCTATTGTTCGGAGATTCGACCACTTGCTCCGATGCAGCTCACTCAACCCTTCGACATCTTAGTGAAATTGTTGGCTAGTTAAGCGCCGTAATGGGGTCAGAAATACCCGTTCAAGCTTTTATATACTAAATGAAACCTTTGAAACATAGCTTGCAGCGACACCAGAAACACGAATTATGAAATTAGAGACACGTACTGATTTTTAGCTAGTAGCCGTACGCATTTCCTTCGACAAAAATAATGATACCAAAATATGCCACACCTAACATTTGAGATCAGTTTAACCATTGCTTCCTTGCTTGGTTGCATGTAGCTATCTAAATACAAGTACCACTATTGCAATACATAATACGTCAGTGCATAATGAGCCAGTTTTAGATTTTAAGTTATGATTTTCATAAGATAAAACCCGCATCAGGTCGAACTATTCCAAAATCGAGAGCAAAGTGTAATTTTAGGCAGTTTAGTACGCTGACAAAAACCTATGCATATTAGGAAAAGGTAACACAAAATATATTTCTTGTAATGAATTATTATCAATCGATTCACTCACTTGCTTAGTAGGTTAGCAGTAATTTTAATTATTGTAACCAAACAACGTAGACAAGAGCACCTGACGATATCGTTATAAAAACATTTATAAAAATAATCCATCATGGGGAGTCTTTACTTATTAACGTACCTATGCATTTATTCATTGTCTTAATCTGCATAGTATTAATTTTAGTACTAATTGTAAACATGCCGAAGAGAACATTCGTTGCTAAATTGCTCTCTTATCATTTGTCATGATACAGTGTATCCGTTGCACATGCACTCTACGAATAAAACAATTTTACGTGACTTTCAAAACTTGATAAAACAATTGCCTAACAAAAAACATTTCTGTTATGAAATAAAAGGATGTCTTGATATTCTGAGATCTAAAAGTGACACTTTTCTTTGCTTCAAGTAGACGAGAGGTAGTCCTCCTTAAACATTTTAATTTAAAATAGCATCTATTAAATTGTCTCGTTTTGAAAACATTTACATACTTACATATCCGCTAGTAAAAGTATTGGATAGGAATGAGGGTCGCGTATCAAAAACATTTGTCTCGGAATTTCAATTGCAAATGCCATGATTGTCGTCATTCCCATTATTTCAATTTCCTTTCATTCACTTTTTCAGTTGTATTTTTTACTTAAATTAATAAAATGCATGTTGTTCTTTATGTTGAGTATTATATAAGGACGCCGAATTCAAATGTTTTTCAGCTCACTTTCCTGTTCAAGCAGGGTGACGGTCGACCGGCTAGAGTGCAAGCGACCACCACGCATTACACGGTTCTCACCGGGATGGTGGAAGTGGCTTCGCACTTCAGTTGCATCTGTGGCCAGTATAGCGATACTCGGTAACATTATTCCTCATCTGCAACTCCCATAGATGAACACGCTCACTTTGATTGTCTATTTGCTTCACGTTTCATTGGTATCAATTTTCCCTGGTTTTAGTACGAACGTACTAAACCACCACCACGGTCATAGTCGCGGCGGTATAACCGTAGTTATTGAGTTCTACAGAATGCCAAGTTGAGAAGTCCTTTGGAATTGAAATTCGCTGGTGGTCAAGGAGTCCTCCTGCTCCTTAAATGGGGTATCCTTTTCGGATAAGAAACTTTATGGAGAAAGCTTCAGTTATTTGAGGAAGTCCTAAAGCTAAATAAGATGATAATAATTGAATTATCGTCGTAAAACCATGTGGTAATGTCCGAGTAATATGAATGCGCATCATTTCGCCCATGAATCACTGGAAGGTGGACTGCCTTCTACGTCACTGATAAAGGACCTTATGAAACCAGACGTTAGGATATAGGGAAACCCGACGGGACAGACCGAACGAGTTTAATAAGTTATTTTGTGTAATGTGTCACAGAACAGATAGACATATCCATGTCATAGCATCACCTTTCATGGATTTATGGGGGTAACGGGCTTAATTATGGGAACCTACAGTCACAGGTCCTTTCTCACACAGTCGGTCACAGGTCCTTTCTTTTATCTGTAGAAATGTATTTTTTTATTTGTACTATGGAACTCTTCAATTAGAGGATTGTTTGAGAATGACTGAGGTATTTATACCATTTAATACAATTAGCGACATCTCAAGTCAGGATCATATCACCCTAAACTGAGCAGAGGTTGCACAACCTAAGGGTGATATTACGTGCTAAGATAGATAGGTTTATACATTAATTTAAGAACCCATGTACACAGAACATACACTAAAATTATGGTGAATATCTATTGTGGCTATGCGAAAATCCATCCATCCATTCACATCTGGGAATAATCATATTTTGTTCCCTCATCCTTTCTCAACTTGCTTAGCTTAAAAATATTTTTTATGTTTTACTGTAGCCCAAGCTTTGTATAGCTAAGACTACTTACCTCAGGCACTATATTTCGTACAATTATCCTTAAAAAAGTCGGGAAGTTATGACCAAACCAGCTGGTCGAAAGGACCGCGTCAGTAGTCAGCGCGCGAGGGTTAAGTTCCCACAGCGATGACGCGCCAGCCATTGAAAATGCCCGAGCACTTGTTGGACAAGTGTAGTATATAAACCGTCGGCAGCGGGGTAGGAAGCATCGAGTCCACCCATCTTCACATCTCGACCAACCTTGTGCAGTGAACATGAACACCATTGGGTTTTTGGCTACGCTTGCCTTTTTGGCAGCAAACGGTGAGTTTGACAGTTTCAATAACCAAAAAAATAAAAACTTTGGATTTAAAGAAAAAAAAAGTTAAGTTTCTAAGTTTGAAATGAAATATAAGAAATTGGCAAAACATAACTGCACTAGATTTCTGAATCTAATCTGATCTGAAATCGTTATTTTTGAAATAACCTGGCATAATCTTAGAAATGCCTAAATCAATAAATTTATTTACAAAAACTAAAATTATAAAAACAAATCGAATACTGGGATTTTCACTTTATACTTCTTAAGACTAATCTATTACCTTCTAATGATTTGAATAAAAATAAGTTTAAAATTTGATAGCCAATTAATTGAATTTCAATTAAATTAGTAAATTTACCACCTATCTAATCATACCTAAACTCACTTAGATACCTAATCATCAAAATATTTCTATGTTTCTGAGCAAAAAACATGTAGGGTAAGTATTTATGATAATTTAACTTGTTGTTTGATTCACTTGTTTCAATATAGCACGCACGACGAGTTAGAATGTCATTATTATTTTGTTGAGAACATTTTTTTCATCTTTCTTTGAGTACTAGTAGCAAGTTATTTAATGATAAGTACTTATTTGAAAAACAAAACAGTTTTTTTTTTAATATTTGGACATAATATACCTAATCAGGTGATTACCTATGCCTCTAAATTCAAACTTCAGCTCTAAGCAAAGACATTTCAAGCTAGAATCTCAAATTTTCCGCAATCAAAAAGATTATTCTAAAAGATCAATATCTATTATTTTGAATAGAACATAAACAAAACTACAGTAATTGTCAGTATCATACCTAAATTAAACTATTATTTATCTTCTAGTAACTAAATGTATATCAATACTCAAATTGATCAATAGAAGCGCAAAAATGTATGCGAGTCTCGCGAAACACGTGGTCGCTTCCTCTGCGCGAGCGTGGCTCGTGCAAACATCCGATAAACAGTATACTACAACCAGTAACTATACACTACTACTCTCTTTGTTTCTCTTAAATATTGCACCAACTTACCTTAATGATCTTCATCTTGCAATCAGTCTAAAAATATCAAGAGCGTCGTGGCCCAGTGGTTTAACACTCTGACTCGGAACCAGTGTGAGTTCAAGTCTGGCCGAAACATCCACTTTGCGTTCATGGCATCACAAAGGGTCACGTTGCCTAAATGCTTTGAGGGTAAAAAGCCTATGTAGCCCTAGCGCAGGAACGAATTGGCGAAGTCTTAAGCTTTTAGCAAATTTGGAATGCAGAATTAGAGAAATACTAAAATGGCGCCCAAACGTGGTGAGAATTAAGTACTTTAACAATTTTTATAAATGAATAACGTACATTTCTATCAAATGTTAACGAACGAACTTGAAACGTTCTTGTAAAAGAGCCTTCATCAAAGACCATGTGTTTCAAAATAGTTTTATTCAAATAAAACCCATTGAAAGTACGTATGCGAATTGCCGAATCCAATTTATCAATTCATTAGATAAAGGTAAATTTAAATAAATAAACATCACAAAGTTAATTATTTAAGGCGACTGACTACCAACAGCCACATATTATTGCCTAACTACCGCAGCTGTTGTTTTTTCAAACAAATACCTACCTATCTATCTTGTAAGGTTGTAGCAATATTTCAATAGTAAAACATAAACAATTCAGCATCAGTACTGGCATAACCTATCTACCTCTTTTTTATTATAATATCATTGCTCTGCCCAGGGTGACGTTATTGTATGAATGAACTGAATTGTCAAATCTCTACTCAAGAAAAAACAATTGAGTTTCTCATGAAAAACGTCGCTTAGCCTAGTCCATAAAGGTTAATTCTCTACGTCCATGTTTAATACCTACTGGTTAGTAACGGAACATTAAAAATTAATAAAAGTTACAGCTACAATCGTAATTAAAAAAAAGAAAGTCACGAATGACTGAATTTTCTTTGTAATTAAGGTTTACGATAAATTTTGCGGTAGGTTTTTGTTATTTCAATGGTATTGCGAAGCAAGTGAAATGGCTCCTCCTCCCAATGCCGGGAATACAGGGTTGCATTCCATTATGTAGACTTTCAGCCGGGCCTCACACACAACACAATCTTCTGTGCACAAGATGCACACCGCGATAGCATTTGTCACACCAATTTTACAAAATTACGGTTGTGGGACCAAGTTTGTATTTTAGCCCAGCTGGCGCACGCTAATATTATCAAAATACCATGGCCTCATTTGCCGAATTGGTGTTCAACGTATAAGTTTGAGCGATATGTCACCCTAGCCTATGCCCGACAAGGTTCGAATCAAAGATCATCCCACGCACACTGCCTACTGGTGTTTTATTTTGCATATAATTTTACCAACGTAAACGTTGACCAGTTGTATTTTAGTTGTACAATAACATGTTCTTATTCTTCTTATTCTTACATGATGAAACATTCAGCACTTACAGAAAGCCTGAACACGATCGACCTAGAATTCTATCGCACCTAGATAGGTGGCACAAGAGGTGATCTAGTGTTGTCCAGCTCATTTCTGCCTGAATGATCTAAGTTTGCATTACAGATTCAGGAATTCGAATAACATGTCACGAGCAAGACATAATCAGATATTTTTTGTCTCATTACTTAACCGAATTATTAATGTGATACGAATAATATTAATTTTTTGCCCCTTATTGTGCCAAAAGACGTTTACTAAAGTGGTTTGAAGTTCATGGAAGTTCACTTCAAAGCAAAGTTGGAAACTAAGCAGGTGACCTCGGTAGGCGAGTGGTTAGACCTGGGTTCAATTCCCAAAACAGAAAAAGTTTACTAAGTTGTGGATTTTCCGGAAAATAATTGACCTACTTTTTAAAGTTTTTAATAGCCAACACGTATAAGTGACAAGCTGTATTGTAACAATTACTCGACTTTATTGTATGCGAAGCTAAGTATCTCCTTACTTTTGAAGTAATTTTTAATGTCCTCAGTTAAAATGAAAGTTTTCACTATCTTTATTGTTAACTGTTTCCAAATTGTGTTTCGTTTGTAAACAAAAATATACATAGACCTAATTCTTGCGTGTGTAAAAATAAGTTTCATCTGCAATTAGTATCAGAACACGTATACCTAAACCATAAAAATCCAGCTCTAAGTAGTTAGGCCAATGCTATAAATTGATGACGTTTGGTTCTCAAAAACTCAAAAAAAAAAAACATAAATTCATGTGGCATAGTTTTGAATACCGCTCTCTTGGGCTTAAAAAAGCTCCTGTCAGGCCGATTTGATTGGTCGCCGTCTACAAGGGGAATTCTAATCAGGCTGTACATGCTTTATTGCCCATTTCGTAAACGCCACCGAATTACTAATAAACTTCAACCACGTTGCTTCGAATTAATAGTGATCCGCGCTTGACTTTGAAATATAGCCGCTTAAATTACATATATTAGCATAGCTAATGATTTTATACATCTTGAATTAATCGTTTTAGTGTATACTTTATCATTCAGGACCCGTTTAGCATAGTAGTGAGGAGCGTTGTGCCAATATTCGCGGGTTTGATTCCCGCAGTAGCATTAATTCTTAGTCCTTCTTGAAGATTGCGTTCTGTTAAGTTTTTAGTTGGCTCATCAGGGCAATGTATGTGATGCTATCTCAAGATACTTCTTAGGGTTACTTGATACATGATTAGACAGCTAGAAAGATTTTAGTTTGATTCATCACAAGAAGGCGAATTAGATACTTCTCACTTGGAAATTCTAAAGTATATTTTAATCTCCTACTTTAATTCAATCATCAATTTTGTAAATCATTGAAAATTAAACCTAAACGTAAATACAAAAATAGCTTAACAGGCAAACAGCTCGTCTGCAACAATCTTGAATCGTATTATCTCGTATCGTATTGAATGCGTCAAACAGCGAATGCGATTCAATAAGAGAAATGCAACAATGCCCTTATTGCTTTAAGCTGGGTGCACGTAGATGCATAATCTCATTTGCATAATAATAATAAAACTGACAATGCGATACAAAAGAACAGTTGTTTCATAACAACGTATCGCTCTGCAACTTAAATAAAAACATTAACATTTTCCTGCGATTGACTGTACGAGATAATCAAGTGCTAAGACGGTGGATCAAGAACGTCTTCTATTAGGCAGATAAATAAATTCATGGTATCTTTCTGCGTTACATGTTCTTCCGTGAAAAAAAAAACAAATTAAAAAAAAAAGTACAAAACATTGATTTAAAGAATTCAATATTTGAAAAATTAGATAGGTACTCAAACAATGTTGGCGATGCATTCGCTGAATTAATTTCAGTTGTTGTCTAATTAGCTAAGTATAAAATAAATTGAACGAATGGGTAAGACTGTTATCTGAATATTTCAACGTGAACTCTACCTACTAATCGAATCCAAGTGGAACTTACCTACTTAGTTTCCTTCTACCGTATAACTCTGACTACAATCCATCCACCACAACCAATATAATAATTCAACTTCAACATGAACTAAACGAACTTACCAATTCTCCTCCAGTATCCGTCGCCTTCGGATGGGGATACAGGGCCTCCGACCAGCGGCGCTGGGCGGTGCTCCACCCGGCGTGTGGGGGGCGGCAGCAGTCCCCCATCGCGATCTCGGCCCGGCAGGCGATCCCCATCTCCATACCCGCTATGGAGCTCATCGGCTACCAGAACCCACTGCCTGGACCGCTAACCATTAGCAATAACGGCCATTCTGGTAAGTACATTAATTTGAAAATATAACGCCATAGAGATAGTCACTGTACTTATACCTCGCTTATCCAGTCGGTGCGCAATATGCCTTACATCCTGAGGAAACCACTTCATAATATCTCATTATCAAACTCCATAGGCATACTTACTGCCCTTAGCCGGATATAGGCATACTAAACTTCACTGCTGCTGAAATGATGAGCAGATCTCCAAGTGCATAAATTATAGAGACAATAATGGTTTATTGGCTAGGTACTGTTTTATTAGATAAACATACAAAATGACTGCTTGAATGCAAAAAATATATTAAAGGGGGTATTATACGCATTCTATTCATGAATGTAAACTACTGACTTATGTATACAATTAAATAAGTAATGTATTTTTTCATTTACTGCCCCGCTTACATATTGCATGAACGTTGAAGTCATGTGACTACTAAAAATTTAAATCTAAAGAAAACTTCTGTTCGCATTCCTCAGTGAAAAGGTTTCTGCCCTTATGGCAGAAATTTACAGAACAAAAGGTCTCGTAGGGTATCAATCAATATTATCTGGTTAGTATCAATCATCACAGTTTGATTTAATTCTTCTTATAACCAACTTTCCCTTTTCCAGTGGCCCTGGCTATCCCTAAATACAGTTCTGAAGAGGAAAAGAAAGGCTTCCGCCTGCCCTACATCTTTGGTGGTCCCCTGGACACCGAGTACGAGATCGAGGGCCTCCACTTCCACTGGGGGGACAAGAACAACCGGGGTTCAGAGCACACCCTCAATGACATGCGCCTGCCCCTTGAGATGCACATCATCCACAGGAATAAGAAGTACAGGAACCTTGCTGAGGCCCTCCAGCATCCTGATGGTCTTTGCGTGCTCGCTTTCTTCTACCAGGTAATTATCTCTTTTAGTGAGATTCTTGAACAATCATGAACAGTAAAAGTGAATCCCTATGCTAAATTCTATCCACCTTTTCAAACTTTGAAGTAAACTTGTTGAGCCTCTTTTAACTCTCCTATGTGTCAAGCAATTGAACATGAGTTCCTGGCTTTTATTCTGGACACTTTTTCCATTTATATTTAATTTCCAGGTGGTTGAATTCGACGCCAAGCTGCTGACACCCATCGCCAAGAACTTGTCTGCCATCGAGAACTACAACACTAGCATGCAGCTGCCGCACACTTTCTCCCTGTCTTCCATCGTGTCTGGTCTCGACACCGAACGCTTCTACACCTACAAGGGATCTCTGACCACCCCCCCTTGCGCCGAGGCTGTCACATGGGTCGTCTTCTCTGACTACCTCCCGATCTCTGTCTTCCAGGTATGTTTGAATTTGAACATCTTTGTGAAGATGATTTGGAACTTTATTTTTGGTATTTCATCCTAATGCAAGAAAGACCGGGGTTCTATAGGACATTAAGTTTGTCTACATGTCTTTCAAACAACAACAGGGTTCATTTTCCGTTTTACATGGAACAAACGATCTAGTGAATTCCACGGAATTTTACAAGGAATATCACCAGGGTATGCAGTTGTTTGATCTATCCAAAATTAGGAACATTCGGAAGTAAAGACCAGAAAACCTCATGCACTGTCTGCAACGACGCATATGCTGTCATTGCCACATACTCTTCAATCTGCTAACAATTTCTTACTTTTCACAGATGGACAACTTCCGTGGTCTCCTTTCCAACCTCAACCTCCCTCTTGTGGACAACTTCAGGCAGCTTCAGCCACTCTTCGGGCGCCGCGTCTTCGTCAGAATCACTTCCAAGAACCCTAAATTCAAGAAGACCAAGCTCCACTACTCCAAGTGGGACTGGGTTGGCCACAAGAAAGCCGAAAATGACGTCGCCGAATTCGACGAATAAATAATCAGTATATAATTTACCAGTAAGATTCACTACGGGTATGTATCTCAAATATCACCCTCGATACCAAATACTTAAATGGTTACCTGATAACTTTTTATCTACTCATTATGGTTGTGTGCACTGTATTATATTGATGTATAGTAATTTTTGTGATAGTATGTAAGTATATAAGTTTTGTTAATTATATTGAAAATAAACGATTTGAATATATTTTTTTCTGGTTTAATTTAAAAAATAGTAACATCGAACACAGACATGTGACAAATACATGGTAACAACATTAAGAATCACGAATTATCCGATTATTCTAATTTTATAGTAAGTATTTAGGCATATTTTCTTATAGACTACCAAATATCATTAACATTAATTGTTGTAGTTGTCCGATCCAAACATAGACTGAAAATAAAAACAATACAAATATTAATTATTGATATTTTTGCGCCTTCTAAGATAAGAGGAACTCATTAATATATATATTTTTTTTATTTCATTGCGCCCAAACCAAAAACAATACAATATCTTTATTCAATTATTTAAGTTGAAACAGTTCATCAATTTTTCTTAGCAATTTATTGACTTTTTGCTACTTACCTGCTGTTAATTCTTTAGATAGCTAAAATACCTCACGTATCTATACAGGCTGTTTTTATGAACTGGGCGTTTTAGCTGGTCTTCTCTTTAGTTCGTCTTAAAATAATATCTTACCAAAAATGTATAGGAACCTACTCATAATAAGCGCCAATCTTTACTACTCGATCGAGTAATGTTGTATTGTACCTACTCATTGTCTAGTAACAAATATCTCAAATTATTTGAGAATGGTAGACAAATTAAAAAAATACCCTGTAAGGGCGCGTCCCGATAATGCTCGTAGCACATTATGCCGGCACGGCAACTGCACGGCTCCGACCCAGCAATTGCCGTTCAAATTTGAACTTTTAAGTTGTAAGAACGCTGAAAGCTCCGTTGGCTTCAAGGGCGTACCCAGGATTTCAGCTAGGGGGGGGCAGCTCATACCTGTTTCGTTTTTCATAGAGAGAGAAATACATTTTTAATTCCCACTTGTAAGGAAAATTGACTTCTAGGGGGGGGCAGCTGCCCCCCCCTGCTCCTACCTGGGTACGCCCTTGGTTGGCTTTCTCATATTATTGTTGAAAAACATATTGAAAAACACTCACTACTTATGGTTCAAAGGACAATGACGGATTTGTTAGGGGTAGTGGCGTCTTTTTTTTTTCTTGCGGCCAGCGACCGAACCTTGTTTTTTAAATAGAAAATATTGCAATAAACCAAACTTACTATGGCATGTAGACTCCTAGATCAGTCCGAACTGAGTTATGGGCTTTAGAAGTTTGGTGATTTTACAAACTAGATATTTTTTCTTTTGCCCGCAATTTTCGCAAAAATCGCAACAAAATAGAAACATTATACGAGTAAACATTGTGTGTGATATTTTTCGCAAATGGAAAAATATCTTATATGTCATTCGTCATTTTTTCGGTTGGTCATCAACCAAACCTTGCTTTTATGATTAAAAAAAGTGTAATAAACCAAACTTACTACGGCATGTAGACCTCTAAACGCAGTCCGAACTGAGTTATGGGCTTTAGAAGTTGGCTGATTTTACAAACTAGATCTGTTCCTTTCGCGATCAAGTTTCGCATGAATCGCAACTAAATAGAGCCATTGTACGTGTAAACATTTTCATGAGATTTTTTTAGCAGATGGAACAATAATCTTATAATGACATTCTTTTTTTTTCGGGTGGTCAGCAACCAAACTTTGCTTTTATGATTTAAAATAGTGCAATAAACCAAACTTACTATGGCAAATAGACCCCTAGCTCAGTCCGAACTGAGTTATGGGCTTTACAAGTTTGTTGATTTTACGAACAAGATAAGATATACTTTATTCATAAGCTCATAGGGTAAAATATACCGGAAAGATTCGGCCGGTCTGTTAATGGTTTCGGTAGCATAATTGGTAGTGCAGTCGCCCGGTTTGCGAAAGATGCGGGTTCAAGTCCTGCCTGATGCCAACATGACCAAATGTCTTTTTCTGGTTTTCAGATCTTTAATAAGTAAAGATACTGCATGGAAAATGCTAAAAACAATAATAAGTACATAGTAATAGCTTTTTCATCTTAATCGGAAGTTAAATATTTGAAATAATATTTCTTCCGAGTGTTAGAGGTGGATGCCTATAACATTGATGAAATCACCTTGGCTCATAGGGTAAAATATACCAGAAAGATTCGGCCGGTCTGTTAATGGTCTTGGTAGCATAATTGGTAGTGCAGTCACCCGGTTTGCGAAAGATGCGGGTTCAAGTCCTGCCTGATGCCAACATGACCATATGTCTTTTTCAGGTTTTCAGATCTTTAGTAAGTAAAGATACTGCATGGAAAATGCTAAAAACAATAATAAGTACCTACATGGAAAATGCTAAAAACAATAATAAGTACAAGATAAGATATACTTTATTGCACAAAAAAAACAATTAAAACCAGAAATATTAATAATATTTATCCTTTGGCGAATAAGCTTCACATGAATCATAACAAAATAGAGACATTGTACGTGTAAACATTGAGTGTGATATTTTGTTGCAAAAGAAAAAATATCTTATATGCCTTATGTCTTTTTTTTCTTGAGGCCATCAATTAATTAAACCTTTCCTTTTCAATGTAAAAAAGTGTAATGAAGCCAACTCACTAAGACATGTATCTTAGCACAGTCTAAACTGAGTTACGAGCGTTAGGAGTGACAGTGGCGTATTCGCCGATGTTCCACTTAATGTGTAAGTTTGCTCTTATCTTATGATTAAAAGTAAAATAATATCCGTTATCACGAAATATCACAGAATAAAATATAAAACCACATAAGTATCATATACTTTCATCAGCACCAAGACCCAGCACAAATATTATGTTTTATCCACAAACATTTGTGCTGGTCCGGGAATCTTTGAGTTTCCACCGGCGCTCTATTTCACTATATTGTTGCAGTTTGTTACAAAGCTTGTGCGCAAAGGGCAAAATATCTTATATTTAGCCTTAGAGAGGCTATGATTGAGCAGATGAACTCAACGCGGATGAATGCGTTAAAAGCAGTGTCCGACTGGTGCTATCGTGACCTCGTTGAGTTTAACGCCAACAATACTCAGGCAAGACTATTTTTCGCCAAATGGAGTCCATTTATTTGACTCCTACTTTCCTGAAGGCACATAAACCAATAATGGAACGTTTTTTCTTAGCCTGTGCCCACAACCTCGGTGTCTTCATGGTAAGAGTGAATAGACATTTTCTGGGTAAGCCTGTTCCAGCAACGACCTCATCATGGCTGAATGGGGTCAAACGCATACCCATGAGATTTAGGTGTAAAATCAGCTAACTTCTTAAGTCCATAACTCCGTTCAGACTGCGTTTAGAGGTCTTCATTGCTTTAGTAAGATTGTTTTTGTCTTCGCCTGACACACTTGAGCCAATGAAACTCTGTTTTCTTCTATCAACTTGGTATATTTTAGAATGTTATTACAATTTGTACTGTCCATTGCAACGTCGGTGGTAACGTAACTACTGTCGCGAACAAACAGGCAATATCCGCGTTCCCCGTATGATGCATGGGTCCAGGACCAAAGGTGCCTGAACAGGTTTATTTATTGAACTAAACAGGTCTATTTTGAATTTAAGAAGTAAGGTTTAATTAATAGCAACCCGAAAAAGAGACGAATGACATAAGATATTTTTCCTTTTGCGAAAAATATCACTCACAATCTTAACACATTTAATGTTTCCATTTTGTTGCGATTTATGCGAAAAATGCGCGCAGAAGAAAAATATCTAGATTGTAAATTCAACAAACTTCTACAGTTCGGACTGAGCTAGGGGTCTATATGCCACAGTAAGTTTGGTTTATTGCACTATTTTAAATCATAAAAGCAAAGTTTGGTTGCTGACCACCCGAAAAAAAACGAATGACATACAAGATTATTGTTCCATTTGTTAAAAATATGAAAACATTTTGTATCACAAACAAAATGTTCACACGTACAATGGCTCTATTTAGTTGCGATTCATGCGAATCTTGATCGCAAAAGGAAAAAATGTAGTTTGTAAAATCAGCCAACTTCTAAAGCCCATAACTCAGTTCGGACTGCGTTTAGAGGTCTACATGCCGAAGTAAGTTTGGTTTATTATACTTTTTTTAATCATAAAAGCAAGGTTTGGTTGATGACCACCCGAAAAAATGACGAATGACATATAAGATATTTTTCCATTTGCGAAAAATATCACACACAATGTTAACTCGTACAATGTCTCTATTTTGTTGCGATTTTTGCGAAAATTGCGGGCAAAAGAAAAAATATCTAGTTTGTAAAATCACCAAACTTCTAAAGCCCATAACTCAGTTCGGACTGATCTAGGAGTCTACATGCCATAGTAAGTTTGGTTTATTGCAATATTTTCTATTTAAAAAATAAGGTTTGGTCGCTGGCCGCAAGAAAAAAAAAAGACGCCATTTTCAGACATTGGCTTTTGAATAGCAAGATAATTGCTATGTTATGTACGCAGTTTGCGACGTTTCGCTTGCCGACTTATTCGCAGCGAATGATGTTCACGGTCGGCGGGGTAGTTGGTTCACTACGCCGTGTCAGCGATTGATCCGAATTAGAAAGAAATTAGAGTCAAACGGCGGACAGTTAGCCAAATCGGGACGCGCCCTAAAGGATATCCAATAACTTTAAGCGAACAACACTAACCGATATCGATAGTTTGAGAAGATTAATTTATAAGGTTTATGACAGATGTCGCTATATTCCATATCTATAATATTAACTAAATCAATGAATCTGATGTGTTTTCTGATAGATATCATACCTGTTATGGCACACACGAATTGCTCAAAATCATGATTTTGCACTCCGAACAAACGCACAGCATATCACATCACATCAGTTGGCAGCCGTGACACTCACTGTACACTGTTAGTAGCAGCCAAAACTGCAGGATCACAAATGAATCTCGATCTTGTTGCACACAAAATACATGCACAGTTTCAACAAAATAAAACAATGCAGGTGGTGTTTTAAACTTCTTCTATATTACAACTTCAACAAAATCTATACAAGATTAATACTCTGTAATTATTACATATTTATACCATAATAATATTTGAACAATTTATCAACTCTATAATGTTATGTATAATTTGTTTATTCATATCTTTCAACAGTTGAAATATAAATGTAATCATTTGGTTTGTGGAATGTATGTAATGGATGTATTAGGAAATCCTCAGAAACTGATTATTTTAAAAATTGCACACATAAAACAGACTTTACAGAATGTACATTAGTAGTTAGCTGGTATGGCCGGTTGGCATATTTACAACTGCCAGTCTGAGACGAAATATCATGCAAATAAATTAGTTTTAGCGTACCAGGTCCTCGGGGTTGAACATGCCCTGAAAAGCAAAAATTTTGTTTTATTAATTTACTAAATAAACCTATTGCTAATATTTTGGCTTATTTCCTTTTCATCATTTTATTCAGCTCTTAATTTCCTAAATCCTTACTGTTTAGTAGTGACTGGTGATAAAACTGAGCAACCAAACTTCAAAATTGTTATCTGGTTTACAAAGAAAATTTTGACAGAATTTTCTTTTGTGCAGACAAAGGAGCTACATAAACTACTACTTGCATGTGTATTGAAATAAAATAAATAAAGGATTTATTTTATCTTGGAACATTTTGATTTAGATAGTAATTGGTCTCATTGTCATCATCAATCATCCTTAAATTGTATTATTGGCTTGGATTGTATTGTTATGAGTGTCAGAAGTCGATTTCATATGATCCTGAATAAATAGATACTAAATGTTACAGCTATGTGGCCCAGGCACAAAAGCACAACCTGAAGCATTCTTTCTTTTCCATTTTCCTATTTGATAATCAAGCTTGATAATGAATACTTGATAATTGTATCACAGAGGCTTGTCAAGATAGTTTACCAACAATATCCATCCTGGTCTGGGTTGGGACCCACAACCCTCAGCCTGAAAGGCAGTACCTATAGTACCGAATGTCAAAATAATTGTTCAAAACAATGTGAGCAAACATACCTTAGCACGACGTAAAATGGAGTCTTTGCTGGCATCGTATGGGTGGTCTTTGGATGGGATCTCCAGAACAGAAGGCACTGGGGCTGTGTGAGCGTCAATCACGTGTCTGATCAGCTCGGCGACGTTCTGGTTGATAAGGATGATGTCGATGTCATCGCGCTTGATGAACCGCTTGAAACACTCCTCAATCTCACTCACAGCTGTGTCTGGAATTAATACAAATAACCATAACTTAGTTGAGGAAAACCATTTGATTCAAGAATCAGGATGGATACAGTAATTGTTTGTAAATTAATCAATCAACGAAAGAAAACATTACTCAATAGTGTCAAACCTTTACTTACTTTTGTCTACAACCATGAAGTTGGGGTGCCTGTTCTTGTTAATTTCTCCAATACCACCCAGCAGGAAACCAACACAGGTGTCCTGGAATTGAAATGAAGTCGTTTTACAGCAAAAATTATGAGTAAAAGATGGTAAAAACTAAGACTGCACAAATTTAATGCTTCAGGGCTGCAAAACCGGCATATTTATCTATAAATACCTCATCTCCAATAACACTAATTAGTTTTCCCTTTACAGCTGACTGCAGAGCCATTTTTCTGGAGTTTTTATTGTTTTTCCTGGATTTATTTTTTTATGGGTGAATTGAGAAATGTCACAAGGGCTCGTCACCTGACTTGGACTTGACTTTATGGATTTTTGTTGTCATGTTGGTGCCGCAGAGAAAAAAACTTGCGTCTGTAATGGCTGCGTTCTTCTGAAGCTTTCATGACTCATTATCGGAATGAAATTTGCCCTTCTAAAACTCTTTACTGGCAACATTTCATATTTGGTCTGTAGTCTATGAATTAAAAAAAAATGTGTGCGGTCCGTTTTGAGTCAAAAGGGTTATTTATATGTCTAAGTTTTCACGCGTCGCCAACGCTTTATACAATTTCATCACCGACTTCATAGCCAATTAAATACACTCTAAACAAGTGAGAGGCTATGGTGACAAAGTCTCACAAATGCCGTCTATCACGTCTATCATTGGAATTTACCGTCCAAAACGCTTATAATACTTGATTGTCCCTTGTAATTCTTCTCCACAGATTACTATATTAGTAGTTTGCTCGGCTCCAGCTTCGCGCTTGCAGACCTCCCGATGCGACTCGAGACGAGCCGCGAGCTCACGTTTACGTTCGCGTCTCGAGACTTGACTCTTAAATCGCGTCTTAAAGTTAATGTAATTAAGCTTTATCTGAGCTTTTACCAACCTACCTATTATTGGACAACAAGAGTATTGACCAATCATAGTACAGCAAATGGCTGTAAGGTCGTTGCAATTCATCAAATTCGACACGCGTGAGAGCGAGCGCGCTTATATTACTTTTAACTCCAAACGGACCGCTACCGATTCAGGCTTTCCTGTCATGAAATGACTTTTGTTGGATTGTTGGTTTGATTGACATATCCGTGACGTGAATCAAATCAACATCGAATGCGATTATCGTGTATTATTTTTGTAAATAGGTAATTGTTATAAATAAGTGATTTGTTTTTCCTTACGTGTTTGTTGATAAGGTAGTCAAAATGCTGAATATTCAGAACTACGGCAGTAGCTCTGAAGATGAGGACGGGAATGAATCGAAAATAGTTGAACAGCATAGCAACGAAAGTTTGTTGACGCATTTAAAACCTGTAGATCCTGCTTTATCCGTCGCTAAAACAATGCAAATTTGCGCAGCACCTGTGGTGATGCCTACAGTAAGTATCTCTTTAGTTCAATCAAGAAGTTACCCTTTAGACACAACCCCAACACGAATTGTTTACCACATGTGTTTCTGTTTTATGAAATGTTACTACTAATATTTTCGACCAAACATTTGCTTATTTTCAATATTCCTGTTTTATTCTATGAATAATGTAAATTGTTTACAGAATAATGATGATACCAGAGTCCTAATACAATCAAATCAAGAGTTAATGCACAACCCCAAGTATGAGGAGTTGTATGCACCTACATTTGGCCCTGAGAACCCTTTCCAGACACAACAGATGAAGGCCAACAGAAACATGTTGTCTGGCTTTGTTGAAATGGCTCATATAAGTGACTTTCAGTTTGAAAACCAGAGAAGGACCTTCACAAGCTATGGTTACGCCATGGACCCATCCACAGATGGAGATGAGGGCAATGGGAATGCTGTTGTTGGTATGGAACTGTTTAAACAATGATGTATAGCATAAACCTATATTTTGTTAAATCTCTTTTAAATGTTGCAGTCTCATGAATGCTCAACAGCAGCTGAAACAGTAAAGAATTATGAGATAGACTTTTGTTATCTTCTTAGTAATGATGAGGCTATTTCAATGCATGTTCAAATTATGTTACCAATGCCCAATAACTGACCTAATTTCTTAGTGTTGAAAGAACACCTTTTGAAGCACCTATTTTTGTGATACTGTTGTATTAATATTTCAAAAATATGCTTTCAGTATCAGCAATGGTTGCTGCACCGGCTGAAGCAGAAGGCAAATCAGTTTTTGAGACTATAAAAAAGAGGCCTCTAGACAAGAAGAAAAGAAACAAAAATGACAAACCTGAAGACATTGGTGGATTCCTAGGGCCCTGGGGAGGGTACGAGGGAGAGAGAAGGTATAAAAAAACTTTCCTGTATATTGTTTTATTGGAAAACTAGTGGCCTAGTGCAATGAGATGTTATTGTACACAAAAACCTTCCTCTTCACTCACTATCTATTAAAAAAAAATGCATCAAAATCCATTGCATAGTTTTTTAAGCATACACATGGACATCTCTGTCCATGTGTAGTGACTCCTTTTATTATGATGAAGAGATGTATGTAAATCTCATCAAGCTATGTCAAACTTTACAGTGTTGCGCTGTTCCAATTCTTTTAACATTCATGTTTTCCTGAGGCTGTATAAACATATCCACGGTTTTTAGTGCCTGGTTTTGTTTCCTTTATCTCTCTTTGTAATATTTCTGAACTGTGATGATTGTACAAAAATTGATGAAATAAATAAATTTCTGTTAATATTTACTGTTGTAAGTTAACAAATAAAAGAATAGGCACAATAGGTAGAGATCCTGTATGATCCTAACCAAACATTTATCTGACCAAAAATATTTTTGTTCTCTGTCTGGGTGTTATTAACAATTAAATAATGTACCTATTCAGAAATGTTGGTTTAATTGTGGAATTATTATTATCAGAGTAATGAAACCAGAAGGTGATGAAGCTAAAGAATTAGAAGAGATATTGGCAAAAAGGCAAAAGAGAGGCAAGGTTGAAGATGACAAACCATTAGAAGAGAAATCTATATTACACAGTGAGTCAAATTGGACTATTTACCTGACAGTTTGTTAAGAGTTAAACATTTTTCAGACTATCTGTGAGATGTTTGTGATAAATGTTATATTCTGTGTATAACATTTAACACAAACATCTCAATCATCAATCATCATCTTTGGTTTTGCAATTTGTTTTAGATATGTTTTATTACTTGTGCAGTCAAAGAATGAAAAGGTGGATCACCCTAAGATCTGTTTTTGCTTGCTCAATGATGACATTGACAGGAACTGTTAATCACATTTTGTAGTTTTCATAAAAAGTATTGGTTCAACTGTTAATGGTAAAGAAACATTTGTGTAATCGAATTTGATTTGTATTGTCGAAAAATAAAGCCTACTTTTCGACACAACCATCTAGCCTGTTACACAGTTTAAAAAGGTAACATGTGCTTGCAACGCGTAAATCAATTTATTTGAAAACTGGTCAACCTTTTCATTACGCGACTTTCCATGTTTCAAACCTCAAGAAGAGAGTGAACAGCCATTTGTTTGGCCGGCATGTACCACCTTAGGCCACATCATCACTTACGATCAGGTGAGATTTGTCAGGTGGTCAAATGCGCGCCTAATGAAGATATAAAAAAAAACATTATTTGTGGACAACCAACAAATCTTGCACACAAATGTTGTTATGTGTGACTATACTGGGCATGGTTTGGTTTCCAGTTGACAAAGCGACGGACTACCAGGGCAGGTCATGGATAGAAGCGCCGCGCAGCGAAACACAACTTAGGAGTGACACGCCGCCAGATAAATGCTTCTTACCAAAGGTAACTAACCTGTTTAACTATGTAAATTTCTTTAAAAGAACCGAAATGTATCAAGGTACATCATGAAAATTATGCATCATTACCTATGCCCAAAATTGACCAACGTGGATCAGAATTGAGTGCGCCGCCAAACTCTTGGTGTCTCGTAAAGTGTCCTTAAAATTGAAAGTGAAGGCACGAATTTGAATTCCTATAGATGTTTGTGAATTCGTGGTTGCTCAGAAATCGCGAGGCTTCTGAGTTGACCTCACTCCGCAAGATTGCCTAGTGCTAGTCTAATCAGTTCCTCACGGAAATAGATACCAATTCACACCTAGAAATTTGTGTACTTCTTGGAAAATAAAGTTTGTAAATAATTAGATTTGACGGTTTGAAAGTAGTTTGTAAGAGGTCTATTTAAATGAAGTTATTTTCGTTTGTGCCCGGTGCCCGTGGCGCAGTTGTGACAGTGATCGGCGACGATCGTTGTTGTAAAGCAACACACGCCGGGTCGGAAAAGGGATGGGTGACCATCCGACCGAAATTTAGTGATGTGTATTTCGGGCATCTCCGTGCTTCGGAAGGCACGTTAAGCAGTTGGTCCCGGTTGACGTCGCTAGATGTCAGTCGTTAAGCCTAGTCAGAGGCCTTAGGGCGGCTTGATAACATCTGACAATAAGGTTGCTCACTAACCTTACACCCCTCCAACAACCCGCACTGAGCCAGCGTGTTGGAGTATGGCTTGTTCCACCTCATAGTTGAGGTGAGGCCTGTGCCCAGCAGTGGGACGTATATAGGCCGATTATTATGTATTTTCGTTTGTCTGTTTGTTTAAAAGTTTTTTTTAATTTTTTTTGTATTATTTTTATTTAATTTTATTTTATTTTTCTTTCAAAACACCCTGTATAATGAACAATGTTTCCCAGGCGCACATCCACACATGGAAGGGCCACACAAAGGGCGTGTCGGCCGTGCGCTGGTTCCCGCGCACAGCGCATCTACTTCTCTCAGGCGCGCTGGACTGCCGCGTCAAGCTCTGGGAGGTGTACGGGGAGCGCCGCTGTGTGAGGACCTACTTCGGGCACAGGCAGGCTGTGAGGGACGTCAACTTTAACAATGAGGGGAACCAGTTCTTATCCGCTGGTGAGTTTAGCTTATTTTTGGTGTTTTAATGTTTGTTTCAGATGTCAGATCTATTTTGTTTATTTAAGATAAGATAAGATAAGAAACACTTTATTGCACACAAACACAACAGAGAAATTAACAAAGAAACATTTAAGAGACAAAGTACAATTTAGGCTGTCTTATTGCTAAAAGCAATAATTTATTTATTCTTTATTGCACAACGTGATTGTTGCGGACTTAATGCCGAAAAAGGCTTTCTACCAGTCAACCATAGGGCTAAGCTGAAAAAAATAGTAGGCAGTGCAGCAGTGTTTGAAAAAAAATATAGAATTAAAAAAAAATACAATGAAACAAAAAGTCGAAACTAGAACTTAATTTAAACAATGAAGATTTAAAATGATAAACTCGATTAAATACATATACTAACCTAAACCATATAAATCCATAATAAACCTATGCTAGGAACAAGATGCCATTTTATAGTATTAGCTACGAAGTTATTACTTGTTATAATTTATTGACTACGTCTCAAACTCAGATATTTTCAAGACGTATTTGACTAGCTCTTCTAGTACTTGTCAACTTCATATCTGGACCTTAATGCTGTTTCCCACCAGGTGTAGTAAAGTAATTCTGAAGAGCACAATATAGTGAAAACATTGTCAAACTTAGTCAGATTTCTTAAACAACATTCAAGTAGCTACAATGCCGTACCGCAGTAATGCCGTAATGCAGTTGTTATTGTGTTGTGTTCAATTTATTAATTATTTGCATGTCGCTTAAAATGGCCAAGTGACGTACTACTATTGAATGTAGTATTTTTAGCACTTACTACTGATGAGCGTAGTGTTGTAGGCTCTTTACGACTGCTACGTGTAGTATTTTTAGACACGTAAAAACAAGTGCGTGTAATATATTTTCGAATTTTACGACTGGTGGGTGGAGTATTTTTAAGTTAATTACGACTGTCGAATGGAGTTAGCATTAAATTTTTAAGAAACTTAAAATGGTAACATTCATTGTAATTTCCAAAAGTCCCAAAATCTACTGTTATTGCAACTTTTGGTTACTCAGCGAATAAAACAAGCTAGTATGATTATTTACTGGAGCGTAAACAAGACAGATATGTTGCGCAGTGTCGTCTCAAACTGTCAACACTGTCAATGCTTTGCTCACTAATAGTTCTGATTTCGGGTGCATCGTTTAATGACACAAGTAACCTATCTACCTCTTTTTTTATTATAATATCATTGCCTGTCATGCCTTTGTTCGTACGTAACCTAGATAACTTTCTTATTTATTAAATGAAGGCGCCTATATAGACCTTATGGAATAACAGCGCTAACACCATCCTGAACACTATTGCTGCCAGGATGGATTGTCACACCAAAGGCACTGGGTGCGCATTATTATAGGGCAGAAGCCTAATTTAATAGTACCTTCTAAACTAACGAAATACTAACATAATGTGTAACACCAAGTTTTTTACTAACTTATTGAAAGCATTATAGAATATTTTTCTGAAATATATACATTATTTATTTAACTCTCCCTAACTATAATCTGCGTTGGTATTGTGCAGCGTACGACCGCTACATAAAGCTGTGGGACACGGAAACAGGCGCGTGCGTGTCGCGGTTCACGTCGCGCAAGGTGCCGTACTGCGCCAAGTTCAACCCCGACCCCGACAAACAACATCTCTTCGTGGCTGGCACTTCCGACAAGAAGATCATTTGTGTGAGTATATCATAAATTCTTCCTATGAGGTGCCCGTGGAGCAGTTGTGATAGGATCGGCAACGATCGCTATTGTGAAGCAAGAAAGCAACACACACGCGAAAATAAATGATGTATTTTTTGGCTATCTCCGTGCTTCGGAAGACACGTTGAGCAGTTGGTTCCAGTTTAGGTCGCTAGATGTCAGTCGTTGACCCTAGTACCTTAGGGCGGCTTGATAACTTCTGACATTAAGGTTGCTCACTAAACTTAACCCCTCCAACAATCACCAATGAACTGTCGTGTTTTAGTATAGTTCAGGGACCTGTGTCAGCAGTTTGTGTGATGCACAAGATTAAAAAACAAAATTAATTTTAATGATTTACTAAAGATATTTATGATGTAATTATAAAACAAATGATTTAATTTTATATTGTTACCCACTTTAATTTTTTATAAAGTAATTGTTCAATCGCAAAGAACTCTGGTCTGATAGCTGGAAAACTTATCCTAGGGTGAAACTGTAATTAGACTACAGTCAAGTTGGGTAACTTTGAATTTCAATGTAACATTGAATCCACTCTTTTAGATCAGCTACTTTTGACAATTACTCCAACTAAAAGATATTGTTGAGTCCAAAAGGGATGGGCTCAAAAACAAACCATAAATATGTTATTTATGGTTTGTTTTTGAGCCCATTACCATTACCTATATACTGTTGTATATAGGTACTTCTACTGTTTTTAAACAGTGGATTCAATGTTACACTGAAATTCAAAATTACTGAACTTGACCTTAATGTGATTGGAAATAAATGCTTTTATAATTGATTATTTAAATTAATAACTCTAGAATTAATTTTTATATAAATTAGCTTTTTAAGTAAGGTTTTTATAACTCACTGTTATGGTAAGGTTATGTGACCTGTAATTAGCTGATGTATAAGAACTAAGCTCATTGTTTCTTTGTGGAACTCTTTCATACATCTTGCTGTTGGTGTGCTTAAATAAATAAATAAATAATTTATAATAATGCACAGTGGGACGCTAGAAGCGGCGAGATCGCGCAGGAGTACGACCGGCACCTCGGCGCCGTCAACACGATCACCTTCGTGGACGAGAACCGCCGCTTCGTCACCACCTCCGACGACAAGAGCCTCAGGGTCTGGGAGTGGTCAGTCACATCATCTATTCAATTCTTTATCGCGTACCACGCGTTATATTTATTTTATATATATATTTATGGAATATTTGACGATCGTCTTGGTATAATTGTTGAAAAGTCGGCTACTACACCAAGGGTCGCGGGTTCGATCCCCGCACAGTACAAACATTTGTGTGCATGTACATGTCTGTTTGTATTGGTCTGGGTGTTTCCTATGTATATTAAGTATGTATTTACAAAGGAAAAAGTATTTAAGTATGTTTATCCGTTGTCTAGTATCCATAATAACGGACTATAATTAACCCACTTGGGACTAGATGGCGCTGTGGGGAATAATGTCCAAAGATATTTATTTATTATTTATTATTCATCACCAAAAATGCGAAATGTAGTACATTTATAAATTGTTAAATCTTCAAACTTTTTTAAGCGTTTCAAACGCCGCCATTATGGCGCGCTCGATTGTCATAGACTCTGACGTCACACAAGTCTATGACAGCACAAATGTAACCTACAAACTATTGAATTCTTCTTCTTGTCGTGCTTTTGACAGTGACATACACGTAGATTTGGACGTCACACTCAAACGTGACTGTTTCAACCGCTTTGAATTTCCCACATTTGTTTGCACTTTTTAATAATAATTCTTACATTGACAAAGAAATAAAATTAAGAAATATTGATGGAGACCTAACGAGAATTTAAAATAGTACTCAAAAAAATAATATGACCCGCATCTGTTCCAAGTGCATCCTAGCCCCAAAGCCTCCAATTTCAAAATTCGGTTCGAAGGACCAACAATACAGTCGATCATCACTAACCGCATACATTTCCTCCCTAGGGACATACCAGTAGACATGAAGTACATCGCAGACCCGTCGATGCACTCATTACCAGCGGTAACCGCATCTCCGAACGGCAAGTGGCTTGCGTGTCAGTCGATGGACAACAAAGTGATCGTGTTCTCGGCGCTGAACAGATTCAAGATGAACCGCAAGAAGACGTTCACTGGACATATGGTGGCGGGGTATGCCTGTAGTATCGACTACTCGCCTGATATGAGGTTAGTTATACTTAGTTCTGAAATCCAGAAAAGGACATTTTGTCGTCGACAGTTGAATCGAACCCGGATCTTTCGCAAACCGGGCGACTGTACTAACCACTGTGCGACCGAAACCAATGTAAATGTAATAGTACATTGTTACCCAAGGGGTGAAAGTAACTTATTTAGTCCCGAGACGGGGTTTGGCGCCCGGAACGAAGTGAGGGCGCCAATAGTTCGAGGGACTAAATAAGTCTTTCACCCGAGGTAAACACTGTGCTTTTCATTACAAATACGAGGAAAGCAAAAATAAAAACATGAATTAGCTAAAGAAAAAATGAGGAAAATAAATGAAGATCGAATTGCGCTTTCCCGCATATTTTGTTTGTTTTTTTTTCTGTGGCCGGCCCGCTATTCAGCCATTATTTTTTATTTTCATCATTAGAAAATTTTTAAATATTTTGCTCAAAGCTAAGTTATTTTAAAGAAATTGTTGAAACTAAATTGTAATAAAGTTATTTAAAACATATATATTCTCTGATCAATACTTAACTTTAAGTTATTACAAATTTTACATCGTGGCTGTATAGAAAGTTGGAACATGGTTCAATAGATACGTGAGAAAAACCAGTTTTAAAAAAAAGTTTGACAGCTGTCAGTTGAAAGTGATTCTCCCTAGGGATGAAAAGTGTTACTTTCAGCCCGCTTCTCAGGTCAGTAATGACCTACTTTCAGAGTATGAGTAGTGAAAAAGTCTTTTCCTGGTTTTCAGATCTTTAGTAAAGATACTGCATGGAAAATGCTAAAAACAATAAAAACCTTATACTTAGTCTTTAGGATAAGCACAAATAGCTGACAAGTGGCGCCCTCATATATCATAGAATTAAAATAAAGATTAAAGAATCCTGGATGTACTGTTTGGTACAAAGAGTATAAAGTATTTAAACAGGACTTTAAATTGAAGAACGAGGGATAAAACATTCGGTTTAAGTTTCAGGCAGTCGCCCGGTATGCGTAAGACGCTGGTTCTATTCTCTCCTGAAACTTAGACATATTTTTTTTCTGGTTTTTGGATTGATTGATTGAACAAATTGATTTATAATGTCCAAAATGTTTCGTATTATGTATCGTATGCGACCAATAGTGTCAAAAACGGCTGATTTGGTACTTTTGAGTACATAATGAAACTGCAACCCTTTGAGTTCTGTTTTGACATCAATCAAACAATCTTATTCGTAACCAACTGTACAGTCAACGGTACATTAGGCTCATGCTGTTGATCGTATTTAGGCTTCTTTAATCTTTTTTCTCTATTATATTTCATAAAATGATTATTTATTCAATAAGGGCGCCATTTAGTGGCTATATGGGCCTTAAACGAGTATAAGACCTGGCCTCCTCTTGGCCTATTTGTTGGGGGGTCGGCTGGAGAGGGGCCCGTCAGGGGCAAACACTGGTGGTGGAGTACGGTTAAACCTTCACAGTCCAAATAAAGAAATACATTTTGACAGCAGCCAGTGTTATTGAAAATTCAACTTTACGCAATGCGAAAAGTGTTGGTAGGCTTATGGATACTTTTGGTTGGCTTGAATATGTACAAAGTCCAAAGTGTACATATTTGGTCAAATTATCTCATTGATAAGATACATTGACGTAAATCCGTGTGATATTGAAGTGAAAAAATATCCTGGCTAGACGGGTATCTAACCAGCCAGCATTAGTTCGACGTAGCTACATACCAAATGGAGTATGATGTATCATGATTATTCTCTAGGTAAAAAATGACGTCACTTGATTTTTTGTATAGGTAACACCTATATGAGCCCCTGTGCAGTATTCATTTACCTGGCAAAATATCTCTGCAGCCGACAGAAATTATAAGAAAAAATGGTATTGGTCCCAAAGAGTTCAAAAGTTAAATCTTATGAATAAACGAGTATTTCTTGATCTTTTATAACGGGCTCGGTTTAGTGCTTGTAGTGATTTTGTACTCCTACTAAACCCCGCAGGACTAATAGAATGAAAATTATTTGTGTTATTTTTTCTTAACTTTAAATTAGACCCGGTCACTATGATTTTTAAAAATTGGATAAAAATATTTCAATAAACAATCCCTAAGTAGGTATCTGATATTTCTCCAGTGTTTTGATCCGAAACATAACATTCTGATAATCATGAGTCGCATTTTTAACTGTTCACTCATTGTGACTTGACAAATACAAAAACAACCTTTTTTTCATACAAGAACAATATCATTTATCAATTAATTTATTTAAGTAGGTACACCAACACCAAAATGTATACATAAATTCAGACATAACATTCATTGGGCTCAGGGGTGCTATTCCGGCGGATATTACTTCACATCTCGGTGCTTCACGCTTATCTCAATCATTAATACGCTTTACTTTGAATTAGTGTTTTCTCCCATTTTGTATGTAAATAATTAAAAAATGTTATTTGGTTTAGGTCTTTTCTCTCAAACGACCACTGTCGCAAAGGAATTGAATTTTAAAGTTACCTCGTCACGAGCGAAGTGAGTTTTGGCGACCACCGAAATAGCATAGCAGTTCTTAAACATCAGCTAATTAAAAGCTAAAGGTATTCATATCCTTACCAGAAACAGACAGAAAGAAAGAGTTACTATCAACCCCACTGTGCAACCGAACTTATAAACCTGCCCCCACTACGTTTACCTTCAAATAGTGTCAATTCCAAACTTTGACCCCCCTAGCTCTCCGATCTTCGCGCTATTTGCCCAGACCGACAATTCAACCTCTTCTTCGATATTATCCTATTATTAATTTTATTAACTCGTCTCACAGCAACATTTTCATCACGTTATTTCATCTATTTTTTTTTTATCCGTGTTTTGAAATTTAAATTGGCCAACGCATTTATCTATGACCATTTTTTTTACAAAAAACATATTGGTAGTAGTTAGGATTTAGTAGAGACTTGCTTACAATAGTCTTGAGATCACGATGACTAAGATATCCTAGGTGTTTATTTGTTCAATCACTGTGTGATATGAATTTATATTGCTTGGTTACATAACTAGCTAGTAATCATGAGAAACAGATTTCAACGGTCCTCAAGTTATGCTTAGTCATTGTGACTTGAATAATATCTAGGTACTTTAAACTTGATAAAAGTATTTTTACCAGAAACAATTCATTAACTTTATCATGAATTTAGACATGTTTTTGTTATTCTTAGAGGCAAAAGTTGAGTTTTTGCTCTAAGGGGAATAGATAAATATTATAGATTTGATTCAAAGTAACAATAAAACTAAATCTATAGGTAGTTTGAAATACTGGGTCCGGATATTGTGCTCTTAGTATGCCCCTATGTTAGGACTGTCAGATCTGATTTCACTTTGGTCAGGACTTTGCTCGCAAGTCAAATGAACAAAACAGGTACGAAGATCGACCCTTTTTGATTGATCTGAGTGAATTTGGGCAGATACCGTGGTGCTGTGTTTTATGTTATTTCTCACCTAGAGTGCGGTCCGTTTTGAGTCAGAAGTTAATTGCCCAAGTGGGCTCACAGGCGTCCTGAATTGATGGACTTGAGCGTGAGCGATGTGAGCGCCCTGTTATCACTTTTGGCTCAAAACGGACCACACCCTTAGTTGATTTTCAATTACTGTGAAAATTGTTTCGTTAAACGTTTATTGCCACGCAAAATGACATTCACGTAACCTCCGTTCTATATTAAAATGAAAGGTAAGCAACACAAGGTCTAGGGCAGAACTCGTTGCTTTGCAAACAGTTATCAGTATAAAGCAATAAGCCGATTTACATTAAGAGATATTTATCATTACCATCCAACAAACATGTTTTTATTTCTCTGAAAACACATGACTGTATAGAACGTGATGTGGCATTGCAGTCACGTCAATTATGGAGCATTGAACTCGAAAAAGGCGACTTTATTTTGTTTTCTGGACCTTAACGTAATTTGTTCTTCGACGTATGAACTTGGACGGATGGCTTATAGGTGGCAGGATTTCGGAGGATATCGGCCGCCTACAACCGGCCGCTCTGGAAATCTATGACAGAGTCTGTTCAGCAGTAGACGTGCGGGTGTTAATGATGATGTTAATGATACGGTGGAAGTAATAAGAGGAGAATACGGAATCAAAAGACGGCTGCAATTGTGTGCGATTAAACAAATGATTAAAAATGACTTTTTTGCAATATTCCGATATTCACCAGTATTCTGCCACTTTTACAGCATCTTTACTGGCGCTCATCAAGTGAAACAAAAAACAAGTAATTAGCTGAAAATATAAAACCTACAGACACTCCTTACTGTCCATAGAGATTCATGAATATGAAATGTACTCTTAACCCTTTTCCTGTCTAATGATCATGAATCATTTTAATACAATTATTTCCTCGCAGCCAGCCAGTCGACAATTTAATTTATATCTTAGTTTTACCTGCGGTAATACAGTTGAATAATTGGTATTTGCCTAATCGTCATTATGATGTTCGTCATCATCATCATCAACCGAACAGCGCGATTGACGTAGCATTGAACTGTCATTGGGGTCGGAGTTCCTTGCCACTCTTGGTCTAGCATTTACATTCAAAACATCTAATATTATTATTATTCGAAGCCACCATCTTTAGTAGAAACGAATCGCGTAGTCAAATCTTTGTCATGAATCTGAGGTCAAAGTGCTTAAATTATCGTGTTATCAGAAAAAGTTTGTTAAAACCGGAATTAACTTGCTTTTGACTTGTTTTTCACAGTCTGTATTTAAAAAAATATAGTGCAACAGGTAGTATTGAATATCCATTTATCATATATGTTAAATGAACAATTAATTGAAGACTACTCGTTTAATAAATCCAGAAAGGACAACGGAAGTATTCTCTTGTAACGAGTTTATTTTAAAATATGTGAACTTATAAAAAAAATTAAAGTAATTATTTTAATGAAATCATTTTTCAAGGTTTTTTTTTACACATTTAAAATTCAATCGGCATCGCAAGAGAAACATGCACCGGAAGAATCATTAAAGAAAGGGTAATTCTAAGTTTGAGCGAATCGAAATTATTCATATCAGTTTGCGCTGTCCCAATTCTTCAATATTATTTATTATGTAAACAGTGATCCGTCCGACCCTAGTCACCTTTGATCATATACGTCTTGGCTATAACATGTTAATAAAAAGACGCTCTTGTTATAGTTATAATTGTGGATGGTTATTGTGAGTTACTGGCCAACCCTCTTTAATTTGTACCGATCTTCTAAAACTTTCGACTGACCCAACAACCAACCTATCTATGAAAAATAAGATTATATACATTAAAACTTGATTTATTGAGCCGATTTAAAAAACCAGATTACTCAATATTTTCACCTTCCGTTCCGAATTTCAGCATGTTGGACTTGACATGGCAACATTATTTGTACAAAACAGCAGAAAGATTTTCTAAACTCAAATTTCGATGAGATTATGTTATGACATTACTCGTAGCACAAGTAATGCTTTTTCTAACTTGAATGAGTTTACAGGATTGATTCCCTGATCTTCCAATACCTCGTGTCAGTTGTGGTGGAATACGAAATCGAGGGGCCTTATTAACATCTTTTTACAGCTCACTTTACATTATAGTAAATATAATTACTAATTTACCGCATAACTTACCCCCGAATTCACAAACGTCAATCAACGCTAAGCCCGCGCTCATGCTCATGCTGTCCCGTAAAGTTTCAATAGAGCAGAAATGGACAGCTATACTTCCGAGGGATGCTCAACGTTGCTTTGCGTTTGTGAATTCGGGGGTTAGAATTTTAGATGACTTGAAACAGATATGCAACTGTCTAGTTATAAGAGATTGTGGTTAGGCCGCAGCTCCCCTACACTAAATATTGGTTGTGGACCTTGTGGAGGTCAAAGTGTCCGACGGGTCGTAGATATTCATAATCCCCCTCGCAAAAGGAAATGATACTTAACTTCATGATTTGCTCTGAGTTACGTTTTTGTATTAAACGCTGAAACTCTTCTTTGGAATAAATGGTTTGTTTGAAGGCTTTTAGTAGTAGCACGATCGGATATAATATTATCATAAAAAATATCTTGAAACCAATGATATTATAAAAAAAGGTATCTACCTTTTTACACAAGTAAACTATCTAGTTTACTTGTGCTAAAAAAGAGGCACCCGAAATCAGAACTTTTCGTGTACCTGAGCAAAACATTGACAGTGGCGACAGTTTGAGACGACATTGCCCAACATGTATCTGTCTCGTTCACGCTCTAGTAAATAATCGTACTGTCTTGTTCACACGTTATAACACGGTCAAATTAACTACGTCGTACCCCGTAGACGTGAAGTACTGACATAACTTATCTAAGTCTTTTTTATTGTAATATCATTGCTTGAAATAAATAAGTAATTTTAGTTGACAAGGTAAGTCTGAATTACCGATTTGCAATACAATCATAATTATATTATTTAGTGCCCCCAAGCAACGGTCCAGCGGCCCCAATCTAATAAAGATAACACTGATTGGACGAATAGTCTGATAACGATTGAGGCCTATGTACAAAGGCGCTCACATCAACCTTTACAAAACCGTTGCAAAATGAGCCTTATGTCAGCGGCATAAGGTGCCCCTATGTAAAGGTTGATCTGTACCTCTATGTATTTAGGTATGGCCTGTGTACGTACTACAGTCACGCTATAGATATAAACTACGTTGCATTTTGCTGATGCCCTTGACTTTGTTCCTTTATGCATAGTTTACGATTGCTTCCATATGGGCTAAGAATTTAAATAATTACGAAGCAGACTTCGGATTTCGGTAAGAAATCTATTCCTAAAAAAGAACAATTATTGTTGCAAATATACATTTAAATATGAAAAAATGGCTTTACCATTTATTATGAAAACGATAAAATGATATTTTGTTGTATTTTTTTATAATTATTAATCTAAACTGTAATGCACAAAAAGATAGCACTAAAGGGGGACTTAATGCTATAAGCATTCTCTACAAGTCAATCATTGCATAAAAAATCTGGATCATTTCATTAATTCTTAAAATCTATGTCATCTCAACATCATTAAGATGTTTGTTAAGTCAATCAGCAAGTTTTAGTAGCAGTTTTTTTCTATGTTTACAAACGGCTATTTGCGTCAATATTTAAATTTGATTGACTGCGTCATAATAAGCTCAACTTGTGGACCTTGTCCAGTCAAGTTAAACTGGATGTTGGTTATTTCGTGGCTCAATAAACAAGTTACTCAGCATAAAATGTTAAAAGTAAAAAAAAACTTAGTACCTAATGCGTTTTTTAGTCTTTTGAAAATCTCTTATCTAATAACTATCTCATCTTAACATTATGATATGATAACTTTTATCTTCATCTTAATAATTATCTCTTGTTTAGGGTGAAAATTGGAAAGTCTTGTTTAAATTCTGCTACGTTTCCTGTCTGGTGTAGTTGTTGTTATTTAGGTTTCCTTGAACGTAAGAATACAATTGCTCAAATGAACTTGATATCAGAATAAACGTTATTGTTTGGTATTTTTGAACATGTTATCATCATTAGCACTTATCGCTTATAAATTCCTTTTATTTTGTTTGTCGTTTGCGAACGGGTCTTACGCAACACACTCATACGTACCAACATATTGAATCCAAAATGAAATGCTAATAAATGCTTTAATTAACCCAATTCAAGAATTGGTTAAAACTTTGAGATAAACCCTTGCTGAGCAGTGATGTACAGTCAACAGCACATCAGGTTACCCCATTTCGGTTTTTTCTCTCGCTCTTGCCAAATGACATTTGTTCGCGATAGAGCAAGGAGGACTGACCGGAAATGGGTAGCGTGATGTGCCGGCCACCGTACATAGGCCGTAAGATAAAATTGAGCAGAGTCCTTTGTTGTGATTGTGACATAAACAAAAATGACAAAAAGGTTGTGCAAATTTGAAGAAGAGGAAGCGACACTCAAACCAGACGTGTACTATGACGTAATGTGTGTGAGGACTCATTACGGCCTCTATATTTACGGCGACCGTGGCCTGTCGTCAGCGGGTAGAACGCTTATTATCAATATTATGCAGGAAAGCTGTTCTCACCCTATGTTGTTGATATTAATAAGTATAAAAGAGTTAACTAACCTGCCTATTCAAGTGCTTACCAGGCCATCTTAGGCCTCTTCAAGAAGAAAATATCCCCCTTAATCAGTAAAGCACCAAAAATCTAGAATAGAGAATATTTGAAATGGTCTGTCGTAAGGTAGGCAGATTGTTTCAAGATTCGGAAGATGGCTCGTTCAATCAGGCGCCCTGTAAATCCGTGGTAGAGACCTTAGCTCAGCAGTGCAGTCATAATTGGTGATTTGTTCAACAACCCTCTTATAAAAAAGTGTTTAAAATATGATCCCAAATTTAATGTCTAAGGTAACTATGTGTTTTTAACGCAGCAGGTAGCTGATCTGCGTAAATTATTTATACAAAAATTCGAGCAGTGTTTCCTGTGGGTAGCACTTAATGGAAGTAACAACCTCACATACAAAAACAAAAATCTAGTTAGACCTTCAGTACTGATATAAACCCCCCTGCCTTACAAACCATATCAGCGTAGGCCATACAAGGTGATCTTGTGTGCGCACGCACCAACAACGTTAGCTGAGCTGCGCAACTTTCTCTCGCGCATTACCGCGCATCAATACCAGCTAACCGCAAGTTGAAACTTATTGCGACTGCTAAGGGCTCATTTTTGCTCAACAAGCGCTAGCCACGACTGTGTGCGACCTCACATCTCAATGAAACTTCTGTTATAATTGGTCTCATGATGTATGGTAACTTACGGAGTTCGCTAATCAACACAACGCAGATTTAGGTAAGGAAAGTGTGTGATTGACACTGCTCTTTCCAGTAACCGCCTTCAAGTACAATAAAGTACTTAAGTAAGTTAGTATTTACCCTTTGAATTATTTAACAAACTCTTAAGACATTTATTTCATGATATTATTCAAGTACTTACTTATAAGCTTTTACAAACACTGTTATGCAAAAACATATACATTTTTTAGGGGCTATTTTAATTTTAATAGCTATTTTGTACAGTGTTTGCAAATATGCCACAATGGTAGGGAGATATAACCAACTATACAAACAGACGTGTAACTAAATGGCTTTAGGCGTTTGTTTTATAAATTGAAAACAAAATGACCTAAAGAAAAAATTGCCATTGTATTATCAGCCGGCTAAGTTACGCCTCATTGTTGAATTAACTGGAACACGTAATTATTTGGTCGAGGTTTTGCGTTCCGAACTTCCGAGCATTTTATCGGTCTACAAATCTACATTCGGACGGAACCTTGTGTAGATGACCTGCATTGTTTGAGCAGCCATGTTTAGATGCATAAATATCTTCATCTAGATTGCACAGTTCCTAATACTAATATTTCACCGAATGAAAAACACTTATCATCTTGAAAGTGATCGACTATCGCGTCCAGTTTGACGATTGCGTTAGGGTAATTTCATTTTCCTTTTTCTTTATTTTTATTTTATTTTTCCTCATTTGACTGCGATCTCACCTCTGAAAGACTTTCAGAACCGCGTAATGGACCGGTTTGGTAAACTTCTTTTAATCCTCCTCCGCAGACCAACCCTTTTTCATCTATGAAAGCCAACCTTTTAACACTTCCCTTACTATTTTATTTCTTTATTCAAAGAAATTTACAGATTGGATTCACAACGAGGTTCCGGATTACATTTCTACCCCAACAACCATTAATACGATGCGTGTTTTCACGCTTGTCCGATATGACAACTCACTCAGGACACTGTTGAGGCTGTCTATTAGCTAGAGTAGTTTTGAAGTGCTGATTACGAGGGCTAATGGATCGCCGATATTGTACCTACTCATCAATGGAATATTTTAGGTACGGTCACATCATTCTGCATCGGTGTCGAATCTACCGTTTTCTAATTTTCTCAATTGGGTTTTACTTCTAAATCTAAGGTCCTTAAATTGGCCACAGGTGGGCTATCCCCTATCTAGATTTGTTTCAGTTTTAATTGGATTAAAACCCTTTGTTGGTCAACGATTAGAAATGCCCACTGCTCTGGCATCCAATTTAGAGACAAAAACGAATCTTAATTGCGGGTTTTACAAATTACTTCGTTAATCGATCTGAAGAAGAGAGTACTTAATATTGTAGAGTTAGCATGACACTTTAATTTAATTTGTAAGTATAGGTAATGGGGGAAAACATTTTTATGAGTGCTACAGCTCTAGGTAATGAGTTAGTACTTACCTACCTAAGTAGTGGGTAAACCTTGAGGAATTCTTTGAATTTAATAAAAGTTCAGGGTATTTCTGAAAAGTAGGTACCTTCGATCAATCTCGAACTCGATTACGCCGGTCTAAGTGTGCACTGTCTTTTTAAAATCTGCAAATAACGGAATGAGCTTAGTTTTTTCAAAAGTTGTATATAACTTACAAGTGAAAATGTTTAAGAACGAGTTGAGTTTTAAAAATCGCTCTACAAATCTAAGTCTAATGTTGACGCTACCAACATAAGACCAATAGGTACTACCAATCGGTGGTCAGTTATTTTCTGAATCGTGGAACAAAACCATAAAGAAATAACGCAGTTTTACTTAATCGATTGCAAATGCTGTAACCGTGATTACGCTTCGTGATTATTTAACAACATTGGCATCGCCGCTACACACGTGACTTTCGGTACTTACCTATGTTTTGGCTCAAGTCACGTGACGCGTGACACCCGAGGTCGCCGAGTGTTTGGTCAACACAGCATGCGTTGACCGATGCTGTTTGAGAATCAAGGGCGCCGAAAAGATCCGATTCAAAAACAAAAGAGGCACGCTAATGCAGTAGCCACAAAGTAGCTAACGCTAAGACTAGTCTCGCTCGTATAGTTGCTATAATATCATGCTGCGAACATCATCAACGAGAAATTCAATTCTCTTTTGATTCTGTCATTTTATTTTAGTAAAGCGCTCAATTTTATTATATGGAGAAGGCATTAAAAACATTAAAATTGGAAATAATATTAAGTGAAAATTGACGTATCGGTCGATAAAAAAGGTTCTGAATCGCTACTCAGTTGTTTTCATCATGTAGATTATAGGGAAATTATTTATTTCGAAAGTCCTCTAATGAACTGGCTCTATCGCTCCCAACAGAAAGAGCAAGAAGCTATTTCATGTAGAGATTGATGCAATTAAATATCTACGATGATCTATAGCATGATGCGCCTAATAATGTAATTGCCCGAACAGTATTTATTTGGGGATTCATTAATTTAGAATAATTAATTAATTCTAAATGAATGAATCCCCAAATAAACCAAAGTATTTTGCGTCTGGCGGCGTCCTATCTTTCCCGAACTTCTGGACTTCCCAGCATAAACTAATTTTGTTGCCGTTAAACCGTATCGTTTATCTTCGGCGAGCTTATCAATAATATTTTGGTACTTGACACCGCATGCGTGCAGGCACACGTGAGGCCTAACTTGCAATTTGCAACAACAGTGGCGTCAATCGATCCCTGAATTAAAATGCGCATTATTATCACTTATTAATATGCAGTACCTACTTGGTAAATAAATAAATATATTATGCTTACAAATGAAAGCATTTTTTTCCAATGAATATGTAGAGGTATTGTTATGAAGAAAATATTGTAACTACATTTTACTAAGCTTCAAACTTTAGTGCCAAGTTGAACATGAAAACTCAATCCTTCGAACCCACCTTAACTACTAGGAACTTTTATTGCTCTCATTCATTAGAATGAGCAATCTCTGCCAATTATCTGGAAATTATGCCAGATGCAAGTTATATATTAAGTGAACTACAATAGCGATCCTACAGTACTGATTTAGTAAGTGTAGCACTTCTAACTTAGTTATCATTTGCGGGTAGGTGTGTTGGTACAATTCAGACATAGTCGTCGTCAGCAAATTATCTGAGAAAGGATTAAGGGTACGGTATATAAAATTATCATAATTGATTAGCGCCCTACAGATGGACATCGCCGTAGAGCAGTGGTTCCCAAACTTATTTTGTCTACTGCCCACTTTGAGAATAAATATTTTTTTAGCGCCCCCATTTTTTCACCTACCGCCTCTACACAACGCCCTCATTTTCTTTCTGGGTCTCTTACCGCCGCCCTTGAGACCTGCAGCGCCCACAAGGGGGCGTTATCGCCCACTTTGGGAAAGACTGCCGTAGAGGAAGGCCCCGTAAACGACGGTGTGACAACTTGAGCCATCACTCCAGTGAATGGGAAATGTTGGCCCATAACAGGCATAGTTGGAGAGCTTTGGGGGAGACCTTTGCCCAGCAGTGGGACATATCAGGTTAAATTAAAAAAAAAACCCAAACATTATGGTCCGGCCATCTGAAGGTAGAGAAAACCATTGTAAAATGGGCCTTACGTCAGCAGCATAGGGTGCCCCTATGTAAAGGATGATGTGAGCGCCTCTGTACCTACCTTATTCTCATCTCAGATCTTACCAGTGTTTTTTATGATTTAAGCAATCACATTATGCACTAAACACTGGTATCGCGCATTTTAATGTTTCGCGGAATTTCTGGTTCGTGCGACTGTTTATAATTCTTAAATTTGCCCTAAGGTCAAACCACTTGACTCTGCAGCTCTGTATGGAGTTTTAAACGATTATTGTAAAATTTACTTAACTAATTACATTGTGAGACTTAATTGTCCAGGAAGTTGATTTCAATACCTACAAAATTTTCAAGGGGCCCTCAGAATTGAGTTAACAACAGCAACACATTTCACTAGACAATTCGTTTGTAAAATCTTCGTTTTCCTCGCTTGACATTATTTATCAATAATATTTGTGTAGAAAGCCAAAGTTCTAAACGTCGGTAGGTTAGAAAAAATTATGAATTTTCGGTATAAGGTTTGGTAAGCCTTTATTGTGATCTTTCTTCGAAAACAGTATAGGTTTTGAAAACAACCTGTAAATCAACTACCCACCTACTCTTTCAGTTCAAAAAATTGCTGTTCCTCGTTTATCCAGTTCAGAGATTCCCGCAATTTCTTCTCCTCTTAATTTTATTATACCCGTTTCTAAAATTTTAAGAGAAAGCCTTAGTACCCTTATTTGGATACCTATCTGATTGTAATCCATAGTTTCCGAACTTTCAAAGGCTGGAACTTGACAACTGGCTTTAAAATGGACGTAAAAACGAAGTTAAAATTACCGCTTTCCTTGATAAATCTGTCGCTTTCAGTTTAATAACCTGTCATTTCACTGCACCTGATTAAAGTGAGAGAATATTTGAATGTAGTGTAGTTTGTTTTGCTTGTGACTAACTATTTGCCTAACTAGGTATTCTCCGTTTACTCGCACAAGTGAAGGGATATTATTTATCTTTGGCTATTATTTGAATTGTCTTGTAAGTCGATGAACCCCTTTTCTCTACGATTTATTAAAAATACATACATTCAATTACCTATGGTTTAATATCAGTTAGTTCTGTTCAGGTGTTGTTCGATCCGTCGTTATGTTATTAGCTCGTATATTCACGTGTACGGCGCCGAGTGTTGACCTCAATACCACGTAACCAGTTGTGCCAAGTAATTGATAGGTGTTTACGAGTTGTTGTTGCACTTTACTTTGTAGCTGATACTCAGTCTTTTATTACAAAGAGAATTCTTCAGGAATACATGAATTACCTATGAATACTACCTATTTGGTATTTATAGGTAGTACTTAATAATCATACTTTGATCGTGTTGAACTCGCACATCTTAGCAAGGGTGCGTCCATTAATTTCCTGAGGGTTTTTAACGATTTACTGACTGAGAATAAAGCCAAATCAGCAGAACATCAGGATCTTGCTTGTCATGAGCTAAACACGAAATAATTTGATCTACAGTTTTCGTATTCCTTTAAAATGAATCGCATTTTTAACGAACTAAAGATTAATCATGATAACCATAGACCCTCCTTTATCATAGCGATCAAGCTATTGTTTGTTCGAATGAAATATAGGGAGGATTGACGTTTTCATCTGCATATTTACATATGCGTGCAAGTCCGCCGGAGAGACGCCATGGCGACCGTTATAATTCAAATCCAGAGAATAATAAATTCTTAATATCGTACGTCACACTCGCGACGGGGCACGGAGACCTCTCGTACGGAATTAATTCCCTTCATACATTGGCACGTTTTAGAAGAACTTTACTAAAGATCTGAAAACCAGAAAAAGACATTTGGTCATGTTGGCATCAGGCAGGACTTGAACCCGCATCTTTCGCAAACCGGGTGACTGCACTAACCAACCGGCCGGTTGGTTAGTGCACCCATTTCCGGAAATGAGGGCGTAAAATAATACACTTTGTCTGTCGTTTAGAATCCTACGAAAGTTTATAAATTTCCTAGGAAATTTGTCGTTTAGAATCCTACGAAAGTTTATAAATTTCCTAGGAAATTTATAAATTTACGGTTCTTGTTATTTTCCGGTGACACACACTTCCGACAGTTTGTAGGTTCCTATGAAATGACTATTTACTCTTGCCTTGAAGACACCAAGGTTTTATATGTATCTGGAAACACAGACTCAGGGAGAGCGTTCTGACTTCTACTCCCTTGCGTTGCGGACCAGAAGGGAGCACAAACCTCTTAGTCGGGATTGTGGTCCTCACATGTTTTTTTCCTAATGCGGGAATCAAATCCACGACTCTTGTTCCTCTATTCATTGCGCCTACAGGCCAGTCTAGAGTTTCAGTAGAGCACAAGTGAAAAACAATAATAATGAAGGAATTAGCCACACTGAGCTGAACGAAATGGTTTACCTCCTAATTCTTGAAGTTAGCCTTAGAAAACTTTTTGTGTATAGATACGTGTGGGTTTCCTTATCTTACCGTTCAATCATTTGATCGCGAGGTTTGGACTTGGAGAATAAGTAGCTTCCCCAAATGAAACAATTGCGGTAAGACTGAAGAATACGCAGTTTTTGCATGTTCACGACAATTTTACAAGACGCTTTCACAGATAGGTATTGTGAAAATAAATTGAACATGACTCCGCAAGTTTACAAAATCAAATTCCCTATTTGTCATAGAAACGGTTAAGAAAACCTATTAGTTATGCTATTAGTTTTACACATTTAACGCTCAAATGCCTAATTAGTTTTCCATTAGCTATTTAGGATAATTGGTTTTTTGTCCTCATTTCACTAACGGCAGTAAAAGAAAATGTGCTTGTATCACGTTTTCACAATTAAACTACCTCAAAGCTAATTGCTGTCTGGTTAGAATCATTTACTTGAATTTAGTTGATGGGAAGTAAGAAAATATCAAGAGATGTATGCGAGAAGGTAGAATATATTATTTTGTCTGTAGCGGATAATATCTATTCACACACGAGAGTGTGTAGGATTCAATCTAAAATTGAACATTTATTTTATTTGCTGTTTTTATCTTTGCGTTGAAATCAATTCTTCCAAACTCCGTGTCTGTATGCCTAATGACGAATTCGTTCTGCATGCGGACATCAAGACATTGATTGGAGACGCGTTCAGTTTCAGTTTGAATGAACTCTACATTCAATGTCATTTCACGTTCAAGTTTTGGCAATCAGGCTGGGCAAATGATTCGTTTAGAAGAACAAATAATTAGCAAAAATTTCAAATTGCAAGCGATGCCTAAAGACCTTTAAAAAAATGATTTACTGTATTGGTCGACAAATCTGAATCAGGCTCTTTTTCGGATTATGAATGTACCCAGGGGTTCAGCAAACGCTACGTCGGCACCTACAATCAGTATCAGTAGCAGACTGCGCCGAAGTGCAAAAATCACCCTGTTTAGCCTACTACTTATTGGATAAACCTCTATGTGTGGTGTGGAAGATTAGATAATTACTAGATAGGTACTGATTTCAATTTCGCATGTGACTTTTCACTTTAAGGTTCGTGTTCGTTGAATATAATTCGGACTTTGCAACAAGTATAGTGGCTCCATTTAGATGTTTCGACAAAGGGCGTATCAACTAAAGCGTTACGTTAAGAACTTGAAACAACGTGCGATAACATTGCCACGTATTTGTGGTTATTTTTAACAAAGTCACGGCTCTAGGTCGCTGCGTGAGTATATGTACGTAGCTAGCGCCCTACGAGCGGATATCGTGATCAACACGTGATAAGTATCACCAATGGTAACCTACTATCCGATAATTCGCACACTTCCGACTAATTTCCATAACACTCGTACCTACTAGGCTTAGTAACTGCAGATTTGCAGTCAAGATCATCGCAAAAAACGGCCTTCTGAGGTCATAGTACGGTTTATTGATGATTTACATACCTCTTTTATTGTTTATTGTTCGGAATGAATAGCTTGATCATCATTATCAGGCCACAAGTTTCCGCTTTTGTCTTGCTCTTACCAAATATAGGCCAAGGAGGAATGACCGGAAATGGGCAGCCTGGCATGTCGTTGACCGTAGAAAGGGGGAAATTAATGCCTATAAGTCTTTCTAAACCAGTCAGCCATAAGGCTAAAGAGATTGCGTACCTAAACATGTAACCGTATTCTCTAACATGTGTTTAGTCTTTGAACCCACACAAAAAATGTATCACCATGTAAGGCCGAACTAGTGTGTTAGGTATTTTGAGACAACTTTGTTCAGGATTTAATGTTAGACTAATACATAATTTAATATTTCTCTCGTTTGTTACAGCTATCTGGTATCCGGTGATGCGGACGGCAAATGCTACATTTGGGACTGGAAAACTACGAAGCTGTATAAGAAATGGAAAGCCCACGACGGCGTGTGCATAGCCACCCTCTGGCACCCGCACGAGCCGAGCAAGATGCTCACCGCGGGCTGGGACGGCGTCATCAAGTACTGGGACTGAATAAAACAAAAATCACCATTGCCACGTCTTTAATTTTCCCTAAACACGAACCACGAACCATAAAATATACAATAAAATAACGCAATTAAACTATACAACAACATCTCTTAACATTTTTTTAAGCTTTTTCTGTCATGCTGCAAACAATGTCATGGCTCTGATCAGCGATTTATAAGATTAGACCTGGACTTGGTACTTGTAGGGCTCCTCGAACGATATGTCGACTTTGTACTCCATGCTGCACTCTCGACAAGTGCCGTTCTTGAGGAACTCATTGAATGTTATGTTGTTTTCGTGGAATGCTTCAGTTAAGGCAGTGATGAGACTGTCGATCATCTCGGGCGTGTGGTAGGGGCCGGGCGCGAACCGCAGGCGCTCCTCGCCGCGCGCGACCGTGGGATAGTTGATTGCCTGCACGTAATGACCTCGCTTCATGAGCGACTCGGCGACGAGAGCCACTTTATCCGCCCCCTTTATAGGAACCGGGACGATGTGACTGACGGACGGAAGCTGAGGCAGCCCTGCGACGAGCAGTGACAGTTTCAAATAACGCACGATGGCTTGATGCTTCGTCCTTAAGCTCCTTCCTTCCTCGCTGGCCAGGAGTCTAATGGCAGCCAGCGACCCCGCCAGCACAGGAGGCGGAAGTGCCGTCGTGAAAATAAACCCAGGTGCAAGTGACCTTACAGTGTCCACCAGAAGGGACGATCCTGCAATATACCCGCCTACATTACCATAGGCTTTCCCTAGTGTGCCAGACACTATATCAATTTTATGCTGCAATCCTCTCTCTTCGCCGATGCCAGCACCATGCTTTCCATACAATCCCACAGCGTGGACTTCATCCACAAAGGTTAAAGCTCCGTATTCATGTGCAATATCACACATTTCCTCTAGAGGGCAAATTGCTCCACTCATCGAGTGGACAGTCTCAAATACGACTAGTTTAGGTGCTCCCGCAGGAGATTCTTCCAATAATTGTCTAAGGTGGTGCGGGTCGTTGTGCCTAAATATATGCTTGGGGGCCCGGCTGTTGCGAATACCTTGAATCATCGAAGCATGGTTACCTGCATCTGAGTAAACAATACATCCAGGTAGGAGACGTGCAAGAGTTGACAATGTTGCATCGTTGGCAACAAAGCAAGAACTGAAAATTAAAGCTGCCGGTTTTTTGTGAAGGTGAGCTATTTCAGCTTCGAGCTTCTCAGTCATTTGGGAGTTTCCAGCGATATTGCGGGTGCCTCCAGCTCCTGTGCCATAGGACTTGATGGCGTTGATGGCGGCATCCTGGACAATGGGGTGGCGGGAGGCTCCTAGGTAGTCATTGGCACACCACACAGTGACGTGGCGGTTCTCAGCGCCCTCCAGGGCCTTAGGGTACACACCGTCGGCGGCCAGTCGAGACACTTTACGGAACACACGGTAGGAGTAGTCCTTCTTCTTGGCACTGATCTGATCGTTGAAGAACTTCTCGTACTTGTACGGCAGGATGGTCTCCACGATGTCCTCAGTCATCTCCTTGGGCGCATCCGCAATGATCGCGTTCTCCTTGATGAAGGGACATTTCGTCTCGTCGTTGCCGAGCGAGCGAAAACCTCTCGAAACGACCGGACAGTAGTTCGCGTACTGTTTCATCAGAGCAGCTCCGTAATTCCTTACGAAGGCTTGGTTGAGCGACCCCAAAAATGGACAAGGCATTTTTATGTAATTCTTGATAACACTCCAAAACTGTTTACGACACAAAAACTACGACTACGATATTCGTTGTGTTATGAATTAAAACGTTGGCTCGCACTGTAGCCGAACGTTTTACTGAGTAAAGTTCAACTGGCGGCTATCGCGACGGCACCTTTCATTTATAAAGTTTGTGTCGTCATATCGATTACGATTGATATACTTTGTACAACTACACAATTTTGACCATTTCGCAACAACATTGGGGTTGCCACATTATTGCTTTGTTGAGTGATTACAGAATTCCTGTTCGAATTGTTTTTTATGTTTAGTTAGGTTAGGTTACAATAATAATTAAAACAATACTGATTTTAATGTTAGGATAATGCTAGTTTATTTTGAAAAATTGATTTATTTTGCGCTAAATGCAATTTTGATTTTTGTGAACGCACCGCATTCTATACCAAAACCACAGACCACAAACTACCACAGGGATACCAACTTAAAGAAAAACCCTTTCGATAGTATCCGTTTTTTTTTGATATCGTTGAGGCTCTAATCCGCGTTACACGCACGGAGGTTACACGCGTTGCGGTTTTCAAACGTTTTCTCACGCCTTTCATCAGATCCTTAGCGAATGGCATAAAATGTGTTCACTTCGCCAAGCCAAGAATTAACGAAAAAAAAGAAACTGCCAACTATCAATTTTATGACACTTCTGGCTCTCCAATATCTGCTGTCACACCATGTTAAGTTATCAGTTATTTTTAAGTTTTTGTACATACTAGCAATATAGTTACTTTTGATTTGTATAATTTTTGTAGTAATGTGTAGAATAGAATAACTACTACTTAATCTCAAGTTTTTTGTATTGGTAATTTTTAAGTTTGCTTTTTGGCTGATGGCCCAGTCGCCAATGCCTTAATAAATTAAAAAAAAAAAAAAAAAAAATATCTGCTGTCAGTCAATCAGGCAGTCTTTTTCCAGCTGAAGCTGATAAGATAACGCCTGAACTGAAGCCTGAGCACTGAAATCGGGCGGTCAGCCTGTACACTGAATTAAATAACTCCGATTACATACTCAAGTGGCAATGTTTTCTCTAAATAATCAATTAGAACTAAGAAAAGTGACAGTTTCGAGTCTAATAACCTGCATTTATTTACCCAGTATAGTTACTTTTATATCTTACAGGGGCCTGCTGTATTCGGTAGGAAATGGCTCGTCTTTCTATATATTGGTTCTGATTTTCTTAGCAGAACTATCAAAATCTTTCTATCTAAATGCTACCAGTGATATTCAAGCGAAAAAATCAAAGCCAAGCAAGAACAGAATCAGTGATATTTTGAAGTCTTTTGTGTTTCTGCTCGTGGTGTTATTTTGTTTTTTTGTGGGTATAATATTGTTCGGGGCACCCATAATGGAATGTCATGAAGAGACCCTCATGCTATCAGCTTTGATGACGCTGCTGACAGTATTCCCGCTGATTGCTCATACTGGAGTTGAAGCATCAATGCAACTATTGTTTGGAGTCCGAACTTATGGAAAAGACACAATAATTCAGATGCTCATAAACAATTCTTTGTTGGCTGTAAGTGGAGCTTGGCTGGGTGCAGTTGTTATCCCATTGGACTGGAACACCCCTTGGCAGCAGTGGCCTATTCCATGCTATCTTGGTGCGATTGGAGGCTACTTGTTGTCAAATGTCCTGACAGTATTCAAAGTCTCATTGATGACGGCAGCACAGAAATATCCTGTACTCAATTTTTTTGTTAATATTATGAACAGTCTACATACTACCAAAGGCATTTAAAAATTTAAATCAGTATTACATTTTGTTATAAATTTTATTAAAAAACATGTTTAGAAAATATTGTGTATTTTTTTTAAATGAAAATATGATCAATATGCCTATTTCCTATTATTTAAAATGTATGTTACTCTGAAAATCGAATTGCTTAGAAATCATTCAGTGATCACTTGTGGAATAAAATGACAATCAGAAGTAGGTAAAATACATAGGTACCTGTTAACAATGCATTCATTAATATCATAAAAATACTTCTGTTGGGGACAGTAGAAAACAATCCCCAATCTTGCAACATATTGAAGAGTTACTTTCTGGATCAAAACTATTCTTCCATTTTTATGAAGTTATTAATTTTGATATAAGTATTCTTATATGCTCTCATTGAAAAACAGGCACATGCCGCCTTAGTGTCGGGTCCCATGTACATGTTGCATAATAATAATATTTAACTAACTGATTTTGATCCTTTACAATTAATTTACGCAGTAAGTGCGTGTTACGCGTGTAGGTCTGCGACGATAACTATGTACGTGATACTACGTAAGTGAAAACTCAAGGCAAACCTGCAGCATATTCTTTCAGAGCGCCAACGCATGTAATACAATACTAGCGGCCGCCCGACACTTCCTCCGCGTGGACTGAGGTTAAAAAAATAAGTACCTAATAGGTATCTCCATAAAATTGTAGCCTACGTCCTATTCAGATGCATAAGCTTTATTATTGTAAAGTTTCATTAAAATCCATCCAGTAGTTTTTAGGTGAAAGAGCAACTCGGCACATCTATACAAACTTTCGCATTTATAATATATTGGTAGGACATTGTTAAATGTTGTGTATGTTACATAATAATATTATGTATGCTGCGTACATTTCTCGCCCAGAAAACCTATGGTGGTATCCTACATTTTACACTGCACGGTGGTAGGAAACCCCTCCCAAGTTGCAAAATTTCTTTTGATTTTTGGGTATTGAGTACTTGGGGTCTAGTTGAAAATTAAACACAAGTGTTAGTAAATTAATAATTTTATTCATTTATTTGTTAAATATTTACATAGCCTATTTAACAATCTATTTAATAAAATATGAAACTTAACTAACATTTGCTTGATCACATTTTTCATGTAACACCTAAATAGAATCTTATTTGAAGAACATGATAATTTCTCTGTACCTTTACAATAACTGTCAACAGCAATAAAATTTGCAACCTATGATTTATTCATGAGTATGAATAATAGTGACAACAGTTTAACACATCTAAGGCCTTACATTTTGTATCCACAAATATACTTCATGTTACAAACTCCCATTCTGATAACTGTAGTTCTAAATTGTGAGACCAAATTACGAGTATTACTTATGTGAGCGAAGACTTTCATAATGTCTTCGAAATAGGCAAACAATACTTCATAACTTAGTCTCTGATATTTCAGGTTAAATATTTCAGCTGTATTTTGGCAAAAACTACTAAAGTATTAACTGTATTAAAAAATTGCTTTAAATATGCAATATAGCACATAATAACAACAACAAACGACCATACATTTCAATATTGCATTTTTAAATATCTACAAATATTAATCACTGAAGGGGTAAAGAAAATAGGTGGCACATATTTGGTTTGACTGTACAAAAAATATATTTGTTTCCACTAATAATACCCACTGTATTTGTACCATTCGTTCGGCTTCTAAAATAGTGATCTACAGCGTCGCTTAGTGTATAAGTCATAATAAAATATGCAATTTCTAGGCCTAAGGGCTTTTACAGCTATTGTGTAAGGGATACACGACGCAAGCGTAAATACGTTCACATTTTGTAGTTCATAATTTGACCACCCTGTTAAATACAATACAGATGTCGCTAGTATGGAACGCACTTCGCTCTCTACAAATCGCAACTACCGTGGCAGTGGTATTTAAATATTTTAATTGGCAACACTACCAGCACGTACCAAATGTACAAAACTAGAATCTTTTTTGAAATAACTCTTAATCGGGGAAGCTACAGAGTTTTTTTTTGCAGTAATGCATTTCAAGTTTTCTATAATGGTCAAAAACTATTTTGATTCTAGTTACTGGTTTATTGTGTTTGGGTTGGATTTGAGACTAAAATTACTATTTTTTCTGTAATAGTGACAGAGAAAACAACGTTGGTGTAAATACATTTTTTTCATGATTATGAAACTAGTGATTATTTACAAACATGACAATGAAAAGTGCGTTAAACCGGTGAGTCCGCCCTATTAAGAAATCACAGGGTCTAGGTGCAAACGGGGAGCGAGGAGCTCCAAGAATGTACTGAAAAATCTCAACAGCGTATTTACAACGTCGATCTAACATTAAGCTTATTACTAAAACCTAATGTAAATACGTTTGTCTCATCCGCAAAATTACTAAGCACCTTTGTAAAAACATATTATGACCAAATCTGCGCCTCGGCGACTTTCAACTATACAAACGCTAACTCGACGCTACGTGACTAAAATAAAGCTAACGACGATAAACAAGTACCCTGTCGCAGGATTACGTTTGCTATATGCGATTTCATTCATTATTTTTGAATTAATAAAAATATTGTATAAGTATGAAAAAGCACATTACGTTTTCAAAATAAACATACAGTCCGTGGAACGGAATAAAAATAAATAAAACTTGGCGCAGTTATAGAGTTATTCAGTTTCTTGGTGATGGCAACCAAATCTGATCAGGGTTATTCCCAGATACTGTTCCAATCGCCTACAGGGAATGTCCTTAATTGAGAACAAATAATCTCAAGATAAATACACTTACATACATAGAAAAGTAAACAAAATACATAGACACCATTTTGAATAAAATTTGACAACATGGGGTTTGTAAATACAGACCTAGAGAACACCATACTCCGATACAACCTTAGCACTAAATAATATAAAAATGCACCGCTATTACTAGTTATACGATACTATCAACAATCTCAAAAACTAGTGACATTCTCTTTCAACAATTCGATACATGACTATAAAAATAACTACTTGGACTTTAAAAAAGGTTACTAATCTGTGATATTATTGCATATCGCCTGTTGATTGAGAATGGCACCGGAGCAATAACGATTCCTTTGAACTCGACGACCAACTGATCACATCTTGATTGGTCAACACACCTTCGCGGCATCGCAACTACTTCGACAACTAAAATCACAAACACTATTACAATACAATAATGATTAAGTACTATTATCACGGAGTCCACGTTAAAATTTTAAGTATTGAGTTTTTATAAAAGTTTACTAAAGTTAATTAAGTTTTAAATATCTTTTATAAGACAAGAGATTAAGTACTGTATTCTAAAATAAAAAAGAAAATATTATTTCAGAGAAACTTCTGTTTAAGTATTTTGCAGTTAGTTGCCATATTAAAAAATATCAAGATGAAATGGTAGTTTTTAGTAGTTTTGCTGTCAAGTGGTAGTCGGCGGTCGTCTGGCGGCGGGCAACAAGGAGCGGTAAGCCGAAGCTACTTTACGTGTTATTCGTGTCCGGCTGGAAGTAATGCAGGCCGTTTATCTGAGGAAAATAAAAAATAATCAAGTTTAAACGATAAACAGCTATTTTTTTATTTTATGGCTCGGACCATCTATTAAGAGTTTTCTGCCAATGTCAAGGTTTTATTGCGTTTTACATTAATATTCGTCGAGTTTTGACGCTCATTCACAAGCTGCAATTACCTAACATGCCATAATAATAATAATAAATAATAAATGTTTATTAACCAAAAACAAAAATTTACAAAGATATTTAGGTTCTATGACTCCCACACTAGGCAAAGCCTGTCCTGTGGGGATCAAGTTCTTTAAGTTTAAACAATCAAAACAAAATGGTGGCTGGCTATTTCTTAGCTAATTAACAAAAACTAAAAACATAAACTCTTAAGACTAAATTAACAACGTGGCAAAATACATTTCTATGAGCGATGTGTGTGTGTGTGTGTGTGTGTGTGTATGTGTGTTCGTGTGTGTGTGTGTGTGTGTGTATGTCGGTGCAAGAGCGTATATGTAAATCAGGGAAAAATGCTAGAGATAGACTATAAACGCTAGCAGCCCTGCGAAGTAATTCTTGGGATTGGACGACAGGGAATCCCTGTCGTTCACTGCGTGGTATTAGATTTGATTATTTTATTTCAGTATTTCCAACATTTTCTCCGTTTGCACATAATCCCAATTCAATAAGAGCTTTGAAATTTTTCGTTTGGCCTGGGGAAGTCGACAGTTGTGAATGTGACAGATGCTCACTATTTTATTGTAGATGCTGGGGAAGAGAAAACGTTTAAAGCGTTGTGCAAATGAGGTTTTTACGTCAGGAATGGGAAGTTTGAAAATTCTTTTGCTCTGAAGTCGCTGATAATTAGGAAGTTTGACGGCGACAGAATGCATAAACAAAGAAGCACGTATAAGCCATAATCTACGAACACTCAGTACCTGGGCCTCTTTGTACACATCAGTAGTAGCATGACGTTTTGGCTTTCCTAGAGCTGTCTTTAAAACTGCTCTCTGAGCCCTTTCCAGAACTATCAACACCGATGAAGATATACCACCCCAAGCTAAAATGCAATAATCGAGAATGGGTTGGCAAAGAGCAAGATACACTAGCTTCAAAAATTTTCCGTTTGACACTTCTTTCAGCGTTTTCATCACATGTATAAGCTTACGTAGCCTGAGAGATGTGGCCGCTATATGTGCCTTGAACGAGAGATTCTCGTCTATTATAACACCTAGGTATTTAAGTGAGTTGGTTCTGGAGATTGAACTACAATCACAGGATGGCCGGACTACTTCTCCACTAAGATCAGCAGCCGCCAAACATTGGTCCGCATGCACTTTAATATTCTCGAAGAGGGATGGAGGAGGCTTGGAAGCAGCAGTTTTGTGGAAACACAAAAAATGGGTTTTGGTTGTGTTAAGCGTGAGGATGTTACGATTTAGCCATTTTTGTATCTTTTGCATACCAGAGACCGTTACGTTATGTACGTCCTGCCAAGTCCGGCCATGAAATACGATTGCTGTGTCATCGGCATAGCAAATGAGCTCACTGTTCTCAGGTTGGAGAGATACGATATCATTAATATATGAGATGAATAACGTGGGGCCCAGAATGCTGCCCTGAGGAACTCCGAACTTAACAGGTGTGATATCACTCGTGTGCTCACCTATTTTGATAAATTGGCTTCTCTCTGATAAGTAGCTGGTGAACCAATTCAGGGCAATCCCTCGAATCCCATAGTTGGAGAGCTTTTTCAGCAATATAGGGATCGATACTGTGTCGAACGCCTTTGCTAAATCTAGAAAAACGCCGACACAGCATCGACCACCATCAAGATGAGACACGATCTCATCCGTGAGAAGAGTGACTGCATTCTCAGTGGACCTACCACGGCGGAAACCAAACTGTCGATTTGAAAGTACCCCGTTGCTTTCAAGGAACTTAACGAGACGCTTATTGACGACTCGTTCTAAAAGCTTTGAATAACAGCTAAGTAAGGAAATAGGGCGGTAGTTTGAAGGATTGTCTTTCGTTCCATTTTTGTGGACAGGAATTACAGCCGCTGTTTTCCAGGCGCGTGGAAAGGTACCTAAAGCTATGCTAGAGTTAAAAATTGATGCGAGTGGATCTGCTACAATATGTCCTATAGACTTAAGCAGTTTATTAGTAACACCATCCATACCTGGCGCTTTTTTGGAATCTAGCGAATTTATAAGCGTCAGTACTTCCTGAGCATCCGTGGGCTCCATGAAAAAAGAGTTTAACGGGGGATTAGAAGCCGGTACTTTAGCAGAAAGTGATTCTTCTGTTTCATTTAAATTAAAAGGATTTTTCCGACGACCAACCACGTGATTCAAAATTGCAGCCGATATTTACTAGTAAGTCACAAGACCCTTCAATCGCTAAACCAATGTTGCAGCAATAGGCTAGATGACTGTAACTTTTTTGTTTATTATCGAAAGACCTTTCATTTATGTAAACTATCTTGTATGGGTTACAAAATAGTGATATTGTTTTACAAAAAATTACCTCTTTTGAAATGTACTTGCCCGCCCAAGTTTGCAGGCCTATTGTGGCCTCATTTTGAAACAAATTTCCATTGGGGTTCACAATAACATTTGAAATCAATTATTATTTTTAGGGAACATAAAAAGCCATGCAAAATGACTCATAGTCACCTACCCTATTAGCGGGCGGTCGAGCCCCGCGTCAAATCATCGAATGAACCTCGCCCCCTTTTAGTAAAATGTGTAACAATGAATGATGATATCCTCATCTGCCCGGGGGCCTTATCCGGCTGGGGGTCCGACCATTTGGCCGACTTGCAACCCTGTAGTTACGCCAAATTGAGTCTTAAGTAAAAGGTTTGCTAAAGGTTTGTTAGAGGTGCCCGTGGCGCAGTTGTGACAGTGATCGGCGACGATCGCTGCTGTAAAGCAACGCATGCCGGGTCGGAAATGAGATGGGTGACCACCCCGACCGAAATTTAGTTATGTGTATTTCGGGCATCTCCGTGCTTCGGAAGGCACGTTAAGCAGTTGGTCCCGGTTGACGTCGCTAGATGTCAGTCGTTAAGCCTAGTCAGAGGCCTTAGGGCGGCTTGATAACATCTGACATTAAGGTTGCTCACTAACCTTACACCCCTCCAACAATCCGCACTGAGCCCGCGTGTTGGAGTATGGCTTGTTCCACCTCATAGTTGAGGTGAGGCCTGTGCCCAGCAGTGGGACGTATATAGGCCGTTCATTATGATATTCTAATCTGACCGGGGGCCTTTTCCGGCTGGGGGCCGGAGCCATTTGGCCGACTTGCAACACTGTAGTCACGCCAAATTGAGTCTTGATACAAGGGGCGTTAGAGTAACAAGTAGAATACTGACCGTCATATCGTACTCGGTGACGAAGGCGGGCAGCTCGAGCTGGTCGCGCGGCATCACGGAGTAGAGGAACTCGACGCCGGGCAGGCTGTGCACCTTCGCCTTGATCGCCGGCGCCATGAACGTCGTGAACCACCACGTCATCATCTGGGGACAAGGACACGTTATTAAGTCGTCATCATCTGGGGACAAGTACACAATATTAAGTCGTCATCATCTGGGGACAAGTACACAACATCTTTGTCATTCCGTGATCATGGCTGCTGTAACGTCTGGCTAGGAATGGGAAATATGAAGCTGCGGATAGAAAGAAACCGTTAAGTTGTCTCATTTTAAATACATATAGGAGTGAAATAGACTCAAGTCATATTCATGACAGAAAAGGGTTTTATTAATTAGTAAAATTAATTAAATAAATTTCGTTTTGTACCTTTAGTTTTGACTTAGATCCATTTTTTATCATCCATTGCTATAGTAAAGCTAACTCACTGATTACCTACTAGTCACACGCTATAGCCATAACTAATAATCGGCAGATTCATTATGCTTTTGGTGGTCTCCCGAGCGAAAAAATATTTAAGATAAAGTTATGAAAATATATTTACTCACTTTTGTCCAGAATGTGGGGTGAACGATATAAAATGCTTTGAGGTTCTTTTTGTATCTGTAAAGAAAAAAATATTTTGTTACTAAACGCTTCGAACAATTTTTATAAGAGTAAAATTAGTCTTTTGAAGGATCATGTAGGCGATTCAGAATTTCATCTACTTTAGTAAATCGCTTATGATATCGACACTATCCACAGAAAGGGCACCAAATGGAATGATTTTTACCGAATCGTTCGAAAATCGATTTTGAACTGCCTTCCAGACCCCCCAGGAATTTTCGCTTACGTAGAGGCTGCGTAAATTATTAGACAACATCACTTCATGCGGTTTCATCTAGCGCCCTAAATGGATGGTGAAGCAACTATCGAAATTCTATACGCGTTACGTTTACTGTGTAAACGAAGAATCGCTCAGCTTTCTGGACACAGTAATTTTGACTACGCGTTTTTATAGTCAGTGAAGAACGATTTTATACCCCAGAAGAAGCTAAGTGGTCATCATTTTGGTTCATGCGTCGCACAATTATTGTAAAATAGTTTCACTTTATTTTTTTTCCTTTCTGTTGTCATCCTGTTTTTTTCTTAAATTTACTTCATAGTGATGGTGATTATGTGATGAACCAAATTTATTATACTCTACAAATATGCCAAGAGTACTTACTTGTAAGGCAGCACGGTGTAGACCTCCTTGAGCCAGGAGAAGGGCGGGTGGTTGCCGGAGGAGGCCAGCGTGTGGAAGTACGCGATCACGTAGTCGCCGCGGACGATCGGGTCCAGCAGCTTTATCAGGTACAGGAGAGCCTGCAACCGAGGACAAGCGTGATAAGTTAGCTGCGACAGATGAGCGGCACAGTAGTATTCCAAAAGGTTCTGGAAAAATGGCTAAGAGAAAGAAAATACTGAACATCGGAGCTGATAGGATAATTTTATGGGAATTGACTGTTTTATTTGTAGTTTGGATTTAATTTGTGAATATTTGCTTGCTGAGCAGATTAATTAAATGAACCAATTATGAATTATTGACATCATTATTGACATTATTGTACCACATATTCTATGCTAAGCAAGTTCAGTTGCTGGCCATGAGCATCTGGTAATGAAAAACCTAGTTGTTTTGGGTAGTTTCGGTTATATCTATTCGATTTTTAAGGAATAGTGTCTTTAGTTTATCGAACTTACCTAGTATTCTCAAATGTAAAATTGCAACGATAGATAACAGAAGTGCTACAAATTTTACATCGGATTCGGTTACAGTTACGTATGGGAAAGCTTTCTACATCGGTCAATAGATAGTTTCAGTTATTACGAAGCCTACTTAACATGCCCTGGTATAGATGACAATCCCAAGTGAAAATGGATGTTGATTTAGTATGTCGAAGGAAAATACAATCCTATGATAGATGGCAAAAAAATATTAAAGACCAGAGCACTTTACTGCGTTCTTAAAAACCGACAGCTGTATTCATAACAACCTCATTCAAAGACTCAAAAGGTTATGTGGAACATTCCTACCATAAAATTTAAGTGGCTCCATGATTGCAGTCTACAAAGCAGTTTAAAAAAGCAGTTGACGAAAGAAAACAAGTTTGTTAAAAAAAAAGGGGATTTCATTGAACTGTCAGATGCAGATTATTATAAGGCAGTTCCGAACCCGGGAAAGCGGCTTAGACGTCGAAGACAAACATAGATGTAAAAATAAATTAAAAAGGGAGGAAGAGAAGAGAAGAATGTCAAAACGCTGTTCTTTAAAATTCATTGACGATGTTGACGTAGCCATTTCTGGATAGGGTAAGGAAATAGGGTTACTCGTATCTTTAGGATGTAATATTAATTGTATTTTCCTTCCATGCTGATATGTCACACACCTTGTCGAGGTCGATGTCCCCGATGGGGAACCACTTGCCGATGAAGATGACGACGGGTCTGCCGAGCCGGTCCACGCCGCTCTGGTACAGGCAGCCGATGCCGGAGATCTCGCTCAGGTCCTCGGTGCGCGCGCGCCGCAGGAGACGCTCATATCTGACGAAGAAAAATAATAATTATAAGTCATGTTCAATTATTTAACGTATAATGGAGGTGCTATAGCTCAGATTAGGCCGCTCAGAAGTGGGACCTATAAAGGCAGCTGTTTTTGTTATATTTACCTCCGAATTCACAAACGTCAATCGTCCTGTACCTAAATGTCAATAGAGCTGAAAGGGACAGCTATACTTCTGATGCATGCTCATCCTTAATTTGGGTTTGTGTAGGTATTCGGGAGCAGATAAATTCTAGAATGTAGACTTTTTGATAGCAAATGCTGCGTGTAACGCCTACATGTGGATACAAGTCTGGGACAAAACTGGCCACTTAGGCAATTATGTTTAAGATTGGACATCATGATGCACCACCCATCATGACATTGTGTATTGTGTATGATAAGGAAGAACAAACCATGACAAAGGCTAGACAAAGCGTGTTTAGCTCACCACGACGGCTACATTACCCTTCACAGACCGGTTAGCACAAACACAATGTAGTTTATAACAATAGTAAGTAGCTTTATCGATAAAGATAAGTGCGACATGGACGGTAACTGCAACATATATTATGTCTGTTGTAGTATACAGGGTGGCCCAAAAATGAGGATAAAAAAAAACTGGGTTCCTGACATATACCTAGAGGTACCCGAAAATACCCCATGTATGTTTGCCGATTTTTTGTAGTTTTCGTGTTACGATTTTTTAAAAGTAAATTTGAGAATTATCGACCTGACCTCCTATAAAATAAAATTTTATGTAAAGTATGTCATACATGGGGTATTTTCGGGTACCCCTATATGTCAGGAACCCAGAAAAAAAAATATCCTCACCTTTTGTTTAAGTTTACCTTTATATGTTTGGCATGGGCTTGAGTCATTAATACGAGGTTGCCAATTTAGGTACACACTTTTTCGATAAAGCCCAATTTCTGTTCAGATTCTTCTTCAAATACCGTCTCGAATAAAGCGAGAAGAAAATAGAAATATGCCAGTGTGTGCACGCCTTTAGATTAGTCTATGGCATGTTACTATCGTTTATGGTACCGCCTGGACGTAAATGAGGTTTGTGGTAACTTCATTTATTTATAGCAGATGGCACCACTTGTGTGTGGTCCTGAAATATAACTTCTATTACAGCGGGCGTTGAAACCATACCACAATATGCATATTATTATGACTTGAAACAAAAGATGGGCAAGTGACAGGCGGCCAATGACTGGCTAGCAATAAACGTTTTTCTTAAATTGAATTTTTGCCACTTCACTCCACTCTCTTGCTCTCTCGCTCACTCTCTTGCTCATTTCAGTGAACGGTAGCGAATCATCTGCAATCAAGATAACTTAATAATGCTATAAGCATAGCCAGCTGTTTCAGTCTTGACTAACCTCCGTATTACCTCAAGGATTGAATTTAGTTCGCGTATCTACGTAACCATTCCAAATTGTACCGTCAGCGATAGGAGAAATTTCATGCATATATTCTAAAGCATTGTTTAAGATTTAAAACGCTATTTTAGCTTTCACGCTATAAAGTTGTTTAAGGTCGTAGTACGAGTAAACAGGATGTTAGTCAGCAAAAAAATGGTATGGCAAGCTGAGCTAAGACAAATATGGGAATATTTGAGTTCATCGCCTAATACAATAATTACTACCCGTATTTGTTCTTAGCATCTTAGCACATTTTTATCGCAGCTAAAAACTATTAATAACTAACGTCGCATAATAAGTTCTATTGTATAGCAATAAGATTGCTTTTTGCAACGGAAATGCTTGACATTGACTTGTTCTACGGGATTTCAAGTCATTAGTCGTCTTGTTTAAATTAGATTTGTTTTGCTAATTGCAAATATTTGCTTCGAGCTTATTATGCTTGACGAATTTGTTCACTAAACTAGATACGGAAGACTGCGAAAATAGAACGAGCATGACAAAAAATATCTAAATGTTTTCATATAGGTACAACGATCTTAAGTGTTAAATCTTAAATCTAGAACTAATAAGACAGCCAGTTTCTTCTGTACAAAGAACGACACCGACTACTAAATAACCTGTATTACAACAAAGATAGCTATTTTTAGAGATCTAATATTATATAGTTTGCTACCATCGTATTTCATAAGCGCCATCTCAAATTCTTGACCCATTTCATTTATTATTAGACTACGCATCGAATTTATATGAAGTGGTTGGGTATACGCTATTGAGGCCACGGGCATTCAGAACGTAAATGTAATCTTTTATTTATCCTACGTTGGTAAAGTAACCGGTTGACGTCGCTAGATTTTAGTCGTGGAGCCTAGTCTAAGGCCTTAGGGCGGCTTAACAACATTTGACATCAAGGTCCTGCCCTAGCCACCCCTCGCTACAATAATCCGCACTCAGCCTGCGTGTTGGAGTATGGCACGAGCCACCTCATAGTTGAGGTTGTGCCCAGCAGTGAATCATATATAGGCTGTTTATGTTCTGGTAGAGTGACTACATCTTAAGCGTTACACTATCATGGGTATAAGCTGAGTTAGAGCATACGGAGAGCCTCCCTTACAAGGCATAAACGCCTTATCTAAGAGACGCCGGATTGGCTTCTATGCGTCTAAATTGTTGCAGCTGAAATATCATTTACTACCATTTTCGACTTGACCTGTTTGAGTTCAAATTCAGTTCATAATCGGACGCTTTTGGTCGAAGGACGTATTGAAAATGTTACACCATTTGTTTGTTCATGTCTACTTTCATACGTTAGTGACCTAAATACTGTCTCAATTAAAAATTAAATCGTCAGCACAAAACGTTATAGCTCACATTTGACAATACCTATTTATTGATTAGTCTGTCGATATCCTGACGATGTAAGGTCAGACAGTAGAGATTTTTTTATCGGTAATAACACCCTTTATATCCTTGTTTTGTTTGATCCGGGATTACAGGGCCATACCGTAGAACGATTATTGGCCTTAATAAGCGACAGCACACGTTTGGTAGTAGTAGATAGGAGTTCGAAAAGCGTTCTCATCAACGTATTTTTAGACGTGGTGTCGTGGCTGATCTGTGTTAGTGTGTAGGATCCAGATCAGCGCGACAGTGGCAGAATTAGCGTTGTTTATCCAGGTCATCTCATTAGTACACCGCATGAAGAAAGCCACTCTTCCGAACTCGCTAACGACCTAACTTCGCTCGTATTTTTCTACTAATAAAACACATGTATTGCAGCACTACTGGGCAATGTGTTCAAAGTGGCAAAACTCAACACTACGATTCATGTGTATGGTCATCGTTTTTCGGAAATGCAGGTTTACGTAGCAATAACTTTGAATGTTAATGTTTATCATAAATGATCTTGTGAGCTGCATAAATATTTTTTAAGAAGGGTTTTTTACTTCAACTCCTATGTGGATGAAAGTCCACGCGGAAAAAGTCGCGAGCAGCCGTTAGTGTTTTATAAGAAGCAACTTTTCCAAATATGTACTTCAATTAACTCGTATCAGCGCACTTTGCAAACCTCGTAATTAAAAGCCAATTAAGACCTGCAAGTGCAACACTTCAAATTATGCACATTAACAGCGCTGACTTCATTCAACATATAACGTCAACTTTCTTCATGCTACGTATTACTTTAGAACAATTACATAACGCGTTGGATTCAGGTACGCTTGACGAATTCATGGACAACCATTGTGGATTGTGTTGTGTAAATGAGCCCTAATCGCTATCAGTAACGGGTATCCTGTGGAGCGATTCTGCAAACTCTCGAACTCGAATTCACTTGTCAGAGACATGTGTCAATTTTCAACATACCTCAGTGCCTTAAGACAAAGGTCTACCAGTGTGGAGCACAGATGATCATAGATTAAGTGACGTTGTTCTAAACTATGACCGCATTACGTTATTAAAAAAATAAAATACACTGATCAAAAACAAATTTATTTTTCTGATTGTTCTGGTCCTAGGCCCAAAATTTGATACACTATTCCTGAGTTGTATGAAAAATTGATAATACTGAACTAGTCAGACGCAAAAATGTAATTTCATTTCATCATTTCTCCATTTCGTATTGTTAAATATGACTAACATTACCTAGGATTCCACGCAAGTACACTTCCTAACATAGTAAATAATTACATTATGCTACTCGTATGAGTCAGTTTCTTTTCCTAACTACCATATCAATGACGTGTTTTTATATAATAGTAAGAACTTTGAAATATATCAAAGTCGAAAATAGGAACGCTATTTCGATGTAAACACTATATTTTGGTCGAAAGTAAACAAAGTCATTCAGCTTTCGATGTAGGCGCAGATACGAGTACATACTATCAAAGGAGGAAGTTCAAACGCTTGAAACGTGAAGAGAAACAGATCTAGGAAGCACTCTTACTGATCGCAAACGGATGTGAAACAATATTTACATAAGAAACATTAACACGAAAGGTTTCCAGACACGCTTGCGGATATCCTAAGGGGAAAGGATGATGGACAGGAGATTGAGTAGGCTGTAAAGGTACCATCACGTACCTTTTTTAAAAAAATGGATTGCTGTTCGTTTGTCTCGCTAAAACTCGGGAACCAATCTGGATAACTTCAGTTTTGAAATAATTGTAAAGGTCCAGGGAAGGGTTGAAAGGAGAGTAAACACGAAGAAATATGGTAAAAACTACAATTTAGTTTTCTCTCAGCAACTGGTTCTACCTGTCACGTGATACTGAATGTTTGACAACAGAACCAAGTCTGTTGGGACAGCTAGTCTATAATATTATTGAAAACAGATCTTATAAAGGTTTAAAATATGGAATGGTCTCTCAGCAGTGGCATTTCTTCAGAGATATGACTTTGCCTCCTGAAAGAAGAGCCTCGAAAGGCAAGCAAAGCAACAGTGGTGTTGCAGTCGTCCATGGTAGGCGGTGAACAATTTGTATCAGCTGCTCCATACGCTCCTACGTTAAATAATTGCTACCTAGCAACCCTGAAAAGAGTAATAGATTTCCAACACTCGAACTTTGTGTTATTATTTCAAGCCCCGTCTTCAGTTTCCGTGTAAGTTTATAAATAGCGTGTAGTAGGAGTAGTGTACGTCACAAATCACTAACGTCGATGGCTGGTGCGTATATATTTACGTATCGATCGTATTTTTGGTGGTAGCTGTTATGGATTACCAATATTTAAGTAGTGAGTGACCTATCATGACATAAGAGCTGCCATAATATATCATTCATTAGCTTTTCACTGTGTATTGTGAGGACTGTGGAGCGTACTTATAAAGTACGTATATTATGCGTAAACCCTTTTTTATTTACTAAAGACAGTATTAACTGATCATACAAACAATGCAAACACTGTAACCTTTTAAGCTGTAACTCAAATATATCTACAAATCCGAACCTTGTTTTTTCGTGTTCACTTGCAAAACATGTACGAAGATACGTCGATACGTCGTACGATTTACTGCGAAAGAGATATACTAGCCTTCTTACAAAGGTACAGATATAGATAGTCACACATGGGCACTGCGCATGCTCCGTCAGCTGGGTAATTGCCATTGCATTTTTTATACTTAATCCTAAATTAATTATGCAAAGCTCGGCTAAAAATACATTTGCCGCTCTGGAGATCTACTCTCGTGTTCTTGGTATCGAAGTTGATTATTAGGCATTGCAAACCTACGTAAAATTTGAAATTTAATAAGGAAACTGATAATAAGGCTGCGTCAAATGCACAACTGAGAGTTTTGAAATACAGCTGTAATTGTTAATGGAGTACCATGAAATCATTTTTACTAATAATGTATTGCCATCCATCTATCGACAAGGCATAAGGAGGTTTTTTTCGATTTTTCATCTTTCCATGGAGATTTATAAGATTGAACCATAACGTAATTAACAAACATTGGTCTAATACCAAAGCATATTAAGCGCGAGTTGTATCTAACGGCGTTTTCAGCGCAGTACACTTTAGGGGCACTAGATGTAAGGTATTGCACTGAAATCTTTCATAAACGAATCCCTGCACAAATCCAAGGGGAGAACTCAGCTCAGACATCTGGCACCCCCACTTAAGGGGGGATGAAGGGGGCAGAAGTGCGGTTCGGTTGGACCGGCGCCATCGCGCCGCTGCCATTGACGCGTGACGTCATCCGCCCAGCCGCCCGCCCCCGTTTGTGCATTAACGTCGCTGCTACTTGAATTATGTGGATGACTGTACAGGCAAGCCAGTAATGTAATGGCAGTACCCACGTTATGAATGCTGGTAAATACAGGTTGTTGTTTCTGAAATCTGCTAAATTTTGGCAGAAATAGAGGAATTTCGAAATTGATCGAGAAAAACTATTCTATGAAGTAAGTAGTAAAAAACCTCTTTTGTCGTGGAATGTCGGTTCGAAGTTAGAAAACCCTGATAGGCTAGTCAGCCCACCATACAAACTCGATAGAAAATATAATATTCTCAAAAACGTCAGTTAAATATTTTGAAACCGTGCTATCTCATAGCGGAGTTTTGAAAACAATAACCTGTACGCCAAAATTAAAATCTCATATTTTTATGGACATCGTAATACATACATTGAATGTGTCTATCACCCTCGTAGCGTGTACGTAGGCAATGTGTTCAACGCCTAGGAACGCCTCGACCGAGGAAATGATTACGTATTCTGCGGAACCCTAATGGCATTCCGGCTCGTATAATTCATATTCATTATTTTTGATGCGCGTTGAAGTGTTTACTTCATTGTTAGTTTCAGAGAGAAGTTAAAAAGTATTATGAAAAAATAGTTTTACTACTTGTACGACAAGTATTGTCTACATTATTTCATTTGGTCAGTTAGTTGTAAGATCTAAGGTAAGTAAAATTAAATACTGCAACCTTTGTCAGATCATCCGTCTATCTTGCCTTCGAATGGTCTCCATTCAAGAACTTTCAGACCAAAACGACCATCAGTTTTTCGTGCTACAGGCTATAGTCTGTATTCAATTCTTCTTGTGTAAAATAATCATAAAAGAAAGAACCTAACATCCGACCATAGCCACCGGAGCCACAGCGACAAGTACCCCTAAAGGTCATAAAGGCGGATTATCTCGACCCGCGACCTCTCGATTTTATCATTTTCCACTCGTCTTTATGGCGAGCGACACAATGCGATATAGGACTAGTCTAGACGCTATCAAACGGCAGGGTTGCCCGGTGGGAAATTTCCACAAGATCAATAGTGTGAAGTACCTAATAGTACCTAGCGAGCCATTTCTGGAAACTTCAGAAAGAAACCAAAATCCTAGGATCAGGAAGAATAATTGCAGAATCTAATGGCTTTATTGGTTTTAGTATTTACAGACTCGTAGTAGTTTGTCATAGTCCTACCAGTATTATAAATGCGAAAGTTTGTATGGGTGGATGGATGTATGTGCAGTGTAGCTCTTTCAAGTAAAAACTACTGAATAGATTTTAGGGAAACTTTACAATAATATAGCTTAAAGTTCTGAATAGGACAGGCTACAATTAATAAGAAAATAGTACTTTTTTTTTAAACCCAAAGTCCACGCGGACGAAGTTGCGGGCGGCCACTGGTAAGTAGCTAAGCGTTAGTTCAGAGGCTAGTACAAAAGATTAGTCATAGTTTTGACATTTGAATTACATAGGTAATTAACTAACAAAAAGAAAGAGTAGGAATAATATTCCCTCCCTATTCCACTTTTCAACCCTGGCCACAACAGTGGGAGGGAGAGCCCCCCCCCGTCAGTGCTATTGCGTCGCGCCCTCCTTCCAAGATCAGGTCAAGTTCGAACGTCCTTATTTTCATGTTTTCGCACCGACAGGCGTTTTCCAAGCACAATCTTGTTTACGAGTCCACGTGACTCAAATGGCGCCGTTTGATTTATTTATTTCACACGGCAAAATATAAACTAACAGCTTGATGATGCTTTTCAGAATCCAAATTTTTATTACAATCTCACATTGTGCGGTTCCGAGAGTAAGAGTTTGTGCTTCCCACTTCGAGACTAATTAGTAACAAAAAATCGTGGAAGCTCTTCATTCAGATCAGATGCATCGACCTATCCACCGTAAATTGCAAATTAAGCCTAGTTGGTGTTGCGATCCGATAGCGACCCACCTGGGAATGATATACTGTAATGAGGCCCCAGACAGGAATTCCCATTAATTTCAGCTGTGGAAGGTTCAGTTAATCGGGTCCGGTAAACAAAATTAATAGGTATCCGGAGGAAATTGGATGTACGCCAAAATCTTGAAACTGTTTTGAACTCTTACTACGCCGCAAGAGTCCGACGACTCCTGCCTTTCCAACGCGGACGAGTTCATACCGGGAGTGTTAAATTTTCGTGGCTTTCATGTGGTCGTTTTTATTTTGTTTATTGAAAAGAACATTTACACAGTTTAAATTATTCAAGCAGTATAGCAGGCAAGTCCACTCGTGACAAAGGATGAATAGGTCAGAATTAATGATATATTTTTTTTATTTATTCATTTGTTTACTCTTTGTTATTGTCTTTTAATTTGGCGTATTCTTTGTTCTGTTTGTGTGGACCAATAAACAGTTTTTCTTTCTTTCTTTCAAATTAAAATAAAAAGAGGTAGAAAGGTTAAATTTGTGCTAAAAAGTGGCACCCGAAAACACTTTGAGATGACACTGCGCAACATGTATCTGTTTCCTTTACGCTTTGGTAAATAATCATACGATCTTGTTCACACGGTCAAATTATACGTACGTACGCCAGGGGTCAATTATCGACATCACATCAGTACTTCTATCTACCTCTTTTTACTATAATATCATTGGTCAGAATGGCTTCGGTTCTCAAACTTTCGTTCACTTACAAAATAAATAGATAACATATTTCCATGGAGTACCTATAAGGTGAGTTATCATAATGCATTGCAGTATGAACTAAACGAGACATTAGCTATATTATGGTCACGTGCCAGCCGACATTGACCCGGCCCACGAAGCGTGGCTAATCGGAGCCGATTGATAAGCGACCACATGACCACATGTCAGCACGCACACCACGCACCACATTGGGTACTCGTGACAGACTGAATCGCATGTGATGAGAGACTAAAGATATCTTGAGGATCGATCAGCTAAAGGCATGTGGTACTTAGATTCCAAATTATCCGAAGTGAACTTTAAGCCGAAACAAGACCCTATCCGGTCGACATGCAAAGGTTGCAGCAAGAATACTTGTATCAATATAACCGGTGCAGATTAGGGCATTATTTTTCAACCCCCTTATTCATAAAAACTTAAACAGCTCTTCACCACCACTTTAACTTTTGTATCGCTTTGTCATTTTTGTTGCTGCCGCCATTCGCGAATAAGTGACACAACACGGCAATTGCTTAAACTACACTTTAGCGTTGCGTTCTTTTTTATGAATAAGGGGGTAAATCTTTAACCGTTTCATACAGAGAGTACAGATGTTAATTTGAGCCTTCGCAGCGAACAAAGAACGACAGAAGTATAAAGATATGTGTTCCTTACTTAGCTAGGAATATCGGTTGACATATTATTATCCTTGGTAGCATTTTTTTTGCCATACTTCCATACTTATAAACATTGAGTGATCCTGAGATACCCCGGCATACAGGGGGAAACGACGAGGTTATGTCGAACTTCCACCGACTAAAACCCTGCGGTACTCGACCTCGATACTCAGCACAGGTGTTTGATGCTGTTACAGGTTGAAGCCAAGGTTATTTATATTACACTCAGTAGTTTGAGGTTTTTATCATCAGTAGGTAATGCACTTTGTGAATTACAAACATACAGTGGGAAATAGTTTATCAACTCATCCATTGAGTTGGAAGATAAAATTGATAAAACAATGTAAATTGTGAGAAGTGAGTGCATCGATAGACATTGAAAGTAAAAAAGCGGAACTACAATGACTAATTTCTGAACCACTACAATAGTGGCATCAATTATTGCAAGTTAACGTAGTTGTCTCAATTTCTATGAATCATTGTTGTTAAAATTCTGATGTGTCTGGTTTATTTATTACACACCGGAACAATACATGGTAAAAGCAGATAACGCATCTGTTTCAAACGAGAGTTGTTTGTAAGAGATCACCCACTAACGGTAAGACCGCCTGAATTGTACATTGGTCTCTGTAATTCTGTACTGAATAATGTATTTCATTCAATGAAGAATATCTATCTGCTGAAACATTTTTAAACTTTAGATAGGAACCAAACATCACAGGAAGGATGACAGTATCTCATACATAGTTGTCTGCACAAAATGTAGGTACCTACGCCTACATACTGTACCTATGTTTGTAGTGCAAATAAATGCCATACCTACCTATGATATGCTTGGATATTACTATCTCTTACATTTTATTTGAAATATCTGAGTATGTATAGATTAGATGGCCTTGTACAAAATGTCCAGAGTGAGAGACAGAACGACGAAATGTTTTAGCTAATGGAATGCAGGTTGCATTGCATCATGCTCAAAAATAGTCCACTATTGATGCAACATGCGAGAGATTCATTGAGCATGCAACATACTCATTAACCGACTAGAAAGTCGTAGCTAGACTGCAAAAAGGTTACCCTTTGTGTTAGGGCAATTCCGCTAGCGATAAGACGGGGGACAACGTTAGACCTTTGAATAGCCTTGTGTTCAAGTCATTCAATTTCGGTTCAAACCTTTTTTCCTTCTACTTGATAAGTAATTCTCTTAATTAAATCAGGCCAATTGGTCCCACTGCAGGTTAATCTACTATGGCTCAAGCCTAACCCCTCTATCCAGTAACCGTACAGTACTGTGGGACCGTGTGACCAATAAATGTTTAGGCCAAAAATACAGGCCGAATAAATGTTTTACAATTGCTTTCGGATTAGAATAATAGTACATTGTAATCCTAGGGGTGAAAGTAACTTATTTAGTCCCGAGACGGGGTTTGGCGCCCGGAACGAAGTGAGGGCGCCAATAGTTCGAGGGACTAAATAAGTCTTTAACCCGAGGTAAACACTGTGCTTTTCATTACAAATACGAGGAAAGTAAAAATAAAAACATGAATTAATTCATGAAGATCGAATTGCCGCTTTCCCGCCTATTCTGTTTGTTTTTTTTTTTCTGTGGCCGGCCCGCTATTCAGCCATTATTTTTTATTTTCATCATTGTAAAACTGGTAAATATTTTGCTCAAAGATACGTTATTTCAAAGAAATTGTTGAAACTAACTTAATAAAGTCATTTTAAAAATATATATTCTCTAATCAATACTTAACTTTAAGTTATTTCAATTTTATTTTACATCGTGGCTGTATAGAAAATTGGAACATGGTTCAATAGATTTGTGAAAAAGAACTAGTTTTTTTTTATAATTTGACAGCTGTCAGTTGAAAGTGATTCTCCCTAGGGATGAAAAGTATTACTTTCAGCCCGCTTCTCAGGTCAGTAATGACCTACTTTCAGAGTATGAGTAATGAAAAAGCCCTTTTCGTTTCTCTTTTCCTTGGATCGAACGTCGTATGTTTGACAAGACTATAAAAACAGGGGTAAAGGAAGAAAGAACTAGTTGACGTTGCTGACGTTACATTTGGATCAGCAATTAAATAATTTGAATAATTACAAATCAAATGATTTACCTACATAGTAACTGCCAGAATTAGAATGTAAACGTGTTGACAGTAGTAAGCGTGCTAATTAGAACAACTAAAGCACAATTAAGTTCGCCTCAGACAATCAAGCGCCGCGTTCATTTGCGTGTGAGTAATTAACTGCCCAGTAAACGTCGCGAACAACGTTTTATTTGGAAACTTCTTTTCGAGGTAATTATGACAAATGGACTCGCCGGTTTCGTTGTTACAATTATTTTAGAACAATCATGTAGCCATTATAATTGAGAAGATTTGCAATACAATGCAGTGCATTATAAGGAATAGAAAAATTTGATTGAAAATAGGGCCGATGCTTGCTGCCGCAATTTTCTAATTTGCCCCCAGTTTTCTTTGTTGTAAATATGATTTTAGAATCTGAGAGAGATGTTTCTGCAAGTGCATCTAAGTTAACACTTAAATTATCTTTTAACAACGTTGTAACAGAATGGGGTTTAAAACAAAAAAAAAGTTGATGTATGTTGACAGCATGGATGTAACACTATCTAGTACCGTAAGTATAAATAACAAAACAAAACTAAAATAAAATATTACCAGAACCACATGTAAAGTTTTTTTAAAATATTTAACAAGTAGTTACTTAGGCTTAAAAGGGACTAAAGTTAGTTTCAGAATATTGAACTCACTTTTCTTCAGCAGTTTCTTCTACAGGTGGAGTGGGGGGCACATGTGCTGCCAAGTCTGGCATCTCAACCGCCATAGTGTCCATCGCCATTTTGCACTTAACTGTTAATGTATTGCACTATGCACTAAGTTTACTGAGTCCGTGAGTTCACTTACACTCATCGACGAATGTCCTGCACGTCTGGTATGAGTTAGATTATTCACTGGTTTACTAGTAACTTTACGCCGTTTGAACCGTGTACTGTAAATTTTAAGTTAAAATTAGACTGGTGAATGTTTTTGGCCAGTTTAGGGTTCTTCTTCCAGTGTTTAAACCGTATTAAATTTCAACCTCTTAGCAAATAGATACAAAAGCAATCACAAATTATTCTGTACCCATTATTGTAAAAACAAAAATCTAAATTGAACTAAGGAGCAAATTACATTTTTTCAACAATTAAACAGTCGACTTTATGTCTCGTCAAACATAATATAATGCCACTAAACGATGACTAAACAAAGACTCATGCACGTATTACTAGCCATACAATTAACTATAAATACAATGCACAGCACAACCCGAGAGCATAAAATATCTATGCGACATTTGAGAATATTTTTTATGAAGCGCTGTTCAAAGAAGACAACAATTCGTAACAAGAATCGTTTAAGTATAATCCGCCGGTTTAGTGAAGTTAGCAAACATTCTCCAGTTGCATGAGCGTTGCAGACGTTGCACTATAGCAGTATAAGACACGAGGAAACCCTAAAAGAACTAGAACGTTACAATTGAGTCTCGCTGCGATCGTTAAACATTGGTTATGGCTTTCGAAGTACAAGCGATAGTGATGCAATACTTTAAGTTAAGTAAATTAATTAATGAGAACTGATATAAAATGAAGAGAGATATCCTACTTGTCTGACAAGTAGGAAACGCCAACCGTACTTTTCTGCTTAGCCTTATAGTTGACTGGTACAGAATGTAAGGATGGCCAGTTTTGGCTGATAGCTGCAGGAGAACCTCTGAAAGTGGCAGCACGCTTCGTTTCATTTTACGGAGTGTATATTGTATGTTTTTTTTTCATATTGAAGTTAATTAAATACCAGTTATCATATATTAATAACAAACATGCCATTGGTTTGACTTCACATGAAAACAACTTGCCACAGAAGTTATAACGAAAAACGCAAATGAAATACGTGACCCGAAAACGTCTGAAAGGGTGAAAGAGGGTCTTTCCTTCCGTCATTAATCACTGTGTGAAGAATGTACAGGGAAACCTTTTCTGTTAAGCTATTTTAGTTTTCCGTTGTTTATTTCTTTCATTAATTTCGGTCAAATGTTGAATTGAATAAATTTAATTTGGTCTAATCGCGAACTGTTTAGACATTGAGAGAGCGGGGGTTAAAATTTTGTGCTCAAAGGTTGGCACCATTGTATTGGCGAGTGAGGTCCAGCTTTAAAGTTTGCTATCAATGCGTCAAATACAAGTTTTTTCAAGAAAACAGGAACTGCGCAGCACTGCGGCATGCTCGATATATTATTAAAGAACTAATTGCAAACTTTGTTTCAACGCCCGTGGTAATTTGTCAAACTTTGACCTGTAAACGTTAAAGCGGTTCGTGCTAGACTTACTGTTTTTTTTAAAATATTACATGGCTTGGAGACTAGTCCTTTAGCCGAAAACATTACAAAAACACATTTTCCCCCACTCAGTGGTGCCAGCTTTTAAGCAAAAACACTGGGAGAACATGGGAGCTACCCATTACGTTAGTATGCAAACAACAAAATAGGTATGAGTGTCGCATGTCTGTAGTTTCAGGGGCATAACTAATAATTTGCAGGTAATTGTTATGAGTCAACTGTACCTCTACAGTCTACAGGATGAAACCATTATGTGTTTCCAGCTGTTCATTTATCACCAGATAGATTTCTACTTCAAAATTAGATTGGAACGTAAATCGCCTATTCATTTTGTTTATCCAGTTGCGATTAGGCTTACAACAAGGAATTGAATTTGCTTGAACAGTAGGTACTATGAACTACATGCACTACCTATCTATAACACCTAATCACGATTTTTTTTAGTACCTTTCAACGAACGACGTATTATTTTAACACTTTTTTTACCTTATAGAACTGTCACTGTATAAAAAAATGCAATGCGTAGTAACTTTTCTCTATCTGTGGCAATGCTAACTTTGAAACTAACAAATACATTTTTATAAGTGCCATATAAAATAATCCTGGCGTTCTCTACCAACATTGTTGGACACAAGTAACTTCAAAATAATAGAACCTTGTAAATAACAATACTTAGTAATCATCATTCAAAGTATGTCACTGGGAAACGACGAGAAGTAGCTTTTTAATTGGAGTTAATTTCAGTAAATCAAATTATTCCAATAAGGTTCTGTAACCTTTCCCTTTGACTAAATAATACCTAATCATAAACACCGCTCACCCTGTATAAACAACAAAGGCTAGACTAAAGAGCATCACAATCCACAATGATATCAGCGAGATCTGAACAGCTTGATAGCCTCTTAGACTTTATTGCTACTATGTTACACGGGGATCGAGAGAAGATTGCAGCTACTAGTACAATAAGCGACGAATTAAATTATTTACGAGTACTTCATACTACGTGTACTAGATGAAACAGAACAAGCAAATCATTTGGACTGTGATTATGCCAAAATTGGTAAATGATTTTGGAGTCTAGAAGATATCGAAGCATAGGGCTTAAAAATAGCTAACCACAAGTCACGGATTCAATCTATGGGACGATTGAACAGTATACGAACCGTAGTCGCAATTTTGCCAGTATGTCGGTTTTTTATTAAGTAAGAACTGTTTGTAAACAAGTAAGGCATTAGTTGATTAGCTTTGACAGTTTGTATCACCTTATGTCGATGCTCTAAAGGCTATTTTCATGTGTTACGCTTGGCACATGTCCCTCCATCTGGATCAATATGGACAATCGTCACTTACAAATAGGTGAGTTTGTAATCAAATGCCTCCGAATGCTAACGAAAAGAGGTAAACTCCGCTACCAAGTTTTCAGCTTCGCCCGATGGTTGACTGGTAGAGAATGCCTTTAGTCATTAAGTCTGCCAATCGTACTTTTTCCTTGTGCAATGAAGAATAAATGAATAAATAATGTAATTCAGAGCACAATATATGCGTGGGCGCGCGAGCGTCAATTTGCTGCAAGTTCAGTGATCATGTTTGTTGTTGATAGCAGACTGCGCTTCCGTGACCGCTGCTTCGGCAGAACGATCACTATAGCTATAGATCACAATACTATAGCAAATACGGAAGGCCGACCAAACAACACACATGTGACAGTAAATTGAGTATAATGAAATAACTAATATGGTTACTCTTCGGAAGTTAAAATGTTATTTGGTTTAAACATTTGAAAAAATGAAAACAAAAGACGAATAAGTAGCTACCAACTTTTAATTAGGTAGTGATTTCCATAATTTCTCCAAGAGAAAGTGACGATTTAATTACGGTACATTACGTATAATTAACTGTCGTAAATCCACATGATTCCTTAAACGAAACATATTTATTGCAGGCTTCGTAATTTGACTGTAAAATAGATTTTATCTTTAATTTAGTTTTCGTTTGACGATTTGAACAAATGAAAACAATCGGTAAGGAAATATTCTAGGCATTTTACTAAGTGAGACGGCTTGTCATCTTTGACATATTAACACAGGCTAGAAATAAGTATCGAAACCGATTGGCACAGGAAAACATTGTGTAATACCGTCAAAAACATAGTTAAACGCTTACACTAGTAAACGGTAAGGTTTTAACCGAAGACTTATCAGAACCGTGAAGCCGGAAAACAGTTTAAGCCGGCTCCAATGTTTGGGATATCAAGTCGTAGTCGGTACACAATCATAACACGTTGTTAACATCGATTCCTTGCAATCATCACTCGATTCCGTTTATAAATTATCACTCGACTGTATAATTGGTGTTCTTAAGAAATGCAATGACTGGAGAAAATCCCTAATTGACGCGTCACATCACAGCTGAAAATTATTTTATGCACTTTTCTTTGTGAATTAATTTCGTAAAAAATTAAAGCTGAACTTTTCGTTACCAAGGCTACTAGAGTAGTTAAAGTGACCGATTCGCGTCGGATCGACGTTTGTTTATACGAGTTGCTTGCGGTCGATACGCGGACCACCGTCAGCCCTGCGCAGTGGTTACCGAACGACTGAGAGGGAGCGTGGAGCAGATGCGCGGACCGAACTCGCGGGGAGAATTACCCGATAATCGGGGTAAGGCGGGCCGCAATCAACGTAGTATTGGAAATACGTTTTTACTCGGAATCTATTGAACCTAGAAATAGATATGTTCTGTTTGTTTATTTATATTACTGTTAGTGATGATCGAAGCTCTTGGAAGACAGCGGTAGTTTGAATTTAAAAAAGGACGTAAAATAGGTAGGTAGGTATAGACTTTTGAGAAATAAACCCTCGCAGATTAAGAGATCTTAACAGTTAGTAATATTCTTCAAATTTTATTTAATTTACTATTAAACTGCACGTACTTTTAGCAGCTATATTACAATATACTTTTTTTTTCTTCGACCAATAGTCAATTTTTCATTTCTGTGTGTTAGAAACTATTCATAAATGTGCTTATTTAGTCGAATAAATGATTCCCATTAAACCCAAAAAATAACACTGAAAGCTACTGACAATCTACCACGAATATAAATTAACTGGTTATTTTCTTAACAAGTACAACGTACCTACATAAATGGCACTGAGAAGAAAATATAAAATAAAATACTTAATCTATGAGTAGTTATACTCATGCTGAAAAGAAAACCTATGTGACACCTACGTTTGTCACTAGCTCATAATTGATTCTCTTTTTTGGAGGGTAGGCATTTACTAAGAGTTTTAAATATATATGTAGGCAAAAGTCAGCGTTACTTCCTTTTATTCTGGATTCTAAAAAATAGGTAAAAAAACTTTTTAAGTTAAACGGTTTTATGTTAAACATATCCATTGCAAAGTTTTAGATAAATGTACTAAAAACCAAAAAATAATGAAATAGATACAGTCGTGGGAATTACAAACATATGCAGAGACTAGACTAAAATAAAACCGTGGGGCACGTCAATTGTCTACAATCGTTGATTAAAATGTTTGTTTTGTAATGTTACACTATAATTAGGCAGTTGTTCAACCGACAACGATGGACGTGTGATAAGTAGGGCTAGAATGTGGAAACAAGCTAGCAAGCTCGATTATAAGCGAGTTTTAGGGTTTCATAGTGGTGAGCGAGTAGTACTTTTATCATATGTTTTGTCGATTGATAAAGACAAACTACGAGCTGTGAAACGATTCCTCGCCAGCCAGCAGTGTGAATGTCCAACGATAAACTAGTTGAAACATCTCTTTTATTTACATGAAGTTTATAACTATTGGATTGGATTCCATGAGCAAGAAAATAGTAAGTAATTTCCTCACCGTCTGCAGGCCAACTGCCTAACGACGAATTAAACGATTCTTCTATCGCACATTAAGTCGATAATTTGTAGACAATTAACGTGCCCCACGGTTTTATTTTAGTCTAGTCTCTGCATATGTTTGTAATTCCCACGACTGTATCTATTTCATTATTTTTTGGTTTTTAGTACATTTATCTAAAACTTTGCAATGGATATGTTTAACATAAAACCGTTTAACTTAAAAAGTTTTTTTACCTATTTTTATTTTCTAGTTTTTAGTTTTTATTTCGGATTCTGCTTAATTCATTTAGTGCTTCATTATTGCAAGGTTTCTTCCCGTTAGTTCATTGCAGTCTAACTCCTCTATACGTAGTCCCTGCAAAGATCTTACTCTACTAAGAGCCACGTAGGCTTGACCTTCTTCAAACAGTTGGTATTATAGTAGCTACTTATATCCACATTGTCTGCATTTCGTGTGGCATGTACTAGGTGCGAAACTGTTTGAAGAAGGTCAAGCTTACGTGGCTCTTAGTAGAGTAAGATCTTTGCAGGGACTACGTATAGAGGAGTTGGACTGGAATAAACTAACGGGCAAGAAACCTTGCAATAACGAAGCACTAAACGAATTAAACAGAATGCGAAATAAAAACTAAAAACTAACAAAATCTTGACTTGGGTGGTGGATTCCGGCTGGATTAATCAGATACCTAAATTACAGGTTTGATTTCTAAATTTAAATCTTATTACGCCATTTAGTGGCTCCGCCTATCTTAAATATTGAGGTTGTATAGTGTACTGTATTCTTCTTGTCAAGCCCTTTTATTTGATACCCATATTGGTGGGATTGATAAAAAAATGTTATCAGCCATTTGGTAGCGGCGTGAAGCTTCAGAGGCGTGGAGTAGAAGTGTGGTCGTCCTGTTCTTCAAAAAGGGAGACAAAACCCTACTGAAGAACTATCGACCCATTTCCCTTCTAAGCCACGTCTATAAGCTGTTCTCAAGAGTGATCACGAACCGTCTTGCGCGAAGACTCGACGAATTCCAACCACCGGAGCAGGCTGGGTTTCGGAGCGAATACGGCACCATAGACCACATCCACACAGTGGGGCAGATTATACAGAAAACTGAAAAATATAATCGGCCCCTGTGTCTAGTCTAGTCATTTGTGGACTTTGAGAAGGCCTTTGACTCGATTGAAATCTGGTCTGTTCTGGAGTCCCTGCAGCGATGCCGTGTAGATTGGCGATACATCCAAGTGATGAGATGTCTTTACGAAGCAGCCACTATGTCCACCCAAATCCAGAATCAGCAAACAAGTCCTATACCGTTGCATCGAGGTTTGCGACAAGGGGATGTTATCTCCCCGAAATTGTTCCCAAATGCATTGGAGGATATGTTCAAGACGCTGCACTGGGAAGGACGTGGTATCAACATTAATAGGACATGTCTCACTTGCGATTTGCTGACGACATCGTCATCGTGGCAGAAATGCTGCAGGACCTACAACAGATGCTGAATGACCTGGCTGACTCTTCTGTGCGCTTCGGTCTACGGATGAACTTGGACAAAACCAAGGTCATGCTCAATGAACATGTACTACCGGAACCGATAGCGATACACGGCGCCGTTCTCGAAGTTGTTCAAAAATATGTATACCTCGGGCAGACATTGCAGTTAGGTTAGAAACAACTTCGAGGACGAGGTGAATAGAAGAATTCAGCTGGGCTGGGCAGCGTTTGGGAAGCTACGTCGAGTCTTCACATCGTCGATCCCACAGTGCCTAAAGACAAAAGTCTTCAATCAGTGCATCCTACCCGTCATGACATACGGAGCCGAAACGTGGACACTAACGGCACGGCTGGTCCACAAATTTAAAGTCACTCAGCGGGCTATGGAGAGGGCTATGCTCGGCCTTTCTCTGCGAGATCTTTTATTTTATTTATTTTATTTGGTATACATAACATATAACAGTCAACATAAGCACAAAGTTTATTACATAAAAGTTTTGTTCCAGACTGTAATACTAAAACATGTACACACAGCAATACAATTTGAACAATCCGATAACACACCTTGCAACAACTAAGTATTAAGCATTAAAAATGAGTGATATGAAATTGAAATTTAAAAAGAAATTAAAACTAAATAAAACAACAACAAGAAACAGTATACGGTAGGTACATACAAATACTCAAAGAAACGCGCCACTCATGCATTGCAGAACATGTCTTTTAAACATGTTAAGCCCGATAAAATAAATGTCCATTTCCTTATTCGAATTGACTAAATCGTTGTAGGTGCGACACATCCTGATGATAGGATTGTAAAATGATGTGTTGTTGGTATACACTTGCAGGTTAAAAGGTTTAGGGTTACGGGTCCTGTATTTAATATTAAAATTCAAAAGAGAAAGCAGTACAGGAGAATCAATCTTACCATTAACAATTTTGTGTAGGCATATAAGGTCAAAATATTTGCGACGTGACTCTAGAGACTGTATGTTGAACAATCTCAACCTATCCTGGTAACTTCTGACAGTTCTGCGCAATCCACGTCGGTAAGCCAGTATGTTTAAAAACTTTCGCTGTACTTTTTCCAAGCGCTCAATATGAACTTCATAAGAGGGTGACCAGATAACCGTGTTAAACTCCAATACACTCCTGACAAGCGTCTTATACAAATAAACGAAGCTTTTGGACTGTTTGAAGCCTTTAGTATGTCGTGTTATAAAGCCTAGGGTCTTACAACATTTATTTATTACATAATCGTAATGAGATCGAAATGTAAGTTTCTGATCAAAGATAACACCTAGATCCCTAACAACAGTCTTACGCTGCAATGTCTTACCACGAATTGAATAGTCGTGTAAGATTTGGTTGACTTTATTTGTGAAAGATACAACAAAACATTTATCAACATTGAGTTGCATGTGATTGTTTACGCACCAGTTTTCTAGGGTATTTAAATCTGTTTGGAGGTCTTTCACATCATTTTCATTTTTAATTGTTTGGAATATTTTAAGGTCATCAGCGTATAGTAAATTAGGGCACCTTAACAATTCTACAAGGTCATTTATAAAAATCACAAACAAAAGGGGCCCAAGGTGTGAACCTTGAGGCACACCCGACGTCACTACAATCGGTGCAGAAAGATATCCCTTAATTGAAACAAGCTGGCTCCTACGATTCAAGTAAGATTCTAACCAACGATACAAACTACCGTGTATCCCATACGCTTCGAGTTTTTTGCATAATATATTATGGTTAACCTTATCGAAAGCCTTTGCGAAGTCTGTATAGACAGTGTCCACTTGTCCCGTTTTTGCAAATGCAGAGCACAAGTAATTCTTGTATTCCAGCAAATTAGTAGTAGTTGATCTATTGGCCACGAACCCGTGTTGGTTGGGAACTATAAGTTGTTTTAGATGTACATACAGGTTGTCATAAACCAATGATTCAAATAGTTTAGCGCAGCATGAAAGAATACTTATAGGTCTGTAGTTTTCACATCTAGTCCTATCTCCAGCCTTGTGCACGGGAACAATATGTGCCACTTTCCAGACGTCAGGAAAGACGCCAGACGAAATGGACTTGTTGAAAATAATGCAGAGTGGAGTGCTTAGTTCTTTGCCACAAGTTTTAATAAAGGATGGTGGAATACCATCAGGACCACATCCCTTATTAGAATCTATTTTTTTAATTTTGTTAAACACATCCTGCTCCCGTAATAGCACCTGACCGATAGACGATCCATAACGACACCCCAGATTCACATCAGTACTCCTGCCACCACCCTCATAGACACTTCCAAAATATTGGGAAAAAAGCTCGCATATCCCTTCCGAATCAGACGATTCCGTGTTGTTATATTTAATGTGTAACGGTATAGACGAATTTTTAGACCCCTTGCCCACATATCTCCAAAAATTTTTTATATCTCCAGGCAGAGAATCCTCGACGGATGCGATATAAACCTCATGGCATTGTTTAATTAACCGTTTGCACCTAGATCTCAGTAAACTGAATGTGTCGTAATCCCTAGGATTTCCAAACCTTTTGTAGCGTTTATGGTATTTTGACTTTTCCTTGAGACAGCGTATTAAGGATGGAGCAAACCAGTGCGGATACCCATTGTCTTTGCGGGTGGTAGTTAATGGAGTATGCTTAGCAATTATGTTATTTGTTTCGTCGTAAAAGCATTGTACAGCTACGTTAGGATCCTGTGAGGCAAGAACGGACGACCAGTTTGCAGACCTTAGGTCAGCTTTAATTTTATCGAAATCACACCTACGGAAATTCGGTCTTTTGATGTTATTTGGCTTGATTTGCTTAGTATGGTGAGGTATACCCAGAACGTTAATTACAATAGGAGGATGGTGCACATCCATACGAGACAAAGCGTCAGCTTCACGGACGTTGATACATTCAATATTGGAGAGGACAAGATCCAAGATGCGGTCATTTATATTAGGTATGCTATTGAACTGTCTAAGATTACAAAGAGACATGGTTTCCAAAAGAAGCGAGGGTTTCAGACCTTGAAGTAATAGATTTGGAATCATATATGATGAACCAGGATCGGTATTCCACCCAACGTCAGGGGTGTTAAAATCGCCCAAAAAGATCACATTTTGACCGACAAGAGTTCCCACGAGTAGATTCTGGAATTTTTCATAGAAGCTTCGTATAGTATCTGATCTCAAGTGTTGAGGTAGATAACAGGTACATAAGTGAACATCATTCATTTTCGACACATTAGACACAATAGTAAGCCAAATTTCTTCAATTTCGCCCTCCCACGAAACCTGCCGGACCACCCTTAAACTCTTTTTAACCGCAATTGCAACACCGCCACCATCTTCCTTTCTGACACAGGTTGTATTACGATCTCGCCGGTAGACCGTATAACGATTATCAATATATTCGCTGTCTAGGACACTATCGTTGAAATTAGTCTCGGTCAAGCAAATTATATCATAAGAACAGTTGAGTATTTGCAGATACAAGTCTCTTAACTTACTTCTTATTCTATTCACATTTTGGTAGTAAATAAACATTAAAAAAAAAATTGAAAGGTTTGAGCTTAGGTAACAAAATATTTTAGTATTCCTATGCTAGATACAAACCGCCTAACTTTACAATTTGTTTAGAGACCCAACGTCTTTTATGTAGATATGGCCACAGTCGTCATTTTTTCGCACGTAGACACGACCATACTTGACCCACACGTACTTGTAGTTTTTATCTTTTGCCGCTTTTCTTGCTTGAGCATATAGTTGCTTACATTCTGGGGACAGATGTTCAGTAACATAGATTTTGCGCGTTTCTCCAGGAATTCCTAGGTGAATGGAGCTCAGCGGTGCTCTCGGGTTAGATTTGTTGTAACGATGTGCGGACGAGAGTATCTCATCACGGAGTCGCGGCGAAGACAATGAGACGAGTATATTTCTTGGCCTGTCAGATTTAGCGTCCATCTTCGCTACTCTTCGGCATGCGTGAGTGCTTGAATCGTCAAGTTTAACATTAATAGTGTCGCACAGCTTTCCGAACATTGCAAGTACGTTCTCGTTGCGAGATTCAGGCACGGCCTGCAACTCAATATTATGATTGCGGGACAGCTTTTCCATTGCCGACAGTCGACTACTTACACTATGAACATCGCTTTGAAGCTTAGCTTTCTCCTTCTCAAGATTTTTTATTGTTTCGTTCTTAGTGTCAATAAGGCACCTCAGCGATGCCTGCTCGTTGCTAATAAAGTTCATAGACTCGTTAAATTCATTCTTTATTTCTTGAACTGTGGCCTTCATTTCGGCTCGTACCATTAATTTTACATCTTCCTTCAGAGCAGCACGGAAATTGTTCATAAAGACAGAGAGGGAAGACTGCAGCTTTTGATCAAGAAGTTGGCTGATTTTATCCATTGTGACGATATCGCCACTTAATGGTGCTCTCTTCGATGAATCAAGGAACGAATCATCTGAACACGAAGCCTCAGACGGAATTCCGCGGTCCAAATTGTCCAATGACATGTCCATATTCTCCTTCACTGAATGTCGGATTTGACTCTGTCTATCAGGTGCGTTTAAGTTACTGCCTCTGCGACGTGTAACATTATTGCATGATAAGCACATCCATGATGCTCGATAGTCTTGATTAAGCGAAGTAAACTGTTCTTTGCTTAAGTGTAAGCAATGTACATGATATTTACCTTTACATTGGTTGCATTGCATAAAAAGTTCAGAGTTGATTGGACCTTTACACGCGTCACAACTCATTCTTGAAAATAATATTTGGAAAAACAAAAAGTTTGCAAAAAGATGATGCCAATGTCAGGGACTGAACACCCCACCAATCTGCTACTAATGCGGCGTATTGACCAATGCGCCAAACTTGCGTTGAAGTGTGTGACGAAATTACCAGTCCGGTAAAGCTCAACGTACCAATATTGCAATGATCGAGTGTTAGATAAGAGTTCTTTTGTTCACAGGCCCGACGTTAATGATTCACCTCGTTAACCAGATAACTCGATGTTGTTATTGAACAGTCACTTTCGGCATATTTTTGTTAATAACTTCTAATCGCCTGCACTTTTCGCCACGAATATTTCACCGATTTTGAGGCTCACTTTTATGCACAGTTAGGTATGTAAATCACCACAAACAGTTAACTTTTACCACAATAATCATTTATACACTGCGGAGACAAATTGAATGCGTGTTATCGAATCGAAGTACCCACGAGAAAAAAAAAAAAAAAAGAAAAAAAAAAAAAAAAAAAAAAGATCAAATCAGAAATGAGGTGATACGGCAGAGAACCAAGGTTATCGACATAGCCCACCGGATTAGCAAGCTGAAGTGGCAGTGGGCTGGCCATGTTAGCCGTAGAACCGACAAACGTTGGAGTAAACGTGTTCTTGAGTGGGGGCCGCGTCTCGGCAAGCGTAATGTAGGACGTCCTCAGGCAAGGTGGAGTGATGATCTGCGCAGAATGGCTGGTAGGAGCTGGATGCGAGCAGCCGAAGATCGAGTACAGTGGCGTGCAAAAGGAGAGGCCTATGTTCAGCAGTGGACTACAACAGGCTGATGATGATGATGATGATTTGGTAGCGGCGGCCATCTTAGATTTCAATTTTGCATAGTAAATTGTATTCTACTTGTTGAGACCTTTCATTTGATACCCATGTTGATGGGATTGATCAAACCTAAGTTATCCGCCATTTTGTAAAGGCCGCCATCTTGGATTTTAATTTGATATAGTACATTGTATTCTACTGGTTGAGCACTTTCATTTGATACCCATTTTGATGGGATTGATAAAACCTACGTTATCTGCCATTTTGTAGCGGCCGCCATCTTAGATTTCAATTTTTATAGTATATTGTATTCTGCTTGTTGAGCTCTTTCATTTGATACCCATATTGATGGGATTGATAAAACCTACGCTATCCGCCATTTTGTAGCGGCCGCCATCTTAGATTTCAATTTTTATAGTATATTGGATTCTGCTTGTTAAGCCTTTTCATTTGATACCCATATTGATGGGATTAATAAAACATAAATTATCCGCCATTTTGTAGCGGCGGCCATCTTGAATTTATAATGATAATGAATAAACATAATTGTATTGTCACCAAAATCCAAAGTGTATACAAAATTTCAGATTAATCGGTTGACAGGAAGAGGGTGAAATTTGAATTACTAGATTTGACCCAAGAATAAATAATAAAACAAACGGGGTGAGCTAAATAAAACCGTTTAAAAAAGTGGCCTTTGTCAGTCAAAAGCAATAAATATTTAAGGGAAGGTAAGGTCATGGCAACCCCTTATTAGAAACCTTCGTAAAGAAGCGCCCTCCTGTGTCGGCACGCCCACCCTAGGGCCGATCGATCCGCCCACCAGTCCCACGATCAGTCGCAGGCCTGAATCGTGACGTCACGGCGGATTAGAATACTGTGACGTCACCTGGCGGCTGTCTGACGCACTTGAGCCGGCTTAGCTCAGGGGTAGATCTTATACATCCCTTATTACATTAATCGCTAGTCTTGTTAATAGGCGGATTAATGGTCTACTTTATCCTCTTACAGCTAGAGTTAATATTCAGAGCTTAAGATATGCAAAATATGACAGAGTAACTGAGTAACTATTATGAAATCCAGAAGTTGGTAAATAATAATTATAGGTACCATTCTTCCCATACCTATTCATTTTAGCATCTAATGTTTTCTTCTTATGTCCTATACATGAAAATCTTCCTGCAAAGGCATCTAAGATATCTTTATGCTTTTTTCAAAGACTGTAAAAGTAGATCTTGAAAAAGAGTAAATTGCCCTAATCAATATTTATACCCTAACATGAAGTGGCTACATCGGCATCTGCTCATGAAGTAAGAAATGGAACCCGCCCTTAAAACCTGAAGGAAAAACATGGCTGACATCTATTGAAGTGTCAAGATGTCAACAGACGAGTATCTAGGGCGTCCTGGCTCCGTAATGAACACTCGAGCGTATAGTGGACACTCCGCCGCGTGGAGAGGACTTGTTGCCGGGAGAGGCGAATAGCGGTGAGGCAGAGGGTAAAGAGGTCATGCCGAATGGAGGCACATTTTAGGCTACGTTTTCACACATGAGTCTTTTGGTGTGTATTACATCTCCATCTGACTTCAAGTGGAGATAAAATGGGTTAATATGTTGCCTTCCATGTGGTCCTAAACTAAGATGTGCTTGTGCAATGGCGTTCCAAACCAGGTTTATACTTAAATAATATTATTAAAATACTGAAAGAGATCTTTAGTTAACGAGTCAATTTTATGTAAGAGAAAATGAAACTGAACGTGAAAATTCGTAGTTATTTTTTTTAAAGTAACTAGATGTTTTACGAGTTAAGTATCAGATTTAGTTTTTTTTTATCGTCGTAACCTTCTGATAATTTATACTATTCTTATTCTATTCATCAATGATGATGTAATGATGTAATCCTGGCCGATTTCGGCCACGGCGACTGTCTTTTCCGTTGATTTACGTAGCCAATTTTGTCATAAACTAAGGTTTGTCATTGCAGGTGACATCTGCACCATCGTTTCTAACTAAGTTACTTATCCGTAAAAGGTCCCCAGAGTAAAAAAACACTTTTATCAAAATATGTAGAGTGAGGACAGTACGGAAACATGAGAAGTGACTTTTGACTAGTGTGGTTTTAATACTACTACCAATGATATTGAAAAGAGGTTATGTCAGTACTTTGCGAAGTCCAAAATTGACCCCTGGCGTACGTACCTATAATTTGACCGTGTGTACAAGATAGTATGATTAATTACTAAAGCGTAAACGAGACAGATACATGTTGCGCGGAGTCGTCTCAAACTGTCAATGCTTTGCCCAGGTCTTCTAAGTTCTGATTTCAGGTGCCACTTTCTTATAGTACGATTAATAATTGTAGTCAGCAAAATGACAGCTTCAACAGTGACTGATACAAAAAAGGGTGACCCGCTACAATAGTGACGTTTGGCAATCACTAGACTTAGACATTTAGTCATGCATATTAGGTATCAAAGCCTTTTTGAAATTGTAAATATTTAATAGGTACACAACGAATTAAATAATACGATTTAAGAAATATAGACCCTACCTCCATATTAAAACTTCTCACTAAAAAATTATAGCCATAGCTGGGAAAAAAATGTTCAAAGAGGTTCAGGGGAATTAACACTTGAAAGTCAGGAAAATACAAGTACTTAATTATATACGTTTTTATTCGTTACGGTTGATATAATCGGAATCAGTTACAATTATAACGAAGGAATCCACATATTGGTCTATAATGTGGTCGAGTTGACACATTTTGTCTTCGACTTTTATGGCATGGTGTATGCACTGTCTCCAATTATCAGGCGTCACCTCTTTCAGGCCTTCTTCAAATATTTATTTATCTCGTTTATTTTAAAAGTTTTATTGTTCCTGGCAACGTACCCCTTTGCTTGAGCCCACACTAACTCTATTGGGTTGAGCTCACAGTGAAAAGGTGGCAGACGCAGGATTGTGACACCGTATTCAGCAGCCAACTTTTCCACAGCATAGCGTTCGTGATTCGATTTTTGTAATTTTACTATTTCGATTAATTGAGCCTTTATCATTGTAGGTTGATATTTAATTTGTTTTTCATTTAACCACTGAACAGTATCAGCCTTCCGCCAGTTTGAAGTGGGGATAAGCTCGACTTTTCTTGAAGGGTACGGTGCGTTATTTAATACCAGCACCGCATTTGGCTTTAATTTTGGCAAAATGCTTTTAAAACACTCTGAATTTCTCGAAACACTCTGAATTCATCTCTTCATGATAGTCCATACTATTTTTCTTCGATTCAAAAATAAGTAAGCCGGAATCTACAAAACCTTCATCTCTGCCTATATGTGAAATTATAAGGCGTCGTCCTTTGCCAGTTGGGCCCTTTAGGCCTGTAGTCAAACCAAAAAGTCATACTTCTACATTTAGTGTGCCTTTGGTGTCAACTAATTATGCCAGTAACACCTTTTTACTGCGCTCCTGTCGTAATTACAATAGGGATTTTGAAAATGTCGACATTTTTTGTTCTAGGATAGGAGCGTATAAAAGGGCTGTGAGGGAGAAGTTAGCTTGACGCTGATGTCGTTTTAGTTTGTTTTTTTTTTTTTTACTAATTTGTAAAATACCTACACTCCCCCCCCCTTTTCCTTTTTTATTTTATATCTTAGCTTAAATATGTATTTTATATAAGTGGAAACTTTATTGGTTTTAGTGAGATTTATAAGTGATAGCCGTAAATAATTTAAATACTGTATGTTTCCTGAAGAATAAATAAATAAATAAATAAAACCTTTAGAAAACGCTTGTTTGGAAGATTGTACTGTTGTATCCTCCCAAACTTTTCCAGTTGTATGACCTGTTAATAAACGAAATTCTTACCTGTAAATAATATACAAAACATTTGGAAACTGGAAACCTATTTACTAAATACAGTTTACCGAAATACCTCTATGTCTCAAGACGAAAGTCTGACCAGTGTGTGTTGCCAGTAATGACATATGGAAGTGAGACGTGGTCATTCACTACGACTTTTTTGCCAGGCTGTAATGTCGACTAACTTTTAATTGTAAAAACTCGATTTACCACATCACTATTTATTAGGGACTGAAAACATGCCACACTGAAAATGTCATTTCACTGACTACAATTAAAAATCCTAGTATAGCAAAAGAAACCTATCTACGTCTTTTTTATTATAATATAATTGACTACTACAGCATCCTAACCCTAATGTGGTCTGTTCCACTTCGTTCCCTTCACACACAGTAGGCATTCTAGGCATTGAATCAGGTCGGGGGTACATTTTGTTCATCCCGCCGGAGACACTGATGGACAGACAGTCTTGCATTCTCTTTTAATTATAGTCTTTGGAAAGTAGGTGGAGTTGACGTGACTATTGTACGGTTCCATTGTCATACTGGTCTGTTATGGTTGTTTGTTTTTCTAATGAAATGACGTGTGGGAAAATATTTCTCTTGCCTTTTTCTTTGTACAATTCTAGGTGTAAGCTGCACCAGTTATGAAGATCTATTTCCGAATGTATAATTTATAACTTATCATTATAGGCAGTGACTTACATGTTTATAAAAAATCAGAGTACAAACTAAGGAAGCGATTTTGTTATGAAAAATAAAACAGGCATTTAATGGTAAGTTGAATATTCATTCAATGGGGGACAAGGAGGATGTATATTTGAGTGGATGATAATAAAGCGTAGAATGGTCAATGGTAGATGAATTCTAACGATGAATTTAATATTATGGTATTCATGTCTATTATTAAGTATGTTTTGTTTGTTAATTAGATTTGACGATTTGAAAGTACTCTGTAACAGGTCTATTTAAATAAAGCTATTTTTGATTGATTGATTGAACGCGGCCCTTACACTGGAGCGGGACTGTATGGGTTCCTAATAATAACATTGTAGCAAAACTGATTAGCTGATAACAGTGAACAGTGGCACGTAAAACAGCACTGATTCGTTCATTGTTGAGTGTCCGATAATTCCCTTCAAATAATGTTATCGCTATAAATGGAATGACACATACGCAAAGTTAGCAAGCCCTCAAAACAACATGTGATAAGAGTACAAACATGCCAACGCCTGCGACGTTGTGGCGAACTGTACAAACTGATAAGGGTGTCGTCACACTGCGGCGTGACAGCGCCTCACCACTATCGCTGTTCAAACTTTGCCTTTGACATGTTTGCTGTCGGATGTTCGAGAGTGTACCTACTTGTTATACTCAAGTAAGGAGCCGAATTTACGTGAAATTGTTGAGATCTAGTTGTATCATCTTAAACTTCGCCAATTTCGCCGACTCTGACAGTTGCTGAAGACAAACCATGCTACAACTGTGTAACTTTTTTCTGTAAGATAGCCTACCTACGCACTTAGCTTAAGTTAATTGTTTTAAAAATAGCCCGAATTCCTACCAACCACCTATAAAGAAGACTGGACTTTTTTTCGAGACAAAGTTGTAGTATTTATGCAGGGACACCTTAAGTACACTCACGTGCGAAGTGCCTGGTTTTTCGCACCTGGGTGTAGTTGAGGTGTAAATATAACAACGGTTTCGCTATTGGTCCACTTCACATAGGGGTACAAATGTACCCAGTCTCTTCTCTTCCAAAACTCATGTACTCGGGAGTCAGGACTTCTAACCTAACTTAATCATAGCGTGAAGCTCAGGAAAGCGTAGGCAAACGTTATTCTTCCCAAATTATTTTTGCATTACAGAAATATTCTTCTAAAATAAAAAGATAACAAAGGAAGTGCAGCTATTCACATAAAGATCCCACGCTTATTCATAATTTCAGTCTACTAGGGTACCAAGTATCTGGAAAGTGCTTTTGGTGTTTACGAAAATCAGGATGCGTCTGAACTCGAACTCCATCCATCAACGCCAGTGGGTGGAACATGGCGGCACTGACGCAAGACGTCAGCTGCCTACGTGACCGGGGCAACAAGAGTTTATTTGCATTTTGGGGCATTGAAGGACATTCCGCTAAAAAATACTTGAGGTTGCAGCAGATACCGCTCAGAATGATAAGGCGATTCTATTTTTGGACCGTGATTTATGGCAAAATGCGCGTGATACTATCCAGGTTCGCATTAGTCTCTTTAATTATATACTATTATGTTATTTACTAGAGCAGTCTTTCCCAAAGTGGGCGATAACGCCCCCTTGTGGGCGCTGTAGGTCTCAAGGGGGGCGGTAAGAGACCCAGAAAGAAAATGGGGGCGTTGTGTTGAGGCAGTAGGTGAAAAAATGGGGGCGCTAAAAAAATATTTATTCTCGAAGTGGGCAGTAGACAAAATAAGTTTGGGAACCACTGTACTAGAGCATAAACGAGAAATATACATGTTGCGCAGTGTTGTCTCAAACTGTCAATGCTTTGCTCTGGTGGTCGGAAGCCCTGATTTCGGGTGCCACTTTTTTAGCACAAGTAACTTATCTACGCCTTTTTATTATAATATCACTGTCTTCATCTATGTCTGAAGCCTAAAATATATTATGTTAACAATGTTAGCAAGTTACCAATGACATTCAGACTCTGAAAACCATAGTGCGACCCGCTCTGCATATGACTGCCGCGCCGCACCAATCGCGATGCGCGGCGCGCCTTTCTTATTTAGCTTCCAAGTTAAAAATGGCTGAAGTATTAATGCTGATAACATAAACAAACAACAAGTAGTCTATTTATATAATTTAGAATGTGAAATACGCGCCATTTCCTCAATCGAAAGCCCTCCTGACAGATAAGATCCCGTCGGAAAGAAGCAAAGCAAACATGTTTTCGAACTGGCTAATGGCGCAGTTGTAAAGTGATTTATAATTTAAAACATTACGTTATATTTAGGTTCAACATAACACAGACTAGGTACTTCCCCATTGGTTGAAGCCAAAAATAGTAACTGATCAAAAATAGTAGCCGTTCTTTTTTTAAGATCATCCTTATCCACAACAGAAATATATGAAAACAAACCGTGTTTGTTGCCTTACTTGGTAATCCCGTAATAGTTTTTTTTATTTCTTGATATTGCATAGCCCTAAATGAACATTGACTATTGTAGATGGATCTTTCGATGAGATCTTTTGTAGATGTATCACTCGTTCATTTGGCCTTTGATCAACAGGACTGGTCGGTTACTCAGTTGAGCCTACTTACAAGTGTAGGAGGGTGCTCATCATGAGAGAAGTGGAGACTTGGACGACAGCATGTAGGTTAAGGAGCTACACAAGTACCGGGATCAAGCGGAAAAGTGGCAGAAATTCTTACAAAACTGACAACATAGATATGCGATATTTTATCAGATAAAGCCTCAAATAAAAAGCGCTCACTTTTGCCTATTCAATTATTAACTTTAATTTTGCCCAGAAAAATCAAAGCTAAAAATGTATCCAATATTTCAATGCAACGATTTTACTTCACCATATTATTGTACTGATATCCTGAAACCTTTTTGGCGACAGGGTCTGTTAAGTATAATTTGATCAGTGTAAAATGGATATTTTTTTAGTTACTGCTTTAGTTCAACGACGAAAGTAACTGGCGATCTTACCCACAAGTTCCAAAATAACAGTGCGGAAAATAAGCATTTACTAATGAAATTATTAAATAAAGCGGTTTGTTTTTTCAGTTTCAATTGAATCATTACAATACAATCCAATACCTCACAAGTTTAGACGTTAGAGCATCATCCAGTTCTGCTATTACCTGTACATAGGCAGTAGTAAGGATCCCATTAAAAGCGTAAAGGTCAGAATTGAAATGCCAAGGAACTTCCGTGGTACCGCTACGTGCTACGCCCCGTAGCCCGTAGCAGCTACGTCAGTGTGACGTCAGATCGTCGAAACCTTTACAAACAACTGAGACAAGCGCTTGCGCAAAGGGACACAGCTATATCCATCTACTATTAGATCCATAGTGACATTTCCTGAACCTATTATTAACTTGATTTTCACGATAACAGTTCTGTTATGCGTCTTTTTTGTACTGATAGTAAAATATCAGTACAATTCCCAATTTCTTTAAGTTAGTTACATAACACATAACATACCCTCACGACCATATGCCTAATGGGTTAGTCAGAGGCACACTGATTGTTGCCGTCATGGTGAACGGAACATTCAGAAGCCCACATTTCGCCAAGCGAATTTGAACACAACGTTTAAGTTAGTTTCTGATCATTATTTCGCTTTACTTATACATTTACGAGTATTTCACCACAAAGTCACGACTGTGATATGTTACAATAAACGTGAACGAAACTGCAAAATAAAAATCAAACGACCTATAATTAACTCAAATATCACGAAACAGCATTGAATGAGGATACTGATAACTCAGTCATAGAGGTGTGAGTGAATAATTCAGTCAGCGTCAAAATAACGCGAGGGTGCGTGATTCGGCTATCGATTGCACTCGTTACTCGATGACGATGCGATTAAGAATCGAAATAGAACGTATAAGATATGCTTGGAAGTAATTAATTAATAATAATACACACACACAAACAGACACCCACACCCATCATGCATAGAAATGTTTTTTGCCACATTGTTAATTTAGTCTTAAGAGTTAATGTATTTTTTTGTTGATGAGCTACGAAATTGCCACCATTTTGATTGTTTTAACATATAGAACTTGACCCCCACGGGACAGGCTTTGCCTATTGTGGGAGTCATGGAATCCAAATATCTTGTTGTACATTTTTGTTTGGGTTAATAAACACATTTTTATTTATTTTTCATTTTAATTAAGCAGGTGAGCTGTTTCACCTAATATTAGCTTTTTATCGTGACTTCACTTATTGTCTATGCAAATTATACAGCCAGCTCGTCAGCGCAGAATTCATTCAGACATTCAGTGTTTCGCGCTTAGTTGTTAACCTGTCATAACTTATAAAGTGTTCTTTTGAGTGACATCAGCTAGAAAAGGGGTAATATTGTATTAGTAATTTGAAAGCAACTTAAAAACAATGTATAATTTATCAAATAGCTCCTCAAGAAGACAATCATGCCATCGCTAGTTTTTGTAGGCCTATTTTTAGGGCCTAAAACTTTTGTCGTGTATTGTTATTATGCCAGGGTAAGTCATGTAGATAACTGGCAGAAAAACGTATTTGTTAGACCTAAAAAAGTCATTATCTCGTAGTTACATTCTATAATTTGGGGTTAAAAAGTAGGTAGTCTAGGTGCACAGCGAAACATCCACATCTTCAGGAAAAAAATCTGGCAATGATGTGAAAAATGTATCAAAATTTACTGTGTAGAACTAGGTTCACATAACAGCTCGTTTTATACTAAGTATTTAGTTCAAACAGGGTCATTTATCTGAAAACCAGAAAAAGACATTTGGTCATGTTGGCATCAGGCAGGACTCGAACCCGCATCTTTCGCAAACCGGGCGACTGCACTAACCAATTATGTTACCGAGACCATTAACAGACCGGCCGAATCTTTCTGGTATATTTACCCTATGAGCCAGGGTGATTTCATCAATGTTATAGGCATCCACCTCTAACACTCGGAAGAAATATTATTTCAAATATTTAACTTCCGATTAAGATGGAAAAGCTATTACTATGTTTTTATTATTATTATTTTTTAGGATTTTTCCATGCAGTATCTTTTTACTAAAGATCTGAAAAACCAGAAAAAGACATTTGGTCATGTTTTGTATCTTTAGTAAAAAGATACTGCATGGAAAAATGCAAAAAAAAAACAATAATGAAACCAGGGTCATTTATATTTGAGGATTTTCCAAGAATACAAAACATTCCAAGAGGCGCCGCGAGTTTGATGGATTATTCGCTGGGGTTATTTTAAGAGGGTTATTTTAACTTTGAACGAGTTTACGTTAATCCAACGTTTATCTTTCCATGACCGAGGAGTATTTTTAACAAAGTGTATTGGGAGTACAAACTAAGGACTATAGTATGTTCGCGTTAAGAATGCAGTACTTTTTTGATATAATTCCGTTACACACATCAAAACTCAGGTACAAAATAGTTGCGTTTGCAAGAATTTTCCGTTCCCTTGGCCACTGTGAACTTAACTTTTTAATTAGGAGCGATTTAATTGGTTAGGGGGCGTGCTAGGTCGAAGGACAAGAATGATATCACTGCCATTTTAACGCGAACGGAGTATAGGCAAGTATGTTCCGTGAGCGGTGGCGATGTAGCATAAAAGCTTGATTTGCCTTTTTAATTATTTAAGCTAAAGTTATTTAGTGAGTAGTCTATGTATGCCCAAACATCAAAACACAATGAAGATTGTATTGTTCAAATATTTAAATATTTATTTAAAAGAAAGAAACCCAGCAAACGCCCGATATAAGGTCGATGTCAAGATAGTAATTATTGATGTTGTTTTTAAAAATATTTCTCTTTGTTCACGAGAGTCAATATTTATATCTTTTGAAATAATCATAGTAATTGTAGTCATTTCCTTCAGATGCTTAATATGATATTATCCATTAAAAGTACGTAAATGCGTCACGTCATTAATATTTTTTTACGGCTTTGGATTTGCTACTAAGCAAAGAAAATGTTCGTCGAAGAGTACCTGACCTACATTAGCATTTATTTGAGAAGGTTTGATCACATTACGACGAGTTTTATTGCAACTTCTAGCAAATCACTGTTATGACATTTATCAAAATATTTGATAGACATTACATCAATTCTGGTTTAATTAGGTTTTGATTAGGCTAATAATTAATATTAATTGCGAAACAAGTTCAATTAAAAAAATGTTTGGAAAACTGTGGGGCTTGTTTTGTTTTGCTGACAAGTTTATATCTAGTTTTGATTCAGATCTTGAAAGGCTCCCACAGTACAGTCGGGGAATGAAAGAGTTGACCACCTTAAGATCTGTTTTTGCTAGCTCAATGATGACATTGACAAGATCAATTGATTAAACTGTCAATCGTGAAAGAACATAAGACGTCTAATTGAATTTTAGTTATATTGTCAGACAAATAAAGCATACTTTTCGGCATACTCTAGCCTGTTACACAGTTTAAAAAGCTAACATGTGCTTGCAACGCGTAGATCAATGTGTTTGAAAACAGGTCAACCTTTTATTCCGCGACTTTACAACAACTCAAATGAAATTTCAATGAAATGACTGAATCAGTCCTTAAAACACTATTATTATTATATATAGTATTGCTTGCCAAACCACTGTTTGTTTGGCTCGGCGACGTCACAGTACGATCGAGGAATAATTCGGACGAACGCAAATATTTGCGTCCTGGGGAACCATCTCCAAGAACTGCTGTTTTCTAATATTTTAACCTGATTATATTTACCTTGAAATTCACTTGGAGAAGTTTATTTTCATAATCATGTACCTACAATTCTAGACGTCACCTGTTTCAATGATATCAATCAATGATATACTAACAATATATTCTGTGCCTTTAATATTATTTCTGATTTCAGCTATTGGAGAAACTTACTTTAATCTTGTGGATTTTCCCGTCCACACGTTCCGTTAGGCTCTCGCTGCTGGGCAAAGGCCGACCTTACCCTTCTTCAAGCACGTCTATCTGGAGTCTTTACAGCACAATCTAGTTTCAAGGCATCTTTATAGTCCTGCGCGCTATGTACGTCGTCGGTGCTACTTCGGTAGGGTCCATTTTGGCTGTCATTGCTTTGGTTTTGTGTTGTGGGCGGTCATTGGTTTTGGAGCTTGGATCTGAGTTAGTGATTTGGTCGACCAGTTTTACTTAAGATACTACGCCTCTTTACAAATCTGGAGTTTGGGCAACGTAAACGGCCTATTTACGTCTAACTGCTGGGCACAGGCCTCGCCTCAACTATGATGTGGAACGAGCCATACTCCGCGGGCTCAGTGCGGATTGTTGGAGGGGTGTAAGGTTAGTGAGCAACCTTAAGGTCAGATGTTATCAAGCCGCCCTGAGGCTTCTGACTGGGCTTAACGACTGACATCTAGCGACCTCAATCGGGATCAACTGTTTGGCGTACTAGTGTACTCACTGCTCGTGGTCGTCCAGCCTTGTGTCGATGTAAGGCTGCGGTCTGGTCGCGGGCGCGAGCAGGCGCTGCCGCCGCCGCCATCACAGTATAAACAGTAGGTTATCTAAGGCCGCCCGCCGAATTATTAGCCTAGCGTGTACAAAGACACGCGGCACAGCCCGTCCGTACTGCCACCACCTTATACCCCCGTATTTTATGCTAGCGTGTGCGTGAAATCGCGTGCCGACACGGCGCGCGATGCGCACGCACACATTCAAACCGAGAGTGGCACGTTCTCTGTGTCTGTGGCGTCGTCTTCCGCTGCAAATGACTAGAACTAGTGTACTCACTGCTCGTGGTCGTCCAGCCTTGTGTCGATGTAAGGCTGCGGTCTGGTCGCGGGCGCGAGCAGGCGCTGCGTGTCGGGAGCGCACGCTCGCGCGAACGCCGCCGCCGCCTCCGCCGCCGCTTCCTCGTCGCATAGGGATACGTCGTCTTCCGCTGCAAAGAATGATTCAGTTATTTTTCTGAACGAAGAGAATTAAAACCGTCGCATAGGGACACCTCGTCTTCGGTTGCAAATAATGTTTCAGTTATTTTTCTGAACGAAGAGAATTGGGATACGTTTATGAACTGAATAGTTCAGTGGGATGTATCGTGATTTGTTGAAGTTTCAGGGAAACTGTTGAGTAATAGTCGAATTGGCTGACATCATCATCATCAGCCTGTTGCAGTCCACTGCTGAACATGGGCCTCTCCTTTTGCACGCCACTGTAGGTACTCGATCTTCGGCTGTACTAGGACATGGGCATCTATATCTTATGGAAATACTAGCAACCCGCCCCAGCTTCGCACTGGTACATTGGAATGTTATTATACATATAAACATTCCTCTTCAATCACTCTATCTATTAAAAAAAAGCAACAAAATCCTATGCGTCCTTTGAAAGATTTAAGCATTCATAAGGACAGAGAAAGCGACTTTGTTTTTGAACTATGTTGTGAATAAGATGAATCGCTAAAAGATATAGGTACATGTTATGGTCAGAGCATCAAGAAAATTGTGACTTCAATTGAAATCTTTATTGCATTTCAAAGTTACACCATTCGCTGAATAAGATGATTATGACTCATTAGTCATAATCCAAATATTTACGTTAGCAAGCGTTACGTCAATAAATACAAACTTTTACACGTGAATTAACATTTATTTCCGTATGAATAAAATTGCGCAATATAAATAACAAGATATGTCACGGCTAAATATGGTTATCTAAAAACCTTTTTAATTTCCTGAAAACGATTTAAATCTTACAGCAAAGACCTTTGAAATCATTTTATGGCTTCAATGACAAAGATATACTAAACAATCAAAGCTGTTACATATAATTACAAAACATAAACGTGTCTTTTTACAACTTGTATTGTTGGCAGATAAAAAATCTGCAATGCGCAACTGATATCTAGATAGGAGTCTAAATATGTAGGTTACTCGACTAACATGTTGTTCTAAGTCAGTCTTTCCCAAAGTGGGCGATAACGCCCCCTTGTGGGCGCTGCAGGTCTCAAGGGGGGCGGTAAGAGACCTAGAAAGAGAATGGGGGCGTTGTGTAGAGGCGGTAGGTGAAAAAATGGGGGCGCTAAAAAAATATTTATACTCAAAGTGGGCAGTAGAGAAAATAAGTTTGGGAACCACTGTTCTAAGTGATAATGAAAATAAGAGGTGTGGTTAAATTAGTTAAAGTATTTTTTATTTTGTTATCTGATGAGTTATTACGTACGTTAACAGGAAAGTTCGCAAACTATGATAGTATTATATTAATAGCTATTATTTTATAATTAGGCATGTTGACTTAAACATAATATTATGTTTCGCCCTGTGGTCTGGGGCGTAAGAATACAGCCAAGGTCACCCCCGCCTGTCGTAAGAGGCGACTAAAGGGGGGCCCCGGGGTCGCTAGGAGAGTACACGGCGGAGGCTGTGTGCCTTCATTGCACAAGCGACCCCGAGGAGGACGGCAGTGTGGGGTGGACTCGCACTGTCGAACACCGGCGGTGTGTAAGAGGGGAGGTACTACTCCCCTCGAGGTGAGCCGGAACCGGCACAGCGCGCCAGGGTTTTACCGGTAGAGTGCCTCCCTGGGAGAGTCCTCGGTAAACCATGGTCACGCGCAGAAGAAGGCCGCCCCGGTGTTTTAGTGAGTATTCTCACCCCTTGCAGGGGTGGGCGAGTCCCACACCCCCCCACTGCCCCCCCAAGCAGCGGGAAGTGCGTAAAGGCATTTCACCGGGTTAATAAAAAAAAAGCAGAAAGAAGTAAAATTAACTACTCAAGTACTTTTGTACAAATCTGAGTCAATTCAAAGTTGAGCAGTATTTTAGGAGTTGTATTTTAAAAATCAACTTTTGAATAGAGGTCTAATTTAAATTTCAGAAAGAAACAAATACATGAAAGTGTTTTCCTTAAATTTTATACACACATTGGAAACATACCACTATTCATTTTTTAATAGACTTGGTATCTATTTTAAGCATGAAATTATATTGAAATAGGTAATTATGAAATGGTCTGTAATTTTGAAATGAATGATATCACGCTTCTGACTGGATTGTGCCATGTCAGAAAGTATTTCGTTATTGACTAACAACTGTCACAACTTGTACACTATAAAAGGATTTTTTTGCAAAAGGTTCAACTTATTGAAAATTATGAACAATTTAATTGTATAGTCTCATTGCTGCTACTTATAGGTTGTTTGTTGCAGTCTTTTATAATAATTAAATTTTGACATTCATTCCAGGTTGACTAGTCACAAGTAGATAGTGGTTCATCTTCTGTTACCTACGATTTAAGTAGAGGTTGCTTAGGTAAGTACTGAATAACATTTCATCACCCAGTAGTACGATGACATTTAGCAAAAACTGCTAAATGTCAATAATATGTATCTAAACATTGGTGAAGTAAGTCTCTCATCTAAACGAACCTACATCAATACGAGGTTCGTTCTTCATTATGTACGTTAATAGACAACAAATCAATAAAACAATATCAATATTAGGGGAAACAGATCAGACAGCTCTACGAAAACAATCAGATAGGGGGGCGTCACCCACAACAATCGCGGCTCCAATGATAACACATTCACTTTCGACGGCCGTGTCTATGCTATCGTCATACCTTCTCCACTCGGGAAACTTCAACTTTCCAGTTCCGACATGTTCAAGTTACTCACAATCTAACTCAAAACCCTCGTTCAACATGTTGTCACCATCCGAAAACAAATGCAACCGAAATAAAACATGGCGGGCGGCTTTTGGCGGGAAATGACACTCGCGTCTTCACTACATCTTCGCGCGAGTAGCAAGTAATACAGCACTTGACGAACGTTTTAATATTATACGGACGCTAATTACTTAATTACAACACAAAAATTGCACAACCTACTAGTTCTGAACACAGATAATTTACTCCAAATCACCTAATAACGTGAAACAAAGAGCGAACCATGAGTATTTCTAAACGAACGCCGAATAAGCGGCGACCGTTAAAATTGAGATAAAAATAATAGCGAAGTTTGTCAAAATATGGCGCGAGAGTAAACTCCGTTCGCGGCATAAAGGCGCTTTCACGCCAGCGGAGTACGGCACGAGTAAGCCCGCGTTCACACTACATGACTTTCTCTATCAAAACCGTAATTTCGACTGAGTTCATGTTTGTTTTACCGTTGTAACTAGCAGCGTTTGGGGAAATTGTTTAGATAAAATTTATTATAATTGAAATGCAGTGGAAATTAATTTATGAGTATGATAAGGAAAATGTTCATGCAATTGTTTATTAAGTTGCATGAGGTTATGCAAAAGTTTTTATCACCAGCAAAATTAACTCTATCTAAGTAGAGAGTAAAATCAGAATATTATGTTTATTACATTTAATATGGTTTTCTGCAAACTTAGTTGCTTATGTATGTAGTTGCATATTAAAACATTGAATGTGTTCCAGATCGGCCAGCCAAGGCATTCCTAGAACAAGATAACGTTGATTGAATCGTTATTTAGATAAGTATTCTTTATTTGAACAATATCATGTGATTTATGATAATGAGGTAGGTTAGGCATGTGTAACAGTAAACTGTAGCTATAATGAAGTATTGTGGAATGTATTTCTCATAAGAACAGATGTTCACTTATACTTAATTACAATGTTCATTTTTGTTCGCATTGAGTTCAAAAGTGAGCTTTCTTGTCTCTTGCCTTATTATAAATTATGACAGCTAAAAATATTTTTTTCAGACAACCCTGTTAATAAATAGTACCGTAGTGTTACCTCCTAATTATTTGAAGTACAGTCAGCTTTACAAGAAATCATCATACAAGCATACAAATTGAAAGTGCCCCTTAAAGTGTACACGGCAAAAACAAAAGATAACACCATCACTAAAAACAAAATGTAGGCACTTAATTGACGTTTAAAGGCTAGTCCTAGATACACTGCCAGGTAAAGCTCGCATTGATGACCTACCGCTTTGATGGGTAACATGTGGCTCTGGAGTCGAAAGTCGAGTCGACGTTCAATAACCAACAGCAACCTTATTGTCACTACAGATTTAAAATTTATTGTTAATTGTTGTTCACTAGTTTTAGGTTTTAGTGACGCTCTAAACAACATACGACTCTGTCATTGTAGCATTACAATAAAATGTAGTAATTCGCATGAATGATTCGCAGACACTTGAAACATTTCTTTGAAAATATTCGTATGGTGTACTAGCCTGAAGACATTTTTAGGATTACCTAATGGGAATATGCACTTGAAACAGATGAGCGTCATATTTTTTTTTGAGTAGTATTTTGAATTCTTACTACGTCTCTATCAATATTTCCTAATTTTATTTCTTTGTAGATGTAAAAATAATTATTGAAAAGTGCAAACAAAAGTGGGAAATTCAAAGTGGTTGAAACAGTGGGTTGAGTGTGACGTCACAGTCTAGGCGTATGTCACTGTCAAAAGCGCGACAAGAAGAAGAATTCAAGAGTTTGTAATTAATTAAATGAAATGGACTTGCACACCCAAGTTTGCAGGTCTTTTGTGACTTCAGTTTGAATCAAATTTCGATTGTGGTTTTACAATAAGATTTGAATTCAATTATTGTTTTGGGTGAACATAAAAAACATGCAAAATGACACATAGTCATCCACCCTATTGTATTTAAGCCTCTTCACTTCACACTCAATAACCATCCTTCTAGCGCACTCGGGTAAAAATAACATAATATGAGTAACAAAATACAAAATCCTACCAGTAGGGCGCGCCTTTAGCTCGAAATTGATCGCAACACTTTGACTTTGCACTTCCATTGTTTCGCACAGTTCACAAACTAAATAAATAATAAGTATTTCGTTCACAAGGAGTGCGAGCGGGCTGTGATGAATCGATAACGTGAATGCGTCAATAGGCGATAACCTGCTTACACTATCGGAGATAAGCTTGCACTAGCGTTGCCCCTGGGGTCTGCTTGGACCTTCATTAAAACCAGTTCGGCCAAAGATCACCGTATAGGTGTAAGAACATCCCAGCACAGGACTTCTACGGATCCGACACAAGCAGATGGCTAACTGGCTAAACTTGTCTACTAGGCAATGGTGTGAAGTGCCACTCATATTGAACAAAAAAAAACCTAAAGAATATTAAAAAACGATTCTAAGCACATTCCCAAACACAGACACCATTTTTTCAACTAACAGAGAATAAAAAAAACATAAAATGTAATAAAAAATATAATCGAGTTGAAAGAGCGGAACCTAGAGGTATTTTCCCAGCAGTGTGATCCTAATTACGATAGGTTTGATTCTACTACATCTGATCTGCTCCCGATTTGCGTTTCGCAACTACCTTCATGTTGTTTTTAGGATATCTCGCAAGTATTAATATTTTATGCTAAGTACAAACATACTAACAAATTTATTTTGTATTGCAATAACATTAAATCGATATCATGATAAGTCACTATAAGTTTAATGATAAAATAACGCGCTATAACCAAATCTGTGAGTAAGTGGGCCATTGTTATCGCACTTTCTTTGTGTTGACGCGAAATTACGAGAATTGAAGCGGATCTTTAGGTTATTCATTCATTGTTTACACCTGTTATCGGATCTTTCGAGTAAATCGTGAAGTCGGAAGTCGTGCACGGCGGCGACCTCTATCACGGAAGAATATTTTTTTTGGCCTACAGTCTGTAGGAAACATTCGTCTAAGAATTATGTCCGAATGCCATCTGCCAGTAACGCCCTAAGCCAACGTTCATGTTTTAGGGTTCATAGCCCTCTTGTACTTACCCTACAGTCTGTCTGTCATTACGAAAAAACACCGACTATATCTACGGTCATGGTGTTTGCTATCACTAAATGCTCAGGCGCTGAGTAGAACTCAGTCAAACTAGTGTCATCATCACTCGCCCTGTGGTTTGGGGCGTAAGAATACAGCCAAGGTCCCCCCGCCTGTCGTAAGAGGCGACTAAAGTGGGGCTCCGGGGTCGCTAGGAGTGCACACGGTGGTGGCTGTGTGCCTTCATTGCACAAGCGACCGGACAGCTTAGACGCTCTCTATGTTTGTCGGTTGCCTAGTATCTCATAGCACAAGCAAGCTGAGCTTTGCTAAATTTGAGGCTAGGTGGCGCTGTGTGGGGGCCGAGCCTCCGCATAGGGCCTAACTGGGAGATTGCAAACACACGTATTCAATGAGCGAATTTGGTTTGGTCCGGATTTCTCGAACAAAGTTACAATAATGCGGTATCTATATTAGGGGTGCGTTCCGAATTGAGTCAATTGACGAAATCGCTCTAACGTATGACGTTAGATGGCTAACCTCAGACAGTTAACGTCACTAACGGCGCCATATTACGCGTTTAGAGCGTTATCGCCGTGAGTCTTATGTCAGACTCATAGATGAAAAGTCAAATAGACATTTTCGCGTAAAAATATTTTTGACAATATTCCTCAGAATAATTTTTTGCTAGTACATTTCCTTTTCTATGATACCGCAACAGAAAGTTTTACTACAACAACCGCTAGTGTATCCTGTGAATCATAGAAATTACAAATTTAAAAATTGTTAGGTTATGTGTCACAAACTAGCGGTCCGAAATGATTTTGGCGCTGACAGTGCTGTGAGCGCTGGTATCATGATTTTCAGTTTGGAACGCCTGATATTGCCGTCATTGCTCACAGAGCTATATAATCCCATTACGGACCGCACAGTAAGGTGTCTGGAGATTTGTGTACTGACCGCTAACAGCGCTGTGATCATGCGTAGGTTATTTAAGGCCGCCCGCCGAGTTATTAGCCTAGCATGCACACAGACACGAGGTCCGTACTGCTACCTCCTTATTCTCCCCTATTTTATGCTAGCGTGTGAGTGAAATCGCGACACGGCGACGCACATTCAAACCGAGAGCGGCACGTTTGTATGTAGATATTTTACTGTTTTCTGTGTACTGTGTGTGTTTTCTCTACCGGAAGGTTGTCTGGAAGAGATCGCTTTTAGCGATAAGACCGCCTGCATTGTACTGTTACTTATTTATTTTATCTTTAATGCACAAAAATAGTACAGAAGGCGGACTTAATGCTAAAAGCATTCTCTACCAGTCAACCATCGGGCATGTTATATCTCCATGTTATATTACCTGCAAGGAATATCAGAGATGTGCGTACTAACCGCTAACAGCGCTGTGGTCGTGCGGGTTCCGTATAATCCGCATCCTACGCTCGTGCGCTATGGGCGCGGGAGCGGGACAGCAGATAGCGCGGTCCTGCTCGGCGAGGCTGCGCGGGAAGTACAGCGGCGCGAGGGACGCGTACAGCGCGCGCTCTACTGCGCTAGAGCAGGACAACACGATGAGCGAGGGGAGGCGGTGCAAGGAGATACAGTATATACAGTTGGTTATCTAAGGCCGCTTGCCGAGATAATAGCCCAGATACGCGGCACAGCCCGTACGTACTGCCACCACCTTATTCCCCCCTATTTTATGCTACCTTTGTAGCGTGTGCGTGAAATTGCGACACGACGCGACGCGCACGCACACAATCAAACCGAAAGCGGCACGTTTGTATGTAGATATTTCACTGTTCTCTGTGTAGTACTGTGTGTGTTTTCTCTACCGGAAGGTTGTCTGGAAGAGATCGCTTTTAGCAATAAGACCGCCTGCATTGTACTGTTACTTATTTATTTTATCTTTAATGCACATAAATAGTACAAAAGGCGGACTTAATGCTAAAAGCATTCTCTACCAGTCAACCATCGGGCATGTTATATCTCTGTAAACATTTTTATGTAATTGTTTTCTTTGTGCAATAAAGTATATCTTATCTTACCTTATCTTACTGTGGCGGAGGGGTACCTGCAAGTAATATCAGAGACGTGCGTACTAACCGCTAACAGCGCTGTGATCGTGCGGGTTCCGTATAATCCGAATCCTACGCTCGTGCGCTATGGGCGCGGGAGCGGGACAGCAGATAGCGCGGTCCTGCTCGGCGAGGCTGCGCGGGAAGTACAGCGGCGCGAGGGACGCGTACAGCGCGCGCTCTACTGCGCTAGAGCAGGACAACACGATGAGCGAGGGGAGGCGATGCATCGAGAGGTAGCTGCGGATTGTACCTGCAAGGAATGACCAGAATTACTACGAGCGAACGCCCGCGACTTCACCGCGTGGAGTTAGGTTAGAAAATAGTAGTTTTCGACACAAGTGCGGAAAGTATGTCATTTTGCACGAGTCTCGAGGCATCTTGGCCCGAGCCGGCAGGCGAGGGTCAAGACTCGGGACGAGTGAAAATGACACTTCCGCTCGTGTATCGAACAATGTTTTTTAATACATTTGCGAAAAAAATATAACAAACCAATGCGAATCATTAACACAATTAAAAAGAGTAAAAAGAGCGGGAATAAAAAAAAAAATTTTTAAGGCACCGGTTGTCTGCATTCAGCCTAAAAAAAAAACTATTTTGAAAAAATATGTAAAATACATTTACTTGTGTACGAAAAATGTAAAATAAACAACATTAAAACACGATCAATTACATAAAGAAAGGGGGAATGAAAAACTTAGAATTGACAGTTTTTTTAACATGGTATCGGTTGTATTCAGCCTAGTAAAAATATAAGAAGTAATTTAATTGCATATAAACATGGAAATGCAATAAATACCTATTATTTTATTGTGGGTGTGGCGGCAAGGTGCATACAAACTCCTTGTGTGCGCCTGGCCACTAACAAAATCTGGAGCGCGCGAAAAAAGAAAGAGAAACAATAGACTGTCAGATACCAGAAAATTATTTGTTGGTATTATTGTTTCAAACTTTTAATTAATGTAAATAATTCGTTTTACTTAATGTTTTTAGTTATGTTGTATATATTTGATTATACAAGTTTTTTTATATTGGAGGAAAATGCAGTTTGATTTTCCCCATAGTGGTGACCCCTAAGAAAAGTTGCGCCGGGTCTTTGTTGTTGGACCCCGTTTTTATGCCTATTCTTTGTGCATTTGAAGAGCTGCTTACAAAGAATTTCTAAATGAAGATGACGAATCAAATTATCTGGTGAGCGCCAATATTCAATGAATTCCTAAGCATTACTGAAACTACTTAACTCGACAAGAAGGCTAAATTCGTCGATTCTTTGGTGGTTGCTGTAACTTGATGCAAGCCGCTGTGACTTTGGAGTGTTTTAAATTACCTACTCCGAGAAGACCCAGACCCGAACGTGTTCGTCATATTTTTTATGAACGCTTCCGACTGGCACGTAATAATAATCTACTCGTCGCAGCGTGAACACTGCTTTGATGAGACAGATATGTTCTTCGTGTGTCGTCGCTGTAGTATAGCGCAGTCTGCGTGCTACTCGTCGCGTGGAGACCCGAGGAGTTAATGCACCACCAGTGCCCGTGTTTGCTTCGCGCGCAGTGTGCGTTATTGTGGTTAATCTACTGATCTGTGTGTGTGCGTTTACCAAGTTGGACAGCTCATTTAATTATTTTATATTTTGTAAGGTTTGATGTTATTGTGTGTTTCGTTTTGCTAACTATCTTTATTTTAATATTAGAATATGGAAGAGATAAGAGAGCATATTCAGCTTTTGCAAGAGCAAAATAAACTGTTGCAAGAGCAGAATGCTAAATTGTTTGAGGAAGTAAAGCGCCTTAAAATTGTAACCTCTAGCCTTGTACTGAATGCACGCCTACTAATATTTCATCTGTCTGTAGAGTTGCAGCCAAGTTGCCTCCTTTTTGGAGTGAACGTCCAGCAATTTGGTTCGCTCAAGTAGAGAGTCAGTTTAATTTATCAGGCATATCTTCCGACCAGACTAAGTATGACTACGTATTAGCGCAATTAGACTGTCGCATTATAGGCGAGGTTGAGGATATCATTGCGCAGCCGCCTCTTAATGATAAATACCTACGTTTTTATAAAGACAGCGCTCATCCGTCGATTTTCTATTTCGGAGGAACAGCGGGTGCAGCAGTTGCTGGGTGAGGTAGATCTCGGTGACCGGCGTCCTTCACAGTTATTGCGCCACTTGCGATCTCTCGCTGGAACTACACTGACTGCCGACAGCATCCTCCGCATAATATGGATGCGTTGTCTACCACACCACCTACAGGCCATTCTAGTTCCCCAAGCAGACCTCTCTCTCGACAAAGTAGCGGTTTTGGCTGATAAAATTTTAGAGGTCTCGCCAGGTGTTGATATCAAATGTCCACCAGCGGCAGTGGTCTATGATACTTACTTACCAGACATCACTGCTCGTTTGGACGACCTGTCACGGCAAGTTGCTGCAATAGCTCCTATAGCTAAACCAACTTCAAAGTGCTATCCTCAAGGTAATAACAACCAATCTCTTTCACAAACACCTAAGATATTATGTTGGTATCATAAACGTTTTGGCTCAAAAGCTACTAAGTGTATTGCTCCCTGCGCTTGGGCGCAGTCGGAAAACCAGTCGGGCAGCCAATAGTGGCGACAGCTGACTGCCCTAAGGAGAGTCGCCGGTTATTTGTCACAGAGCATACTTCAAAGCGTCGATTTTTGATTGACACCGGCTCTGACGTTTCCTGTTTTCCTAGTAAGTGGCTCACGCGTCGTCCTAGAGAGTCGGACTATACAATGGCTGCGGCTAATGGTAGTCAGATTCGAACATACGGCACCGTAACTCTTTGTCTCAATATTGGACTTCGCAAAGAGTTTCGCTGGAATTTGATTATTGCTGATGTTAGTAGCGCCATAATCGGTTCTGATTTTTTAGCACACTACCACTTGTTGCCTGACTGCACAAGACGTCGGCTAGTTGATGGATCTACTGGCCGGTCTTGCAGTGTCGCATTGGTTGCACTGGAGCAAGAAAGTGTAAAATCAGTATCTGGTTCATGTTTCGCTTCTCCTTTTGGCGCTATTCTTTCAGAGTTCCCAAACATTACTAAGCCACCTGGAATTTTACGTGTAATGAAGCACAAAACCGTTCATTACATACGAACCACTGAGGGTCCTCCGGTATCTAGCCGACCTCGAAGGCTTGCACCTCAGAAGCTTATCGAGGCTAAGAAGGTCTTCGAACAAATGGTTCAGTGCGGTACAGCTAGACCATCGGAAAGCGCCTGGTCATCGCCGTTGCATATGGTACCTAAGCCAGATGCTACTTGGCGACCGTGTGGAGACTTTCGCGCTCTGAACTCCAGGACAATACCTGATCGCTATCCTGTACGTTACATTGGTGACTTTAACAACTCAATCGCAGGCTGTACAGTTTTTAGTGTTATTGATTTAGTTAAAGCCTACCAACAAATACCGGTTTTTGAAGGCGATATTTGCAAAACTGCAATAACAACTCCCTTTGGACTCTACGAATTCCCTTATATGACGTTTGGCTTGCGAAATGCAGGTCAAACTTTCCAAAGGTTCATTGATGAAGTCGTTCAAGGGTTAGAGTTTTGTTTTGCTTATGTCGATGACATTTTAATATATTCAAGAGATCCTTCTGAGCATAAAAAACATCTTCGCATGCTCTTCAAACGTTTTGAAGAATATGGTGTAGTTATTAACCCGGTTAAATGTGTCTTCGGTGTTTCTGAGGTTACATTTCTAGGACATCGCATTTCAGCTACGGGTATTTATCCTCCAGCTGAGCGTATTCAGTCAATTGGACTCCGAAACTCGAAAAATGTTTTGAGGCTTGCAAAGACAGCCTAACAACAGCCACTCTACTGACACATCCAGTTGCTGGTGCTCAGTTAGCATTATTTACGGATGCATCCAGTGTACATGTTGGAGCGTGCTTACAGCAAAAAGTAGGCGATTGTTGGCAACCGCTGGGATTTTTTAGCAGGAAGCTTAACCCCAGGCAGTCAGAGTGGCCTGCTTACTACAGAGAGCTCTTTGCGGTGTATGAAAGCGTGCAACATTACAGGCATATTTTAGAAGCACAGCATGTTACCATATACACCGATCACAAGCCTTTATTATATGCTTTCAAGCAACGCAGAGAACGTCTCCCTCTTCCACAGCTCAATCAACTTTCCTTTATTTCGCAGTTCACAACTGACATTGTTTATATTCACGGCGAGGAAAACATTGTTGCGGACGCTATGTCCCGGATTGAGGCTGTGTCGATTGAAACTGATTTCTCGTCTCTTGCACAGGCACAGGAACTTGACGATGAATTGAAGGCTCTGTTACAGAACACTTCGTCTTCATCTCTTGACTTAAAAAGAGCTGTCGTTCCTGGTACTGACTGCACGCTTGTTTGTGATTTTACATCTGGTAAACCGCGTCCATTCGTTCCATTACCTCTCCGAAAAAAGGTGTTTGAAAGGTTGCACAACCTTAGCCACCCCGGAGTAAAGGCTTCTTGTCGTTTAGTCACTGATCGATTTGTTTGGCCAGGCATTAACAAAGACTGTCGTTCTTGGGCTCGCACTTGCCTCTCTTGTCAAAGGAGTAAGATCACCAGGCACAACAAAACACCGCTTGGACACTTTTCTAACCCGTCAGCGAGACTCAAACACGTCCACCTGGACATTATTGGGCCGTTGCCGCTTTGTGGTCCTTACCGTTATTGCTTGACTGCTGCTGACCGGTACACCCGCTGGCCTGAGGTATGGCCTATGACTAGCATTAGCGCTGAAGAAGTCGCCAGTACTTTTATATCTGGTTGTATTTCACGATTCGGGGTTCCTTCTGTCATAACAACTGACCAGGGCCGGCAGTTTGAATCGGATCTTTTCCGCCGACTCCTTCACTGCTGCGCCACAGAAAGGAAGCGCACAACAAGTTACCATCCCTGCGCTAATGGCATGGTCGAGCGCTTTCATCGGCAGCTCAAAGCCGCTTTAGCTTGCCATACAGAGTCCTGGCTTGAAGCTTTGCCCATTGTTCTCCTCGGTATCCGCACGGCATTGAAGGAAGACTTGAAGTCATCATCAGCTGAACTTTTGTACGGAGAGACATTGCGCCTACCAGGAGAACTAGTGGCAACTTCTCTCACTTGTAAGCGTGAAGAGGACCCTACCGATTTCATAGTGAGGTTTCGGCGCTGCATGGCTAACATCCAACCTGTTCCTGCGACATGGCATGCAAATCCGGCTACTTTTACTTTTAAAGAATTGCCGAAGGCTTCTCACGTATTCCTTCGCGATGCCACCGTTCGAAGGCCATTGACCCCTCCATACACTGGACCACATCGAGTTGTTTAGATGAAGGAGAAAACAGTGATACTTGACGTTGGTGGAAGGCAGACTGAAGTCAGTTTAGATAGAGTCAAGCCTGCTGTACTTGAGGCGACGCCTCCTGTGGGCACTCATTCTACATCTTTCCCGTCAGTTCCTCGCACCCAGCCAGCCGTCGCTGTTCCTCCCACACCTCCGCCCGTTTTACCCACTTATACCACTAGGTTTGGTCGGAAGGTTCGTCCTGTGGTACAATTTAATTAACATATTATTATTATTTTTTCATTTTCTTTTTTGTTTGAGTTATCACTTGTATGTTCTACCACCTTTGTTGACTCCGTAGGGGGGTAGTGTGGCGGCAAGGTGCATACAAACTCCTTGTGTGCGCCTGGCCACTAACAAAATCTGGAGCGCGCGAAAAAAGAAAGAGAAACAATAGACTGTCAGATACCAGAAAATTATTTGTTGGTATTATTGTTTCAAACTTTTAATTAATGTAAATAATTCGTTTTACTTAATGTTTTTAGTTATGTTGTATATATTTGATTATACAAGTTTTTTTATATTGGAGGAAAATGCAGTTTGATTTTCCCCATACAAGTATTCTTTGGTGAAACTCATTCATACTTACAAATCTCCGGTCATTGTTAATACACAAACAGCCAACTTTAAGTAAATTGTTTCCGAAATTTAATTGTTAATAGTTACTAAATAACCCTTTATTTTGTCAATTATGCAATTTAAATATTTTTAATAATATTACATTCCCAGTTTTGATGCCAAATAACATATCAAAAAACAAAATAAAATGATTGAACAGACAACCTCTTTGGTAGGATGTATGAGTTTTATTAGCATTATCAAAAAAAAAATTGGAAAAGTAAAAAGCACTAGTTCGGAAAAAACAACTTTCCGCACGCTAAGCAGCTACGAAAAGAACCACTTTTTGAGCAACTGTATTAAAAAAAGTCATATCCTACTTATATTATAAAAGCGAAGTGTGGATGTGCCGTGTTGCTCTTTTACGTAAATCTACTGGATGGATTTAAATGAAACTTTACAATAATATAGCTTATACATCTGAATCGCACATAGTATTAGGCTACATGTATAAAGAAATTTTTATTTTTGCTTTTCAATTCAAGTCCACGCGGACTAAGTCGCGGGCGGTCGCTAGTATCTATATAAATTGTGGCCTTTGTCCTATTCCAATGCATAAACTATATTTTTGTGAAGTTTCATTAAAATCCATCCAGTAGTTTGTACGTGAAAGAGCAACACGGCGCTTACGTCCTCACATACAGACTTTCGCATTTATAATATTAGTAGGATTCCATTTATTATGAAGTGAAGCGCGTGTTATAAAATTAGAAATTCTGATCCACTTTAACGTTAGTATGGCTCAATAGTAGGTAAAGTTACTTTCTACAATCTGCTTCTTGTAATCGTCGTATTTGCTTGTTCTGACGTTCTGATGACTGGCCTACAATTATTTCAGACTGCAGAATCAGAATCAGAATAATTTATTTGCATGAAAGCGGTATATATTGGTATTACATAGGTTGAACAGGATCGCACATTTCACCAGAGTATGGCATGCAGAATAAGTCATACAGGAAGACACAGGCTAAAAATAATAAAATAGGTGGTCATTCAAAAAGCTGGATATGGCAAAGATTATGACGGTTTTTCATTCATCGAATAGTGATTTTAACGCGATTCAGGAACGATTTTGAAATTGTGATAAATTATTTTTATCATCTTACTAAAGATAGGAACATCTATTGTGTCAAGTCTTAGAAACTGTTTAAATAAATAAATATCTATTAGGACATTATTCCACACAGCGCCATCTAGTCCCAAGTGGGCTAATTTTAAGCCCGTTTTTATGGGATACTAGACATCGGATAAACATACTTAACTACTTTTTCTTTTGTAAATACATACTCATTATACATAAAAAACACCCAGACCAATACAAACAGTAATGTTCTTGTACTGTGTGGGGATCGAACCGTGACCTTTGGTGTAGTAGCCGACTTCTCAACAATTACACCAAATCGGTCGTCTAAAGTTGTTTAAAGATACTTACGCAGAGCTATATGCGCGGCGGTGTCTGGCGGGAAGTCCCGGCGCGGCGTGGTGAGCACGCACAGCGCCAGCGAGCGCGCGCCCAGCTCGGCCGCTTGGTACAGCGTGTTCCTATAAGCAATATCAATAGGTTATACACTGCTCAAAAGTCTCTAGGGATATCTCAAGCATTTTCATACAAAGTATAGCTATTTGGGACGCTGTAAAAATTAAAATATTGATACCAACGTAGAAATTTTTAGAACACAGAAACTGCTATATCTGCCCTTTCAGATTGTATAAAGAAATTCATTGTAGTAGCATTATTGTACAATCTTAAGGACGTTAAAAAAAGACAGATTTTTCTTTTAAAAGGTGTCAAAATTTTAGCAAAATTAAACGCTTTTCTTTTGTAATTTTCTTAACCTTTATCTTATGCCTCTGTCCTCGCGTTATTCTAAGATAATGCTCAACTTGTAAACAAACTTAACTTTAAGAAATATTTGAAAAATGATATCCCTATGATATCCGTGGACAGTTTTGATGTGTGTATGTACAGAGGCGCTTCTTCTTCTTTGCGTGTCGATGGCAGACAATTCTAAATTAGATGAGACCAGTATTCTGCAACCCTTACGGCATTAGTACTAGCGCTCATCAGGTCATCCCGTGTGCAGCTGGATAGGGGCACCTTATGCGACTGACATTAGACACATTTTGCAATGGTTTTGTAAACGTTGCTGTACAGTTTTGGTAAGTTCAAAAAAATATATCGAACTTAAGCTTAGCGACAGGTAACTTCAATATTGACCATGCCAGAAGTCGTTCTATACAAATTATAATGACGACAGCGAAGACTTTAAGCTAAGTTTCACAAATAAAAACTATTTTATTTACGAATCGATTCTCTCGAATCAAATAGGCCGTTTAAATTTATAACTCTTGATGTTCAAGTTTGCAAATGAACAAATAAATTCATATCAAGTATTGGTATTTAGGTGCCCGTGGCGCAGTTGTGACAGCGATCGGCGACGATCACTGTTGTAAAGCAACGCACGCCGGGTCGGAAATGGGATGGGTTACCACTCCAACCGAAATTTAGTGATGTGTATTTCGGGCATCTCCGTGCTTCGGAAGGCACGTTAAGCAGTTGGTCCCGGTTGACGTCGATAGATGTCAATCGTTAAGCCTAGTCAGAGGCCTTAGGGCGGCTTGATAACATCTGATATTAAGGTTGGCTCACTAACCTTACACCCCTCTAACAACCCGCACAGAGCCCGCGTGTTGGAGTATGGCTTGTTCCACCTCATAGTTGAGGTGAGGCCTGTGCCCAGCAGTGGGACGTATATAGGCCGTTTATGTGATAATAAACATACTTGTAGCAGTTGTGTAGCGAGGTCTCGGCGGCGGTGTGGTACTTGGGCGAGTAGGTGGGGCAGACGGTGTGGATGACGTGGCGGCAGCGCAGGCGGAAGCCCGGCGTCACCGTCACCTCGCCCGTGCGGCACTCTGCAAACAACACAAGATAAGATAAGATATTGCATAAAACAGTTGAAGATACATTACAAGATCCCCTGAAAATTCACCATCATGCCATTAACGTTAACCTTTCAGTAATAAATACCACTAAAGTGAAGGTGATGTACTGACAAGGTGCTAACAAACCGACCGAACCAATGCTCATTTTTGACAAATTAACCAAGAATTATCAAAAAATAAATAAATAAGTGGCCATCTTGGGTATTGTGTTGTGTTCAATTAAATATATTAATGAGCATTGATTGCTTTTCTGGTTGCGTAAAAAACTGTATTCAAATTAACATTCGGGATTACATCTCTGCCCGAAATAATTAGGTAATTTTAAATAGGCTGAGTACAACATACAGCAATGTTATATTAAAAAAAAATGACAATCGTAACTTTTACATTTTCGCTTTATTGACTTACGATTAAAGTTTCGTAATTAATAATGTTTATAATAGTTTCCTCGCAAGGTATTAAAAAACTTTGATCGACACACGAGCGGAAGTGTCATTTCCACTCACTCGGGCCAAGATACCTTGCAAAATGACATAAATTCCGCACTTGTATCGAAAACAACTATTCAATCATAGGCATAAGACATCTTTTGCACTCTACCATACTGATAATGCGTGTATGATATACCTCTAGCCTTAGTGAGGATTTCCTCCTTGAGGCCAGCCCCAGCCATCGACATGATGCGCTCGCTGACCACGTTGCACTCCAGAAGACTCTCGTCCGTGGTGTTCGTGATCGCGTCCACCTCCAAGGATGTTATGGAAAATGACTTTTCATCCATTGACGTAAGGTGTCTTTTGTACTATACCATACTGATATTGCGTGTATGTCAGTACCTCTAGCCTTGGTGAGTATTTCCTCCTTGAGGCCAGCCCCAGCCATGGACATGATACGCTCGCTGACCACGTTGCATTCCAGAAGACTCTCGTCCGTGGTGTTCGTGATCGCGTCCACCTCCAAGGATGTTATGGAATTTGACTTTTTAACCATTGACGTAAGGTGTCTTTTGTACTATACCATACTGATATTGCGTGTCAATACCTCTAGCCTTGGTGAGTATTTCCTCCTTGAGGCCAGCCCCAGCCATCGACATGATGCGCTCGCTGACCACGTTGCACTCCAGAAGACTCTCGTCGGTGGTGTTCGTGATCGCGTCCACCTCCAAGGATGTTATGTCGCCTTGCCTGTAACGTATACAAGAGCCTATTAAAATGTGTTATGGTCAGAGGTTTCATAAGTGTATGTACTAAATAGGGTAGACAAAAGTGTCGCCTTGGAAACGGAACCTTGAATCGGACTTGGTAGTTTATTTTTTCGTAGAGGTAATGCACATTGCCAGGGGCGGACGGGTTATGTGAAACTCTTCGCCTGTAAGGTGCTTCATAATCAAGAAAACGCCCACAGGCCTACACACTACACCTCCTACGGTTCTCCCTTATCGCCTTTGCGAGGAGAGTCGGATACTAGCCGAAGGAAGCCTTCCGAGTACCTACTCTTTACAGCGGTGCTCGCCTACTGATTCTTATTTTTACCCATGACCGTAGACATAGGAAAAGATAATATTGTAATGAGTTAATAATACAAAGTTGATGTTCTGGGCGAGGGTTCTGAGTTGTAGTGCAGATTTCTTAGTCCACGCTTCTCTCATTTTTGAGAGTATTTTAACACAACTTCGTTTTATAAAAACCTAGCGTTAACAAAGCTATTGTTCTTGCGAAATAGACACATTTTAGATGTTATTCCGAACAATCATGAATCCACACTTAAGCATGTACACCTATAAACACAAGTGCTAACCGCTAATAAAGGCATAGGATCGTTTATCTCGCCGCGTGCGCCATTCGTTGCGACACAGTTTGTGGACATTCACCCAGTACACTTACCTGTAAAAGCCATTCGTAATCAGTTAACAGGCGATAACTTTCAGAAATACTGGCTAGCACTTCAATAAGATCGCATGAAAAGGGACTTGTGGATTCCTTTTTAAATACTTAGTTCAACTACCGTTATTTGGGTTGTATTTAAATTTAAGACCATTATCCAGACACCATTATTTATTTTGTAGTATTATTGATGATAATGTTTAGTATCAAGTAGTGTTTGTGGCGTAGATTATAAATATGTTATCAGATTACAATCTGATAATCAAAGATTGCAATCAAATACCAGATTCATACAAACTTCCGTAACAAAAACCCATCTCACTTCTGCCTGCGACCGTACCTAGTTGCAAGAATTAGTCAGAAGTAGAGATGCACCGAATGTGAGTGAATATTCGGTACAAAATGTACGGAAACGAATATTCGTTTTTTGTGCAATGATCAGCTCTGTACATAATTCAGTGCACGTGGGTTCGGCGCGGCAATCTGCAAGCTTACACTATAAATTCTCAAAAATTGCCTTATTAAAAAAACAATTGCCAAATATTTGTTTTATTAATGATTTTTCTATTTACACTGTAGTGTTTGTTAAAATATGATAAGTTTTAAGAATAAACGATAGGTGTCCAAACTATTCTTGTGTTGAAATTTATAAACTAAACTACTTACTTGTTGTAGAAGTTATCAAACTGCCGCCGTATGGCGCTTTTGTTATTGCTTTGTGAAAGGTATCACGAATTTTATTTCTATAAAGGTTTTGCTCTACGTAACTAAATCCTGGTTTATCCAACACTATGTACGAACAGTTATTATAACTATTTAATACAAAAACAATTGTAAGTAGGTATTCGGAAAATCAACCGGATATCAGGCCGAATACGACCTTCAAATACATGCCGAATGTACCGTATACGATGTTCGGGGAATCAATCGGCGCACCTCTAGTAAGAAGGTACTGGGTATTTCGTTATCCTTGGAGCCTGCTTTACAGCTATTTAACTAGCATTAGGTTAAGAACGATAACATACTTATGTGTAAACAGGTCTTAAAGAAAAGATACAACAATATTAGCTTTAATTGTTTGTTTTAAAGATATCCCATGTGAATTATGATCATTACATACGATGGCATAACAAAATGTTTGCTTGGTTTATCCTGACCAACCGAAGATTTATTATCTGTATAGTTAAGCGATAACGTCAAATGAGTATTGAAAGCGAAACTAACGACATGTTGCTATGAAAGGTAAACTACCATTAACTACTGTAAACCATTAAGTGAAAAATATATCTAGGACGAACGACATTACCCTACTTCAGTTAGACCGAAAACGTAGTGGCATAATTATTTTTAAGTGACCTTGTGCTTTCTTACAAGCCTTATTATTTTAACTTCGTGCCACAGGATACTAACCAGAAAAAAAATAGTTCAATCAAAGTACCTAATTTAAATCTCAGGTAGTAAAGGCTTTTCTAGAAGCCCATTCCGAATCTCGAACGACAAGATCTGCTGCGAGATACAGAAGTATTGTGTTATGCGATTGACACGAGTAGCGAGTTCCCTGACAGATGAATTCGCAGAATGATTTTGCAACTTCATGTATAAAATTAGAGAATTTATAAACATGAGTAGACGTCACATTAATTGTTCTGTTCCCTTTCTAATCTTTTGTAAATAAAGTTAAAGTGAATGTGGTCGTTGTCCAGTATCCCATAGTACAAGCCCTGCTTAGTTTTGGCTAAAAGACGCTGTGTGAAGAAATAACTTCCAATGATATTTATCTTGGAGGTGCCAGTGGCGCAGTTGTGACAGTGATCGGCGATTATCGCTGTTGTAAAGCAACTCACGCAGGGTCGGAAATGGGATGGGTGACCACCCTGACTGAAATTTAATGATGAATTTTTCAGGCATCTTCGTGCTTCGGAAGGCTTGTTAAGCTGTTGGTCCCGGCTGACGTCGCTAGATGACAGTCGATGAGCCTAGTCAGAGGCCTGAGGGCGGCTTGATAACATCAGATTTTGGGGTTGCTCACTAACCTTACTGCACCCCTCCAACCATCCACACTGATCTCGCGGGTTGGAGTATGGCTCGTTCCACCTCATAGTTGAGGTGAGGCCTGTGCCGAGCAGTGGGACGTATATATATAGGCCGTTTAAGTATTATGTATGATATTTATCGTCTAGTCTAAAATTGATGGCAATACTGACCATATCGCGAACCGGTGGTTGATGTCCTCGTCGTAGGGGTACGGCGCATGCGCGAGCTGGTCGTGCTTGTCGAGGGGGGGCGGCGGCGCGTGCGGCGTGGAGTGCGCCCAGCGCGGGAGGGCGCCGCCCGCGCACGCCGGCGCGCGCATCACGCACCGTACAGGGTCTGGAATGGAAGAAGATACTTTTTTATTGACGTTTCTTTTATTTAAAATGGGTTTGCGTTTGACCTCAGGCTCGCCTGATGGTGAGCGATGACGAGGTCGAAGGTGGGACACGCTTTCCCAGAAAATTCCTATTCACTTTTGCCTTGAAGGCAGCAAGGTTGTATGTATCCGGAATCACAGATGCCGGAAGAGCGTTCCACTCCTTACCATGAAGTAAGCACCAAAGTCGACCAAGTTCTGTCTTGAACTCAGCACCCAGAGGGATTTCGAGCCAGTGTTTAACCACTGGGCCACGACGCTCTATATTTTTGACCACTCCGTCAGCGCAGATCATTTTGATGATGTTTATACCTACCGCTGCCTGATCTCAACTATGAAGTAGTAAGAGGAATGATACACGTGCCCAGAACATGTTGTGAGCGAGCTGTATGTAAGGTTAGCGATGACCTATACTACATCAAACTACTCCAAGGTCTCTGACTTTGCTGCCTTGCTCATCATCTACAGTGGAAGTGTGTGTCTAGTCAAACACCAGAGTAGAGTGGTTTCGTAGCCAATTTTGTTAGAATGATTAAGTACATACAACGTTCATACTTTTTATGTAGCCCATTAATCCGTCTGCCGACAAAGTCTGGGTTTCGAAGCTTGGTTTTTGGCGCCAACAAGTCTGCTGCTAACGGTATTTAAACTTCGCCAGTTTTTGCACACTACCTAATTATAGTAATTTACATAGGAATGCCATAGAACCGAGAGATGGACAGTGGATGAGTCTTGCAGGAATATTGTAAACAGCTCATTTGACTATAGAGAAAATGGATAGTTGTAATTTGGTTGTTGTAATCGGTGATGTTGCGGTGCCTGTGGTGCAAAACAACAGCAGATTTGCCACAATACCATTGTTAAGCCGTTGGCAAAAGGATGAATGAACAAACCCCGATCGAGTGATGTATTTTCCGAGTATTTCTTGCTTCGGAGAGCATGTTAAGCAGTTGGTACCGGCTGACGTCGCTAGTTGTCAGTGGTTATGCCCAGTCGAAGGCCTGCTTGCTCTTAGGGCAGCTTGATAACATCTGACAGTCTGGTTTATCACTAGCTACTCCAACCAACATGATGGCCAGGTCATATATAAGACAAAAACCAATCACGAGAACGGTTCAAAGCGCACATAAAAAGTTTATGTAGATGACTAAAGCACAGCACGGAAAATACCTTATAACTAACTTATGGGTAACTAATAATGATCTTCAATTTTCTCTTTGTGCTGACTTTATTACTATAATCAATCTAATCACCAATGAGAATCGCCATTTACCTGAATTTAACATTATCCTTTGTCCATCTAATAATACCTCATTCGCTTCCTACGCCCAATTCGATGAATTACAAAGCACCTTTATCAATAATACGTTTGGGTATGTCAGTAATAAATGGCATCGTTTAGCATCACTGATCAATTTCCATTGAAATTCATTTGATAGCAGCCAGTCTACAACAAACTGCGGATAGTTTACGTAACATGCTATTTTTCAAGACGAACAAAAACCTAAAATGGTGAATTATTTATGGAGGCCTACATTTTGTGTGATTTTTCATTGTGCTACTTTTTCAGTAGGAAACTAAGCATTTTTCTTCAAAGTTATCGTAACAACTCCTTCACAGTTCAATAGGCCATTCAGAAGGAAATTGACCCACATTTTATATCTCAAGCTTTATGTGAAAGCTGCGGCAAACGCTAAGACAAAGGAACCACTATTAAATGAGTGGACACTAGATCGAATGAAAAGCTTCAGATAAAATCTAGCTTTTAGTGCAACGGCCTAGAGTCTATTTATAGCCACAGCCGGAAGACAGCGAAATTGTAGGGCTATTCATTTTCAAACAACCGATATCTAGGGCACAACCTCCTGTGACGTCAGTATTGCACTGTCGCCATCCTTCTCTGAAACATGCACTTGGAGGGAGATGGAAAATTCATTGAGTGCAAGTTTATACGCAAGTAGATACCCTGACTTTGGCAACATTCGCGTGACTGAGACTACGCAATATTGGCAAAGAAAAAGTGACACGCAATATATACAGCTTATCATAAAAGCAGACTACTCTGGTTTATAAATTGCGAGAACAATATTTCGCTTTTTGGAGAACAATTAACCTAAACTACCTACTCGTAACTTCGTAAGTATATTTTTATCGGTTGATGTTTAGGTTAAAGAAAGATTTTTATAAAACCGTGAAGTAACTCACAATATTTTGGCAAGAAAAAATTCAAGGATTTAACGAAACAGATTTGATGGTTCCAATTCATAAATACTGAGAAATAGGAACAACACTTACAAAAAAAGGAAAAGTGAATAGCTCTTTTACTTTGTCTGGAACCATGTTCCTCTTAATATGAGAACAAACTTCTCCTTCAAATTACAAAATAAGCATGTCACAAAGTATTTCCCAACGTAAAAGGTTTTAGGTTGATCAAAATTCAAGGACGAAGCACCGAGTACGAAGAAAAAAATCAACATTGTTCATTACGAACATTACGGCGACGTTGAAGGCCACGTGAAACGTTACATAACTGACAATAAAGCTAAAACAATGAAATAAGAAACTCTTACCCAAAATAGTCATCCTATCAAGCGTATGGACACTGGACGAACTTGATGAGTTAAAAACTGTTCTGAATTTTAAAAATAGAGTACTGCCGAAGAGCCACACAACCACTCTGTTCCAAATATGGATGGCATGTGACCTCGGAGTCGGAGGGCGGGAAGAGAACACACCCCCGAGATGACGTGCCGTGGGGGCGCGGGGAGGGCGTGACGTCACAAGGGCGACGACCCTAGGAACTGGGTCACGAGATCGGACTGGTCGATCTGCATGGCTTTCAGGAAGTAAGCCTTTTGCGAGCCACTTGACACGCCGGACGTTGAGCCAGGTAAATCTGATCGGCAAAAAGGCTATTAGGAAGAAAAAGGGACATCGATAGGAGCCTACACTCCGAGAAGAAACCTAAGGTGGATTAAGAGACGAACTCAGTTTATGCGAGTCATCACTGGAAAAAAATTGGTGTTGTCACCATCATTCGTCATGCTTATGTGTGATACATTAGAGTTAATTAGACAAAGGGACTTTGCTATACGGATAAACGTTTTTTCCTGCTTGTTATTGGTTATTTAGGGAAACTGGATTTTCAAGTTATGCCTTCGTTGGCATTCTGATGAGATCTTAAAATTGTTGATAGATTCGATTCGTTTGCTTGCCCTGAAACACAGAATTGCTAAATGCCTAAATCTAAAACTACTGGTGCTATTCTTGCCAACGAATCGGTTACAGATTCCAATGGTTGAAATAGATGATTAAACTATTCCGGTTCAGTGGTCCGGACTGTTTGTTTGTAGCTTGTAATAACGAATACAGTTGTGTTTGATAGCCAGGTTTGTCGTCTAACTTCGATGGGTCGACCTTTGAATCAAACCATGCGGAGACAGATTATATGTAGATTGTTTCAGGTAGATCATTCAGGTCTTGAACATTTTGTACCCAAAAATTGTAATTTCAAACTCAAAGCAGTCTAAGGGTTGATTGTAGACGGTTCTTGTGTCAGTAAGAAATCTTTAGGGAGTCATTTCCAATAAGAAGCCAGTATTATTTTTGTCTGGCCAGCGCTTTCATTTTTGGGTTCGAAATGCATGATCTCCTTAGCAAATACATCATTACAACTTAAACATTTTCCTAGTATTTCCAGACTGAAGGTAAATAGGCAATTAAACAATCTACTATCTTTGTCTATTTACTCAGTTTTAAACTGTTCATTAACGCTTTACTTCTCACGTAGTTACCTACTACGTAAAGTGTTGTTAGTAACAATGACGCAAAACGGTGAAGATAAACCCAAATGATTCATTAAGAACAAAAAATGTTTTAGTTAGATGCAAAAATGGGATTCCCCTTTTCTAAATGTTTGGATAATAATCACTGACAGTAGATACTTCTAAAGTAAAATAAGGGATTTTACTTTAAAAGTAAAGGGATTTTACTTTAGAAGTATCCCAAGTTAGTTATGCATTAAAGTTAAACTTATGAGAAGTACATTCAACATCAAAATGATGTGCGACAATATGGTCACATAAGTCTGAAATTTTAATGAAAAGCAACCTTATCATTTTAGGATTAAAATAGGGTTTCTCTTGTTTATAGTGTTTGGTGACGCTTCCAATGACATACGACTCTGTCTGTGCAGTTTTGAAGTTGCTTTTGTCACACCGCAAATAATTTTCGACCACTGTTTAGCACACATCATTTTTATGCTGACTGTATAGTATACGGTAAAGTTAAGAGTGAAGAACGAAGCACGTAATATACTTTTCATTACTCATACTCTGAAAGTAGGTCATTACTGACCTGAGAAGCGGGCTGAAAGTAACACTTTTCATCCCTAGGGAGAATCACTTTCAACTGACAGGTGTCAAATTTTTTTTTTAAAAACTAGTTCTTTTTCACATATCTATTGAACCATGTTCCAACTTTCTATACAGCCACGATGTAAAATTTGAAATAACTCAAAGTTAAGTATTGATCAGAGAACATATATGTTTTAAATAACTTTATTATAATTTAGTTTCAACAATTTCCTTAAAATAACTTAGCTTTGAGTAAAATATTTACCATTTTTCTAATGATGAAAATAAAAAATAATGGCTGAATAGCGGGCCGGCCACAGAAAAAAAACAAACAAAATAGGCGGGAAAGCGGCAATTCGATCTTCATTTATTTTCCTCATTTTTTCTTAAGCTAATTCATGTTTTTATTTTTACTTTCCTCGTATTTGTAATGAAAAGCACAGTGTTTCCCTCGGGTGAAAGACTTATTTAGTCCCTCGAACAACTTTCACCCCTAGGATAACAATGTACTATACCCCCTTATTCATAAAAACGAACGCAACGCCAAAGCATATTTTGAGCAATTGACGTGTTTTGTCACTTAACTCGCAAATGGCGGCAGCAACAGGAATGAATGAGACAAAGCGTTAGAAAAGTTAATGTGTTGTTGAAGCGCTGTTTAAGTTCTTATGAATAAGGGGATTATTATATTATATTAAAATCAAAGAATATGCAAATAATTTCAAGGAAGACGCTAAGAGGTAAATTGCACGAGAAAACACGAAACTTGTTTATACGAACAAAACGTTCAGACCTTATGCAGTTGCAGAAGCATAAACTGTCCTTCCAAATGAAACAGTTATCTAACTTCAGTTGTTACTTCGACTAACCAAACAACTTGTCCGTATTGATCGAGCGAAGTTAAAGCACAGTAAACATAACAGTAGGTTATCTAAGGCCGCCCGCCGAGTTATTAGCCTAGCGTGTTCACAGACACGCGGCACAGCCCGTACGGCCGCCAACTTATCCCCCCATATTTTATGCTAGCGTGTGCGTGATATCGCGTGGCGACACGGCGCGCGACGCGCACGCCACATTCTTTTTACTGTTCTCTGTTTACTGTGGTTAAAGGCAACTTTTCTTGTTAAACTTCTGAATCTCCATTCAAGTTGGGATTGTGCATTACTTGTCTGATGCAATGTTTAACGGCGGTGTTGTCTGCTTCTCTTTGTTTGTCTGTTTGTCACTTGCGCAATCAGCTTCGTAATTTGATTTCTTGGAATGTCCTTTGTATGGTTTACTGTTTAGCAAAGACACGTGGAAACTCGCTTCGGAGTGCATCATTGGATGTTTGGATAACGTCTAAGCTAAGAAATCTTATTAATAGTTATTATAGTCATCAGCTTCATATAAATAAGTTATTTTTAGCAGCAAAGCTAATCGTTGCATTAATTTATGTTCATCACTCGCGTTATCACAATTATTGAAGAAATAAACTCGGATCAGCAATTAAATATAAGTATGCACTTTAATTACACGGAGAGAGAGACACGATAATTTCAAGAGAGCATTGTAGCCCAGTGTTTAAACACTCTGTCTCAGTACCCGGCGGTTCCTAGGTCCTGTTTGGACCCCTACTTTGTGTTCATCGTACAATTTGGGGATACAACTATCCAGTTAGGGAGAACAAGGATAAAAAAAAACCTAGCAACCCGGATAACAGCGGTAGGCTTGCCCCTTATATCGTTAGGTTTAAATTCGCTCGGCGGAATGTGGGCTCCTGACTGCCCCATTTGGGTTATATAATGGGGTATTATGCAGTAATTATGCAGAAAAGTGAGACGTAGAACATTGGTGAGGTTAAAATAAAAATACACTGACACAAGTTCACATGGTCGAAATTAATCAGAAAAAATGTACCAGAAACTCTTTTATCTAAACTACATTGTGCGTGACCTCACAAAGGCAACAGACGTGCGCCGGCGCAGATTACGAGCAAACAAGCCGTGGAACAATAAAATGGAGTCATTGTTGCTAAATGCCACAACAATGGATGGATTTAGTGGATAATCTCAATTAACACTCGTGTGCCGACAGCCTTGACAAATTATTCATGGCAATAACGTCGTAAACGAAGCGACAAATATTGTCTGCACGTTTGTACTTATCTAGTTTACCGTCACCTATATTATTACCCTTACCCCGTTATTCAAAAAAACAAACGCAACGCTAAATAATAGTTTAAGCAATTGACGTGTTGTGTCACTTACTAGCAAATACCGGGAACAACAAGAATGACAGTGGCAAAGCGATACAAATGTTAAACTGTTGTAGAAGAGCTGTTAAAGTTTTTATGAGTAAGGCGGTTAGTCTGGTACAGTCGAGTAAAGTGCCTTACTGCCCTTCCAGGCTACCATAAAATTCAGTAAATTTAGATAATTCCTGCTTAGACCATAAACGTTCAAACATTCTTCGGAACTATCAATGATTTGGTTTTGGTTTGGTTTGCTGCGACGCAAGCCTCGGGCTTAGAGCAGAGACCACCGTTATCTTAATTTCTGTGTACTACGTTTCATCCTAAATATTTTAAATGCGAAAGTTTGTATGTGTGGATGTGTGTGTTGTTCTTTCACGTGAAAATTACCAGATGGATTTTAATGAAACTTTACAATAATCTAGGTTATGCATCTGAATAGCGCATAGGCTACAATTTATAAACACATTTCACTTCTTTTACCTAAGTCCAAGAGACGAAGTCGCGGGCAGCCGCTAGTGGTCGATAGATTTATTCTGGGCAAGAGTAGTTTTGTTACTATGAACGAAGAACTCTTGAAGGGTAGACAGAGATTCAGTGCACGGATCTCAGAGACCTAGAGACCACCCAGGGTCCAGGGCCCAGGGCCCAGGGACCCAGGGCCCACCCACACCAAGAAGTTTTGACATTTAGACAACTTCCAAATGTATGTAAATGACTGTGAATGTAAATGAATGTAATTTTGACTATAACCTATTAGCTATGAATGTACTAATGTAATAGAAATACATACGTATGCAATGAATTGTATGTAAACTCAATGGCATCTTAAGAAAACGCGAAAAATATAACATTTTTGAAAAGAATTCAGTTACGCAAATTGTCAAAAGGAAAATGTTAGGCCATTACGTTGTACCGAGTATTCTGTGTCGAACAACATTACATAAAAGCGATTATCCTTAATGTCTGCATTAGCTTTAACGATTATACTCCACATTAAACCTTTGTTTGATTTTCCAGCATTATGCAGGAACAAAGAAAAGACACTGATTGGACTGAAGTACCTACCCATACACGGTAAAATAAACAAGTTTGTTATGGCTTTGAAAATAAAAGAAGCAAGAATTTAATGCTCTATTGTCATTTTTATAATTGCTATTGTCTTTGGATTAGATCATATTGAAAAGCATTCATTATTGAATTACAGGATAGGACATCCAAGGCCAGTTTCAGTTACTGATAAAGTTTTTCGGTTAAGTTAATGCTAGTTTACAGTCCATTGTTTTACAACTAACCCCCTTATTCACTTTAGCATCACTTTAACTACTGTAAAGTTTTGTTTCTTTCATTCTCATTCCTGGCAACATTTGCGAGTAAGTAAGTAAGGGGTTGAATCCCTAGAAGGATGGTGTAATATGATGGAATAAGGCGGAACACAGGCGATATTTTTCCAAATAATTAACTAATAATCAAAACTCCCATTTCACCTTCAAGGGAGGTGTTTGCTATTCATTTCAACTTCATACCATACCATGTGGTATGGTATGACAACCCAGATGGACTGACAACTTGTGATCCTTTGTTACTTTCCTCTGTGGTACGGAACGAAACCCTTAAAAATTTATCTTTTGCTGAATTCATCATTCTGTTAGCGGACCAGATTTTTAATCAACCCTTTACATATTTGAATATAAACCCTAACGTCTTACAAAACGGTAAATAATGCTATGGTGAGCAATAAATTATTTACCATAGTTACATATTCATAACTCGAGTAATATTGATGGAAAAACGCTGACCTAATCAAGTAAGGGGGTTGTTATAATTGCCATTCGTCTAACGACATAACTGTGGACTCTGTCACAGTATAAACCATACAGTAGAACATCTAAATACAAACTCTCGGTTTAATGTGTGCGTAAGCGTCGCGTGCCGTGTCGCGATATCACGCACACGCGATTTCACGCACACGCTAGCATAAAATAGGGAGGCATAGGGAGGCGGCAGTACGGACGGGCTGTGCCGCGTGTCTGTGTGCACGCTAGGCTAATAACTTGGCGGGCGGCCTTAGATATCCTACCGTATGGTTTATACTGTGACTCTGTTTTATAACCTGCGTGTGCCTCAGTAGAATAGACAATTCATAATCCTTATGAAGTTAATACTTGGGACCACCATTTTTACTGCTTTGCCACGTGACCAAACTCGGACATAAGACCCGTACATACCACTGGAACTAATGTATTGGATGTACCGTGCAATGAGCTAACTTCTAGGCAGTGGTATAAATATGTGTACAGCAGCATTATTTATTGTAAAAGCCAGTTTATAACTCAACCATTTGAGAAGGCAAAAACTAAATAGCCAAGTTCCTTAAGCCTTTGACCGCCGTCGGTCACTGTAACAATCGAATTCTTATTGTTTGTGACCCGCGTGGCGTTCAACGTGTTAATCAAGGGCGGATTCGGGATTGCATTATTGAGCCTGTCCTATAAATCTACTCTGTACTCAAAATAGTGAGTAAAAATATAGCTTTAAGAAATAAGGCCCCCTAAACTATAAGTACTTGAATTTTAAAGATGTTGTGTCTCGTCTCTGGAACTGTTTTGCGCAATACGTCACGTAAGTATGTCTTGTTAGTGATAGATTCTGAAATAAGTTGTATTTATTTGCCTTATCACCAGGGCAGCACCGGTCAGTTTTTTTTACGGATTTCCATATTCCTGATTCGATCTTGTACCTACTAAAGAGTTAATAAACGAGAAAGACTCCATGAAAATTCCAAAAACAGACAAAAAAGACAAATCAAACCCAAACAGAATGGAACATATGCCTGGCACAAACAATAAAGAACAAGATAATATATTAAGGAAAGGCAATAACTATGTTTGCTTTGCCAAGTCGCAATAAAAATCAGCATAATATGTAGGTAGGTGCGTCGCGGGGAGTTCAGTCAGAGCAAAAGATAATTTCGGTAACTTTATTGCAGTGGAGTGTAATAACAGGGAAGTCTGATTCCTTGGAGATGCTATTGCGATGCTAGAAATCGTGGCTGCGTCTTCAATTTTTTTTTTCATAATTAAGTTTCCAAAGGGCAATGCCTGATGTTGGCGGCCCTTTTTTCACTTTTACATTGACAATTTTTTTACTTCTATGGAGAATCGTAGCAGTTTGATAATACTCTTTCAGTTCTTATTTTCTTAAACTTTTGACACTTGTGTCTCGCTTCGGACTGCTTTTATTTAGTTATCTATACTGCTTTTATATAGTTAGTTTAGTTTTCTTATCAGGCCATATGCATTGTGGAAAGAGCTTTCTGCAGACATTTTCCTAATGAGAAAAGAGTGTGTGAGTGTTTAGAATTCCGCAAGAGGGTATGAAAAAGTGATCGGCAACGCAATAATAAGCAGACAGACAGATAGTCAGCCAGACATTAGCCAAATTTAAAAGAAAGCATCTTTTTACTATAACATCCAGGCATGGGCAAAATAAAATACAACGTAACAGTCATTCAACAAAACAATACTTAATTTGAATAGCATTCAAAATGTAAAACGTCGTTTCTTTATGTATACAGTACCCGCCTAAACATTAAAGAGTTTAGGTATTGCATGCCAAGAACCTCTCAAGGGTGTTGCAGCGAATATTTTACGACCCCCAGGGGTCGCCGTCTTTTGTATGGATAAGGTCGTTACCTAATTTTGTTAGATGTACCGAGATTTCGATTTTCATGAATGAGTGAGCGACATATTAATAATAATTGTGGTAATTTCGATCGTGATGTAGAACGTAACCTTGTCTTATAATTCCACAGTAATATAATGAATGCTAGAGTAACTCCGTCTGTGTGTGTGACTGTAACGTCTTCACGGGTTCCCTCTATCTGGCAGAATTTTTTTTCGCAGAATTTCATTTTGCAGAACACACTTGGCATAATCTTCTTTGGCCGAATATGTTTAAGGCAGAAAAAATACTTAGCATAATCATCATTTAGCAGAAAGTTTGTATGGCCGAATTTTCAATGGCATACTATTAAGATAGCAGAATTTTATTTGGCAAAATTCCATGATGCATAATTACTTTTTGCATAACGCTTATTTGGTAGAATTTCACTTGGCATACTATTGGCATTACATTTCTCTCGTGGTTTCGTGGTATTTGTTATAACAACCAATTGGGATACTTGTCTGCCCTACACTGAGTCGGGGCGAAACCGACACGGATAGATTAGGTTAGAAGGTTCAAGGCGGGAGCTTCGCTCCGCTTCGCTCCCGCCTTAAACCTTCGTGGTTTTTTTTTTATTAAACCCAAAAAACGACTTGCTGCTTCATTTCATATTTTTTTATATGGATATAAAAAAGTATGCCAGAAGATAATTCTGCATATTAACTTTCTGCTATGTGATGTTTCTGCATGTTAACTTTCTGCGTTACCATGGTTCTGCTTTTTGATTATTATGGTTATTGAAATTATGCCAAAAGACGATTCTGCCATGCAAAATTATGGTTTTTGAATGTATGCTAAACGAGTGTATGCGAAATGATTTTCTGCGAAGTGAAATTTCTGCCATTCGTTGTTATGCATTATAAAATTATGCCAAAAAAAGTTCTGCGATAAAGGGTAGACCCCGTCTTCACGCCTAAACTGTTCAACTTATTTTAGTGAAACTTGGTACAAAGCTAGAGTGGACTCTTGGATAATACACAGGATAGTTTTCGCAAAATATGTGTTTAAAAGGGGTTGAAATAAGTTCACTACGAGAGGCGATATTAGCGAACTCCACGGCAGGAAAGCTAGTTTGAGATACTTCATTAAATCAAGAGTTAAAAACATGAGGTTCATTATTTACAATGAACAATACATAATTAGCATCACGGTATGGTAAAACCCACTTTTTGAACGCCACACATTTTCTTTTTAGAACACTACTATTATTAGAGTCAGCTTATCCTTGCTGTCTGCTTAAAGCTGAGCAAATAATTCCTACAAGTATCCACTGCTTACTTATCGTTAGCAAAATAAACAATTATTATGCACAATTGCAAGTAGAACGCTGCATTCTAGCGACACAACGGCACGTTGTGAGTTGAATAAATACCAATGGCGTATGGCAAACATTGATGAGCAGATTCAAAGGTTTTAATGATTAAATATTTAATACATAAATAACTCCTTTAAATTCAGATCTGTGGGCGGATATCGAACCCGCGAGATCTCTGATGTAGAGCAAACTTGTTAAACATTACACCAAATGGGTACCAAATAGGTTGCACTATTAGAACTGGCTCACACGTCAACTTCTGAACAGGTACCATCTTCGAGATCTGGTCTGCTCAAGTTTACCCAAGTTTATTTAATAACTGTCTGTTTTATTTATTTACATGTAAAAACTGTACGTCTCTGTTGGTTTATTCATACCACTTTGTACTGTAAAACATTGGACGATTTAGAAAGAGCCACTTCTGAGCATTTCTGAGTTTTTTGCCGGGTCTTCTCAGCAGAAACAACCTTTCGACGCAGGTGGTAGTGTCACATTATACCTATAGGTGCATGTATTGTTCATATATTGTATTATTATGTGTATGTTTAAGTGGAAAAAATTAAGATTCTTGACGATTCGAAAGTACTGAGTATTAGTCTACTTGAATAAAGAAATATTGAATTTGAATCTACTTTTAATGAGCTCTACCCCATGCATTGCGAATAAATTAATTTAAATTCATAGAACAACATTAGAATAATAAAGTGAAAATCTCAGTCATCAACCATAATATTGCAATTACGTTAGTAAAACTTTCAAAAAAATAGTCCAGATAGTTAGATACCTATAATAATATAGACAGAATAACTCGAATAGGTAGTAAGTAAGGCTTTTTTACTGTTCTTGCTCAGACAGAATTAAAATTATGAGTGCTAGCCTCTGCCAGTCAAATAGGTAGGTATTTACAGTTTGACAAAAACAATTATAATGTTACAATGACAGACTTTTTGTCGTTGAAGAGTTACTTAACTTGAAAACAAGTGGAACACTATATTATGTCGTAAGTGATGAATTAGGTTGTTTTCATTCATACTGTTTGTAGTATTGACCAGTGCTGTACGCACGAATAATTTCATGCTGACTGTACCTCAGCCAAAAAAGTTTAACGGAGTTTTTTTACGTCAGCCGAGCAGCGTGAAGGTACTTTAGTTCCCCCATAAGCATTCGAGACCAGTGATGTCATCGTCCTAAGTACGTCGTCCAAGGCTGTAGTCATACTTGCTTTAAGTGATACTGTTTCAAATAAACGAGTTTTTCATTCAAATAAGATTTCATAACAATAATCTGGGCCGAAAGGCATAGTAAGAATGCTAACGTTTTACATAAATAAATAATAGTGATAGATAGGTATTCCATTATAAATATAGAAATATTACAGTAGTACGGGTACCTATTAATCTACAGAGAGAAAAGCAATACTATTGATCGATTCTTAAGGGTTTTCTACATAACCTTATGATTAAGGAAAATATGTTTAGAACTATTTTCCTTTCCAAATAATTTACGTTTATATTCCCTCTGCGAAGCTAGTAGCTGATCTCAGCTACCTAGCTTGTAGGTTTATTTATGAAATCCTAAATCTGGTTTCAATTTCTAGTTAGGTGGTAGGTAACTCGATATTTTACAAGTGAAAATCAGAATATCAAGCAGACTCTAGCCACAAAATAATAATAAGGCCTAGCTTTTGCCTTCACTACTTACCCGAAGTTTTTGTGCCTAGTAGAATGAGCAAAAATAATACTAAAAATAGGAGTAGTCTTCTTGTACAGACATTAAATAAGGCAAAACCTATTCCTGGTAGAACTGTTCCTATGTTGTGATTTTGTTTCATTGTTTGGTGTTGGGTCCTTCTTGTTATTTTATATTTTGTGGGTTACGGTGTCCTCAATAATAAATGTATTTTCTTTCTTTCTTTCAAACCAACAGTTGAAAAATGTGCTCTCTTGCAGTGACATGAGGTAAATACGTCAGAAATGTATGCATATAAAAGCATGGTCAATTAATCGCAGATAGAGCATAACCGGCAAACTAAGGTTTTATTACTAACTACATATTTGTGGAAGAGATCGCTTAATAGCGATAAGACGTCCTAAATTGTACAAATAATTTCTTTTCACTGTTATGTATGTATTTTTGTGCAATAAAGATTATTTATCTTATCTAAGTAGATATAACCCTTTCCTGCTACCTATACTTCTGCGGAATGTGCTCTCGAGGATTAAATATTTGTATCTATTGCATTCACTGAATCATAGGTATCGGTGAAAAAAGATTCGGTATTGCGTTCCACACTTTTATAAACTTAATACGCGTGTATCGAGATATCGGACGGCCGGCGCGGACGCATGAAGTGTCCTCAACCTTTTGCCCCAAGACGTTACCGGCACGTGACTGGCCTCTTTTGGACCATCAAGCTGTGATGCCTGGCCTACCCTAGAGGGTGCTGATTACCCTCTACCAGTACCCACTACCGCCGCAAAGCAAAGTCTATGGCACAGGTCACACAGGCCGCTGAAGTTAACAAAGCTATCTTCGCGCATGCAATGGACAACTTCAGTAAAGGAATATAATATTGCAACATAGGAGCTAGGATAGAAGAAGCGCAATTTAACAATACCTGTTATAATTCTACGTGGCAATCAATAAAATATTCATTAATTTCATTACACAAATTATTACTAAGGAACAGTTTTAATGTTTTCATGAGGATTTTGTCATTGGTTATTATTACAATTTCCATGCAGTATCTCTATTAAAGTCAATCAATCATCATCATTCAAATCATCCTAGCTCATAGGGGAAAATATACCAGAAAGGGTCTCGGTAGCACGGTTGGTAGCAGGGTAGCATAGTGGTTAGTGCAGTCGCCCGGTTTGCGAAAGATGCGAGTTCGATTCCTGCCTGATGCCAAGATGACCAAATGTCTTTTTCTGGTTTTCCAATTTTGTCATTGTTTTTAATCCTCATCCTTTGAGCGAATTTATTATGTAACGGATGAATAAGAGACACATAAAAAGGTAGGTACTAAACTAAGAGGTTGGCTGTACCACGATCACGATAGCGATTCTAACAAATGGCTCCTAGCTATAAATACTACGCTAGGCAATCACTACAGGTATTGCCAATACATAAATACTATAGTTCCAAGGATACGTAACAACCTATAGCTTTTTGTTGAAGTTTTCCTCGAGCATCTAAGTTATTATTTATTATGCTGTCAATAGAGACGTGAGTAGTCGATACAGGTTCGAAACATAATGTGCATATGCATTATGAATGAGGTTGGATCATTGGAATAACACAATTACAGGGGACAATAAGCTATAGTTTTATACAATGATATCACAATAAAAAAGACGTAGATAGGTTACGTCAGTACTGACGCGAAGTCAAAAATTGACCCATGGCGTACGTGGTCTATAATTTGACCGTGTGTGCAAGATGGTATGATTATTTACTAGAGCGTGAACGAGCCAGATACATGTCTCAAACCGTCATTACTTACCTTTTTTTTTCTTTTTTTTCGTGGCGAAATCCTCTTGGATACCTCGCTGCCCGGGGGGACGACGAGGTTATGTCGGACTCCTACCGACTAAAACCCCACGGCACTCGACCGTGGCACTTTGGCGGCGAAGCTAGTTCCTACCGTAAGTAATACCGCACTGCTCCGCCGCCAGTGCTAGCCCCTAATGGAGCCCCCTCCAACCGACCCCCCAACGAAGGGGGGTGGCCACGAAAGCGCCTGGAGTACGCAGACACTTTTCCTTTAGGAACATAATGTTGAATTCTCATAATGTTGAATTCTCAAAAAGTTGGATTCTCAAAATGTTGAATCTCAAAATGTTGAATTCTCAAAATGTTGAATCTCAAAATGTTGAATTCTCACAATGTTGAATCTCATAATGTAGAAAAACAAATTAATGTTGTAAAAACAAATGAACATCGGAAAAACAAATGAACATCGGAAAAACAAATGAACATCGGAAAAACAAATGAACGTTGGAAAAACAAATGAACATCGGAAAAACAAATGAACGTGGGAAAAACATATGAACGTCGGAAAAACAAGTGAATGCCATAAAAACAAATGAACATCGGAAAAAAAAAATTAACACCGGAAAAAAATTAACTTCGGAAAAACAAATGAACTTCGGTAAAAGAAATAAACATCGAAAACACAAAACGTCAGAAAAACAAGTGAATACCGTGAAAACAAATGAACGTCGACATGAATCATTTGTGAAAAAAATATTTTTTTTATTTCATTTTCAGTTTTTACGGAAATTTGTTTTTTCGACGTTCATTTGTTTTTTTTTTTTTTACTTTCCGTGGGCAGGCCCTCCACAAGGTGGACCGACGATCTTGTCAAGGTCGCGGGAAGCCGCTGGATGCGGACAGCGCAGGACCGATCGTTGTGGAGATCTTTGGGGGAGGCCTATGCCCAGCAGTGGGCGTCGTTCGGCTGACATGATGATGATGATTTGTTTTTACGGTATTCACTTGTTTTTCCGACGTTCATTTGTTTTTCTGAAGTTCATTTGTTTTTCTGACGTTCATTTGTTTTTCCGATGTTCATTTGTTTTTCCGATGTTCATTTGTTTTTCCAACGTTCATTTGTTTTTCCGATGTTCATTTGTTTTTACAGCATTCATTTGTTTTTCTACATTATGAGATTCAACATTGTGAGAATTCAACATTTTGAGAATTCAACATTTTGAGATTCAACATTTTGAGAATTCAACATTTTGAGATTCAACATTTTGAGAATCCAACTTTTTGAGAATTCAACATTATGAGAATTCAACATTATGTTCCTAAAGGACACTTTCGCCGTCTCGGTGGACGCCGTGCAATGCAAGCCAGAGCACCCCCGCACTCCGGCCCGCTGGCACCCACTGTACGCAGGCCCTACTGGGCCCGCAACCACGAGCCACCCAAAGGGCGGCTCCGCTGCCGCAACCAGCGGTACGGCCCCGCCGGGCCGCGACGCACAGGGGGGATCAGCCTCGGATCACTGGCCCCCACCAACCGATTGTGCGCCGCGGCCTCCACCACGCGCCTCAGGGCGCTTGCAGGCCCCACTGGCCCTGCAATCCCGTGTTGCCCTTGCGGGCTGCAGCGGGTGGGTGGCTAGTCCACCACACTGCCACGCCTGAGTGAGTCCTCTTCGCTTCCCGGCGGTTGGACGCTACCACCGGTACTAAGCCCCCTCGCCACGCCAAGGCGAGAACTCATGAGGGGGATTACTTACCTAACCTAACCTATCTACGTCTCTTTATTTATTTATTTATTAAAACACAATTAAACGGGCTTAACCCAGTAACATAATTATGTAAATTTAACAACTAACGTTTACAATAATTCCTCAACATGGTTTAATATTGATTGCGGACTGTCAGCGAATATATCTAATTCGGGGCTAGAGGCCAACAACATATTTAACGCCCTCTGCATTTGACACAGTAGGGATTGTTCACGTGCTACCGTACGACACGGTGGAACAGCCAACAGCCTATGCCTCCGTCCAGAGCGTATACGTAAATACTTATCAGGCACATACAAGCGAGACAACCGCTCCACACACTCAGGCGAGTCCATGCTTCTATGCAAGATTGCTAAAGCAGTAGAAATCTCCAAACGCTTTCTTCTCACTTCCAAAGAGTTCATGTGCAACATTCCCAGTAAGAAATTCGTGGGGTACATGAAGGGATAATACCCATACACTCGCTTATAGAAATAACGAAGAAAAGCCTTCTGAATCTTCTCTACCATTAGCCTATACTTAGCTTCGTTCGTAGCTCTTTATTATAATATCATTGGTTTTATACGTCCATCATACAAAACATTGATGGACGGCCAAGGTGAGTGAGGTGACCGCAAAATAATGATTTTAAAAAGCAAAACCATTTCAAGTTCTTCCCGTTTTTAAACCTTAATTATTCGAGTTGAAAAGGTACGTAAGGAGGTCCGGATGCTGAGGCATTCATAATATCACCGGACTGTAGGGTGAGCGGAAGGCTCTCTCAACCCCTAATTCTAAGCGTACAGAGGCGGTCACATCAACCTTTACATAGGGGCATCTTATGCCGCTGACATAAGACCCATTTTGCAACGGTTTTGTAACGGTTGATGTGTGCGCTTCTGTACTTCACTTTTGCGCAGTGCGTAAATGAGTAAATCGTCGACGAAAGTTTAAGTTAAGCTGCGGACGTCTGAAGATGACGAGAAAGCGTTGCATAAGGTTTTAGTATATTACACCCGACTTCTCGCTGCCTTAGACCGCACGCACCAACAAAAGCAATTTTTGAATATTAAACGTCTGGTGGCTTCAACGACTTTAGTCGACACAATTCCATTTTGAGGATACGGTATTCCAGGGCTTTAGTGTGATGTTCCAGTGCCTCCAGGCGGCCAGCTCTAAGGGAACGATGATTCTACGTTTAATATGTAGAGAGGTTAGATAGAAGAAAAATACTTCTATCAAGGAAAGGCCCAAAATCCTACTAATATTATAAAGGCGAAAGTTTGTATGTCTGGATGTGCTGTGTTGCTCTTTCACGTAAAAACTACTGAATGGATTTTAATGAAACTTTACTTTATGTTGCTTATACATCTGAATAACACATAGGCTACAATGTATAAAGATATTATGTAAATTGTTGAAAATATCAAGTAAATAAAAAAATGTACGCGGAATCACGTGGTATGGCATGACAGACGGCTGCTGTCATTAGCGTAACTATGGGTGCGTTCCGAATTGAGATATCGCGCTAACGTCCATCTAACGTCAGACAATTTGACGAATCCGTTCATTTTAAGTCCACTTAAGTCCACGCGGACGAAGTCGCGGGCAGCCGCTAGTACTTAAATAATGCAATGAAACAGATTTCATATAATGAACGTATGAGACGGCCTATTTCCCGCATTAGTTACGATCGCCGGTTGAGGTGACCCAAGATGAAACAGATATTTGCTAGCCTCAGATTACTCCTAGATGACACAACCAAGATCATATTTTGTTCAGGAAATTCCAGCTCATGGTAACCTGATGTTCTGTGATCTGTGCTTTCGTTGCTTCTGGTTTGCAGAACATAGGAGAAAACCTTAGTTCAGACTATGGTTGTTTATTTAGCAATGCTCACTCAGACAAACCAACATTGCTGGAAAATTTACGAAAATCATACAATACGCTGTTAATAGTATCTTAACATATTAGCAGGTATCTGCCAAGTTAAGACAGAACTCTGAGATATTTTGACATCTAGATGTTAACAAACATCTATGTTTGATCAAAGATATTATAATCAAGACGTAGATAGGCTACTGTGCTAGAAAAAGTGGCACCCGAAATCAGAACTTCGACCAATTGAGCAAAGCATTGACAGTTTGAGACAACACTGCGCAACATGCATCTGTCTCGTTTACGCACTAGTAAATAATCAATTAATCATGCTATTTTGTACATACGGTCAAATTATAGGTACGTACGCCAAGGGACAATTTTTGACTTCGCGTCTTTTTATTATTATATCATTGTGTTTGATACCATATAATGCGTATTATATGGTAAAAAGCGTACACACACAGTTGTGGAGTGGAGCGTCCCACTACTGTTCTAGACACGGTGCTTTGAGGTTTTTCTCGAGAACTCTTCCAATTTTTCATTCGTACTCGTGAAGTGTTGCCTTTGGATATCATTGATTTTGTATCTAAAGTGTGATTCGCCAGGGGGGTTTATTAAAATAGGAATTTTGATGTCATCATAAAGATATAAACCAGTGAATATTATCATTGACAAGGGCAAAAAATCCACATACGACTGACTACTTTTGACTACGAATTCTATGATCAGCTCGACTATGAAAAACAGTAACTTACCTAATGAACAAGTTTCTTTTAAAAAAAGTTATTCATTTAGGGAAAGACTGTCTTCACTTTTGAAATCAGAACCAAACAAAATAGCTCGGACCCAGACACAAGAATTGTAACAAAAGATAATTCAATTATGGCTAGTAGTTTCACTAGCCAGCTAAATAGGATATCGTTCCTTACTGTTCAGTTCAACTAAACAGTTATTCTACATGTTAGTACTCATAACATAATCGATTTATCACCACAAAGTAAAACAACTGAAGAATGTAATTCTGAAAAACAATGACATAATAAGTCTCAGTTGTCCACAATGCCACGAGTGCTGTGAGTTCACAAGCAATTTTTCTACATTAACTATTAAAACCAATGTTATTATAATAAAAAAGAGGTAAATAGGTTATGTCAGTACTGATGCAAAGTCAAACATTGTCTGCGGACTTACGTACCTATAATTTCACCGTATGGTAACGTGTGAACAAGATAGAATGATTACCTACTAGGGCGTAAATGAGACAGATACATGTTGCGCAGTGTCGTCTCAAACTGTCAACATTGACAACTACTAAACTATTAAGTTAAGTTTCCGGGATGCATTTTTTTAACCTATCTAACTCTTTTATTATAATACTAGCGACCCGCCCTGGCTTCGAGCAGGTGCAATGCGATGCTTTTGCACATCTACTTAAACATTCCTCTTCAATCACTATATCTATCAAAAAAACCGCATCAAAATACGTTGCGTGGTTTTAAAGATTCAAGCGTACTTTGTTTTATATTAGTGGTGATAATTGATTAAAACGGAATAAAGGCCATTCTAGAAAGTTACTTGTATAAAATTACAAGTACCGTAACAGTTAATTGTGTAAGCCCTTCGGCCTATTAATCTGATATACGCGTGCCGTCATACACTTCGGAGGCTTCCGCGCGGTCACAGAAGCCCCAGGATTTACCACTATCCAATTTCGCCTTGGCCACTTTTATTTGTAACGCTTGAGAGCTCATTATTTGTGACTAAGGTGATTATGGGTGCCACTTATGAGGCTGTGAATACTAATTCCTAATTAGAATAACATTTGCGCAAATTAGGAATTCTAATACGTTTTTCAGCATCAATGTTGAACTGTTTTGGAACATCTGTAGTTTGACTGTGTTTTCGATTTCTGAGACCTATGTTTTAATGAACTAATGAACACAGAATCAACACATTTTTTCAGGTCAGAAATCAAACTTAGACACCTAGCGCAGCAAAAATACTAACTATTGCGTCAACAACGAAACATCATGGCTTATCTATCAGCATCTCTGTGTGAATCATCTCAAATTCATTTGATACAAACAGGTTTCAAGTGGGAAAACGTTTTGTTTCTAGACACTGAAATCAGACTGACTGCTTTAATTAAATTAGATACAGTAGCAAGGTTGTCGGTTCACCCACGTCACAGTATAATCTTACAGTAAGCTATCTACATACAAACGTGCCACTCTCGGTTTGAATGTGTGCGTGCGCGTCGCGCGCCGTGTCGCGATATCACGCACACGCAATTTCACGCACACGCTAGCATAAAATAGGGAGGCATAGGGAGGCGGCAGTACGGACGGGCTGTGCCGCGTGTCTGTGTGCACGCTAGGCTAATAACACGGCGGGCGGCCTTAGATAGCCTACTGTATGGTATATACTGTGCCCACGTCGGTCAAACGGTGCAGTAACGGTATCGCAGTGCATTTCACGGGCCACTGGCTATGCACAACGGGCTTGCACTAATACGCGGCGTGCCTCCGACTATGGGAAACTGAACTATCACAAAAGCATCGCTAATAAGCGGACAGTTGAATGCGATTTCCATTCAGAGGATGATTCATGATACCAATACTGGAAATGACCAATTATGTCAACCAAGTCTATGATGGTTTTAGTACTGTGGGTAAATCAAAGCTATAAACGAAAATTGAGCAAGGAAATTAACTTGAACGATTTTCGTTGGAAGAGGTTTCGGTGGAGTCAGGCACACAATTCACTGATAATGATGATAATGATTTGTACTTAAGAAACGTTATAATAAAAACGAATGATTGTTATTGACTTCACTTATAGCTTAGGATACGATTGAAGCCGGCCATTCTTGCTGTTATAGAGTATCCAAAATTAATTAAATAAACAAATTTACAAGCAAGGTGATAAACAGTACCGGATAAAGCTACTACTTCAAAATTTGGTTTTGAAATTTTCAAATTCATTTTGTATTCTTACTAAAAATAAATGATGAAAACGAAATAATGGAATAGGAAAAGGCTTTCACGCAGTGTTTACTGAATAAATGATGAAGTTAAACGTACATGGGTACAATTTACAGTCGTAAACTTTATGACTTAAAACTGCCAGCCATTACTCACACCATCTATTATTACATATTTTTATCAATAAACATAATGACCTAAAAACAATAGGGGCTGTGGTATTTTTTCGTAATAAGCTTGTCGTAGTCTAGTGCAGAATTCTCTTTATCAGTTCGATCCCGAGAAAGAAGATTATTTGGATTTCCTGCCATTCCCCGATTTGCTATATTTCCTAGTCTTCTACCATTACATTCTATCCAGTTGCTATTCTAGTCCGGTCTTAAAACGGAAATAAAATGTGAGAACAAAACTATTAGTTTACCATAATTTCCAATTCATTTCCTTTATTGCTACAGCAATGAAGTTACGACTGTTATAACCTCAGTTCATTGACCTAAAATTCTAAATAATGCATCGCGTATTCAGTAATTACCATCAATATGCAGTAGAACCTCGTCTAAGCCCGCTCCATGCTGATCACGTATCTAATTGACTGCTAAGCAACTACGCTTCGCCACAGTATAAACCATACAGTAGGCTATCTAAGGCCGCCCGCCGAGTTATTAGCCCAGCGTGCACACAGACACGCGGCACAGTCCGTCCGTACTGCCGCCTCCCTATTTTATGCTAGCGTGTGCGTGAAATCGCGTGTGCGTGATATCGCGACACGGCGCGATACGCTCACATTCAAACCGAGAGTAGCACGTTTGTATTTAGATGTTCTACTGCATGGTTTATACTGTGGCTTCGCCCCACTCGGGAGTGGCGAGATATCTTGTTAGATAAACTTCGGGTGAGGACCATACATAGGTTATGAGCAGACACGCTCAAATGCCACTTTGAATACTTGCAAGAATAACTACTAAAGTTGGTTTTAATAATGAACATGATGAATCAAAATTAGACAGGATAAAACAGCTAATGGATTAAAAATGCAAATTATCAAATATGAATTTATATTTTCTTAAACACTATATATCATCCACATAGAATGTAGATTTTTAAAGATCATCGTTTTGATTTTCAGATTCCATGTGCCTCAACAACGATGGTTTCTATTTTTAGAAACCAACGAAGTGAAACTTGTTTAGGTTTCTCGGTAAAACTAGTTTTAGTAGTAGTTAACTAAGTAGTACTCCAATAACGTACTTATATTGCATTACAAATTCTGGCAAAGCAAAAACACTTTTTGGCAAAAAGTAAGTAAGACACTCGAGGGAATAGTCGATTGCAGGCATTATGTTAATGATAGCGGAATTATTTCCATTTTCAAAAGACAGTATCAGAACGAAAACCTCAAATTTTAATGTAACAGTGCCCCAGAAAACCGTTACCTGCATACACGACGCACCGAAAAGGTTGAGGCTTTCGCTACAGAGCAGCGTTGGGTCAAACGATCACGGCTGATTGGTTAACGTTAGTCACATTTCCATTAACAGATCCGATAATCACCTTTGTCATAACGACTTTCCCCTTTAAGTAAATTGGGTTAATCATCACAGAAGTAATTACGTCTTAATTTAATTTAGGTGATTGATCATCATTTAAACATTTTCTGTTCTTAATTAGAGTGCAATCTATAACTCTTAGATAACTGACTTCCATCTGCGAGTTCCTAGGAATTTTATGAAATTAACTGATGTTTTGAGCGAAATCCTATAAATATTATAAATGCGAAAGTTTGTATGTGATGTGCCGTGTTTGCTCTTTCACGTAAAATCTACTGAATAGATTTGAATTAAACTATACAATAATATAGCTTATGCATCTGAAAAGCACATAGGCTACAATTTATAAAGATATATCATTTTTTTAACCTAGTCCACGCGGACGAAGTCGCGGGCGGCCGCTTAGTATGTAACCCCCTTATTCATAAAAACTTAAAGAGCTCTTATAGAACACGATAACTATTGTATCGCTTTGTCACTGTCATTCTTGTTGCTGCCGCCATTTGCGAGTAAGTGACAGAACACGTCAATAGCTTAAACAATGCGTTAGCGTTGCGTTCGTTTTTATGAATAAGGGGGTAAATAAATAAAAGAATAATAAAATATGAAATAGAAGATGTAATCGGTAATTCGGCAATAAAAATGCGAGTATCGCATGCCGGATGTCCAAGCATAGCGGGGCCGCGGACTACTGAATGGGTGCCGCCGGTGTAGCGACTCGATGACACATTTAACTGGTCATTGTTACTGCCGAGTTCTTTCAAAAGGAGGCATTGCACTTCTTGCCATTGACCCTTCCGTTTTCACGGCTTTTGAGGTTGAGTTGGAGAATTATTTCGACTATATTGGAATAACGTTCGCTTTGTAAAAAAATAATGATGCGCAATGTCTTTGCTCATATGACTTTTAACTTCAACAGAACTTCTCATATGAGTTCCAAACTTTATGAAATTACTAGTGACCCTCTCCCGCTTCGCATGGGTGCAATAGGATGTTATTGTTTTTTTTAGTTATTAAATTTTAATGCAGTGAAGCGAATCCTGTGTTCAGCTTTAACTGGAACGCATGTTCAAAATTAACCTTTGTTAGATTCTTCTAATTGTATGTTTCAATGCGTGTTCTGTTGCTGTACCTTGAATAAATTAATAAATAAATAAATAAACCTTCCGCTTGAATCACTCTATCTTTTAAAAAACCGCATCAAAATCTGTTGCGTAGTTTCAAAGATTTAAGTATTCAAAGGCACATAGGGACAGAGAAAGCGGCTTAGTTTTATACTATGTAGTGATTACTAGCATGTAGAGACTGAATCAACTCAAATGACGGTAACTTTATGCTTATTTTTTTATCAGCGAGGAATAGCACCTTTAACCTGTGGCGTAGTAGACAAGATTGTCATCAGCGGAGCCAGCAAGTCATAATGCTATGAATTCTAAACTACGGTAATTTTGCAAACTTTGGCCGATTGTCCAATTAAGGAGTTCTGTTGGTAACCTGTTTCCAGCAGACGTGAACCTTAAGTCATATTGCTTCGTCTTAGATGCTCTCGAGAAGCGGAGGAAGGTAAATCAGTCTTTAAAAGATGACGAATGTCATAAGAGTCATTATGTAACTACTACAACTTTCCTACCGACTGATCACGCAGTAGCGTTAACCACTTCTAGTCACCATTGACCTTTGTTATCTTTAACGTAACAAAGACCTCAAAACGTTTTCACAATTTAAAAACAGCTCTCGACGAGTTCGATAAAACTACTTCACTTAAACGAAAGATTATTGAAGCGGTCATTTTAATTGGCATTGAACCGAACACCGTAACTGATACGGAAATCTGTTTTTGCAGCATTGGCAACAGGTTACTTTTTTGGATTATTGAATCTGTTTAATTCTTACGGAAAATAATAAGAGACAATAAATTCAAAACCAGTTAAAACCCCATGCAGTTCTTTAAACTTTCCAGAGATCGGATCTATATTCTTAAAAATAAACGAATTGACCAAAAAGTAAAGACACGTAAAGGTTTTTCAAAGAGCATGTGGCTTTGTCAGAGAAACTCAGTAAACCAAAGCTTAGTCATACCATCAGATAGGAAATCCAGGGTGGAAATGTTGGCTGCCTTTACAAAAGAACACTATCACTATCTCACTCACACGGGAACTCGAAAAGTTTATTGACACGGAAAAAGTTGAAATACGTGACGTCACTGACGAACGAAAGAGACGCTCGCTGCTCGCGAACGCTGGATAGGGACTGATGATCAACAACAAAATGCAATGCTAATAAACGCCTACCGAGTTTGTTTACAGGAAATTATGCTTTATTTGAACGAACCAGCGTTTATATTTGTTTGTGTAAACAAATGTGACAGTGAAGGCTTGCGTAGGTAATGCAGTTTTGAAGTGGTGTTGCCCACGCCTAGTTGCGTAGTGTCTAACTTTCTGAGTGTTGTTGTGTCAATTCGGAATTTCAAAAATATAAAGTTTTAATGATGATTTTCATCATGCAAGGCTTATTAAAATACTTCAGAGCTTGGATATTTTTCATAAAAAGGCATCCACAGAGTTACAACATAGGAAAGTCAAAGTATTGATTTTAAGTGCAACCGATTTTTTTGTAAAGTTAAGGTTTTATTACATACACAACAACGAATTTATTCTATATTTTATTTGAGTACCTATAGATATCAACATTAGAAGTAAGGGGCTGTTAAAGATATTGTAATGACAAAATATGTCGAACATCTTAGGTGTCAGTGTTCAAGTAGTGATGACATTTTCTTGTATTGTAGTAGAGTCTGGTTCGATTTCAGTTTTGATCAGCACATACCTTCGAGTAATAGGTACCTACCTTATGATGGAAGTAGAGAATAAAAAATAAACACAATGTTAAATTACTTATGTGGTTGACTACATACTTTTATACAAATTTCTCTGCTATAAAGGTGTGTTTCCATTGAAGCGGAGCAACTGCTCTGAAAGGGGTTAGGTAGGTTTTTCCTTTTTTTAAATAAACTTTGATCGCAAACAAGCATGCGGTCCGCCTGATGGTAAGCTTTTATCGCAGCCTATGGACATGTGAACACCAGCTGATTTTGTAGAGGAGCAGAGCGAAGTAGAGCCCGGTTTCCACCAAAGCGAGGAGGTGTAAGCATTAAATCAGATATTTGGCAACTGGCTTAGGCTAAGGGAAATAACTTGTTTAAAATTTAGGAGTGAGTACGTTTCGCTAACCTATTCAGGTGAATAGGTCAGGTAGTTTAAACTAGGGTTTTAACTAAAAATACACTGAACGATTCTAAATTGTTTCTAGTATGTAAGCGTTTTTCTATTTATTTCAACAAATTATTAATTTTTAATTTAATCAGTTTTTTTTGGGTAGAACTAAAAAACTGGCAAGGCGCTCAAATCGCTCAGCTCCGCTTTGGTGGAAACCGAGCATGAAGCTTAGCTCCACCTGCTGTGAGCTACTCCACTCTGGGTGGTGGGTGTGGGTAGTTTGGAAGAGATCGCTTTTTAGCGATAAAGCCGCCCAAATTGTACATTTACGTCAATCTGTGTTTGCTGTTGATTTCTGTTGTTTTAGTGTGCAATAAAGAATATATCTATCTATCTATCTCTGCACCGTACAGAACCAACTTTTTCATACAATTCAACAATTCATAATATTATGGTATTCATGTCTATTATTATGTATTTTTTGTTCGTTAATTAGATTTAACGATGACAGGTGTATTTAATGAAATAAAGTTATTTTGATTTTTGATTTTGAATTTTTTCCTTTCTCCTCTCTCTCTGTCTCTATCAAGCAAACACGATATGCATATTGAGCAACGTCACTGCTATTATATTCCCCGCTCCGCTCAAATAGAAACACAGCCTTAAGGTAGAAGAACCGATAAGACATTAAATAGTACTTTGTAAAACGAAGAAAACGAAATGTACCTCTAGTTATCTTGTTCTGTACGACCGCTTCAGGTAACTTCGTAATATTTAACCTTTGACGGAGCATGCGATGCCGTGACTGAAACGGATTCGAACCCCGACTTAGATTGAGGTATAGCTTGAGGATTGATTAAATATTTTGTGAGCACATTTTCTTTCATTGTAATTTTTCGTTACTTTATGGGTCGAGACTTGAATTAGTTATTGAAAGGAGAACTGATTGACATATCAGCGTACAGTCCAAACTACTGCATGTAGGAACCACAGACCTAAAAGAAAGACGGACGGAACATCACACTAAAAATGTTAAGCATGCAAGGTGCTACAATTTCGTTTGTTGTACACGACCTGCTACACTCACACAAACACACTAGGTGCTACAAACTACTCCATTTTACTCCGTGTGACAGCGCCAATGACACGTGCTAGTCACGCACACGATCTATTCCTTTCTAATACCAAAAACTAATACCAATGGTATTTGTTTGCTATCGTAAATAATTTTCTGTTCCGAACGAATACAAAATTTTAAATATTTCAATGTAGTTTTGGTATTCGTCCGGAATAGAAGTTAATTACGATTACAAACAAATACCATTGGTATTACTTTTTGGTATTAGAAAGGAATAGATCACGCACACACCTAAACTGGCAGCTGATAATAGGCTTCACTCGTGATTAGACGAGGTGACGTCCGTCTTTCTTTTTCGTCCGTGGTAGGAACGTGAACTTTAAATAATCTATACAAACTACTATGATAACGTAAAATATTTAATTTGTAGAACCAAAATTCCGAGTTTCGTTTCCTCAATTTGCATATTTTAATACATTTTTACCCAACAAGCAAGCAAGAATATTTAGATATCGAAATGGCGATTGCAAAAGTGTGTCTGTTTGTTTGTTACGCTTTCGGGTCTAAATTATTTACGAGGCAGCAGGACAATAGTTACCTCAATACTGTTCCTCTTAATTCGTTTGAATACGGTTTGAAATAAAGCAATATTCTATTCGTTTTCTAAGTCTTTCCTAATTTGGATGTTGAAGTTGGAGAGCCACATCGTGACAAGAGTTGCTTGAGTTTTCCACGACTAACACCCGGATTCACAAACGTCAATTAACGCTAAGCACGCGCTCACGCCCATGCCGTCACGTAAAATATCAATAGAATTAAAAGGGACAGCTATACTTCTGAAGGATGCTCAACGTTGATTCACGTTTGGGAATTCGGGGGTTGGTCGCAAGTTTAATAACAAACACAAAGTTGGTGTTACGGCTAGGGTAAGCTCCGAGGTCATGACGCTCTATTTTAAAAGAGCTAAGGTTCTTAATGAGGTGAGCCTCATTATCTGCTCGCTTACGAACTAAAAATATGAGCTCCAAAACGAACATGCAATTAGTCATACAGGTGCGACACAAACACATTTATTATTAAAAATAGTTGTTTTGGAGATAAGACAAGTCATTAACAGTAAACAAAATTCAAGTAGCTATCTGTATGCTGATGTGTCGGTCGTAGAAATCCTTTAATTGGCCTGTATATAAACGGCGTCGGTAGTTTGTAAACATAAAATAAAGTCAAATTCTAAACAATTGTGTTAATTTTAATTAAGTTCTTAAATTCCTATATTTTAGTGACTTTTTTACAATACCACTGTATTGACTTTTAAAAAAGCAACATATTTATTCCTACAAGGCGAATATTTTACACATCATCAACATAGAAGTACTTGTTCACTATCACGTAATAAAAAAAACGCGAAGAAATTATTAAGAAGTCTTGACTGATAGCAAAACACGAGACAAAACATTAGACGTCACCACAAATATTTCCACAATACATCGCGAGGATCTTGCGGGATTAGCGTTTTAACTACCCGCAAATAAAAGAAGATCTACTTATTTAAGCAACAATTAAGACTTACGAGCAGCTACCACTTAGTACACACAATTACGTCAGTTAAAAGGGTTATTATGGAGGACGTGAGGTGGAAGCCGCGGTGAACAATTTGTTTGGAGCGAGTTCATTTTCCGCTTCCAGGAGGCAGCAGTTTCGTAACGATTTCAACCACAGCAGCTAATTTTAACGTACCTGGTTCACGCAGAAGATACTATAGTGCACAAGAGTGTGCGCAACGTGCACTCTCTTTTCCATCATAAGGCGCAGGACCAACTTTTTCATGCCCAGCCGGCAGCATTGATCTTCTTACTTTTAGGACACGAGGTGATCAGCCTTTTTCTTTCGTAAGGTAATCTTCATGTATCCTCACAAATATAAACATGTTGTTCATCCGCGCAGGAGAAGGGATTCGGAGGGTTTAGAGTCCAACGTTCTAACCGCTACACCAGTCAAACTACATAAAATGATGGGTGACACTCTAAATGAAATTGAGTAAAGTATTTTTCGGGCATTCCCGTGCTTCGGCACGTTAAGCAGTTAGTCCCAACTGACGTCACTAGAAGTCTGTTTGTCGGAGTTCCTCTTGACAGTACAAAAGACATGAAGGTTTATTACTGGCCTTATGTAGCCTCTCTAGGAATCTGTCCTGAGCCAACGTCTAGGAGTAATATACACACCACTGAGAGAGATAATTGAGAACGGACCTGTTTATAGCCAGCAACGGAATATGAAAGCTAGTCCTGCTGACTGCACTACTCGATGAAGGCAGTGGTCACATGCCTAGAAATCAGGGGGCATTATACCTAATCGGTAACAGTCCTACAAACAAAAATCATACATACATACTACACTGACAACTTAATAAAATTTCTTTTGTCAAATCGAAACATCAAACGATTCATGCTGGCTGCACCCCCCTGATCCGGCCTTCGATGAATGAAGTTGTGGTCTAAAAATAGGCCCGGCCATGTGCAGGGATTAAAGTTGAATGGTGCCCCCAACCCCCCCAGTAAATAGGGCACTGTGTCAGCCGTGACGTAGGCGACTGACGTCACAAACGCATCCCAGGTGAACCCAGGAAATTGGGTCACGGGATTTTGTTGCGGGAACGAGACGGATGGACGATTTGTGTTAAATTCAACTTTTTTTATTTAATTACAGAACAGAGAACAGACATTGCTATTTGAATCTGCATTCATAGTTTTTCTTTCAATGAAATTGAATGAATGAACTGAGAATGCCTGTTGGCTTTATCAGAAATGTAAAATTGTTCTAATGGCGCCCTTAGGGCAGAAAGTTTGGGTGCGAGACCCCTTGATGTCAAGCGCAGCTTAGGAAGCCCATTCGCAAGGTGGACAGACTACGTAATAAAGGTCGCAGGATTTTGGATACCGCAGACCGCCTGTAACCAGTTACTGTTAAATTTTATAGAGCTGGCTTATGATGTTTGCCCCAGTGATTAAATACTGCGAGCTGCAGATAGCGACGCATTCATGCTTGTTGTAGGAGGCGACTGAAAGGGTCCTTGGGGTTCGCATCGTTTTGTGAAACGATCCTGGATGAACACATGAACGGAGGAAGACAAAAACACGTGTCTCTCTGGACACTGTGGTCAAGACTGGTTACGATGAGATTAAGTACGCTGCAATGGAGTATCGAGAAGCATTCGTCAGGGATCCCGATATCTCTTGATTTAACGCGAAGATGACCGTCAAGTTTTGATGGGTAGGGGTCTCTGTATCCCAGGAGTCCAAGACACATATAGACCCTTTCTTCTCCCGAACACTTGAAACAAGATCTCCAGACTAGCCCTATGCATATGAACTATAGCTGACTTAATCTAAATTAGTGGTAATGCAAATGCACGTTTTCTCAGAAACTTCCGCCTAACAGCAGAACCATAATTATCGATAAGTTATCGATGTAACGAATCCATAACAAATGTTCTAGTGTCCAGTTAAATCCGAAACTATCGCCAATTATGCGTTGGCAAATAACGCGTGTAATTTAGTAAATTAAACAATTATTTACATAATATTACCTTACATGGTACTAGTGATTCATGCATTTGTGAGGCCTATCATAGAGTTTTCTGTAAATATGTGCCATTTAGGTGACTAAAAAACTACTAATATATACTTCTGACTCAATATAATGTATTCTGTGACCCAAGGAGGGGAGAGAATAAAAAGTAAGTGGAGGAGGCGCAAGGTGTGTGTCAGGACCGTAGCAAGTGGACAGAAGTGGTCTCTGCCTACCCCGTTGGGAAAGAGACGCGATAGTATGTATGTGACCCTGCCTTCATTAACGTCAGCTTTTTTATTTATGGTGAAATAAAAACATGTACCTACTTAACAACATAAGGCGCCTGATTTGATAATTAATTTTGATAAAGTCTTACAGCTGAATAACTAACTGGAGACTTATGTTCCACAAACCGATGAGATATATTTTGAGGTTACCTATCATTAGACCGAATTTTCTTTTCCCGAATTTCATTTTCCAGAAAACGTTTAATTTTTTTTTCGTTCGGTATTTTTTCATTTTCCCGAAATGTCGTCTGCCACTGTATCAGTTGACCAATTATCAACTGGTTTTTTTTCGTTTGCCAGACGTTTCATTAGGCCACAAAACGTTTTACCGAAGTGATGATTGGCCGAAATAACAACTGTCCGAAGTATTGTTTTCCAGAACAATCATTAGACCACTGTTTTGATTGCTATATTTTTAGTTCACCAAACGATCATAAAAAAGTTACGGGCTTAATGCAAGCAGCATAAAAGCAGACAATGATTTTTTTTATTTAAAATAAAAAAGGCAAACGGCATGCAAGTCTTCAACATGCAAGTTTAAGGAAAACACAAGAATTCTGTCACGGCTCCGGCGGTTCCTCGCGTGCTAATCGTCGCAGATGGCTTTCGCTCAGCACCACAACTTCGGCTTGTTGGCCGGCTTCGCCAGCCAGCCTCAGCCGTGGCACCTCGCTCATGGCCACCTGCTCCTCAGCCCGCGGGCCGCCTCGCCCCTCCATGCCTACGCGCTTTTAAATAACACTCTTGGGGTAGGGCAAAACAAGTACCACGTGGTGTCGGGGTTGACTGAGTCGGATTCACCCTGATGTTGAAATTACTGAAAATTAACATGAACGAGACGTTGAACGTTATCATACAGTAGTTGTAGCCTAGCAATATTCGGTAAAATGTGATTTAGGCAAAGTGATCATATGCCAAATAAGTCATCTGGTAAATGAAAAAAGTTGGAAAAAGACTTCGGGCAATAGTAAACAGTTTTAGTCTGAAATTCGGTTTAACGTAGTTCGGTATACCGACACTTATGTCAAAAGATACTTCGCCGAGTTAAAAATATGTCAAACAATACATCTGGCAAATGAAATGTTGGTCAATAGTTTTCAGTCAAATGAAATTCGGAGTAGTAAATTTCGGACAAGTGACAGGTTCCCATATTTTAACTGAACTCTAAACGACGATTATGATAACTGTTTTAGCGAAGAATTTTGTAAATTACCTACTGCGAGCGGATGACGAAAAATAAAGTACTACTTCAGAAAATCTTAAATATGCGGAAAGATAAGGTTGATTTTCGTATTTATGGCAGTTAAGGAGAATAATGTCCAGCTAACTACGAGTGAGCACATTAATGACCATGTCTGTGCTCCGTAGGTGAGGTTGGGTAGAACACACATGTCTAGTAGAAGGTGGCGCGACGAACTAGGTTCCTGTGAGAGATTGGCCGACATTGGCCTTAGACCGTGTGGGATGGAGATTGCGAGGGGAGGCCTTTGTCACATGCTTATGATGCAATGCACAAGCTGTATGCAGACTACTCCAGGAACTCGCCAATTTGGTTGCTAGCATAAAACAACAATTCGTTTTTTTAACAATTTAAGTTCAAGTTATGCTATCAAGAATCATAAAGAGTCAATCGTTCAGGGAACTAGCATATTTGTAAGTTTTTGTCTGGACACACTGGACTTGGGACTGGACTTGTGATATCTACGAGATATGAAAGTTAGTCAAAGATTCGACCGAGGTACTCGCAATAAGTTATTATTATTTAGTGTTTCACTACCTGCCTTTACTCTGGAGATCACTGATAGAGTAGCTGGCAACCAGCCAGAGAGCCAACGACTTCACAGAAAACTTTCGAGGGGAATTCACTGATCAGTGCTAATTTGTATGTCACCATAAATATACGAAATCTAGGAATTGTATTCAATTACATACTAGGAAATGTATACAGAGTGTTAGAAAAATACCCTCAATAACTGAAGGGGGCTATACAAACTCCTGAAAGGAGCCCCTTGTTAATTTCTTACAGTCGTAGCTTTTAATTAAATTTCGAGTAAATTAACGTAAAATAAAATCATGTTCAGGAAAGGTTCAAAAGAATTGCTTCATTTTTAAAAATTAAATAGTACACTCGCGTAGAATAACCTAAAAGCCTGTATTTCGCCTTTTCATTTGCCCCCATTCGTAGCCGGCTCATCTTCCGTGTGGACGCGACCTCGAGTCGTCTTTATGCGACGCGGAATAGCTCTTTTTCTTTTTGCCTCCTCAAAGATTATGTGGCGGTCCACTTTATATGTCAACGTCACACGTTTTTTCTTGGCAAGCTTTCGAGTTTCTTTAGGATTCAGTGGCCTACATTTCTTTAGGCTGCATCGCGAGATAAAAGGACTGGTTCTTGGGAAACATATGGGGTGATTTACTTAGTTGGTCAATGAAGAGACAAGTCTTTTCATAGTAGGTAAAAAGTTAATAAGAGAAGGAAAATATGGCTATTGACAGACGAGGCATTACTCAAGCACAGAAATTACCAAAATAAGTCAATTTAGCTCGTAAGAATAAAATTAGTAGGCACATTCAGAATGCCCAAAATCAAAACGAACAATCTACATTGCTTCTTATAGTTACTCCAAATATCTCAGGCGTATTTGGTGGAGACTATTTTATTACAACGCGACTAAAATTTTGTAGCTCGGTCAGCTGTGATTCTTTTTACTAAGCCGTGGTCCAAAAATACGATCCTCAACCAGCACAATCATTGATGTGACAATACTAGTACAAACTTCAGATTTAAGTGAACTTTGTTGCGATGTCGCTACTGAGACAGGTCACTCAAATTTGAAGGCGTCCCCACTTTTGTGTATTTTATTTGCTTGGCAATTCTTCCAACAATCCGCACTGAGCCCATGTGGTGGAGTATCATATGGCTCGCGCAACCTCATAGTTGAGGTGGAATGATGAGGTGGGACCTGTGCCCAGCAGGACGAATAAATGCTTCTTGTTTGTTTTGTTTATCAATTTAAGTATGCTCTCCCGAACCAAATTAGCTTAGTATTGAATCTGGTGACTATGTGTGTGTAGTGTTAAGTTAGTAAACCGTTGATATAAAACTGAAATATTAAGCACATATGTGAGCACAGGCTGTGTTTCATGAATTAATAATTCTATGTCTGCTAAATATAGACGTTTCAGTTCAATGGCATAGAATTTCTTTGTTGCATTTGAATTTAACGAAATGATTAATGATATCTACTTTGTGAGGTTAAAATTAGAACGGTCTCTGACACCTATAGTACAAGTCCCAGTTATTTATTTATTTCATTTATATTATTAGCAAGTTCAATCCATGGAAAACACTTAGGTACTTCAAATTGTTATTTTCTTGATATTGATAGCAATTTTGATTTTATAGAGGGAAAACTGGAGAAGATTTGCTTAGGAGTATCAGTTTTACATAATTTCAATAAAAAAATGTGAGTCATGTTCTTTTTGGATTTTGCATTTGAATTTCCGACAGGAAAGATAGCTGTGCAGATCCTTGGGGGAGGCCTATACCCAGCTTAGCCGTCGTTGGCTGAGATGATCAAATTTCTGAATAGGCAATGGCTAAAAGAAGTTTTTATACTATCAAAAAGACAACTCTAACTATACATTTCCCTAGTAGGTACTAGTAGAGACACCAACAGAACAGTTAGGCTTTCATTGAAATTGTGCAGAAAGATACTGACAAAACATTGAGAGATATATGTATAGTAAGTTAATAGGAAACAATGATAACTCAATTTTACAGAAGTTTTAAAGAGAATACCATGTCCAACCACTGAATGTTTTGATATTTTTTTCTAACTGTAACAAAATTTCTGGTTTTCACAGCATGGAAGCATAGCATTTATTCAAAAGCCTTGAATAGGAAGGACGAATAAACCCTTTCAAGAATATAAAGAATAATTGAATTTAATTCACTCTTCAGTCAGAAAATGACGGTCAAACCAGGACTTAAAGTTATTTTTATTCTATTTTTTTAAACAGAGAAGAGGGAAAACTTTCTTGACCTGAACTGCAAGTGGTTACTACAGCCTACGGACAAGTGTAACACAAGGACCTGTATGTGCTTGAGGGATCAAGCTTTCTTAAACCTTCCCCATCACTAGGACTTCACCAGACTTGTGGGAAGAAATCTCTATTTGAAGAAAAGCCTTAAAGTATGCACTACCTGTATTATTGCTGCTGTGTGAGGTAACCTGTCAATTAGTGGACAAAACAAAAGTTGAATTTTCACTATCAGTCCTTACCTTTTTGTTACCAGATCTGCTGGACCCAGAACAAAATAAATATTTGATAAATATTATGCCCAAGTTGGAGGTAGGTATATGTTGTAAGACAAGCTGAAGAGGAGTGACCACCCTCTGACCAAGTGAAATTATAATAACATAACATATGCCATTTAACCTCCAGAAAGGCTTATTTCAATTATTCTCTGCTCTGAGCCCAGAACAAATCCAGATCGGTGATCTAAATAGCAAATATTTTTTTATTGATTTATGTAAGGCTAGGCAGTCTAGCTTTGCTGGATAGGAGCCTCTTTAGCGTAATTTTTTTTAAGCTATTATAGGTAAAAGGTACCAAGTAAATGCTCTGCTGAACAGCTGCATGGCCGTGATCTTTATGATAAGCATCTGATACTCATGATTCCTGGCACCAAGAGACATTCAGGTACCTAATTATTAATCGAGCATTGATTCTATCATTCTAATAAATGGCCAGATACGTAATCCCCCTTACCGACGTACTTATAAAAGTATTAAAGCATCCTAGATTACAATCAATACATACAAGATGTATCTAATAAGGCGTACTTTAGCCTACTTTCCCGTGTTCCCAATATTACCGCTACGTTGACATTGGCCTTCTTCCCGCAGGTAAGTTACCAGTTTCGAACAATCAATACTAGGCATAACACAGTTTGTACAGAAATTACGCAAGATACTTACATGTATGAAATAAAAGCCGGAGATGACGACACTAGCACTTGAGAAAACAACACAAATTAGAAACTAAAATTGCTAAATACACTACAGTTTTGGGAAAAAACTACAGAAATAATCTAAATTGCTGGTTAGCGGCCGCCCATTTTATTTTGATTTTGTGTCTGTCAGAAAGAAATGTCAACGTCAAACCAATGTTGCACTATAAAAAAAACTATCAGTTCAGAAAAAAATAATTTCAATTTTCCTAAAATCCTAAATTTTCTTGCTTATTTATTATTGTACTTCATTGAGTTATGATAATATGAAAAAAATACAAAAACCTTTGCTTTGAGAATCACAATCAAACCTTGAGCAAGCTATGCAATAAGATAAGGATAGCAGCCCAGCGCCATCTATTGATTACTATATAAACTAACAAGATGCGTGCAGAGTTTATGACATGTCAGTGCGATAATACAAACTTGGAACCTAATAGTCCCTCATTGATTCAAGAGATGGCGCTTAACTTGCATTTCAGAGATTCCAGACAAGGTACAAGAGTAACGTTAGTAAAATAGTAAAATCATTTATTGTTTGTAACATCATGTGTGTAATTAAACTTTTTAAATATTATGCTAGCTCGTAATTCCCATCTCCCTTTTTTTTGTCGGCCCTGCTAGCAATCGTAACATGCTGTGTTACAGATTAGGTACTCGTAGGTAGGTACTTATCTACCTACTACCTTGTGCTAAGCTACCATTGCCATGATTGAAAACATCTTCGGCTTCGTCGTTGTGTTTCACGTATGATGTTGGTACCTATGTAAAAATAAAATAGACGTCACCTGGGTTTTAGGCTTTAGCATAGCTTGCTAAATAATGCGACTTTTTACAGCGATACAAACGCACCGTTGTATCGACTGATTTAAGTACGGCCTTATCGATTTAAAAGCGCTTTTGTATCCATGCTGATTTATGCTACAGTGACTGTATCTATCTCCGCCGGGACGTTTTAAGGTAAGAGAGTTGCGTTACAGTATCGATGCTGCATCGCGACTGTATCGCTGTTTACAGTCGCACTATGGGCCTTGAGTCTAGTAAAAAAGTGCTATTCAACATTATCATTTTAATTACCGCATCTAAACAGGCTTAATCACTCGCAGAGTTGCATTCGGAAAGATATAAAGCTTAGCCACGTCGAAGCCACGTCGCGCAGCGCACAGCGCATCGTACTGTTCGTAGGCCAACTTCGTGCCGATGAAAGAGACAGCGAACACGCTGACGAGCAGCAGTGCGCACGCAACCGGGCACAAGATGGCGCCGAGCTTGCTCACGCGCTGGGATCGCACCGAGGCCGCTTCAGAGTCGGTGCCGCTGTTTCTGTCGGATCTCTTGGTCATGCCTGTAGAAGTATGCCGTATTTATCAAAATAGAAATACCTACAGATCGTTGGTGAGCTTCATGCCACATTGGTTTAACCTTGGAATACTGGTCTCCAGTTCAAATCTGGCCAGAATACCTACCTGCTTCGTGTTTGTTGAACAATTTGGGGCTAACTCTGTGGTGAAATAGCACCGATTAAAAACCCAAGCAAAGAAGTCATCATTCGGAAGCCGCAGCCATGTGACGACCATTTTTGAACGAAGGCCTACTTAGACCTTTTTTTTTTTTTTTATAGTAGGGGAAATGCCTTACGCATACCCGTCCACCAGGGGACGGACGGGTTATGTCGGACTCTCCACTGGAAAGGTGGTATACCAGTGGCCCTACCGACTAAAACCCCTACTACTCCCTCTGATCGTCCGTAGTGGGGGAATACGCCGTATAGCAACGAGGCCGTGTGCGCGTTCCCCCGGACGGAGCCCGCCTGGGTGGCGGGCCGGAAGCGACCCCCCCTTCGTGAGGGGAGACCAGAAGGGACGGCCGAGGATGTCAAGCCGTCCCTACCAGGCAGCGGTGACCCGTGCAATGCTGGCGGCGGCACCCCCGTACCACGCGCCAGCTGGCCACCGTACGCAGACCCTGCTGGGCCCGCAACCACGAGCCATCCAAAGGGCGGCTCCGCTGCCGTAACCTTCGGTACGGCCCCGCCGGGCCGCGACGCACAGGGGGGATCAGCCTCGGGTTACTGGCCCCCGCCAACCGATTGTGCGCTCCACTTCGCGCCTCAAGGCGCTTGCAGGCCCCACTGGCCCCGCAACCCCACGTGTCGCCCTTTCGGACCGCAGTAGGTGGGTGGTAAGTCAACCACACTGCCACGCCTGAGATCTCTTCTACTCTTCTCTTCCCCACGACATAACACCTACCTAGACCTACCCCATACCAAAATCTGCAACTGCATCTACAAATTTACATTTCACATTGCGTTCGCCAATAATCAAGCATTTTATTCAATTCTCACAGAACAGCCAACACAAGCCCTTAGTTAGTAGTAGTAGTTAGTAGCCGCAGGGTTGAAATCAATTCCTTTGGTTTTAGAAATACTTTACACAATTTCTTTTCTCATGTAAATATCTAAAATATTAAGTTCTTCTAAAACTTACTTTAGTAACGTTTAATTTGCTTATTTTGTTTATATTAAAGATAAAAGATATACATTTTCACAAAAATAAATCAACAATTTTTTAATCTTTTCTATGACACTGAAAATTATGATTCATGAAGTTTGTTGACAAATTATCACAGAGTGTTCTGCAAAGTCAAAGTCGTCTAAAAAGTTCCTTAGCCGCTTACAACTTGACTTTGCTCAACATTGATCACCGTTGCTTGACGTCTTTCCATGATGTTCCAATGTCTTTTCATAGTCTTTCCATTGCTTTGATTTCCATGGTCATTCCACACCATGTCTTTCCTTGCAATATGTGTTTTTAGCATCGGTTTCTAGGCATAACATGACTTTGATGGCACCAATGTCAATCATTTGGTCGCTAGGTATGTCATTTCATATTGCGTTTGGTAAGTGTTTAGCTGTGTTGGTTCCTCATTACTCATTACAGAGGAAGTTATCCCAGTGAGAGGTCAGAACCCATTGAAAGACCTTCAAGATGAAGGTCGTCCTGTATTTCTTTCTATACACATGGCTCGTAGTGGTCTTGTTCTCCAGTTTTATGTACGTCATGACGAAGTGGGGTGATATTTTGGAGTTACCGAAGAAAGTTGCTATGCTTAGTTACCACAGTGGACACAACGTTGAAGGCAGTAGCGATGAGGAAGACGAGGACATAACTCCGGTAGGCGCTAATATGAAAGATTGGCAAAACAAGTCATTCCTTGATACTGAAACATTTAAATATGTACAATTTAGGTGGTCCTATCATTCGCTTACATTATTCTCACATTCATTGGTCTTACATTATGGAAAGCAATAAAATATTGAGCATTGAGTTTCAAGCGATCTCTTCCAGACAATATTTGTTAGGCGAATTTCTATAGAAGAACGAAAGGATTTCGAAAGAGTTTTTTGTAAAGAAACAGATAAAGGGTAAGTAGGATAGGTGGCTATGCATATTATTTTAGAGATTCTTCAAGAACATAAAGGCGCTACATTGGAAAGAAATACCATAATTAGTTGAAGCATCGCCAATGCGTAGGTATTTTAGTTGACGAACCACCTCTACTATGGTACTATTTTGTTTGTTTTTCAGTCTACGGAAACATACATGGACTACAAGGAGTTTATGGCTAATTTAACGAGAGAAACAGTCGATCAAACAAGGTTACAATAAAATGCTACATTTCAAATTTGACTTCTTTTAATGTAGTTAGGATAGGAAAAGAAACACTTTTGTGCACGCGAAAATGACAAAGTTATACCTATCTATAGATAGGAAAACCAGAAAATGACATTCGGTCTTGGCTTCAGGCGGACATCGAGCCCACGTCTTTCGCAAACCGGGCGACTGCACTAACCACTGTGCTACCGAGCCCATTAACAGACCGGCTGAATTTTTCTGGTATGTTTTACCTTGCAGCTAGGTTTGTTTCACCAATGTTAAGGCATTTACCTTAAGTTAAGTTATACTATGTATCTATATTAGGTATTTCCAAGTTAATGTGCGATTTAGGCGGTATTGCTGCTAAAAGACTCTTGCTGTAGACTCATTCCTGTTTTACTTTAAGACTCTTATGTGAAGAATTATTCCTCTTTAAGAGAGCTTAAGCTTAGGGGCAGAATGCGTAATCAGCTGTATTTATTTACACCAAAAGTAGTAGGTAGTAGAAGTAGGTAGTGGAACATTCTTGATTTTTCATCAATGTACACCTTGTTTTATTTATGTCTTCTGCTTTGACATATTTTGTTCAATCAAAAATGTAAGAATAAACTGTCTACATGACAAGTCAGAAGATAAAACTACAAATAGAGATTTTCGAAACTCTAAAGCTAAATTAATATCATCATCGTTGGTGAACAAGATGTCAAAAGCTAGCGTGATGGTAGTAGGATATTCCGTTGTGATGATATGTCTCTTTGGGCTGTGTTGCTTTCTGATGAGTACGGTTAATCCAGATCCTTTGGAAGGTGCAAACACCACTACTCAAGTCCTCAAAGTTGGTAGAAGGGCAAACATGCAGGTAACCAGTTTAGTTTTATAAACTTTCATCGACTCTATAAAACTTCACTAAATAGTAAATATATAAATAATAAGTTTATCTACTTACTCACCACAAAGGCGATTTCGTGCTTTATATGACAACAATATAACATGCCCAGATGAAGGTCAGGTTGGCTTCAACTTTTAAGTGAGAAGAAATAACGGGCAACAGTTTCCTTAACTTGGAGTGCGTTATTAAATTATTAAGTTTATTTATGCTTGCTCGCATGATCGTCGCGTTCAGCCTGACTGAGCCCACAAACTTGCTGAAACTTTAAACACCGCTGCAAAAAAAAAGTAAAAAATGATTGAATACATTTTTTCGCGGTGTGCATCACACCACTGAATACAGAAAGGTCAATCAAAGTTAGGCACTCCTCAAAAGTTATGCTTTCACTTTCAGTTCTATAGACACTTTACAGGACGGCATGAGTTCGACAACGTGCTCCACTGTGATTGACGTTTGTGAATTCAAAATAAGGCCTGCTAATAAAGGCTGCTTTATTATTTTGTTTCACAGTTAGGAAATGCATACATAGGACCTATCTATCCCTTCTCTGATGATGATGTTGAAGAATTTGGGTATGGAATGGAAAAAATACCCGAAGACGACGTCCGAAATAATCTAGCATTAACAGATTTTATACCTTTCTATCGAGAATTGAGAAACCGTGGAGTAACTGTCAATAATTCTCGTATTATAGAAGTACAACCGCCTTTTATTCCGGATGAGATTATGTTAGATGCAACTGAAACATCTTTTGTGGAGAACAAAGTAACATCTGACAACAGCTCACAAGTAGACGAGATGGTAACCGATCATCCTCGAGTCAAAGGACTACGGAGATCAATTAAAGATAATGAAATTGAAATCACTGAAGAAAAGTATAAAGACAGCTCAGGAATCATTTTAAAAATTATAGATGACTTTGGCCATCCTAGGATTGAGATCAAACTCCCATCAAATTCAGCTTTTGAAAATAACAATTTGAGAAGCTATAGAAGTTCTGAAACCGAGTTTATGACTAATGATACAGATGGAAATAATTCTGAATTGCAAAAGCCAGAGCCGATTAAGAATGTAATAAAAATATTCCCAAACAACACAATAGTACTTGATGAAGTTGACCATTCTCTCGTATCTTTAAACGTCGTTAAAGAGAAATCTTTGGACTATGCAGAAGAAGAGCGTTTCGAAAAATCTGTAAATGTGTATAAGAATGAGAGTCGAGGTGCTGAATTGAAACATAAGAATGAAGAAAACTTCGAAGAAATTATACTTCATGTGAATTCTGAAGATCCTGAAAATGTATCAAATACTTATGACACAGAAATGTTCACTTTAAAGATGTTAATCGGTAATAGAACAAATTCAGTCGAAACAGCTAATAATACTTTTAATGGTAATGCCACGTTAAGTAATGAATAAAAACCATTCAATAAAGTTAGCTCTAATGTTACTAATTTGCAAAAGATATTTCGGCACCGATATCTTGGAACTAAAGATGAAATGATGCAAATATATTTGGAAGAAAAGGAACGTTGGCACCGATATTGTTCTGATTGAGGCAGAGTATCAGGTGAGTATGTTATGTAGATATTATTTTTTAACTGTTTCGACTCTCGGTCAAATTGAGTGTTAGCTGTTTCTGTTAATTTTTGCCAGTTTGAAAGTTATGTTAATTGTTGTGTATTTCATGCATCATATTTCATTGTTCAAAATACATAATACCTACAAACACTACAATATTTATTTTTGGGCTTCAATCTTTGAAGTTTCTAAACTTCGTAAAAGTCCTATTCGCAAAACGTCCGATTCTCACAATATCTTATGGTTTTAGGGGTCCGCTGTTTTGGGCCTTTTTATTTCTTAAGGATCCCAAGGCTTTGAACCTCGGTGGAATCATGTAGATAGGTAGTATTTGGCTAGGAAATCCGCAATTGTAAATTCAAATCTATTTTTTCACGTTCTCCATTTGTGCAACACAATTACGACACGAAGCGATGATATGAAGAGTGCAGTGATTATACTATTGAGTGTGAGTGGATTACCTATTAAGTGCTTATTATGATGAAGTGGGTCAAAATGACAAGATATCATAGTGGCAAGTACCAGGGCAGCAAAAACTGAGAGGTGTCTAGCGCAACTTTAGTGTCGGTTGTAGTGTGCGGTCTGGCCGCAGCGCCACAGTATAAACCATACAGTAGAACACCTACATACAAACGTGCCACTCTCGGTTTGAATGTGTGCGTGCGAGTCGCGCGCCGTGTCCCGATATCACGCACACGCAATTTCACGCACACGCTAGCGTAAAATAGGGAGGCGGCAGTACGGACAGGCTGTGCCGCGTGTCTGTGTGCACGCTAGGCTAATAACTCGGCGGGCGGCCTTAGATAGCCTACTGTATGGTTTATACTGTGGTTGTAGAGTGCGGTCTAGCCGCAGCGCGCAGGCGCGGCGAGAGAGCGGCGCGCGCGCGGACTGCCTTGAACGACCTTGTCGCTGCGCCGGAGACTGTGGTGCGTGCGCTGAAATACAGTGCGTAGATCTTGTATCCCAGCAAATCTATTGTGGGTAATTTCGGCCCCCTGGAGAAACCGTGGGCACTGCTTAAAATACTGAGGGTTGAGAGCCTTTAGCTAAACCCACAGTACGGTGCTTTTGTTAAGGCGCGATACCAGGAAAACGGCTCTCGGGAAAACTAAAGTTTTATATAGAAAATATGAAGTGTGAGGCACGAAAAAAATCGTCACAGTAGTCAAAGAGTTGCACAATCAGCTCAAACTTCCAGTATATGGATCAACTTACTAGATTAATGGGAAAAAAAATCAGAATATCGCTAAAAACGTGCAAAACGCACTCCCGTATTTCAAAAGTTTAGGCATCATATAAACTAACAACTTACGTGTTTTAAATAAGGTGTAAAGATCAGATATCAAAGAAGCATTGTTTCAGTTTTGTGCAAAAAATTCCCAAACATTCCGAATTTTTCGCTTGAAATCTCCATACAAATTACTATGGAGTGAGTGAAGTTTCTTTGATAGCTGTCCGCGCACCGTCGCAGCTCACTCCCCCCCATGTCTCCAAGGTGAACGCACGTCGCTTTTGACGAAAATGACATTTATAATTACGCGGATAATTTACACGAAATAGGCGCACATAGGGTCTTTTGTTGAAAATAGTACAACTTTGTTTTTTTTCCTCCGTACTGTTTGTTCATATGCATTATGTATAATTTATCAAACGTATGATTTTATCATGATTCACCATGAGAGTAATATGGCAGGTTTATATTTATAAGTACACTTGATTAAAAGCTCTCTTGGGTTTGACAATTTGGTACTAGTTGCCATTTCATTTTCCTATTTTTTCTTGTAAATTTTTACTATTTGTAACTTATACTGAAAGTTTTTACCTATTGGTATTTGAAAAACAATCTATGTATTTACTTTTAGCATGGTGTCAATCTGCAGCATCATCGGTTAATGCCAATACGGGATCTGCCTAAAATATTCAAGCAAAACAAGGGAACGAAGTAAGAACGCAAATAGATTTGATTGCTTTCAAATCGAATTGATTAAAACTATGTTATTTGTGTGGTCTAAGCTACTATGTTATCTGATCATAAAAGCTTGATTAAGGTGTCTGAATAGATTAAAGGTTCTTTTTTGAACAATATTTTTTACTAAATTAATTTTGATAGAGGCCTATCATAACTGAAATTGTTCGACAAAGAAATTTGACGAAACATAAAGATACAAAGTTATAGAGCAGAAATCAAAGTTAATACTCACGTTAAGTTAAGTCTTTGAAAAAATGCGAACAGAAAACTATGCATCGAGTTCGTGTACTTACACACGCCGTATTTTTATGCTTGTTTGTATTCTTCACGCAGTGACGTGCACTCACCCGGCGTCATGTGGAAGACTGAGTTGCGGGACTGCGCAGACGGCTGTCAAAGAAACTTCACTCGTTCCATAGTAATTAGCATGGAGATCTCGAGCAAAGAAAAATGAAAGTTTGTGTTTGCTTATACGAAACAGAAATAGTTATTGCAATAGAACATAATGACAAGTTATTCGAAATGGAAACACACTTCACACCGGAACAGCTTTTACAATTGTACCAAGCACAAATTCGGTTGTGTATGGAGTACTTCTGCCACCACTGGGATGGCTCTGCCAAGTATCAGCTGGATACACTGGACTCAGTAGACCGAAGAGCCAGGAGACTGATAGGTGACGAGACGCTCGTTGGAACCAAACTCGAGTTTGGAGCATCGGCGTAGAGTTGCCTGTCTGTCGGTTTTTTATAAGGTGTATTTCGGAGAGTGTGCGCAAGAACTTCATGACCTGATACCACCCTCTACTTTCTACTACCGGACCACAAGTCGCCGTGAGGGCTTTCACCTCCATGTGGTCGACTTTCCAGCGGTCCGAACTAAGCGGTTTGGTGCTTCCTTTCTGGTCCGCACCGCTAAGGAGTGGAACGCCCTCCCTGCGTCTGTGTTTCCGGATACATACAACCTTGGTGTCTTCAAGGCAAGAGTGAATAAGCATTTTTTGGGTAAGCGTGGCTGGCGAGACTGAGGTCAAACGCAAACCCATTTTAAATTTTAAAAAAATGGATCAGATAGAACTTTGATATAAATATGAATTATCATATTTACGTCAGCCATGGAAAAATGGCAGTGCAAGCATTTTTATCTCTAACTGGCTATTTGCACACAGCTTTTCCCTGTAGTCATTTGAATGAACTATACAGACAAACGTTCTAGAAAATATAATTAGCATCAACTATCATTTAGATAGTGAAAGCTTATGTAAAAACAGACAGAAACACGCGGAGGGTGACTTCCTTTCATACTATGCTCTACTCGTAGATCAATTCCAGTAAGATGAAGATCACGGTGGATTCTGTATTAAATTCAGCGTAAAAAGCCTGAAATACGATGGCCTCTACAGGAGACTAAAGGTATTATACTCAAGTGTTATTATCTAAAATAAATTATCCACTAAAAGTGTCTCAACTGTTGACAACTGTTAAATTCCTCGTTTTAGTTAGTAACAAGATAGCTCCCTTTAATGCTTCTTGCAGCTTTTCATTACAAGTAAGACCAATTTATTAGTGGGTTCTTCTGCATGTTACTAGAAATGGCTCCGTGTATTGCTATATGATATGCATTGGATGTAAGAAATATTTTGTGTTGATGATGATCGAACGGATAAACCAAGTTACAACTAAATCTCGATGGAATCGTCAAGTACCAGATATAACATTGTGCAAATAACGTGGTCACGAGAATAGATTGCAAATAATAGTGTAAAAAAATAATTGGCAAAACCGCTTCTTAGTATGTTTAATAAAATAAAATGTTTGGTTAGTTTCTTTTGTTTGCCCTATATCCTGAAATATTTTGGGTGGCGAAATAAAAATATCTTTGGTGAACGCATCAAATGATTATCATGCCGCGATTTATAATAATAATAAATAAATAAATATCCCTGGACATTATTCCACACAGCGCCCAAGTGAGCTAATTATACTCCGTTTTTATGGGATACTAGACAACGGATAAACATACTTAAATACTTTTTCTTTTGTAAATGCATACTTATTATACATAGGAAACACCCAGACCAATACAAACAGACATGTTCATGCACACAAATGTTTGTACTGTGCGGGGATCGAACCCGCGACCTTTGGTGTAGTAGCCGATTTCTAAACAATTACACCAAGACGGTCGTCCGGATTTATGCATTGCATTTATGCACGGATTGCACGGCCCAACCACTGTGTGACCATAGCTGTCACGATCGCTTTCAAATTTGACAGATTTTATCTCCGGCCGACCCTAGTAGCGAACCTTAAGGCCACAAGCCAAGTGTATCACTACAATTTGTATCATCATGTAACAACCGGATAGCGGTGATTCGCTAGGCGAAGTGTGTGATGTTCCGTTCACAATGACGGTAACAGACAGCATGCCTATACTAGGTACTTCCCACTAGGCCCTTAACGCAATTCTCAGCTTGTTAAACAATGGAATTGTCGATAAACATCGTCGTTTTTTGTATAACATAACAACATAAACGGCCTATTCGAGTATACGTCCCACCGCTAGGCACAGGCCTTTTTTTTTTTAACCCGGTGAAATGCCTTTACGCACTTCCCGCTACTTGGGGGGGCAGCGGGGGGGTGTGGGACTCGCCCACCCCTGCAAGGGGTGAGAATACCCACTAAAACACCGGGGCGGCCTGCTTCTGTGCGTGGCCAGGGCCCTCTCCCAGGGAGGCACTCTACCAGTAAAACCCTGGCGCGCTGTGCCGGTGTCCCGGCTCACCTCGAGAGGAGTAGTACCTCCCCTCTTACACACCCGCAACAGACACAGGCCTTACCTCAACTATGAGGTGGAACGGGCCATAATCCAACACGCGGGCTCAGTGCGGATTGTTGGAGGGGTGTAAGATTAGTGAGCAAACTTAATGTCAGATGTTATCAAGCCGTCCTAAGGCCTCCGACTGTCAACCGGGACCAACTGTATAGCGTTTTTTGTATCGCTCTTGCCAAATTACTCGGAAATGTGCAGCCCAGAAGACAAACTATAAGGAACGTTTTATTTTTCGTCGAGAGCGTCGTGGCCCAATGGTTACTCTCTCTGACACGGAGTCTCTCACTTGCTTTGTGTTCATTTTATAACTTGGTGCTAACTGTCCCGTGAACCAATAAAAATCAGCAATGAACCCGCCACTAAAACCACGTTGTCTTCAAATTCAGAATGGGCTTCAGAATATTCATGGCAGCAATTGTCAACGTATCTCCGACTACTGTCTACGACTATTTAGGCCTATAAGTTGTGTATTGTTATCCTTTCATTCTGGAAGATTCTTGATGGGTTCAGTGTTGGTTGTGGCACAAAGTTGCAGCGTAGTCTCTCGAGCGTGGTGTAGACCACGGCGCGCATAGCCTGGAAAGGAAAATACGCCGCGACCCCGTTTCTTTGTTCAAACTCTTTCGGCCGCCTCGCTATCGGTATTGCCGAATGTCGGTACTAGATCATGATCATAGATATCGGATATTTTATTTTAAGACGTAAATACTTCTTTATTTAGCGCTTGTTAACATTTTTAATTGGAATCCTGTATGCTAAGGCGATATACTCGTTATCTTGTGGGAATTGCCGTATTATGCAATTGGGTTAAATATAGCATTTATACATAGTTTGTTGATAGTACAAGTACATGGCATAACGATACGGACCACAGACATACATCTAAATCATTGTTCCATCATACTGCAACTGTTAGAGTTGTGTTACAAAAAACTCGACAAAATTACTCGTGTTTTTTTACTTAAAAAACTTTTCACTTAAAAAGTTTGGTATAGAAGAGTGTCATATCTTCTCAGTTCCAATTACTCTTGCATCTATTCTGTCCAATCTGTTTACCTAAATGGTCAAACTTGGGTATTTTATACTCAAGCAACCCACATGCTATTGGCGGAGTCAGAGTGGCCCCCTTTACTTAAAAAAATAATGTTGACATAACATTGTCATGAACAAAAAGAGGGAGATACGTCATCCGAGTACCAATAGTAGCCACAATAAAACAGGTCCAATGGACCTGTTTTCAAGCCAATATGACAGCGACTTGCTTGCGTGCACGTCATTGATACGTCCAGTTCTTGAATTCGCGAAGTACTTATGAACGTAACTTCTCTTAATCTTTTTTAAACCTGGACACGGAAACTGACATGCTTATTTGTGTACCTCCATCTTGTTCATGCTCCTTTTTAGCAGCCTCAGAAAAGGTATGTAAATAGATATTTGTTGAAGACCGAAACCGCATAATAAGTAATAAGTAACTTGAAACGTTTGTAAAAGTGAACGTGTCTGTATATACACAAGGATGACCTTCGATCGAGAGATGAAAGTAAGAGGATGGTGCCCAATCTTTGTGTCATTTGCTATTATACTTATATGTTTTACGATCTGTGGGGTAATACGTTAATAATCTTCGCCAATGCGGAGATATCTGTTAGTCAAGATTACATGGACTTTGAAAGTATCTTAGCTTCGTCTGCCCGGCTGTACCTTGTTCGAATGTTCATGTTTCTTTTATATGCCTACTGGGCTGTGGGTTGTTTGGAAGAGATCATCTTTTTAGCTATAAAGCCGCCCAAATTGTACATTTACGTTAATCTGTGTTTCTTTGCTGTTGGCTTCTGTTGTTGTGCAATTAAGAATATATCTATCTATCTGGGCCCGCAACCCAGCGTCTCGCCCTTATGGGCCGTAGCGGATGAGTGTCCAAGTCCACCACACTGCCACGCCTGAGTTCTCTTTGCTTCCCGGCGGTCCACGCTACCACCGGTACTAAGCCCCCCCGCCATGCCAAGGCTTATCCCTCCCTTTTTAAAAAAAAGGAAAAAATAGCTAAGATAAGATTTTACTTTATTGCACGAAGAGAACAATTAAATCATAAGTTAACAGAGAATTAAGACGTACAATTTAGGCGGCCTTATCGCTAGAAGCGATGTCTTCCAGACAACCATGCTAGCTATGTATTGTTTAATGCGTCACACTGTTGCGTGCGGTGCGAGCCAAAATCCAGCACGCAGGCTCCGTATATGCAAGGACAGTGATACTGTCAGATACTAAGTACCAAGCCGCCCTAAGGTCTCTAACTACCCCCTCACGGGTTCTCGCCTCGGCGTGGCGAGGGGGCCTAGTACCGGTGGTAGGGGCACCACCGGGAAGCGAAGAGAACCCAGGCGTGGCAGCGTGGTGGACTGGACACCCACCCGCTGCGGCCCGCAAGGGCGACGGGCTGCGGGGCCAGTGGGGCCTGCAGGCGCCTTTGAGGCGCGTGGTTGGGGCCGCGGCGCACAACCGTTTGGTGGGGGCCAGTGATCCGAGGCTGATCCCCCCTGTGCGTCGCGGCCCGGCGGGGCCGTACCGAAGGTTACGGCAGCGGAGCCGCCCTTTGGGTGGCTCGTGGTTGCGGGCCCAGTAGGGTCGCTGCGGCCCGTAAGGGCGACGTGGGGATGCGGGGCCAGTGGGGCCTGCAGGCGCTTTGAGGCGCGTGGTTGGGGCCGCGGCGCACAACCGGTTGGTGGGGGCCAGTGATCCGAGGCTGATCCCCCCTGTGCGTCGCGGCCCGGCGGGGCCGTACCGAAGGTTACGGCAGCGGAGCCACCCTTTGGGTGGCTCGTGGTTGCGGGCCCAGTAGGGTTTGCGTACGGTGGCCAGCTGGCGCGTGGTACGGGGGTGCCGCCGCCAGCATTGCACGGGTTTCGCCGCTGCCTGGTAGGGACGGCTTGACATCCTCGGCTGTCCCTTCTGGCCTCCCCTCACGATGGGGGGGTCGCTTCCGGCCCGCCGTCCAGGCGGGCTCCGTCCGGGGGAACGCGTAACAGGCTTCGCGCTACTCACCGTGTTCCCCCACTATACGGACGATAAGAGGGAGTAGTAGGGGTTTTAGTCGGTAGGGCCACTGGTATACCACCTTTCCAGTGGAGAGTCCGACATAACCCGTCCGTCCCCCGGTGGACGGGTATGCGTAAGGCATTTCCCCTACTTAAAAAAAAAAAAAAAAAAAAGGTCTCCAACTGGGCTTAACGACGTCGACGTATCGTTTCAGAACCACCATTTTGGCGACAACTACTATTTAGGTCATTTAGAAGCAATTTCCCCCCTGAATACGTCTTCACCTTGTCGTGGTAGGGGGGCTCAGTGCCCAAAGCACGTTTTGCTACGAGGAAGCGAAGAAAGACAACCCGCGCGGCGGGGAGCCCAGTGTGACTGGCCCTCGTCGGGCGGGGCCGTAACCGCCACTGAGGCGGCCGGTGGTTACCACCATGGAGGTGGTGAACCGCGAGGAGAAAACCTCTTTAAAAAACCCCTAATCCCTCGGAGCGTTGCGCGCCTAGTGGTGAAATGGCTGGAAGGGTGAGACCAGCCGCAAGCAGATAGCCGGCCGACTTATTCGGCCAACCTAAAAACATGAATATTGGACCTTTGCAAAGTACTACCCAGGTGGGTCCCATCGTCTCCGACGGTGGGGAATCCCTCCCCGCTTCAGCGGGCAGCCCTCAACGTAATCTGGGAGGGGGCACAGATGTCTTAGTAGCCATGTTACCGTGCGTTGTGGAGGAGGAGTTGACTATGGGAGAACTCGAGAACAAAAAACTCTCAAAATGGCTTAAGCCCAAACAGGAAAAGGCGGAGGTTAAAACCTCAAAGAGAGAGGAAAGAGCTCGCAAGAGGCAGGAGCGACAGATGAGCATTGAAGAGAGTAACACCACATCCTTAGACACTGTGGTCGAGGAAAATGAGGCCGGCGCGTCTTCAGACTCCGATAGGTCATTAATGTCCGTCACCGAAATAGAATCGGACGATGGCAGAAGAGATTGCAGCCCGGACAACCGACGCAAAGGAGCGGCTAGTGGCCGCAGAACGGATGGAAATGGAGCTCCAGGCCGAGAGAGAAATGGCTGAGCAAGTGCGGGAGGTCAGAGAAACCAGAGCCAAAAGACTGGCCTCGCGTCTCTCAGACCCGTCTCCCTGCGTGAGCGATGTAGAAGCAGGCGAGAAAACCTTGACGGAAATTTTGACCCAAATTAATGACAGCGCACAACTGGTAGAGGGGGTTGGTTCGCGTTCAAAAAATCTCAAATGGACATTCAAAAAGGCTCTAAATGTTGCCAAATCCAACATCTCGGATGGGATCGAAGATATTAAGAAGATTCCCCTATTGGAAAAGGCCATGGCGCTTGAAGCCGAAAATACCTGGCTCAAAGCGGAGTTACAGCGGCTTAAAATAATGCCTAAGACTGTTGACTCAGAGAGTCTACTCTCATCGAAAATGGACGATAAGGAAATGCGGCCAGTGTCGGAGGCACAGCCACTACATGCAACAGCGCGTATTGATGCTGAAAAACAGCTCGTTTCGGAGGAATTCATAAGTAACCTCATAAGTGTGGTGGTGGAAAAAGTGTCCAGCGCCGTGTCTAAACAAGTCATGGACTGGATTGACTTAAAAATGGAGGCAAAGTTGGAAGCATATGAGAAAAAGCCGGAGCAACAGCTAAGTCCGCCACTAGCTCACGAAGTGAGAAAAGAAGTCGCGGCGGCAAAACTTAAAGCTAGCCTGGTATCGAAGCCTGCCTCTGTCCAGGTCAAAGCTGTAGAAAAGGCGGTTGAAACTCCCGTCTCACCCCCAAAAAAGGGAAGAAAGGAGAAGTCTAAGGTTAAGACGAAACCCAAAAATGTTGCCTCCGCTCCACCAGAAAAGAGTGCACCGAAAGAGCCGCGTATGGTGCGGCCCCCGCCCCCGCCCATGGACGAGAGTTGGAGCGTCGTTGCTTCGCGAGGCACTAAAAAGGTTAAAGCTCAACCGGCGACAAAAACAAAGATGGCGGAATCTCCTACGAAGGTTAAAATATGTCCCCCCCGCTCCGCGGCCGTGACCTTAACGTTACTACCAGGGGCTGAGGAGAAGGGCATTACGTATGAAACGGTCCTCAAACAGGCGAAATCTAAAATAGACCTAGCAGGCCTCGGGCTACCACCACTGCGCATTAAATGTGCGGCGACGGGTGGCAGAATTTTAGAGGTAACTGGGGAATCAAATGACGAGAAAGCGGACGCTCTTGCTGCTAAATTGCGGGAAATTCTAAGCACCGAAGACGTCAAAGTCTCCAGACCCGTCAAAATGGTTGACATGAGAGTGGCGGGGCTGGATGAATCAGTAACTAAAAATGAGGTTTTAGCTGCCGTAGCACGCGAAGGGCACTGCCCAACAGATGGAATAAAGGCAGGAGTTATCCGTCGCAGTCTAGCGAGCGGGCTTGGAGTTGTGTGGTTGCGGTGCCCTGTCGCGGCCGCTAAAATGGTCGCTGAAAAAGGACAATTATTGGTGGGTTGGGTAGCGGCGCAGGTCAAGGTGTCCGAGCCGAGACCCCTGCGCTGTTATCGTTGCCAAGAGGTAGGCCACGTTAGCGCCCGTTGTCCGTCGGACGTTGATCGCAGCGGGCTGTGCTACAGATGTAGCCAGCCCGGACACAAGGCTGCAACCTGCATAGAAACACTAAAATGCAGCTTATGTTCGGCGGCCAACAAACCGGCAGGCCACAGGATGGGAGGCAAGGCATGCAAAGCCCCCAAACCTGTGAAGAACAAAACACGCACATGGACGAAAACTAAGACCAGCGATGGCCCCAGGGTCCCCTCGCAATCGGTTAGCCCCACGAGAAGGGCTACGGAGGAACTGCTGACGACCGAATAAATGGCCCTACGACTTCTACAAGCCAATCTCAACCGCTCCGCCAGAGCTCAAGATCTTCTGACCCAAAGCATGGCGGAGTGGTTGACGCACATAACGATCGTCTCGGAGCCGTACACAATCCCTCAGAGGGACAATTGGATGGGAGATTTGGCGGGCGATGTAGCTATCGTCACCCAGACATCTGCGGGCGCCCCGTCTATCGAAAAAGTAGCGAAGGGTCGGGGCTGCGTGGCGGTGTCCTTCAGATGGGTGACGGTAGTAGCTGTCTACTTTCCACCGAATCGCTCGCTGGCCGATTTCGAACAATTCCTTCTAGAAGTTACTGCCTTAACGAATGCTAGCACAAACCCTCTAGTGGTAGCGGGCGATTGGAACGCCAAATCAACGGCGTGGGGCTCCCCAGCAACAAATCCTCGTGGACAAGTACTGGAAGACTGGGCGACAATGTCGGGACTCACTGTTCTAAATCGGGGGTCGGTGCACACGTGTGTGCGGCAACAGGGCGGTTCGATTGTCGACGTCACGTTCGCTCATCCCGCCCTGGCGCGCCGTGTGTATGACTGGGAGGTAATGGAGGATGTGGAGACACTATCCGATCATAGGTACATCCGGTACCAAGTCTCCGCCACTCCAAGCACTCAGACCGGTCCAAGCCGGCCTCTCGTTGGGGAACGACCCAGGTGGGCCCTTAAGCGGCTAGATAGAGACTTATTCCTGGAAGCGGCTATCGTTCAAACATGGCTACCAGTACCAGATGGTGTCATTAACATTGATGAAGAGGCTGCTTTTTTATATAATGCGATGTCGACAGTGTGTGATGCGGCGATGCCTAGGGCACGGCCATGTCCGCCAAGGCGTCAAGTGTACTGGTGGTCGGCGAACCTTACTCAACTACGTAACGCTTGTGTATCCGCCAGACGCCAGTACACCAGATCGCGTAGAAGACGCCGACGGGACGAGGTCAGAGAGGCGGAATTATACGCCCAGTATAGAGCCTGCGCCAAATCTCTTCAAGTGGCAATAGCCAAGGCAAAGGCGGAAGCGTGGGAAGAGCTTCTTGAGTCACTCGATAGAGATCCCTGGGGCAGGCCCTACAAGATGGTCAGGCAGAAACTCCGTCCTTGGGCCCCTCCATTGACGACAACCCTCGAGCAACAGCTCCTGCAGAGAGTCGTGGAAACCCTCTTTCCATCCAGAGGGGACTACGTACCTCCACCGATGGCTCCGCCGACTGGTCGCTGTGCGGAGCCCGATGAGAGTATTCCTGCCATCACGGAGGAGGAAATTGGAGCAGCGGTGTTAAGGCTCCAAGCCAAAAATACCGCACCTGGACCCGACAACATCCCGGGAAAAGCTTGGGTACTAGCGCTGAAGCACGGTGGCTGGGAGCCGCGGATCCGGCATCTATTTGCAGCCTGTCTGGAACAGGGCCGATATCCACGCGACTGGAAAACCGGCAAACTTGTCCTGCTGCGAAAAGATGGCCGTCCACCGGATTCGCCGTCGGCATACCGACCCATTGTCTTGCTTAACGAGGCTAATAAGCTCTTTGAGCGGCTTATAGCTGCTCGCCTCGTCAAGCACCTGGACGGCGATGGACCGGGTCTCAGCGAGAACCAATTTGGTTTTAGGTGTAAGCGGTCTACCATTGACGCCATACATAGAGTGAAGGTTTCGGCGCAAGAGGCAGTATCACAGGGAGATGTGGTGGTGGCGGTATCTTTAGATATCGCCAATGCATTCAACACCCTCCCCTGGGAATGCATTAGAGCAGCGCTGACGTACCATAATGTCCCACCTTACCTGCAAAGGACTGTGGCTGCTTATTTTGAGGACAGGGCGGTAATCTACCCAACTGAGAGAACCTGGGAAAGGAGGGAGATGACATGCGGTGTTCCACAGGGGTCGGTCCTCGGACCGCTTCTGTGGAATATCGGCTATGACTGGGTGCTGCGTGGCGCAAATCTCCGTGGGGTCGAAGTAACTTGTTACGCAGACGATACCCTCGTGACCGCCCGCAGCCCCTCATACAGACAGGCGAGGATCGTGGCTACAGCCGGTGTTGCACACGTTGTACACCGAATAAAGATGTTGGGGTTGGAAGTGGCGTTACATAAGTCGGAGGCTATATGCTTTCACGGCCCCCGTAACTCACCACCGGACGGAGCGCACCTCGTGGATGGAGGTGTAACCATCGGCATCGGGTCGACGATGCGTTACCTTGCCTCGTAGCCAGGAGAGAGCCATCCACTGTGTGCCACGAGTGTGGGCACGTGGAAGATACGGCCGAACATACGGTGGAGCACTGCCCAAAATGGCAAGTACAGAGGGCGCCACTGCGTCAAGAAGTGGGACAAGACCTGTCGCTCTCGGCAATCGTCCAAACGATAGCCGTGAGTGAACAGTCTTGGGAGGCCTTCTCCACATTTTGCGAGGAGGTCCTCTTACAGAAAGAAGCGGCAGAGCGAATCAGAGAGGAGGACGCTACGTCCCACCCACTCCGCCGCAGGAGAACCGGGCGCCGACGTCGGGATCACAACCGTCTGACGCTGCCCTAAAACGGTCCATCACTACGGGCGACAACAGCGGGGGCTGTTCGGCGCCTCGTAAGGGCCTTAAGGTGGAGGGCGTGCCGAGTGCTCCTCACACGCCCTGATCACTACGTGAAATTATGTGCACTCATACACGTGGATGGGTCCAGATGTGGACAGCCGTTGCCGGGTTCATGGATGTCGCAGTGTGTACCCACGAACCCGATCAACACGATGGCAACGTTGGAGCACCGGGGGGTTTAGTCAGTATTCCCACCCTCTTCTGGGGTGGGCGAGTCTGACACACCCCCGCCCTTCCCCCGGAGGGCGGGATGTCCGTAAACAGAATTCCCCTGGAGAAAAAAAAAAAAATTTAGAAGCAATTTGATTGGCGACAGTTTAAATATTAAGTATTTAACCTTTTTTATTTATTTATTAAAAAGGTACTTCAATGAGTTAGTTATTTGGACAACTAAACGTAGTTGCATTTGTGGTTAAATTATAAAATGTATTTATGTGCTAAACCACCAAGGTTGTGGTTGTGGTTAATAAACGAAAAGGTTAAATTAATTAACACTAGAAACCGCTTGTCAATTTACCAGTGCAAAAGAAAAGCCTGCCCGTCAGAAAATAATGATATATAGGTATTAGTACAGTCAATGGCACATGGCTACCCATTACCGTTTTTTATCATGCTCAATCTTGGCGAATGACATTTCTTTGCAATAAAGCGAGCTCTAGTCTTATCCTTTCGATAGTATGTATAGGAGTATGTATGGCGTGTACCACCTCTCATAGTTGAGGTATGAAATGTCCCCAGCAGTGGGACGATTTAGGGCTTTTAGGTCTTTTAGGTCTTGCTGAGCACACATATCGGATATTTTTGGCACTATCCTAAATGCCTACTCATTACTCGCAACTTTAAAATAGCAAAATCTGAAATTGAGAAATTTTCAAGTTTTCGTGATATTAAGTACCTGATGGGTAATTTTAAGTTGTATAATTGCTCACGTCAACTAAATAAATAAAAGTCCTGATGGTAATCACAGTCGAAATTTTGACTGTGTAACGAGTACCTACCATATAAACTAAAGAATTTTTGTAATTTAATTTGATAATTCATTGAATCGTTATCTCTAAATAATCAAGCTAATTATACTAACAACATTGCGATTCTTGCGAACCTCGCACAGAAGGCAGTAACTTCTGATAAAACAGAAATTATCAGAACAAAGCAGGAATTCTCCGTTTTCTTCATACTTCCACTTTTCAAACTGCCAAAGGCAAGCTTTTTATGTGAATTTCAACGTAAGTTTAGTTGAAAGTGCAATTAAAATATGTTAATAGGTGCATTTTCTGCATCAGGGGAATTTTTCTTGCGAACAGACTTTTATGAAGCGACCGTTGTACTGGAATAATGAAATTATATAAAATTGAAAATGGGAAAAAATGTGCAATGTTGTTTTTTCTCAACGTTATAATTTTCACGAAAGAGAAGAATATATAGGTTATTGTACTTGAACGCAGTTAATATGGTATTTACCTGTTTTACAATCACGCACGAATATACAAAAACAAACGAATTACTATGACTAAAATACTTGTCTTTGAATTAGAAATTAATTAATTAGTTAATTTAAATTTGCACACAGAAGAGAAAATGTACATTACAAGAGCTTTCATGAAGTTGATACAATTTAGACGGCTTTATCGCTAAAAGCGATCTCTTCCAGGCAACCTAATAATAAATTTTAGATTTATGAACCGGAAATACGGAAAGATGAAAACGGCTGAATTAAGTGACATCAAGCGCCGTCAGCAACTCTTTCAAAGGCAAGAGGCTGCCAGAAAAATACATCATTAAACGGTCACCTCTCACCTATTCTTATTACCAGCCGTGTGTGTTTTATCATCGGAGGTCGTTTTACCTATCTGGGGTGGCATTCCGGCTGACATCACTCCACATCTCGGTGCTTCACGCTTACTTCAATCATCAAACGCTTCACTTTGAAATAGTATTTTCTCTCGTTTTGTTTGTGAATAATTTAAAAGTGATATTTGTTATTTTCTCACGAACGACCACAGTCGCAAAGAAATTGAATTTTAAAGATAATTCACCGCGAGAAGTGAGTTTTGGCGCCAACTGGAATACCATAGCTGCTGTCACCTTCGATTCACGGGATACAGTAAAAGAAGCTGAGCAGGAAACCTTTGTTAAATCCTACCTATAAAACATTTTCTATAATGTATCTACCCCTTTATTCGCATCGCCTGTTTCAGTAATTTCCGCAAATTAAGAACACAAAAGAAATCGTTTAAAAGCCTAATAAAATTAATGTGCAAACCACATTCGTAACAAATGAATACTTTCAGTGCAACTTTATGGAAGAGAACGGCGAAACAAATTACTTGTTTATTAAGATCTCAGATCAACTTTTGAATTTACAAATGGCGACTGCACTACGCTACTCACACGTAGACATAAAGTACTTTTTTTTAGACTTGGAGAATGCATTTACGCACTATCCCGCTCCCTGAGCAGAAGAGCGGGACCCACCCTAATGGGAAAGGAAATACCCACTAAACTCCGTGGAGGCCATCTTCTGCGCGCTAGCAGAGGTCCCCGAGTACCACCGCGAGGGACTCCACCGGCGGATCCCTGGCGCTCTATGCCGGCTTCCCGGCTATACTCGAGGGGAGTTATACCTCCCCTCTTACATCTGCCGGTATTAACGGCAGTAAGAGGCCCTCCCGCACCGCCGCCTTTCACGGACTCCCACGGAGTCACCTGTGCAATGGAGGCACACGGTCCCCACCATGTGCACTCCTAGCAAACCCGGGACCCCCTTTAGTAGCCTCTTACGACAGGCGGGGAGAAACCTCGGCAGTTTTCTGATGCACCATACCACAGGGCAAAGAAAGTAGAAGTACCAACTTATTCAAATATTTTTTTCCCTTCTTTAATATCCCGTAATAAAACATGAGTAGTAGTAAGCCTTAGCAAATCGGGGCTAGGTGGCGCTGTGTAGAATAATGTCCAATTTCCTATGTTTATTATAGATTTATAGGATCACTCCTTAATAACTGCGTGCCTGTACTGTCTGTTACTTCTATTGTTCTAACTTGACACGGTTCGTATTAATTTCAGCACCAGATAAGGCTGTGAGTATTGTCTTAGTTCATTATTAATACAGGTTGCCACGTTATACATGACAGCAAATGGTTTACTAAACAGGAAATTGTAGCGTTTTTTAAATAGCAGATTAAAGCTATTGTTATTTAACAAAAGCGTTATTTAATATTCAATTAAATAATGTTCTACTATTATGGTCTGCAGCCTCTCTAGATAGGTACTTTGGTTTGTTTTGGTTCAATAGCAATTGTTGTGTTTATGATATCCTTTAACATACACGATTGAGTATATCCCAAACTAGGTATTTAGGGGCAACAAAACTTTTGAGACATCTAACATGATGGACAACTCAGCACTGACAAATCCTCACTGATCCTCGCCTCCATAGCCTTATTAGCAATAAAATTATTTTTCTCCATTCATACGAAAGTCCGTATTTTGCATCTTCTGAGTATTGCCATTGGGTAGATTTTCAATTTGTATCTAGAGACAACCAACCAAATTAAATTAAATGGTATCAAAAAGCCTTCACGTGTGGGCTTCGGCCCCATGTAAGGCTTAATACCTCAAGCCCCAAATACGACTGCGAATCACCAATACACCCACAAAATAATAACTATACGTATTCTCTTATCTATATAAGTTTAAGCGAGACCTTAAAAAATAATATTTCGACACGAATATGAGCTTCAAACTTCTCCGTGAAGTTTTTAACGTCTCAATATTTCCATCAAAAAGTTCGGCCGAACTCGGTATAATTTCGTAACCAAACTGAAAATTTTCCGGTTTGCTCAAAAACAATTTGCCCATTAGTACGTTGCCTCGACGAAACCTCAGGAGTGATCCTCGATGATGTTAAATAGAGGTAGTCAATTACGAAGTTTCTATTCAGTGAGTTAATTAAGTTCAAATACGAGTTTGATTTGTTGATACGACTAATACGTATGGCATGTTTCAATATTAAATCAACATTTTAAGAGCGACAACTTGAAGGCACACACCACTACAAGTTTAGGTAAAGAAACGTAACATAATTAACTATTAAAAGAACTTACCTGTAAGGAAGTTCAATAGTAATTATACGAGCTGGTTCTTCCGAAAGATTAATTACTTGTAGTAGTGCCCTTGTACTGCCGTTGTCACAATGTTTAAAGCAATGGATATTGAACTATGGCTTAATGCCGGCATAAAGCCAAAAAAAAAAAAAAAGAACTTTTGAACTGACAACCCCGGTTTCACCTCACGTCATAGCTGCTCCTGCACCTCATTTAGTACAAAGCAAGCTCCGAATTTATTTTCATATTTCTCTCTAGGGGCTGCAATGGTAGTTGCTTAGGACTAACATGGGTAGGGCGGGTTTTTATTGTAATCTTTCGGAAGAACCAGCTCGTATAATTACTATTGAACTTCCTTACAGGTAAGTTCTTTTAATAGTTAATTATACTTCACTGGTTCTTCCGAAAGATTAATTACTTGTAGATGTTCAGAGCATGAAAATAAATTACTATTTAAATCACACAAAACATTTATTTTTATCAATGATAATTAATAAATAACAAAAAGGAGGTAAATTCTAAAGACAATTCAAAATATTAATTAATTAAGGAATTAGCAAAGTCATTTTTCAAAGTATTATCAACTATAGGCCTGTTATAAAAGGCAGCAAATACTTTTGAGGCACCGGTCCAGCCCGCCGTGCGGCGGATGAGCTGGAGATTGACGCCGCGGCGCCGGGCCGCTGACGTGGCCGCGTGCCGAGTGCTGTGAGCGGTGAAAATATCAGTATTCACTCCGCTCTCGTGTAACATAGCTTTTATCCACTTACTTAAGGTTTGAGACGACACTTTGGAATGTGGCTTCTTAGTGGTAAGAAAAAGATAATCAACCTGATTGATTGCCCTAAGAGACTCAGTTTTTTCTATGTATGAAAACAAAGCTTTTGCTGGGCAAATTTCTGGTTTATCTACAAAATATGGAAGGACTAAGAGCGGTTGAGATCTGTTAATACCTGAGGTCTTAACTAGGTCTGGAATCTTGATTAAAATTTGATTTTCCTGAACTTCAATATTTGATACTTTAATTAATGATAGAGTCTGTACTCTATGGGCCGTTATCAATGCTAGCAAAGTTACTAATTTCTTAGATAGCATTTCCAAGGATAAGTGAACATTGGGATAATAAGTGCCCAATTTATTTAGAACAATGGAAGGGTCCCATGTATGATCATATTTGGGAAGAGGAGGCGCTCTTCTAAAGACTCCTTTTAAAAACCGTGATATCAAATCATTTTTGGCCTGGTTACCTAATATCAAAGATAACGCGGATCGATAGCTATTAATCGTTCCATATTTTGCACCCTTATGAAAACTCATGGACAAAAACTGTAAAATTATTTTTACATCTGAATTATAGCAATCATAATTATTTTTTGAACAAAAACCTTCCCATTTTTTCAATGCTGATTGGTATTGTTTAAACGTGTTAGGAGACAGTGAATCTAACAATAATTCCAAGGCTTCTGTAGGTGCTCCTCTTCTCAAGAACGCTTCCCGGACAAAACTCCTACCATCAAAGATAGTGTTTTGTGGAGAGGGTGCAGCTTCCTGAAAGGAGATGATAATAAATTGGGATCAGGATCTAGTATTAATAACCTTGATATGCACAATCTCTTGAATAATGGAAACCAGGGCTGGTTTGGCCAATGAGGAGCAACTACAATGCCGGTTGCCCTGTCTGTTATTATCTTTGATAAAACTTTCAAAATCATTGAAAAGGGTGGGAAAGCGTAAAAATAATAACTGTCCCAATTGACGGTAAAAGCATCTATTTTAAAAGCACTGGGATCACCATGCCAGGATATATATTTGGAACACTTATGATTTATACGACTTGCAAACATATCTATTTCAGGAATTGAAAAATTATGCACAATGCGGTCAAATGCTGACTGGTCTAATACCCATTCCGTATCCGAGTAAGTCTTTCGTGACTCCCTGTCAGCAACAACATTTTCTGAAGATTTTATATAAGACGCAAATAAAAAATTGTTTCTTAATTCGCATAAATCCCATATTTCTTTGGCTATCCGATTTAGATGAGGATATTGCACTCCACCCATTCTATTTATGTAAGAAATTGCTGTCTTATTGTCAATTCGAATAATTATTTCAGAATTTTGATAATCCTTTGCGAAGATTTTCAAAGCAAAAAACGCTGCTAAAAGTTCTAACTCATTGATGTGTTTTTTGCTTTCTTCATCAGACCAGACACCATTTGCCTTCTTACTACCACAAGCAGCGCCCCAGCCCGTCATTGAGGCATCGGAAAAGATTTCCGTTACAAAGTTATTCTGACGTATGTTATTAAAAGTTGTGTCAATATTACGTAACCACCATTGGAACTCTTTTTGTAAATAATTCGGAATGACAAGTGTTTTGTCATAATCTTCATCGTTTTTCAACTGTAAGAACTTAACTCGTTCAAACAACTTTGTATGACCCCAACCGTAAGCTACTGCCGGGCACGCTGAAGTTAGCAACCCTAAAAATCTTGCAAAAGACCTAACAGAGCAACTATAGGTCTTCATAAACTTTTGGACTTCTAACTTAATACGCAGTCGTTTCGTTTCCGGAAGGGAGATCGTGAATGACTTGGAATCTAGAATGAAACCTAAGAATTGGCAAGATTTTTTGGGGGTAAGTACACTTTTTTCATAATTTATAACAAAGCCCAAAGATTTCAAAAGAGACTCAGTCGTATTTTTGTTTTTCAAACAGTCTTCCCGCGAATAGCCAAGGATTAAAAAATCATCTAAATAATTAACTGATAAATAATTCAATTTACGTAGAAATTGCATCACGGGTTTCATTAACTTAGTAAAAACAAAAGGTGCGACATTGAGACCAAAGGGTAGGCACGAAAATTCATAAAGAACTGATTTGTATTGAAATCTCAAAAACTTTCTAAATTCTCTATGTATGTTAATGAGAAAATAGGCGTCTTTTAGGTCTATGGTACATAAAAAACAGTATTTTTGCATTAGTTTTAAGGCTGTTCTGACGTCCTCTAATTTAAAATGGTTAGTATCTATAAATTTATTTAATGACTTCAAGTTAAGAATTAGTCGTTTACCACCATTTGGTTTGTCAGTCAAGAATATTTTTGACACAAACTGGCCTGCACAGGGTAAGCATTCATTAATGACGCCTAAGTCACTTAATCGCTGAATTTCATTAACAAAAAAATCGTTCTCTTGTTTATTATGAGGTAATGTAACTAATGGCTTAAATTGATAAACATCTTGTGTGAATGGTATTTTATATCCTTTTACCCATGACAGAACAATCTTGTCATCAGTAATTTGACTCCACATATTATAAAAATGCTTTATTCTTCCAGCATATACCTGGGCGTGATTTAGGTCCGCTTGACTCGTTGTGGGCGCTGGCTCGTCTGCGCCCGATGTGGGGCTGCTGTCGCTGCGGGTGGATGGTCCCGGAACGCTGCCTGAGCCGTATGGCTGTGCGCGGACCGGCGAGACGAGCCCCTCCAGTTTAAAGCTGATCCAGTTCGATAGCTACCACTCGACCTTGAATCTTGCTTAGGTCGTAATGGAAGCGGCTTTTGTTGCTTGACTTTTATGTCGTTTGCTGATTTTGAGCACGCTTTAACAGCTCTCAACTTCTCGGATAGTGCCTCTCCGAATAATAGGTCATCTCTAGGTAAATCTCTCAAGGCGTCTTTTGTACTTTTATTGAGGCCTTGGCCTAAGAGAGACCTCCTTGTGAGAGATTCTAAATAATGCAAATCAGTTAGAATTTGACCACTGTCACCCAGATATTTGATGATCTGATCTCTCAAAGTTTTATCAGGAATTTATTGAACTAAGTCAATAGCTCTGCCTATGCATGTTATACGCCTTCTAAAGCAGCCTCCTCGTCAGTGAGAACTGGCACAGGTATGTTTGCCCCAACAGCCATGTTGTGCAGGACAACACAGGCATTCACAATGCTTGCAGCAACCTGTGGAGCATAATGCAACACTTGATGCACCAGTAAACACTGAAAGCGACCCTGTAGAAGGCCAATGGTCTGCTCGACTATGACACGTGTCCTCACATGCACCTCAGTGTAGTATGCCTCAGGACTTCCTACAGTGGCATTTGTGATAGGCGTCATCACGAACTTCCGTTGGAGGTAGCCCGAATCACCTGGAATTACAAAGATCATTCAAAAATGTTCTCTTACTGTTGCTAACTTACTATTTAAATAATTTGATTTAGGCTTACCAAGCAACCACACTGATTCGTTACCCGAGTTGAGCTCTTCAAGGTGGTTGTGCAATGGATGATTCCCCCAAATAAATGAATCATGGGTTGCACCCCCATAACTTGCATCCACACTAATTATTTTCATGTCTGCATTACTAATCTGAAATTATTTTGTTCCAGATTAAAACAGCATCACCAGGTTGTTAATTATGTATTAAGTACATATTATTACTAGTAAGAAAATCTGATTAAATAAATTATGCATCTATTTACTGTTTTATTATTTTACCTATGGTGAAGAATGTTTTGTGCGTTGAGTGGACAATAAAGCAAAATCTTATCTATACTAACATTCTACTGACTGCCAAACAAAGCAATTATTACTATTCTAAGCGAATGAAAGTAGGTAATAGGGAGTTCTTCATTTGGTGGCATGTAATAAGTAGGTAAGCACTTACTAATTGGACATCAAGTGAGTGGTACTGCTTTCTGCAAAAAAAGCGTTCCTCGTGTTCCGAAGGGCGCACAATGGAGACATGTGTGCCATCAATGCATCCCAATATCCCAGGCATTCCATATTTATTGTAGAATCTGAAAATAATTTCTACATGATAGTCACATAACCCTAGTTAAACTCGTTAACCTTGTAAATATAAGTCTTGGTTAAGATGGATTTCAATTCATCAAATTGTAAGATAATTAAGTATAACTTCTTAAATATATTCTACGAAAAGGAAAACAACTATTAAAATTTACCGTGTCATGTTAGCGCTCCTTTCTTGAGCTGTTTGCGGGAATTTTATATATTTATTCAGGAACTGTGATGAACTCAGTGCCCTTGTCACAGATGGCATCGATGTAGACACTGTAGGTTGAGCCACTGCATGTCCAGATATATCGCCAGTTGGGCGCTGGTAGCTCCCAGTAGCATAAAATGATAATGCAATCAGAACCTAAAATTAGAAATAATAGCACTTATTAGAAAAAAAATCTAGACCAGTCTAAACCTCTCTTTTATAAAGTTGTGTCTATCCCAACTCATTTTAATAAGGTTGTTCTTTAACAATACTTCTTTAATTGTCTCTTTTTTAACACTGAATTAGTGTTGAGAAATTAAGAGACAATTAACACAAAAATACTCCAAATAACAGTAGGGCCAGAGAGTATAGTCTTAGTTATACTGGTTTACTGGTAATCACTCGCAAGCTTTAAGCCTACACTTTTTCAGTTTTTTGAGCATGTTAAATAGTTTGTCTAAGCCTAATAACGCGGTCCTCCACCACATCTACGCACAAAAGAGTGCTTGCTTGTATGCGTAGATGCAGTGGAGGGGCGCGTCATTACAGCTCAGACGATGCCTAGTTCTGTTGAACCAGCTGTTACTGTTTGGTTGCATTCCTAACACAATATAGGTACCATACCAAGCTTACACTTACCTTGTTTTCTACTGATAGGTCAGTAGCCTTATTTCCCTCCTTCAAAAGAGGTCTCAGTTCGTCGCACAGGCTTTTAACCAAGTCTTTGCTCAGCCGATATCTTTGCCGAAAAATATGTTCTTCGTTTTCTTCAAACGGGTTGGCTAGATCTCGCAAGCGTTTTCGGTGAACACGCTCACGGGTAAAAAATTCGTCGCTATCCATGAATAAATAATAAATTTCTAGTTCATCACTCATTATTTAATAATATTCAAATATATTTTATATTTCAGCTCAATTAAAGTTGCTTCTTGGGAGCTTTATCAGAAATGTTCAAAACTGACATTACTTGTCAAATTTAAACGTCAAATGAGAGCTTGTAATACCGTTTTCCAGTTCATTTCAAGCTCAGAAGTAGGTTGAACGAATAGCGAATATCGCTGAGCTGATTTAAGAGATCATAATACGAAATAACAGCTCAGTTCATTTTAAGTTCTGAAGTAGTTCTTAAATAAGAGCTTGTAATAAGGCCCCTGCTCCAAGCTGTAACTGTTTTTGTTCCAATTTTGAATCTCGTTTGATGGCAGATTCTTGAACTGCTGCCTTTATTTCTTCGTTTAACCTTGGAGGAGATATAAATGTGCAATTTTCTGGCGGTAGGTAAGCCTTAATTAAATCCGATCGAATTTCCTTTTTTATACCTTTTTGCAGAATGTTATTCCAGCGGACCGCTATATGTGTATGAATTTCCTCACCAAACTTTTTTTCAAAAGTGGGATCGTCGCCCAGTATCGAGAATATATCTTCTGTGACCACCGGAGTCAGTTCAGCAACTGAAATAATGACCGACATTTAAAATTTTGTTCGACGTAACCGAACGTAAGGGGAAGTTAGGTCGTAGGTAGTTGCGTGTAACATACAGTTAACACTTGCAACTTTGATATAAAAAACACTTCTTGAAGTGCTTTTATAGTTAATCACTACGTGCAACATACAGTATACACTTGTAGTGTTAAGTTTTTTAGTTGCGTACGCCATCCAGGCAATACTTGCAACTTTGAGGGTAGAATGATACTACAATTAAATAGGTCACAATTATTCACTGAATTGTACTCAAATGTACATTAAACTAGTAAATACTGTTTTTTAACACTGTTAGATACTAGCTTAGTTACCTTTATTTGATTCGCTGTCCGATACATTATCCGATGAATCACTAATCATTCGCCGGCGCGTCCGTTTTGGCGGAGGCGATTCTGAATCCGAGCTAGTTGAAGGAGATCTCCGTCGACGTCGATGTAATTTTTCCTCTAGACGAGAAAGTCTATCTAAAACTTCCTTGTCGTTCATGATGAGATGTAAGCAACGGCGCACAAGAACAAAGAATGAGGTGCAGGAGCAGCTATGACGTGAGGTGAAACCGGGGTTGTCAGTTCAAAAGTTCTTTTTTTTTTTTTTTTTTTTTTTGGCTTTATGCCGGCATTAAGCCATAGTTCAATATCCATTGCTTTAAACATTGTGACAACGGCAGTACAAGGGCACTACTACAAGTAATTAATCTTTCGGAAGAACCAGTGAAGTATAATACATGTGTTGGAAAACACCGATATAAACCCAAGCTGCCATAACGGCGGTAGGTTAAAACCTTGCTACGTTGGGTTCTAACTGACTCTGTGAAATGAGGGCTACTGTAAGTTCCGTACACCAACGGCAACAATCCGTGTGCCTTAGTACACTCTGATTCGGATGAATATATTTTTCAGGGTTTGTATGTATGTTAGAACAAATGCTCGAAGAACTGAGCACAGCAGGCCTTGAGGTTGGACTGAAGATGAACATGACTAAGACAAAAGTTATGACTTATAGCACGGAAAGTAGGGTAGTGGTTGATGGGCAGGTAATACAATACGTCAATGAGTATATTTACTTGGGCCAGATAGTTTCCTTCGAAAACAGGAAAGATAAAGAAATCGATCGCCGTATCGACAACGCCTGGAAGAGCTTCTGGTCCATGAAGGCTTACATGAAGGGTGACCTTCCCATATCACTTAAGCGCAAACTCATTGATGTTTGTATCCTGCCGATCCTAACTTACGGTGCGCAGACATGGTCATTAACAAAACATCAGAAGTCCAAACTCAAGGTTTGCCAGAGAGCCATGGAGCGAAGCATTCTCGGTTTGAGGCTTTCTGACCGAATAAATAACCAAATTATTCGCTCCAGAACACGCATTGTAGATGTCGGCGAAAAATCTGCGAAGTTGAAGTGGGAGTGGGCAGGACACGTCATCCGAATGCATCCATGCAAATGGTCTCAAATCGTCACTCTGTGGCAGCCTACAGACGGTTTTCGTTGCAGGGGAAGGCCCAGAAAACGTTGGAGTGATGATTTGAGACATCACGAGAAAGATTGGCAGAGCCTGGCACGGGATCGAAATGTTTGGAAAGGATTGGGAGAGACCTTTGCCCAGCAGTGGGATGATACAGGTTAGGAAAAAAAAAAAAAAAAAAAGTATGTATGTTACGTACTTCCAAAAAGATATATTAAGAAGTATGATGTAGTCCGGAAGTGTCTCATAGCTCTTTAACCCTTCAAGCGTTAAATAATGCGTCAAACATGGGTCTCGCTTCAGGTGCCAGTCCGGAATGCGTGGGAGGTGTAAACAGAGGGTTGAACATTCTCGTAGGAGGCGTAGGTCGACTCGCTAAGGTTATCAACACCAAATGTCAATTTGTAACTAACTAACAACTTAATTAAGCGTCCCTTTGCACAGTTCAAAACGCTAAAGGTCATTTTCTGATTTGAAATGTCGTCAGTTTTTTAGACAGTTATACTTTAGGGCCTGCTTAATTTTACATAAGGTTTTTGTTAAGAAGAAGTCTTCTTGAACAAGACATTGGTAAGCCATTCATACCTTTATACGTCCCGTGACTAGGCACAGGCCTCACCTCAAATATGAGGCACCGCGAGCCATACTCTAATACGCGAGCTTACATCTGGCGTCAGCCGTGGCCAACTGCTTAACGTGCCTTTTGAAGTACAGAGATGCCCGAAAAATACATCACTTTTGCCAGGATGGTCAGCCAGGGATATTCCGGTTGGCGCCAAAACTCACTTCGCTCGCTTTGCTTCGCTGTAGTCGTTTGAGAGAAAAGAACTAAGCTAAATTTCATATTTTGTTTGCAATACTAATTCAAAGTTCAATCGTGTCAATGATTGAAGTAAGCGCGAAGCACCAAGATATGAAGTTGAGTGATGTTAGCCCGAATGTATACCCTATTGCATCATGCAATGAGTGGGGCGGTTAGGTGTATGAATTAGGATTTTACTTCGTTTATAAGCTTTACATATTATTCACTACCTAAATATATTATGTCAATCTGAAAAAGCTATTATTGAATGAAATGCAGGTGCCAGCCCTACAGAGCAAGAAGTTTTTCAATTTTCTGCGAATTTTCTGGGCGTTGAGCAGTCTATCACGGTAGTTCATAATTTTTCCCTTTCGGATCGGTTTATACCGCCATGAGCGGAATTACTTCTCACCACAGATGCTGATTAAATCTCCTTTTTATTATTTATAGGGAAATCAGCGGCGCTTCAGTTATGTGTAAATAAAGCAATTCGATATATTAATTACTCAGAAGGCGAGGCTAATTTCAGATTTCCACGAGATCTTTCAATGATAGTTCGGAAGTGAAGTTAAATGTAAATTAGGAATTTTCAAACACACGTTGCCGGTCGTTGAACTTAGGTACTCTGAATAGTACGAGCGCACTTGCCACTCGGATATCAAAGCCACCTCTAAAATGACGAAATCATTTCGTTCTCTGACTTATAGATCGCACGGCGAATGATGATCCCTATGACGTTTCAACTGACAGTTGTAATAGTGATGCGAAACAATTTCGATAAAATACTACTTTTGAGGCAAATGTCAAGTCATTCAACATAATAAGCAATATTTATTTGTCGGCGCGAGGTAGGCCGAGCGGTAGGCAACTCGTCACCGGCATCTTGTATGGGGGCTTCCTTGCCGGGAAGCAACTCAGTGAAACTCAAGTAGCAATCCACTCATAATAAATTTAGGAATCACACACGTCGGTAGGAGAGTACGGTGAACTTGACAGGTTCGATAATAAACAAAGCAAAAGTATTGAGCGTATCGGAATCCATTGTTCGACTCTGTCCTCGTGAAAGCGCGCCAAAACTTCTAAATCGATACTAGCGCCACCACACTGTGTTCACTGCACTTTACCACCAAAATCGACCAATCAGAAAAGAGTGCCGTGTCATCCAGAGACTAAAGCAGTCTATTACTCTACTCTATGGACTTAAGTGTAAAAAAACGTAATGTTGCCAGGTGTGCGCGCGAATTGACAATATTGCCAAATATGCGCGTGACGACATATTTATTTTGAAATAAAGATTACGCGCATTGATGGACAAAAGTAACAACCTTATAATATTTTATTTTGCTATAGTTACATTTTTATTCAAATTGCATAATTTAAAGAGTTAAGAATTCTTTTTGATTCGAATTTTAAAGAATTCATAATTGCCAGCTTCATGGAAAAATATTCAAAAGGAGGCCACAGACCTACCGTATTTTTTTTAATTCAGTCTGGCACTTCTTCAGATTCAGTCGATCAGATTTTGAAGATCCGCTTGAGCCTGTATCAGATTTAGATTGATATTAATAAAATTAAAACTCAAAGCATTTGTTAATTTTTTCCAACAAATTATCGATATTTTGTTTATCGATGTGTCCCTTCTTAGTCGATAACAGCTGGACGACGTAACTTTTGCAGCACTTACCATGTACATGTGCATTGAGCTTTTTCCAATTATTTACGAACATCAAGTAATATTTTGTTAATGTTTCATCTTTATAATTTACAAATGTACACAATTATGATTTTTTCGGTTTTTTAATGGACCTCTAAAGGATTTGTTGTGACAGAACGTCTGTACAATGTTAAGCGCTAAAGAACTGTCATAGGGATCATCATTCAGCGTGCGTAGTATAGTTAATGAATGTAACTTTGCAGAATCTCTTTAAAAATCAGTTCTAAAAAAGTCATCCTTGTTGTAAAGCAAAGTATGAATAAATACGACGCAGTGCAATCACAAGTTTAGTCAACGACCTTGCGCCTGCGCTGCACTCCGGTTATCAGCTGTCCACGTTTGGAGTTCATCAATGGGTCTAAACTTAGCGGTGACTAAGTTAAGACCCGCGGGGTCACCCGAGATCCGACAATCTCTTCACGCGTTAGCCGTTTTAATACGGTCTAATACCGATTTATACCAGTTAAAAAATTATTTAAAGGCTTTACGTGCCTTGGTTATTCCAATGGGAGTGCCGGACTCCCTGCGACTTCTTTCATAGCGACTAAAAAAACGAAATTGGGGAAACCCTCGTCTGCTAGTGAACATCTAGGTACGTGATGGAACTAGTCACTCTCCATCGACGTTTAGCAGTTGGCCGTTGGACCGGCTTCCTCACTAAAGAGAAACGTCAAGGGCATAGCTTTATGACTGAGAGCATCGTGACCACGAGATCAAATATGGCTTGAAGACTACTTTATGTTCAATATGTGAATTCACGGTGACTCTCCGATAATAAGTCCATGCAAGTCGCTCTTCTGCACAATTAGTTGGCGAAATGTGGGCTTCTAAATGTTTAGTTCGCCATGACGGCACATTAGGATGGCTCAATAATATAAGCGTAATTTTTTCTTCAAAACCATTTTTTAGATTCTTCGGAAAGGATTTTATTAAAAACCTATGTACCTATGCAGTTTTGGTTTCTAATCAAGATTTATCGGTTTTCCTTTGATCTCTTTTTGATAAACCACATTTGCTGACACCATAACCAGTGTTTGGCTTCCCGCTGCTTTCGCCCAGTTGAAGAAAACCCTGCTGCTGATTTTATTTAATTTCAAATTTGAAAAAACTAAATGGATTTTTTCCTATCGGATTTTTGTATGAACTGAAGATACATGATAAAATAAAAATTCGGAATGAGAGGTACTTAATTATATTTCATTGACAAAATCATTGAAATAATATTAACGAATAAAAATATTATGTAAGTAATTCATATTCAATACAGATACTAGCCATGTCATCTAAAAATAGCTGAGAAATCGTCTGTTATTTGTTTTAACAATTTGCTTATGTATTAGCCATATCCATTAACGTATAGCTGGGAATTGGTACTTTAATGTTTCGAGCAAATGTAATGTTTTTTATCGAGAGTATGCAATATCATTGCCAAAGAGTTTTGCTACGAATTGTGGTATTCCCCTTTACCTGGTGGTGAAAACTTGAGTTGTTGGAAAAATGAGGAAAACTGTTGAATAGGAAAAGTTTGGTGTTAGGCAAGTTAATTATTGAGGTAGGTTGATACTTTAGTATGGGGGGTTGCGATATCGATAAGTGAATATAGTAATAGTTTATAAACTATCTCTATAAACAAGGCGATACAAACGGGTTAGGCCCATAAATGAGAAGTATTTTACAGTCTTTTGAAAACAATCAAATGTGCGACCTGTGAATTTAAAGAGTATTTTACAAAGAAGTAGGTTTTTCTGCAAACAGAACAGTTCTAGAGTTTCAAGATAGAGTTATAATAGCGCACGTCCTTATTTACAACTGACTTTGTTTTCATGATTGGACGAAGTTATGCAAACCAAACCATCTAACGAATGGGTCTTAATTAGAGTACAGATACACAGTGTTATAATTTATTTGCTTTGCAACGGTGGCGCTTTTAACAACATAACAGGATGCATTATTACTCAACTATATCGTTTGTGTGTGTGTTTCGGTATCTTCCACTTTACTGATTGTACCCTTCTCAAACAGTTATAGTAAAAGTAAGGAATTATTTTGAAAACGAAATCATCGTTCTTATATTTCATATACTCAGAAACTGCTAAATGGATTTTAATGAAACTTAACATAATACACAGCTTAACCGTCAGAATAAGACTTAGGCTAGAATTTATAAAATAATATCACTGTTTTTTAAAACTTAAGTTCACGAAAGCGGACGAAGTCGCGAGCAGCCGCTAGTAGACTATAAAAATCCTTAACATCATCTAGGATCAACGTTCAGGAGTTGACAAGTAAAAAAAATATTTCATTCATTACCAGAAAACCTAACAACTAAAGGTGGCAAGAATATTTAACGATTGGGTGCCCCAAAATGCAAAGAGGCCTCGAGGCAGACCTAGAAGGGGGTGGCGGGATAAGCTAGACACCTACCTAGAAAACTGGTCAACAACAGCTCTAGACCGTACAAAGAGGAGGAGTGGTGGGGAGGCCTTAGCCCAGCAGTGGACACTACTTTAGGCAAATAATAATAATAATAGGTGGCAATTTGTTCTAGTGCATAATCACATCCATTTTCAGACTAACACGAGACTCAGCTTAGAGCGTGTCACAAGATAATACGTAGTAACACATGAACCTCAGTGGACTTTCAACGTAAACAAGGTTATTGATGAAATGCATTGCAAGATTGAAAACAAGCACTATCGGGGGGCATCGACTGAACCCTGGCCCGCTGCCCTGTCAACCGTATCAGCGCGGTCACTGATCAAAACATTCGAAATAATCTACTATTTTTAGTCAAAGAAAACACTGGCTGAATTGAGCTTCTGTATTTTGATCTGTCGCAGAAAGTCTTTGTACGGATTCCTGATACGAACTTTTATTCTCGCTAAAGGAACTGAACTTTTTGTTTTTCATAAGACCTTCCGCTGAATTCAAGTTGAGCAGCTCTCATAATAATTAAAGATGTCACTTTCAGGTCATTAGACAATTTAGGGGACCTGGCGTGCTCAGCATTGATCGGTGTTTGTGAATCCGCATTTAAATAATATAATTTATTTGGGTATGGGTGGTGACAGCAAATCAGTGTGCCTCTGACTATCCTTATGTTTATATGAGTTTCAGCATCATCAATATGGTACCTTTATACCATTAAGTTCACCCGTGTGAAGAATGTTGATCCACAACTGAACATAGGCCTGACTCAATTATTTACGGAGTGGGAGGCCACCATACTCAAAAGTAATATTTCATATTCAGTAAATATCATCTAATTCCAATCATTTTCCTTCTTCACTAAAATAACCTACATCGATCATAAGTGTTTTCCAATAAATGGTAAAAGTGAGCTGTAAAAAGATGGTAATAAGGCCCTGGTTCCTGTTATACATGCATAAGAGCGAGTCCCAGATAAATAAGCGCTTGTTTGGGCGGACGTTGACCCTGAACTAGTCGGCGCGTCCTGATTCTGGAGATGCGCTTGCGTCGCTCAAAGCTATCGCGCGCTGGGCTTACATGGGACGGTTTTTTAAAGGGGTACTAAACATTTACAAAAAAATTCACGGCTAAAAACGGACATGATTCATGACCTTCACAAAAAGAAGACTCAACAGGCCTCAGACATCAGTTAGTGCCGCCACAATTAAAAAAAGGCTTAACCTAATTGTTTTCGGTTGTGAAGGATTGTTTTCGACTATACCTTTTTGGAACCAAACACATGCGATAAATCATAAGTCATTCATAATAACAGACTGTTAGAAACAACATAAATTATTTAACCACCGTGAGCTTTCTTACAATTCTTATAAGGGATTACTGCGGCTTTGATATAAAAACGCAGCCTGCAATCAACTTTTTATTTGAACAGGGGGTTAAGTGTGTTTTAGTTTAGGCAAAAAGTTTTTCGTATTAATTTAGTGACGGAAATCGTCCAATGTTTTTTTTTTTTTTTTTTTATTTAAAATGGGTTTGCGTTTCACCTCAGTCTCGCCTGATGGTAAGCGATGACGAGATCGAAGGTGTAACACGCTTACCCAGAAAATGCCTATTCACTCTTGCCTTGAAGACACCAAGGTTGTATGTATCCGGAAACACAGACGCAGGGAGGGCGTTCCACTCCCTAGCGGTGCGGACCAGAAAGGAAGCACCAAACCGCTTAGTTCGGACCGCTGGAAAGTCGACCACATGGGGGTGAAATCCCTCACGGCGTCTAGTGGTCCGGTGGTAGAAAGTGGAGGGTGGGATCAGGTCATGAAGTTCCTGCGCACACTCTCCGAAATACACCTTATAAAAAACCGATAAACAGGCAACTTTACGCCGATGCTCCAAACTCTGGAGTTTGGTTCCAACGAGCGAATCGTCACCTATCAGTCTCCTGGCTCTTCGGTCTACTGAGTCCAATGCATCCAGCTGATACTTGGCAGAGCCATCCCAGAGGTGGCAGCAGGGTGTAAACCCTGAACTAACGGGACTCCATCAAATGGGGCAGGCTGACGTCCTGAACCTGAAATACTGTAACCGGGTTGCTCTTGCAAGAGGCACATTTTGCATGTCATAAATGTATGACGCCTCGGTGGCGCAATCGTGTTGCGCTATTTCATAAACAGGTTATTTTAAATTAGCGCTATGGATAATGCATTAACATCTTACTAAAGATAGGACCAGAAAACCAGAAAACCAGAAAAAGACATTCGGTCTTGGCGTCAGGCGGGAATAGAACCCGCGTCTTTCGCAAACCTTCGCTTTTAGCACAGTCGCCCGGTTTGCGAAAGACGCCGATTCGATTCTCGCCTGACGCTAAGACGGAATGTCTTTTCCTGGTTTACCTATCTTCATGAACAGGGTTTCAGATTAGACCCTACAAGAAACGATGGCGATAATGTATTCACAATATTATTATGTTTACGTGTATTTCGTGCAATAGAATATGGTGATACGTTTACAAAAAATGCGTGACGCCGGAAGAATTTCAACTACAGTTCCAGACTGATAAAAGCAAATCCCTCGTTCCGGTTTAGATTTAATTAAAACATAACATAACATAACATAAACATAAGCATCACTCAGCTTACCTTAAATCCTCGATACTTGCAGAAGTTTACACATTACACAATGATTACGCTGACAAATCACTCCAACATGTATTTCAGTTCACATTGTAGGAAGCACTAAAATAACATCAAAGCAGACTAACAATAAAAAAAATCGGTGTGTAGAAATAGTCGTGCACTATTTGCAAGTTTTGTATTTCTACCCACCCATTAAAATACCTAATCAATTGCAATCGTTGCGACCCGATTGGTGATAAGATAGCAATAAGAAGTAAGTAACCATGTTACGCATCCTAATCTATCTATGTAATACGGGTATGTACGAGTATGAGGTAAAACTGACTATCATCAAAGCACAGACGAAACTTCTTTACCTAGAAACTTGCGGAGGTTCTTTATGATGAGAGGTTAAGCGTTGGTCTAGCTTAGAGACATTGATATAAACAAAAAGAGGAACATAGGTATGTTACGTTCATACACACATCAAAAGTGTCTAGGGATATCTCAAGCATTTTCATACAAAGTATAGCTATTGGGGAGGCTGTAAAAATTAAAATATTGATACCAACGTAGAAATTTTTAGGACACAGAAACTGCTATATCTGCCCTTTCAGATTGTATAAAGAAATTCATTGTGGTAGCATTATTGTACAATCGTAAGGACGTTAAAAAAAAGACAGATTTTTCTTTTAAAAGGTTTCAAAATTTTAGCAAAATCAAACGTTTTTTTTGTAATATTCTTAACCTTTATCTTATGCCTGTTTCCTCGAGTTATTCTAAGATAATGCTGAGCATTATCTAATATCTTTGATTTTGCTAAAATTTTGAAACCTTTTAAAAGAAAAATCTGTCTTTTTTTTAACGTCCTTACGATTGTACAATAATGCTACCACAATGAATTTCTTTATACAATCTGAAAGGGCAGACATAGCAGTTTCTGTGTCCTAAAAATTTCTACGTTGGTATCAATATTTTAATTTTTACAGCCTCCCCAATAGCTATACTTTGTATGAAAATGCTTGAGATATCCCTAGACACTTTTGATGTGTATATTTCGCGAATAGCGAACTGGCACATGACATTGACGTGTGAATGACGTGCACGCATAAAGGCGCTGCTGTCATATTGGCTAGCAAACAGGTCCATTGGACCTGTTTTAGGGTGGCCACTTTTAGTACGAGGATGCCCTATCTTCCTCTTACTGTTTATATCAATTCTTGAAGACCACAATTTTTTTAATAGTTCTTATGTTTGGAACAAAATTCTCAATTCAGCTACTGAAATGGATTTTCGGTAAATTGGTATTAAATGATCTTATTTGGTAAGTAGTTAACCCTAAAATGATATCATCATGTTATCTTTTTGTTGTTAACCTTGCCGATCTAAATGCATGCGAGGGTTAGCAAACAGCACGTGCACCGGTGGCTGTGGCCGCGCTGGTCCTGCATTATTGTATTGGGGCCAGAGCACTGTTATGTTCCGGGAGCACTGTATCGAAACATCAAAATAGATCGCTTGTTGACGTCATCCTTTTCTAGGACAAGTACGGTCTACCTCAGAGATATTTTTTGTTGATAGCTGTCTTGACAGGTTTCGGCCTGCCGCATGTTAATACTTTAACCACGGTAATAGTATTATATTATATTCCTATAATAGTATTTTCCTTTACTGTGCTTTAACCTCCGAAATTACAAACATCAATCAACGCCAAGCACGCGCTTACGCTCATGGTGTCCCGTAAAGTGTCAATGGAACTGAAAGGGACACCTATACTTCTGAGGGATGCTCAACGTTGATTTGCGTTTGTGAATTGGGGGATAACTGTGACAGTTAAATGAAAATAATATTTGACACGTGAATGTTGACCCCATCCCGTTCCATATACCTATGGAACTATGGAACGGGATGGGACGGTCAACGCCAAAAGGGCCTAAGCACTTTAGTACTTTGTCACAGTGGCTAATCTGACAGCTACTTTATAAGTAATAAATGAAAACTAAAGCAAAGTTATTATGGCAAGATTCAAAAGTGTATGGCACTGTCTGTCTTTGCCTGCACCAAACCCAGCATTTTGGGTAAATGTTCATTATTTTTCATCAATTTTTTTAATAGGTACACTATCTGCTGATTCGAATGTATGCTGTCCTAACCCAGATATTTCATCATCATCATCATAAGTCATATAGACGACGACCGATTTGGTCTAATGGTTAAGAAGTCGGGTTCGATCCCCGCACAGTACAAACATTTGTGTGCATGAAAATTTCGGTTTGTATTTGTGTTTTCTATGTATATTATGTATGTATTTACACAAGAAAAAGTATTGAAGTATGTATATCGGTTGTCTAGTATCCCATACTACGAGTTTTAAGTAGCTCACTTTGTGGATAGATGGCTCTGTGTGGAATAATGTCCAGGGGATATTTATATCTGTTTTATTCTTCACCATGAGTTATAGATTCATCATCATCATTCACCACTTATATTGGTAAATTCAGAGTATTTCTCCCTAACGATTATCTAAGTTAATCGTTGGGCTGAGCTTATAATTTAAAGCCCTTATATTATTCTCATCTCCATAGCCTTTTCAACTATTCAAATTGTTTTCATACAAACCAAATCCTGTTGTTTCCAATTCCTGACCCAGGAATAATTCAGAATCATACTTAAATTTCACTGAAAATAAAAGTCAACCTGAATACCTAGTTAAGCCATGTTTATTTGGCATAGAAATATTGAAACCTTTTAATTAAATGGGTACTTAGTTTTTCAAGCAAAATATTTCTCATGTTAGTATTATAATTTATAGGTACTTCTACTTTGGTTTGTTTGAAACAAAAGAACGACGGGGTAAAGAAATAAAAGCCAAAACTCACTGTTTATCACTTTTTTATAATTTATTTTCACAACATTTTTATTTAATTTTCTGTAAAATTTACAATAGCTTAAAACTCCTCACAAATATATAATAATCATTATGTATCGCAACAACGTCTCAGCGCTTCGTGTTCCACGCAACAGGCAACTTGGAAGAAAAAAATAGTAGCTACGACGTAAATATATGATTAACAGTAAGCTTATTTAACGTAAGGCGTATGACCTAGCAACCCTTAAACTAGAGAGTCGGTTTGCCGATCGCTCGCTTGTAACATATGAACGAGCGTATCGGCAACGCGCTTCTACTTCGTACCGGAGGGTAGGCACACAACACGTTTGTAGGCAACGAAAGGAAACATTTGGTATACCTAGAAGAACAAAGGCGTAACACAAATAGTTGGTGTTTTCGAGTTACGCCTTTTTTGTTCTGGGTGTGCGATTTATACATATCCTTGAAGGTAACGTTGGGATAATGTTCTGAAATTTACATCCTACGTTTTGATAGCAGTAATTTAGCCGCTGAGTCATGTGTGGGCTTCCACACATGTGATGATGATCACAAAGACGGCAATTTCAACGTGTATTTGACCCCATATTTGATAATTTGAGCCCCATTTTTAAGTTGATGAAAGTCAGTAATGTAGACTTTGACAAGATAGACTATTTTAATATAATTATGCATAATTAACTGACTACTTTTTGATTCTATTTCAAAATTACTACTTAAATACGATTGTCGAAATTAGATTTTTGCATCTCATCAAAGTTTAATGAGTTCCATTGCATATGATTTATTTGTAAGTGTATTAGAAATATTTTGGCACCTAGCTGTCATTGTACAGTCACGTGCTACGTCAGGAATCTTGGCGCATGCGTTGGTAAGTAGTTCTTGTTGTTTGCAGCTATTTGCATGTGACTGTACATGTCTTTTGGAACGGCATTTTTAAGCTAGTTTTTTATTTATTAGAACAATTTTTTCGAGCGATTCGGGACTTTTCTTGACATTGGCCATTTGACACGCTACCCCTGTAGGTACCGTCGTTTTACTAAAATCAAAAGAAATACACCGAATTGGTCAATTACAAGGTATTTTCTCGATTACCTGCATCGAGAGTATTAATTACAGTTGTCATAGAAAAAAAACGCTTTCGATATTGTGTCACTAGAGCCGCCACTACGAACGCTTGAACAAAGTCACGTTTGCTGGACGCGTGTTATCGAATAACAATTGGCACTCTATCCATTTTCTCGGGTCCGTTTCCTTAATTTGGGTTCAAACATCCCTTCTTCAGATGTCCAAAGATATTTATTCATTCATTATCCTACCACAGGATATGTATTTTTGCTTCTTTATCGCTTTGCCACCAAAATGTTGTGTATCCTCGCCTTGGGTTCCGAAACAGCGCTTTTTTTCGGCGCTTGCGTACAACCTCGCACAAATCTCCTCCGCCACACAAACTAAATACTATTCTGACTTGAACCATCGCTCATCCATTAACAAGACTAACTGGCAAGACAAATTTGAATTTGGTAATCCTAAAAATGTCTTCAGGCTAGTACACCATAAGAATATTTTCAAATAAATGCTTCAAGTGTCTGCGAATCATTCGGAATTACTACATTTTTACATAATCTATACATTTTCGCTGATTACGCAATACATAACAACTTCATGACATTGAGAATCACATCGGTTGACCATTCTACAATTTAATTAGTCAATTAACCATAAAAATTGATAGCATATCGGACATATTTATGTGAAATGATAGCCAAGTTTTTGTTTAGATAAGTTTCAAGAAAATACTGGCCTGGTTTTGTTTGTGAACTATCATTTTAAAACAATGTTTTTTTTACATTATCTGCAATTTTGGAGGTCAACTAACAAAAACACCATCGTGAAACTTTATGAAAGAACAACGCAAGTTTAAAAAATCAGATCTCAGACACATACCTAGAAGTTTTCAGTCAGAACCAACTTTCTTAGATCTCAAAACATCTTCTCTTATATTTTTTTCTCTAATTCATTACATTTTATAATCTTAATTACATTTTTTTTCCGAGAAGATATCTTCAGTCTATTAGAAATCACACTGTCCTCTAGTACAATACATACATATTTCATGTTTAGAAAACAACGCAAGCGCCGCATGACCAGTGCTCAATAATAGTTCTAAAATTAACCATTATAAAATAAGGCTAGCAGAAAACTGATGGTAACTTTAGAAAAATAAAACACTATACTATGTTGCAATGTCTCTCATGTAAAAACACTAATTTGAAACATTATTAGACCGTTTGTTGGAAGCAACTTTTTTTTCTCTTTTCAGAAAAGCTTTGTAATCTGATAGAATACAAGCTATTAACTTAGGCGTTACTCATCATCTGTCAAAATCATTTGTACTTATGATTTTTAAAGGTTTACTACACCTGAGCTAGACTTGCTGAAGATGACAATAAATATCGCAAACCTTAAGAGCTGAATTTGAAACGTCACACTACTGGTACAACCACTTAAAGCCACAGTTTCAGAAGTCTCGAGACTTCTTGACGCTGATAGACGTTTGCGAATTGATGGGAAATTCTCGTGTGATATGACCCCTATTTGTGACAGATGTTGAGTCAAGCCAAAATACGTTCGTAAATCAGGTGGTGAGTAACAGTCAGCTACAGTTCTTATTAAATACTCGGATTAAAATATTTCTATTCAAAATAACTACGACCTGCGTACCGATACAACACCACCTACTTCGAGAACAGTTATACAATTTCCAAAACATACATAAATATAGAAATCGCGAATTATAAAATACGCCAGGAGGTAGTTATGCCAATAGCTGATTCTATGACATAGTATAACAATCACAGTTACAATAATAATGACAATAACAAAGATGCCGTTAAAATACCTGTCAAAAACACTACGAATCACAACTTAGACGCCTGTCTCGATATAGAGAGAAGTAACACTAGTGATAATTAACTTACATTCACTCTTATAACAAATTAATGGAATATACTTTAAATTCCGTTAGCTATATTATGTACTTCATTTATCTCTAAGTACAGACGACTGGGAACTATTACTAATATATATTCCTAGCTATACTGTTCGCAAGGCACTGCGTTTCGTTTCGCCCATGTTGCTGAACCAGGGTGTCAAGGGTAAGCTTGATTCGATCACGGCCGTATACGTCAATTTGAAAGGCATTCAAGATGACGCCTTTAGTAGGGCGTCGGAAAAATGGTTGTTTCTTTCGTATTTATTCTGTGATTGAATAAAACGTATTTGACGTTCAGGCTGATCTCTGCTGACGCCTGATTTATTATACATTTTACTCAACCTCGTCTTACATTAGGTTATTGATTCACGACGCGGTTTTCTTTTGATGGAAATGATAATAATGTCTTTACATCATAAACCATAATTCATTATAATATGTAATTACGTAAGAGAGAATGAGCGTGTTGTAAACATACAACACTCAGATACACAGTCTGCGATAATTATGAGGTTTTATCGAATTGATTATCGAAGAACTGCAGAATTTAAATGGGTAGTTTTCTGAGCATTTAAATATAGAACTGCAACTCAATGATACCAATCGCAATTCCCAACAGCCTACAGTTTATTCTGGAAGTAATTTAAAAAAATAGGATTGTGAATGCAAAAACAAGGAAAAGAATAAAGGTTATGGTGAATCATTTTTCAGATAAATTTCTTATTACATCATTGAATTCTGCATCAAATTGACTTAAAATTTGATTTGGTGCCATAATCGAGCGACAAATATGGTGCGCACGTCGTGAGTCCGTAGCCTAAAATTTACAAGACATTTATACCCAACAACAATTGAAGTTATAATTGTGACGTCTCCAGGCGTTCACTACTTGAATAGGTTAAAGGCATCTGATATGCACTGTGTCTGAATTAACGCCACAACACGGCGGCCGATCCCATGGGTGGAACGAAGCGATATGCCCTTTTGGCTCCCACCAAGCCGCCATTACTCAGAAACCGTTTACTTGGCATTTACTAAATAATAACGGCCTGGTTTGAGCCACGGACGTGCCTATTATCTATCGCATAATTTTCCATGAAGTTAATAAAAAATGAGATCTTAAATTTTGGTTCGATAGTGAGCAAGTCGGAAATTCGTTAATTAGAGTCGTTAAATATTGTTCCGAAGTATTTAATAATAAGATTATTTAATCTAGAAGCGAATTGTACTTGATAACTTCGGATGGTTCAACTACTCGAAAAGACTACAAAAATCTTACTTCAAGCCCTATAAGTAATCCATGCAATATACTTTGTATACATATATTATATTTAGTTTGAATATGCGTTGGCAAATTATCTAAAAACATGCACATTTTGGCCGGACACTGTTTACACCATCGTTCATACATCTATATCTTATTAAAATACAACAATAATAGTATATCTCTCTATTGTATTTAATCTACATAATAATGTAAGTAGTGGGTATATAATATTCTTCGACAACAGATTAACTCTACAACAATTAAATCACATTTTTCCATACCATCTACTGATTTATTATAAATTGTAATTGAATGAGAAGTTAATAATTAAAAATGTGTTTATAAGTACTCTGTTACTTCATGACTGCTACTTGTAAATGTTCTTAAAATATTTATATAGTTTTTTTAACTATTATTATTAAAAAACAAGTGAACTTTAATATTGTACACACCTTAGTACTATATTTTTTTGGGTTTTCTATTTTTTTATGTTTATATTATCTTAATTTGTTACTTCGTATGCCAAGCCGTATACAATACTAGAGCAATCACGAAAGAGAAGTGTATACATACATCATTTCAGATTTATAAATACGTAGTAAAATAGTTCTTTAATATAATATCCTCGAGTAGGAACAGAGTTTCGGTGTAATGTCCTGGGGACAGCCGAGGGCAAAACGCCAATAACTTACTACCAGTATTGCTATGACATCAAGTGTCACTTTGACTTATCGCTGATTTGGCGACCTATAATGTCGTACCATACATTTTAGGGACTTTCATCTGGTGCATTCATATTGGCATTCTGAACTTGGCTAGCCACCCCGCGCCGCCACTTACCTGCGCCCATCAACCTCATAGCCACCTTGACGCCTGATGTACATAATTCTATTATTGTACCTGATGATACATTTCTTACATGAAATTAGGTGTCAACCTGAAACGGAAGGGAACTGGAAGATTTATCAAATCCTCGACCCAATCAGTTACGAACAGTTCCGACGTATACCTTTGATACGTTGACAGACTCTGTTCGTCTGTTGTCATCAGATTGCCTTCCATGAGTTTTAGCTTACGCAGTCGCCAGTATCTGCGTCAATCATTTTTAGGAAATTCTGATAGTTCTATGCTTTAGTTTTCGTTAAAGGCATTGTACGTAATCCTGTACAACGAATGTCAAAATATTTTACGTACTCGCTAGCGTTAGCGTAAGCAAAACTCATGGTAGGCAGGAGTCTAGTGGCTGTGAGGTCTCACCTGCGCCGGCGCATCCGATTGCGTTCGTAATAAATACACGGGAATATCTCGCGTCTAAAGGCCAGCAGACAAGGCCGGACTTGTTTCTTTCACTAAAACGTCATTTGCAAAAATATACATAATCTTCCATTTCGATAATAGCGCGCGCTAGGGTCCTAAGTATTTGAAAGTAAATCATGCATTTTATAGAACTTGCTTACTCGTCCAAATTCCGTGATTTTGACTGCGAGAGACATGCCACTACTTTATGGAGACATTTATTTATTAATAATAAAAAAAGCTTAAAAATAACTAACTAGTCTTTTTTATAGGCAGACCATCGACTCGGACTTACTTTAACGACGCGTCCGCATTCCTATCATATAATCCGTGGATAATAATTTTCGTACTGCTAACATATTAACTTATCAACACGCAAGGAGTACGACTAGAAATTATTTCACGTATCGGCGTCCGGGGACGGTGTCGACAGACGCGTGGAAATAGTGTCCAACGAACGAACGAAAGGGGGGGTTGACCGAGCCGACGGCGACGGCGACGAATTGACGTGCTAAAATTGATCTGTGTAAGTGAGCAATGCAAATTGACTGATCGTACCCCAGTCGTGATCGGTCCGACCCGCCTTGAGAAGCTTGAGGGTTATATAGTATTAATATTATATACATTTGGCACTAAATTCATCGTCGATCGATAAGGAGCGTGAGAGTGACCGCGTCTTGTGGTGTGGGTCACGCCGGGCAGAGTTGTGGCCGGCAGCAGTCGCAGCAGGCGGCGACGGCGGCGGCTGAGGCGGCACAGGCGGGGCAGGCAGCGCAGGTCGCGCAGGCTGCGCAGACGCCACACACGCCGACGATGTACTGCGGCGGCGCCATCACCATGGCTGCGCGCACGCACAGCTCGCGGCACGCCATCGCCTCGATCAGCGCCAGCGTCTGCCGTCGCTCGTGCCCCATCAGGCACACGGTCGACTCTCGGACCACGCCGTGCAGAAGTGTCAGGTACCTGCAAGAGGAGCGGGAATTACTTACTGTTGCTGTTGACACGACGACATAGAGTTTTGTGGGGTTATTTGTTCTCTGAATGTGATTCCAATTGTTGCTGTTTGACGTCGAAATAAAGCTTAACCATCAAATGGCTAGAGACTTCAGCGAGAATCCAGGCACTCAGTTGTGCACAGTTCGAAAAGTTTTGCGGTTGGTTAACTTTAGGTAGACGAAAGCCGGAATCAGTTATTTGTTTAAAATTAATACTAACATTGCAGATGGTAAATTACAAAGCATATTATCTAGACCTGACCTACTAACATGGGGCAAAAAACAAACCTTTGCAAAAATTGTACTGAACAGATAGGTCATACGGAGCCTTACAAGTTTGCCAAGCCGTCCCTATAATGGTTCCAGACGTGCTCGGAGTTATTTATTATGATTGGCTACATCTAGATCATGGTAATAGTAAACAAATCCGAACAAGTAAGTAATCTTCAGCACACCTATTAGGAGTACTTTTCAACCAAACATCAGGATGGACATCCCATTGCTGGACACAGGCTAGGCCATGCTAGTTTAGTTCAACACGAGGGTTCTGAGTGGGTTTTTCGATTTGTTTCCATTGTAGCGAACATTGTGTGTATTATGAAAACTCGCTACACGAAGAAAGACGAATAATTAAATTTGTAACCATGAAAAACCGCGATGTGAAAATTCGTTACAGTGGACTATAGTTTTCTTTTCCTTCACTGTGCTATTGAATCATTGGCACCTTGTACCTCGTATCAGGTACAATTTTCTAAAATCCTTCAACCGATTAATCACGGATATAACTGACCAGCAAGGTAGATAAGACATATTCTTCGTTTAAAATGTAGAATTCGGGATTGCTACCTTATTTGGTTACGCCGGTGAACGTAATGAAAGAATTCAAAGGAGGGTAGACTGATACGTCTGCCAATAACATATCACCCGCAAGATCTCCAGTTACTCCGTGACCATGGCGCGTGACAGCGGCGGAAATATCGGAAACTCAAAACAAATAAGGTACATGCAATCCCGTATTTTACGATTTCAGTGTTAGTGACCATGTAAGTTTAAAGAAAAAAGGTACTCTTTGTTGCACACCAAAAACTACTAAAATGTACAAGAGTTACAGATTAACGTGTCAATGTACAATTTGGGCGGCTTTATCGCTGAAAAGCGAGCAAGATATATTTAGCGGCTAAATCAGAGCCGTTGCTATGTTTATTCATTAAATTGATAATACAAATTGAAACGGTCAAGTTGATAACAAACAAGCGATAACACTTACGAGGTGGATCACAGAAACAAAATAAATAATACATAACAGCGGAATTGTGTAACAGTGATAGTGCTGTGGTTGTTTAGGAAATTATTTAGGCTACTGTGATGCTATCAATTTCTTATTTTATTTATTTATAATTTACTTTGAAATTTATGTATTTCTAAACTAAGTTTTTAATGTTAATGTGCAATAAAGAATATTATCTATCTATCTTATGCCCAACTGTAGCAAATTTCTAAATAGGCGATTTAGAAATTTTTCTTTCATTTATCTCTATGGAAATTTCATAATCAGTACAAGGAACTCCTAAAGTGAATCTTAAAAAAACTACATGGTTTAAAATCAACTACTGTTTGCCTGGAAGAAATCATAATGTGTTCAAATGATATCCTCTAACTATCAGTTGATGTTTGTATTTTTGTGCATTAAAGATTATTCATCTTATCTCATCAACAGAAAAGGCAAGTAAAGTAGACGTTTAAAAATAACTCACCTGTGCTTGAGCGCCTCCTCCTCTCGGCCGACGAAGTGGTTCCGTAAGTAGGCCTCGAGCTTGGCGCGCTGCTGCCCCAGCTCCGGGAAGTCGATGAAGAACCGCGAGCACATGTACCGCTCCAGGGTCTTGATCTTGTCCGGCCGCGCCGGGCGGTAGGCCTTCGCCAGCAGCGCGCAATACTTCAACAGGCCTCCCCCGCGAATCTCTTCAGGCTGCCGCGTCGCGATCAGTTTCTCTGATAAGTGGAGCAGCGCCTCCCCAAAGTCTCCATACACGGATTCCCCGACAACCGTCGGGTAGAAGTTCTCTCCTATCGGCAACGCCGCGGCCTCATGGAACGCCAGTAACGAGTCGAGCGCGATCTGGAACGAGTCTACGGAGAACTCGAACTGACGGCGCATCGTGTCAACGAACTTCAGCTCGACGGATTTGTGGCCGCGCGAGTTGCCCAGAGAGATCAGAGACCAGCGGTCGCCGTCGGAGTTGACGCGGACCATCTTGGAGACGTATGCTTCCTTGAGGCCGGCGGTCGTGGCGCGGCGGCGGGGCGTGGCTGGTGGGAGGAGTGTGGCGAGATGGCCGAGGACGGCGGCCTTGACGCGGTCGCAGTGGCGTGCAGTAGGGAGCTCTGCGGTGAAGATGAGGTCGATGTCGGAGTAGGGTTGGGGGCGGTCGGCGAGCACGTTGCTGGCGGCGCCCCCGTTGAGGCGCACGTCGCGCACGCCGACGCCGGCGCCGCCCACGGCGGGCGAGGCCTCGAGCCGCGCGCGCACGCCGGCCACCAGCTCGCGCAGGCGCACGTGCAGCGTGGGGAAGTTGCCGCGCCCGTGGATGGGCACGACTTCGTCCATGACGTCATTCAGCCGCCGCACCTGCTCGTAGCTGAGCACTGCGTGCCGCTCTCCACCACTGCATCCTTCTTCCGACGAGGTGTAGCTCGATTCGCTCTGTAAAAGATGAGAAAAGACGTTGAATTTACCATTCTTCCATTTTGATTATTGTAAAAGTATACTAAAAGGAAGGTTAGATATTATGATCTAAGATGCAATACGCTCCACTGCTTAAACTAGACGATAAAATCTATAAAATTTATTTTAATTGTAGATTGTAGTCATTAGGCTTGATTTAAAATACAATACAATCAAGCGTTCCGACGGTGACGTTAGGTCTTTTGTTCAGACGTTAGGCAACCGGAACGGAAAGTCTGAACGACAAAATAGTTTTGTATCAACTGACAGTATTTGCAACGGGAGATTACAGTATTGGCTTGAGACAATAGCGAATTAAGGTTTCTTTGGTCTTCGCAAATCCGGAAAACTGTTTGTCAACGGCTTATAATACAGAATTGGTTACGCATGGTTGTTGGCTCAAGGGTTTCTTTTAACAGAGGTATGACGTGGCATGAGTGTGCAATAACGCTCTCTAGGTATGGGTGAATTTGAGATCGTATTGTATCTCATATGCCCGCAGGAGCTACTTAAAAAGGGCGTTGAACTACCTGGTGATTTCTTCATTCTCCTACTGATCTTACTCTAACTGCTACTCATCTCTACACTGCCAGTAATAGGAATTTATTACCAAAAATTATACTAAGTGTCTCCCAAACGTAATAGTTGTAGAGACAAGCTCGAAATGGTTAGTTCACAAGTTTCAATATGCTAGAGACAGCCTCATTGGTGTGAAAGAGTTTTTAAATATCGACGGTATTTAGGTAACTGTAGAACGCCTACTTATAAACCTTGTGAGAAACTCTTCGACGAATGTATTGCACTCAATCCCAAAACAGTTTTAAGATTAAAAGGTGCGTCAACTTTAAACTTCGTTGTCCGTTTGATTCGTGATAAAACCTGTGAGTATGCCAAGGTTTGATTGGTTTGCACTCTAGACGACAAATATAGTGTTTAGTCGAGGCTCAGACTCCGAGTGCTAATGCGAAGTACTTGACCCAAGAATTCGGCGAGGTCATACAATGTTATTTAATAGGTACTTCGTGCAGTTTTTCACGCTGATATGAAATTTAAAAACATAAGATATCTTCAATATGCATCATTTTTATTGTTTAGTTGTTACAATAATCGTATCGTAAAATTTCCAATCGCTTCCCGCAAGGATCGGGGCTGGCCTCGATCATGCTAAATCAGTGGTGTAGCAATGGTTTAGAATGAAAAAGGCAAAACATTCCACCAGTTAAAGTGGCGAATTAAGGGGCTAGTGAATAGTGTGGTAGGTACTCATTCGACCAGAGTAGAAATTTTGCTGCCTAATTGTTTTGGATGATTATTGGATTACTTAGTTTATCAGTGAACGTGCTTTTAGGTACAGTCAACAGCACATTAGGTTACCCCATTTCCGTCTATTCTCTCGCTCTTGCCAAATGTCATTTCTTTGCAATGGAGCAAAGTGGATTGACCGGAAATGGGTAGAGTGATGTGCTGTCCAGTACACACATATCAAGCTTATATAATTATTTAGTTAGAATAGTTTTCACCGAAGAAAACAATTTCTTTGAATCATGTATTTTCGGCTATTTTAGGCTGAATAAATACATTTATTTATTACTATAACACCGTGTGCTAACGGCTTCACTGTCACGTTCTCGCAGAAAGGAAAACGTGTTTCTGATCCCGTCTAATGGGAGGAGACAGCTGAGCTAGTGTTGCTGAAGTCTTTCCCCAACGATTGGACTATCGATAATATCGAAATTAGTTCTGCGAAGACTAGTATATCGGTGAATAAGTAACTAGTAAAGAGAGCATCGTAGCTGACACCACCGCCATGTGGGATAGGTACTTAAAATTTAAATATAACTTTACAGGAAACAGAGTACATAAAATGATGGTGGGATGCTTATAATACATATAACTTTACAGGAAACACGGTACGTAAAATGATGGTTACAGTTATATAGTAGATATCGTAGGTAAGAAAAAGAGAGAGAGCAAAGAAAGCATCGTGGTCCAGTAGTTTAATACTGGCTAGTTGAGGTCAAGTTTGGCCTAAACACCTACTTTGTGTTCCTTTTACAATTGTTTTTTAAGCGGCTACCTCTCCGGTGATTGAGAAAACAAAAAAAAATACTTTTCAGATTCAGGTTTTAGATACTCTACTACTCTTTATACTTTCATTGGATAGTTAATTCTGCAACTATATCTAATAATAATGAGTTATTCCAATAGTGGAGTAATACCTAATAATCGATACATTATAGCCTATTCGTCAACACTAGAGCGAGTGAGTATTGTTTATTTCATTTGGCTGGTGACGTGGGTGCGACTGCGGGTGAATAGTTTTACTTCTGATATCAAAGTCGTGTCTATCAGTTTGGGTATTAGAATAAATATACCTGCTGAAAGGAAATGCTGCCACTGAAATATACATACACTCACGACTACATCCAAAAAATGGGATGGTCTGAGGCATACTTATTACTGCAGTCATGGTGAAAGAGACACTCAAAAGGGCACACTTCAATGAATTTGAATCCAAAGAAGTAAGTCGTTATCCAGACTGGATTTTGTCTGGATAACGACTTACTTCTTTGGAGGATAAGGCTAAAGTTAGTTACAGAACATTTATGTAGGTAATGCTAAAAGCATTCTTTATTTAAGATAGGAAAACCAGAAAAAGGCATTCGGTCTTGGCATCAGGCGGGACTATTTAAGGTATATGCCTAAACATTGGTGAAACCAACCTGGCTGTCAGGTATAATATACCAGAGAAATTCGTCCGGTCTGTTAATGGTCTCGGTAGCATAATTGGTAGTGCAGTCGCCCGGCTTGCGAAGGACGCGGGTTCGAGTCCCGCCTGATGCCAAGACCGAATGCCTTTTTCTGGTTTTCCTATCTTTAGTAAGATGATAATGCATTATCCCTAATGCTAAAAACAAAATAACCATTCTTTATTTGTCAATTATTGGGCATGCCAATGAAGTTATAGCATGTGGATTCGTATTGAAACAAGCATTAATTAATGTCAACCACTCTAATGCCATTACATGAAATAAATCGGTCATTTGACGCGAGCCCACCGGCCCACCACCCCGATTCGAATAATTTATAAAGAAATATTTAAATTTTGGCCCTTCATGAATTTATTAATGTTAAAAGGTCTTGTGGCACAAAATGTACATGCGATGATTAATCTATACATTGGTTGCGATATCAGTGCGATAGTCACTATTGCGACATTTTCTAATTTAAGTTAACTTCAGCCGTTACACACACACAGTTTTGACGACGCGTGACGATTTGGTATGGTGGTGGTAAGATGTGCCTCCCGCACAGTTGAAACTTCGACTGACAAATCATCGAGTTCACGTCATAATTTGTTAACAGAACCTTGCTTCTAGCTATTTAAAGTTAAGATATTGCAGGAAAAATATAAGCACCATGGTCTAACCCGTCTAAGAGTCGTTGTGGGGACGAAATAATCAAATAAAAAAACGGAATATTCTTCTCTTTCCCGTTTCCTAAGTGTCGGAAGTCTACTCTGACACATGTCAAACGTTCGTAGGTATTGTCATCGCCTGCCAGTCATGTCAGGTCAAAGGGGCCTGAATCCAACGCCACGACTGTCGCTATCTCGCGATCGTGCTTCAAAGCGATTGCTCAATCTTATTGATAAGTATGAGACTTCTATAAATAGTCTATAATGTAAAATGACGTGTTAAGTGCCAATCTATGTTAACTCACTTCCAATTAAGATTCAAATACCTTAATCAAGTTAAAGCAAACACTATAGTTAATCACAATATTGACTGGGCCAATAAATGGGCGATACTAAGAAGTTCGATTAGGACCAGGAAGTAGTCAAAGAGCAGGGCACACTTCGAAGGTAAACAATTAGGTTTAGGTCCGTTTTGATAAACGGACTTAAACCGGACCTGTTTGATATAGGTGGGCACTTAATGGCATGTTTGCAAGCTCCGGGTTAGGGCTGACCACTTTGTGAATCAAATTTGTTAAACGACCTTATAAAGGTCAGAGGAAAAACGCCGTAAGCACGCTTTTTAACGCCGTAAACCATTCGTTTTTTAGATAGCATACGCTCATCATCCTACTTATATCATAAATGCGAAAGTTTGTATGTGCCGTGTTGCTTTTTCATGTAAAAACTACTGATGGATTTTAATGAAACTTTACAATAATGTTGCTTATGCATCTGAATAGGCCTTATGGCTTTAATTTAATCAAAAAACACGTCTTTTTTATTTTAGCCCACGCGGACGAAGTCGCGGGCGGCCGCTACTATCTCAAAAGCAGTAGTTAGAGATACGCTGTCTGTTGCCTTCATGAGGAACAGAAAAAAAGAAGCACACATTTAGCGGAAAGACTTTGAGCTTAACTTCTCACCAGGTTGAGCTTATAGTCGTTCGGCGCGAGCCTACCGCCGTTATTTCGGTTGCTTTGATTTTTCATGAGCGTTTTTAAATGCCTATTACCAAAACTTCGGCAATACAGCGTCGATTGTTTACATACATAACCTTTTTGATTAGGTCATTGTAACGACATGAGTGCTTGTTCGGCAAGAAATATGTATTTCAATTGAAACCTGCCCATATTGTTAACAAAACAAAACAGAAGCGATTACATTGCAATTAATCTGTGCTACATTATTACCCAAAGTTAAGTGCGCATCAGTTTTTTGTCAATCTTGACATCATTCTTAAGTTTGATCACACGCGTGAAAACGTGCACGACTCGACACAAAACAATGGACATTAATTAAATTGCTACATTTCCAATCATGCAAATATACTAAAAACGTTGTACTTCATTTATCTTTAATAAGTCTTTTTGGAAGTAAATAATTGAATTTCTTAGGTGTTTTGAATAATTACTCAAACATTTAACGTCACAAATAAAGCGGCCATTGTTCGATTGAAGTTACGTATTTTATTGTAATTGATCAAAACGAAAAGTTTAGGATCATGTAATGAATGTTTGGCAAGAATATAATGTGATCACGCGATAATTCGTTATTAAGGAGTCTGAATGCAATCACCAAACTTTACCTCCATGAACGCAAACTTAGGTGGTGGTTCCTGACTTTGTTTATGCTGGTTACTTACCAGGGGGCAGCTTTGTTAGGTCAGATGAGGGGAATACATCATAAACGTATATAGTTTTTAATAATTAAAAGAAAGAGAAATAAAGTTCTCTTTAGTCTGTGTCCATGTGTGGTTTAAAGGTTGTCTTGCCACTAATACATGGTCAAAAACTTCAAAAAGTAATTGAAAATAAAAACGATTTGTTAACAATGATGGCTAAGTTGAAACCCCTAAACAATATTATTAAAATAATGATTGAAACTTATGACGACTAATCACTGGTCTGACCTTACGGTATTTTGTCAGGGTTTATCTCTGTGAAATATGACACGATGTACCAAATGCGTGCGCCCACGCAATATCTGTCCGATCGCGAGTCGAGCGATGCGCTGATGTAAACGTTGGGATAACGAAATGATTTGTCCAATAGATCTTATGAATTTAAAGCCGGTTTGGGACCTCCACAAGATAGGGTAAGAAAAGATAAGACCAATAATCTTTATTGCACAAAAATACATTTTACAGAGTTTCGATAAAAGGACATGCTTCAGTACAATAGGCATGATGACTGTAATTTTTTTTTGTTTATTATCGAAAGACCTTACATTTATGTAAACAATCCTCAAAGAATCACTTCATCAGGATCAATACCACCAGAGATATCACAATTTGAAATGCACATTTTCGGACTTGCCCAAAAACGCTCCATACAAACGTGACAGCGAAAGTGACGTCACACTCGCTGTTTTTGTAAGGAGCGCGTAATAACTTTGTTCGACAGCTATATTAAATATTGCGTTTATGATAATGGTCTCCTAACATAATTCCTTCATAATAGTTTGGGTAACAAAAAAGTGATATTGTTTTACAAAAATTTAACACATATGAAATGGACTTGCCCACCCAAGTTTGCAGGCCTATTGTAGCCTCATTTTGAAACGAATTTCGATTGTGGTTTTACAATAACATTTGAAATCAATTATTATTTTTGGGGAACATAAAAAAACATGCCAAATCACTCATAGTCATCTACCCTATTCAGGTGGTCTTATCGCTACGTAGTGATATCTTCCAGACAAGTTTCGGTAGAGTATTTTGTGCAGGTACCAGAGAGTTGGGCTGTGCAAAAGAGAAAAAAGGAAAGGAAGGGTCTTCAAGTTTATGCAATGCTTTAGAAAATGTTAGTGACACGTAACAAGGAGGGTTATCAGGTTTAGGCATTGACGCGTTGCGTCGTGGGGATAGTCAACAAGATCAACAGTTAAATCAAGGATGTCATTTCTATTTTTTTAATTTGGTGAGCGAGTGTCATGCAAGTATTTTTTCAGCACGTAGATATTCATTTATTGTGTTATAGATTTCACGTGATGTATCAGATGACTTTTAATTAAGAAGACTATAATTCTGTGTGAGGGGTTTTAGAATTTAACTTTAAGCTGAATAAATTAAGGCTTATGTTGAATTTGCGCAACGACGAATGAAAGCGATATTCACTTATATTATCGGGTTACAAATGCGTCAGCATCGTAAGATACTTAGTAGCGATAAAATAACTATGTTAATTTTGTACTCATATTAATACACATCTTGTTTTGCTCTCTAAACGTTTGTTCATTAAGATGCAAATATTATTTAAGGTTTTCCTCGATCTTATCATTTCTTCTTCCTCTGTAAAATTATCGTTGCAGCTTCCGTTGTAATTGTTGACTTTGGGATTCCTAAAGATTCGTCAAGTTCACAACACTTCCTGTAACAAATTGTACCTTCACTTTTATAAAAAGCTGAGCTAACTTCAAAAAAGGCCAATGGCCTATATCAATGAAACTATTCTAAATAAGTATTTTTGGTTAACTGCTGTTTTTTAACATTCCTGTAACACAATTTTCCATCACTTGATTTATCAATTGGTAACAACTTGATGATACTTGGGTCTTACCAAAATAATGTTGTTTTTCAAAACATGATGATTGTGTTCTTTTCTGCGAGCAGTTGTCACACAATTCACAATAAAGCGACGTTCTTTTATTGAAAAATTGGTTCTGCTTTGTATTGGTAACTCAGCTCAATTAATTGTGCTAGTTTAACGTCAAATGGCCGCAATGCAACAGTCCTACGATAGTTTTATTTTAGCAAGATTGGATCATCTTTATTAAAACCAAAGCAAGCACTTTAAAATCTACAGAATGATGATACATGTACTTGTAAATAAAACGTTTACAAGGAAACTATCAAACTTTATTGTTACCTCCTCACGAATCTCACATCTCCATCAAGTGCCAAATGGTGGTCCTTCACCCATTACTCGCGATCGTGATCGAAAACACCTTAGCTGTCAATGTCACTGTCAAGGTGACGGACGAGCTCCCGTCACCGCCAAACTGGCGTTTTTCCTCTTCGAGAAATCGCCGCTGAGGTCGTATACGCAATCGAGACGAATGCTGGCCAGTATTCTCGACTCTAGCTTTTTTTACTGTGACGTAGAAATCAGCTGTTGAACAAGGTCGGTTGTTGCGTGTCGCGTTTTTTTACCGTATTATATGTGGAATGGCTAGAATTGGAGCGGAGTAGCGCGGAACTAATCTATTTGTGGCGGAACGATTTCTTGGGTTTGTTCGTCTTGTTGATTTAGAGTATCAAGGTGATACGTTACGTTACTAGACGTACTATTACGTCGTCGAAAGCAATCTGTTGTGAAAACTGTCCAATCTAATAAAACTCAACGAACTAGTTGAGCGATTCTGTAAATTTTTTTTTTTTTAATTCAACTGTCAGAGAACTCAGGTACTTCTTACATCATTTATACGCCAAATATAATCATTCATCAGGGCTATTCATCAACAGATTCGAGATTTACAGAAAAAGATGTTACGTAAATTTTCTGTTATGTTAAAACACATACACACACAGTAAAGGAGAAAAAAAAACTAACACAAATTTAACCGAACAAAATAATTACATCATAATACTTGTTTTATTCAAATATCTTGGTTTTCAGTATAGACATAACAAAACAAAACAACCTACTCATGAATACGGCAAGTAAGTAAATTAAAAAAACATATGCTCACTTAAAATGTCATTAATTATATTTGTCGAGGGCAAAAGGACATGGACGAATATAAAATAAGCAGTTTTAAGTCACTTTTGGAAACGTGATCGAAAACGTTTCGAATTTTAATTTTGTCTCTCTTTTATTTTATTGGAGAGTTATGCTAAATCTACATCGAAACTAGTTTTGATTTTGGAAACCAGTTTCATCTTAAATGTTTGAAGCATCAGGCATTTTAAGTGCTTAAGCATAGGTGTATGAAATGTTATTTATAGCCAAATTTCTCATTCATTTAAAAATGAATAGAGTTAAGAAAACATTGGCCCTTTAAAATAAACTTTTAGTTTTGTTTTACAACGGCAAAGTTGCTTCAAAAATTTGATCAATCTCCAAATACCAAGTGCCACTTAATAATTTCACTTCAAATAATAAAGGACTGGTGCTTATTAAAGGTTTTGAAAGAGGACCTCACATACAGTAGATATCCTATTTGAGATAAATAATTATTTCTTGCTGACTGTTCTCAAGTTTGTAATTTTTCATGTTAAAGATTCATTCAAATAAATAAATATGAGCAGAAAAAAAAAGATCCTTATGAAATTAAAAGGAAAAGGCCAGAGTACGAACTTAGAACCCAATTTAGTCCGTCAATCAGTTTCACAGAATTGAACCAGCGAAATGATGATGAAAATGGTTAGTCACTGCCGTGAGATTCACTACTTCGTCAGGGCTAGACGCGAATTCCGATACAAGCCAACAACTACGTGATGCAACTGCATAGCCACTCGAATGTACAACAATCATCTCGGAATGCACAAAATGCCAGCCTTGCACTCCTTCGTCAACCTTGGGAGCCTTTTCTCAATTTCGACACAACATAATGAATGTATTTTCGACGAAAACTATTGTCCAGACTAACGTGTGTGTACGTACGTTAGTAAATAGCCTTGTATAGTATTTTGGAGAGGAAGAACATGATATACTGTCGAATACGTCAGTCAGCGTCTTACTAGTGAGAGGGTATCAAATATCTCTGAGACATCTTCGAACATTCTTTCAGACATCGCTCACCATGCAAAGGTTGTCTATAGTGTCAGAATCTGATATCTATAGATACTTATATCGTTCATTTATTTGTTAAGTGTACTAACAACACATATAATACCATTTTTCACATATCATTTTCAATTATGTTCAAAGGTTTAAGTGAAATATTAGATACATATATGAAACAATACAAGACGTACATAGCGTTTACACTTTCACGGTGTCAGGAATAAGATCGGTTACTCATTCAAATTGAATAATTCGAAAAGTAACTAAGTCAGGTAGCATTTGATGTATAATTCATTAATTTCAGGTTTTCTTTTAATCAACACCCAGACACAGAGTGAGCGCAAATGTTCGTCATAATAATATGAGCCTGTCATTTATCCGACAAAGAAACTTATTATCAGTAACAACTCAAATAACAGACTGAAAAAGTGCGTCAATTTGCCTTACCCTCTAGTGTGTGACTTTGTGTTGTGTAGATATGTAGCAGCTGTGTGAATATTGTTCACAAATTGAATGTCTATGAACAAACAAAATGGTGGCAAGGTGCGAAAGTATTAGGTACTTTACTTAGACTGCCATGAAACCAGACACAGCAGCAAATCAATTGTTTCTGGATCACTGGTAGGTAAGAATATATTATATTTTGTTTAAAATACCAAGTTCAAGATGTTCTCAGAAAGGGTCAGATCGAGAGTACCTCTAACCGACGAACATGTATGAAAGGACTCATGGAAGTAGAGGAAGCGCTGGGTGAGTGTCAGGATCGTAGCAAGTTGAAAGAAGTGGTCTCTGCCTACCCCGTTAAACATACATAAACGGCCTATATGTATACGTCCCACTGCTGGGCACAGGCCTCACCCCTCCCTATGAGGTGGAACAAGCCATTCTCCAATACGCGGGCTCAGTGCAGATTGTTGGAGGGGTGTAAAGTTAGTGAGCAACCTTAATGTCAGATATTATCAAGCCACCCTAAGGCCTCTGACTAGGCTTAACAACTGACATCTGGCGACGTCAACCGGGACCAATTTTTTAACGTGCCTTCCGAAGCATGGATATTAAAGATACCAATAAATTAAAAACTAGAACATCGTACTGACAAAAACACGTCCAAATGTTGAACTCATGGATAGACATAGACACCGAGATACCGAACCTTGGTAAAGACCTAACGACCCGCTGCGCAGTATGCAGGACCCTAACCATTGCACCAACGAGCCAGTCAACCAAATTGCACATTTTTTAAACTAAAGATTGCATTGCTTCCTCATTAAACTAACTTATAAAACTACGACCACATTAACATTTTTGTCTGATATTGCCTATATTAATTGAGGAAATGCTTCAAGTGTATGTGAATTTTAAAACAGAAGCAAAAATAAATGGCTAAAGGATTATCTTGCAAGGATTAGCTTTATAGTAACTATTATGTTAACGCATTGCAAACAATTGGGATAATAGATAACAGCGAGGATTAATTTCATATTCATCATCAACTAGAACTACTTGACAGAAGCTTCTATAGATTTAATAATCATTAGAGTGGATACAGCTGATAATCGGGAGCTCAGAAGGCGGGTAGGCGAACGCAGGGCGCACCGCTGTGCTGCCTTACGTTGACACACATTTAAGTTAAGGAAACCGTCATCAATCTACTGCTAACAAAATTTTCCTGTTATCTTGCAAAGATTTTCGTTCAAAACACACTTTATCTGCGGAAGTCGGAGGAGGGGGGACTACAGTCGCATTGTTTAACGTCAGAGCGTCACGACACACACAATAGGTCCATAGAAACTGGACTTACATTGAACAAGTCCTCACCAGCAGTCACGCTTTTCGCATTTCTCGGTCATTATCATCAGCATTCGCAGTCGGATATACGAAAACGAAATCACTATAGCAAAATGCTTATGTTAATATGGTATTTATTAATGAGCAGCTCATGTCAAATCATGCGAGGAGTGAGCGCGTCACGCACGCCGCACCCACGACTGGTATCCAAACGCAAACGATAGTAATTTCAATTGATTTATCGATTTAAAGCTTTAAATTAAAAATTCCTAGACAACCTTGAGTACGAAGACCTTCGCTGAGATTAATTAAATGGTGATAAAGGTGAAATTACATTGTGAGTTGCACTCAAACATCTCTCCGGACAATATTTTAAGCAAAAACATGTTTACAGATCCTACTCTTTAGTATTTTCTATTCAGTCAACTTTTGGGTATCGTTTACTAAAAATCACCCGTTAAGTTTTCCATCTGTAAATTCTATCGGATTTTACTTTTGGCTCGAGTATTTGGATATTCATAATAATATTTACACCATCTGACATAAAAATGCATATAATTTATAACTAACTTTGTATTGCGAATCGCTAGAAAATCCGTCCTGCGCAGTCAGTCCACTTGCTATGCGAGGTCAATGTCCAGCAGTGTAGATCTTCTAAGCTGAAATGACGCGCCCTTCCACTGCATCTACGCTAAGAAGCAAGCACTCTTGTATGCGTGGACGCGGTGGAGGGGCGCGTCATTTCAGCTTAGACGATCTCTACATTGCTGCGAATAATGGTGACAATTGGTATTGAGATATTTCACATATTAGAAGATAACCTTTGAAAATAAACCTTTGGTTTGCACAGTCCTCAACCTCACTAAATGTTATTTCTACCGAAGGGAAGTTGAAGGAATAAAACGTTTGCCAACAAATGGTTCAAGAGCTTCCCTGATTGTAGATTTTCTACGTTTGTATTCCAGACTCGTCATACCTATTCCAAATCGATAATGTTTTAAATAAAAACTATTGAACAATTTAGCTCGGAAATCCGCAATAGGTCGCCCTATATTGAATCGCGTACTCTGATGGATGCTTTCGGTTTCGTCACGATCGGCGTTCGCATTCGATTCGTGGTCGCCGCCGACTTGAATATCGATGAGAAAGGTCAGTTTCATATTTCTGAATGTACGCTTTGCAGCTGATATCTTTGTTGAGGGAAATACTTGAACATTTCGAGGACCTATTATTGTTAGATCTACGGCAGGTATTTTCTTTGGACACAAAAACAATCTCTTTATTAAGGATTTGCCTTAAATGTAACTCTGTTGTTTTTACGACTCTTATAGATGGAACCTGTGACTTTGTTAACCCATTCAAAGGCCCCCTTTGCATATCTATACAAATATTATAAAGAGGAAAGGTTTGATTTTTTGTTTGTTTGTATGAATTGAATAGGCTCCGAAACTACTTGGCAGATTTGAAAAATTCTTTCACTGTTGGAAAGCTACATCATTCCTGAGTGACATAGGCTATATTTCATTTTCAAAAAAAATAGGCATCCTTACTAAAATTACGAAAAAGCGGGAAAATATTTTTTCACATACAGCTAAGTCCACGCGGACGAAGTCGCGGGCGGCTGCTAGTTATTTTATAAACAAATTCAGGCCGCAACGTCACTTGCGACCAATGGGCAAATTCGTGCGTTGTTTTAACTTGAAGCCATTGCTACGTTAGAGGAGCAACACCGTTGTAATCAAGAGGTCTGATAGTAAGACAGTAATCAAACCAAAAACTTGTAACATTAGTTGCACGAAATACCCTAGTGTTCTAAATTGCAAATAGGATACGTTACGTTCCTTTATACTGCAACCGACATCAAGACAATCACGAGTAGACGTACTTTCGATTTCGTGAGGCCAGTAATTAGCATGGCCTCGGCATACGTGAGCTGCGTAACACGGAACGGAACTGGCCGCGGGATCGCTCGCGTCGCGTTTTGGAACGTTACCGCGCGGGAAGGAAGCCATTTTCACTTTCTTTTTATTTATTTCGCGCTTCGTTCTAAATTTGAATTAGCTGATTGATGGTACTGGCGACGTTGCATTGCGTCAGCGTATGGCGTAAATAATCGTGTACTTTTATTGGTTTTCTATGGTCGAAGAAGGACGTGAAGGTACTGGCATTGCGTAATTCTCTATGTGATAAAGAAATAGACATTTCAAAGAAAATAAAAAAGCCACGATTCGAATTGTAGGTAGGTAACTACACTTTTTTGTTATTAGGTATATGTCATCATAATTACACGTCAGATTAGATTTTCAGTAATTTTCACTTCAGCAGTGACACGTTTTTTTTAAAATGACAATACAATCTAAGGTGAATCTTTGTGCTTTGGTTCAAAGGCATATAGGTCGTCGCAAATTGCTTGGAGGAGTGGGAAGTAGGAATAAGCCCAGCAGTGGGCTCTAAACGGCTAGTTCAGATAAGTAATACCGATGACATAACTACAACCTCTTTTCTACGAAAGTAAAGTTTCAATATATTTGCTTTTACAAATTGGCTGGATTATTTTAAATTATTTACTGTTACCTAACTCGTTATCAGCGTTCATAATTTCTGATAGCCGGCTTTATAAACGGCAAAGAGTTGGCGACATTACAGCATTATCATCAACATTTTAATTTCATGAATATTGAGAACAGCAATCATACAAGTACCTATTACGAACAGGTGTTAACTAAACCTTTTTCCTTTGGCAATTTTTCCTGGGGAAAAACGTGCTTGGTTAATAAAACTTATTGGTAATTATAAAAAACCTAGAAGATAGGTATATTTTGAATATGGTGGTATTTTATATATGAGCATTTGTTTTTTATTAACTCAAGAAAAACATGGAAAACACTAAAGTACCTATTTTGTTAGGAGACGAATGAAAAAGAAAATGAATAAAATTTTGACAATAAGCTTTTTAATATTCTGACTTTTTGTGTCGACAGTCTTTTATAGAATGTAGAAAAATAATATGATAAATAAAATAAGTTACGGGAGATGGCGCTAGTCGCTAACGATACAAGATGTAAACATCCATACATACATTGCATTATAGTACTATTCGCGAAATGTTATAGTCGAATTTTCGGTTCTACATAGCATCTAAAGCATAGCATCTAGGTTCAATAGTATCTAAAGCGTTTAGGTTGAAATGGGATAGCTACGAGTAGTACAGTTGGCATATTGGCAGGTGGGCGTTGACATCACGATGACATAACAGTTTGAATAATTGTAAAAAGATATGACGCTCCGAAAAAATCAACATCAAAATTCGTTCTAGCTGGTAATCGAACCCTCAACCCACGGCTGACATGAGGTACACACTGAGCCAACCAGTCCAAACTTTAAGAACTGGTTTACGCAATGTTATAATATAATGTTACACATGACCTTAGTTTGCGAAAGGCTAGCTATCTGTAGCGTGGAATCATCGAATGACCAGACCCAAAGTAGTTAAACTGGTGTGGCCGCTACATATACATACTAAACGACCTGTGGTATGTAGATAGGCTATGGCACATTAAAAAGTAGTCAGGAGCAAGTTCGCTTCTATGTCTTAGTCTGTGTGGTGTGACATTTATTTTACCTATCTGATAAACATCTATCGCATATGACTATTCTAATATGCGATGTATCCTTCTATCGTTACCATAAGGGACATATTTGAACAAAAAAATGTTATAAAAGTGCGGTCTCTCCTAAAACAAGAAAAACTTTGCTTAAAAGGAGATTACGACCCCTGTACTAATTTGAGAAACATAAGTAAGGATATAAATATTTTGTATTTGTATCGTAACTTCGAATGTGTATTGAATTTAGCATTCTGTAACATCCGATTGATGTTATTTCACTGTTACATGATCTTCCTAAATCTGACAGCCGCGAAACAAAAAAAACAAGCTGTCATTTGCCACTGCTTATCTCCCGTCTCGCTTTTTAACCCGACGTTCTTTTGTTTAAATCAGCAACATTTTTCGCGCGTATTGAATTTCGCGCATTGTCCGACCAATACAGAGGTGTCACTAACCTCTTTTGTTGCAAGTTTATTTTTTAAACTCTCGTGTCACGGCCAGTGCGAGCGGCGATGCGATAACGGACCAAAAAAGATTTGACCGATTGCGAACAAACGTTTGCCTTTATGACAGAATAACTTTTTGGCGATTACGCGAGTGTGAATTCGTGGTACTGTTTAAAAAGCTTTACATAGAAGGTTATGTTAATTGATATTTAGAACGTTATAGCAAACCTTTTATATGATTTATTTTATGATAACATAATTCACTGACAAAAGTAAGTCAAGTTAATTTTGAAGAATAATATACTATACAATTAAAATACTATATGGCCATGATAAGAAACGAATTTTACATTGTTTTATTTTAGAAATTTTTCTAATACGTTGATGTCCTCGGGGTCTGAAAAATGCCGCTTCTTGCATTGCAAAAATTGATGAAGTTATAATATCACAACTAAGCAATTCGGTTTTTAAAAAATTAGTGACCTACGTGGGTGATACTGTCGTGTTCGAATAATAAGTCTGTGCTTGGGATTACCGTTACTCATTTAATACTATTGATATCCACTCAGTTAAATTTCTGTGAGACCTCAAAGAAACCCAGTCCTTCCATTCTAGATCAAGGGCTAGATAGCAAGGAAAAGCGTTCATGATTGGGCACCTCGGCGGCGCTTGCGCAGCGCATACTAAGCGCGTCCTAGCGGTGAGGCAACTTGGCACCGGACAATGCGACAAGGCATTGTGTATAGAACTTGAGCTTGAGGGAGTATGATAGACAGAAAATACTTTCTTAGGACAATTTACCAGGTAGCTCAGTTACCTACTTATTTTGATATTCTTCAATAACTTTGGTTTTCGACGTCACGTAGGTTTAGGACTATCGACCTAATTTGTTAGTAAGTATCCTGGTTTTTCGTGAAACTTTGTTTCATTTTCAACTAGCTGCACCGATAGACGTCGTTCTGTCAAATGAAATTGGACTTATGCAGCTAAATAAAATGAAATGTGACATCCCACAAATATCCATTCCATTTGTCCGGCTAAAGGACTGGTATCCAAGCCATGAAATAAATAAAAAAACATTCCGTTTGACATGAAGTATAAACCCAAAAAAAAGTTATTGTTGTTTATACTATTTCTCCTAAATTTTTTCCTTTTTTCTCTTTAAAAACCTACCTCAGATATCATCAAACAAAACAAGAATGAAATTAGCCAAATCAGTTCAGCCGATCTAGCTACACGTTTAGCAATTTATTTTTATACAACTAGATTTATTAAGTTGGTTGCTAAATTATTTCTATTTGTGTGTATTTTTTAGACATTGAGATATTGAGGCTATTCGACTCAAATATGAGCAAAATAACGAAGCCATTAAAAGTTTTAAGCTCCTTTCAAGACACTTCATAGCAAAATACTCTTTATGTTCGCACACATAAGCATCCTTATGAAATATTCAAAGATTCTTTCTCATTCGGGTCGTGGGTGACCCAAGTTCGAAGCTATCCTAAACATTATTTCTGAATAACTTGCTCCTTATGAATACTTACAACAAAGTGTATTATCAAAAGATAAAAACATTCCATGTAATTTCACCTTTTATTATCAACAATAATACTACTGATATCACGGTAACAATACTCTCGCCCACACAACAGTAAACTTTGTTTTTTATTGCAAAGAATACATATTTGACATAATGTGTCAGTTGTGTGTGGAATGCGAGTGTTTGTTGATATACCTACCTAAGTATAATTGGACGTGGGCTCTGGTGGTTTAGGTGCCTGTTCACACCTAGCGTTTATTCGGCGATATTACCGCAGTAAAATAAACGCTGCGAGCACGTCGCGAGCTCGCCGCGATCACGCAACGATCACACCGCGATGCCCGCTTTGAATTCGAGATCGCCTCGCCTTGAAATCGCCCAACAATCGCTAGGATGTGAACAAGCTATAACTGTATTCAGTTAACCCGATAAAAACCAAAGTCTGAACTCATTCATCAAACGTCATTTTTGGCCGTTACTAAAAAAATACAAAAATAACATTACAAGTAGCCGTACTTATCATGTTATTTTTACATATTAGTTAGTTTTTTTTGTTGTTTCTGTTTTATTTAGGTATTTAGATTTCGTTTTACACTCATTATTTGATCCATATCTGTTTAATCTTTTTAGGTCTCCTCTGCCTTTAAAACTCATGTATTTCTTAGGTAATTACAATTATATCACTCAATACCGCCAGAAGTAATGGAATCTCAAATCAGAGGCCAAGACATTTCGGGCAGTTGAGCCAACAGAATAAGCAATTTAATAAATGCTACACATTTCAGTACCAGGTAGTCATTCCAGTTACTTTTACTATGGGGAATGCCTCATTGGCATTAAGTCCGCCTTTTGTAAAATTAATTGTTGTGCAATAAAGAATAAATAAATGAATAAATAAACCACTAGGGATTGAAACTCCGTTTCTTAGCTTTACTAAATCATGTCGATGGAAGAGATCGCTTTTAGCGATAAGGCCGCCCATATTGTACCTACGTCCTAAATATCGGTGAACATTATTAAGTTATTGTTTTCTTTGTGCAATATAGTATATCTTGTCTTATCTTAGCCTCAACGAGTGGCATCTTCAACCAGAGATTATAGCTGAACGCACCACCTAAAGCGTGTAGGACGGTCGACGTCAACTTTCGGCCACCCATCCGGTAATTATCGCGCCAAGGTTGCTGAACATTGCGGGAGTATTTAGTGACTCATGTCCATTAACTTTATTGTGGTTGTCATTGAAATTAATAAAGTACCTAAAATGTTCCACCGCTGCTGTAGTATGTTATGTGTAGCTAGTTGTACAGTCAGCATCAAAAATATATGTGCATACAGTGGTCAAATAATTCTGAAGTATTTAAGAAAAGCAATCACTACTGAATTAAAACCTAGTTTCGCTTAGTTTGAATTTGAGTGACGCATATCGACATAATTTGGCTCCGTAGTTGTAGTATTACAAATTACTTTGGTGTAACCGCTAATCGCTTATGGACCACTCTGTTAGCCCACATCATTTGTTTGCTAACTGTACTATTAATGAATAAATATATAAATAAGCATCACTGGACATTATTGCACACAGCGCCATCTAGCCCCAAACTGTGCTATGAGATACTAGACCGCCAAGGGATAACCATACTTAAAACTTTTTTTGTAAATACATACTAATATACTCGTACATAGGGAACACCCAGAACAGTACAAACAAAAAGACATGTTCATGCACACAAATATTTATACTATGCGGGGATCGCACCCGCGACCACTGGTGTAATAACCCACTTCTGAACCATTACACCAAATCGGTCGTCCTATACCTACACCATAGCTCATTTGTTGTAGCAAGTCATGCTGTTGACTGTACTCATACATAATTCAAGCTGTTAACTCACGGGCTGATAACAAATGTTTGCTATACAATCTATGTCAAGGTGTTTGGTTCGACTTTCACTGATAGTGCAGTGGAATTTAATATTGTTTTATAATATATGTATAGAGGTACAACGGTAAGGTTGATTTTTATATTACCTCATATGTAATTACTGGTAATTACTAACTTTTATATTATGAGAACACTATTGCAATCGCTATGTTATCTCATCATCCCTCTTCAAGAAATAAATAAATGCGACTTTACAACTTTCAAGGATTAAGTTTGCATGCAACGTTGTGTTTTGCGGTTAGCGCAGCCTAAAGACCCACGCAACACTGGACTTAACTAGCACGACACTATGTCAATGAACTTGTAAACTTGTGAGAAGTGATAAGAATATACTTTATTGCACAAAACAGTACCAGATATCTTACTAGAACTCTTAAAAATGTAGTAAAATTTAGTCGGCCTTATCACCGAAACCGATCTCTTGCAGTTTAAGGTGTGTTTATTATCAAATTTGTTGTATTGACCTCAGTTTGAAATAGTGGAAATGCAAATAAAATGAGAATTTGTCTGAAAATAATATTCTCCCAAATGTTTTTGGGTTCTGCACCAGTCAAAACGGAATCGCCAATCGTTGGTTGCCAAATAATGTTTAGATTGAACTGTCATTTGCCAGGACGCCGTCTTTGACAGGACGCCGTCTTTGTATATAAACAAAACATAAAGTAAGTAGTCAACCTTCCATCTCGTTACAAAACGCATCGTGCGTGCTACATACCTCGCGCATCCGCGACGCATGCGTTACAGAACACTTGCTAATATCAAGGCTGAGCCACTCACGCGCAGCTTCGACACAGTATAAACCATACAGTAGGCTATCTAAGGCCGCCCGCCGAGTTATTAGCCTAGCGTGCACACAGACACGCGGCACAGCCCGTCCGTACTGCTATTTTATGCTAGCGTGTGCGTGAAATCGCGTGTGCGTGAAATCGCGTGTGCGTGATATCGCGTGTGCGTGATATCGCGACACGGCGCGCTACGCGCACGCACACATTCAAACCGAGAGTGGCGCGTTTGTATGTAGATGTTCTACTGGATAGTTTATACTGTGGCTTCGAGCCCAATCGCCCAATAAACTAACTCTAAATAAAAGCCGCCTTCGATTTGCAGAACGCAAATGTCAACGTAACGTCAAAGTCTGCCATTTGTAATTTGATTTAGGCGCGGAATAAAACGGTTAAGTTTACTGTTGGTGTACAAAATATTGAACGGCAATATTCTGTTCTGGTATGAAAATTGGACAGACCAATATTATACGACATTTTTATGAGATGACTTTTGTTACAACAATAAGTCTTGTTAAAAAAAAAACATACACTGAATACCATTACCGAAAAACAACTTTTTGAGGAGAAATAAAAAGACAAGATAACTGTTATAACTTGGCACCAATGATATTATAATAAAAATGACGTACTTAGATAGGTTATGTCAGTACCGAAGGGAAGTCAAAAATTGTCCACGGGGACGACGTAGTTGATTTGGCCGTGTTATACCGTGTTAACATGATAGTATGTATATTAACTAGAGCGTAAACGAGACAGGAACATGTTGTCGTCTCGTACTGTCAAAACTGACAACTTTTCGTACACCTGAGCAAAGGCTCAGGTGTACGAAAGTTCTGATTTCAGGTGCCACTTTTTTAGCACAAGTAACTTATCTATCTCTTTTTATAATATCATTTCTTGGCACTGTATAATAACCAAGGAAGTTGATATCACTTTAACATGAACAATAACATTATTACCATTAATTGATACGTGCTAATTGCCTCCTAAATAGAGCGATTATTAATACTCTAAGATATTTCGGATTAAAGGCTTTTATTTTGCAGGTAATTAAGGATTTAGCGGTTGCGGTAAGCTTACACACAAATATATGTGTAAAAATAACGGTTCGTCGTTATGAGGTTATTTTGGGAGATGAATGTACCTGGACATGTTTCTTAAAAAGTCTTATGGTATCAGTCAACTAGTGTTGTAGATGAAACTATGAATACTTTCGTTTGATAGTGCTCCAAAGTTTGTTTGAGAATTGTGTCTAAATAAACAATAAAATTCATGAGTAGTACGTGAATATATAAACAAGCCTGTTTGTGTGGTCTGAGTCTATCCTATGTTTACTAAAATTGGGTTTCCCAAAAAAGTACAAAAAAACAATCCTAATAATTATTTCTAACTAAGTTACTGGACTACGTCAGATAGGTAAACGTTTATGGCTAACTATGAATAACTATTGTGCAAAATTCTAAGTTAATTTCATTAAACCATAAGAAACATTAAAACAAATGCAATTTCAAAATAATTTGCATGATAATATGCATATTGTAGCGGAGGTGCGAATCAGTAAACATGTTATTACATTTCTGTCTACATACTGAAAATAAGTGAAAGTACCAAAGCAAGAAATACAATAGTACCTAGGTCATTATGTTAGAAACAATAAATTAAAATACCACAATACGAGTTCCAAGAATAGAAAAGGAAAAAAATTGGTACCGGTTGAGAATACAATTTACGTTCCAAAATACTTAAAATAAACACACTATTTTATTTCTTAACACGTAAACACAAAAAAAAGTAAAAATGCTAAAGCCTTTGATTCTAATTTTAGTCATATTGTGATATTTAATCGAAATTCAGTTTAGTTTCGGAGTTTTTCCATACAAAATAACTATAACAGTGAACGTAAGAACTTAATGGATCTAAGACGAGTTGAATAAGATAATTTTATTAACTTTCTTATTTCATTAACATTTTGTTTATTTAATAGGAAATTAGCGAGTTTCGTCTAGTTGGCTCTTAATTGTAGTTGAAACAATTAAAATGTAAAATCGAGTGGCTGATAAATGTTTTCTCTTTAATTACAAGTTTGAGATAATAAGTATTTCAAATCCCTGGTTCAAGCATTGTAATGGAACCGTTGTTACAATAAAGTATACCAGCACAAGTTTTTAAGTTATTCGAGTTTATCATTAAAGATCAATTATTTAAAAAAAACATTTTTCGGTATTAAGACCGCCATTTGTACCAATCTCATTGTTGTGCAATAAAGAATAAATAAATAAATAATCAAACAAGCTAAAAAAACTAAACACTTTCGATTCAAGAATAAAACCTTGGAGAAACAGGTTTTCAGATTACTGGACCATTAAAACTTGAAGCGAACAAAGAAAATAATTAAATTGTTATATTTAATTTTATATTTCTTAACTATAAACACTTTGTCAACTGCTATGAGAATAAAACATTCCACTTGCCAACAATTATATTCGCATTTGTTTCGAATGTAGGTATTTAGAGTAAAATTAACATAACCCTAGAACAATCATCTAATTTCTTCGCAACTAACATTAAAATAATGGCTTATTTAATCACATTGAAATTTTCGTACTAAGAGTTTCAGAAATAAGGAATGTTTATCCTAACTTTTCCTAAAACCCACTATTAGTGAGGACTTAATGTTTAAAAGTGCATTTAATTTGTTTATGAAAGATAATATCCTTTTGTTACTATTGAAAAATATTGTCCTACGTATAAAGCCATGTTCTTTCGTCAATTGATTGGCAATTACAAGTGAAACACGTATAAATACATCTTAAGATAACCTCAGGTGTATCATATTTTGAAACAATAATAGCGAATTACCAACGTTGATAACATTAGCTTAGAAATTAGTGCTCAAATGAAGACAATTCAGCGGAATCCTTAGTGTACAGAGGCGCAAACATCAAGCTTTACATAGGGGCACCTTATGCGGCTGACATTAGACCCATTTTGCAATGCTTTTGTAAAGGTTGATGTGTGCGCCTCTGTACATAATACGCATGCGCGGCGAGCGTGCGCGCTCTAGCGAAAACATCGCGTGTCTGCGCTTGCCATTATTCACATATAGATTCTTGCCTTTACGCATATCATCAGTGTTACTATGTACCGCCATTTCCAATAACTTTCTGAAAAGTAATTTTCAAAATCAATCTCTCTTGGCAACCTTCAACTTGTAGAATCAAAAAGATTCAAACTTGCAGCCAAAGAATTGCGCGTTATCGAAACAGCCGACGATCGCTAATATGCTCGAGCGCAACCAAAATGAAAACAGAATTAATGTAGATACATTGCGTCATAGTAAACCCAGAGAGCGAATGCGAAGTCTCGTGCAACTGACCGTAATAGCTTTATTGAGATGAATCACTCTACGTGGGAACTGTCTCGATCGACCCGATAAGATATCTAACTCGGACAAATAATAAAATTAAAAGTTAATTTTCCAATCAAGGCCTAAATGTGAGCGTTCTCACGTAGCTAGCCCGCGGTGAGGCAATCATGTCACAAACAACTGATAAGGACACCGCTTCCGTTGACCGCGCGATACGAGTTTTCACCGCGGGTAGAAAACTCGATCGAGACATCTGCATGGCGACACGGCACCCGCGTCCGCGCCGAATTCCACCGCGTAAAAGCGCATAACTAAACCGAGAAAATGCGCGAAACAACGCCTACGCGCACTAAATAAAGCGTTTTTTCTCACTAGTTTTAAACTTTTGAACGATATTTGCCACTGTTACATACCTTCATATCGTCAAGCATGTCACAGACGGAGATGAGGGACGCGGTGTCCGGAGTTACTTCTATAACGCCCATGGTGTCGTAGTCGGAGTCAGCTTCGCAGGAGATTCGATCGCACGTAAAGCCGAGCGGGCCGTTTGCGTGCGTCTATTTGGTCCCGCGGAAAGCGGACTCAACAGTCTCGAGTGACGCGTGATTCGGTGAGTTTCAGGAACACGAAGCGCGGAGTGTGCTCAGGCGGTGACCGAGTCGCGCGGACTGACGCGGCAAAGCGAGTACGCCAACTTCTGACAGTGAAAGGGTCTTGACGTCATGTACGATAACGCGCCCCCCCTCACTTCAATGTCGTCCCCGCCGACTTGTTGCTACATCGCCCGTCTCACTCCCGCTCGACATAACACAATCTTTCTCGCTCGCCGTACTACACCTAGTTTGATTTAGCGTATTCGTGCATAATTCGCGTTTTGCACACAACACATTTGCTATTTTTCATTTATTAAGAACAAAGACTGAGCGACCTTTAAAACTTATGTTCAATATTGGTCGTAGTGTGCCTTTTGCGATCGTAAACTAGCTCTGTTTAATTATGGAACATTTATCGTGAATGTCGGATAAACATTAAAAATATTAAATTACTAGTGTTCTGTTCGTATCGTTTATGAATGGTGAATGGGGGTTCTAACATTTCCTATATTAAATAAAGGTTAGATTACAAATAGCCAAAAATAGAATAGCCCCTAACATTTCGTAGTAGGCTATGATACGACGCACCCTCGTAGCAGTGACGTAGACGGGTCCCGCGTTACGCACGTTCGGGGAATCAATTTTGTAGTCGTCAGCTACGGAGCTACGAACTGGCTGACATTTTCTTGAAAGCTGAATGTTACCCCCGGATTTATGAAGTTCACACCTTATTTTGTAAAGTGAGCAGAAATAAGTTTTATATTAAAAAGTTAATTGTAGCTGCTGTCTGATATTTACGTTAACACAACTTTGAGGGTTGTACTTGTAGTTTTTTACTACCCCTCTAAGAATTCCAGAACAAAAGAAAAGTAAAACTTCAGGAAAAAAGAAGCAGAATATTTAAATGTGCGGGTTGTTGTTATTAGTTAAACCTATTATGTTTCACGTCAATTTGAATCTGCCTATTTTTACAACTCGAGTAGGAAATTCCCTCATGTTTAGACATAATTTCAGACATAATAGGCTTTTCCTTAACATGACTAGGCAGAAGTTTTCAAACCAGTAGCAGAACTCAATGTCAAATTATCAGTTGCTCATCCGGAATTGATCACGACTATACTTACCTACTTACTTTTAAGTGTTTTAAGATCGTGATTAACACAACGCGCCTAAAATTAAATAGACGGTTAATTAGAATTGCCAAGTTGAAACAGCCACTTGCATGCAACGAATAATTGAACCTAAATTGATTTTCGCATTGCAAGGATGTGATGATACAAGTTGACCTTTAGACTAAAAAGTCAGTCAGTAACGATAGCCCAAAAAGAGGATTGCCTCGTTGAATTTTAATTTGCATAATGAAAACATAAGCACATATGACCATAACCGTAAATACACTTGAGTAACAGTGTATTCTAACTCTAAATAACATTTAGTTTTGAAGGTTTGTCGTTTGAACGCTTCGAGGACTAGTCAAGCGCTAGATTTGCTGCAGGCGAGGTTTTCGAAAACGATTGCATTCGCGCACGGTTGCACAAGAAGGCGTTTAGAAAAGTCAAGGAAGACTTGAATAGATTAATTATTTTGTATATCGCAGTCCAAAATTTCTAAAATTATTTTAGGATAAACACTTTTGATAGAGTAAGGCCGACTGTGAACGTCATAGTGAACAGAACTTTCACGTAGCTCACATTTCGTCGAGCGTTTTTTTACCTTAAGAGCGAGTCTACCGCCTGTAATCTGGGTTGCTTAGGGTTTTTTAACACTGTTTTCTTTCACCGGAAAAGTGTTCTGGCCAGGCTTGAGATCGGGGCCCTACGTGTTCCAACCCAGTGTTCAACCACTGGGCCCCGAACGTCCTCCTCTGTTAAGTAACGATGTAATTGAATTATTTATGGTGTTACTTTACAAACAGTTACTGAATGGTCTTTTATTAGATGAGGTCTCTCATCGAGTACCTGCATGATAGTTTTGTCAAGCGTCATATCATCATCGTTCGCACCCATAAGACGACCACAGCTGAACATACACTTAAAAGTTGCAAATAGCACTGCGTTGTCACTAGTTTGAACATTTATCTAAGTCTTTTCCCACGATGCTCATACCAAAATAACCCAAAAAAGCGTCAAAGCACAAAAGTCTCAGCTGCATTTCGGTCAGAGCTCGTGAGAGGTCACACCTGACGTGACCTTGAACTTATCAGCGTATAAGCGCGTGCGCACCTTCGCTATTCAAATCTGACGTTTGCGTAACCGCGCCGGCGACAGGTTTTCGACAACTTGAATGATTAAGTTTATTTTAGTTACACGTGCTAACTTGCTCTCGTTTTTTAACTTGTAAGGCCGCTTTTAGTCGAAGGAAAGAACCGTGGTTTTAAGAGCAGAATGATTACCTATACTTAAGTCTTGAATGTATGAATGTGATCAGGAAGAGTGTGTACTTCTAGCACGGGTGCTTATTTCTTAAGGGAAGACACCATAATCTTGTTACCTAGGCTAATGAAGAAATAAATTTATTTATTTCTTATCTGTTTCGGTAGCAGCAATGTTAGTAGTTAATGCTATACTTCTCATCACCTGGCCTAGCTATGAAGCTATGAAGCTTCTGCTACTGTCCAATAATTGTAACAATTGAAAAAAAAACAATTGTTTTTGCCCAACGACGCAACACAACACAAGTCGCTTATGTAGTTTCTCCGTAGCCAAGATTCTCCCTCATTTCGTGATAACACAAAGAAAGACCCACTTAAAGGTATAGGTGCTTGGTGAATAAGCTACGATGACCGGGCAGTCCCACATTCCCACACAGTCCTCTCTTCTTTGCACCTCTTGTTTCACCTCCAAACCAAAAAGGTCTTAAAATAGAACGAAGGCTGTGCTTCCACATTGCTGTATATTTTTTGCGTTATCTGTGGCGACCCTAAAAGAAATTGAAAGCAGGTGCTGCGCACTGAGTTACTCTTGCGCAGGTAGAACGAAACGGAAAGCAACGTCGGATTAAAAACTGGGTCATTGTCGAGTCAAGGTAAGATATGAATTAACGATACTGAACTTATTGACGTTCAAAAGCGTTTGTTCCGAACGATAGATCGTGACATGTTATTTTTTGAAGCACATTTAAGTGTGGTTGTTTTGCTTGATAATGATGTATGAGTGTGTGAAAACTGTCGACCACAATAACAAAGTATGTGTGATGTTACGAATAAATAATGATGTTCAAACTACTGTGGTTATTCTACGTAATATACAACAGTAGGTTAGTACCTACATAAATAGATTGGTATCAAGCAATAATGTTCTATAATGTGCAAAAAGAGGTTTTATTATGAAATACTACTGTAATTGTTTATTTGTGAATAAAATCGCTGTCTACATACTAGATATAAACTATAGTGTAGAATATAAACCCTAGTGAGTGACAGGGCAACACACACGGGGGGGACAAGAAACGTGATTTTATTTAATAAATGATACGGACCCATTAGTGCGCGGGTCTGGCTCGCACTTGTTCGGTTTTTGACAAAATTTTAGCCCAAGCTGTTTTTTTCCCAACTTCATCGTACAACTTGTGTTGACCAGCTCTCAACACCTAAGATTTAAGTTAGGTGTGTAAAGGCCCAGTCTCGGCTTAGGACGATACACGGAGATGGAAATCGGACGTAAGTGAAATTGACCGATGATACAAGTATTGACACTTGTGTCTCTACGGTGTGTAAACAATGATATTATAATAAAAAAGAGGTAGATAGATTACTTGTGTTAAAAAAGTGGCACCCGAAATCAGAACTATTAGTGCACCTCAACAAAGCATTGACAGTGTAGACAATTTGTGACGACACTACGCAACATTGTACTCGTATCTCGTTACCGGTCTAGTAAACAACCATACAATTGTTCACACGGTCAAATCATAGGTACGTACGCCAGGGGTCAATTTCGATTTCGCATCAGTATTGACATAACTACCTTTTTATTATAATATCATTGTGTGTAAACGTGAATTTGTGTGAAATAAATGGTAGCGCCTTCAGTGTAGCGTTAACATAACCCTATTTTCAGGGCAAGTTCCCGTCTGCACACAGGTGTTTTAACTGATCTAACACTAGGCCCTCTAGGATCTCGTCTAGGATGTAAACAAACCGAGCCCACGCTGAGCCACACTGTTTCGGCGATAAGCTAAAGTGGACCAACAGGGCCGGGTCCGGTGGACGCGGACGCGAACGGCCTTGTGATAGGGACGGCTCTAGGGCTGCTACCTTGCGATTTGGTTCTTAAGACCTGTGAGTGATTGACGCACCTCTAATTTAGTCCTCGAAACCCTCAACTTTGGTATTTACATTTTTTAAATAATATTTGTTGCTTGTATTGTTTTGTTTGTGAAAGTACTAAGTTCGTTTTGTTAATGTTTTAATTTACAAATTAATTATTAGTTATTTTATACGCATGATGTGTTTACCTGTTATTGTAGGAACAGTTAGCAATAGCTTTGTCACTCACATTTGAACAAATAAATGATTATGATTATATGATTAAGAATATTGTGTTTATGTGTTGATTGTGATTGCTGATTTCTATGTTGGTGAACCAATAAATTTATAAATAAATTTGCAGTTTTAGCACTTACAGTGCTGATGATCATCAACACTGATGATGATACAACATGTATCTGTCTCGTTTACGCTCTAGTAAATAGTCATACTATCTTGGACACCTGGTCAAATTATGGGTACGTATGCCAGGTTGTGCCGTGTAGTGCCGGCACGTTAATAGAATAGCACTACCCCCTCTCTTCCCGTGGGTGTCGTAAGAGCCGACTGAGGGAAAACAGCCACCAGGAGATGGGCAGCAGCGTCTCCACACAACAGCAGGCCCTACTGCGATCGCCAACCCGCCTGCCAAGCGTGGCGATTACGGCAAACCCCCCCCAAAATGATGGCACGACATAGGAAACGGCCCCCAGTCCCCGGCGGCCCCGCTATTCCTGGCTACGGCAGCGGTTATGGTAACGGCGGGGCAGGGGGTGCGAAGAATCCCCGGGTAGGATCCGGCTGCCAACATCGACGACTCGACCTGGCAACTTATAACGCGCGCACACTGAGGCTCGACGCGAAGCTGATTGAGTTGGAAGAGGCAATTGGTAAGTTACATTGGGATATTATTGGGTTATCAGAAGTCCGAAGAGAGGGCGAGGACTCGATAACCCTGCAATCCGGTAACTTACTATACCACCGGGAGGGCGACCAACAGTCCCTAGGTGGTGTCGGGTTCATCGTCCACAAGTCCCTTGTCAACAACGTGATAACTATCGGAAGTGTTTCGAGCAGGGTAGCGTACCTGATACTCAGAATATCGAAACGATATTTGCTGAATGTCATTCAGGTCTACGCTCCGACCTCGAAACACGACGATGTCGAAGTGGAGGCTATGTATGAGGAGATCTCTAAAGCCATGCATAGCCATAAAACCCACTACACAGTTGTGATGGGGGATTTCAATGCGAAGTTGGGGCAACGTTGCGGTGATGAGCTGAGAGTGGGGCAATTTGGATTTGGGCAACGGAACAACAGGGGCCAGATGCTGGCAGACTTTATGGAGAAGGAGAACCTCTTCATGATGAACTCCTTCTTCAAGAAGCCCGTAAGCCGCAAATGGACCTGGTTCAGTCCGGACGGTAAGGTGAGAAACGAGATCGATTTTATCATGTCGACGAAGAAGCACATATTCAATGATGTCACTGTGATCAACGCTGTTAAGACAGGAAGCGATCACCGCATGGTCAGAGGCACATTGAATATCGACATAAAGCTTGAGAGAGCGCGACTGATAAAATCCACGCTCCGACCAATACCGGCTCAGATTCAAAACCCCGAGTGCTTTCAGCTCGAGCTTCAAAACCGCTTCGAAGCCCTTGAGAACAGCATCGATGTGGACGATCAATACAACATGGTGGTGGATACTGTCCGTACGGTAGGGTCCAAGCACTTTAAAACCCGCCGTCCAAAATTAAAGAAACTCTCCAGCCATACTCTCCTACTCATGGATCAGAGAAACGAAATGAGGCTACAGGACTCAGTGGATGCCCATCGTTATCGGCAACTCAATAGACAGATATCTAAGTCTTTGACGAGCGACCTTCGCCAATTTAATACCCAGCGTATTAAAGAGGCCATTGAGCGGAACAAAGGCTCCAAAGTGTTCGCCAGAGATCTGTCTATTGGGCAAAGCCAACTCACGAGGCTGAAAACTGAGGCAGGTAGCATCATTACGTCCACACCTGAAATCCTGAGGGAGATTGAGAGTTTCTATGGACAGCTGTATTCCACGCAAACACCTGTTGAAAGCAAGGCTAAAGACCCTAGAGCCAAGCTTACCCGACACTATACCGAAGATATCCCGGACGTCAGCCTGTACGAGATTAGGATGGCTCTCAAGCAGCTTAAAAACAACAAGGCGGCGGGTGATGACGGAATCACAACAGAGCTTCTGAGAGCGGGCGGTCGGCCGATACTCAAGGTCCTCCAGACGCTCTTCAGTTCTGTCATCCTTGAGGGCAGAACGCCAAAGGCATGGGGCAGAAGCGATGTGATGCTGTTTTTCAAGAAGGGTGACAAAACTCTCTTGAAGAACTACAGACCCATATCGCTTCTGAGCCATATCTATAAGTTGTTTTCGAGAGTCATTGCGAATCGTCTCGCTCGCAGGTTTGACGACTTCCAACCTCCCGAACAAGCCGGGTTCCGAAAAGGCTATAGTACCATAGACCACATTCATACGCTGCGGCAAGTTATACAGAAGACCGAAGAGTATAACTTGCCACTTTGCTTGGCGTTTGTGGACTATGAGAAGGCCTTTGATTCGATTGAGACCTGGGCAGTGTTGCAGTCTCTCCAAAGGTGCCAAATAGACTACAGGTACATCGAGGTGCTAAGGTACCTATACCAGAACGCCACCATGTCGGTCCGATTACAGAACCAGAACTCTAATCCGATCCAACTACAGCGAGGCGTGAGACAAGGAGACGTTATTTCTCCGAAATTGTTCACAGCTGCGTTGGAGGATATTTTCAAGCTTCTGGACTGGAAAGGACGCGGCATCAACATCAATGGCGAGTACCTAACACACCTACGATTCGCCGATGATGTAGTTCTTATGGCTGAGACCTTGGAAGACCTGAACATAATGCTCGAAGATCTCGGTAATGCTTCTCAAAGAGTGGGTCTTAGGATGAACATGGACAAGACGAAAATCATGTTCAATGCCCATGTTGCACCCGCTCCAGTTAACGTTGGGAACATTACACTCGAAGTTGTTGACCACTATGTTTACCTGGGACAGGCAGTCCAGTTAGGTAAGTCCAACTTCGAGAAAGAGATCTCTCGTCGAATCCAGCTCGGATGGGCAGCGTTCGGGAAGCTCCGGCATATATTCGCGTCCGAAATTCCTCAGTGTCTCAAGACGAAAGTCTTTGACCAGTGTGTGTTGCCAGTAATGACATATGGGAGTGAGACGTGGTCGTTCACTATGGGTCTCATAAGAAGGCTCAAAGTCACCCAGCGAGCAATGGAGAGAGCGATGCTTGGTGTTTCCCTGCTTGATCGAATCAGAAATGATGAAATCCGCAGGAGAACTAAGGCAACCGACATCGCTCGAAGGATTGCATCGCTGAAGTGGCAGTGGGCGGGACACATAGCGCGGAGAACCGATGGCCGTTGGGGCGGAAAGGTTCTCGAATGGCGACCACGTACCGGACGACGTTCCGTGGGCAGGCCCTCCACAAGGTGGACCGACGATCTTGTCAAGGTCGCGGGAAGCCGCTGGATGCGGACAGCGCAGGACCGATCGTTGTGGAGATCTTTGGGGGAGGCCTATGCCCAGCAGTGGGCGTCGTTCGGCTGAAATGATGATGATGATGATGCCAGGGGTCAATTTTCGACTTCGCATCAGTACTGACATAAGGTATAAATATCATTAGTCGGGAGCGTATGATATGTTATACGTTCAGAGGCAGCCCTGGAGCAGAGCGGCGCCCGCGCACCGCTCGCGGATGTAAGGTACTTTACTACTGTTTTTGTCGGCGAGTTCTCAGATAAAGGGCAAAAAATCACGAGCCGTGAAGTATTTACTTACTTTTCCTTGAGCCTTCAATTAATGTAACAATGTTTTGCCTTTTGAGGCGATAAAGGACCACAATGTGTAGTAAATTAACTGGCGTGTTTCTATAAAGGGTTTTAATGTCCATTGACTCATTTACAACCTATCTTAATGGTAAAAACTGTCTAGTGTAGTTAATTTGATTCGGATAAATTAAAACAATAAGCCTCTAGTTAGAATGGCGCGTTAGCCATCCTCAGTACCAAAAAAACCATTATTTCGCACATGAAATACCTATACCCTGAATTATTGCTATACTCTGAGGATTTTTGAAGACCTGAAGATGCTGACAGGAAGTAATTGTATGGATCGCGTGTCTGTAGATGGTTATAGGCTCTAAAAAGAGGAATTCGAATCAATAGGTACTTATATCTTTATCCAAGGCTAGACCATTACACATAAGAAGAGTCGATGAACAGTTTGCGTCCACCTAAAGCCTACGTCCCCTGTCAACTATCTAGCTGGTTACGTCAAAAAGCATACCAATACAAAATCATGTAATAACCAGTCATTCAACATTCTTTTACGACAAGGGCAAATTGCATTTTTGTGTCTATAATTATTATCTACCTACTTTATACGCCGTGAAAAGTACAGTTTTGAGTTATTTTTAGTTTTTAATATGAAATTGACCTCAACACGATATATTTTCCGTAAGTCTTGATTAAATTTGAACCGTTATACAACAATGGCGTTTTCTGACTCGCTAGTATATTAGTGAATTCTGCCAACTACAAACGATTCATTTTATTCTAACCTAAGTCATAAGGTAGAAGAAATAAAGTATATGGCATGAGACCCGGTATGGGGCATAATAAAATTGTATGATATTATGTTAATTTGGTTTCCTAATAAAATACTATCGCTAAACAACAGCCGTAGGGTCATGGTATTAGCTTAGCCCTCACATTAGTCAATTGCACACTTTATTGCCGCTAGTTCTGTCATAGAACTAATAATGGAACTATAAAGTGGCATATCCCAAGTTATATCCGAAACATACTTGCCAAACCGGAGATCTCGCCAATGAAGATTGCCCAAATTACCTGCAATAGAAAATATTTCAATAGAATTTGCTTCTCAATATAAAAATGCTACTAATACTATACACACTACTACAATTTATAATAGATACCTACTATGTTTTATAATTGTTTTAGCATTTTCCATGCAGTATCTTTTATTAAAGATCTGAAAACCAGATCTTTAGTAAAAGATCTTGAGATTGTCTTTTTCTGGTTTTCAGATCTTTAGTAAGAGATACTGCATGGAAAATGCTAAAACAATTATAAAACATAGTAATAGCTTTTTCATTTTAATCGGAAGTTAAATATTTAAATTTATCTCAGACCTGTAACTTACCACATGTATACAGTGAATGATTGAATTATGAATGCATTACGATCATTTTTTTTGGTATAAGTGAGCTATATTTTGTGGATTCTAATCCTAGCGATCACGACGTTAAAACTGCTAGAAAAGTCAGTTTTCATCCCATTTTCAAAACGTACTTTATCCATGTTTACCTTGGAATCGAAAACACGGCCGCATTCACTAGTAGCAACTAATTTTGTGAATTCAAAACAGCTGATTAAAAATAACCTATTTAAATTAGAATTGTAGACAGGTCCCATATTTAACATACAGTAGGCACTCTTTGATCTATTCGTTAATCAAGTTAATAGCCTAAAACTTCACGAGTGAGACGTAAAATAAGAATGACCGCGCCCATTTCTGACTCCTTCCTCAAATGGAAATGTCATGTTGCGATTTGTCATTCAAATGCTATTTCCTTATTTTGCCTTATCGCATATTTCATTAGTTTTTTAGCTCCCTAAACCAGTATAGTTCCAAAATTGTCTAGCCAAATAAAACATTTGTTAGACAACATAAATTATGTAAATGTATGTTTTTTTTATCTAGCTGTTGCCATGATTATGTTTGTATGGGTGCATATAGCCTAGAATAATGTTCACTCTACACCTTCATGAATGAATCTTGTCCGTTGAATTTTTGTTGTCTTTTTAGAGATGATTTAGTAAAAAAAGTACAAATAAACAAATAGAATTAATCCAAAGAACTGTATCTGATATGAAATAAATAAATATGAGACAAAGTAGTTAACAATGTCTTGCGAAACCAGAAAACAACGAAGGTATCATGAACACCCAGACTTAGCACTAATATCTGTTTGATTAACAAAAGCTAATGATTAACATAAACACAAAAGCCTTGAGCAATCTGGAAGTTGCGGAACATGTAATAAATAAATAATTACTATCTAATAATTTCATTCTATAATTCTTTAAGCTGTAAGCTATCTTTTCCTCTTTCGCTTTTATCATAGCTATAACACCTAAAGATATTTTACTAGCTACATTGACTGATAGGCTCTTGAATGATGCTTGAAGATAAGGCTGCACGTGCTGGGTTGTGTAATCGTTGTTTATACATTCAACCACAACTAACCATTTCTTCAACCTTCTCGGGGTTCTTGAAATTGAGGCATACACGCTCATACAGGCACCCTTTGTGCGCTCTCAGCAACCCCGAAGGTTCACTCGCCTCTTACGATAGGTTGGGCATCCTGGCCGAATTCTTGCGCCACGGACCACAGTGCGAAACCAAATCAGCAGAGGATCCAGGACATTAAGAAAAGTTTTTTTGCCTTAGCGGCTACCAGTTCTTGTATGTGCCCTGACTGTTTGACTGCATTTCAAGCAGCTAAGTACACCGGTAGTTTCTTCTCTTTTAAGAACTCTCTCATTTCATTTCTTATCCACTAGCGAGATAAGATACTTAGTATGAACGACTTCATGTAAAGTAAACTTGTGCATTTGATGAGGAATGATGAACTATAATCAGATCCAAAAGTCATTACTGATAACAGAATGGAAAAACCCTCAAAATGTTGATTAATATCTGCTAAGACATCGCCAATATTATTGATACGAGATTTAGAAAGCTTATTGAGTTAATTAAAGTCATAACAAGGACATTTTAGACAAATAATCATCATTACTTACATAGATAAATATCGTGATATTTTGTATTATTTCTAGACTAGCGATTAATTTACTCAATGAATCAAGTTTTATTAAATGTGGCTACAAGAAAATAATAAAATTCTAAGATTGACTTGAGCCCAGCGAGACCGGTTTTTAAATATTAGTAGGAGGTGTATGTATGGTGATTGCACGAAGCTTCACTTATCCGGGAATTACAGCATGGTGTGCAAGTGGAAAAGAAAGAAGTTTTGTCAGTAAAAGTATTTTTTCTGTAAGAAAGAGATACAGATACGCGAAAAAATACGCTAGTGGTGGTGGATGAATCTGTTAAAGAAGGTTTATTCGCACCAGTGCTGCTGTTGTTAATCTATTTTCATCGCAATTTTGCCAGTTACCTTTTGACGAGTGCATTTGCGCTTATCAGAGAATCGACTGATATCTGTGACTTTATCTCAGTAAATAATAAACTATATCATTTCAGATCCAACCAAAGTATGCTTGTTTGAATTACGTCTTAATATCAAACTTAATAAAGTACACAAATGTGTTACGTTTTCATTATTAGGCTAAAATATTAGATACAAATTGTTGTTGTAAAGTGAGATCAAGTGTATCCAGTTATGTTCCCTGAAATAGCTCCTGTTCTTACGACATTGTTAACAAAACACCTAAAACAACACTAGAAAATAAACAAGTAAAAAGTCACTGGCAATCAACATTTCAAAAAGCCATTTGTTATGTAGATAGATTATAAAGCGGCCATGACTTTGAAACGCGAACAATTCGATAAAGAGACAACGACACAGACTGCCGAGCGCAGACTGTACACATCGATCAACTTACAGGTAGATCGAAAGATACTCGAAAGCAAAAGACTTCATCTTTTTGAGAGAGACTTTACAGTACGAAAAACATTGTAAAACAGTTTTTAAATACCGAAACTGATGTACATTATTATTTCAGCGGCCTTATCCGTAGAAAACGATCTCTTGCAGTCAATTTTATTGTGGATTATAAAGCACGTACAAATATAAATTTATGGAAACTAAATATACACCAAGTATCTAACGGTCGCAAAATAATTCTGTTTGAGGCATTCATCATTACCAATCAATTGCAGTCCAATACCAACTTATTTCAATATTTTCAACCAAGAAAAATAACCAAGACCTACTTAGAAGAATTACTATTGTTTTATTATTGTTTTAGCATTTTCCATGCAGTATCTTTACCTTTAGTTTTATAGTCACCTATATTATCTCAAACTATATTTTCAAAGGCAGCGATGATACAGGTACTTGCTGTACAGCGGCACCTCTGTGGACACTTATTCATTGTGATAACGCTGATAAGAGCTCATTGCATCCAAAAGTGGATTGATATTTGATAAACAATGCCTCTTTCCAGTGCGGTTGCCACCTCGCGCCAAGGCCGTTGGAAAATTTTGACTGATAGAGTCAAGAGGATTACAGTACGATACCACACGACTCCGCGATTCCAACGATGTACACACGGCCGCACATCACACTACGCACTACCACCTGTAAGCAGACCTTTGTTAGTTGAGAAATGGAAGATTGATTTAATTTGATGATACGATGCACATTCAGATATTTAAATGTCATGTAAAATAAAATCATAAGCAATAGGATTACTTACTACCATGTACCTTATCATAGTATATATCATCAAAATCATCAAATCACTTCATGTTAATATTTTTTTGTTAAATTATGATCGGTTTTACAAGTCAGCTGATGTAGGCCCTTGTCGATGAAGTACGTGCCGATAGTTAAGCTATCATTTGCAATACAACTTTTTTCGATTGTAGGTTTAAGTTAAACTTTACGACATAAGCGAGATTGCAAAACAAAAACAAAACAACATTCCTCAAAGTGAAAAACAAAAGAACCAAAACTGTAAATACAATTCACTCTAGTAATTTAATTGAATTAAAACGTGTGTAATTTAAATGAAATACCGCTGTTTAAATCAAACCACATCATTGGCACCTACGAGGAATGAAGTGTCGGTGTTAAAAATAAAGGCCTTTAAGTGAACAAGATGTATGATGAGTCTACAATACGAATGTTGTCTTAAAATGTCAGTTAAGTTAACAAGTTTCAACGAAACAGAAGCTCTGTAGCAAGTTTTTTGTCCTACTGACTGATACTGTGTTAGTGGCACCCCTAAAAGATGAATTTCTTGTAAAAAAATCATGCATATCTCGTACTTAATAGCTTTTGCTTAGGAATATCATCTCCATTTTATAAACCAGGTTGTCACCTGAACACACCGAAATCATTTTCATGTAAAATGTTGCCAAGACGAGTGCATCTTTTTAAAAATACATCAGATCTCCTGTAGAGCCATTTTTTTAGTACCACTTTTTTAAGTCACTCTTGTAATTGCGCTTCGAAACCATTTAATTAATAAACACATATTTAAACCAAACGAATTTTGAGATAATTAATGACTGAATTAAGTGATCTCCATACCTGTACATACCTAGTAGGGAATATTTAATAAGGCCAGATTATTTCTGTTTCGCCTATTTAGTTAGGTAGGATTTTAAAAATTCGGCCTTTTTAAGATTTTAAAAAACTTGGTAAACTTGAGTATGAGAGCTGGACATTCTTGAAATTCTAAGTTTGGCACTGATTTGTTGTTAAAGAGAAACTAAGTTTGTCTTGGTCTACACTAAACTAGCAAAAAATATCTACACTAGGGCTAGATGATAATGATCGCTGTTAGTTTGTACTGTGCGAGAATCGAACCCGTAACCTTCCTAATAATTACACCAAATTGGTCACCGAGTAAAGTTAACATTTTAATCAATCAGTGTGACTCCTCGATGCAAAAAAGCCTCAAGTTACTCTTTTCTGTATTAAACAAAGCCTTTTTTTTTTCTCAGGCTGATAGTCGCCCTGTAGCCGCTGCTGAACTTTAAGAGGGACTCAGCCAAGGCCGACAGCTTGAGACAACACATGAGAAATGCAAACAACCACTTACTTAATTATCGAAATTTTCCACAAGCAATCAAGTTATTAAAATAACTGCCCACACTTCACACAGACAGTGTAAGTCGTTCTTTGAAAAATAAAGATATTAACAACACGACTAACATTGAAGCGCTTATATATGTAGATCTATACGATTAAAACTGAAAAGCTACTTTTCCTAACCAGTTTGTATCAAGAAAGGGTCAAAACACGATAACTTTACGCCAGTACAACAAAGAAGCGCTATTATGATAGTAAGCGAGAAATGTTAATAGACAATACTTTATTGAGAATTAAGGTCACATCACACTATGCCAAGCAATGCCAAGCAATGCTTGTGTCCTAACAACTTAAGGTCTAACCGAAATCACTCTTATTTGCCTGAAGCACCAGACTACAGCCCTAAAAAGAGGTTCCGGCCGTTACGCCTTCGATCCTCGGCCGGGACGCCCACAAATTTGAAAAGGGCGCCGCGGGCAAACATAATGATGAAAACCGTGGGCGTCCCGGCCAAGCGCTTCGCGGATCGAGGGCGTAACAGACCCTGAAAAAAGCATCAGTGTCAGTGAGTTAAAATAAAATGACGGTTTAATACACTTCAATTTGATTGATTAAAATCAATTGAGTTTCTAACACTGCAGCACTGTTTATTTATTTACTTATTTTTTCTATTATAGTATTGAAGTCTGTTATCAAGTGTATTTTGTTTGTTTGATTTAGTTCTTGACGATTTAAAAGCACTTGTAACAGGTCCATTTAAGTTTAGATATTTCTGATTCTGATTAATTAAAGTTGTTTCTTGATTACCAACATTAGGTTTAGATTTTGTGTAAAAATAAAGACATGTGTGTCTGCAGGTGTGAATCGTCCTCAGCATTAATATTGTAAACATGCCCTCATTGTATCTATGAGGCGAGCGCGTTTCGTTATTCCATGGCTCTTGCGTTTTAATCTAGCGTATGATGACGTCAAACAAAGTGTTTACTAGAAAGGTGGTTGCAAGATATAATGACTAATACCTATAGATTTTATATTTAGTTTTATGTAACTAAAGTAGCGCATATAATGTAAATTTTACATTCGACATTATTCCATACAGCGCCATCTAGTGACAAACAAAGCAAACACGAAGGTTTGTTACTATACGGGGATCGAACACTCGACCTCTGGTGTAGTAGACAACTTCTTGACCATTGCTATGTCGTCGATTAATAAATATGGATTGTAGTTTAACTTGTGTTTTTTTTACTTCATTATTTTTAAATATCCCTGGACCATCTCACACTCACTTAACTATAATCATAATTGTAAATACAGACGTTTAGATGCTTTAATACCTACACACCTAAACAAGGAATCAACCAAACTAACGACTGGCACTGTATTTGTAAGTCGTCTTGTTAAAGCGCAAAGGGTTTTGCAAAAATGACTTTTAAATAATCTGTAGAAGTCAGTAACTTATACATGAGTTTAAAATGACTTTGATCACTGATTTTGTGACCTTTTGAAAAGTAATGCAATGCTTAATTCAAAAAGAAGAACTGGATAATAAATTGATATTTACGATACACAAAGCACCGAAAGAGTCCATTGAAGATTAATAACTGTGCATAATGTGAGATTTACTTTCGTAACTTATGACAATAATGTACGGTGTGGTTGTATTTATAGTACATTTTAATGGTAGCAGTAAGTATTATTGGACAAGTCTTGCTGTACCTATATGAATTTGTGCGAAACTCGTTTTCCTTCATTTCACAATATAGCGCTTTCAAATTTAAGTGACTCTTGGGTCACTTAGATCTGAAGGCGTCTGTTCACAGCGAAATAGTTGTTTGGACCCTCAGGCTTTCAAGAAGTGTGAATGGTATTCTTCTGGTCGGACGCTAATAACACCGGCAAGATGAACAATACACAAATTCAAGACAAGACATGAACATTTAAAAATTACCACTGGAAAAAATAAACCAAGGATGAACAGTCCATGAAGCTGCCCAGCCAATGCTTTGCACACTATGTTTGTAACTTTACAACCTCCAACGGCTATCAGTTCTTTGCGCTACCATTGGGCTACGTTCCGTGAATTTAGTTCTTGAGGCTTCTCACATAGCCAAACACTGACCATTGCCATCACCACCAAAAAAGGAGATCACAAAAACTAATGTAATGTCACATAAAGTCAGCTTCACGTCAACAAAGGCATCCCATCTCACTCTATCAATATCAGGAAAAATGCGATAGACATACCCTCGTATGTTAAAAAAACATACTTCAAAATGTCAAAGCCATTTTAATACAGTTTTAGCGCTTTCTACGTAACCGCGGTATGTTGAAATCAAAATCAAGAAATCAAAAATAGCTTCATTTAATAGACCAAAAGTACTTTCAAATCGTCAAATCGAATTAACAAACAAAACATACTTAATAATTGACATGAAAACCATAATATTAAATGTAAACAATAAATATACTGTACTTAATACATAATACATATATATACATATACATACTTAAATACATAAATGTGACGCTACCACCGGATCGGAAAGTTGTTTCTGTACTGAGAAGAACCGGCAAGAAACTCAGCAGTTACTCTTTTCAACTGTTTCTCGTTTTTTCATTATATAGGGATCATACAATATATAGGCATACCTATACCTATTCGTTGTGAGTGCTGAGAGAGTTCAAATTGGCTTAGAATATAGTTCCATGTAGCGCGTGCGCACCCTTGAACCGCACGACACACGCAAGAATGATGACAGTGCATTTGACAACACGCTCAGTTATCTTGCCACGTGGGCTGCGGCCGATGAACTTTGTACGTCAGTAGCTATTGCAACTTAATTGGCTCTTATGTACGGTTCGTTTTGATTTGTTTCAAATATTCAGTGTTTTTTTTTTATTTCTTTTCTTTCTCACAAAATTTTGTGAGACTTTACATTAGTTTACTTTCCTGTTACATTTTTCACAAATTTAAGATTATTAAAAGAAAACATGACACAGGGTTGCCTCCAACTATGTAACTACAACGGTTAAATGGTTCTACCCTGTTTTACCTTCCGATTACAATTTCATGTACCGTGGTCAAGAACGTTAAGTTAATGTACTGCAGAAAACTTGGTATATACCTACTGACTTTCTCATACGTTTTCACTAAGTCATTTGTTATTTGAGACATACTCGCCAGATGGGGATAACGAGGGATAAATTCTTAAAACTTGATTTGAATAGGTTATAACAAACTACGTTAAAAAAGACAGCCTATACTCGTCCACTGCTGGGCACAGGCCTCATCTCTACTATGAGGTGGCGCGAGCCATACTCCAACGCTGGGGCTTATTTATGAGCCTGTAGTGTCCCACTGCTGGACAAAGGCCTCCCTACCGTTTCTTTATTCTTCATACGCGGGGGCTTAGTGCGGATTATTAGAGGGGTGTAATTTAGTGATAAAACTTGCTGTCAGGTGTCAAGCCGCCCTCAGGTCTCCAACTAGTGTTAACGACTGACGTCCACCAACTGTTTAACGTGCCTTACCACGTTGCCGAGCGATCGTTGACGTTCAACTGTCACAGCTGAGCTACTAGCCACCTACGGATTTTTTCTTTAACTTAAAATAACAAAGATATTTCAGCAGAATTGTAATGCCCACTAGTACTTAAGATACGGAAATTAGTTACAATACGCAGTAGAACTATCTTCGTGTCTATAAGAAGGAAACAACTACAAACTGTACATATAAAAATAAATTAAAACTGCACGCACAGTAATAAACCTCGTTATAGTCAGCTGTTTGTTCCGATTACCGCTTTGCGTGTCGCTTATCAATAAAGCTGTTTACGTTCTCAGGCAGGCTGATAACAACGCAATGTCACAAGTTTATTGTTTCAACATATGTAAATAACATCTGTATTAACTGCAAGCTCTTTTCGCCCTTCTGAAATCATCCCTATCAAATGTGTTAAGGGCCCTTAGTAGGTGAAAACGGACTGTTTTCTATGAGCTATAATTGAAAGTATTGAATGTTTTTCGCACTGAAATTTCTACAATGTATGACAAAACGTATGTGTGATGGGATGATTATTTCCAAAATACGATTGGAAAAACTTTGCTCGATAAAAAAAAATCCTGAAGTTACCTCTAAAATATCATATAAATGCTCATAACAACCGTATTTTATGATAATAATTCGTATAAAATCACAAAAACATAGGTATTTACCTTCTCGATTTCGTGACTGTTTTAGATTTAGAAAATTCGAGCACGTTGATTCCATACTAAACGCGGACCCCGACCCCCCTCACCTCAGGCGCGACGAGCTACGAAATCTGAATTTTTGCTGACCGCCTAACCCCCCTTAACATCTTAGAATTTCTTGTCAAGCCCAACTTCCCGCAGGAAGTCTTTAATAACGGTATCGGTTTGGTGTAATGATTATTTCAGCCTGGATTTTTCCCATGTTTAAAATGAAGATAGATAGATAAACACTTTATTACACACAAAATAACAAATAAGGAACACATGTTCACATAAATGTACAATTTAGGAGGTCTTATTGCTAGAAGCAATCTCTTCCAGACAACCTACAGGCAGAGGAAATATGATAGGACGGGTTCGCAAGAGCACAATTAATTCAGCATTGGAAATTGTTTACTTAAGTAATAATAATAAACAAAATACAGTAAAATACTTATATACATTACATTTTCATTTTCCATTTATATTTTCCATGAAAATGGAAAATGTATTTTATAAAAAGGTTTGTCTGTTTTACAACATTTGTTTAGTTTCGGGTTAAGCGGAGTCTTATGGGTAATGATTTTACTTAGTTGAAGAACCTGTGATACGTGGTATACTTGTACCTACTAATAATCTTACGTTTTGAACGATTATCTAATAACTTTTATCTATTAAGTTGAAAATGTATTCGACTTTTATTAATTTGACAGAAAAACTGACCAACAGGTGGGTCTATGGAAACCTGTTGCGAGGTTTTTGGATACTAACATTTACACAGAACATAAATATGCGTAAATGGCATAACATCCTGAGTAGGGATTGAACCCACAGCCTTCGTCAATACACAGTGACGCACAAATATAAAGACCTATTATCTCCCAAGTTCACAAGCCTTACTTATACTTATCTACTGCTATTTCTCTAATTACGACCAAAAGTGATAAGACGTATCCATCATAATTATACCCCCACGAAACGCCGCGAACGCGACAATTTTCTACGACCTTCTAGGTAAAGATACATATTATTGTCATACGACAATTGAAGCCCTATTAACATAACACAAAGACCAAGTTAGGTTACTCTTAAGGTTGTCAGTTATAGAAACTTAAACTGGGACTCAGGGTCAGCCAAAAAAATATAGATCGGAATTTTAGAGAGACATACCCTCACGACCATATCCCTAATGGGTTAGTCAGAGGCACACTGATTGTTGCCGTCATGGTGAACGGAACATTCAGAAGCCCACATTTCGTCTAGGGAATTTGAACCCAACGTGGCAAGGGGCGAGCCTACCGCCGTTATCCGGGTTGCTTGGGTTTTATATCGGTGTTTTCCATCACCGAAGAGTTAGCCGCAAATTGTACAATGAACACAAAGTAGGTGTGTTCCGGCCGGATTTGATCTCGGGACCATCGGGCTACGAGCCAGTGTGTTTAACCACTGGGCCACGACGCTCTCTTTTAGAGAGACTAGGGTCGCAACTAAAGTTTGTAAATTATTCACTGTCCTAAAAACGTCGTAGAGTCAAATGAAAGTTCAATAAAAAAACATTATCTTGACAACCAAAAAATATAATAAAAATATGTCGATGCCGTCACGTTAGCCAGGTACACAATTCATAGGTATTGGTAAAATGAAATAAAGTTTTTTTTTTAAAATTTCATCTCACATTATAGGCAAGGAGAAATTAACAAATCAAAAAACATGCAAATCGGTTCTCAGCAGTTCTCGAGTATAAGTGCTGGAACAAACTCTTCTTTTTTTATTATTCAAGATAATGTCCCTGAATTCTGAAACGCCACTTAAAACTACGAAATTTAATGATAAAAAGCTTTTCTAGAAGAAGCAAAGTATCCCAACAAAATTAGACCGGGTATAAACCCGTTTTTAATAAATTGTAAAATTCTACAAGTTCACACCGGGGGAATTTCGTTTCGCGCCGTGAATTCAATTGTTTATTTTATTGATTGGTCTAACGAGTCAGTTCAAGCCATCTGATTGGTAGGTAGAAAAGAGTAGAAAAAAGTCATACGCACTTTTTTCTTAAACGCGCGGGTGATGCGGCTTTAGGCTGCCAGCATTAAAAACCACAGATAATGTACCAACAAAAAGCACATGAAATAAAAATAACGTACTGGCAACCTTACTTCCGACCTTGGGCATGGAGTTGAGTTACGATGAAAGTTGCTCTGAAAGCAGTTCCTTCCACAAAGGGACAAATAGTGAAGTGATATGTCGAGGCCTTTACTTTTATTGTATCGTGTGTTGAAAAAAGTTGGCAGACCGTCAAGTAAATTCAACCTCGCGTAAAAATATCTAGACCTAAAGAGTATCTTAAAGAAACTTTGCTATCGCTGATCTGTCAAAGCTACGTTCGCATACATTTCGGGTTCGACTTTCATGTGAGTCAGATGTTTACATAGTTGTTACAGTCAATATTTTATAACAGACCGTCAGCAGAAACAAAAGTGATGACTGGGTGATATACACCAATCATCCTATCATTCATCTAAAACAGCATGATGACCACATCAGTAGGATAGTACTCTTGAGCGCCAGTACTAATGCAGTAAGGGTTGCAGAATAGTCTCATCAATTTAAATTATCTACCATCGACACGCAAAGAAGAAGATTGCAGTGTGCCAACTGTACACTCAGTCCAACTGTCATTTTAACTTTTCTGTCTGTCAACTTAAATTTTTACGAATTTTCATAATTCACTTTAGATCGCTTATGTACGATATCAGGCTAATAATTAAAAAAAGGAAACAGCAGATTAAAATGTGATTATCAACCTAATACTATCAGAAAGTTCGAAAAGAGTGAAAGAAATTAATCTGAATTAGATTAGATACCAGTTTAACCGATAAGTTTATTATTATTTACTGTTTCAAGGGAAACTTGTAATTTAGTAATTACGAAATATATTCAAGTCATAGGTAGTTTTTCTTTTGGGTTGACGAACTGCAACGAAACGGAATTGTCTTTTGCTTGTCATCAGGCGCCTGGAAAGATAACTCTTGCACTATGCAACCGATAGTATACTCAACAGTTAGGTAACTATGGGTTGATGACGATGATGACAAACATTGATCTATTCTCTATTTCATAAGTTTTTCCAACAGTTACCCATTAGTTGGGTTCATTCAATCTTCCACTTTAAATTGAAATGAGCTCATACCAAATTGTTAATGTTTCTGATAACGTGAAATTACCATATCCGACAGAAATACGGACGAAATTAAATATCTCTGTGTTACTCTCTATTAATCAAATCAATTCAATCGTTTATTGCAATCATAATGTTTACAAAGGTGTTTCGTCTAAAATGAGATCAGTATTATGGGCCCTGTCGGAAACGCAAATATGAACATTTATTCAACCTTGAGCTGCAAAAAGATAACGTTTAAAGTTTAGATAAAATATTTGACTCTATAATATCTCACTAACCAAACACCCCTCCAACAATCCGCACTGAGCCCGTGTGTTGGAGTAAAACTCGCGATAGTTGAGGTGGTCGAAAAATAATGGCCAAGAAAAGATTAAAATTGTATTGTATTCTAATGTATGAAGTTATCTGAGTTTTTCACGTTTTATTACCGACCCGTTCTTTCAAATCAGGAGGCATGTGCCCAGCAGTACTAAGGTCAGCAAACGAAAAACGGCGTTAGTCTTCGCCTCTTGTCACATTATAATGGCAGCAAAAAGTGTATAGTAGTTGCTTTTGGAAATCGCCGTGAGATAGATAGATATATTCTTTATTGCACATCAAAACTACAGAAATCAACAGCAAAAGTAACACAGATTGACGTAAATGTACAATTTGGGCGGCTTTATCGCTAAAAAGCGATCTCTTCCAAACAACCCACAGGTAGAAGAAAATTGACTATAACATGAGCGTTCGTGTCATATTTTCTCAGTACCTATTCAAGTGCAGTCACGATAAACACTTAGTATTCTTCCATATCACCTTAAGATAACTGTCGTTATTAAGTTTTATGTGTTGTTTAGATCGCTCGTTTAATGTAGGCGAGTATAAAAATGTGTTTTAAACAATAACGTTATCTCAAGTGATAAAAGGTCTATGTTAACGATAGCAATTATAACGCCGATACCATAATGCAGTGTCGTTAAAGTAACTGACGTGTATAGGCTATTTGATGATTCCCTTTGACTCCTGGCGCGGTGAGTAGTGGCGCCAACGGTAACAGCCTATTTGTAGGTTCGATTAACACTCAGGTCAGGGGACCAAACATTATATTTATTTATTTTGGTGTAAAGAACCCCGAAACTCCCGTTTGGGGGTTTGAGAAGTTTTATCATTTGTTATTATTTTCCAGGTTTGTTGGCCAATAATGATTTGGTAAGAATGACGAACATGTTGCCGTTATCCAGAGTGTTTGGCCTTTTCGTCGGTGTTTCCATCACTGGAGAGTTAGCCACAAATTGTATGATGAACACAAAATGCCTAGATTCTGGTAGAGAATGCCTTATCGGCATTAAGTCCGCCATTTGTACTAATTGTTTATGTGCAATAAAGAATAAATAAATAAATAAATAAAATTTCGGCCAATTTCGAACTTGGGACTGCACGAGTCTCGAGAAATCACTGGGCCACGACGTATTTAGGAAACTCCACAGTGCAGTGGTAGAGAATATAGGCTACTTAATCTCTTCTCTCTCTGCTCTCAAATCTCATCTAATCTAATCTTGGCTCTTGTAATTTGTTTTAATTGTTTGTGATTGTCATGTACCCAATAAATATTTTCTTTCTTTCTTTCTTTCTTTCTCTCTAATTGCTTTACTTTGAAGCACATTGAAATCACTTGTAAAGCACATGCGACACACATAACACACCTTTCCGTACTCACGTGTTTTTCTTGGCACGTTGCCAAACGTCTACCAATTTTAGAACATCGCAAACATTGTGGCCTGCTTTTGCAAAACCATCTCTATTTCTAGCAGTTTTAGAGTATAATTTGAGAGATGAATGTACTATTTATCGGTCAGATTGAGACGTAAAGAGTGGAGTATGTCACGTGAACGATTTTGTTAATGACTGTACAGACAGGCATGCTCAACAGTTATTTACGTTTCTGCATTACGGGTGCGTATTGCGTGGCTTTGTTATACAATTAGAACGTTTGGAAGAAATTGATTTAAAATGAGAAGTTTCTGTGGCCTGATGGCAAATATGGACTGGAAAATAACGATGTTAGCCACGCCAGTGAGATGGGTGACCATCTCGACTGCAATTCAGTGATATTTTTTTCGGACATCTCCGTGTTTTGGAACGCGCGTTTAGCAGATGGACCCGGCTGACGTTACCATGTGCCTGTTAGGGCGACTTAGGCTGCTTTTCCACCATAGATGTGTTTTTAAACGGTTTTATTTAGCTCACCCCGTTTGTTTTATTATTTATTCTTGGGTCAAATCTAGTAATTCAAATTTCACCCTCTTCCTGTCAACCGATTAATCTGAAATTTTGTATACACTTTGGATTTTGGTGACAATACAATGATGTTTATTCATCATCATTATAAATTCAAGATGGCCGCCGCTACAAAATGGCGGATAATTTATGTTTTATATTTTCCCATCAATATGGGTATCAAATGAAAGAGCTCAACAAGCAGAATACAATATACTATAAAAAAATGAAATCCAAGATGGCGGCCGCTACAAAATGGCGGATAACGTAGGTTTGATCAATCCCATCAACATGGGTATCAAATGAAAGGTCTCAACAAGTAGAATACAATTTACTATGCAAAATTGAAATCTAAGATGGCCGCCGCTACCAAATCATCATCATCATCATCAGCCTGTTGTAGTCCACTGCTGAACATAGGCCTCTGCTTTTGCACGCCACTGTACTCGATCTTCGGCTGCTCGCATCCAGCTCCTGCCAGCCATTCTGCGCAGATCATCACTCCACCTTGCCTGAGGACGTCCTACACTACGCTTGTCGAGACGCGGTCTCCACTCAAGAACACGTTTACTCCAACGTTTGTCGGTTCTACGGCTAACATGGCCAGCCCACTGCCACTTCAGCTTGCTAATCCGGTGGGCTAGGTCGAAAAGCTTGGTTCTCTGCCGTATCACCTCATTTCTGATTTGATCTCGCAGAGAAACGCCGAGCATAGCCCACTCCATAGCCCGCTGAGTGACTTTAAATTTGTGGACCAGCCGTGCCATTAGTGTCCACGTTTTGGCTCCGTATGTCATGACGGGTAGGACGCACTGATTGAAGACTTTTGTCTTTAGGCACTGTGGGATCGACGATGTGAAAACTCGACGTAGCTTTCCAAACGCTGCCCAGCCCAGCTGAATTCTTCTATTCACCTCGTCCTCGAAGTTGTTTCTACCTAACTGCAATGTCTGCCCGAGGTATACATATTTTTGAACAACTTCGAGAACGGCGCCGTGTATCGCTATCGGTTCCGGTAGTACATGTTCATTGAGCATGACCTTGGTTTTGTCCAAGTTCATCCGTAGACCGATGCGCACAGAAGAGTCAGCCAGGTCATTCAGCATCTGTTGTAGGTCCTGCAGCGTTTCTGCCACGATGACGATGTCGTCAGCAAATCGCAAGTCGCCATTAACGTTGATACCACGTCCTTCCCAGTTCAGCGTCTTGAACATATCCTCCATTGCATTTGGGAACAATTCCGGGGAGATAACATCCCCTTGCCGCAAACCTCGATGCAACGGTATAGGACTTGTTTGCTGATTCTGGATTTGGACGGACATAGTGGCTGCTTCGTAAAGACATCTCATCACTTGGATGTATCGCCAATCTACACGGCATCGCTGCAGGGACTCCAGAACAGACCAGATTTCAATCGAGTCAAAGGCCTTCTCATAGTCCACAAATGTATAATCTGCCGCACTGTGTGGATGTGGTCTATGGTGCCGTATTCGCTCCGAAACCCAGCCTGCTCCGGTGGTTGGAATTCGTCGAGTCTTCGCGCAAGACGGTTCGTGATCACTCTTGAGAACAGCTTATAGACGTGGCTTAGAAGGGAAATGGGTCGATAGTTCTTCAGTAGGGTTTTGTCTCCCTTTTTGAAGAACAGGACGACCACACTTCTACTCCACGCCTCTGGAGCTCCACGCCGCTACCAAATGGCTGATAACATTTATTTAACAATCACACCAATATGGGTATCAAATAAAAGGGCTTGACAAGAAGAATACAGTGCACTATACAACCTCAATATTTAAGATGGGCGCAGCCACTAAATGGCGTATAATAATAAGATTTAAATTTAGAAATTGAACCTGTAATTTAGGTATCTGATTAATCCAGCCTAAATCCACCACCCAAGTCAAGATTTTGTTAGTTTTCAGTTTTTATTTCGCATTCTGTTTAATTCATTTAGTGCTTCGTTATTGCAAGGTTTCTTGCCCGTTAGTTTATTGTTTGAAGAAAGTCAAGCCCACGTGGCTCTTAGTAGAGTAAGATCTTTGCAGGGACTACGTATAGAGGAGTTGGACTGCAATAAACTAACGGGAAGAAACCTTGTAATAATGAAGCACTAAATGAATTAAACAGAATCCGAAATAAAAACTAAAAACTAGAAAATAAAAATAGGTAAAAAAACTTTTTAAGTTAAACGGTTTTATGTTAAACATGCATTACAATGTTTTAGATAAATGTACTAAAAACCAAAAAATAATGAAATAGATACAGTCGTGGGAATTATAAACATATGCATAGACTAGACTAAAATAAAACCGTGGGGCACGTCAATTGTCTACAAATTATCGACTTAATGTGCGATAGAAGAATCGTTTAATTCGTCGTTAGGCAGTTGGCCCGCAGACGGTAAGGAAATTACTTACTATTTTCTTGCTCATGGAAATTCCAATAGTTATTAACTCCATGTAAATAAAAGAGAAGTTTCAACTAAAGATAGGAAAACCAGAAAAAGGCATTCGGTCTTGGCATCAGGCGGGACTCGAACCCGCATCTTTCGCAAGCCGGGCGACTGCAGTTTCAACTAGTTTATCGTTGGACATTCACACTGCTGGCTGGCGAGGAATCGCTTCACAGCTCGTAGTTTCTCTTTATTAATCGACAAAACATATGATAAAAGTACTACTCGCTCACCACTATGAAACCCTAAAACTCGCTTATAATCAAACTTGCTAGCTTGTTTCCACATTCTAGCCCTACTTATCACACGTCCATCGTTGTCGGTTGAACAACTGCCTAATTATAGTGTAACATTCCAAAACAAACATTTTAATCAACGATTGTAGACAAATTGACGTGCCCCACGGTTTTATTTTAGTCTAGTCTATGCATATGTTTATAATTCCCACGACTGTATCTATTTCATTATTTTTTGGTTTTTAGTACATTTATCTAAAACATTGTAATGCATGTTTAACATAAAACCGTTTAACTTAAAAAGTTTTTTTACCTATTTTTATTAAGAACCAATAGAATCCCTTCATTTATCAACTTTCGCTCACTGAAGCGATTCCATTGGTTCTTACAAACACATTCTTCGCAACGCATCTCTGGTGAGAACGCAGCCTTACCTCCGAATTCACCAACGTCAATCAACACTGAGCACGCGCTCAAGCTCATGCTGTCCCGTAAGATGTCAATAGAACTACGAGGGACAGCTATACTTCTAAGGGATCTTCAACCTTGATATGCGTTTGTGCATTCGAGAATAATCTCGCAGTAAAGTTTTTGACGTGACAACGTCTCAGAATTGTGCGTCAGGACCGTAGCAAGTAGAAAGAGATGGTCTCTGCCTACCCCGTTGGGAAAGAGGCGTGATTGTGTGTGCGTGACGTTTGCACACAACTATCACAACAACAACCCTTGTTGGAGTGCCTGTGCCCAGTAGTTTAAGTGTAGGCCAATGTTTACATACCTATATTATATACCATTGCATATTATGTTCACGACTATATCCTAGGCTGTCATATCAGTTAGAGGCTAATTGATTGTTGTCGTCATGGTGAACAGAACATTCAGAATCCTGCATTTAGCTGAGCGTGTTCAAGCCCGACAAATCAAGCAAACAAGCTGATGCATTTTTTTTATCTAACCATTCGGATTATGCAAACAGAAGGTTTTGGTTTGTTAAGTTTAAGTAAATACATATAAGAATCATAAGTTATTTTGATTGACAACAAGCCCCCCCGACTGCAAATGAGAAGTTAATATATTTATGACTTTATTTATTAAACTTATCACTGAACCGAGCTGGAGAACTTGACCGCAATTAATTTTAGATAATATTAATTGTAGTAAAGTATACCTCTCACTGGAGGTAACAATCTTTGTTTTAGAGGTATTGTAAGATATTTTTGCCTATTGTTTTCTAATATTAATTTAATATGTAGGTGCTTTATTATTATGTGTATGTTTATGGTTATTTAAATTTAATATGTCAAAGACACCGCCAACAACTTTTCTGCCTCACCCGATGGTTGACTGGTAGAGAATGCCTTTAGGCTTTAAGTCCGCAAATTGTACTTGTTTTTCATTGTGCAATAATGAATAAATAAATATTTATTCCACCACCAACCCTCCATGAGTGGCTTATAATTAGACGTGTTTGTTTGCTAACTTTATTATTTCAGGCAATATAAATAGTTCAGTTAAAAGGGTTATTTTTAAAACAAGTACGACACTAGAGTTTCCCCATTTTCCACTGCTTAAAACCAAATTAATCTTAAAATGGTCTAGTTAAATGTAACTAAACATGGCTCTGTCTAGAGTCGGTTAAACTAAAATGAAGAATAGTAGTTTTGTACATTTTTTCTTATGGCCTGGTTAGCATTTTCTAGGTCTTCAATCGAGTTTTTGTCTCAAAGAATGGCCTATTTGAAAATAAATAATATTTCAATGATCTTAAAGCGTACTCTTAGCTGGGCCCACTGAAAATCGGGGTCTGAGCCTATCAGGTCCAGGCATTAGCAGAGTGTGGCTCCGTGAAAATATGCTAGGTGAAATGTGGGCTTCTGAATGTTCCATTCACCTCGACAGCGACAATCACTGTGCCTCTGACCTGTATGTGTCACTGTGCCTGTATGAAGAGTTGTGTTTTTTTGTTAAAAATGTACCTACTGGTATTTGAACGCCTATTTAAAACTTATTTAATTTTATAAATATAATTTACTTTAAAGTTTCTAACTTAAGGATATTGTGATTAAGGTATATGCAATACAGGGTACATGAGGTAAGCGGCGCCTATCACTGCGTATGACCTACAATACAATTAAGCGATAAGCCCGCACTTGGTTCATTCCCCTATCATCGCCTGCAGAGTGGGGACAAAGCTTCGATAGGGCGTGGGCAATCAGTAACAGCTCAGGTCTGTTGCCAGGCGGACTGAGTAGCAGCCACAGATGATAAACTATTTTTAAAGTCATTAAAATCCATACATACGGCGCTCGATGAGAGAGGTGCCCGTGGCGCAGTTGTGACAGTGACCGGCGACGATCGCTGTTGTAAAGCAACACACGCCAGGTCGGAAATGGGATGGGTGACCACCCCGACCGAAATTTAGTGATGTGTATTTCGGGCATCTCCGTGCTTCGGAAGGCACGTTAAGCAGTTGGTCTCGGTTGACGTCGCTGGATGTCAGTCGTTAAGCCTAGTCAGAGGCCCTAGGACGGCTTGATAGCATCTGATATTAAGGTTGCTCACTAACCTTACACCCCTCCAACAATACGCACTGCGCCTGCGTTTTGGAGCACGGCCTCACCTCATAGTTGAGGTGAGGCCTGTGCCCAGCAAGGGGACGTATAAAAGCCGTTTATGTTATGTTATGTATACGGCGCTCAAACTTAGTCTTTGACAAAGCATCAGAGGTCCGCCCTCGAAGTATGCCAGAGAGCGATGGAGCGTAGGTAGTATTCTCGGTGTCAAATTGACAGACCGCATACGCAACACCGTGATACGCTCTCAAACTGGCAGTACTGACAAAAAAGGCCGCTGGGTCGAAGTGGAACTGGGCCGGCCACGTCTGCCGCATGCAAGGCGAGCAATGGGCGAAAATATCCACCGATTGGGTACCACAAAACCTAATGAAGCCTCGCGGCAGACCTTGAAGGCGATGGCGGGATGAGCTAGACACCTACCTAGAAAACTGGTCTATCATAGCTCTGGACCATACAGAGTGGGAAAGTGGTGGGCAGGCCTTCGCCCAGGAGTGGGACCCTTTAGGCTGATAATTATAATATATATATTATCATCACTTCACTTCACTCTGACTTCAAAGAGGCTGTAATAGGATAGTGCTTCGGTGGATTTCTTACAATCCACCGAAGCACTATCCTATTACAATTATTTTCAGCCTTAGGGTTACTAGGTAGAGCTGTATCGGTATTAAGGAACAAAGACCGATAGATGTTTTTTAAAACAATGACAGTGGCAAACAAACTTGCGGGCCGCCTGGTAGTAAGCGGTTACCGCAGCCTATGAGACCAGCGGCATAACTCGAATATTGCCGACTCTGTAACCTCTCTTGAAGAATTCTTAGCTAGGTATATCTCATTGAGAAAACCTCGACCTTGATAGTTCGTTGTTGTTTGATTGTTATAAAATAATAAACGAATCCTGTGATTTTTGCTAGGCCTTTAAACTGTCTCCACTAATTATTTATAAGCTCGTTAAGACGGAGTTCTATCAAGGGATGTTAATATCATTTCGTAATGAAACAAAAAAAACTGAAATATCTAATTAACCACTTAGTTTAACAAAATACCTTGTGTTAAACTAACCCAATTCTAAATTTTAAAAAATTAAGAGACTGCTGATTAGAAGGAGGCCCTTAATTAAGACTTACATCTGAACGCTGCTTGGAATATTAAAAACGACAATGTTTACCTGTAATCAAGAAAAGACACTGTTAGGATATTGCGTAAAAATAGGTAAAGATTACGTCGTAAAAAACAGCTAAATCATGTCAGAATAGGTCACAAAGGGCGCATAAAGCAAGGAACCAATGGCTGGGCATAAAGGTTTTGAAATGAAATGGTTGGCAGCACGGCCTAATTTAGTCAAGTTTTTGAATGGTCAAGGTTTACAATGACATGGTTGCATGGTTATTGTGGATGCAGGCTACCTACTCTACCTAAACTAGCCACTCCAGAGTTTTAAAATTATGCCAGTATTTCACACCAAATGTTTGATGTTCTAATAAATAAACAACATTGATTCCAGAGTGGTGGACAGCAGCGTCTCGAAAAGGAGGGGTCTTGTGTTGCTATGTTTCAAATATTCACTAAGCCCTCCCTCTTTATTTAATAAATTATTATTTCTTCGGATATTAATTAACACAACGCCTTCTAGTCCCAAACTTAGTAAAACTACTTACATAAAGTACCTATACTCAATACTTTTTTTGTAAATATATACTTATTATACATAAGAAACACCCAGGCTATACAAACAGACGGAATCAAACCCGTGACCGATGGTGTAGTCACCTTTTAACCATTTCACCAAATCGGTCGCAAAAATAGGCAAGTCAAGTTTCAAGAGGCGTCGTTCTGAGCTACAATGAGAATTTTAACAAACATAAAGTAGGATAATTTCCGACGCCGGGTCGGAAATGGGATGGGTGACCACTCCGACCGAAATTTAGTGATGAGTATTTCGGGCATCTCCTCGCTTCGGAAGGCACGTTAAGCAGTTGGTCCCGGTTGACGTCACTAGATGACAGTCGTTAGGCTTAGTCAGAGGCCTCAGGGCGGCTTGATAACATCTGACATTAGGGTTGGTCACTAACCTTACACTCCTCCAACAATCCGCACTGAGCCGGCGTGTTGGAGTTTAGCTCATTCCACTTCATAGTTGAGGTGAGGCCTGTGCCCAGCAGTGGGACGTATATAGGTCGTTTATGTATAAAGTAGAATAAGAAATTAGAATTACTCCTGCAGTATTAAACCAGGTAATTTATCGAATTGAATTATAAGATATAGACTGTCTTCTCCATTCAAATATAATCCCACCTACTTATCCTTCCTGTTGAAATGATTAATTAAACCGCTTTAAATTCCGTCAGCCGAGGTTATTACCCGGTGTTACGGACGCCATATTTAATTCAAATTATTAAACTCTACATAAAGCGCCCACTCGTTACGAGGGCTGATATTAGTAGCGACTTTTACCTCCATTTAGTTAGATTGACTTAAATTAGTGTTAGTAAGTTAAGTTAGTTTATCTTACAAACGGTCACGACTAGATACCAATGAGTAGAAATAGGCCAGCTGACTTTTGTCGTCATGAAGCGTACACTTTGCCGAGCGAATTTGATCTTAACGTGTTAAGACGACAGCCTAACGTAGTTTTCTGTGATGTTTGAGTTTTTATCGGTGTTTTCTCATAACTGGACAGTAACCAAAATTTTCTTTAATTTACACAAAGTAGAGGGCCCGTCAGTTTAAAAAGAAAGCTTAATGACTGGCCACGACACTCCCTATTTAATTTCATCTTAATTACCGTTTGTGATCCCACCGCTGGGCAAAGGCCTTCCTTGCCCTCCTTCCAGCACGTCTTCTTTAAACCTTTTCAGGCCAGTGCTAGTAGTAATTACTGCTACCTACTTGTAATTACTATACAGCAGATGTGTACCACATATGTTCAAATACGTCAACAGTGTTACATACATACGTATTTACACAATATGTCCACTAACAATTACTTAGTCACCGTTGTAGTTGTAACTTAAAGGATAATTTAATAGAAGTGGCAGTGGGCAGAGCACGTAGCGCGATTAACTGGCCATGAAGTTTGAGAATGCAAAATTCAAACTACCTATTTGATAAGAGCGAAATTGGTGGAGTACCTATCTGTTGAATGGCCGTAGATTTCGGTTGACCTCCGATGAGGAAATCTTCTTGGGGAAGTTTCACTGGGCACATTATTGGACACAGCGCCATCTAGCCCCGAACTGAGCAACTCAATGCTTGTGCTATGAGATACAAGACAACGGATAAACACCTTTTTTTTAAAAAAAAAACATACAATACCTACTCGAATTGATCAGGTCCAGGCTTAAGCTGTGTCTGGGTCCATTTTATTTTAGACATCGTAAAACAACTGCATTGTAAAATTGATTATTCATTTTTATTGTTTTTTCCTTATACATAGTTATTCAGTCTAATCCTAGTTTGTTTTTTTAGCTTGTAATGCCCCAACTTTTCTGCTTAGCTTTATGATTGACTAGTACAGAATGCGTTCCTGAAATTCAGTCCGCCTTTTGAATCATTAATTGTTGTGTTAATAAATAAATATGTGAATAAAAGTAGTTTCTTCCCATCTATACTGACTGTCGACTATCATCATTTGCGCTTGAGATGTAGTCATCATCTTATTTATTTCATTCATCTTGATCTCAGGAAGAGCCGATTAAATCTTGAAGTAAATCAATAAAATGACAAACTGCCAATTCGCCTGCTTTTGTGAAAGTAATTGACCTACCACAACACTAATGACTATAGTAATCAGGTCATAATCATTAACATAATCCCTAATTCATTTTCAGAAAGCTGAAAACAATTGCCAGCTTGAAACAATTACTGTGTTTAAAAATAGGTGAGTTTCAGAGCTAAGGGCAGAGGTCGAGTTGGATTGTAATAAACAATCTTCAAATTAAATGCGCTATTGTGAGCAATCTCATTCATAATGGTTTGCATTTAATTTCCATTCAACTTTTGTCGCAGAACTGCAAAAATGGGAATCTTTTACAACACCCACACTGAGTTTTGCTAACGGTAGCAATTACTTAGGAGCTATTATTTTGATACAAGGTCAGTAGCGAGCAGGCACAGTATAAACATACAGTAGGTTATCTAAGGCCGTCCGCCGAGTTATTAGCATAGCGTGCACACAGACACGCGGCACAGCCCGTCTGTACTGCCGCAACCCTATGCCTCCCTATTTTATGCTAGCGTGTGCATGAAATCGGGACACGGCGACCGAGAGCGGCACGTTTGTATGTAGATGTTCTACTGTATGTTTATACTGTGGAGCAGGCAAGCGGACCGTATGGTGGTGAGAGTCGCGTGGCTGAGTAAGAGGACCCAGGAGCCCCAACGAGCTGAGTGCTCACCACCTGCCACTGATTTGTGGCAGTTTTACGGCCAATTTTAATACAATCAAGTTGCCATAAAAATTTAACTTCATTAACACCTGAACAAGACAGGTGACATATCTGAGGAAACTGTAATGATCTAGCCTTGCATCTGTCCAGATATTAATGAAGTGATGAATGTTCAGCTATAAACGGTAACTTGGGTGTTTTGAACTTATTGACTGTGAAACCGATCACAAGTATCTGGTCACCTTGTCTGCTTCAATATTCCTGAAGGTGATTGCACAGTGTTATAATAATTGGGTCTGTAGCGCCCGCTAATGGGTTGAGTTACCACCTTGACTTAGTAATGTATTTTTTGCCACGTTAAGCAGTCAGTTGCGGCTGAAATCAGTCGTTATCAGTCGTTTAGCTTAGGCGGAGGCCTTAGGGCGGCTTGATAAAATCCAGGTTGTTATTTACCGTGACTGCTTTATAATGATCATAAAAATGCAATCACTAGTAAATACTTTTTCCTATTATCTAGTACTGTTTTCTCTTTTATTAAAAGTGCTATTAGAAGTACGAAACTCAGTTCTATTTTCATGAAATAAATTTTAAAACTTCCGTCTTATTTCATATTTAAGATAATGTTAGTTTAAGATCTTACAAACTCTTACACGTAAGTCATAACTCACACGGGTATTACAGCCCACGTGGGTGCATCCGGATTTCCGCCCGACCCCCCCTTCAACCCCCTCCTGCCGAACTTTGGTATTTGGGGGCGCTTGGGGCAAATGCCGTAGGTCAGGGTGAAGGTCGAAGGTCAATGCATTTGCGCAATGTGGAACTTAGCGGAGGTGGGTGCATAATATTGATTTGTTTACAAATGGCAACTACGCAGGTATTGGTCAAGAGAACAATGGACGAAATGACAATGCTGTTCAGGGTTGGTAGATGTATTTTTAAGTAGAGAAACAATAAGATACAAAATTAAATGCTGTGCTGCAGGTATTTATTTTTTTACTTTTACTTATTATGAGCCTGTAGTGTCCCACTACTAGACAAAGGCCTCCCTACCGTTTCTCAATTCTGTGTGGTCCAAAGATGTGGTGGACCAATGTTTCAAATGAAAGTCCAGCTCATCTCGCCACAGCCTTCTAGGTCTGCCGCGAGGCTGCTTCGTATCTTGGGGTACCTAAGTATGCGATTTTAAAAACCACAATGTCAGAGATGGATTATCTCTATTAACAATTGTATGTCTGAGTATAACGTAGCCTACTAACCAACTTTGGGTTCCGTTCCCAATCGGAAAACCAATTAACAGGGTTGTGTATTATCTGTAGATCTGTTTCACAGTTTTGCATAATTAAACGACCTTCTCAGACCATCTTGTAGAATACCTCCTTTTTTCGATAAATTAAGAGGTACTAATTTGCGAAGACTCAATTAACGGATCCCCGTAACGAGGTCACTTTTAATTCCCGCAGGGGGCTGGGAGGGGGCGGGAGGGGACATAACCACAGTATAAACAGTAGGTTATCTAAGGCCGCCCGCCGAGTTATTAGCCTAGCGTGCACACAGACACGCGGCACAGCCCGTCCGTACTGCCACCACCTTATCCCACCCTATTTTATGCTAGCGTGTGCGTAAAATTGCGTGCCGACACGGCGCGCGACGCGCACGCACACATTCAAACCGAGAGCGGCACGGTTGTATGTAGATATTTTACTGTTATCTGTGTACTGTGACATAACCAATCGTTAACCGAATTTGCATAATAACCCACGTTTATTAACGCACCGAAATATCTGCCGCCGCCGGTTTTAACGTCTTTGGTTTGGGTAGACGAGAATTAAGGAATTATGGAGGTCAGCAAACAATCCTTTCAGAAAATCCAGGCTTGAATTTGAAATAACAGTTGTGCCATTATTTTATGGATTCAACGTTAGGAGTCTGGGAGTTTGACTTTTCTGACAGCTTAACAGGCGTTACTATTTTGCCTGTAAAAATAACACAATTGAATCGTATGAAGCAGGACGACAAAAAGCAGCTGTTGTTTGGTGCACGCCTGACATACATGTATCTCGCAATACTGGGCGCAGTAAGTATCCCAATATTGTACCTTGAATTGAACAAACAGAGCTTTTTAACATCAGGTCTTCGTTACTGATTAACAATAAAAACGCAGTAAGAATATAGGATAAGTACAAAAAGTTACGGTAACCGCAAGAAAACGATTTGATTTATTACGATTACCTACCCTAATTCTGCTCAGTCATTAAAACTTGAAATGTAACTAATACTATTTTACAATTTTATTGGTATGGATTAAGAATCCTAATTAATCTACAAATTCTTTCCTATACAAACATCCCAATCTAAACGCGTTTAGTTACAGAACCTATATTATTTACCACGTCCTGCCTACAAATTGAAAACCATTGCAACGTTGGCTTATTTTTCATAAGTGCTTATTATTAATTAAAATAAATACTGAACTAACTACAGCAGCCGCCTGGTATGCAGAAGACGTTGTTTCAATTCCTGCCTGAAACCCAAACCGAATGGTATTTATTTGGTATCTTTAATAAATACAAAACTGGCAACCCTACTAACAAATTGACGCGCCAGTAAACAAAATTCTCCTATAATAACCGTCTCCATTATCGGGTCATCACGCCAGTGTTCCAAAACGCTTATAAAGCGTTATTAATCAAAATATTCGATGGCCCGCCACCATGTCGCATCTCCAACCGACAGGGTTACCAACTTAGGACTTTTACCCTCAAATTCAGGGCAAAAATATGCATGTGCGGCTTTTTTAGGGCACGAAAATAATTAGGGCTATTTTAGGAGCTTATTATATTTCAGGCATCACCAGCCTGACAGAACAAAACGAGTCAAAAAAGGTCAAACTTTAAAAAACCGGTTCTACAGTACAGTATTTTTAGTTACCAAACTAATAATACTGCAGAGCTTTATGATGATACGATTGCTTGATAAAACAAAATGTAGAGCTGATTATATTTAATTTGAAATTTATTAGGTATTTACACAATACTGGGCCTTTGAAAATTGAATTTGGGACCATTAGGGGTTTTTCATTTTGGGGATATTTTTTGAGTGTTGGTAACCCTGCCAACCGCCCGGCGCAATCTCTTGAATGAGGCCGCGTGTGGGCGATTCGGGGCGCGTGGGCGGGAAAATGAGAAAACGCGATAGAAATGTGCATAGTAAAGAGGGAGAAGGGAGATTTCAAGGGGGAAAGGAGGTGGTACGCCTACGCTCCACTCAATGGAGGGTGAATGAATGACGCAGGAACTGTTGCTTTGCTTGTAGCTACGTGTATACTTTTTTCTGTTTGTATATTGCGGTTTGGAACAAAGCATATTGAGTTGGATTGGGTTTGGTTTTGCCTTTTACAGCCGTTATTGTTGACAGATTAGAGGATAATAGAAATTTGAGATGGATGAGAATGTAAATTGGCGGGGACAAAAGTCTTTTTTTAGAAGACAAGTTGGTACTTGTGTGAAGTTTGACTCGTGTTGATTTGAAGTTGTATACAGAGACAGATAAAGTTTTTATAGAGCTGAGTTTTTTCAGGAATAACCAGATAGTTTTTTTTTACATTTGAGTTTCTACATTCTATTTTATTTACTTCGTTGTTGAAGTTACTCGTACATCTCCTAACCATTTGGTTATAATTTTAACGTAAGTTAAAGTAAGTCATTGAAAAGAGGTTGACTTCTGGTTGAGTTGGCAAGCATAAGGTTGGAAGACGTAGTGAAGTTGTGTATCCTCCAAATCAAAGCATGTTGGTGGGTCTGTGGGTCAAAGGCTCAGACTATTGTGGTGTCATTGAGCCAAATAAGTAAATAACTAGTTGAACTAACATCAATAGTTAAATAGTTGTTATGTTTATTATGTTAACTAATAATGAGATAAAACATGTTGAGAATGTTAGAATTAACCCAGTTGTGCGGTTTTAGTCGTGTAATATCGGACACTGAATAATATTTGTTACGGAATAGAATAACTCTTAAGTAGGGACGCAAAGTACTTCGCAAATCGGATTCAAAGATACTCACATAATAAGCTTGAGCCAATAACGCACCATTCTGCCCCTGCGGGTCTTCAACAAAAGAAACCAGGCCTTCGGAATGTGTGCATAACTCTAGTCAACATAGGTCAAGCCTGTCTGGCCCGCTAGTATTCTGATTGACTTGTAGACATTGGCTATCTTTGTAGCAGCCCTAACCTAACCAACCATGAATATATTTTTTTTCAATGTAAAGTCAATCTTATAGCTTTAGAAATAGAACCTCAATTTGTTAACATGTTTTTCATTTGACACAAGCAAACGTTGATTTCATTTCGAAATAAACCTTAGCCTGACGGAATAGTGCTCTAAGTTCGACATTACTTCTAACTGAACCTGACACTTAACAAAGCTTCAAAATGCTCAGTAAAATAAAAACTGTTTAGCTGTGGCTATAAGGTGTAGTTTCAAATAAAATGGTATTAGAATGTGTAAGTAACCGCGCATTTACACAGTGCGCATGCGACATCGATGACGTAGGAGACGGGCGTGACGTCTTCGCGCGTCACGGTGGGTCTGAGGGGACCTTGAGTAGGCTCAAGGTTATGGTGCTATTTTTAAAGAAAAAAAACTCTAAAAAGATATAAACATTGGAAGCAGCGTCATGAAAACTACGTCTCAGGAATTGAAAATATACATAAGTGATTGTGATTTCAGCGTAAATCAGTTTGTTTACTCTGAAATGTGGAGTTTGGATGATTATGTGATTTTACTTTGACCTTTCCTTTTCATGTGGGTAATGTAAACATACAAGTTATACAAACAATTTGTCAAAGTTAAAACAACAAATTATGACATTATCATATCACCGTAATTTCAATATGAATATGTATTTTGAGCAATGCTTTCAAATAGGCGGAAATTTTCGTAGACCCTTGACTTCAGCTACGAGTTTTCGTAGCTTAGTCGCAAGTCGGATGACGCTACGACTACGTTGCACGTAGCAAGATTAGAATGTGTGGGAGTATCAATTCAGGGTTGTGTTCAGGGGTTGCAATGAGATTTTAGGGTTAAACGATTTATTTACGTATAACGGTAATACGTGATAAACGTGTACATAGATTTATACTCGTGTACCTATAAGGTGATGCTAGTGAAAGCAATCATTAAGAAAAAAAGCAAGAAACTGGGCGTAAAACTTAAAAAAACAAATATTCTACAAAATTTTGTGCTTCGCGAGCACGAATGTAATCTAAAAAAAATCGCACAGTGAATTAGTTTTAGTATTTGCATTTGTAGTAAACACCTACTCAGGTACAGACCTAATTTACTTACCTATATTTCAAACGCGGTAAGTAATTTCAATTTATGCAAATAATTGATGTCTATTTTAGGCAAGTGCGTCAATTGTCTACAACAATAATGGGCTCTATTGAAAGATGTTATTTTAGTTTTATAATTATTGTTTCGTTCTGTATCAAAGTTTATCTCACTACTTAAATAGTATTTTAGTATGTTTATCTGTTTTCTAGTATCCCATCGCATAATTTAGTTGCTTAGCTTGGGGCCGTTCCTTTTTCCTGTTTTTATTTGGCCTTATGATTTCGCTTTGCTTGTTTTAACTTTGTAAGTAAAAATCGTCACTTTAATGTTTTTTAATTATCTTAAATAACATCACGGAATAGCACTTTTTCTTCTATGTGAATCTAAAGAGAGGCGTGAGGCGGATACTTATATTGGATTTTCTATTATCGTATTCAATCACCAGAGATTTTGGCTCATTTTTTTTTGGTTTTTTGGGGTTTTCTAAAACTTTTTTTTCTGCAATACATACGACTCAACCCTGGGAAGTATTCGTGTAGTCTAAATATGAGATTTAAATTACACACAATGATGAGCTTTACCGCTAATTAATTTAAATTAATTCATAAACCAAACCCAAAACAAACATTGACGTAAGGACGACATGTTTACAAACAAACATGCATGTTGCACACACACACACACAAGCAATGCCAGACGTCTACACACGGCAGACAGCCCCCACGCGTCCGTCATAGATGGAGATATTCATCCCGATATAACTTCACGATCTATTCCTGGACACGCCTAGAAATGGAGCCTTGGTTCTCGGAATATCGGGTGCATCAGTCGCTCCCGTCAACACACAACGTTACACACGTGCACACACCGAATAAGGCCTGCAACAGACGATGGACTTCTTTAAGACCCTTTTGTTTGGCCTTGTAATTGACTGGTAGAGAATGCCTTATCGGCATTAGGTACGCTTCTTGCAGCCTTCGTTGTTGTGCAACTAAGAATACAAATATTTCTTGTTAAGGAACAAAATTGTGGGATATTAAAATGAATGAAAATTAAGAATATTTTATTTAGCTGTAAATCAAATGTATATCATGTTTACATATAAGAGTCATATTAATAATTGGACATTATTCCACACAGCTCATATTTAGCCCCAAATTAAGCAATGAAATGCTTATGCCATGGCATACTAGAGTACGGAGATACTTAGATATTTTTTGTTGATTTCTTCTCCAAAAAGGCAAATCAAAAGTTTGTTTGTAAACACCCTTAACTCACACATTTACGAATGCAGCGGTGTGGGTCTACTGCACAGTGGTTGTGAACTCCGACGGGTCGGGCTTACTGCTTTGTTGTTTGTTTACAAGTTCACGCGGGATTTAATTACGAAAATAAACAAACGTAGTTATAACGTGGTAATTGAGTTTCATTCATGCGGCATGAATACATACTTATAGTATGACTCCAGTTAAACCTAACAAGGCTTATGCCAAAACAACGGTATTTATTTGGTGTTTTTTAATATTAGTGTAATTTGAACGTATTGAAAACTACTTAAAAAGAAGTCAAAGCATGTATCTCTGACACTCATGATTATGAAAGCTCTAACGAGTGTTAAGTGTAAATAGGTAGATAGGTATAGGCTTTCAACATGGAAAAAATAACGCTGACTAACACTATGAAGATTCTGTTGGTCAGTTAAGGTATCAGCATCTTAGTGGTCAGAGCAGCCTTCGGTACGCGGGAGGCACAGGTTCATATCTTGCTAGATAATTTTTTTCTCGTATTTCAACCTTTAAGAAAAAAGATACAGTTCTGATAACAAATAACAAAGAAAATGATACAACGAATTGTTAATAAAAATTGAACAAATTGAACGGACGTTAAGTAAAATTGGCTAATTATTGTGAATACTTCTCGCGACAGTAATCTGTGTGACGGGTGTCGCTTATCGCCGTACGCACAGAATTCTGCGGTGCGACAAACGCAGCTGTTGTCAAGAATAATTAGTACGCCGCAATATCTAATGAGTTCAGAAAAGCTGCTCTATACAGACTTTAACCGTTCGCGAAAGTCTTTAATCGAACTGTTGTGAGATCTTGCAATCTACAGGATGAAACCGAAAACAATTGACAAACTTTTAGGGGTGGTTGTGTTACTGTTACACATTAATTTCATGAGGGCAATTCAAAAGTGGTTTTTTTTTCATTTTTATTCCTGGTTAATAATTATTTTGTGCTTTTCTATTGAATATGTTTATCGGAATCGAATTATAAAGGTACGAAAGTATGTCTGGCAGGCAGCAAGTTCGTTTCTAAGCAACGTTCGTCGTAGCGTTAGGTAGTACAGTTGTGTAAAAAAGCTTTAAAGCTAAAAACAAATGATATTTTTATGCGTTTACATTAAAATTATTTTCAAATAAATTTATGGACAGCCTATTGAATTTTGTCGACTTACTTCAAATTCACCCTCTAGAGATTAGAAGCATTTGCGCTGAGAATCCAATGGGACAATGTCGAGCTCGGTGGGCGAGATAACCCAATGGGTTGGACACATCTGGTCCGGGCCAGACGCGTTCAATCTCGAGCGGCAATTATCACACACTTGGAATCGTTCCTTATGCCTCTGGCAATTTCTAGGAATAAAAAGCAACTTCCTCATTGAAGTAGAACATTTTACTATAATACTTATGAATCGTCTCAAATTATTATTCATCAAAATATCATTAATATACATATCACGAAAAATAAACTGAATATAATTTAAGTACAAAGTGTGACCTTACCACTTGTGTCAGCGCTTCAGCGGATATTTTAGGTTTTTTAGGTCTTGTATAAACTAATTAGTTACAGAAGACTCATTTTTGCTGAATGCTGTCCTTCATATTCCGTTTGGAATGTCTTTTAAATTAAGTTTTGGAATTCTGAGGATTCACAAATCTAACAAAGAATGGTAGGTAATATTTTCGAGTTGTCTAATAAGTTTCAATTTTACAATAAGGCGTTGTTTGTGGTACTCCCCTGAGTACAGTATCAAATAAAGGCATTGCGTAGCATAAAACAATACTCTGCGTGGCTAGAGATGGGGTGATTAGAGTGAATGTAATCCTAACAATTTTTGGTTTGTGGCCATCGAACTCACAGCCACTACATGCTGACTGATTAATTACTTGCATGATATTAAGCCAGTTCAGGGAAGTGCTACTAAAACTATATAACTACGCCTGTGTTTAGTTGGCGCACGAGTGCACCAGTACAAGAACCTAGAGTTCCATACGTGCTGTCCCTAACAGTCTGATGGAAGAAAAATGACAGCTTGGAAAATTTCTTCGTATTATTTATTTATTTATTAAACAGAAATACAAATAAGGTAGTTTAAGATTCATCGATCATCATCATCATCATCATCAGCCTGTTGTAGTCCACTGCTGAACATAGGCCTCTCCTTTTGCACGCCACTGTACTCGATCTTCGGCTGCTCGCATCCAGCTCTTGCCAGCCATCCTGCGCAGATCATCACTCCACCTTGCCTGAGGACGTCCTACACTACGCTTGCCGAGACGCGGTCTCCACTCAAGAACACGTTTACTCCAACGGTTGTCGGTTCTACGGCTAACATGGCCAGCCCACTGCCACTTCAGCTTGCTAATCCGGTGGGCTATGTCGATACCTTGGTTCTCTGCCGTTTCACCTCATTTCTGATTTGATCTCGCAGAAAAACGCCGAGCATAGCCCGCTGAGTGACTTTCAATTTGTGGACCAGCCGTGCCGTTAGTGTCCACGTTTCGGCTCCGTATGTCATGACGGGTAGGACGCACTGATTGAAGACTTTTGTTTTTAGGCACTGTGGGATCGACGATGTGAAGACTTCCCAAACGCTGCCCAACCCAACTGAATTCTTCTATTCACGTCGTCCTCGAAGTTGTTTCTACCTAACTGCAATGTCTGCCCGAGATATACATATTTTTGAACAGCTTTGAGAACGGCGCCGTGTATCGCAATCGGTTCCGGTAGTACATGTTCATTGAACATGACTTGGTTTTGTCCAAGTTCATCCGTAGACCGATGCGCACAGAAGAGTCAGCCAGGTCATTCAGCATCTGTTGTAGGTCCTGCAGCGTTTCTGCCACGATGACGATGTCGTCAGCAAATCGCAAGTGAGAGATGTACTCGCCATTGATGTTGATGCCACGTCCTTTCCAGTTCAGCGTCTTGAACATATCCTCCATTGCATTTGAGAACAATTTCGGGGAGATAACATCCCCTTGTCTCACATTTCGATGCAACGGTATAGGACTTGTTTGCTGATTCTGGATTTGGACGGACATAGTGGCTGCTTTGTAAAGACATCTCATCACTTGGATGTATCGCCAATCTACTTGGCATCGCTGCAGGGACTCCAGAACAGACCAGATTTCAATCGAGTCAAAGGCCTTCTCATAGTCCACAAATGCTAGGCACAGGGGCTGATTATATTCTTCAGTTTTCTGTATAATCTGCCGCACTGTGTGGATGTGGTCTATGGTGCCGTATCCGCTCCGAAACCCAGCCTGTTCCGGTGGTTGGAATTCGTCGAGTCTTCGCGCAAGACGGTTCGTGATCACTCTTGAGAACAGCTTATAGACGTGGCTTGGAAGGGAAATGGGTCGATAGTTCTTCAGTAGGGTTTTGTCTCCCTTTTTGAAGAACAGGACGACCACACTCCTACTCCACGCCTCTGGAGTTCTCCCTTCAAAGAGGACAGCGTTAAAAAGCTTTTGGAGCTCCCTGAGTACGGGTCTGCCTCCTGCTTTTAACAGCTCTGTTGTTACGCCGTCCTCGATTGATCGATAGGCCAATCAATTGTAAGATTATTCTGCGTGAATAGCATCTTTAGTCAAATTCTCATCCTCATCGCTGTTTGGTTATGTTTATTTCATTTTGAACATTAGTGTTTTGGCTTTAAAATTCATAAAAAAAAACTAAACAAAAATTGTGAACACCCACGCTTGCGTTTCACAAAAAGCCAGTGAAATATTCCACGCGAACACAGACGACTAAATCCGCCGATAAAAGAGCAAGCTTATAACTTAAATACAATTCTACCACCGAATATCTCTTTAATCCCAAATACGCGATTAAATTCTTATCCCCATCGTTGGTCATTTATTGCGAAGCTTCGCATTATCGATATTTACCAAGACTCTCAGCGGAGTGTGAGGTTCTATTTCGAGGATCTCCTTGAGTGACCCCACTTAGCCCCCCCCCCCCTCCTGGTCCTGTCACAAGACGGTTGAAAAGTTCGCAATTCCACATAAACATTTGTAAATTGCGCTGTGGTTTTGACAGTTACAATACGTTCGTCGAGTTTGAAATGTCATTAGGAAGCAGGTGTCTTTTTTAATGGGATGGAGAAATGAATAAGGGAAGCTATTTTTGTGCGTCCTTCATTTCATAATCAGATGGATCTTTGTAATTCCAAAAAACACAAAGCTCCTACAACAATGTTCATAATTTTACAATCAGGTTACTAAAATACATTATTGCAAGATACTTTCAAATCGTTCAATCCAACTTCACAAGCATTCGAGAGGTACAGATCAATAAAAAGCATTTCTAATTTTCATTGAGGTACGTAACTCGATGAAAATTATTAATGCTTTACCTAATACTACTACTAAGACAAACCGCCCTAATAGATTATAAATACGTATTCATAATCTATTAGGTCAGTTGTTGACGTTCAAGTAAGTATTATAAAAACATTAACAAATTGCAAATACTTTTACCAACCTAAAAGTTTTAAAAAGATGGCCGCCGTGAAACCCCGCTTTTAACTACACTTCTGTCTCGTAGTACTAAACGTGTGCTGACGAAGCCCGTCGCATTGATTGCAATCAGATCGGCAGTGGGTACGATATGTTACACTACAAACGCCACTGTTTACGAGTCATAAGCTATATATACTTATAGCTGTGCCCTACGGTTCACCTGCGTTAGTTTGACGAAAGAATCAAATAGTTGTGATAAGAACGTATTTCTCATCTACGCGAGATAAAAAGAAACGTTACAGGTCATTGTTTGCCGAGATCAGTGCGCTGGACACAGCGTCGACCCTTTGAAAGGTATTGCAAGAATTGTAATTTTCTATCAAATGCTCCAATCTATAGACACTTGAAAGTTTTCACAAGCTTTTTATCTCGCTCTTCCACAATCTGTACTAAACCTGCGTGTGAGAGAATTGCTCGTCTCAGCTCACAGATGAAGTGAAGCTGGGACCTAAAGGCTGCTGTTGAATTCACAAACGTCCGAAACACCTCATTTGACGTTTTACGAACTCATGCCACCCGTAAATTGTCTATAAAACTGAAAGCGACAACTCTACAGAACTTTGATTGCGTTTGGTAATTAGGCGGTTAGTTTCGTAAATATAAATCCTCACTCAACATACTACACGTGGATGTCGTAGTAAAAGTCTATTTGCATCGCTAAAGACTAAAATTAGTCGCACACATTTCCGTAAAGCGCGAGATAAATTTAAGTTTTCTGCACACAACGAGGGGGGGTTGGGGGGCAACCCCCCCTCTACCGGGCGGTGACGTCACACGGAGGGATGAGGGTTTATTCTCGTTTGCGCGTGGGAGTCTCATTCTAGGGCTGTCAATTTGGCAAATGTTACTGTAGTAGGCCAATTATTCGCAGAAAAAAATGCCTTATTCCGAAAATAAACGTATCTGACATGCTTTGAGTTTTTTCTGAGGATGATTAAAAACTACCTATTTTAAGACTAAATATAGTTCACAATTCCATACTTGACGCGAGAGCCACAAATGCACAATATAGATAGAGGTATGTAAATAAGACCATGGCAAAAATTCAATTCATCTTCATGAACGCGGTTTTTATTTTATTTGTATGAACACACAGATCGCCATTTCTCACTAGTGACGGTCAAAAATGAGCACTGCTACAAATTTTGTCATTCGTCATCTCGTGTGATTCGTATAGTTTTATGCGCGAGAAACGGCGCGACCGAAGGCGCGACCTAATGCTGTAGTTGTGCATTTATGATAAACAAGTAACTGGCTCCTTAACACGTTTCAATTTTAAAAAAATGTAACAGTTATTTCATTTGTTTTACGTAAAATGTTACCTTTTTTTTTTTTTTTTTTTTTTTTGTCGGGGAAAAAATCCTTGATGGACTATCCCACCGTTCTGGGGGGTAGGAGAACGGCGGGGGAGTGTGGGACTCCCCACCGTAAGCGGCGGGTATACCCACTAAAAATACCCCGGTATACCTCTTCGCTTTACGGGACGACATGGCGCGGGAAGATTGCCACATCGACCCAGCGGTCGGCCCAGCCTTTGCGCCGGGCCTCCTCATGTTACGGGGGTATCCCGGTATACTGGGACACCCCTAGACGGGAACCCCGTGCAATGGGATGTAGGCCCCCCAGCCTACACCCCGGGTGTTACTTTTAGGGAGCAGGAGGAAGGCGGGCAAATTGCCGTCTTCTTGCTCCCCGCCGTCTGCGTCGGAGAGGCGCCGCAAGAGGGTCGTCCTCACGGGCCCTCTCCGCGATCTCCTTCCGCGTCATCACTTCCTCGCAGAAGGACACCATACCCTCCCACGCCGCTTCGCTGCCGAGCATCGCCCGGATGATGTTCTGCAGCGAAAGATCTCGGCCAACTATGTCGGCCAAGGTGCGGCGTTGGTTCACCCAGGCTGGGCACTCCTGAAGAGTGTGCAACGCGGTGTCCTCGTCCGCGCCACACTCCGAGCACTCCGGAGTCAGCTCCCTCCGAGCTATTTGGTGCAGGTACTTTCCGAAGCAACCATGCCCGGAAAGTACCTGCACCAGCCGATAGGTTAGCGGCCGTCTTTTCCGCCCGACCCACAGCTGGAGGACCGGCCTTATTGCTTCTATGGTCCATAGGCCATATTGCGCAGTGGCCAGGTCCTCAGCCCATCGCCCCAGAAGCGTTGCATGCGCCCGACGCCGAGCACCTTCTACTTCCTCAAAACAAGGGCGCTCTCCTCTTGCTCTTGCTGCTGTCCTGTAGCTATAGACAGCAGCGAGCACTCCAGCCTCCATCTCCCAGGGGGGCATTCCTGCCAGGACACAGGCAGCCCCCGTTGAGATGGTGCGGTACCCCCGGATCGCTCTCACCGCTATCACCCTCTGCGGGCGCCGCAAGAGGGTTCTATTGTGAGCGTTGAGAGCGTCCTCCCAGATTGGCGCACCGTAAAGCGCCATACTTTTGATTATGCCGGCGTAGAGACGCCGGCATGTCTGGTCCGGGCCGCGCTCATTTGGGAGCAGACGGCCGAGAGCCCCCGCGGAGCGAATGAGGCGCGGAACGAGACGAGAGAAGTGCTGCTCGAATCGCCACCGCCCATCCAGGTGTAGGCCCAGATACTTCATCTGAGCCTTAATCTGCAACGTCGTGCCCTCCAGGGTTATGGTCGCACCGGGGGGAGGTCCCTGCCGAGGCCCGTGAAAAAGGAGGGCTTCGGTCTTACCGAGCGCCACTTTGAGGCCCAAGGCCTGAATCCGGCCAACCACAAGACTGGCCGCAACTTCCGCCAGCCTCTTCACCTCCGGGTAGGAGGTCCCTCTAGCTACGACTAGGGTATCATCCGCGTAGCAAAGGACGCGCACCCTCGGTAGAAGCGTGCCGCGGAGAACCCAGTCGTAGCCTAGGTTCCATAGGAGGGGCCCGAGGACGGATCCCTGAGGAACCCCACACCTCATCGGCCGACGGATGAGCACCCCGTCTGCGCCCTCGTACAAAACCTCCCTATCGCGGAGGTAGTCCTCCAACAGCCTGGCGATATAAAGGGGCACCCTGAAGTAATGCAGTGCCTCCCTTATCACACAGAACGGCAGGCTGTTGAAGGCGTTGGCGATGTCTAAGCTAACCGCCAACGATTTTTCCCCTCGCTCTGAGGCGGCTTGCGTCTCCCTTTTTAGTAGAGCCAGGGCATCTATAGTAGAGTGCCCTGCTCTAAAGCCAAATTGGACCGGGGACAGGTCTGGCCCAGTTTCCCGCAGGTGCCGGACTAGGCGGATGGCTATAATGCGCTCGAAGCATTTCCCAGCCTCGTCTAGCAGGACAATTGGCCGGTACGCCCCGGCTTCATCTGGGACGTAAAATGTTACCTCGTTACAGAAACCAAGTAAAGTCAACTTGGTCTTAACACTACAGTCCGTGCGCGCTAAGAATGCAGTGATTTTTGAATTTTGCACACAAAAAAAAAAAAAAAAAACTTAGATCCACAACCTTTGCGTTCGAAAGTATGCGTTCAACTGGACACTGTGGACTTGACTTTCTAATTAGGAACGATTTGATTTGTTAAGGGACGTGCTAGGTCAATGGATAAGTATGAAATTATTGCATTCTTAACGCGAACGGGCTATAGTGGGCTTCTGTTATCAACTTTGAAGCTATGCAGCCAGCCCTAAGCTCTCATTCCTACCTACCCCTATGTTGGTAAGTGGTTCCAGGGGGCCTAATAGGCAAAGTTGGGCTGTTCCCAAAGGTATAACAGAACGTACTAAGCCGTCATTGTAATACACACTACACGGATTAATTTACCATGAATTTCTAATGAGGTACCGGATGCTTATCACTATTAAGTACATAGCAGATTGTATTCAAGTGCTGTTGAAGGCTGATGCAGGCCAGCGGAAGCCAAAAATTGCTGGAAATATATGAGCTATCGAGTTCTTAAGGACGGATTTCAAAAGGTTCTTACAGGATTGGAAACGTGCGAGTTATACTTTTGTTGCCATAAATTTTATTTTCTGCGGTATCAGCTGACAACACGATAGACCTAATGATATTATAATGAAAAGACGTAGATAGGTTACTTGTGCTAAAAAAGTGGCACCCGAAATCAGAACTTTCGACCACCCGAGCAAAGCATTGACGGTTTTGAGACGACACTGCGCAACATGTATCTGTCTCGTTGACGCTCTAGTAAATAATCATACTATCTAGTACACACACGGACAGTTATAGGCACGTACGCCAGGATATAACCTATCTACGTCTTTTTACTGTAGTATCATTGGATAGACCTGTGTTCTGAAGTAGGTTTTTCGTAGCTGCGAATAATGATAATGACGTGTCTCTACTACCGCACCGGCGTCGTTTCTACTTATAAAACCCAAACAGAAACTGACTTAATTGAATATTTTTCTTGTACTTTTCTGAAATATTTACCAAATTTTGGACTTCCTTCATGATTCCATTGCCGCTTTGATATTTTACTGCACGGAAAAAATGAAACTTCAAAAAATATCTCCTTACCCATCGTTTGCGAACTGCTAAACTAAGCAACTTAAATAAGCACAAACTCGGTAACTGTCACCAAAGAAGAGTTTGAAAAGTCAACACCATTTTTACTAAGCGTCATTTTAACTTTGCGAGTTATACTAAGCAAATATTTTTCGCATTTTGATGGCAAACTCGATCACGGCACAGTATTTAATGTATCTGCTATTTAACTTAGTGATGTAAAATGTATACTGGGATAGCTTTTGTCAGGCTGGATTAACAGGTATTTTAGGCTCACTTTGTCACTTCAGTGGCACCTAGGGTGTCTAACCGAGCTTTATTCTTTTCCAGTTAGGATGAAGGAAGAGAGACAGGGATAACAGGATAGGAGGAGAGAAAGGAGAAAGAGGAAGTTGCTATTTAACCCTCTCTCATACACTCTCTCTCTCAGCGAGATCATCAACATCATCATTTTGCCGAACGAAACCCACTGCTTGGCATAGGCCAAGGATCTCCAAACTGATCAGTCCTGTGCTGTCCGCATCCAGCCGCTTCCTGCGACCTTTACTAGATCGTCGGTCCACCTTGTGGAGGCTCGCCATTCCAGAACCTTTCCGGCCCAACGGCCATCGGTTCCCGCATATCAGTATCTCTCAAGGAAATAGATTGATTAAAAATTGGTATAAAACACTTATTTTGCGCCACAGTGTGTGTCGTCATTACATAGTGAACAGTCTCCCTGCGTAGCTGCGTAGCGAGGTATGCGAGTAAGGGAAGGTGCACCAGATATTCCATAGTTTCTCGTGCTATACTCTATACTCGTACTTGCCCACTACCACAACAACTGGCTCAGGGATTTGGCCATTAAATGGACCATTAGTTAATCTACCGAATGGATTGTTCAAGAACCCAGACCGGTCAGGGTATTTAAAAGTTCTTCTTTCTTAGAGATAAATACTTCCATAGTGAAACTCCAACTCAACGTTATCAAATAAGTATACCTGAAAAGCGAACTAGTAATTCTATTGTAGGAGAAGTTGTAAATTAGGCTTCTTAGATAACTACTAAACGTCTAGAAAATTCATCTTTGATGATGCTCCGAATACGATGTTTTGCCTTTTACTGTTAACTTTCAAAAGTGTAACTAGGACCAACTATTGAAGAAGTGCCTCATAGTCTATAAAACGTTACATATAGACAATGTTTACGTACTTAGAATAGTAAGCAAAAACATGCTCATCTTTCTGGACGTAAAATGGGTTCGAAACATACGAAAACCTGACCTGTCGAAAATATGTCAGCAATGATTTGTTTTCAATGATGAAGTAATTAACTAGCAGTGGCACAGTACACTGCCTATATAAAATGTTAATACTTTACATACATTTTGTGACAAATCGAATCTTTGATGAAATGAAAAAACTTTATATTTTCATTTCTGTTCTAACAGAAATTGATCAACATCCCTCGTAAACTCATACTTATTAATTACCTTAATTTCCACCGTTCAGTCCAGTTATTCACTTCAAATTTAAGCCTAAACTCGTCAACAAATCTACTTAGAACCTGCGAATTAACTTATGAGTGAGTTGTGCCGAACTGCCGAGTTGTCGAAAGTATTTGGTCCCCGGCGACCCGACTCTTAACTACCCGATTAAGTGACGTCAATTCCCGAGACCTTTTACTTTTGATCCGTAGTTCGCTTGTTCCCAAAGTTTTGCGGACACTAGAATGATACATCTTGTTCGACGTTTAATTCTAAGGTTTAAATGGCGCAACCAACGAGTCATTGTACTAAGTAAGTGCAGAGAAAAGTTGAAATGATACATAATGATAGAGAGGTAAGCAACTTTTCTATCATTATGTCCTCTGCATTTAGGTAGCCTAAAGAGATTGCTTTTTGCAATAAGGCCGAAAATTTTGTACAAAAACTAATCATAGGTCGATAAAAAGCAAATCATGGATGGGACGCTATTAATATTGTGACTGTATTTATGGTTGAATTTCTACTATGGAACCACTATATAGCTATAAGGGTCTATGTCTTTTCGGGCAATTTGAGTGAATTCGCTAATTTTATATTTAGCAAGTTATGTTAGTGATAAATACGTGTTAAGTTAAAGTTACATAGCCACACTATTGTATTGGGCTTGGCTGTTTTGGACTTTAAATAATAATGTTAAATGATATGGTATTTCAAGTCAACTGTGGTCTTGTGCACCGCCATAATTTCTGTCTGACGTTGTGGTTGACTAGTACAGACTCATTTTGGCATTCGATTCGCCATTCCTACAATAGACTTCTAGATATCACACACACACAGCACAGTGGTTAGTGCAGTCACCCGATTTGCGAAAGATGCGGGTTGGATTCCTGCCTGATGCCAAGATGACCAAATGTCTTTTTCTGTTATTCAGATTACTAGAAATCATTTCCTTCTTTCCGTTTGATGTGCAACAAGGCGAGCACAAATCCCAAGTTAAGCTGTCAGTCAATTACACGACAGAAAACAATACAACCTTCGCAATAACTGCAGCCAATCGCGTTCCTTCACGAGAAAACGCAGACGTTGAATAAGAAGCGATAAAAGAATAAAATGAATAACGCTGTCAACGCTGTGAATATTAAAGCATGTCTCGACGTAGACACCGAAGCGAGAATACCATTACAAACGATATTCAACCTTAAACTTTCAACTAAAGAACTCTTTTATAAAGCTCCAATACAGAAAAGGGCTGTTAGAAAATGTATAAGAGATTCATAGCGTTTCTTGAGAAAAAATGTGAACACGCTTAGAGTTCCTTTGAACATTTCGGTGAGAGGACTTAGAGGTCAGCACTCAAGTATGCATGAGGCAACATTACCAAATGGACCTCAAATAAACTAGTACCAATCAAAGGGCATCATTCATAAATGTGAGTACAAATTGATTATGTTAAATAGCTTCGGAATATTCTTGTTTTAATACTTGGTTAACTTGTAAGCTTCAGTAGTTACAGTCTGATAATCTACCAGATACAGCGTTTAAAACTCATGTCCAAATGAAGCAGTGTAATGTAACACAAAAATGGACGTTCCTGAAAAACCTGATCTTTTTAGATACAACTCAACAACTTCAAATACAAATATTCAACTTCAACTTTCAACTTTAAATATCTCTCCTAATCTAAAGTGCTATCATTATTTTGCTTAGGCACTGCAATGTTGAAAACTGTTGGTATGTCTTTTAAACGAATATTTAAAAGACATACCAACAGCGTACATATTAAAACTACCACCATAATTAACTACATATTAAACAGACTTATACTATATTACTTACTTATGTTTTACTTTTGTTTAGTATGAGATTCTGTTTAAATTATTCGTTTACCACTTGCATAACTCGTGCAAAGCTAACTCTTCTATGAGGCATATTGGTTTAGGCAATCAACCCAGTTGAGAAAAGCAAGATGGTAGATGGTAAAAAACGGCGGGAAAACGTCGACCGTCCACTTCCGGTGGCGCGGGCGCCCACAATTAGCTAAAAAGCCTCTCGAAGCTTATCCAGCACCTGCTAAGGGCACTTCCACGCTATTTTATAGCGACTCAGTATCATTGGAGGATAATTTTATTCGCTTCTGCTGCTGCCTGCTAAGAAATCTCAGACCTTTTTTATATCAAGGGGGCACTTTCAGGTTATTTTATAACGAGTCCGTATCGTTGAAGAATTGGTTTATTTTAATTTCCCACTGGCGGATTGAAATTCTGTACGATAAACCGTAAGAGGTTTTTAAAAGGCCTCATAATATTCTCATGGTTTCGCTGCTTGCTAAGTACTTTGTAATTTACAAACTTTAGTTCGACAGCTCCAACTGTTATACACAAATGCCTATACATACATGTCCCACTGCTGGGTACAAGTAGTGACGTGGTGTTACACTAGCGATGACTCAATGTGTGAGGTAGATTCATACGAAAAATGTTGTGTAAGTGAGCCTAAACTTTTTGCCTTTTGTAAGCTATCCTAGAAAGCTTTCATAGCGTTATTTTTAACAATTTTAATATTTCCAAGTGCCGGAGGACCATTCTATTTGAAATTGAAAATAAAATAATCTAGTAATAGTTTATATTTAGTAAATCCTTGGCTTTCTGCTATACTTTTCAGTATCTGATTCTGTATAGAGTATTTTCGTGACTAACCCTCACAGCTATTTATATCCTAAAGTAGCCGGCGGGTTTTTTTTTATGGTGAACTCTCAGAAGCGTAAGCTTTGTTTACATTACCAACTTTGGCATTCACTAGAGTTTGGTAAGTTAAAATGCTCGATTTACAAATATTATCGATAGTTTAATATTTATTAAAAAACCTTGTTAAATTTATTTTCCTAATATTCTAAAGATATCTCCAAATCAAGCATGTTCATATCTAAATTGATTAGGTTGGTAAACACTTTATTGTACGTTATATGTAAGTTATAAATTTTCACGTTAATGTAAAATTTGTGCGGTCTTATTGCTAAAAGCAATATCTTCCAGAAGTTCCAGACAACCTACAGGCAGAAGAAAGGGTAGGCACCTGCACAATTACTACAGGATTGGAAAATGTGTGTGAGTGTACACAGGCATAAGTCTGATTAAGAGTTAACTGTGTCTGTCATGATTATTTCAGCAGGTTTTGTAAACTACAAAATGTGTAAACATTTACAATACTTATCAAAATTACTAAATCCCCCTCTTCGTAATATTTTGCAACAGGGATGTTAACTGCCCTCATTTGGTATCGGACGTAAAGCAACACTTAATTGCCGCTTTTAATATTTAATTTAACAGTCAATTATAATAATTAGATATTCTTTGTGTTTTTTACAATGCAAGTAACAACGTAATAATTTTTGTTGCGTGATTTCTCTTGAAGAGGGAAATAAATGTTATCGATTCATGCACCGATAGAAGCTAATATATTTATTTACGGTTATTAGATTTCAAAACGCGAGTTTGTAATGTTTTCAAATTTATTGTCTTTTGCAGTAATACTTTATTTATTTAGTGGTTAGTAGACAAAGCTACAAATTCATAAGAAATATTCAGAATAGCAAAAAGTACAGCTGAGTTTACTTCTAAAGAGATATTACGTGTAAAGTTTAACATTGAAAGCCTCTCCTATCTAGAGGTTTTAGTTTGATACGTTGAAAAGAGTAAATGCAGAATTTTTTGCCAGTTCTTTTCTGAACAGAAACAATGTTCGACAACGGTTGGTAGACTCACATTTTCTAAGCAGTGTTTATTTTGTTTACATTTGTTCTCTTAGTACCTACTCTAGTATATTGTTGTCAATAAGGTAGGTACTTAATTAAAAAAAAAGTATTTAAAAAAAAGTTTTGGACTTTGAGGTACAAACTAAGTGAGGCCGCTAAATGTCAAATGCTATAGAAATCTGCGGACTAGGCCTGCTACCATAATAAGGCAAGAGCGTATTTAAAGTTGCAAATGAATGAAGGTTTCATGGAGCTAAATGATCTAATAAGAAAAGAAAGTAAATAAACTCTGTTTCTTGCCTAAATCAAAGCTCGTAAACAAGTTGGCAAGACACACGACGCTGAGGTCGCCCGCCAGCACAACTCGATTACAAAGTCTCGCACACCGCAAAACTCGACTTTATTGTACGGTCGGCAAACACACCCACTGAGCAATGTCACTTTGAAAGATGAAATCCGCTGAAAATGCTGACGTATACATCGTTCATGGATGTCCAGTGATCGGTATCCTTGATGGGGCACCCCAAATGCGGGGTAGGGCATTTCTTTTTTGACACAGTGGACATACAAGGATGATAGAGATCGTCTAAACTGAAATGACGCGCCCCTCCATTGCATCTACGCACACAATCAAATTTTAAATATGTACGCAATACACATATACATGAAATTCAAATTGGTTGTTCCGTTGACGGTTAGGCTCAAACGTCAAACTCATAACGGTAATTTGCTTGTGTGCGTAGATGAGGTAGAGGGGCGCGTGATTTCAGCTTAGACGATCTCTTCCATGTTATCACTGGCGTAGCTTGAACAAGAACATCATAAACCTCTTTCGGAGAACCTATTCATCTGACTAACCCCGACATAGATCTCATTCTGTAATTCGCTTATCCTGGTATATCCTGGAAGCTTCGAAGGCACGTCAAGTTTTGCATTTGGTCCCGGCCTTACACTCTACAAAAACAAATCGGCTTAGCTTTTAGACATATTTCAAAAGCTTTTTCAATCTATCTGTACCCGGTAATTCCATTTCCCTGGCTCACTCTGCGCAAATCCGGGCCACTGTTCTGCAACAGATCGGTGCAACTATAGCAATGTTGCAGGCTTGTATAACTAAGTGCCGCCACTGTTTCATTGTTTTGCTGAAGAGAAAGAGTAATTTGAAAATACGCAGCTAAGAAAAGTTTCAGTGCATAAGACTAGGTAGTAATGGTAAACTTTGTCAATAAATTAATAAAACACGTTCACAACTTCTCTTTTGAAACCCAAAGGAATGCAGACAAACTGCTAAACATTATTCGAAAAATACTACTTAAAGAAATGATATTATAATAAAACAGACGTAAGGGTTGTGTCAGTACTGACTCGAAGTCAAAAAAAATCCACGGTGTACGACGTAGTTAATTTGACCGTGTTTTAACGTGTGAACAAGATAATATGATTATTTACTAGAGCCTCAACGAGACAGATACAGGTCTCAAGCTGTCAACGCTTTGTTATAGTGTACGAAAAGTTCTGATTTCGATTGCCACTTTTTTAAAACAAGTAACCTGTCTACCTCTTTTGATAACATCATTGATCTAAAACACATTCTTCAGTTTTTTATGAACTAGGTATGTAGTGTTCCAGTCATGGATTTCATGACAATATAGTGAAATGGTGGCATTTGAAACAGATAACGGGTATTTTTAGAAATACATAACATACATAAACGGCATATAGGTATACGTCCCACTGCTGGGCACAGGCCTCACCTCAACTATGAGGTGGATTGAGCCATACTCCAACACGCGAGCTCAGTGCGGATTGTTGGAGGGGTGTAAGGTTAGTGAGCAACCTTAATGTCAGATGTTATCAAACCGCCCTAAGGCCAGGTACGCAATGATTAAAATATATTTACCAGCAATATTCAAACCTTAAAAATAAAATTTCCTCAGCTAAAGTTATTTGAGAATATCTTGAATGAAAATGATTCAGCAGAAATAGATCTGAATTAATATAAATCTGTTTTTCCTTAGATAAATGAATCCCAGCAAACTAAAGAGAGGTTAACGACCCGTTTCTGCAGTTACAGTTTCTCCGTAAGGTCAAAGACCTTTTTATCCTTTACCTAATCTATTACGTGAAATATAGAAGGTTCTGGAGGATCTGTTCGTTAATTAACTTGATGGAAATCCACGGTATTCTAACACTAACTAACGTAATTCCGAAACCGAAAGGAATTTCAATTTGAAACAAAGTATAAGAGTCCAATTCATTTTGTTTATTTGAACTAAGTTACTTAATAACACTTCAAAGACATTTTTGTAACATTGAAGCGAAACTAATTTTACTGATTCTCCTACGGTTTTATATTTTTAACATTTTAGATCATATTATGCGAATGGATTTTTTTTTTCGTGTATATATATATCTCTATGTATAAAAGGCTACCCTGGCTAACTTTCTTTCAATGCACAGCCAAAAACTACTGTACCTAGAAAGTTAAAATTTGGTACAAGGTTCCATTCATGATCTCAGTTAGCACTAGGAAAGGATTTTCAGAAATTCAACCCTTGATGAAGTGAAGTCGCGGGCTTTCGCTAGTATCTTATAAGACGCAAGCAACCCGGATAGCGGGGGTAAGGTCGCTTCTTGCGATGTTGATTTTAAATCCCTTCGACAAAATGTGAGCTTCTGGATGTTCCGTCACCATGACGGCAGCAGTACTTTGCTTCTGACCACCCCGCTTGGGTATGTCATGTCATACTTAATTAGCAAATTGTGAAAAATTCTCCTTTAACTTTATATTAATTGAAAACTACTTGGATGATTAATGGAACAATTTGATTTATGTACTAGCCCTAACGACTTGCTAACTAAATGTCGCACTTGCAACAACACGAGAATCCGGATATACAAACAATGCTCTCATTCGCAAATATAAACATTACTGCATTATCAATAAGGCTTAAAATGTGATCAGTTATCCTGAGGCAATTACGTCGTTGGCCGAGTGGACTCCGATGAATGTCAAGGGTAGCGCCGCCTCTCAGCCTATGCTTCGGAGACTAGTTTTTGTTCGTAGTTTGATGGATTCGAAAAGTGATACGCATAATCACTTTGTATCTATGTTTCATTGATATCGATGACGAAATTTGTATTAGACGATTCCAATGTTTTATTTATTTATTTATTTATTATTTAACCAAATACATTATCATAACAAGAAAAGACCTTATGCGATAACATAGTTCAAAACAAAACATACTTATGCTATGTAACACAGAACATACATTGTTAGCTTTGTGAATTCACTCAGCGCACACGAAAACAAGTCAATTCTGTCCGCCACCAGATTCAGCGTGTGCAACGTCCGCGTCATAGGAGCCTTTTATACCTGACATCTCAAATTAGCGACTTGGGGCCGGCGCCCATTTTCGGCATCGGCACGCTTCAGGATTTTAAGGTGGCAAATAGCAATATACTTTAACATTATGGCAATAAAGTAGAAATTTCCGTGATGTGTTCTCGTAAAAACAAAATGCATTTGTTCTGTTTCTGTTTCGGCATTTTCTACTTTATTGGCATTATGTTAGAGTATATTACTATTTGCCACCTTAAAAGCCTGAAGCGTGCCGATGCCGATAGTGGGCGCCGGCCCTAAATCGGTTGTATTATCTAAGGAAATACCGCGAACGATTCGTGGTCGATGAAAAAAATTGATGCACAATTTGAAAAACGATAGAAGAAAGAAACATAATTAATGCTCTGGTTACAAAGTATGGTTTTCTCCGTGTTATGGATACCAGAAATAACATAGATATTCAGGTCAAACAACCAGACCAGCACAATTATCGGTATGCAGGAACTGAACCCGCGACTCTTTGAGTCTACCAGCGCTGTGCCTTTCCGTTAAATGGCTCGTCATCTTTTACCTTATATATGTCACCGGAAGATAACAAAAACCGTCAATTTATAAATTTCCTAGGAAATTTATCAACTTTCGTAGGATTCTAAACGAGAGATAAATAGTATTATTTTACGCCCACATTTCCGGAAATTTATAAATTTGCGACGACTCGTGGTAAATTTATCAATTTACGGATATCTTTTCGTAAGATTCTAAACGGTTTGACTAATCACAGAAGAGCTTTTAATTTTACGCTTTTATAAATTACGGAAAATAACACACTGCTCTCTGATTGGTCGATGTTGACAGTAGAAATGCGTTCGTAGATTATGGTACAATCAGACTTGCCAAACTGTACATTTATCAGTTTCGAATACCTACCTGACTGGACTTTTACTTTAAAACTGGGTAGTTTGAACGGGTTACTTTTTACAATTAATAGGCTGATAACCCTACTTAATCAAATTAAAACAACAGAAATCGTGTTTTACGATATCAAAAAGTTTATAAAAAAATTAAATACACTTATAAAATATAACATACAAAACATTGCATACCATCTCGATCATATCCCAAATGGTATAGTCCGAGTCACACTGTGTTCCCGTCACGGTGAACGAACGGAACATTCAGAAGCCCACATTTCACCGAGGGAATTTGAACCCATCGTGGTAAGAAGCGAGCATACCGCCGTTATCTGGGTTGCTTAGATTTTTTATCGGTGTTTCTCATCGCCAGAGTGTTAGCCGCAAATTATACATTGAACACGAAGATGAATTTGTTCTTACATTACATTAAAACCGGCCTTCTACCAAAATTAAATGGCGGAGGAGAGGAATGACACGTGACTTATTCAACCAATCAGAGCGCACATGGCGTTTGGTTACTGCCCACTTATTATTTTACGGATGCGTTCCGAAAGTTTATCAATTTCCGGAAATGAGGGCGTAAAATAATACAATTTATCTCTCGTTTAGAATCCTACGAAAGTTTATAAATTTCCTAGGAAATTTATAAATTTACGATTCTTGTTATTTTCCGGTGACATATATATCCATAGATATCCTTAAATCTTTATTTAAACCTATGTCGACTAAGTTAATTATGTCTTACTTAGTCGATATTATAAACTTACTAGCTGTCCCGAAAGACTTCGTACTGTTTTCAAACATTCAGTGCCACGTGAGAGATAGATAAACAGATGTTAATAGAAAACTAAATTGTGGTTTTTCACTATATTCCTAGCGTTTTCTCATGTTTATTCACCTTTTAAACCTTACCTTGAACATAACGGATATTTAAAAACCAAAGTTAGCCAAATCCTTTCAGTGGTTATCGAGTTTTAGCTAGACTAACGAACAGTAATTTATTTTTCATTTATAGAGATCATTGTCAGATATAATTTTAAAATAACCATTTTTCCATATGGTTATATTTCCATTTTTTTAAAAAAAAAACATAAATCATCGTAGGCCTACAATGAACAAAGTGGTGCTAATGCCTAATTGCAGCCATAAAGGCATATGTCCTGACCCCCATTACTCCAAGTACCCACCGAGGCTGGTCTGCCTGTCAATCGGCGACACCCAACAATTTGTCGATACTTACACACCTCATTTCGCTCTAGAGGCTATTAACTTCACGGCCGATAGAACGGGTTTATAAATTTAGTTCAAATACAACAATTATAACAGACCGATAACAGACTTCTTTGATTTTATGTAACTGCTATCTTTTTTTACGTGTGGTTGTCTTGTAGAAGTCAGTATTTACTCTTTATTTACCGAGCATAGGCTTTAAAATACTACTGACCACGCCTTGTTTTCAGTATATATTGTATACAGTTAAATAATGAAAACGGCCCATATATACGTCCCAATGCCGGGCACAGGCCTCAACTCAACTATGAGGTGGAACGAGCCATACTCCAACACGCGGGCTCAGTGCGGATTGTTGGAGGGGTGTCAGGTTACTGAGCAACCTTAATTTACAGGCTGCAAAAAATTAGAGTACGTAGCCCTATATCAGCCGCGGCTTTCATTTGTAATTCAAATATATTTGTTTTTAAGGGTGCAGACATAAAAATTTGATAGTTTCACAACAAAAAAGGTCGCATATTCTTAATCAGCGTACAACCAATGAAACGTTACCCGAATATGCGCTAAATCGCGGCCCTTTACGATATTAACAGCTTGTGCGCAAAAGACGGAGACACTTACCTATATGTACATAGCAGAGACGCTATTAAGAAGGCTGTGCTTGATTTTGGCCAATGACAAAGTCAGCTGAAGTAATTAATCAATCAGTGCACAGCCAGCCAGGCAGCGGGCGTATTAACCCAAATATGCGCGAGACACGCGGCCCTTTCCAACGTTATCAGGGTCGTGCGCGTGAGCCGTTATCAGCGCGTGGCTAGAGGCTGCATAAAGCGACTTTATCTATATTAATTATATCTATTTTGCAAGTAGGTTGTTGGCAGATATAAAAATACAGCGACTTTTCCATTCCAGTTTCACATAAAAAACATAAACCGACGACCGTCTTGGTGTAATTGTTGAGAAGTCGGCTACGACACCAAGGGTCGCGGGTTCGATCCCCGCACAGTACAAACATTTGTGTGCATGAACATGTCTGTTTCTATTGGTCTGGGTGTTTCCTATGTAAATTAAGTATGTATTTACAAAATAAAAAGTATTTAAGTATGTTTATCCGTTGTCTAGTATCTCATAGTAACGGACTATAATTAGCCCACTTGGGACTAGATGGCGCTGTGTTGAATAATGTCCAAGGATTTATTTATTTATTTATAAACGGCCTATATACGTCCCACTGCTGGGCACAGGCCTCACCTCAACTGTGAGGTGGATTGAGCCATTCTCCAACACGCGGGCTCAGTGCAGATTGTTGAAATGTTATCAAGCCGCCCTAAGGTCTCTCACTAGGCTCAACGACGTCAGCCGGGACCAACTGCTTAACGTGCCTTCCGAAGCACGGAGATGCCCGAAATAGTCATCACTAAGTTAACTCTAGTTTCACCAATCAATATTGCAGATTGCAGCGGCCAACGATTAAGAAGAATAAAATTTACAACCTTTAAACTATCGATCGATTGGAAACGATCTACATGCCACGTAGATCTGTTAAACACGGACAAAGCACATTAAAGATCGGTTATATAATTATTTTCAGGACAGTTATTTCAGTACAGCAGAACTTCTAACACTGAACATTTTGGCATTTATTCTAGTATGTGGCATTAAATCCAATTGCCATTAAATAAATGTACCTGAATACAGCCGGAAAAAAACAGTGCAAAAACCCGCACAAATAATGTGAGCGTTACCGTGGGCAGACCACGCCTTCACGAAGCTCACCAAAATGGTAAGTGTATCAGCGCGAGCCTATCTATCACGCCAGATATGGTCACATATCAAGGTCTATGGAAAGCTAAATAAATTCGCGAATTAACCAAAATAGACAAAGTTAAATGTTTTGTTTTTGGCGATATGTGAGTTTAATTAAGACATTGCATAGTCTAAAGGTGATTCGATTGAAGTAAGTAGCGACTTTTTGAATCAAACAAGGCACACGGTCCATTGTATAGGTGCATGTTCCACTATAAAGATCCACAATTTAGTCAATTATGTGCTCAATCGTTTTCTAAAACGGAAACTAAGGCTCAGTTCTTATGTTTCTAATCAGTGGCAGTTCAGTGTGTCAAGTCAATTTCAAGCCATTATGCCTTTAGAATCCAAAGATGCATTTGATGATGATGATGATAAGACGATGACAAAAAAACAATCAACTAATTTCAGAAAAGTTTATCTATCAACTATTACAATTTGAGGAATTTCAACATATCATACTTACACATTTTACATTTACATCAGGAATAATAAAAGATTAGATTTAGAATTCAGGAGACTTGAGAAATTTTCAGAAAACAACAAATGACCCTACTTATTCGTTTTCAAGTTCTGTTGACGTCAAACAGCATCTTCAAATGTCGCTTGGGTTATGAAACAGCCGTTCGCGCTTTTTCAGGCCGATCTAAAGAAACCTTAACCAAAACGTATGTAAATGCTTCCACTCAAAGATCTATACGAACGACTGTAATGTAACATGTATGTGTCATTGTTTATATTTATTTGTAGTGTGGGATGATCAACAATATTATTGTATGATAATGGCGTGACTCAGTGGGCTTTCCTGGCCTTAGATGCTGATGTTTATGCGATGTTTAATCATTAACCAAACATCAAACATATAGGCAAGTGCTTGAAAAACTTGCTAGTACCATCATATTTATTGTATTCGGCATAGGTCATGGGCACAATAGTTTTTATATGGACTTTGGCTTAGGGCCTTCGAAGTTTCACTTTACTTAAAATTTCGCTTAGGAGGTCTCCTATGGGTCGAATATGCGCACAGCGACACCATTAAGATAAAACCAATACGAATTGCACGAGATAACACGTCAAAATTTTGTTGCGATGCGCATTCTAGCCTGGACCTCACCTCAACAGCTAAACCTTGGTACTAAGAGCTTCATAAAGTAAAATAAGAGACAACAAAGTAACGTGAACATATCCAACCCACCAAATGCCACATGTCCCACCCACGGCACGCCGTCTCACGTCGCATTTGCACCACATTGCATAACGACGCCGTAGAGCGGTCGGCGTCCTTGCCGCGCCTAAGTTGCACTCAGATGGGAAATGATAAGAGTTTAGGTAGGGACACAATAGTCGCGAAACGGTCATACAAAAACAAGTCTTGCTATGCATTGCTTTTGATCATTATTAGGTTGATAGTTACAATTTTATCAAAAGAAACCGACTTCAAAGTGAACTAGTTATTGCAAAACAAATTTATATGCACTTAAAAGTTCAAAACATAATTGCGTAATCTTCGTTTATTAACTGAATTTTGTAACTTAATTATTCTACTCATGAATTTATTGTTTTTTTTGGAGTCGCTGTCAGCTAAGGTTGGTTTGTAACTACTTACATACATACGAGTAGTTTAAGTTTGCGATGTGCTCTTGTCACACGCCTGATAACCTAAGTAACGTATTGTTTAAAATTGTAAAAAACATAAATTCAGATTCCATGTTCTTGTATAAGTTAGAAAACTTGAGAGAACCCTTACTGAAACAGGTAGATCTTAAATGACATGGCTTCAAAAATATGTTTAGATGGTAGTAGGTACAATTTTAGTAATATCTTGAAGCATGACATAAACCTTAACCATGATTGGACATAATCCTTAGGTTATGTCCACTTGGCCCTGTGGTTTGGGGCGTTAGAATTCGGCCAAGGTTCCCCCCCGCCTGTCGTAAGAGGCGACTAAAGGGGGGCCCCGGGGTCGCCAGGAGTGCACATGGTGGAGACTGTGTGCTTCCATTGCACGAGCGATCCTGTGGAGGGCGGCGGTGCGGGGGGGCCTCGCACTGCCGCGAACGCCCACGGGTGTATGAGGGGAGGCATAACTCCCCTCGTGAGGAGCTGGGTTCCCAGCAAAGCGCGCCAGGGGTCCACTGATAGAGTCCCTTACGGGGGTCCTCGGGGATTCCTGGTACCGCGCAGAAGATGGCCTCCGCGGAGTTTAGTGGGTATGCCCACGCCCACTGGGGTGGGTGAGCCCCACACTCCCCCGCTCCCGTACTCAGGGAGCGGGATAGTGCGTAAAGGCATTCTCCGCGTAAAAAAAAAAAAAAAAAAAAAAAAAAAAAAAAAAAAAAAAAAAAAAAAAAAAAAAAAGGTTATGTCCACTGTTTCGGGGTTTTATTCCTTAATTGCGGGTTTTAACGCCTACAAACGTTTATCGCCCTGAATGAGAAATTAGAATGAGGTGGTGGTGACGACAATCATTCTGAGTGTCAGACCTTTTTTGGCATTATCATTCATAATTGAGCAAAAAAACTTAAGAACTAGTTGCAGCAGGGAGCAAATAGGTCTGTGTGTGATCTTAGGACATACAAGGAAAACAGGAAAGACCTAATTACAGAAAAAAAAAAAACTCGGTAACACTTTTGCAAGTTTTTTAGCAATTGCTGCACCATTTTTCACAATACGTCTTGAGGGCGTTTGAATTTTTGTATGGACGATGTAATACAACTGTCATAGATCGTCTAATTGCGGCTGATGTTTATCTTTGTATATTTGTGAGATTTACAAAGACGTATTTACGAGTTGGCGTTGCTTATCTGCAGGATTTACTTTTTACGTAGGTAGCACGGAGTACTTACTTCTTTACTTGTCCTTACAGCTTTTTATAATTATTTTATTTCCAAATATCAAACAGTTTACCTACATTTACCAAATATCGAATGCTCCGTGCTGCACATGCACCGCATTGCATAACCCGCAGCTAGAGCGGCGTCGGCCTTGCCACGCCTCGCGACATGTATCGCGCATAATTATTGTATAGACATTTAGCGATATACTGCTACAGGGCTGCGCGGAAAGAAAATATATCTATTTATTTATTAGTTCGTACACAAAAAGACAATTACAATAAACAGACAATTGGGAGATTAAAAGTACAGATGAGCTTATCTCTAAAAAGAGTTTTTTTCCAGCAGACCACGTTGACAGAAAAATATTTTTAGGTGGATCAGCTGTGCACAAATTAAAGAAAGTTGAATCTATACTGTAAGGCGAAATCTCGAATAAACATGGAGATCGAAGCTGTCTCAATTCTGACAGATATATAATAATTAGTTCATCCCTGGACTTATCGATTAACGATACCTACTTAAAAATTGCTTGTCCTAAGTGGTGACCACAGCCAAAACTGCAGTCTACCGGGTTAGATGTTAAAATATTTGATATTACATTTTACAAAATACGCAATACCTATAAACATTACACAAAACTTCGTAAATATTAGATTGGAATTCGAGCCTGCGTCACCCGCAATCACGGCTTGAAAGTTAATGAAATAACACTGGATTACAGTTAAAATACACTAGAAAGATTACACTTATAATATGTTAGGGTCTCGGTAGCTTAATAGTAAGAGCAGCCACCTAGTCTCCAGAAGACGCAATTTCGAATCACGCCTGCAACTTTAACCGATTTGTTGTATCTTTAACACATGGATGATGATGATGAGGTTTTAAACCAATAATGAAAAATACATCAAAATAACAAATATTGATAATCATGAAAAATTTCGTCACATCGCTAACCCTAACCTGCTGGTGTTGCGAAAAAACACCGATATTATCTATCTGTAGGCGATCACAAAGTTGCATGCAAAAATAGTTGCAAACAACTCGCTTTGAACATGTGTGCCGACGAATTTGCGTTTGACACCGAATGTTGCACTTGTTAGTAGTTTAGGGTTAATGGAAAACGAAGATTTTTTTCTTTCACATTTGTGTCCTGTATCATATTTGGTATCTCAAAGTAAAGAATAATGATTAGTACAACATTTTTGGCGCTAAACTTTTTAACACGATAGTAGTTGGCACACATTTTAATGCGATGCAAGCCATGTCAAACTTTTAGAAAATACATAGAACACCTATTTCGTGGAAACTTTTTACCGTGATTCTTTTAAACTGTGTAACTAGAAAGCTGTCCTTCATCATAATTGGTTCTAGATATTTAACTAAAGGTGTGGTCGTCTGGGTGTTCCGTATAAGATGATGCCAACGGTCTGATTACATCCAAGTACTCCATTGGTTGTGAATTCCTAAGTGCTCATAGCACTCCATATTGATGTACCACTGAACATAACACGAATCCATCAATCATTAACATAATGCAATATCCTTGGGGATTCCCCGGCAGATCATTTAATTACTCCATGAAGATACTGTAGCATGTACTTATAGTCCGATAACACTAGTACAGTCAGACTCAAATATAGCAACAAATATACCGATGATTTGTAGTTTGCAAAGTTATATCAAAACGGCAAGAAAGTAGTAAGAGTCTTTTACAAGTATTTCTAGAAGTCACAACTTAGGCCCTTTCAACAGGATAGTACCCAACCAGGCTATAAAAATAACTTCGTGCTAATAGTACAGTAAACGGCATACCGACATCACGCTACCCATTTTCGCTCAGTCCTCTTTGCTGTACTGCAAAGAAATGTCATTTGGCTAGGGCAAGATAAAAACGGAAATGGGTAGCCTGATGTGCTGTTGACTGTACATAACAACAATCCGATAAGAGCCGACCTAGGTGGCACATAAGTGCTAATTATGAAAGCGAATACCTCGTTATCAGGTGTGACATCCCACACGTTGTCATTACCTGAAAAAAAAACAATGCTGCATTAGTGAAAGAATCGAATAAACTAATCTTATACACATCTATTCCTAAAGCTATCAGTCAAGTGATGCAACAGTTTTTTTTATGTACAAACCAAAAAATATATAAATACAGCCAGTAGTTATTCTATTACATAACATAACATAAACGGCCTATATATGACCCACTGCTGGACACAGGCCTCACCTGAACTATGCGGTGGATAAAGCCATTCACGCGGGCTCAGTGCGGATTGTTGGAGGGGTGTAATGTTAGTGAGCAAATTAAGGAATTTCAGATGTAATCACGCCGCCCTAAGGCCACTAGGCTTAACGACTGACATCTAACGACGTCAACCGGGACCAACTGCTTAACGTGCCTTCCGAAGCACGGAGATGCCCGAAATACACATCACTAAATTTCGGTCGGGGTGGTCAACCATCCCATTTCCGACCCGGCGTGTGTTGCTTTACAACAGCGATCGTCGCCGATCACTGTCACAACTGCGCCACAGGCACCTCCTATGGTTATCCTATTGATTCTTATTGATTACGCGAATTCCATCGTGGGTTTGGTTGGTACGTTTTCAAACATTTAAATGTAGTATGTTTATTTGTGTATCTACTATTTTGTAATAATTTAGTCGTATTTTGTATTACACGGAAGTTTTCATCTGTTATTTTTAATTTACTCACTTTGAAAAATACGTCATATAAATAGATTTCCCAAAAATTAAGCAAAAGCGCTTCGGGTTGTTGGTAAGAAAATTATAAATGTCGGATATCACTCGCCCCTCCGGTATCAAATTTATCTTGTTATTAAAAATATCCTCGCGTCGAGTTATGACCTTATAAATATCAATTTGCTTCGTTACCCGAACCTCCCAGGCGACCATCGCCAATTTCACTCCAGCGAATGACTTGGGACTCACCAGATACAGAAATGTACGAAATGTTGACCAATTGAATTTTTGTTCTGGTCGTTGGCTTAACTTTTTGTTTGGTTAAGTTGGAATGGCAACACACGCCGGGTCGAAAAAAGGGATGGGTGACCGCCCGACCGATATTGAGTGATGTGTATTTCGGGCATCTCCGTGCTTCGGAAGGCACGTTAAGCAGTTGGTCCCGGTTGACGTCGCTAGATGTCAGTCGTTAAGCCTAGTCAGAGGCCTTAGGGTAGCTTGATAACATCTGACAATAAGGTTGCTCACTAACCTTACACCCCTCCAACAATCCGCACTGAGCCCGCGTGTTGGAGTATGGTTTGGTTTGGCTTGGCTTGGCTTGTTAAGTTGGAATGTTGCCCGTGTCCATTTTAGATTGGAAAATGGTAATTAAAATTGCAACGCTGACAGAGGAAGATTACATTGCTTACATTTTGAAGGGAATGTTTTGAGGACATGGCGTTCGAAATTAAGGCAGCACGGTAAGTGAAAAAAAGGCAAATAAATAGTATACGCTTGTATCTAAGATTTTCTAATCTAAACTGTGGTAAAAATCAGGCTTAAGTGGCCAATAACACTTTTAACATTTCCAGTACCTAATAATTTTGAATGAATACATCAATAAACATTACTTATTGGTCATCAGAACTACCCATGTATTTATATTATGTAATGTAATAATGCAGTAAACACATTAACCACATACAACGCTAGATCAGACCGCCAGCTAACGTATAGGTACAAATAGTGATGTACTTACAATAAAATAATAGCACACAAATATTTAAACATAAATATAATACACCTAATCGTTTATTATTTATTGCACAAAATAAAATAAAAAGTACAATTGGCGGACTTAATGCCAGGAGGCATTCTCTACCACTCCCCGCAAGGCTAAACAGAGAGTTGAGGGAGTTTGGGTTGTGCAACTTGCTAGTAAAACGAAGATATTTTAATTAATGATAAAAATACGTACTTTAGGAAAATCAACGCAAATCTGCTAAGTATTATTGTTTGTCATAGTTGGTGAATGGAGATCGAATGCACGACCCGGGACTTAGCAGACAGGATTACCATACTACTAACACAGTGTTGGTACTGTTACTATACTGTGCCAAATACCAATATCCTGTCAGTGATAATAATGCTATTTTTAGACTAGCAGTATTTACTAAGCCATCTTGAATTTCGTTCAGAAAGCATCATGAACACACCCATCGGAGCCCAGCCATATTGTTCGATGGATTAGAAAATAAATAGTTCTCCAATATTATCTACTCTTGCCAGGCCTGACATAAATAAAGAGGTATCATATTTGGGTATTACTTGCACAAACGGTTACAAAGTGATAGACGATATGGGTAAAAAACTTCAACCGAATAAATTTGAAAATGTACCATTGTTTCTGGAAAAAGAAACGGTAACTAGGTAGTATTCGCACAGCGATGTTTGCTAAATTCTCCTTATTCTCATATTAAATAAAAAGCTACGCTAAGCTTTATGTTAAAGATGAAAAAAACCCAAAATTTACGTAATGTTTTTGTTTCAATTACAATTTCTTAATTTAAACCCATACGGTCACACATTTTATTTTCCTTTATTACTAAATAGGATTTCAAACATACTAAAGAAAGTGCTTCAAATCGACCGAACATTATGTTACTACTACATCTAGTTGAAGTAACTACATTGTAGTAGTAATCTGATAATAAACCCTGATGTTGGAAGTAACTGTTAATAACCACAGTTAACGTTCATTAGAACCGCAACAATGTTTCTACTAACAACACTAAATAGAGACATATTAAAAATTACACTCCTTTAATTAACTAAGCTTGTTGAGATAATAGTACAGACGAGTATTGGATAACTAAGTAAATAAGTAAGTAAATATTCTTTATTGCACACAAAATAACAATAATGGTTACAATTATGGTAAGAACAAATAAATGTAAAATTCGGGCGGTTTTATCGCTAAAAAGCGATCTCTTCCAAACAACCCACAGGTAGAGGAAAGTTGATAAGAAGAGTAGGTAAGTGTACAAAACAGTAGACAGATAGGAATAAACGCAAACTATGATATAATACATACACATAATACACAATAGAATACTTAAACATACAAAAAAAGCTATAATACTTAATTAATGCGATAAGGGAGATGGTGTGAACGAATAAATAATATGAATGAACTAAAAGATAAATAGCTAGAATAAAGGGATAAGCACATATAGAAATAGCCATTAAGCATCCAAAAATGATCATGAAAGAGCAAGAAAAAAGGAGGAAAGAATGCATGTCAAAGTGTAAGAAAATGTTCCTTGACACGCGTTTTAAAGATCGCCAGGGACTAAGGAACTAAGGGCTGGAAGAAACATTATAATCAATGTTTTTTTTTTCAGAACCAGAACTATTTATATGCATGGAAGTGGTACATATTGGTAATACATAGGTTGAATAAGATCACACATTTCACCAGAGTATGGCATGCAGAATAAGACATGCATATACTCGTATACTAAAATGCTCAATATTAAACTTTCACAATAAAATTAAACTTGTACAGATTGCAAAAATAACTATATAAATAAAACAGAATAGACCAAAGTCAGTGGATTACAACAGTAGGCTTTTTACTAAAGATCTGAAAACCAGAAAGACATTTGGTCATGTTGGCATCAGGCAGGACTCGAACCCGCATCTTTCGCAAGCCGGGCGACTGCACTTCCAATTATGCTACCGAGACCATTAACAGACCGGCCGAATGCCAGGAGGCATTAAGTCATTATCATTAATATTGAATCAGGAAAACGGAAAAACCTTACTTACATACGTTTTAAGTTTTGTTAGTTGACCTGATATCTCGGAATATACAAGTAGTTACTGTTGGATGTCTCTTTTCCATTTTTTGGAGAAGTATGCCTTCTTCAGTGTCCACCGCAGCGCGGAGAAAAGCAAGCTGTCTGTATTTATTTATTTAAAAAAAAAAGGGTGACTTAAAGGCTTACAGATTTAATCCAAACGCCAACAAGTTAAAATTAAATTACAAAGAATACAAAATTACAATTCAAAATATTAGTCAAACTTACAAGCTAGTTTATGGGTTAGTAACACAATTAAATAAAATATTACCATGTCAAACACAAACAAACAAGCAAGTCCAAATGTCAAAAATAATATGTCAAGTAAGAGAATTAAATAAGATTAATAATTAAGAAAAGAGAAGTCATTTACATAATAATAAAAACATAGCATGATACAAATATCCCAACTGGTCAGCAAATAAGTCAATGTGATCGTGCCGAGCAACTATGTCCCCAAGCAGGCATAGAACACGAGTGGTAGGCGCATGCGCGGCGCGCTCGGTGCGCGTCACGGGCCGGAGCAGCAGCCGCGGCCGGCGACGCGGCGCCACCATCCCCATCGCATCCTGGGGAACCCGGGCAGGAACCAAAACTCCAATTCTTTCTAAAATTTCGGGACTATCTATTTGATTATGAATCACGGCTAAATAATGTTTTAATGACTGTAGTAGTCGTCGCAGCTCGAGCGTTTCCAGATCTACCATTCCCGATACAAATTTGGAAGGATACAAATAGGGATAAAAACCATATAATTTTTTGTAAGCCCAGCGCGAAAACTTCCGTTGCACTTTTTCTAACATTTGGATGTATTTGTTTTCATAGGGATCCCAGATGATGGCCCCATATTCCAGCTTGCTCCGAACATAGGCATTATACAAAACCTTTGCTACCGCATCGCTTCCAAATTCACCCGCAGTTCTCAAAACAAAGCCAAGGAGTCTGTTCGCTGTCTTACATATTGTTGTCAAATGTTTGTGAAAATCTAATTTAGCATCTAAAATTAAGCCTAAGTCACGAATCTCGTCAACTCTTTCCATTGGAGCGTCAAATAAACTATAAGTGGTTTTTATTTGGTGACGCTTCCGGGAAAAGGTAATCATCTTGCATTTTTTATCATTGAATGGAAGATGATTTTCCTTGCTCCATTGTGACACCGCATCTATATCCCTTTGCAAGGATTTTGAATCCACTGTGTCCCTGATACCCAGACATAACTTAAAATCATCAGCAAACAAGAGACACCTGGCAGGTGAGGCGGAGCGTGAAGCGGCCTGCGTCGTCCCAAGCGCAAACTTAAACACATAGAAAGTAGCGGCGGCGCCTGCCGCGTTTGACGCGTCGTTTGACGCTACACATCAAACAAACGCTTACAGAAACGCTTTTCCTTAAACGCTCCCAACATTGTCGTGGGTTTATGTTTCAGGCGGCAGGCCGCTCGACGCCCCGCGTCTTCTCAGACGAGCCCTAAGCCACAGTATAAACCATACAGTAGGCTATCTAAGACCATATCCCTAATGGGTTAGTCAGAGGCGCACTGATTGTTGCCGTCATGGTGAACGGAACATTCAGGAGCCCACATTTCGCCGAGGGAATTTGAACCCAACGTGGCAAGGGGCGAGCCTACCGCCGTTATCCGGGCTTGGGTTTTATATCGGTGTTTTCCATCACCGGAGAGTTAGCCGCAAATTTTACAATGAACACAAAGTAGGTGTGTTCCGGCCGGATTTGATCTCGGGACCATCGGGTTCCGAGCCAGGGTGTTTAACCACTAGGCCACGACGCTCTCGCTGTAGGCTATCTAAGGCCGCCCGCCGAGTTATTAGCCTAGCGTGCACACAGACACGCGGCACAGCCCGTCCGTACTGCCGCCTCCCTATGCCTCCCTATTATATGCTAGCGTGTGCGTGAGATCGCGTGTGCATGATATCGCGACACGGCGCGCGACGCGGATGCACACATTCAAACCGAGAGTGGCGCGTTTGTATGTAGATGTTCTACTGGATGGTTTATACTGTGCCTAAGCCAGTGTTCCCTAAACCTTGCGAGTGGGAGTTGCACACTTGGGGAGATCGCTCCTGCCACGTTGGGTTTAAATTCACTCAGCTTAATGTGAGCTTCTAAATGTTCCGTTCACTATGACGGTATCTGTCAGTGTGCTTCTGACTACCCAATTTGGTATATAGTCGTGAGTATGTGTGTGTTGAACTCATTTCCTGTCAGCTCTTGTTAAAGCCCGGCTTTAATGGTAACAATTGAGGAGTCAATCTATCGGTAAACAATATTGGCTTTTCAGGTGGAGTTTCAAATAACTGTGAGGGTGGAATTCAAAAGTTACTCTCATCAAAACTTTATTTATTTGATATTAGTTATCTACAACTCCTACTGTTCCAGGAATAAAACAAACTAGAACGAGAGTTGCTTTTGTTTCATATCAATATTTGTGACGTAGTTATACGAAATGTTCAGGTTTTTTCCTTAAAATGATAAAACTTTCCAGCGGTTGACAAAAACAAAATTTTAATGCATATTTTTCGTTTTTTCAGTTCCCTATAAAGAGTGACGAAGGTTGGCCGGTCCGTGGATAGGAATTTAAATCACTACATCCCCTTATTTCACCCCGTTATTACACTACAGGCGGATTTGCATTCCTTTGAACATTATAATGTAGGCGGACGCCAGCACTGGAATGAAATTAGAAGACAGGCGAAGACATTGCGTTGTATGTAAGGTTATATTCACGTCTTGTCATAGGTCCCTCTTTCTTTGACGACCCGTTTACGCAGTGGTTCCAAGAGTAGATTAGCATTTTCAGGGTTAAAGTAAAGATGCCATTTTTGATTCTCTTGACACTTAAGATAGCATGATGTGTACTTAACTTTGATTGACGTACTTACGTGAATTAGGGGAAAGGATCTTGGAAATGTTTAGATTTAAGGCTACTTATGATATAAAATACAGCTAAAAACATAGTAAGATAACAATAGTGAGATAAAAAAACACCTTCAAAAACAAGTACTGAGAACAAACATTTCCACTAAATAATAACATAGGAGATGAATCACACAATGGCTAATGATTATAATTTTTCACGTTTGTTTCTAGAACTCATTTTAGAACAAAGTACTGGGCAATAACTACTTCTAAGTAAACTATTATTCAAATGACTTGTAAGAATTATCTGTCAGTGGTGAGTTTACGAGAAATGGCTGTTTCGCCTGCGACGCCTGGCGTGACGTAAGGTCGGACATAGAACTTTAGTATGATTGTGGAAAATGCCACTGTAAAACTAGAAAACATGTAATTTTTAGAAATGTCTGATGTAAGCTGGGTAAAACATTTCTTTAACGAAGCCTAAATTAGTAGATAAGTAATCAGTTTGGCAGTGCACAGACAGTGACAAGGAGTGTACGTTTTAAAACAACGTAAAAAGCAAAATATGTCAGTTATCTATCATACAAATTTCACTGTGAAATACGACGTCACTATTTTTGTGTATGGTTTATTTTGTTGGGTAAAAAATGAAAGATTAGGTACTGATTAGCGTCGACCCTCCTTCTCAACCTCAAAAATACATGAAAAATCACCGAAGCATTACTTAAGCATAACTAATATTAACATTTGTAAATAATTTGGATGGTATGAATGAATGAATTGTATGAATTGATCATTGTAATGATAATTTATACTCGCCTCCTTATCAAGACATGTAATGAATAATACGAATAAATATCTTATCTTATCGTATCATTTTAGCACTTTCGCCTAAAATCCGGTTTTCCTGTTTACCAGCGACATTAATTGCGGACACTATGTCGTGAACAAGAACAAGTCCATGATCTAAATCACGAATGACAAATTAACAGATCGAACATGACAGTTATAGCAATTAACAACCTACCCCTCCCTGAGTAATAGCTGGTCAACTCAACAATGAACCATTATCTGACAGTTGGTAAATAACAACAATTAACTTTTTTCCCACAATCGACATTTTGTTTGATTAGAAGATTATAAAGGTGGAAACAAGTTCTTAACAAGATCATGCAAAGTTTTAATTATACTTTTTTGTGCTTGGGAACTTTTGCGGACAATTTAATTCAATAGTTTTAAACAATCGTTGCACAGTTAGCTCTAATTGAACTAAACGTATTTGTGTTAAGACCTGTTGTAGGTAAATAGTACTTTAAGACGGGCCAGGACATTTGTATCTAAAAACAGACATAACTTAAAATGAGGCATACTCGTTAATTAAAATAAATAGTTTCTATATATACCGTTCTTATTTTCAGTCATTCCCAACTCTATGTTATTTATTTTCTCTATTCTCTTTCTCTCCTTCAATATATGCTAATCTTTCCGTATTTATGCTATTCAATGTTTCAATAAGCATGGATTTTATTTTAACTTTTCTAGTATGTTGCACCGGTTTTATGCAATAAAGAATATCTTGTCACAACTTCCCGTCTTGTGATTTCTCATTGCACTTCAGCAGTACAATAATTGTGTCGTCTTTCCTACAAAGTACCTGCGGGTCTCCCTCACGGTAGTCACTCCGCGGTTCCTGGTCTCTACTACATTCGCATATACCTCTAACTTCGAATAACTGGCATGTTTTTGCCCTGAACACAGCCTCCCCCGTAACGCGCCTACCTAAGATAAACATCTTTCGCTAAGGGGGATTGCAGCTGCTTTTAACTCGCACTATAGTTCGTTCACGTTAAGAATGCAGTGATTTTTAAATTTCATTCTGTAGCACACAAAAAAACTCAGATCCACAACCTTTGCGTTCGAAAGTGCATACTTTGAACGCATGTTCAGGTGGTCACTTTGGACTAGCCATCTAATTAGGAACGATTTAAAGTAGGAGCGACATGTATGAAATCACTGCATTCTTAACGCGAACGGACTATAGTGCGAGTTTAAAGTGGCTGTCATCTCCCTCAGAGAGAAAAAAAGGAAAAACGTTTATTTTATCTGAACATCGCAACACAAAAGATAAAAACAAACAAAACTAAATTGTTACACAAAAATGAAACTAACAGAAAAATCAACAAAAAAAAACCTCCAATCAGATGTGATGTCCAAAATTAAATGGACCACACTCATCTAATGCCTAGACCTGAAAGGCTCAGGCGCAGACTAAGTAGTAAGTAAAGTAAAGTAAAAATAGTCTTTATTCATGTAAAGTTATTAAAAAGCACTTATGACAAGTCACAACATAAAAATTAAAAAGTAATAATGTGATTCTACCACCGGTTTGGACGTGGTGATTCTACCGAGAAGAAACGTTTAGCGTAGGATGATTATCTTAGGTGAGCGCACCACCGTGTCCTTTTTAAAAGAAATCCACATTACAGCCCACAGAGAGACACCGCCTAGCAACAGGCTGTTTCAAAACGATTAGCATCGAAAAAAATTAACACACGTTTAATCGATTATTGAGCCATTATTGCTCATTCAGGTTATTGGTGCGTAAAGTGACTGCTTATGATTATGTAGATTCCTGATGTCGGGAAATTCTGCTGTACATCGCTAATTCGGATATACGCAACGAATTAATGGGATCAAATAGGCATGATGACTGTATTTTTTTTTTGTTTATTATCGAAAGACCTTACATTTATGTTAACAATCCTCAAAGAATCTCTGGTGGTATTGATCCTGATGAAGTGATTCTTTGAGGATTGTTAACATAAATGTAAGGTCTTTCGATAATAAACAAAAAAAAAATACAGTCATCATGCCTATTGTAGGCGGTGTGGGTTGTATAACGTTACGGGATGTTGGTAACTTGAGGTTCCGTTGGGCGGATATTGTTCTATGAATTTGCTATGTGGGTGTTCTTCAGCATGTTGAAGATATTTAAGTGAATTTATTATTTTTTATTATATCGTACCCAAATAACATCGTAACTGATAAAAGTTTAGGAAAATACAAGTTCAACTGAGCCTTAAACTGAGAACTCTAAAATGGGTTTTCTTCCAGTAGGCTATGTTGATAGGACACGGATTTAAAGGTGAGATGGTTTAACACAGCTGTGCACAAATGACCGAGATCAAAATATTATACAGATCAGTAATATTAAATAAATAGATATTATGCAGATCAGATTCATATTCCTACATATCTCTAAATAATCATACTCATTAAAATAGACGAAACTCTATCATTCTGTGGTCACGACGGCAGTGCCAAAACGACGTAAACAAGTCTAACTTCGGTTTGGAAATGTAACAACCGCAAGCTGAAACCAGGCCTTATTTTATTTCTATAAAATGGGAAAATTATTAGTGATTTTCTTATTACCATGAATTTAAATATCTCTTAAAAATTTGGCCGATTTCAGCTGAAAATCTCACCTATTATCAGTCTGACCGAGGTGACTGATGCCTTTTGGAATTCCATCCACTACTTTCACTTTTTAACGTAAATTAAAAAATAGCGAAAATAATAAAAATCTGAAATAGTTTCTACAGACTATTAATTTACTATCCCTGCTATATTTACTGCCCGTGGGATTGCGTGGGATAAATAAACGAAATTACATCCCGTACGTGCCGTCGCGGCCGCAGCGGCCCGCGGCTGGGCGGGCGGCTGGGCGGGCGGCGTTTAATGTAATTACAATGTGTTTGTGAAGGGCGGCTTCCGATGTCAGCTTGGGCAAACTATGGGCTTTTGATTCGGATTTGTCAAAAGCGACGCGTGAAATACACTTTCACAGTTTGGTTTACATCAATTCATTACTTCAGTTTAAAACGTCATTCCAAAACAGTAATATTTTCAACCAACTTGTTTGTAACCATTTCAAGTTTACTACTAGGACATTCTGAGGAATAAGATAAGATAAACTTTATTGCACAAAGAAAACAAATTACATAACGACGCTTAAAGATATTTGGAATGTATAACACAGACGGTCTTATCGCTAAGAGCGATTTATTCTAGACAACCTTCAGGTAGAGAAACTGGAAAATGAAGTAGATGCGGGGGTGCAAGACGATTATTAAGAAGATAATATGAATAAAATAAAACAAAGAATGATCTGTTTAATCTGTTAATTCTGAATATAATATGTTTTTTTCATTAGTCATCTTTGTTTCATGGCTCGTTCTTATTTGATATGACGCCAGAGTTTTATACCTCACTCCTTGGGGTTTTGATGAGCATAATTTTTACCTTAGCTATGGGCAAGAGCTTAATTTAATATCGAAATATTGCCCATTTATTAGATACAACACTGGACATAAATTGACCAAAATCGTCCCAACTTTACCTAGTAAGTTATTGTACCCCGAACCAAATATAATCGGATTGCCGTACCAAATTGCGAATCTGGAAATAGATTTAGTCCAGGCATATACTTTACTAACTTATAACTCCAGACCGCAAAGCCACAGAGTAGGCACAATTATTTTGAAAGAGTTTTACAAAGTTTTCTGAACGAGACGAATTTTTGTGGGGCTGCTGACCGTTGGAATAAAAATATAAATTGATTATATAACTTAGTCCTTTACAAGAAGAAAACAGATAGACAATTTTGTTACGCATGTATCTCCATAGCCCACATCTTCTCTTATAAAATGAGATTATATTCCCATGGCCTTTTACTTTGACATTGAAAAAAAAACACTCTTTAGCTCGAGGCTTCAAAATCCATTTTACGATATATTATCTAACATTTATCACAGTCATAACATAGCTATATTATGTTACTTTACCAAAAATATCTTTAATATCTATTGTTTTAAAGAAAAGCTTTGTATCTTTATTCTCAGAATAAGAACCATCTGTATATTTTGTACTTACCTAGGACGTGTTGTTCTCCTAACTACTCAACGTAAACAAGATGTCAAAAGCCAAGGTTTGGCATTAAGTGGTACTCGTATTTGAGATCTGTTATCTAGTTCATTAGCTTCAAATCTAGATAATGACTAGTAAATACATATTACAAAATAAAGGTTGGGGCTAAGGTTTATAGTAATGGAGTATAATTCTAACAATTCTGTTTTCTGTTCGTTATATTTCTTTATCATCATTTTGTTTATCATCGCACTTGGTTGTGAACCTAAACCCAGATCCTGCATATACTAAAACTATTGTACAAAAAAGCTAAAAATACCGAGCATTTTTTATGTGTAGGAATTCCAAGGGGCACTGAGGTAACTATAAAGGAACCCTTTGTTTAATAATGGACTAATATGGCAAATCAAAAACTATGTAAATCTCTTTAGGGCGATGTATTCTCCAAACAGTAAAGTTAGTAACTTTTAACATTTTAACATTTAACTTTTCTAGTTTCAGCAATAATGAGACTGATCGATCAATAATGAGAATGTCAATACTATTGTCAGGTAACAACCAAGTATGTATTTTTTTTAATATACCTACCCTCGAATTTACCAATGGCATGGCAATCTAGACTGAATACGACTTCAAGCTCATGCCGTCCAAAGAAATGGAAGGTACATTCATAGGTATTTCAGCTCTCATATTTACTTTCCGTTTGTGCATTCGGTGGTTACTCAAGTCTAGACATTAGGAAATTCTAAGTAGAAGTGACGGTTAAGTATTTCACAGTACCTGCAGTAACTGTCCAACCTTTAAATCAAGTTCCGTTTAATGTATGCGCTCATACGTCAAAGTCGCACTCACGCCCGTTTCACTAATGACTCGCTCAGCTCGGCGTTTATCACAAACCAACAATGAATTTGTTAACAGTTGAGATTTGTGCAATACTGTTAAGCTGATTCTAGCCGTCAATGAATAAATAAAAAAAAATAAAAAGAAAGAAGCAAAGAAAAGAAGTAAAACTTTAATGTAGCTTTTCAATTGTATTGGGATCGCCAATACGGGATCGGGATGTTTATAAACATTTCAGCAACTATTTCAGCTTTGATGAAAATAAATAAATATCTACATATAAAGAAGAACTTCTAGATTGCAGATCAAATTGAATAGAAAAACAGCAAAAGACACCATCCTGAAAATGGAGAGCCTTTAAAAGACACATTGTGGTCTTGTAGGTTGCCTTAATCACTTCAAATGATAATTATTATGGATGAGTAATGTGGATGATACTAAGCCTTCAGTAACCTGGAGCATAGAAAAGGAGATAAAACCTATAACTAAAATAAAGCAGGTAGTTTTCATTTAATTTCATCGTACACTTCCAAAACTTAGTAAATTTTAGTGATAATAATATTATTTTTGTAACTGATAAACTCAAAGGATTTCCAGCTAAACAAACAGAACTTGAATTAAACAAGTTTTCATTAAAAAAAGTGCAACAAAAAGTAAAAATCACAAACTGTGAAGTCAAATACCAGATATTGTGATATGAATATTTAGGCCATTTTTAAACTCACAGACTGCTGCTTCGCTGTTAGGAAAATTACAAGTTAAATGTAATCGATTTGTGGCAAAATGAAATCTTACTTTTCATTAGGGTAAAATGAAATCAGCATAATCCCAGAAAGTACTAAGGTGTTGACCGGCCAATTGGCTGTTTCCTCAGAATCAATCATGATAATGACTGAATGCTTAATGATAACGACTGAATGCCTAATTATCCGGCGAATGAACGATAATTGCTATATTACAGACGCATCGGGACCGGAAGGGAGAGCGAAGGTTGCGAATTACGTGCTCGTTCAGTTTTCAGATGTATTTAGCCAAGATTCAACCGAAGGTTTTTAAATCAAGAAGTTTTATAGATTTATGCAAAAAAACTGTTGCCTTCACCATGACGGCAACAATCAGTGTGTCTTTGACTACCCCGTTCGGGATATTAACGTACATCAAATGCTGTAATATTTAATTAACGCGATAACTGAAATGTACTGAACGATAAACACATAGGTACTGTACAGCCAATTTAGACAGCCAAATAGAGCGAGTATGGTGAAGAAAAAAAAGGCCTCATGTTTAAACGTTTTTTAGAATTTGGTTTAAATGCAATAAATACTGTTGTCCGTACTTTCATAAGCGTTTTTCTTTTGAGACCTATGGACCTATGGCAAAGACACTACCTGGAAGGCGCACGGATGACTTATTTGTTTATTAAATTCAGAATACAATTATGCTTACTATTTAATGTATGTATGACTTGATACAAGCCATAGGACTTCAGCAGATGCAGGTCACTGGGTATTAGGAACGCACTGTTCTCAAGTGGACATCCTCTAGCTGATGAAGACGCTGGTGTTATCTCACATATTTCACCACATATGATAAGGACAGCACCAGCGATATATATTAATCCCGGCTCACAGCGCAATTACACGGTTCATAAATACTGCAGCACAACCACTCTGCATATTCATAGTGGTACAATGAGTTAGGCTCGCTGTCCACGAAGGCGTAGCTCAGGCGATACTTGTCAATTTTACGTTCAGCCGTGCTATTGCGGCGGTGCACATCGGACATCACTTCACATCTCGGTGCTTCACGCTTACCTCAATCATCAATACGCTTTACTTTAAATTGGTATTTTCTCTCATTATGTTTGCAAATAATTTAAAAATGTTATTTGGCTTAGTTCTTTTCTCTATAACGACCACGGTTGCAAAGAAATTGAATTTTAAAGTTCACCCACACGAGCGAAGGGAGTTTTGGCGTCCGCCGGAATAGCATAGCAAAGTACGAGTATTTGGTAGATCTATGCTGAGAGCTTTAGCTTAGCTTCCCTAAACTACACTAAAGCGTAGCGCAAAGAGATATCTTTATGCAAAGTATTATTAGATTTACAGTAGAAGTATAAATAGATCGTAAACACTAGAATCCGTTTTAGAATATTCTTGATTAACCAGTAGCTGTTAACTCAAAATTCCTTTGTATTTTTATGTTTGTTAAATTAAAGTTAACGTTAAGTTAAGTTAAGAAGCAGTCGTGAGGTCCAGATATGGGGTTGACAAGCACAGTAATGCACAACTACTTTGCTGGTCAATCTCATGGTCATCTCATTTATGTCTTTACGAAGGTAAAAGTTTTCGAAGGCTACAACATTAAAGCTTTCCTTTTGTAGACAGCAGGCCTAACGTCTAGTCGCGTGGCGAATTCGGCCCGCACGGTGTTTAGTTTGTGATTTATCTGCGCAAAGGCCCTTTTCATTTATTACAACACTAACGACCAGTCGCGAGTCTTATCGTATGATTAAAACGTTATAAATTTGCAGCCAGCGTATAAGTGTCATAAAAGATCAGAGAGCTTACGTCTATTTTTAGAGTTAAGTGGTTTTTACTGTTTTTAGTTTACTTATTTATTTATTCTTTATTGCACAACATTGAATGGTACAAAAGGCGGACTTAATGCCAAAAAGTCATTCTCTACCAGTCAACCGTAAGGCTAAGCAGAAAAGTACAGTAGGTGGTGCGACATAACAAAATAACATTTAGGTAAGATATACAATCACATTTGAAATAATATAATTATGAATATTATACATATTATAAATATTTATAAATGTTTTGTTTTCTATCTGTTTTATATTTATTTTCTATTTATATATCAATGTCAGTTCAGTTTCAGTGGTACCGGAGGGTTGTTTGTGGTGTTTAAGAGCAAGTTCTACCGATAATACTGCACTGATAAGTTCTGAAAACTATTCGGATCAGTAGAAAACTGTAGCCGTCTAATAAATATTGAAATGTTTTATGATCGACCACTTTTGGACCGAGTGCTCTTCCCTTCTCTGCCACCAACTCAGCAACATCATCATCATATCCAGCCTAAGGACATCCACTGCTTAAAACAGGCCTCCCTTTCAAATGTTTTGTGTTTTGAAATCCCTAAGAATCAGCACCGCTTCTTGTACCACCACTGGTCGTAGCTCAGTGTTTAGCTCGGAAGTGCCATTTGAGTTGTTTTACGTCCTGCTGCCTTGCTGTAGGGAACGATCAATGTTCTACTCGTATCGCTAGGTGACAAACAAAACAAAGGCTCAGTGATTACCGCTCGTAGGAGGTTAAGCACAGTAAACATAACAGTAGGTTATCTAAGGCCCCGCCGAGTTATTAGCCTTCTCTTGCACAGCCCGTATCGTACTGCCATGGGTACTGCCGCCGCCTTATTCCCCCATATTTTATGCTAGCGTGTGCGCGAAATCGCGAGCCGACACGGCGCGCGGCGCGCACGCTTACATTCAAACCGAGAGCGGCACGTTTGTATGTAGATATTTTACTGTTCTCTGTTTACAGTGGGTAAAGGGTCCGTTAGCTACAAGTCGGTATATTTACGCAAGATCGCATGCATAGCCCCAACAATAGAAGCAATTACAACGACGCAAAAACCAAGCACGTGGTTAATACTGAGTTATAGTTAGCTGATCAGGTTGAGAGGGCTTCGTAATGAATGATGGCTCGTAAACTCATTTATCATGCTATTATATCTTCTTCAATCGTTTAGTATGAGCCTACATTGAATAAGTAAATAGCCATATTATTAGATAAAAGATTAATTGAGTGATAAACATTTTCAACCACTCATTATAAATAAGCTAAGGTGTCCGTGGCATAATCTGACAGCAGATGAACGGCAACCGATGGTAGCTACGCAAGTCAGGTTTGGTATCGGAACGGGGAACCAGTCATCACTGACAATCACTGACCATGTTTAGTAATGCATTTTTCGGGAATCCTAGTGTGTTTTGGTTACCACTATGTAGTTCCTCGCATTGGGGCGGGGTATTTTTACAGTTGAGCTTACTTAAGTTTCGCCAAAATTCTGCTATGGGTCCACGTGTGGTAGCATAGCAGCTCATAGCAGCTTTTAGTTTAGCCAAGGTGAAGCCCGTGTCAAACAGCAACCGATCTTTTTTTATTACAAAAATGTCTTGATTTTATGTTTAAAGTTGCGTTGAGTCCAAATACCATCTTCATCACCTTACTTTATACGTTATCTTTCTGAAGCACACAATAACGCCCAAGAAAAACATAACTGAATTTCATTTAGGGTTGTCACCCATCCTATTACCTGACCTGGCCGGCGTAGCTTATGTTAATATCAGTCAGACCATCTTCAGATCTTTGACAATCCGCTATCACTACTGAGTCACGGGCATCAGTCTCTCATAAAAATGGATACAAAGAATTGAATAGGCATGCACATCAGACATCCCTAATAGAAACACTGCTTAGTTTGAGGTCAGATCTCGCTATGAGATGTGCTAGATATTAAATATTGATATGCAAACAAGGCCGTCCGGTGACTTTCAGACAAGTCTAACGGTTAAAATTTTGCAAATACGTTATTCCGATTGCAATAGCTCCGCCTCCTGACATCTGCCGCTAATCCTGCGCCTGGGCAGTAATTAGCGAGGGATTTATAGTGGCAGTCATAATTAGTGGCTTCGATGTTGCGCAAGCGGTGCGATAGGTGGCGCTAGGGCTGACGACTGCTTTCGCGACTAATATTTTTTTTTTTGAGGTAAACAGTAGTTGAAAGTTGGAATAGAATATAAAACATTTAATGACCAATTCAACCCCTTGACAAACAGATATACAAGAAATAAGACAGCAACGTTTCACAAAAGAAACAAATACACATAAAACAATCTGTGAAAATGAGTTCGCTCCTAGCGATAAGACCACCTAAATTGTACATTAGTCTTTGTTATTTAATACAACTATAATGTTTCTGGGCAATAAAGAATACCTTTCTATGAAAAATATATATAAAGAAGAACAACAGTACGAGAGCCTGCCGGGTGGCATGATGTTGACAATAACGGACATAGTGTCCTGATGGCATTGGTCAGAAAGTCCTCCTGGGAGGTTTTCAAGTTGTATCGATAACGCCTGAAAGAGCTAATCAGCTAATTAGCTTGGACTAATGGACGAATTAGACAAAGGTCTTAAAATGCCATGCATTTGTTTAGTCTAAGAGAATTCAGAGATTAATAAAGAATTTTTCTTTTTCTTTTTTTTTCAGCTTCTAGTCCATGTGATTACATAAATTTCAACTTTAGATTGTAATTAACAACCTCAATTTCTTCTAATGCATCGCCAAGAAAGAGGTGTCAGCCAAATAATCCGATCTGAAAATCGTCGACAACCCTGCGCGTTCCACACATGCTGTTTAAAAGGTGTTTTATGAAGATCGCAAGGTCGTGTGAGAGTGAAAGGGATCGTCCCGTCGCACTCGCGTTATTCGTCTCACGTAGACGGGGTGATGCAAGGAACGATAGGTGAAATATCAAACAGCATTACTAGTGTTCAATGGAGAAGTGGGTTGGAAATGCAAAAGTTGAGGGTTTGATTTTCAATTAGTCAGTTTTAGAGAAAAAAGCTCAGATCTATACTGATTAACGATTGTAAACGTATAATCTTGCTAGAGCCTCAGTACAGTCAGTATCAAAATGATGCATGCTGATCAACAGAGTGGTCAAAAAGATTTAACAAATGAAATTAATTGTAGTACTACAATGCACGTACCGCTCTGTCGTTGTTGTAAGTACAACAACGACAGACAGTACAACAGTAACGACAGGCGGTATGTCTTTTGAAGCGTTACTGATTCAAGAAACAAGTTAAACACATTTTTTTTTGTCACACATGTTAAGAGCTCATCTTAAATACTGCAGCTTGTTTGACAACACTGTATGTAGACCTTACTTCAAAGGGTCATTTCTATAGTAAGCTTGCTAGACTTTCACACAACGTGAGGTCCTACCAACATAGTGTACATAGTTTTGATGCTGTCTGCAAACAATGTACCCAAAATTAGCCGTCGCTTCATACAGCAGCGCCATCATACATCCAAGCTAATTACCCCGGTGTCCCAGCGATTCTTGTCACGGCCCGTCCCGCGGGACTCTCATTAGCGTCCGTCAAACGCTGTTATCACACCGCAACACGCGCGGTCAGATTCATCTAATCATTGTTTAACTACTGGCTGCCTGCGGCTTCGTCCGCGTGCACTTTGGTTAAAAAAAAAGTAATATTTCTACATAAATTGTAGTATAAGTCCTAATCATCCATACAAACCGAATAACGGTTTTTGTGATGCTTGATGCTTAATTAAAAATGTAATACCTTTATTGAATATATACATAATAAAAAAAAACAGATGAATTTAAAGCTATATTATTCTAAAGTTTCATCAAAATCTATTCTGTAGCTTTTACGTGAAAGAGCAACACGACACGTACCATCCACACGTACAAACTTTCGCATTTAAAATATTAGTAGGATAGGATGTATTTTCAAAAGAAATAGTATGTTTATCGGTTGTCCAGTATCTAATGCAAGCTTTAATAAGCTTACTTTGGGGCTGGATGGCGGTGTGGAATAATGTTCATGGATATTTATTTGCTGTTAAGGTTGCTTATCTTAAATTTGACCACTCTGTAAGCACACATGTTTTAATGGTGACTGCAATCCTGCAAATGCGATGCACACAAAGTAGGTGTCGCTTCATACAGAAGCGCCATCATACATCCAAGCTAATTACCCCGGTGTCCCAGCGGCATTCTTGTCACGGCGCGTCCCGCGGGACTCTCATTAGCGTCCGTCAAACGCTGTTATCACACCGCAACACGCGCGGTCAGATTCATCTAATCATTGTTTAACTAATGGCTGCCTGTGGCTTCGTCCGCGTGCACTTTGGTTAAAAAAAGTAATATTTCTACATAAATTGTAGCATAAGTCCTAATCAGATGTATAAGTTTCATCAAAAGCTATTCTGTAGCTTTTACGTGAACACGGCACATCTACACGTACAAACTTTCGCATTTATAATATTAGTAGGATAGGATGTATTTACAAAAGAAATAGTATTTAAGTATGTTAATCCGTTGTCCAGTATCTAATGCAAGCTTTAATTAGCTTACTTTGGGGCTGGATGGCGGTGTGGAATAATGTTCAGGGATATTTATTTACTGTTAAGGTTGCTTATCCTAAATTTGACCACTCTGTACGCACACATGTTTTAATGCTGACTGCAATCCTGCAAATGCAATGCACACAAAGGAGGTGTCGCTTCATACAGAAGCGCCATCATACATCCAAGCTAATTACCCCGGTGTCCCGGGATTCTTGTCACGGCGCGTCCCGCGGGACTCTCATTAGCGTCCGTCAAACGCTGTTATCACACCGCAACACGCGCGGTCAGATTCATCTAATAATTGTTTAATTAAAACTTCTTAGAACCGGTTCTGTATTAAAAGCTAAAGTTAATATTGTAATTTGGTTCTGTTTTAATTGAATTTTTGGATAAAAGTTGTAGAGATGCAATATTTTGGCATTCTTGAATTATATTTAAATAGCTTATTTCAGAAAATTGAATTAAACTTTCCTTTAGTTTGAATGATCAGTTTTTATGTCTAATATTTGGTTTATCTTTTGTTGGTTAGTCAGTTCTTGACGTTTAAAAAGTAGTTGTGTTTTACAGGTCTATTTAAATATCGATATTTTTGGTTTGATTTGATGAGTGTAAGCCTCAGTTAGACCCTTTTTGTAAGTAGTCACTCCACCTTGCTGAAATACTTCTACTCAAGCCACTTTGAAAATCATAATTAAGACCACTTGGTGCTAGGCCATTAAGCTACAAAAAAATATCAATATTATTAGTACACTCTTTATTTTGTTCATGTAGCAGTTGCCCAATTTTCTACGTAACCTCTCCGTCAATTACCGGCTGCTCCTCTATCGCAACTGTTAGTCAAGTCTGCTGACCTCTCGCCAGGTGATTGCTGTTCAGTATTGACATCTAGTGACGACATAGTCCAGCGTTCAATAATGAAAGGTGTAATATTTTATAAGCGCATCTACTAACCAATCCCTTTTTCGTCTTCTTGTTTCGAAAGTGCATTGGTTTTCGAAATAGTGACGTTTAATGCCTTCACCAGTCAAGTTTGGTCTAGTTGCCTAGTTGTAGATCTGTCATAACTTCTTAAAGAAGTAATATTTATTATGAATTAAGTAAATGGAAATTTCTTATACTTACTTACATAATTCATCTTTTCAGCTGTGATGAACACACACGACATTGTTTATGGAAAAAAACATATCGTACAGAATAATTTGGCTGTTGCCATTATAGGGAACGGGACAACGTAGAAGACATTATTTAACAAAATCATAAACATTCGGCATTCAACATGGAAGATGGCTAGTCGCCGTTTCCTAGATTTAGTTTTACTCAACAGTCATCATCATCATCATGTAAGCCGAACGAAGCTCACAACCAAAATATCTCCACAAATTTAATATACTGGTTTTTAATTATTATAGTTAGGGGATCTAACTATCTACTAACTTTATTACCTCTCTATGATCCAGCAGCAAGTTTTGCAGATCGCAAAGTTAAGTTTACATTTCGTTACTCTCAGTCGACCACGTTTTACGTTTGCGAGTGCAACATTCGTCGACAAAATGACGTTCACAGCTTGTTTTTGTTCCACCCCGGAGTGCCAGCACGACGGCAGTATTATCGAGATAGCAGAATAAAATAATTGTCGTCATATCAACGGAAACAAACCCATAACAAGCCGGGTCGGAAACAGCCCCAGGGAAATCGGGGTGGGCGTAAGCCCCTGATTCAATCACGGCGCGCAGCCCCCGCTCGGTTGCAGAGTCAAACGATACAAATGAAAATAATTATTTTCTATTGAAAGAAAGCTACGATAAATAAAAATAACAATTCAATTTCATGAGTTTAACGTTCGTTTGTACGGAAATCGATCATCGTCATCATTTAGTTGAAGACGTCCTCTGCTAAATATAAACCTACAATAATTAAGACAGAATCCTTCAGAATTGTATACATTCGAGACTTAAGAAAGAATTTGAGCTAGTAAAAGTCTACATTCATATTTAGAACAAGATGTTTTCACCTTCACCTTGTTTGCTACTAGGCTTGTTAATTCGTAACAATTTGATGAACTATAAGCGCGAGATTCTCTGGCACAGGTATTTTATTATACCTGAAAGAATGCCTCATTATACAACGTATTGAATACCATAAGACATATATAACACACCCTCACGCCCATATCTCTAATGGGTTAGTCAGAGGCACACTAATTGTTGCCGTCATGGTGTCATTCAAAAGCCCACATTTCGTCGAGGGAATTTGGGAAAAGGGAGGTGAGGAAACCCAATGTGGTAAAGAACGAGCCTACTGTAGTTTTACGGGTTGCTTGGGTTGCAATCGGTGTTTACCATCACCGGAGAGTTAGCCGCAGATTTAACAATGAACACAAAGTGGGTGTGCTCGGGCCAGATTCGATCTCGGGACCACCAGGTTCCAAGCCAGAGTGTTTAACTATAGTCCGTTCGCGTTAAGAATGCAGTGATTTCATTCTTGTCCTTCGACTTAGCACGCCCTCTAACAAATCCAATCGTTCCCAATTAGAAAGCCAAGTTCACAGTGCCCAGTTGAATGCATTATTTCAAACGCAACGGTTTTGCCTCAGTGTGAGAATTAAATTTAAAAAATTACTGCATTCTTAACGCGAACATACTATAGTATCCATATCTCGATCAGCCCAGTGGAGCAAGATCAGGTCCCACAGCACAATGAACTTACGGATAGTGTCGCGGGTTCCCAGCCCGCGTTAGGTAACCGCTTGCGCAGGCGCCGGTCCTGCATGATCTTGCTGCGCGAGATTAACTGCGCGTTCCAATCAACCTTTGCGCTTCATTTACATGTTGCTTGTTTATATCAAAGCTTTTTTCATCCCACCATCTCGGTAAGTGCCGAGTGCAAAAGCTGTTTTTACCCTCTAGAAGGTAAAGTAAAATTGAATTTAGAACGTCGCCAGTGCACTACGTTTGTGATCCAAAACACCATTAAACCTATTCACTTCTACATCAATACTAGCCAACCTATTTTATACCTTCTACCGATTTTTTTTTAATTTGATAAAAACTCGAGAGTTTGATCCTCATTGGTGTAAGTACTTTTTTTTAATTTGCTTTGCGCGCGCTTTTTTCTTCACGTCTTTTCACTCTCAAGTTTTCTTAATTTTACCTAATAATTATTTGTTCTAATTGAAATATTATTTTATAATATTCAATAATACTTATTTATGATAATGTAGCAGTTGATACTTGTAGTAGTACCTAATCAGCACTATTTTGTACACATTTAAATCACGACGATTCTTAAGTGACATAGTATGCATAGGTAGATTAAAATCCTCTGATTAACCTTATTTATGTATTCCGTCCAATGTATGCCATTAATATTTAAATAATTCTCATTTATCGTACCGTCACATTGTCATGCAATTTAATTAAATAAATAATCTGAGATTGAGGTTTATTCAAGTCAATACGAAATAAAATATTCCTCATCTTAAACTTAGTATTTTAAACAGAAGCTTGAAATCGTGAGTAATTAAAGCATGAACTGGCAACACTATTAAATTTTCTTCAGAACGCGCTAAGGTATGCAATAAATTAACAACAATTCAAATTCTAAATTCAAACTACACGTTTAATTCAAGCTCTATTTCGGCTTCTAAGGACCAATATCCAATTAATAGGATTTTGAACTGACTGACGATTTCGTGGATCGTGAATGCAGAATTGACAGATTGTTTTAGATCGTGACATAAGGCAAAACATGGTACCTAATTAAAAAATGAGTAAAATAAAATTACTTACTTAAAAGTTATACTTACTTGTAATGTGAAAGGAATATTTAGATAAGGCTTGATGACTACCGCAGTTGAGTTAATCAGAGTCTTATATAAGTGACCAATGAGTAATAACAACGATAGACCTAAAAATCAACCCCCTTATTCATGAAAACTTAAACAGCGCTTTAACAACACGTTAACTTTGTATCGCTTTGTCTCTTTCATTCTTGCTACTGCCACCATTTGCGAGTAAGTGACAAAACAGGTCAATTGCTTAAACTATGATTTAGCGTTGCGTTGGTGTTTACAAATAACGGGGTAAGAGACCATTTCCCTGCCACCTAGCGTGCGTTGCTTCACAATGACGCTCCAACTGGCCAACGGGCATGGAAAAAACTTTTCAAAAAGCAAAGAGAAGTTTATCGCGGGACATATGAACGCCTCAGTGATATGTGAGGAGGTCAGGAACAAAAGGTGACATTTACACTTTTTCTTTTTTTTCAGGAAACAAGAAAAACGTAATATGGGTATGCACATGGAATATTTATCTCATTTTTTATTAGGGACAGCAACAGTTTTAATAGCCAATTTATATGTATTAAGTTATACAAAAAAATACTGATAAATATAGGAAATATTTAATGAAATAATTTTCAAATGTCACCTTTTGATTGTACACAGTAAATGTACAGAGTAAATGTCACTATTTGATTCAATCTGGTGAGTAAATGTTACCTTTTGTAATTTTTTTATCGTTCCCAAAGGTTTATCGTTTATCGTTAAAGGTACCCATTTATCGAATAACAAATCGATTTTGAAAAAAGATCGAGAAATTGTACCGTATTTGACTCAAATTAGACATTATTGGACTTTTTACTATTATGATTCCATGTAAATGTTACTTTTTGAACAGAATGCTCCTTTTAAACGCCGATTTTTTCGTGAAATAACTCACTAATTGAACCAAATCAGTTTAGGAATTGATAGAATTCTAGGTTTAGAGCCCGAAGCAAAAAAAAAAGCAATCGAGCCGGATGCGTAAATGTCACCTTTTGTTCCTAACCTCCTCATGTGTTACCGTAGTGAAATATCCTCTCAAAAAAAGATCATCACTTTTCTAAGAAATATGACAACCATTTCTTCTAGCTTCATATTATCTAGTGGAGGGGCCGGAGGCGCAGTTGTGACAGTGATCGGCAACGATCGCTGTTGTAAAGCAACACACGCCGGGTCGGAAATGGGATGGGTGACCACCCCAACCGAAATTTAGTGATGTGTATTTCGGGCATCTCCGTGCTTCGGAAGGCACGCTAAGCAGTTGGTCCCGGTTGATGTCGCTAGATTTCAGTCGTTAAACCTAGTCAGAGGCCTTAGGGCGGCTTGATAACATCTGACATTAAGGTTTCTCATAAACCAGACACCCCTCCAACAATCTGCACTGAGCCGACGTGTTGGACCTCATAGTTGAGGTGAGGCCTGTGCCCAGCAGTGGCACGTATATAGGCCGTTTTTATGTATCATTAGTCTTGCTACTAAGCAATTATTATATGTTAAAGCGGGCCACATCTCATCGATACCGGCGCCCGCGCATCGTGCTCACTCCGACCTGGATAACGCTCGCTTTGCACAAACGACGCTTTTTGCTAACACCCACTTGAGAAACGTTTCTAGTTTTAGAATAAGGCTAAGTTGAAGAATCAACGATGCAATCGCTGTTAAACTAAGAAGACCGGACTGCCGATGCTTAAGAGATATGTGTGAGACTTGGTAAATTTGTGGGATTACCCGATGATGGCTAGTTCACGCAAAACTTGCCACCTGATCCAGACCTGGGGTGCTATTCCGGCGGACATCACTTCACTTCATCTTGGTGCTTCACGCTTACTTATATTGTCAATACGCTTCACTCTGAATTAGTGTTTTCTTACATTTTGTATTTAAAAAATGTTATTTGGCTTAGTTCTTGCCTTTCAAACGACCGCAGTTGCAAAGAAATTGAAATTTAAAGTTCACTAACCACGAGGGAAGTGAGTTTTGGCGCCCGCCGGAACACCATAGCTGGGACAGATCTACTTAGGTTTACTTCATTGTTCCTAATTCCCTAAAATAAGGCAATTTCTCTATATGTTAAAACTGTATGACTCCGGTGGATTTTTTAGGAGACTGCTACTTACTAACTTACTTGCTTACTGTATGGTAAAAATATAACTTTCTTACCAGAATGAACATAGTTTAAGTTCAGTAAATTATATCGTATTATTATTAAGTGGTTTAATAATACGTTTTCTTTTTCTTTTTTTAGACGCTTGAGAACTAGTGTAAGTAAAACTATTGAAAGAGTACATAGTTGAATAGCGAAATGTTGAATTCATTTGATTGGAAATGTGTAAAGTTGTTTTATTTCGATGGAAATGTGGTTTTAGATTGAAGCCATAAGAAGCACTGTGTGACTCATAATATTGTCATGCCCAAGAAGAAGAGTAACTGCTAACTGTGATCTACAATCAGAGCATTTCACCACACACTTGAGGTGCCATACATAATTTAAAAAAACATCCTCCGTGTGACGTAGTCAAGGAAATATGGTAATATATGGAACAAGCAATCTGATTATGCAAATATTAATAAAAAGAGAAGTTGAGCGAAAACGGTGTTTGAATATAATTTATAACAAAACCTGCGACAGACTGACGATCATGGCAAGAATCAAATAAAATCTTCATACACCACATGTTATAATAATGTGGAGATAGTAAAAATAATGTGGTATTACATCATTATGTAATACCACATTATTTTTTAATTTCAATTTTTTCAATTTTTTTTTATTTTTCAATTTTTTTTTTAATATCATTATATTACAATGAAAAATAGGTAGATAGGTACTTGTGCTAAAAAAGTGGCACCCGAAATCACCTGAGCAAAGCATTGACAGTGTTGACAGTTTGAGACGACACTGCGCAACATGTATCTGTCTCGTTTACGCTCTACTTAATAATCATACTATCTTGTTCACACGTCATAACACGGCCAAATACGTCGTCGTAACTACGTCGTACCGCGTGGACAAGTTTTGACTTCGCGTCAGTACTGACATAACGTATCTACGTCTCTTTAATTTTAATATCACTGCTGTTACATATTCTAATCTTTTTAACCTGAAAATACAATCAACGTCCACGAGTAAACACGTTTCGCGTACATCCTGACATTGGCAAAGCTGTCACATTTGAATACATTAGAACTCATTGCCACTGCATTGTGAGCCGTCACGGCAATCACGGCTGACCGCGACAATGGCGGTCTGAGGCGGCGGCGTCGCGAATGCGTTGGGGAGACGAACTAGACCAGTCTTTCCCAAAGTGGGCAATAACGCCCCCTTGTGGGCGCTGCAAGTCTCAAGGGGGGCGGTAAGAGACCCAGAAAGAAAATGGGGGAGTTGTGTTTCTCGGGGTTGATTTGTAATTTTATTTAGCTAGTAGGCCTCTTAAACAACAACTGCAAGAGCTCTCGATTCTCAACAACAACTTGTGAACATCAACTAATATGAATTAAAAGATTGCTCAAACTCGATTCTATATTTCTCTCCGCGTAGTTCATATATCTGTCATATTATATTGAATATAGGAAAAATGAAAATCATGTCAATCGGTCGCTCCGTTTCGTAATGAAAGTAGACACAAATAAAAAGGCAACAGACACACTTTGGCATTTTAATAGTTATAAGTACTCGTAGATATCCATCATTTTTTAACAAGTTTTTGTTAAAAAACCCGAATTGTGCATTCCTGTATCAGTCGGATGATTCATTGAATACTTGTTCGGACTTGTTGAGTACGATTGAGCGTCGAATGAGATTACCGAGTTTATGCATGTTTGTTTTGTTGCTGCTTAAGCATTTCTATATAAACAATGTAGTATTATTTTATTTTCATTTGTGGTCTCGCGCGTGATAGATGAGCTCTACTTACTTACCTCGCGGGGGGGTATGGGGGCGCTAAAAAAATACTTATTCTCAAAGTGGGCAGTAGACAAAATGAGTTTGGGAACCACTGAACTAGACACTCATTGATAAGGCAACGCTTGTCATCCAGTGGAAGATACCACTTATGTGTTCACATTTGGCTGGGTTTTGTTTTGTTGCGTGTACGAGAGAACATATTCTGAGTGAAAAAACTTATTCAAGAATGGCTAAAACCTAAAATCTACGACGAAACTGAATTCCTGTTGTATCGCATCCCCTAACTTAGCTTCACATAACACACATTCCCTCTTTCTTATCTTCACTTATCACGCATTCGTTCTTTCACACACAAACACGCACACACACGCACGCGCGCACACTCACACACACACACACTCACACGCGCGCGCGCACGAACACTTTTTATCCAACTGAATTTTGCTATACAGACCAATTTTTTAAGATAAGGTAGAGCTAGGACCCCAAACACAGGCTTAACTTGCTTAAATGGAAGCCTCAATCAACCATGCAATTAGGATTACGTTTAAAGCGTTTTTTTTCCCTAAGTACCTATACTTCGTGCCTAAAGGCAAAGATCTACAGACAAATAGTGTTAACAGAAATTATGATAATCAAAAGGAAGAAAATGTGGGGTTCCACATTTTCTTTCTAGTGGAAGAATCTGTAAAGATATGTTTGACAAAAGTGGACGAAGACAGAATTTACATCAGATGGGTTCACCGTTTGCCAAGGTTCTTAAAGGTGCCCTTTCCTATTGGTATATACGAAGGACCTTCTGAACTGTTTAAATGTTTTTCTTTATTCAGCCTGGAGCTGAATAGAATTTAAGGCCCCAAGGGTAATTATGCCTTGAAGTTAGGAAAATTAAGGTTTGTATTCAAAATTAGGGCGTTTTTCATATTTTTATTGCATTTAAGAACAAAGCTATCTTATGGGCAGTGCGTGACCAAAGTGTGTTTAAGTAAACGTAAGAAAAGATTTTCATGGTTTTTCCCATAAATTAGTAAACGTTCTGCAAACCTTGCAAGCTCAGAACCGTAGCTTTGTTTTTGTTTGTTAAGACAAATAATATTATACTATTGAGGTGCCCGTGGCACATTTGTGACAGTGATCGGCGACGATCGCTGTTGTAAAGCAACACACGCCGGGTCGGAAATGGGACGGGTGACCACCCCGACCGAAATTTAGTGATGTGTATTTCGGACATCTCCGTGCTTCGGAAGGCACGTTAAGCAGTTGGTCCCGGTTGATGTCGCTAGATGTCAGTCGTTAGGACTAGTCAGAGGCCTTAGGGTGGCTTGAAAACATCTAACAATAAGGTTGCTCACTAACCTTACACCCTGTCCAACAATCCGCACTGAGCCCGCGTGTTGAAGTATCGCTCGTTCCACCTCATAGTCGAAATGAGGCCTGTGCCCAGCAGTGGGACGTATATAGGCCGTTTATGCTTTATGCTAAGACAAATACTATATTTTTATATAACGGATATTTCATCATTCTGTGAATCAATTTGCGCGTTCGTTGCCTAAATAATGACTAAAGCCTAACTATGCGTAAAATTAGTAATTAAGTCATTAAAAATATTGCATTGTTTGCTTGATTTAATAGGATTGGCTGCCAAACGCAATAGATGAATATTTTTGGAGCATGAATAAATATTTATCTAGACTGTTTATTAGCATCATAGATTAAAAATATACCAGTTGAATAAACTTACAAAAAGACTCAGACTTGTAATAACGAAAGATTGTTTTCTAATTTTTTTGTTTTTGTTTTATTTTTAAAACTTGTTTCTTATTTTCTACTCGTGATAGAATTTTAAAATAATACGGTTTTCAGTGTGAGATGTTATATACAGTATCGCCCATTTATTAAAAGTAATGGTTTATAAGCGTCAAAATTCGAGTTGCTGCAAATTATACAATGAACCCAAAGTAATTGTCCTGGCGAGACTTGCACACATGATCACCCGACCTAGCTAGTGTGTTAAACCATTGCGCCACGACCAATGATTACATATAAAATATAACAATAATCAAACTGTCTCGGTCACACATTATAATACGGTCAAAATAACTACGTCGTACCCCGTGGATAATTTTTGACCTTGCGTCAGTACTGACATAACCTATCTACGTCTTTTCTTCGTAATATCATTGGCCACGACACTTTTCAAAATCTATCGTATAGCTTGCACTAGGTACCGTCGTAATAGCAAAGAAAGGCAATCTCTCGCACCAGCACGAGGTCGCATTGCGCACCAACCTCGCCGACATTTCAGGAGAACGTCTGCATACTCATCGGCACCTCTTCCGCACTCACAATAAAGCACAAATTGCAATGCAGGAGTCAGACAAAATGCTCTCTTGCTCAAAACCGTCAACCTTCGCGTTCCTGAACGGTTCTGAGTCGATAACTTCCTTTTATTCGTGAACTGCGCATCAAAATGTATTGTTTGATTCTTGTCGAAGTAAATATGTCTAAAACATCCTTACACAGGGCCTATACTATTTGAGCCCAAACTAAGCTGTGCGTAACTATGGATATCAGAGGACATACAATATAGGCCGTCTTTCGATACGTTAGGGTTTGTTTTTCTAAAACCGGGTTTTAGTGTTGTTCGACGATTGTCTTGGTGTAATTGTTGAGAAGTCGGCTACTACACCAAGGGTCGCGGGTTCGATCCCCGCACAGTACAAACATTTGTGTATGAACATCTCTGTTTGTATTGGTCTGGGTGTTACCTATGTATATTAAGTATGTATTTACAAAAGAAAAAGTATTTAAGTATGTTTATCCGTTGTCTAGTATCCATAATAACGGACTATAATTAGCCCACTTGGGACTAGATGGCGCTGTGTGGAATAATGTCCAAGGATATTTAAAAAGTGTGATTTTTAAACTTACAAAACTTTACTCTGCAATGTAACTCTAATTTGCACAATGCAATTATTTTATATAGGTGGAATGGGTTGGTAGCATTGAATGGTAGACGACGCGCCTCGATGCTATGCCTCGTGCTAGTACCCGATTGTATCAAAAGAATCAACTAACATAACGACACTAAAGTAACGAGTACTGATTGTTTTAGCAACGAATACACATTTTCTCGTTACTTTTACAGAACTAGTTCCCAACCCCAATGTCTCAAGTTCTCAGTTCCTTTAATACTGACTGCACAGCTGTTGCATACTTACCGAACATTTTTAGAAATTTTGGCGAGCAGTCTCAAATAGTCTCCGAGCATACCTGGAACAAATTACAAGAAGTTGGAATTATTCAATTCAACAGTTGTTTTTCTCAAAAGCCACCGCTGGCTTTTCTTCAGTCGCCATTTTTTTCTAGTAGCTATCTCACTCGCTCCACTATATTGCCTTGTCTACCATGTGGCCGATAAAATAGTGAGCGAAATCTCCCACTTTTTATGTTCTAGGCTCTATCTATCTGTCTATCTTTCAGCCAGAATTTCGGCGCCCGCATGAGAGAGCTTATCGCGATCCAAATCGTACGTGTATTGAAAACAAAGCAAGTACAGTCAGCCTACAACAAGCTGTAACTAGCACCTTATTTCAAAACAACAAAGGTTATTTTAATCATCCAGTTGCTATCGCTATGCTGTCTGTACCTGGATATCGCTAGCCGTATCACTTGATTGGCGTTTGTCAGTTCTGAAGGCCTTGAATAATACATTGAATGTAGCGCTGGCGATAATGGAAATATAACAGATCACTTAGCGATTTGCCCCAGAATCGTTAGGCATTGTTACAAACTCTGCCCACTTTTTTAAAAAGTGAACCTGCCTATTTTTTCCCCACAGCTGGGCAAGGCCCTCTTATGCTTGCTACACACAGCAACGCAGAAGATAGGGCCCGAAACACATTGGTGCTTGCTTGACCTGGGATTAGAATGCGAAATCTGGAATTCGGACTAAGCGCTCCTACCACTCGGCCATGCATTATTTTCTTTTCACTTAATAACAGAAATATTTTCATTCATCTTTACAATTGTGAAAATATTATTGGTTTTCATCATTTTATGCAAATTCACTAAAAACACTTCCCAACTACCATGCTACGCTTAGATATATAAAAAAACCCCTGAAAACTCCACCAGCCACTCAGTAGGTCCCACTGAAAATAAGCGTCTGAGCCTATCAGATCCAGGCATTAGCTGAGTGGGCTCCATTTAATTTTGGACATCGTGACACTGCTGTCTGGTGGAAAATATTGTTTATTTTCCTTTTTTTTTCTCTCACCATTTTGTTTTGTGTCTGTATGTTGCGATATTCAGAATCAATAAACGTTATTTCTTTCTTTCTTTCAAAAGAGACTTGAAAGATATTCTAAAACACGCTAAGTGTGTCATTGGCCTTAGAGTGTGTCACTGTCCCTAGTTACACAATGCAGCCGATCAGCCCCTGTAAACAAGTCGCGACAGCCCGGCAGGGGGCGCTCTGCCGCGACAGCATCTCACCCGCGGTTGGGTAAGACAACCGCTAAATACTTAGCTTATACGAGTTTATTTCTATTCGACTGTCGTTGGAAATAACTTAAGAGTTACCTAAGTTTGAGTATTTCATGAAGCTAAAAAAGAATAAAGAAGTTGGGATGACGACTAGAGTAAACTATCCGATTACTGGCAACCTTGCTATTATTGTCACCCCTTCCTATTAAATCGAAAAAACGAGGCTACGACAGATTATTTAGGGTTGGATTAAATTATAGTCCCCCACTGGTGCAATGGCATACATGTTTTAAATGTTTTTATCATTTTATGAAAATTCACTAAAAACACTTTCCAACTACCACACCCATGTCACGCTGAAATGTGAAACAACCTCTGCAAAAAGACTCACAAGATATTCTAAAGGACGCTAAGTGTGTCATTGGCCTTAGAGTGTGTCACTGTCCCTAGTTACACAATGCAGCCGATCAGCCCCTGTAAACAAGTCGCGACAGCCCGGCAGGGGGCGCTCTGCCGCGACAGCATCTCACCCGCGGTTGGGTAAGACAACCGCTAAAATACTTAGCTTATATGAGTTCAATTCTAAAAGTCTGTCGTTGGAAATAACTCAGTTACTTCTGTTCAAATATTTTTATATAAGAACTTGAGAAGATTTTAATATAAAATACATTCACGATTATAACCCAACATTCAGAGGGAAGCTGACTTGCCAACAGGTGGACGATACATTCTTCCTTTAACATTAATTCATAAATTTGAATGCAGAAATTTTCTAATTTTTTGATAAGTTATGATAGATAAACTTAAATTGTTATGCTTTTAGTCACGGAATGTTGCTAATCAACGCACATTTTTCTTCATGTTTTGTCTTAATTCTAATAATAAGAGTAATTTCGCGCGTTTGACAAATATGATAAGATTTGTAACAGCCTCTGGCGAAGTTTGCCTGACAAACAAGGTTATGACAGAGGTCTTTTACCAGGACGAGGTCTGTCAGGTCAGCTAAGGTGTTCCGGTGGGCGCCGAAACTGACTTCGCTCGTGGTGAGTTAACTTTAGGGTTAGTTGCACCATAGTAGAAGTTAAAGTTAAAGTTAAAGTTTTTGTCAAATTTGACAATTTGACGACCAAAAATGACGTCAAATTGTCAAATTTAACAAAAAATTTAACTTTAACTTTAACTTCTACTATGGCGCAACTTACCCTAACATACAAAATAAGAGGAAATACTAATTCAAAGTGATGCGTACTGATGATTGAAGTAAGCGTGAAGTACTGAAATGTGAAGTGACGTCCGCCGGAATGCCACCCTAGCTGGTTTAAAAATAACGAATGTAAAACATTTAAATTTGTCATGCATAATTAATATTTTGTAAAGTAGAAAGGCAAAGAAATTGTAAAACAAAGTGTTGTAACTTTCTAGCAAAGACACATAATTCTCAACAAAATACTGTGAATAATTTTACAGAAATGGTAAGAGTAATTCCAGCTTGATAATAAAGGGTCATTATTTCGCTCCGAAACAAATGAATCTTTAAAGAGCAACGAATAGCACTTATATAGTCGATAATAACACGTTCCATGATTTATATCAAGTGAAAATTACAGAGAGCAGCTTTATCATTCATTTTCATTGTTTTCGTAATTAACGACATGCTATGCTTGTTGTGGGAAAAGGCGTTTGTTCGCCAAATATTTGTTAGGATAATTATGAACAGTCTAGCATTAACTTGAACAAATCACCACGTCACGTTAATTTTGTGGCTAAGTCTCCGGCGATGGAAAGCTTTATTTTATTTATATATATTTATTTTATTTATAAGGACAACGAACAAGACAAACACGCATACAATTTAAATCATTTTTAAACAATAGGACTTAAAGCTGAGTGTCGTCTTAATTATAAGCTGCCACGGCATGCAATGTGGCCTACAGATTTTTATTAACATTTGAGAGTTTCGAGTATACCTTACTTACTACTTAGCTTTTAATTATCTCAGCAAATCACATAGATATTTGAAAAAACAAATGCTTAGTTCTTCAACAGTAGTACCCACTTATTGGTAGTTACCATAAACCAAACAAAGAAAAATATTTGTCAACGGCAACATTTGTCCAAGGTTGGAATCAAACTCTTGACCCACGCCTTAGCAAGCAGAGTAACTAACAAAGCTATTGAACCAGCCTATCAGCTGTTGGATTAGTTCACTACAAAACGTGCCAGTATAAACACACAAAATGTATGTTTGTGTGTCGTCGGAGGCCCGGCAGGTCGGCGACCCATGCGGGCTGTAATAGCCTCCAATAGGGGCGGCTGACCTAATGGAAATTGATTATATTATCGGCTGCTACTGAACAAGATAAACCTCCTTTGTAAATAGGCCAACTTGCCGAAGCTACAACGTCTGTCATTTTGGCCTTTATTAAAAAAATACCATCTATTACTATCAGTATTCTAGATAAGGCCTATCTGGAACATTTACACCAAGATTATTAGAGTACAATTCCAAGTCGGACCGCAGACCGCAATACTGCTTGTTTGATGAATCTCTATGTAAGTGATTCCAAGCATGGCCGCACTGCAGCACCGCGCTTGGGAACAAGTGTGTCGCTTGCAGTTTGCAGAAGCAGTTTGCGGTCCGTCTTGGGGTGGGGTTGTACCTTCAGACCCTAAAGAGAGTAGAGCGGTACTATGGGTATTAGAATTTAGAAATTGGAATCAAGTCACAATAACAGTAAAGGTCTAAATTGATAAAGGGATTAATCAAATAATTGATAGACATGGAAATAACCAATCGTTTGTACTCTGAAATGGGATTCTTGCCGAGAGACATTGTGAAAATAATGGCACTGTATATAATTTGCGGGATTTAGGACAGTTGTTTCTATACTGAAAAGAAGCTAAAAACTCAGCAGGTACTCTTTAAAATTTTTGCTTTAAAATTAAAGTCACTGAAACAATATGTTAATTTAAAAATAAACCATAGCTTAATAGCAGTTGACGTCAATGTCAAGTCTATGAAAATAGTTTCCAGATTAGTTAAACAGTCACCCTGTCGACCACGAGCCCGTCAGAATGACGAATGCGACCACAACTCGAAGTAGCAAAATATAGTAATTTCCCTAGAGAATGTACTGCCAGATCCAATATACCATCGAGTACATTGGCACTGCGGTCGGCTACGTACCACATCGACGTTAGGTAACTTGTAACTGAATAGCTCAATGCAACTTTGTTGGGACCTAACTTAAGCACGTAGCACACTTTGCAAGCTATGTTGCCCCTATGTTGTTGACATCCCCGCAATCCGCACCAACCGTTTTGGTAACACATTTATAATGCGAACAGCAAGGGAGTGGAATGAGCTTCCCGCTGAAGTGTTTCCACAGCAATACAACTTGGGCCTCTTCAAGAAGAGAGTGAACAGCCATTTGTTAGACCGGCATGTACCACCTTAGGCCACATCATCACTTACGATCAGGTGAGATTGTGGTCAAATGCGCGCCCAATTAAGTTATAAAAAAAAAGCACGGTTCTGACCCAGCAATTATACGCCATTGAAATATGGACCTTACGTTGTAAGGACGCGAGCTGCGAGTTGAGTGGTACAGTAGCGGCGAGCGTGCTGACAGCTCGCCGTTGGTTTTATCATATTGTTATTGCAGAAAACATTGTACCACTTTCCACTTAAGGTTCAAATTTGAATGGCAAGATCATTGTTGGGTTGGAGCCGTGCAGTTGTCGTTCTTGCCTAGTGAGCCAGGACCTTTAGTCTGCGTGGGATTTCGAAAACCACTGGAGTAGGATGTTTCGAGATTGGGTTTCCGAATTTATGAAATTCGACTTCAATGACTGGCACACTGGCGCAAAGGTCGTGATCCTGTTTTTATCGTGGGTTCGTAACCTAGCTAGGACCCACATTTAAAGTTGAACTATTAACATCAGATATATGAATCTATTTTTCAACATCCAAGTCAGCCCACCTTTAAATGTATTTAATTTAAGAGTAAGTTAATTACTTACTATGCTGCACTCAGCTGTAAGGCTCTGTGTTTAAATCGTCATAAAGAATTAAAAATATACCTTTTCTTTTTACACAAAAATATTGGTAAAGATTTTTGTACCAACTGGAATTTCTTCATATTGTTGCTGACAGCATAATCTCCTATTTCCACAAATGAGAGGTCAAAAGGATCCACTTCGGTTTCCTGTAGAATTGTTCACCCAATATAGAATTATTTCAGCCAATAAATACCGTTGTAAGCACTTCCATCCATCTTAACAAAATATAGATGAGAATGCTGAAGGATATTTTGTTGGGGAATTATTAGAAACTTCTGTGGCTACATTTTGCGTTAAACATTTGCAATTCTTGCGACTGAATATTCGCGCACTTGAAAATACAATATGTAAATGTTTTATTAGACTATGTAGGTACGTTACGTAATTGCCTAGACAGACCCATCACAGACAGGCTTTTTGGGGAGAGCTTCTTGCAATTCCTTCCTAGTCGTTCATTCAAGAAGCGGGTTCCCTTACTTACCAGTAGTACCTATTCAATTCCTAAATTCGCTTCCGTCAGTTCTAAAGAAAGAGCGAGAGAGAGAGAGAGAGAACTATTACTATTTCTGCTCGTTAGCCCTTTCACCTCACTTTCCTACACCTTTACTGTTAGCTTCTTCCAGATCAATCCTTCTTAGGAAAGCATTTATTTTGAATCTTACTAGTTCTGTGATGATGTTGTAGCTGATAGTACTTCGACTTTTGATTATAACCTAGAAGAAGTTTATGTAGATATATTACCGAATTAATTTGCAGGGCTTCAGCAATGCTTATCAACATAAGTTCCATGTGCTATTAGTTCTAGGTTCCTGACGAAGGGAAAGGTTTGGGCCTTATACTTAAAAATTTAAACATATTTTGAATGCATGAAACTATTTTGGAAGATCATTTATTTATTATTTAAATAGATTGAGACCAATGTAGGTATTGGGTATTTTGCAAAATTCATAATATTGTAGTTTAATAAAATCTGCCGAAACCAGAAACAAAAATCAAACAAGTTGAAGCGTAAACATCATTAAAACTCAAAACCGGTCTCTCTTATGATGAAACTTTTATTTTCACTGCATATTAAATGGCGTCAACTTCAAAAGGCTTCGTTACAGAGTCATCTATCTGAATTATCACTCGTTCGCTGAACTCGCGACTGTGGTAGGGTTGCCTCGTGGTTGGGGGAAATTAATTTAATGATTGGTTTACGTCAAAAACTGAACGCAGCATGAATAATACCTGCAAGTAATTTTTTAGACTTCCTGTTTAACTGGCGCCAAACTGAGAAAAACTTACACAACGTGCCAGAAATACACATAATTAGTTGCCACATTGACATGCCACAGAACAAACAAAAATTTTAGCAAAAAGAGTATTGTGTCTGTATGATAACAAATAGAAGACTCGTGGCTTGATCGACAGGATAATTCTTACAATCGACCTATACAACCTGAGCTTTCGAGCTAGAAATTACAGTCAAACAATTTAAATTCAAATAAAACTGTATTGAATTTCAGTCAAACTTAAAATAATATAAAACTCATACTGGTCAACTTACAACACCCCTATTTAATCTAATCTACAGATAGTAGCAGTAGCAAAATCGAACTATAAGGGTGCAGCACCATGATTATTTGACCGTGTGTACAAGATAGTATGATTATTTACTAGAGCGTAAACATGTATCTGTCTACATGTTGCGCAGTGTCGTCTTAAACAGTCATTGCTTTGCTCAGTTGGTCGAAGTCATGATTTCGGGTGCCACTTTCTTAGCACAAGTAACCTATTTACATTACATGTCTTTTCATTATATCATTGTCACTAACCGCATTACAACCGTGTTACGAGCAACCCCGTGACCTTACTCAGACATGAGTGTTACGCCGCAAGTAGTATTTCAGCTGCACGCCCGCTGCGTTATTGTGCTAGCAGTTATTCAGAGGCTTTTACCATCTGAATGCACTTCAAACGCATCCTTGTTAAAACGCAAAAAGTAAGTCTTCTAGTTTCGTTGAGTTTTTTAATTGTTTCTTTTTAGAAAATTCGATAATGCTAATGACTCTCAACTTACAGGCTGCCCAACGAAACGGGAATTATTTTTAACGAATATTAATTTTTAACATTCAAATGTTTGGTATTCAACATTCACATTCAAAAGGTGACATCGATGGTAAATACGATTTTTTAATCATACAGGACACATAACTTCACTGTTGAGTTGTAATGCGTTTGCATTACAACCGTGTCACAAGCCACCCCGTGACCTTACCCAGACATGAGTGTTACGCCGCAAGTAGTATTTTAGCTGCACGCCCGCTGCGTCATTATCATGCAAGCAGTTATTCAGAGGCTTTTTGCATCTGAATGCACTTCAAATGCACCCGATTCCAGATTTGGATTGTCATGTAATGGATTCTAGAAGTTTCGGTGAGTTTCCTAAATTTTTATTTTCAGAAAATGCTAGATTACAAAAAAGGATGACTCAACTTACAGGCTGCCCAACGAAACGGGAATCATTTTTAATATTATTTTTTACCATTTAAATGTTTTGGTATTCAAGCTTCCAATTCAAATGGTGACATCTACTATTTAAGAACCATACAGGACGCATAACTTCACTGTTGAGTTGTAATGCGTTTGCATTACAACCGTGTCACAAGCAACCCCGTGACCTTACTCAGACATGAGTGTTACGCCGCAAGTAGTATTTTAGCTGCACGCCCGCTGCGTCATTATCATGCAAGCAGTTATTCCGCGGCGTTTTGCATCTGAATGAACTTTGAATGCACATCCCTGTAGTCCAGATTTGTACGACTAGCTTTAGTAACTTACAATCAAAATAGATAGATGTTACGATGAAATGAAAAGCGCTGAAATTTCAAACACAACATGAAAAAAAAAAACTTTATAAAATCTGGAGATGCTCGAAAAAATCTACTAGTTAGGAAGAGTCCCGTACAGCGCTCATGACGGGATTTTTATTTCTAACAGTGAAAAGTTGCTGTAAAATACCAACGTTAAAAAACATAACTTAGCCTGCTGTGATTTTCATTGAACCAGAGATATCTCCAAATTAATACAAGCAGAGCGGAAGCAGGATAGAACCCAAAAGTGCTGCGACATTTTATATATTTGTGTTATATGCGTGAGGGGTTAACTCACACGACACAGAAACTGAACTGAAAATATTTGTGAAACAGAAATACTAAACAAAGCAAGGCTTCACAAAATAAATTATTCTACATTTAATAAATACCTAATACAACAGCTTCATCTTTCGCAATCCTCTTAAAACTATTTATAACTCTTATTGGAAATATTAAACTCCATAATGTGCATTTATTAAGTTAAGCTTTTTTATAATTTGTATTCGAACGACCTCGATAAACGCGAAGGTGTTATTTTCAACACTAAGGCACTATGATTGACTTATTCCTGGAAAAAGTGGGTTTAAGATTAAGTTATTATAGATCGTAATTTTATCTAGGAGAAAAAAAACTCATCTGTTAAGTGAAAGACGAGCAATTTAGAATAGAAATGCCAGGAAAAACCTTCGGTTTAGGTTTCAGGCGGGAGGCGAGACCTAGACGGATGTTATTTCTTGGTATCTCTATCTTAAATAAAGATATACTATATCTCAAGTGAGGTAGTCAGATGCACACTGATACAGATTATATGTTTACATTATAAGGTATTCAAGACTGAAGAAGTAAAGACACATTCAAGTAGTGACAGCCAATACTACTGTTCTACTTTTAGAATCATACAGTGGAGACTTTATTGTTATGTCACATGAACAAGAAAGCTCAATTATCATAACTTTTAACACGTGACTTGTAAATGCTAAAACACTAGACATAATTACGTAAACAATAGACAACAAAATTAACAACAAGTATTAAACAGTTGTGGCATGCCACAGCCATAGTATAAACCATACAGTAGAACATCTAAATACAAACGTGCCACACTCGGTTTGAATGTGTGCGTGAGCGTCGCGCGCCGTGTCGCGATATCACGCACAGGCGATTTCACGCACACGCTAGCATAAAATAGGGAGGCATAGGGAGGCGGCAGTACGGACGGGATGTGCCGCGTGCCTGTGTGCACGCTAGGCTAATAACTCGGCGGGCGGCCTTAGATAGCCTACTGTATGTTATCCACTCTATCGTCACTGCTAAATACCTAATGTCTTCTCACCTGTCACATCGTTTACGCCACCAAAAATACTATCAAGGGTGTCAGTGTTCCCCGAGAGATGAGAGACTTTAACGGGAGAGTAAACTATCTACTCCTACTACTGGTAGAGAATGCCTTTCTCGGCAACAAGTCCGCCATTTGTAACAATTTCATTGTTGTGCAATAAAGAATAAATAAATAAATAAACCCTTTTTACTAAAGATCTGAAAACCAGAAAACTACTGAAAAGATACTGCATGGAAAAATGCTAAAAAACAATAATAAAAACATAAATAAACCCTTCATAAGCTAGCCTGTTTTAACAGTGAATGTTGTTACACTGAAACAACGCAAGGCACTTTTAATTTAAGGGCTTGAGTGACAAATGTATAAACATCCAGGACGAATTGTATCTACTTGACCGATAGACTTCAGCGAATCCAACTGGCTGTCAGTTGCAAAGTTTACAAAGAATAGGCACCAGATGAACTTTGAGGCAGCTATTTGCTGTTCAATTGAAGTGAATTCAAATCGTACACTTTGTCTTAATTCCGCATCTCCAAAAACTGAGTTTAGCGTGAGAATTTGCTATTTAAAATACTCAGAAATGAGTTGATCAATATTCATGTAGATCAGAGGGCTTAGCTGAGGTTTGGCGCTTGTTGGCTTTGAAATAAGGTACAGCCATTTCATATTTATGTACCTTTCAGGATGAGCCCGAGCTAATAAATTGAGCAGTTCCACCTTCAAATTCAATAAAATTACTCATTAATTGGCCTTAGCCCATAAGGTGCCCGTGGGCGCAGTTGGGACAGTGATCGGCGGCGATCGCTGTTGTAAAGCAACACACGCTGGGTCGGAAATGGGATGGGTGACCACCCCGACCGAAATTTAGTGATGTGTATTTCGGGCATCTCCGTGCTCCGGAAGGCACGTTAAGCAGTTGGTCCCGGTTGACGTCGCTAGATGTCAGTCGTTATCTGGTTCAATGCCACAGCACGCACCGGTGCGTTTTAACAATTAATTTTCTATTGTAATTTTTGATTAGCAGCGAATGGGTTAAGCCTAATCATAGGCCTTAGGGCGGCTTGATTACATCTGACGGTTGCTCACTAACCTTACACCCCTCCAACAATCCGCACTGAGCCCGCGTGTTGGAGTATGGCTTGTTCCACCTCATAGTTGAGGTGAGGCCTGTGCCCAGCAGTGGGACGTATAATAGGCCGTTTATGTACTCGCTCATTAATTGCTAAGTATTCAGATTTAAAGCGGTTCTATTAATATTACGAGAGGTGATTGTCTCTTGGTTGCCAAGAATTCAGCTCATGACATAATACCATGGCGCTAATACTTTTGGCATAATATTACGTGGCTTGATCACGGGATCTTTCAACTAATTATAAACAAGAATTTTTAACGTTACTCTCTTTGCCCTGTGTCTGCCAATGAGACATTGAAGAAAGTATTCCTTATAAAACTTGGGTGTGGCTAACCACAACTCAAAGTAACTTTAAGTTACGAAACATATATTTGATAAATATAATAGTTTTATTACCTTCAACTCAGCCACTCAGTCCGGCTTTCGCGTGAATTCGTGTTCAAGAATCGCTTTCCATTATAATTAATTAATTTAAATAGCTTTATAAAATACTTTTATTTGTGGTATCATCTACTAAACATTTGTACTGAATTGAGTATAAATCAATGGGATGACTAATTTGTTCCAGTAATACCGATAATTTATTCACAATTCATACATGCCATCGCGCCTTTCGTTTTCCCTAGACAAAGCTAACGATTTGCCACTGCGATGATGCTTCTTCAACTCACAATCGTCTTTTCAGACACATTTATCGGTTACCCCGTCTATGAATCGTTCTTCTAGGCCTTCCGCTGAGAACAACACCATTTGAATTCGGCTTGGAAATCTAGTTTGTAGGTATTTTTGGAATTTACACTTCAAAGAAGCATTGAACCTCCGGACCACTGCCAGAAGCCGACAGTTTGCCGCGTTAGTTTATTGATGTTTTATGTATTCAATTGGTACTTAAGTACATACATAACATCACACCTTTTTCTCAACGGTGTAGGCAGGGACCACTTCTTCCCATTTGCTACGATCCTGACATGCACCTTGCGCCTCCTCTACTTTCATGAGTCCTTTCATACATGCTCGTCGGTCAAAGGTACTCCTGACCTGACCCTTTCTGAGAACATCTTGAACTTGACCAAGAAACGTTCGTCTAGGCCTTCCTCTGCCAACAGTTCCATTCACCCTCGCCTCATAAATCCACTACTTATATACATATAAAATGACGTTTTAGCTCACCAGTTTGTAATCATAAGTTGAGTAGGTGACTAAGCTTTAGATTTGTTTACGACAGCAACAAAAAACCTCCGAATCTCGTGCAATCAGGGCAAACCTTCATCCTGGACAGCCCAAACTTTGGACACCGAAGAAATGGGACAGTAATATAATCATTTTGCCGACTCTGCAGGGAATCAGAGTACATTTTTCCTTGTTTCGACCGCTACATTATGTATTGTATACGGTCCGCGGTCGGTTATTTAATTTTAATCCTTAGAGGTTCGTAGTTGACTCTGTTAAGGTTTTATTTCAACAGCCATTGTTCAAATTAGAGAAGAAACAGAAGTACTTTCAAATGTAAAATTTGTGACAACTATAACATCTGATTTAATCTAAGCTGAACTGAGCTACTGTAGTGCTAGAGACTTACAGACATTCTTATATCTTTCAAAATATACATTTCGGTGGAGAAACACGAACGCCAATTCTGGGCAATATACGAACTTGCGACTTTTAACGTTGAAGACAGGACCTCTACCCACTGCACCAATGGGCCAGGATACCCAAACTATTAGTTCTAACAAAAGTTTAAATAGTGTACCTAACTAGGTTTACTTTCAAATGTAAACTGTCACCTCCTATCTTAGTCCAAAAAATTGAACGCTCGAAATATAAGGTTTTTAAGGTTTAAGACATTTATTTCTCTTAAAGAATACAATATTTCACTTATAAGAGAAATACTCTGAAATCTTAAGTACTAAATAGTACAAAATGTTAAATTTTCTTAGAAACTATTAAGTACATCAGAGGTATACTTACAAAGTATAGTCACATAATAGTGGCCTATACACTTATAATTATAACTCAGCAGCCGATAGTCGTTCTCTAGGGAAATAAAGTGCTACCAACGTGATGAAGTCGGGTTAAATGATGTGATTGGTTAATTAATGATCAGCTTACATCAGTAACCACTAATTACTACATTTTAGTTATTTGCTCATAGATACGTCTGTAATTGGGTTTGTATTCTAGAGCTTTCGATTAAATTCTCATGTAGGAAAATAACTTCCGATTTGAAATTCATTCCCGTGTGTCGAACACAACACATTAAACGTCTGTTTGGTATCCCAAGAGGAATACTGAGTAGGAAGAAAGAGTTCCTGTTTTTTATTTTTTTTACCAAATTTTTAAATACTTGTTAATTATGTTGTTCAATGGTAATTTATCGAAAAACGAGTTCCAAAATAACTCTGAGATAACATAAAGGGAAAATAAGAGTTAATTGGTCAAAAACGCACGCGAACGCAAGAGATAATGAGGTGTGAGGATCTTTGGGTGTCGGTAGAGGTTACTAACAGCGATAGGGAAATTGAGAAATTCTATGTTTGTGGTGTATACTTGCCTCCGCCACTACAGGCCCATATTTTTGAACATTTCATCGAAAATGCAAGCGGTGTTCTGGAATCTTGTCAAGAACTAGGCAATATACTCATAGCGGGCGATTTTAACTTACATGGAGCTCTAAAATGGAGACAGCTTCATTAAAGGGTTGCAACACTGGTAGCAGATTTGGAGAAGAGTTATTAGATTTTATGGCTCTGTACGCACTAGAGCAATACAGTTCTATTCCAAATAACAAAGGTAAGATTTTGGATTTGGTACTTAGTAACATGAATGTTTTAGATTTGGAACTCAGTGCCAGTCCATTAATACCAGTTGACCAACTGCATCCTCCGCTTCAATTTTCAGTGCCCAGTATTAGCCCTGTAACACTCGCCCCTAAAAGTGACCTAAAGTTCAATTTCTTCAAAGCTGATTATGATAAAATCCTTGCAGAGCTACAACAAGTAGCGTGGGACGATGAGTTACCACAAAATGTTACCGTAGATTCAATGTTGATTAGATTCTATGCCATTCTTCGTTCTGTCATAGAGAAACACGTGCCTAAGTCCAAACCACCCAACAATAAGTTTCCACCGTGGTTTTCTGCCGGTTTAATAAAGTTGTTAAAAGAGAAACATAAATACCGGATGAAGATTCGCAAGTTTAACAGCAATCCTAGGGATGTTTTAGCGTTTGAATTGTTGAAGCGAAGGTGCCAACAAGTGCAGAAATCCACTTACAATAGGTACATAGATAGCTTAGAACAGACCTTGGCTGGCAACCCTAAACTCCTGTGGTCTTTTCATTAAACGCAAAAGAAATGGTAAAACTAAGTACCCTGCGGAAATGACCCTTGGTGATAGGACTGCTTCGGATGGCCATGGAATTTGTGATTTATTTGCATCGCATTTTGCATCGGTGTATAACCGCGAGGTTCCTCGTGCTGCTCATGGTTTGTCTGCTGATGACGCTAGCAATGAATGCCTTGCATCTATTTCTTTCTCCAGAGATCAAGTGTACAGAGTATTGAAGAGACTTGACTTGCATAAGGGAGCAGGTGATGATGGTTTGCCCTCTATTTTTGCGGTCAGATGCGCCGATGTTCTTGCGTACCCACTCTCGCAGATTTTCAATAAATCTTTGAGCACCGGTGTCTTTCCGTCGAACTGGAAGGTGTCTTAAGTACTACCCTTACACAAAGCTGGTCATACTAGTCAAATTGATAATTATAGACCCATCTCTATTCTTCCCACCTTTGCTAAAGTTTTCGAGTCAATGTTGCGACCCATAATTTCATGGCATTTTCGACAGTTAGTGTCATCAAATCAGCACGGTTTCTTAAAAGCAAGATCCACTTCAACTAATCTGGTTACTCTATTGGATGATCTGTCACAGTCTTTGGACAAGGGTAAGTCTGTGGATGTGATTTATACGGACTTTAGTAAAGCATTTGATAGGGTAAATCACGACGTGCTGCTTAAAAAACTATCTGCTATTGGCCTTACAGGAGACTTGTTGAATTGGTATAAGTCCTACTTAAGTGATCGAAGATCGATAGTCGTAGTAAACGGTTACACATCACATCCTGTTGATGCTGTTTCCGGAGTTCCTCAAGGTTCTATCCTGGGACCTCTTTTCTTTAATATCTTCATCAACTCCATCCATTTGTGCTTTAATCATTCTAAGGGCTACTTATTTGCGGATGATCTGAAGATCCTAAGACAGGTTGACTCACCTGATGACGCAATTCTTCTTCAAAAGGATCTGGCTAGTTTGGTCGGGTGGTGTAACGAGAATGGTATGTCGCTAAATACTGCAAAATGTTTTGTTGTCTGCTTTACTCGCAAAAAAACGTCATTCGCAAGGGAATACTCCATAGGGAATGACGAACTTCCCAATCTGGACCGCGTGCGTGATTTAGGAGTAACTATAGACGCCAAATTGCGTTTGAATACTCACATCGATGAAATGGTCAATAAAGCATTCAAAACTCTTGGTTTTGTATTGAGAAACTCCAGGGAATTTAAGAAGCCACAAACCAAAATAATTCTGTACAATGCACTCGTTCGAAGCGGTCTGGAGTATTGTAGTGTTGTGTGGAACCCACACTACGATGTTTATGTTAAGAGAATTGAGCGCATTCAGAAAAGATTTTTGTGGCATCTGTCATTACCCCATTATGAGGATAGACTCACCTATTTCAAAATGGATTCGCTCAAGGATCGCCGGATTATGCTAGATAATATATTCCTGTATAAGCTTGTGAATGGAATACTGGACTGTCCTGATTTGCTTTCAAGAGTTTCCTTGAACGCCCCTGTAAAATTGCCTAGGATCTCACGCTATAACTCATTTGTAACTAGGAGCTCTAAATCCAATTTAGGTTTATTTTCCCCTTTAAATAGAATGTTCTCAGTATATAATTCACTGTCTAAGTCGAAAAGTAATGATATCGATATTTTCTCCGACAGTTTAAATAGTTTTAGGCAAAAATGTCAAGCCAAACCCTCACGGGTTGGGTTTGGTTTCGAGGGTATCCTTTTTTTTTATTGTTACAAACATTTTCTTTTAAACTTTATATATATATTTTTTTTTTAAGTATTGCTGTTGTCGTCATGCATGCTGTCGTCACCTATAATTAAGTTTATACTTATCATGCTTACAATTTGAAATGTTTTACTTCATCTTAATGTTAGTGGCTCTGGCGACTACCTACCAACCCGCAGTGGACAAGCGTGGTAGATTGAAGTCCAAACCCCCCAAAAGTATATGCTAGCACAAACGAACCAATGGCCCCAAGTGCCCGGCGGTACCGGTGGCTGTTCAGGCAACGACGGTAACCAGCGCAGCCCCGGCTACAGGGGTGCAAATAATCTCCGGGCGGAATCGATCCTCCGTCAAACGACCACAGCAAACACTTTAAAGGACACCGATACTCTGAATATTCTCACTTATAACGTTCGGACGCTATTAGAAGATGACCGCCTTATTGAACTGGAAAATGCTCTAGAGGAAATCAACTGGGATGTGGTGGGTCTATCCGAGGTTAGAAGGGATGGGGAACAAACTGAAGAGAGAAACGGCAATGTATTTTTTCACTTTGGGGAGACTAGAGGACTCCACGGTGTGGGTTTTCTGGTTTCTAAGAGGTGGAAGAATAACGTTGTAGAATTTGCCGGCTATTCAGAACGGGTAGCAACTTTAAAACTCCGACTGACGCCAACAAAAACGCTAACCTTGGTGCAAGCTTATGCGCCTACATCCAGCTACAATGACGAAGATGTAGAGGACTTCTACGATATCCTAGACAAAGCCTGTGAAGACCAGAAAGGCACGTGGACCATAGTACTCGGAGATTTCAACGCCAAAATCGGACCAAGACGGGAAAGCGATGACTTTGAAATACTAGGACCCCACGGACTTGGAACTCGAAACGATAGAGGCACTCGTCTTCTTTCATTTGCATTCGGAAAGAGGTACAATATTGCAAACAGTTTTTTCTATAAGAAAATGCATCGCCGCTGGACTTGGATGTCACCTGGCAATAGATACCAAAATGAAATAGACTTCATATTGTGCTCTGATAGTACCATAGTGAAAGACGTGAGTGTAATTAATAGAATCAAATTTAGTTCTGATCATCGGCCAATAAGAGCAAGAGTAAAATTCAACTTCAGAATACATCGAGCCAAATTATTCAAACCACGTATTAAACAGCTAGATCAAAACATTCTCAGTAATAATTATGAAAGTTTCAATTTAGAACTGTCCAATTATTTTAATGGCCTGGCTCTGGATAGCGAGGCTGACGTAGATACTCAGTATAACAATATTTTGGCAGGAATAAAAACAGTAAGCAACAAAATCAGACAGGTCAAAGCAAATAATAGTAAACTAACGGAAAGGACAAAGTCGCTTATAGAAAAGAGACTTGATACAAAATTAGGATCAATAGAACACAGAATATTAGACAGACAGGTTAAGCGCAACATAAGGAAAGACGTCAGGAGTTACAACACCCATCTGATTAAAATAGCATTGGAGAGAAATACATCCCTAAGATCAGCTAAACAGGGAAATACTAAAACTAGAACCTGGATCACTAGTTTGCAGGACCATCGAGGTAAAAAACAAAGCAGCCGCGACAAAATTATGACTATCTGCACTGATTTTTATCAATCTTTATACTCGGATGACCCAAATCATACGCATACCGTAGAATATCTTTATAATGAAACCATTCCACTGATCACGGTAGAGGAAGTCAATACTGCCATTAAAGCAATGAAATATAACAAGAGTTCTGGCGAGGATGGAGTTACAACGGAGGTCTTAAAGATAGGTAAACCCAGTCTTCGTCCTCATCTTGTTAAACTTTTCAACACAATTTTAAAAACTGGAAATATTCCGAAGGATCTATGCCATTCTAATATTATCTTACTGCACAAGAAAGGCGACAAAACCGAAATTAATAACTACAGGCCCATTAGTCTCATATCACATATTTATAAGCTGTTTACTAGAATTATTCAAAACCGGATAAATCACATTTTGGACAGACAACAACCACCCGAACAGGCAGGCTTCAGACCACATTTTTCCACTACCGACCACTTGCATGCAATAAACCAGATCATAGAAAAGTTTAGTGAATACAACAAACCCTTGTACATTGCATTTGTTGACTACTCAAAAGCATTCGATAGTCTGACACACACCGCTATTTTCACTTCATTGAGAAATCAGAACATTGAACCGATCTACATAGACCTCTTACAACTGATTTATAAACAGAGTACCGCTAGTGTTAAATTGCATGCCCCTGGCCCATCTTTTGCAATACAAAAAGGCGTTAAACAGGGTGATCCTATCTCCCCCAAACTATTTACCAGCGCTTTGGAGGAGATCTTTCAACAAATGGCTGGCTCCTGGTCCAATAAAGGTATCAGTGTTCAGGGAAAGAATCTCACAAACCTTCGTTTTGCCGACGACATCGTACTATTCGCAAATACATCTGCCGAATTAGAGACCATGCTCGAAGAACTGAGCGCGGCAAGCTTTGAGATTGGACTTAGCATGAATCGGTCAAAAACAAAAATGATGACAAATAGCACACAAAGTAGGATTGTGGTCGACGGGCAAACAATGCAATACGTCGATGAGTATATTTACTTGGGCCAGATAGTCTCTTTCGAAAACAGGCAGGGAAAGGAAATCGAGCGCCGCATCGATAACGCCTGGAAGAGCTTCTGGTCCTTGAAGGCTTTCATGAAGGGTGACCTTCCAATGTCTCTGAAGCGGAAACTCATCGACGTTTGCATCTTGCCCATCCTAACCTACGGTGCACAAACATGGTCGTTAACCGAAAATCAAAAGTCCAAGCTCAAGGTTTGCCAAAGGGCAATGGAACGGAGCGTTCTAGGTGTCAAGAGAATCGATAGGATCCGAAACACCACCATTCGTGAAAAAACGGGGATACGGGACGTGGGAAAAGCGACTGTCGATCTGAAGTGGAACTGGGCTGGTCACGTTTGCAGAATGCATTCCAGTAAATGGGCCCAAATCACCACCTTTTGGCACCCCACAGATGGTCATCGCCGAAGAGGAAGACCTCGGAAACGATGGAGCGATGACATATCCCGTTATTCTGGGGAGTGGCAGATTTTGGCTCAGGACAGAGATGTTTGGAGATCTTTGGGGGAGACCTTTGCCCAGCAGTGGGACAGTATAGGTTGAATTAAAAAAAAAAAAAAAAAAAATGTTAGTGTAAACTTGTTGGTGATCTTAAATAAATAAATAAATAATATTCGCAATAAATAAAATGATTAGACAGTATATTCTCGATACTTAATTGAATGCTTTAAAAATACACTGAAGTTGTTCTTATTTCGTTTTGGCATAACAATATTTTTTTCAGGTCCAATACGTCATCGCGGTAGTTTTTTCGTGATTTTGACAAAACGGAAACAACATGATTGTGGTCATGTGATCCACTTTACAATGTAAAAATTTAAAATTTCATTCAGTAGTAGTATTTGTTTTTATCCATAAAATTCAATCAAAATGTAACGATATAAATGGGTTTTTACAGTTTTATTTACTCATGTTATTTGACTACTTTACGAATGCGAATAGTCATGTCCTCATCTCAGTATGACAATTATTACATTAACAGATCATAAATATAATAACAAGTCAGTGGTATACAATTAATTTAAATATGTAGTGAAGTCGTTTGATCACTGCTACTGGTGATACATGTGGTTTTCAGAGAATCTTTATGAATGAACATGTGATTTATGTCTGTCCATTATTTCTTAATTGACACATAATAATTGTAGACAATTCTAAGCGTCATTCTGTGATTCGAGAACCGACTGGTATCTACTCCTACTTCTATATTTTTCAAGATGACAAGTTTTTTAAAAGCACATATCTAAAATTTTTATGAATCCAGAGCGTTACCACAGTTAGTTAACTAAAAAAGGTAATTCCTTATAAGATCCTTATAATTTTAGTGGCAAGCATCTACTTGAAGACGTTCCACGAAATACCTAAGCCTTCTTATTTATTGCTACTGGTGATATTTCTTAAGGCTATTTTGGTAGATTTTTCTCACACGTATTATCTATTATAATACATTGTTGCCTACCGCCCAAAAGGGGTAACCTTTACAAATAGCCTTCCGCGAAACCATAAGGCGCAGAAAATAATATTTATATCGGTATACTGGAGGTTGTCTTTCTTTCCAAGGCGTTCCAGAAAGAACCGAGGATATTACACAAATATTCACAACTGCCATAACAACTGGTCTGTAATGTTACTGTTGAATGGGAGTAGGCCTAAAGTACCTTTATTCGACGAAGTATTAATGATAGTGGAAGAAGCGCAAGATGTATAATGTGTCAGGATCGTAGCAAAAATAGAAAACTTTAATAAAAGAAGATATACCTACCACCGTACCTAGGCGTAAGGATAAGTAAAAGTACTTAGGAAATGAAAATAGAAATCCTAAACAAAAACAGTATTGCTTGATTTTGCAAGTGTACCCTTGATGGGGGCTAATGAGTCACCTTTAAGACTTTTTCTGATTTTTAGATTTTATTTGAAGTGCAATAATAGACGTTGTGAGACCGTCGTAGCCCAGGGGCAAACACTGGCTCGGAACCGGGTAGTTCAGAGTCCAAGACTGACCGGAACACCTACTCTGTGCAATGTGCAGCTCACTCTCCGGTGGAAAGCACCGATAAAAAAACCCAAGCAGCCCGGATAACGGCGGTAGGCTCGCCCCTTACCACGTTGCGATCAAATTTCCTAGCCGGAATGTGGGCTTCTGAATACACCGTTTACTATGACTTCAACAAACAGTGTGCCTTAAACTTCACCGTTTGGGATATGGTCGTAAGTAGGTATGTTATGTTAAGAAATACTTGAAAGGTTTGTTAAAATAGCAAGTAGGTGTTGGTACTTAGCACTTGGGAACAATGAAAATCGAGTTATTGTTTATTTTGACTAATAGATGGCAGTGGCAGCTGCTTCATTAGTTGCAGTTGCAGTCACAGACGAATTAACAAAACCCACACTCAAAGGAATACGCATCATTAACTACCACAATTTATCATCGAATGCATCATCTTAGATCCTTCAGCAAATTTTGACCACAGTTTCTAAGTGTTATGAGATCATCACTAGATTTTGAGGCACTGTTTTCTTTTAATATTATCATAAAACATATCTGGAATATCTTTAAATAGCACCGCTTGAAGGAGAGGCCTTTTATTATAAATGGATGAATGTGGGCTGAAATGATGATGACGGCCACCTGAAAAGTAAAGTTATAAAGTAAGCAGAGCCTACACAAAGTCATATACTGAAAAAATGTATTAATAAAAACTCTAAAAACAGAACAAATACATATACATAGTTATGTTCATCACCATTATCATCATCATCAACAGCGGCACGACGACCACAACTGAACATAGGCCTCTCCAATACATACCCAGAACCCTGTGACCATTTTCAGAGCAGCCGTCTCAGGCTGCGTTTGTCTTCGAATGGTCTTCATTCAACAACTTTTTATAAGTACAATGTTCGTCTTAAGATAATCGTAAGTACAGTCAATCCATACCTTTGGCACAAAATGTCCAAACCTACTCATTGCGCTAAGGACATTTCCACAACAGAGTTTTGCATTTTTCAATTCGGTGGTTGATTGAGTAAGTAGTTGATTTTTAACAATACCACCATAGGTATGTATACCAGAAATAAATATTCCTTCCTATCTTAAATTTATTACTATCTTAGTTACAAAGCCTTCATAAAAACAAATTATTCAATCAACCACCTAATTAAGAAATGCAAGCTCTGTTGTGGAAATGCCCATAACTAACTTGTCAAATGTTTATTTCTGTTTGAAATATTCCGTTTGTTGATTTTCGCAAAATCGTTTTGATAAATCATTATTTGAAACTTAACTATGATTTTGCATAAACTATTGAAGCGTTAATAACTGTAAAAGTAGAGACGTGTGACATAATCATCTGTGTATGAGCTTGTGTGGATTATTACTGTGTGTGTGGGAGTGTGTGGTTAGGTGTGAGTGTGCATGCATGTGCTTGCTTGCATGCAAGTGTGAGTATGACAGAGGGAAATTATACAGGAGAAAATAGTTGGGTTATGTCAGTACTGACGTGAAATCAAAAATTGACCACGGGGTACGACGTAGTTACTTTGACCGTGTTGCAGCGTGTGAACAAGACAGTACGATTATTTACTAGAGCGTAAACGAGACAGACACGTGTTGCGAAGTTTCGTCTCAGACTGTCAACACAGTCAATGCTTGGCTCATGTGTACGAATCGTTCGAATTTCGGGTGCCACTTTTTTCGCACAAGGAACCTTTTTTTCTATATTTCTATAGAATCATTGGGAGAAAAGCTTCTAACGACTTCTATGCTAGGCTATGAAGTCTTCTAGCTAACTTCACTCATTGAAACTACTTTACCTAATCCTAATGCGTTGATTTTACATTACATTTGATTGCACTACAACTTAATTAAAGTATGCAATTGCAAATAAAATATGCAATTTGTGTCATTTCTGACGTTTACAGAATGCCATTAAAATTTCACTGAAGCAACATCTCGGCTTTAGTACTTTAATGGTTATTACTTGAAATTATAGGAACTTAGCGCTAACTGCGGTTTGGGGTCAGGTGACCATGTCTGACTACAGCAAATATTTAGTATTTATTATATAGTCGGAATTTGAGCACTTGGACAGTCGGCGTCAGAATCAATAAAAATAAATATGCCCTGCACATTATTCTACACAACGCCATCTAGCCCTAAGATGGCTAATTAAAGCCAGTTTTAAGGGATTCTATTACAACGGATAAACATACATTTATGAATTGTAGCCTATGTGCTATTCAAATCTATCTATCTATCCAGTAGTTTTTACGTGAAAGAGCAACACGGCACATACACACATACAAACTTCCGCATTAAATAAATTTTATAATATTAGCAGGATTTTAGGTTTTGTTGATCATGGGATGCATGAGGCCCCGAGATCTAAGTCTTTTGTAATGAAATATGCAAGTGTTTGGAAAAGCTTAATTTTGATATTCATGCTCAATTTATTTGCATTACATTACTTGCACTCTCATCCTCTGTTCATGGTCTAAACAACGAAACACCAGGTCCATTGGTGTTATACGGTACGGTCAAAGGCCAATAAATGTTTAGTTGAAAGCGAGTTTTTCAAATGCATTAAGACGCAGTTTTTTGTTTGTGTTACTGTTTTTCGCAGATTTTGAGTCATCTCTTAGCTATTGGGGGAGAAATAACAGCTAACTCTTGCGAACACTTTAGTGGTTATTTTAATCTACCCGCTAAGTATTGGTGCACATGACTGTACGTAAGTTTTAGTGACATCACATGATTGCTTGGCACACCTCAGTGGACTACATCAAACCCAGTACCCATTCGCGGGTCCAAGTACTTGGGTCTAAAAGTGCACATTGCAATTTTAAATTTGCAAACGGGTTAACGGTTTTGAATTATTTTCATACACTATATGAGAGAAAATACTATATAAACACTAAAAAACGGGTTTTCTGCAACATTTAGAAGCGAAAAGAGAAAATACTGGTTCAAGGTGAAGTGGGTATTATTGATTGAAGCAAGCGTGAAGCACCGTAATGTGAAGTGATGTCAGCCGGAACGCCACCCTTGTACTATTTCGAAGACCTCATAAAGTATGTCCTAATACATTTTTTTACTATAGAACGTATATAATGAAATTTCACTGTCGGCCTTGATATTCGATGCGCTTCCGGGCTACGAGACTCGGATTATCATACGAGGCGACAATCACGCAAGTCAGGGAAGTGCAGACGAAGCGAAACCAAGTGCAGCAACAGATGTAAAAAATTACAGAACATTATTTAAGCTCTTGATTTTATTTTACTAGTAGCAAGCTTCATGGAGTTTCGTAAAATTGTGAAGGGCCGAAAGTAGACAAAAATAAATGTGTTTTTTTTCCTATTTTCAACACTATAGTACTGTAATAGTGCTAAAGAGACCAAATTCTCAACATAAAACCTTTGTTATAACAATAAAATAGAGAGATTACTTAACAAATAGCTACTTACATAGTAGCTAACTGCATTTAGACCGGTTCACACTTTTGCTCTATTTTCAATATCTCCCATCTCATTAGGTAGGTACAGTCAACATCATAAAAATTAAAGCCAAAAATCTCTAGATCGTCTGAAAAAAAAACAATTTTAATGCTATAATAACAGTCTTATGCTCTTCGTAGCGTACCTCAAATGTAACACCATGGCTGAAAGCCTTGACAACTTAATAATTAGGTAGGCTGCTTTTCTCAATGATATTAAACTAGCGGCCGCCCGCGACTTCGTCCGCATGGACATTCGTTATTTTTTTTTTTATAAATTGTAAGAGCAACACGGCACATCCATCCATCCATGCAAACTTTCGCATCTATAATACTTTGCGCCCGCGACTTTGTCCGCGTAAACTTTAGTTAAAAAAAGTTCAGATGTATAAATTATTGGAAAGATTCTTTTAAATCCACTCAGTGGATTAACTTGAAAGAGCAACACGGCACATCCATTATCATCATAGTAGGGCTAAACCATTCTGAAAGGCGACTTGTTTTCTATGCTGACTGTACTAACCCCTCCTGCATAATGTGTCCCAAGATCGACTCATTTCGCAGAATTCACCCATGACTTCCAGGGAATGGATAATAACTGAATTCACGTGCCACGTTCAAATATAACCCATTTAAAGGCTTCACTTTATTTATAACTTTAATTAGTGATGTTATGAACATTTGTTACCTGCCTCATTGGAAAATCGTCTTATTTCTTTTAGATTGTTTTACATAACAAATAAATTAATAATAATAAGTAATAACAACAGCAGAAATGGACAATCATAGATCACATAATCAGTAAGCGCCGAGATTAAAATCACTGGCTAGTCCCTCATCATCATCTCAGCCGAACGACGCCCACTGCTGGGCATAGGCTTCCTCAAGGATCTCCACAACGATGGTTCCTGCGCTGCATCCAGCGGCTTCCCGCGACCATGACTAGATCGTCGGTCCACCTTGTGGAGGGCCTGCCCACGGAACGTCGTCTGGTTCGCGGTCGCCATTCTAGAACCTTTCCGCCCCAACGGCCATCGGGTCTCCGTGCTATGTGTCCCACCTACCCTCAGTCCCTCATAAAAGAAGGATATTCGATAAAAAATCATATTTTCCTCCTTTTTCAAAAGTTGGCTATGAAATTGAAACAAACACACTGTAGTTTCTACGAGTATATTGAGTAATTACAACCTTCAAATACTATCAGGTCTCGTAACTCGTTGACTGAGCTATAAAATTCCACCAGTACCTTATTATCTCACTATTATCACAATGTACTTAATACCTGCTTCATGAGGCAATTATTTTTTAAATATTGATATATTATTCGTACGTAATCGAATGTAATTGGAGCGCTCATTTAATAATGCGGTGCTATTAATTTATAATTGAATATTCCAATAAGCTGTTTGTTAACCCTTTAAACTACACGTTGGTCTTCCAAACCCTGAACAAACGTTTTAATAAACTAGTCAACTCGTCGAAATGCGGTTTAGCACGCGTTGCGTACAGATTTGTACGTATTTCGAATAAATAAATTTCAATAAATACTCGTAATATAAGTTTGACATACTCTTGCTTAGAATAAATACTAATGCAAACATACAAATGCCGACAGTAGTTTGAGTGTTACTTTTGAATACAATTTTTTTAAGGAATACCTACTTAATGCATATCGTTATGGTCTATGCTTGGGGTGAGAACATAAAAAAACTATTTATTATTTACGTTATCTTTCACATCAGTCTCAACACAAAGCTTCATAAGAAAAAAATGATTGAACCTGAAAATGAATCTCGCAACAAAACCCATTGTTAGTTTAGTAGAACTAAATTAACAAATAACTTCGTTTGTTAGTAGTTTGTAGACACATATCAGAAGTTGAGGTTAAAATACAACTATGGAAGTTAAGACCCCGAGCAAGATAGGGTTAAACTTCGCCTCGCTTGTGTCAGTAATGCGATTAAGTAAATTGAAATTAAAACCAAGTGGTAAATTACCGTAACGACCAATAAAAATATCAACCCTTTTAGAGCAGCGGTTAAAAGCGCTGTTAATACATAAAGGGTAGTAGGTACATATTTGTGACAGATCTAGTGTTAGTGGTTCCTACATTGTATATTGTAGCCATTTAGGGAACTACTTTATACAACATAAAAGCGAGTGTCGTGGCCCAGTGGATAAACACTCGGTCTCGCAACACGGTGGTACAAAGTTCAAGACTGGCCGGAACAGCATGGAAGGTAGGTGGGAACAACCTACCGGACCTTAACATCTATGCGTAAAATATTTCATGATATAAATCTAGCTGAGAAATAGGCTGGTTTTTTTTCAAAATGCGTAAATTAATTTAAAATTTGTATTAAGGAAATTGTTGCCTGTAATATGTAATAACCTGAGTAAAAAAATATTCTCATTACTTGTCTGCCTCAGCTTCTCCAAAGCAGGTCTAGGCTACGAGTAGTGTTGTGGCAACATTGAGACTGTCGATATTTGCCTTTGAAATATAATAAAATATCGGTTGTAGGTATGAAGATTTTATAAAATAATAGAATAATTCGTAAACAAAATTATTGTGTTCCTATTGATACCTATAACTATCTTGAGTATTATAATAATTAAGTATCTTAAGACATCGCAACTTACGAACTAAAATAAAAACAAACAAGTATTAGAGCACAAGACAAACAATTCTAACAGTAAGCGGTGTTACGTTGCCCAAAATGAAATTCACCATTCATCGAGGAAGATAAGGCTGTATAACATCACGCCAAGGCCAAAAAGTACGAGTATTAATAAACGTACGTTACGTTACGTTGCGTTATAATATAACTTTTTCAAAATAACGATACCATCGATACCACCCCTTGCCAACCCTAGCAGCGGGTAACTAGGCAGCAACAGCTAACACTACCCTGTGCTACAGTTAATAACCATCGAGTCTGTAATCAGCGGGGCGACGGCGCGGCGCCCTGTCCGTCGCCTGTTGCTCTGTATCTACCCGCGCACTCGCTACATGATCATCGGGAAATGGATTAGAAATTTGACACAATTATGGAAGAAACTTGTGGTTTTGATCTATTTTGACTAATTTTATAAAGCTGAAGCTTTTTTGTTAATTTCAGACATTCCCAGTTCGAGCAATTCCCAGAAGGAAGGAACAATAATCATAAATTATCATAAGACATCGCAACTAGCGAACTAAAATGAAAACAAACAAGTATTAGAGCACAAGACAAAAATAAACAAACATTTCTACTCGTAAGCGGTGTGCATCGTACCCAGAATGCAATGCACCAAACTCAGCCCATGAATTGAAATAATATTTTATTGTTTGATAACCAATTTATTTAGGCTAGGCTGTATAACATCACGTCTAGCCCGAAAGATAAAGAACAAAAATCAAAAATGCTGGAAAAACGGCAAAAATATTCGATTTGAGAGCTCAGGGTGCATGTGTGTAAACGGATGAAGTAACACAGAAATTATGCATGATAAAACTGTAACTCTTTGAAATTGTATTAGAATCTAGGACAATGCCTATAATCAGTTTTACTATCACTTTTCATGGTAATTTGGCTTAAGGGTAACACTAGGTACCATTTAAGCAACCCCAATAACAAGGCTTTTCTAAAATGGGAACGCTTGACAGAATTACCATAAAGGCATGATTCGGAACGTCTGTAGGTGTAAGTAATTGAAGCCTAGTGGCGTCTGAAGAATTAGTGTCGCCAGTCACCACATCGATAACCACACAATACCGATTGGGGGCTGAATAAATTAGGACGGTGGGCTAGATAAAAATGAGTAGGTGTTCTGGCTGGCCAGAAAGAAAAACCTGGGGTTTTTCATTATACGCAGGTTACGCGCTAAATGAAGAAACCTGGCCCAGACACTTGTAACACCAGGGGAATCAGATCGTGTTGCAGATTCGGTTAGAACCTTCATAACTACCTTTAAAGTACTTCATGAAACTATGTCTGTGAAACTATGCCTACAATTGATAGAAACAACTTGTAATCAGCGTTCACCGAACATTTCGTAGCAATAAGACCTAAGAGGTAAGTTTTTAAGTTCATATCTAAGGCTGCAATGATTCAAAATAGTTCCAAAATGTTTTATTTTGCAAGCTTCAAATCGGAAAAACCCCGTGGAAACATAAAATAGCAGCCCTAGGCAAAATGGACGCGGCTGAAATTATGCTGTCCGCTTTGTACACGACCTCGGTTGAAATTGGACGAAAATTGAGATGGGCGTACTTTCTCGGAACAGATTACTCGTAGTACAACCAGACTTTTTAGGTTTATCGAAAAAGTGTTTTTTGTACAGCCTGTCTGTCCTCTTTTTCGAGAGACAATTTGCCGATGTCAAGTCAAGATTATTAGTATCGTGTTTTTGAGTGCTTCACCGGGTTTTTTGCAAATGTACGTACACGCGGCTGTAGTCTGTGATCGTTTATAACGACAGATAATGTGGCTTTGTATAACTACAACAAGACGAAGAACAGTATTTAGACGTTTTACTGCTGAGCACAGGTTTCACCTTAATTTAAGAGGAGGCGGAATCATACTCCAACCCCGAGTGTTGGAGTTTAACTCCGCCGTGCCTCCTCAATGCGGATTGTAGGACGGGTGTAAGGTTAGTGTAATAACCTTACCATCAGATGTTATCAAGCCGCCCTAAGACCTTAACGACGTCAAGCGGAATCAACGGCTTAACGTGTCTTCCGAAGCAAGGAGTTGTCAAAAAAATACCTAAGTACCTAACGTCGTCATCTACAACTTTTGACGATTCGGTGATCTAGGTCCTCTTTGCCAAAAAACGTTGACGAGAATACTCTATTGTACTATTGTTTCATATTACTTAAAAATGTTTTTCATCGCCAGTGTGTAAGCTGCAAATAATGAATATAAACGTTTCCTAGACTCTGTTTAACTTCAGCAAAATAATATAGTAAAGCGCTAAGTAGGAATTAATGAAGAAAGATGTCGGAATCTTCACCAAGAGCTATTTAAACATTGTTCAAGTCGTTCCCGTCATAAGATCGTCGTAAGTCGTAAAGCTCCGATAACGGCTCCTAGAGACTTCCACAAGTCGGGGGCCAAGCTGGATGGCCTTTCGCCACATTATAGCTCAGTCAGTAATATATCAGTGATAATAGTTTAGTCACTGAGTTAAGGGTGAAAATGCTGGTCGGTGACTCTTGTTTTGTTTGTTTTGGAACATGGTTTACAACAAACGCCTGATCTGAGGGCGTATTATGAGGGGTTAGTTATTCGTACTACTGAGCCAGAGGCCACAGGTTCTTTGCCCACATTACGGGATATAGCTACGTTCTTAACTTATGTACGCTCATGTATATATTATCTCAAACAAGATGGCGACTTCGTCTCGACTTCGAATAGCGTCGGAACATTCAGAAGCCCACATTGTGACGGTCAAAATTGATTCTAACGTGGAAGTTTCGTTTTCTGGGTTTCTTGGTGTTTACTGTCACCGAAGAGCTAGCCGAAAAAGCACAAAGACAACAAAAGTGTTCCACCCATTATTGAACTTCGCCCCACCCGGGTTCCGAGGCAGAGTGTTTAACTACTGAACCATGACGTCCTCACGCTCTTGGATATTTGTATTATTTTTGTCTATCTGGATATTTGTTTTTTTTTTCTTGGATATTTGTATTATTGTTGTCTATCTAAGTTTTTGTTCCTAGTACGCGCTTACATCATTTGCGCATTGTTTTAAATAATATGCGATGTTAAGTCTTTTAGTGGCAGACCAAATTCTAGCCTGTTATAAATATTAATTAGGTTCTAATATTAGTAAAATGAGTCATTAGATTGTAATGTCCCTATAAATTAAACTATTTACGTTCCGTTTCACGGAAGCACGCCGGAAGTTGGAGTACGTTCTAATACCGACACGTTGAATGCCAAGGGCGACGTACGCAACTGCGCACGCGATGTCCAGTAAGCGTTATGAGACTCTTGCGCATACCAGGCAATAGCAGACCTTTGCATATACAGTGTGTTTGGGAACCGGTGTCCGACCCGTTAAGGTGAAGTAATATGATCTATTTTATGAATAAATCCACCATAATTAAGCACTTTGCCCAAGTTGTTTTAAAAATTTTTTTACCTGTTCGCAAGCCAAATTTTCCCTGCGTTTCAAAGGGTCTCTGATGACAGGGTGATATTCAATTTGTCACAACTTCTAAACTATTTTACTTGGAACTTTGATTTTTGCTTCAGTGTTTAGGTGATGTCTTTGGGTATCCAAAAAGTTAAAAATAAATGTATGTTGACAGTTTAGTTTTTCTGAAAAAAAAATAAATGTAAAAAAAACTAACAAATTCTATCACAATTTACAAGTTCAAACATTTTTTTGAGGTATTTTAAGGGAGTTATGAAAAAATGCTTTTTTGTCAGCTTATTGCCTACTTTTGTAGCTGTCTAACGATACCACTTTTGTGACTGTAGGACCTCTAAATCGGCAGATATTGCAAACTAAAATAACCCACCCGTACTCCCGAGAAAAAAATTTAAAATGGCGGCCATTTTAAAACAACTGGGGCAAAGTGCTTAATTATGGTGGATTTATTCATAAAATAGATCATATTACTTCACCTTAACGGGTCGGACACCGGTTCCCAAACACACTGTATAAACGGCCTATATACGTCTGACTGCTGGGCACAGGTCTCACCTCAACTATGAGGTGGATTGAGCCATACTACGACACGCGGGCTCAGTGCGGATTGTTGGAAGGGTGTAAGGTTAGTTAACAATCTTAATATGTCAGATGTTATCAAGCCGCCCTAAAGCCTCCGACTAGGCTTAACGATTACATCTACGACGTCAGCCGGGATCAACTGCTTACCGTGCCTACCGAAGCACGGAGATGCCCGAAATACACATCACTAAATTTCGGTCAGGGTGGTCAGCCATCCCATTTCCGACCCGGCGTGTGTTGCTTTACAACAGCGATCGTCGCCGATCACTGTCACAACTGCGCCACGGGCACCGCTAGAGATCTTTGCATACTAACTAAGATTGTGCCCTCTCTATTGTGCAACCCAAGTGAGGTTCCATCATCATAAACAACATTGGATGACAATAGATGGAGCTACTGTGTCCTAAATTGGCGACCTCGAAGCGAAGCGTTAAAAGACCCCTAACTAGATGGTCTGATAACATCCCACGCTCGGTGAGATCAACCTGGACAAGATTCGCGGCCAATACAGGGAGAGATATGCTGAAGCTTATGATAAGAAGATGACAAGATCATCATCATCAGCTTTACGAGTTCTGTAACATTAGGAACGCTTTGTCACAATGAACAGCTGCGGGTTGTTTGCGTCTAACGCCTGCTTACAGATTGCACCCAGGCCATCGATCCTTGAGATGGGAGGTCCACCAACGTTGCGCCTTAAAGCGCTTAAAGAAGCTGCCAGTGTTGAAACCGATATAGTCTACCCACTACCATAAAATGAGGATTGCCATGAAGACTTGCACAGCTGCCAGTCTTGCAAGCGATATAGTCTACCTACTACCATAAAATGAGGATTGCCATGGAGACCTTTGCCTCTTAATGATAAAAACATCTACTGCGGTTTGTCCTGCGGTTTTTTCATTCACAGATTTACGTCAAACTCTTAAATTCAGAAATTCAGTAGTCCTGTCTCGTTATAATGAGTCTAGCCATAGAATTGACCCTGATTTCCAAGAAGAAACTCATAGAACTTGAGTCTCTAACTACTATCTCACCGCACCTCGTGCCGGCAGTATTATTCCCTGTTACGCCCTGTTCCGCCCTACTTGTTCATTGCAGCCATTGACGTAGGCAAAGCTATAAAGTCTAACCGTCAACCTACGTCGGAAGGCTTCAAATGATCAGTCACCAATTAAGTAGCACATTAATAAGAGCATTAGTTGGCGCGACGCGGGGGGCGTTAAGTGCCGCTGTAGAAAGACTGTTCTAATGGGAGGAATTGAGGAAAGGATAACTACTGGCCTACTTTTGATGGGCGCTCTACAGTTTCAATAAAATTGTGAGGGTGAACTTCACAGGGTGTTATTAGGGTCAGTAACTTATCTGGTATAACTCTTGTTTTATTAAAACCAGCCTTCGTTATCCCGTAGCTGGGCAAAGGACTCCAAGCCCCTGCTTCACTGACTATCAGAACTAATAGAAACCCATTCTTCAAATGCTTCGAAAGCTTAGAGAATGAACTAAGAAAAGTGGAATTTCGATTGATCCGATAGGGTAGCCTATCACTTTTTTTTTATGTTTAGAACTACTTGATAAAATTATAACGTACCTTGGACAAGTCACCGTTAAAGACGTTGTCAATATACGAAAGTATAATTACATACAGCCATACATGATCCTGCCAGGACGTAGTAACTTGGAAGATGTGGTATTTGCCCATGTGAAATGAGCAGACATACCTGCTAATTAAAAAGGAGAACGTCGTCGCCCAGTGGTTAAAACTTTTTGGCTCGGAACCCGATGGTCCCGAGATCAAACACACCTAAGTACTTTGTGTTCATTGTACAATTTGCGGCTAACTCTCCGGTGATGAAAAACACCGATATGAAACCCAAGTAACCCACAGCACATTGGGTTCCAACTTCCTCGGCGAAATGTGGGCTTCTGAATTTTCCGTACAACATGACGGTAACAATCAGTGTGCCTCTGACTAACCCATTAGGGATATTGTCCTGAGGGTATGTTATGTTACTAATTTAATATCCTTACGAAAAACGTGTTGCTTTTGATTAAGCAATACCACACATTTATACACTATCTCAAAAATTCAGTTCAAGTGTCTCTAGAAAATCATGACGTCAGGAGCAACGCGAATAAACAGGCGTATCTTATCAACGAGGAGAAATGGCAACGTGACGTGGACAATGACGTAATCAGCAGATGATAGGCACTCCCACGCAGCGATTGATCCGGTACACGCGATTACAATTATAAGTCCCTTAATAAACCCTGATGCATAGTAAACAGGCAATAAATTAACAATTTGTAATTGGAATCATTTCCAGTAAATGTAGTGTTTAATTGAAGTTTGATGAGAAGATTTGATTTATAGTCATCATAACTATTGCTAAGTAATTAGAGGAAAACCTCAGATAAATAGGAAACGTCTTTTGTCCTGTATCATGTATGCACTTGCTTGCTCGTTCTATGATATTTCCTTTGCTAGTATGTTGCTTGGATGAGATGGCTTTTAGAAATAAGACGGGCTTAAGTTGTCTATCAATAATAAAACTGTATTACTTACAGTAAATCACTTACTTTTTCTTGTGCAATGAAGTGTTTAAAAGTATCCGTTTCCCTAAAGTTTTAAGTCGAATATAATTCGACTAGACTCAAGGAATTCGAATGTACTCTATGAATATTTTCCCAGTTGCGTCTATTCCTAAGGCCCATGATGGAAGGCTAGACGCGGTTAATGGAAGATGGAAGAATGACAGGCCAAATTATGTGACCTTTGAAACCCATCGCACAGCTGAAGATAGAAGGAAGGAGAGGTAGAGGGAGCCATACTGATACAACAAGTCAAGTAAAAGGTATAAAATTAACTTTGAATAGCTTCCAAAACATCCAAATTAAATAATTATGTCCATCCGCCTGATGACATATATAAGAAGATTTTAAGCATTTTTGCAAAAAAGAACTAATGGGGAAAGTCACCTTGGATTAACAAAATGCGCAGTTAGCTCTAACGTTTACACAAGTGAACAAGTTTTGAATTACAGGTGATTTTATTAATAACTGTAGCATTGTTGCACGCTTAGATACTCAATGTAGGTATTGTAGTCTTCAATAACAGTCGTATGAAGTCCGCTGCTGAACGTAGGCCTATCCCATAGATACGAGTATCCAGAGCCGCCTGCATCTACCGAAGTCTTTGCGACCTTTATTATTTGTATCTGCTGCTATTATTGTTATAGGTACTTTGATCACCAGATGTTTTTTTAAGCTATCGTCGAAACGTATCTTCACTTCTATGCTAATACTATGAAACTGAAGAGTTTGTTTGTTTGCTTGTTTTATTCGAACGCTAATATTATGAGGGAAAGTAACTACTGGTTCGATTAAAAAATATTTTACGTTGGACGGCTCATTTATACGACCAATAGAAGCGAAGCATCAATGGAAAAAGTTGCAAAAGCGGGAAAAAATATTCCTTTTGATGTTAAAGTTATGCAAAAATCATGTATAACCGGTTTGTTCCTCTTCAAAAGTCCGCTATAAAAAAGGCTCACAACTTTTTTATGGTTATGTTTTAGAAAAAAGATTAATACCTATCCAAAAATAAAATATATCGATTTTCGAAATTGTAGCCAACTGATCATTTGACGGTGAGAACAAGAGAGCTTAGTCCAAGGTTGTATTGTCGAGGCTTAAACACCTTAATATTGTGATGATCGTTTTCACGATATTAACTAAGATTTTCAGGATCAAGAGGCCAGTTTGACAGGAGCTTTTTCCGAAGGTAATTACTGTTTTTTCATGGATTTTTCGGGACCAATACCCCAAAAGGCCCGCAAGTCAGTACTTTAAATCGCGCAAGCATTGCGTTTCGCTAAACAGTATACTCTGCCAGGGACTTAGACGATTGGCATCGCCAGAGTCATGAGTCTGAGTCTGAGTCTATCAGTAGAAGACAGACGACGCTGCCTCTCTGCTGAAAACCAGGCATTACAATATACAACATCACTTAAAATCGATTCTACTTGCCTACGTCACCATTCAGTTACCTTAGTATGAAAGTTCACCTTCTAGGTCGATAACTTTTTAAAGATTCCTTTAATTTTAATTAATAAATTAATCTTAAAGTAATTCTAACATTCCCATCTTATGTTTTATTATATACTTTCGTTTACCGCTGGCACGCAACAAGTTCCCAAAATCCACGCCAGACTTCACTGAATAAAATATAGGTCAAACTTTTCCTCGAATAAGCCAGCACACTCGTACACTGTCAGATTATTCTGATAGATGAGACTGATACGACCTCCTCACGTCTGCCAACGGGCGTTTTTCCCTTTATGTCCGCTCGGAGGACCATAGGCCTTTGTGAGGTACTGGATGTGCCTTCTGGGTGTCTTAGTATGTGTTTATTAAGGTTCATATTTCGAAATAAAACAACTTTACGGATTCTACTCGCGGTGTTATATTTTCTTTCATTTTCTAACCCGACGTTTCGACTCCTTTACAGCAGTCGTGATCACGGGATGACAAAGATGTTCTATGTCACAAAACAGTACAAAATTTTTAGCAACCCTCACTTAACTACCGTCATTTCCACTAACATTATTGGAAATGTTCCTATCCACGCAGTACGAACTAACCGTATCCTGAGACCTCACAGTATTGTGCTGCCCTCTGGGATTGATCAAGCGTATAACAGGCTCCCAAGCTGGTGGTAAATTCCAACCATCCTCACGATTGAAATTCGGATGTTTTTTAATTTCAATAGCCTCTCGCAGCATCCTTGGTAAGTAACGATTCTCCCTAGCAAGGACCTGCGGTTTATCAAATCGTATGAAATGGTTGGGCTTATCAAGGGCATGTTCACAAACTGCTGATTTTGTAGATCTCCTATTCTTAATATCACCTATGTGTTCTTTGATACGCGTCCCTATGCTTCTTTTGGTTTGACCTATATACGAGAGCCCACAGTCACAATCAAGCTTGTATACACCCGCTGTTTGAAGAGGAATATTACACTTAACAGGTCTTAAAAATTGATTAATCTTCTTGGGCGGCTTAAAATAAGTTTTAATAGAAGCACGCTTCAAGATGTTCCCAATCTTGTCAGTGACACCCTTCAAATATGGCAATACAGCAGGCTGACGCTCAACTGTGGCTGGTTTCACTCGGTTTCTGCGACGTCGCGGTGCTTTGAGCTTGTTTTCACCCAGCACACGCTTGACATGCTGGACTTCAGCATGCAGGTGGTCATCATCACAGATCCGTTCCGCTCTCTGTAACAAAGTTTTACCAACAGTAGCTAACTGCGAAGGATGGTGGTGAGAATCACCGTTTAAGTACCTATCAGTATGGGTAGACTTCCGATACACAGTATGGCCCAAACTATGATCAGGATTCCTAATAACTAACACATCTAAGAAAGGTAGTTTACTGTCAGCTTCCAATTCCATAGTAAATGTTATCCTAGGGTGTATAGAGTTAAGATGGTCTAAAAATGCTGATACTTTGTTGGATGGTAAAATTGTGAAAGTATCATCCACATACCGCTTGTAAAACCGTGGAACGACAGGTGCTGAAGCTAAAGCTTTTTCCTCGAAATCCTCCATGAAGATGTCAGCTACCACAGGGGACACGGGAGATCCCATCGCTACACCATCAAGCTGTACGTAGAATTTATCATTCCAGTACAAATAACCTGCCCTAAGACACAGGTTAAGTAACTCTGCATATTCAACGGGCATATCACAGTCCACTAACCTTTTCCTAGTAATTTCTATGCAATCCTCTACTGGTAAACATGTAAACAAGGACTGAATATCAAAGCTAACCATTGTCTCATCATCAGAAAGTTGTAGTTGTTGTAACTCACCAATGAACTGGTAGGAATCCTTCACATGAGATGTAGTCTGTCCTCGCAAAGGTGAGAGTACCTTCGCCAAGTGCTTAGCCAACCGATAAGTAGGTGAGTCGATTTGGCTTACTATTGGCCGAAGGGGAGCAAGTGGTTTGTGTATCTTCGGTAACCCATACAGCTTTGGAGGCTTGGCACACGATGGTATAAGATACGACACGTCTAGATTTAACTTTTCACTGTGTTTCTTAAGAAGCTCGGTGGTCTGCTTCAAAATCTTACTAGTTGGGTCGGTTTTAACAAGTTTGTAGGTGTTTTCATCCAACATCCGAATTTCAATCGTGAGGATGGTTGGAATTTACCACCAGCTTGGGAGCCTGTTATACGCTTGATCAATCCCAGAGGGCAGCACAATACTGTGAGGTCTCAGGATACGGTTAGTTCGTACTGCGTGGATAGGAACATTTCTAATAATGTTAGTGGAAATGACGGTAGTTAAGTGAGGGTTGCTAAAAATTTTGTACTGTTTTGTGACATAGAACATCTTTGTAATCCCGTGATCACGACTGCTGTAAAGGAGTCGAAACGTCGGGTTAGAAAATGAAAGAAAATATAACACCGCGAGTAGAATCCGTAAAGTTGTTTTATTTCGATGTATAGTGTTCGCGTAAATATTAGAAATCATTAAGGTTCATATTGTCCCTAACTGCTGATTTTAAATATGATGTACTGTGTGCAAGTTAAGTACGTGTTGTGAGATTATGCAGGTAAGTCATATTAATATGCGATGACATGTAGACAGGTTTTTACTGAATTAGTAAGTAATTAGTTCTGAAAGTACATTATTATTTTTCAATAGATAGATAGATAAACACTTTACTGCACACAAAATAACACATTTGTAAGGAATACGTGTTCTCATAAATGTACAATACTTGGTTATTCGAAGGATTTGCCCCCTTAATTTATAAAAATTAAAGCAACACTGCAGCAGTGGTTTAGCGATTCAGCTATCTTGTCACTTACTAGCAAGAGTGAAAGAGACAAAACGTGACAGTTACAGTTACAGGGCTGCTTCATTTTTAGAATAAATGGGTTAGTTTTGTAGGAGTCGGAAATAACTATGTGCCGAGGATTTCCTCGCATGAATAAAGAAAAAACATTCATAACTCTGTCTTGCTTCATAGCTTGTCTCCTACCAATGTAACTACTTCTAAGTAATACAGTGCTTGCCTTTTTAGTAACTTCATCCCCTGACTCGTTTGGGAATAGAATACAGTTACGTTATAACTCGCGTAATGTACTCGTATTTGCAATTTCTTTGAGGTTTTATGCATGCGTATTGAAAAGTATGCAACCTCTTTGTAGTTTTGGCGGCACTTAGAAGTTATAAAAAAGTTAACTGTCAGATTGTCAATCATTTTGTAGACCATGGACAATAAACATAGAATTTTGCACGAAAATATCTTTGTTGATGGAATAATAGTAAAAACCACAGTAAAAACATCCAAGGACAAGCGATATCAAGCAAATCGGGAAAAAACCCCGTTTTCACAATTTAATACACAAATCTTCACAAACTTGAGTCAGGAACTAAGCTTCAATGCGGCAAACGTTGGCATATTTGCTGTATTCTTGGCCTCAGTTGAGTCAACACTCAACTCGCAAACACTAGTAATAAGATTACAATACCGAAGTGCCATTAGACCTGTTAAATTACAGCGAGCAAACAAGGGGGTGTACATCTGGGGAAACTGTCTAAGGTGAAGGTGAGATACACACCAACCAAATATTTACAAACATACATACTTTCACGATCATATCCCAAACGGGGCAGCCACGCTGATTGTTGCCGTTACGGTGAACGGAGCATTTAGAAGCCCACATTACGTCGACCGAAATTTAGCACAACGTGGCCATGAGCTAGCTTACCACCGTGATCCAAGTTGCTTGGGTTTTTATAGTACACGGTGGCTTCTTAAAATTGAAACATAACATCTCGACTGTCAAACATCTAATAATAAATAGCGACACGAATTCATTTATTTGATTCTTACTTTAATTAAAACGCCTTGAAAGCCAATAACAATAACTTAAGGTATCCTTACAGAAATAAAATATACAATAATAAATACACAGCCAGCACTACACCCAATGTAGTGTTCACAACAACACAAACATTCAGACAAAAAATCGGTACGATATACTCGTAGCACCTCTGACTCCTATCCACGTAGTTTCTAAAGCCCTTTCATTTATCTTTCAAAGAACTATATCGCCAACTACTTAAACTACAATTTTAGGATAGAAACTGTTACATTTTATCTGAAATCATCAAAAAAACTCGTAGGTGTATTAGCGATCCCATTCATAAACTTTTATCAATGAAAAAGCTCTGAATGCGTAGGACTCGTCGACGTGCGTCAGTTGATAGCTGAAATTGTTTAATCCATTCGCAATTACATGTAGTCATCCAATGATATTGTAATAAAAAGACCTAGATAGGTGACGATCCGGTGGTAGCGTCACATTTATTTAGTCTATTATTAATTGTATTTTGTTTGTCAATTAGATTTGACGATTTGAAAGTACTTGTTACAGATCTATTTAAATAAAGTTATTATTGTTTGAATGTTTGTTTGAGCTATAAAAGTGGCACCTGAAATCAGGACTTTCGACCAGCTGAGCAAAGCATTGACGGTTTGAGACATTGCGCAACATGTATCTGTCTCGTTTACGATCTAGTAAATAATTATTACTACCTTGTACACGGTCAAATTATAGGTACGTACGCCAGGGGACAATTTTTGACTTCGCGTAACTGACATAACCTATCTACGTCTTTTTTATTGTAAAATCATTGTAGTCATCCATGATCACGTCACCCACGCTTTGGAACAAGGGGGGCGGGGTGGTGAAAGATAATATGAATACGATTAAAAAGGGTTATTTCGGGACGCCTACTGTATTAGCTTTATCTCATCACTTTGGTTTTCTGTCTGCGCCCCTATATCCGACAACTGGGACCACTTGAATTTTATTGAATAAAAAAATATGTCATAGAATAAGAACAAAATATCAAAGAACTATGTACAATTTGTTACAAAGAGATATGAAGTATTTTACATGGGCGATACAAAAAGTAAACTACGAAAAAATAAAAAGATTCTACTAAAATTAGAAAAAAATTATCACACGTGACTTTTGATCCAATTTTGAATTACTTATGTTTTTCACAAATATTGAACTTACACGTTCACATTTCAGCCAGAAAAAAACATAAACCTTGAAAATATTACCTCACCCCTGTACATAAGATCCAGTTTACATAATCGCGCCCCGAAGCTTAAATCTGTATGCAAATGTGATTGGTGTTGTGACGGCGCCTTGCCACGCTCGTCACGCTCGTCACGCGCCTGTGACAAATGACCATAAAGGTCGTAGCACACTATTCCAGTACGCCAACTACAAGGCTCCGACCCAGCCATTCGAAATAGAGCATAATATTTTAAAGCGTACAATGTATTTTGCAATATTATTAAGGGAAAGCCAACAGCGCGCTGTACACACACCACTCAACTCGCAGCTAGGCGTCCTTGCAATTTTAGGGTTCAAATTTGAATGGCAAGATAGTTGCTAGGTCGGGGGCCGTGATGTGCCGTGCCGTGCTGTACCTATGTACACCACTCAACTCGCAGCTCGCGTCCTTACAATTTAAGGTTCAAATTTAAATGGCAAGATAACTACTGGGTCCGGAGCCTTGCTGGCATAATGTGATATGACCCTTATGGCTGGAGAAATGTAATTATTTGGCCATGATGTTAGTCTTCGCTTTGGTAAACAAATCCTGTTGCTATGGTGACGTCTGACTTTGAACAAATAGAGAGCAAGGGTGAGTAATGGGATGATATCAGAGACATCCAACTTGTGAGCATTTGGACAGAACCAGAGTTGCCAGTTACAAACTTCTTAGTTAAAATGCTACGAGCTGCTACGAGAGGCATGTCTGAAAAAAACATCACATGTTTCATCGTTTAATAATAAGTATATCTTTGAATAATAGATAATAGAAGCTCGGCTTAATTTGGGGCCAGATGATCTTGGGGTGAGATTTTCCACGTATTCACTGTTTAGAAAGCTTCGAGACCAAGCAGTTATACACACTGACTCAAAACCCAGGGGGTCCCGAATTCAAGACCTGCCAGGCACCTAAGTACTTTTTTCATGGTATGTATAATTTAGGGCTAACTTCTTGGTGATGGGAAACACTGATAAAAACAAAACCTAAGCAACTCGGAGGATGGCGGTAGGCTCAAATTCGAATTCGTTTCGATGAAATGTGGGCTTCTGAATGTTCCGTTCACCATGCCAATAATCAGGCAATAATCAGTGTGCCTTATGACTGACCCGTTTGGAATATTATCGTGAACGTTTTGTTATTATTAATTTTGATTGCGGGTTAAATATTGTTAGGCATTGATATTGTTGCAGTCCACGCCATTATTTTGACGTTTGTAGCTATCTCTCTCACTCTTTTCTTGTACAAGTTGCATTTGTTTTGGTTTGTGAACAAATTGTAATTTAAATGGTTGAAAGTTTTTTTCTGAGGTTCGCTTTAATATATTCCCTAGCAATAGACTCTTCCTGACTTCTAAAACCTATCCTTCATCTTGTCTCTCTGTACTATTACGATTAATAGTGTCATCTTGTCTAGGGCGGCAGATCACCCATGTCTCCACTAATTGGTCGACAACGCCCAGTCGCGAGTGGCGCCTCTGTTCCTCCTGCGTGGGCGGCAAATAATTACGCTACAGGCTTTTGTCTAAGGCTTTGATAACACTGAATTTATACTAATATTACAACAGCTGAATAGGTTATTTACTAAGGATAGGAAAACCAGAGAAAAGACATTCCGTTTTGGCTTCAGGCGAAAATCGAACCCGCGTCTTTCGCAAACTGGGCGGCTGCCACTATGAGTCACTACTGCCATTGTGCTACCGAGACCATTAACAGACCGGCCTAATTTTTCTGGTATATTTTACCTGGCAACGAGGTTTGTTTCACTAGTGTTTTAGGCATTTAACTTAAACACTCGAAAGAACCCTGTCTTTTTCTGGTTTTCCTATCTTTGGCTGAATAGGTTGTCCAGTTGGACGCACTAATAATCTCGGTAACTACTTTCTAATTGAAAAATTCGCGTGGTATAGTCTGTTTCTCAAGGAAGGCTTTATAACATCATGCTACGACCAATAAGAATGGTGCATTGATAATGAATGTGGCAGCAATGTGAGAATATAATACCTAACTGGTAAGTTTATTTGTTAACGTGCAAAAAATAATTTTCTCTCTAAAATATACTCTGAATTAATAATTATTTATCCTTCCTTCTGAATCATAGCGAACGACCTTTTAACAAAATATAATCACTCTATTCAATAACTTAAATTATAAACTATGTTTAAACAATAACAAAATGAACCTACTGTACGTTTAAAACCAGTTACTAAAGCAATTAAAATACCTGACCAAACAAACCATGCGTGAAAATATTTCACATACCGACAACCGCAAAATATTTATTACTATTTTAACAAAGCCTATAAATTAACCGAGTTAAATAGTTACAATATTTATATCCAAATCTTATACATGTGACGGTCTGTTTGTAATTATAATCGTTACAAAATTACCATATAAATCTAATTACACAAAGTATTTCCGCGGAAAAACAGTTGCACGATTATTTCATTATTTGCAATTTAAACGATGTATTCAATGTGTTTTTATTATTGTTTTAGCATTTTTCATGCAGTATCTTTACTTACTAAAGATCTGAAAACCAGAAAAAGACATTTGGTCATGTTGGCATCAGTCAGGACTTGAACCCGCATCTTTCGCAAACCGGGCGACTGCACTACCAATTATGCTACCGAGACCATTAACAAACCGGCCGAATCTTTCTGGTATATTTTACCCTATGAGCCCTATGTATTCAATGTTTCTTTTTATTTGGATCTTGTTTTAACTCGTTTAAAAAACATCCCCCTTTTTGTCGATTTATTTTTATCTTAGCCAAAGGTTTTCAACAGCAAATTCCATTCATAACAAAGTTTTCCCGATAAAAAAACTCTTTCGGACTTTCACAGCTAAATTCCTCAGCCTCCGTCGATACAATAGCTTATCCACATCCCACGGCCTAATCACAAGCGCAGTCTGGCCAACCTTCCCCTAATCTTGTTACGCCGCCATTTTACTGAATGATAAATTATTTTCCTCACGTTGGCAGCTCCGAAAAAGCGGCTGTGAGTAAAACAGCCAGAAATCCTCCGAGATTGGATTTTGCGGTAATACTCGCATTGTTATGGATATTAATTGCACACTCATTTATTTGCGTATCTGAATATTCTAATTTAATTTATTTTGCAAAATTACCCTTTTCTTTAAACCCTTAAAAACCTACTTAAATCCAAACAACGCTTCTTTTTTTTGAAATATTTATTTTATACACTTGGCAATTTTTTGATTCAGTCAACTTTCCAGGGCGCTCAGCTAAGGAGTTACACAGCCCTGGCTGAGTACACTCAGTGGAGTTAGCCGCAAATTGTACAATGAACACAAATGACATGGGTATTTCGGCCAGTCCAGAACTCGGGACCTCTGGGTGCCGAACCAGAGTGTATAGTGAAGCAATTTGACAGCCGCTGCGAATGTCCGTCCGTCAACTCAGCTGGCCCCACTGAAAATCAGCGTCTGAGCCTATCAGGTCCAGACATTAGCTGAGTGGGGTCCATTTAATTTTGGACATCGTGACACTGCTGTCTGGTGGAAATTTTTGTTTGTTTTTTTTTTTCTTTTGCTATTTTTTTTCCCTAACCATTTTGTTTTGTTTATTTATGTCTGTATGTGTACGATGTCCATAGTCAATAAACGTTTTTTTCTTTCTTTCTTTCTTTCTATAGATACAACATTTATTTTATTTTAGTATGTTTATTAATAGAAATGCGGAATTCAAAAGTAGCCTAGCCAATTTGTCCGTCGGCTTCATTGAGGGTCCCCCTGTCACAGATTTGACCTTTTCCGAACATATCTCCGAGAGCCAATTTAATACGATTTCGAATTCCAACTGGGAATCAAATGGGCCTTCAAAGTCCCGACTTTCAATATAAATAGTTCGAGTAGCAGTGTTAATCTGATTTGTACGATAAAGGAATACTTATTACATTGATCGCAATTAGAATACCAAAGAATTTTTGCTTAGGAATGGAATTGAATACTTATTTGACACATTGAAAACGACGGAACACAGAATAAGTACAATAAAAAACACCAACAAACAATTGTTAGCAAATAAATAGCATAGAAAGAATCAAACGGTCGTATATACAAGCGTTTTTGCTAATAGCTTTCAATAAAACCTAAAATTACCATCTTATTTTTAAAAAATAATAAGAATGAAAAATTGTTTATTTTATAGACAAATAATTAAAAACATTTGCTCATCTTAAGAAACCCTAAAAATAGCAAAACAAGTACTCGTAGGTATTTTTTTACAAGTAAACGGTATTGCTAAAGTTTTCCAACACGCTTAAGCTATTATGAGATAAATTTCAACCGAGATAAGAAAAACTAATGTGGGTACAGTCAGAAAAGTAATTGAACATTATCATTTACAGGCAAAAACTACAGATCAATTAAATATGTTTGCATTTCGGCCGATTTTATCACTATAATTTCTAACGGTTACGGATTTTGTAGTGCGAATCTCAGTAAGATGTACAATTAAGTTGTGACTTCCTGGCATAAAACCTCCGTACAGTACAGTACAACCTACCGAAAAAAAATTATAATAAAATTCGAAGCAATTTGTATACAAATATGTCAGGTGACCATGACATGTGTTAGATTAGGATGTTCTATAAAATTATTTTTAAGTAATTTAAAAGTAATCATATTTTCATAATATAATTATAATATGCAGATTAGAAAATAAGTCAGAATGACTTACTAAAAAACGAAAAAAACACTTTCATATTTTTTCTCTGTTATTTGTTACGTAGCAATGGTCTCGGTTCCAGGCGGGATTCAAACCTGCGTCTAAGTGAATATTTTTTCAGATATTCCTATCCTTACCAACTCCCATCACTCTTCTCGTCATAAACAAGGCTATTATTATAACAGATTACGAAAACTGGGGTCGGAACGCTTGCCCAAGCCAATTAAAAGTTTGTCCGGAGTTGACTCGAGCATAGACACCGAATCAAATTGCGTGTAAGGGCCACAGCCCACTTGATAGGCTTTGAACATCGAAAACCAGTGATTTAGAAGTTGCTACTTAATACCGTTTTGGTGACAAATAACATTATTTATGAAAAAAGCTACTAAACTGTTTCTAGGAAGAAAGTGGCAGTACAGTGTTCGAAACGACCAATTTGATTAAGATAGCAGGATTGTATGCGCAAATCCAATCTGCTTTTTCTCAGTACCTATAACTTGGTCGCCCACATATATCATTGTCAAAAAGTAATCAAAATGCTAAGTGCTAACATCATAGGTTTTAATATCCATACCAGTGCTATCAAAGGGGAAGGAAGAAAAAGTATAACCAGGAATAATCCATTATAAACATAAGATTAAAAAGCGTTTGCTACTTTAGTTGCCGACCGTACTATAGCCGAGTTCTGCATGCACAACAAGCTGTCCGAGCGTTAATTGCCGAGCCGGGATTAGGTAGCAGATACAGGGTGATACCGTCCTCACAACGTGTGTTAAACACGGTATTTTAAGGAAAAAAATACGTTTATAATTTAGGAACACAACACAGTTTAAAAAAAGGAAGTGGTAGTTGAATACAGCTCCCAGATTCCATGACGCGCGTGATGGTTGCACGTCCCACTCGCTGTTTCACAGGCTACATCACCGCGAATAAAGAAACCACGAGGATGGTTTGCAACCATGCGATGCGAACGCGACTCTGTACGCGACGCGCAACGCTTCGCGTAACGCCCCGCACATCTTTAAGCAAGCCTTCATTTTTAAAAACGCACTTATTAACCCTTAACTGGTATCGGGGGTCATAAATTACCCCACGCGCACACATTTCTCATTATATTTTTCTTGTTTAAACACGTACACTCTTGCGCGTCTGTGTAATCTCATTACGTCGCGGGGTGCGGCGGGTGACGGACGCGCGTCGCTCTACTGTTGCTGGAAGCGGAGGTACGTACACTGTTGGGGTCAAAAATGACCCCCGACACCAAGAGTGTAGTTTTTTTTTATGGCGGTGTGTAACGATTTTTTTTATTATTTTAGGAAATATCATTGCAATGACGGGGTTTTTGGATGAAAATCAAATTTCGCAGCTTCTAGAAGATGAGGATCAAGAATCTGATTCAGAGACCGCCCAGGCGACCACACCAACACTCTGCGATGATGAGCAGATTAGCGATTGTGAGGTCGCAGAAGAAGTCAGCTGTTCTGAAGAAAGTGTCTTAGGTATAGATTCGGATTCTTCAAGTTCAAACAGCGGGGAAGTAGAAGAAACTGTACGGGCTCCTGGTTTTTATAGGGGTAAGAATAGATTGCTATGAATGCTAGAATTTTAGGAGTAGTTTTTTAGACTTTTGTTTTGAGTTGTCATTTTTTTATTTTTAAATGATTTTAAAAGAAGTTCCTATTTTTTGTTATTTAGATTATATAAGAAAACTACAGGATAAAAGAAATTAAAATTATGTTTACTTTATTTTATATTAAATGGTTCCTAAAGTAACGAGTTCCTAATTAAGTGAAAAAAAATAGGCGTTTGTTAAATAAGAAAAAAAAATGTGATTCACAATTGTAATGTGCCTTTAAAACTAATTGATCTCTAGATTAAAAGTTGTATCTTTATAAATTAAAGAGAAAATCATAAAAAAATGTTTCTTTGTATTTTTTCACAATTTTTATTAGGGTGGGGTCATATATTACCCCCGATACCAATTACGTTACCAATTTTAGCGATACCAGCTAAGGGTTAAAAACAATTCAATTTTCTCAAACTTATAAGTATACCGTTTTTGCTCTTTTGATATAAACTCTGACAACATTTGCGGACAGGTTTCATCAGTGCACTGAATGAATGAGTGCATTTGAGATTACTTGTTCACCTTTTTCACTTCAGATCAGTCACTATAGCATTTGCGCGCCCACTATATTAAAAGCTCAACCAGTCTTGTATCACAGTTTTAACGAATTGACGGTTTTATCTCACCTAGCATTTCACAATAACGGTATGCTATTGGTATATTACAAAGAAGTATTTCTATTTAATTCCGAAGTAGATCAGGGCCAAGCGGTAACGTTATATCGCTGTAGAATATCGCATTTCGCTAAATCTCTGTTTCGCTGAGCAGAAAGCGTGGGGCGCCTCATGTGACCTGTTTGTGGAACTACTGGGCGTTGGGTTTGTTCTTATTGCCTTTTTAACATAACATACCTTCATGACCATATTCCTAATGGGTTAGTCAGAGGCACGCTGATTGTTGCCGTCATGGTGAACGGAACATTCAGAAGCCCACATTTCGCCGAGGGAATTTGAACCCAACGAGGTAAGGGGCGAGCCTACCCCCGTTATCCGGGTTGCTTGGGTTCTTAACGGTGTTTGCCATCACCGGAGAGTTAGCCGCAAATTGTACAATGAACACAAAGTAGGTGTGATCTAGCCAGATTTGATCTCGGGACCACCGGGTTCCGAGCCACAGTGTTTAACCACTGGACCACGACGCTCTCCTTTTTTCTCATATAACATTATTGGTTATTTTGGGATGCGTAATACTTCGGTCTCACTGCTGAACACACTTGGTCGTGTGGCTGTTGATGATGATGATATACGTTCATCATGCATTTTGAATATCAGCCTCTTTTGCCAGCATGAAATCCTAGCAATTGAACGAATACTACGAAAGCAATTATAGGATATGATTTGTAACCTAACTAGAGCTTGTTATTTTAGCACTGTAATTTGTATGTGTCTGATAATGTTTCGTAGAATACCTTGACGAATTGAAATCGCTGTCACTCAGACATTTTGCTCTAAGTATGTATGTAAATCTTTTAGAAAAGTTCTAAATTATATTCTTTTGAAAACAACATACGCATTCGCCATTACAAATTAAGTGTATTGAACTAGTGGTAAAGACCGGAAGAAACGATGTGTTGCCATCAGCCTAGTTTGCTTAGAGTTAAAAGCTCATTTAGGAACTGCCCCAGTCTTCAACGTCGTCAGACACTGTCCTCACGGCGGGGGTCCATTTTTCATTCTAATGAAACAAACAACGGACAGAACTGTAGGAAACTTCCGAGACAAGTTCAATTCCCTTGGTTGTTTTAGCTCTGTTTTGGTCACAATTTGTTAGTCAAGAATTTGTTTTCGGTCTAAAGCTTTGGAAACTTGTTAGAACTTGATGAAGGTTTATAAACTACATACCCTTTCTTTGTAAGGTATAATTTGTAACGTCGCTAAACCCTTTTTTATTTACTTTTCCCTAGCAGATTGTCTTGCCAAGTCAATAAAAGTGTAGAAAATAAAGCCACATAATAAATGTGTCACGGCACCTTAGTGAAGTGAGGCCTGTGCCTATAAGTAGTGCGTACGGCTCTTGTTTGTTTTCTAATTTCACCAGGTCTAGCCCGTGAAAAAATGAAATAGTTTCATCATCATATTTTAGTCCACATCAACCCACTACTGAGTACATACATATTGTATCTCCTTCTACGCCACTATTCTCCATACCTTGCTTCCTTACGCTATCTGCGCGTGCAGAGCATGCTCCATGGTCATGATAGTGGATCGACAACTATCGCTGTTGTAGACCACTCTGATCGAAATTTAGTGATGTTTATTTCGGGTATCTCTGTGCTTCGGAAGGCACGTTAAGCAGTTGGTCACGGTTGACGACGCGAGATGTCAGTTGTTAAGCCTAATTGGAGGCCTTAGAGCGGCTTGATAACAGTTGACATTAAGGTTGCCAACTAACCTTACACCCCCTCAACATTCTGCATTAAGCCCAGCGTGTTGGAGTGGAGTATGGCTTGCACCACCTCATAATTGAGATGAGGCCTGTACCCAGCAGTGGGACGTATATAGGCAGCTTATGTCAGTGTACACAGTCGTCTTTCGTTGTTGTTTATACATCAGATTTAGCCTAAAGCACTGGCTGAAAAACCTTCGCCTTCAAAGATTGCAAGAAAAACAGTTGAAACACGGAATTTTCTATTCCCTCTAAAAACCGATAATTAATAAGTGTTCGCTCACCCACGTGACCACGAGCGCCGACTGCCTCGCACGTGCCACACGAGGGGTTTCAGTTACCACCCAATTGGTTCACGTAATTTAAGCTTTTTCTTTAGAAACATCGGTTCAGAAATTTTAATGTAAACAACACTAAAATAACTAAACACGAATTCCTATAATGGTTAAGGAGTAGGGGGAAGCATAGGCTTCTACCACTTTGACTTAAAAGCCCACTCCCACTGCTGGGCGTTTGACAGACAAGATGATGATTATGACTGCATCAAAGGTCGCTTGTTCAATCCCTGAACAGAAAAAACTCATGAGCATGAACGAAACAACATTTTTTGTTATGTATGTTCTTTGGCATGAAAATATTTGAATGTACTGGTCTGTGTGTTCCTCATATAAGTATATTATGTAATTACAAAAAAAAAATAAGTATGTTCATCCGTTGTCTAGTTTACATAGTAAAAACTTTGCTTAGTTGGTGGCTAGATGGCGCTGTGAAAACTGACGAATGATTATTTATCTATTTCAAAACAAATAAGGCGGTTGAACCCACGACCCGTAGCTTAAATAAATTATAAAGTATAATACCGTATAAATAATTAATAACTGAAAATTAATGCGATTTCCAATCCAATTTTGATTTTTATGCTCTCTTTATTTATTTATGGCCGTGTAATCTGTAACCTTTTTATCATACAATTGCAAAATTTTGAATCTGAATTTTTGATACTTATGCACATCATCTTTTCGGTATACCTACTTAATATGTTGGAGACTAACCTAAAGATAAGAAGTAACGAACATTATTTTGCAAATACACAATTGTTAAAGATAGGAAAACCAGAAAAAGGCATTCGGTCTTGGCATCAGGCGGGACTCGAACCCGCGTCTTTCGCAAGCCGGGCGACTGCACTACCAATTATGCTACCGAGACCATTAACAGACCGGACGAATTTCTCTGGTATATTATACCTGACAGCCAGGTTGGTTTCACCAATGTTTAGGCATATACCTTAAACACTCGAAAGAAACATTATTGCAAATATTTGACTTTCGATTAAGATGAAACTACGATTTTGATAGGTTATTTTGTTTTTAGCATTAGGGATAACGCATTATCATCTTACTAAAGATAGGAAAACCAGAAAAAGGCATTCGGTCTTGGCATCAGGCGGGACTCGAACCCGCGTCTTTCGCAAGCCGGGCGACTGCACTACCCACTACATTTTCTGGTTTTCCTATCTTTAGTAAGATGATAATGCGTTATCCCTAATGCTAAAAACAAAATAACCTAAACAATTGTTACTTAGTTATAACATAAAAAATGTACTCGTATCCACTTCCACAGTACAGTAGGCCTGAGCGCTAGCGAAACACTGTAGGTAGACTATCCTCCACATTTATAAAAACTTAAACAGCGCTTCAACAACTCATTAACTTTCGTATCGCTTTGTCACTTTCATTCTTGTTGCTGCCCCCATTTGCGAGTAAGTGACAGAACACGTCAATAGCTTAAACTATGATTTAGCGTTGTGTTAGTTTTCATAAATCAGGGAGTAAGTATCTTTCACGCGCAATAAGCCAGCTTATTAAGCTGTGATATGCCTTTTTCCTGAATCTTGAATATGTACTTCTTTTTTTTTCATTTAGACTAATAGACAGCTGAAATTACACCACTTACTGCGTTTTTTTTATTATTGTTATTACTTAAGCATGACACCACAGTTTCTATCTCGTCCTAGGAAAATGATAGAAGCTGATGATATCTCGCGGCATCGTACGATTTGATAATTTTCATGAAACTCTGGTAAATAGCTCGTTCAGCAAAAACGATTAATTTTTGATTGGAAAAAGCCATTTTCTTTTTTTAAACAAAATAATACGGACACCACCAAGATTTTAAAAATGGAATTAAAATCATATCAAAACCGAATCGTACGATAACGTGGTTCTGTAGGCCTAGCACGAACCGCTAACGTTTTGGTAATCGAAAAGTGAACGATACTTACTTCTTCTTCTTAATACTGTCTTTAAAAAAAAAGTAACATTTACTTTTTGATTATCAAAATGTTAGCCGTTAGCGGTTAGCCCTACTGAATCCCGTCGAAGCCTACCAGGAGGTATTATTTTACTTGTACTAGTACTCACTTGTGAGTCTTTCAAAAACAAATGTCTGATTTTATACCGGCCTAACAACGCTTCGGTCGCAGCTGACTGAACAGCCGAACCATTGTGTTTACAATAATTGTCCTTTTTCCCAGCCGTAGCGTACTTGCTAAAAGCATTTGTTAGTTTCATTTCATAAAAGTTTATTTTAGTTACTGCTACACTGGTTTTTATACTTTTTATCATATTGTTGGAGATATGAAGTATGACTAGAAAAAGCCTTTTAACTAAGCTCATTTTATTTTTAAATACCAAATGGGTACCTTTTTTATGAAAAAGAATTCGACAGAGGCGTCACACATCAACCAAAACCCGTTGCAAAAGGGATCTTATGTCAGAAGTTATACGTGCTCCTGTGTGAAGAACGATGTGAACACCTCTTTAAAACTTGAGTTAGTCTGAGGCTATAATTTCTTAAACGATTTATTTTGATTGAAGTTTCAAATTCAAACGCAGCTTAAAATCGACTTCGATTAGGACTTAGGAAGTCCACTGACACTGGTCAAGAAATAAGATAGATAGATAGATATTCTTTATTGTACAAAACATTACATTTGAAGCAAATTACAGATAACAATGTACAATTTAGGCGGTCTTATCGCTAGAGAGCGATATTTTCCAGACAACCTTCAGGTAGAGGATCGTAAGTGAACTAAAAAAAAACAAATTATTTATCTTATAAGAAGTGGATTTTAGGTAAGTTACCCCCGAATTCACAAACTTTTAAATCAACGCTACTAAGCACGCGCTCACGCTCATGCTGTCCTGTAGAATGTCAATAGAATTGAAAAGGACAGCTATACTTCTGAATGATTCTCAACTCTGATCAGTGGTTAGTATTCATAAGTTTACGTTATAACTGGATAGCCTAATAGAGTTCATATTTTATGGACTTAGGTTTAAAAAAAAATTATTATTTCATCAATTGTAGCCTATGTCCTATTCAGATGTAAAAGCTATATTGTTGTCAAGTTTCATTGAAATCCATCCAGTAGTTTTTACGTAAAATAGCAACACGGCACATCCACACATACAAACTTTCGTATTTGTAATATTAGTTGGATTTAAACATATCTGTCATGCCATGTCTCATTACTATCAGAACACAACATTTCGAAGCTGACTGTACTAACTTAAACCCAAACCTTAAACGAGTTATGAAAAACATTGTTTGCTCGTTAGCGTTGCTACACAAAAGTTTGTGAAGCGACATCCTAGACCACTGGCGCGTTAAACTTTAAATAGACGCGAAAAATAAAAACAAGACATATCCCCCCTTCCCCCCTCAAGATGTTTTGAAGGCTTACCCAGGGATTTTCGTGTCAATCGGGTGCCGCCTTTGATCACGCCGCCTCTACACTAATATCCTTTTTTTAATTTGCCTCCCATGAATATTTACCACTCGTCTTCGAGTTTGCCCTCAGAAAATGTTAGGGGTGAATCTTTTAAAGCTTTTTAACTTTGCGTATTTATAAATAACTTCAAACATTATAAAATAATCACCCAGGACAGCCTAGCCCAGGAGGGCATCGTGACCCAGTGGTTAAACGCTCTGGCTCGGAACCCGATAGTAACGAGATAAAATCTGGCCGGTACACATCTACTTTGTGTTCATTGTAAAATTTGCGGCTAACTCTCCGGTGACGGAAAACACCGATGTAAAACTCAAGGAACCCGAATAACGGCGGTCAGCTCGCCCCTGGGTTTAAATTCCCTCGGTGAAATGTGGGCTTATGAATGTCCCTTTCACCATAACGGCAACAATTGGTAATGAAGGCATGTAATTATAAATTAAAAATTTAATTGCTAATTTCTATATTTAAAAAATAAAGAGCAAAATATTCATAGAAATAAAATAATAATGTTTTTTAAGAAAGCTACATGGGAAGGCACACCGGATTAAGGGAAGTGGATTAACTTTCCCTAATCAGTAAATCTCTAGAAATATTGAAAATTGGAGAATAAAAGATGATTTTTGAGTTAGCTTGCAAAGATGCCAGTAAGTAGTGAACTCCCACGTTTAACTTAACAATTCTTACTTTATCGCATGGCAGCTTGTGATTTACCTGAACAATGAAAAATATAATTTTAGCATGACATTCTAATCGATATTATAACAAATGGTCAGGTAGACTGTTGCCCTCTGGATAGACATTAAATAGGCAAAATTTCTACAAGTGTATTTAAAGGCAACACAAGTTTTAATGTTGTGAATTAACACACACTGCCTTTATTGTATTCTACGTACATGGACGGCATGACAGGCTACCCATTTCCGGTCATAACTCCTTGCTCTATTGCAAAGATTTGTCATTTGGCAAAAGCGAGATTTAAACGGAAAAGAGGTTGCCTGAAGAGCACTGTACATAGTCAGAGAAAAAACATTGAAATGGGTTGCTAATATTAAAATTTAAGAATTTATTGCTACAAAAACTCCATGCGGAAGTTCTTAAGCGTGGTAGGTACTTAAGCAATTACTCAATACCGTCTTTACAATCTAATTAAGAGCAGAGTAAGTGAAACATTAAATAAGTAGGGTAGGGCGTAACGACATCAACTCACCTCCGGAATAACTTTAGCAGAGTCAAATAATACAAAGTTAAAGGACTCTGACGTAATTCGAAATTAAAGTAAGTACCACCAGGGACCGTTTGAACCTTTGCACTAAAGGCCGTATTGTAGGACGTTGCTTAGCTAAAATCTGGAATCGGATAGAGATTACATAGACCATGTTTTCTATAAACATCAAGCGGATCAACAAGAGATCTGTAGGGCTAGCACGAACCGCTAACGTTTTGGTAATCGAAAAGAAAACGTTACTTTTTATTTTTGAAGTCATAGGAAAAGGTCATAGGGTCATAGTGAAAAGAAAAAAAAAAGTATCGTTTACTTTTCGATTACCAAAACGTTAGTGGTTCGTGCTAGGGCTACTGATATTGAGTAGACTCAAGTCCAGAAGTTCAGACATTGCGTGCGACGACGTAACGCACGAATGGGGCATGCCATTAAAATCACTAAGACAAAATCGCTTTCTCTGTCCCTATGTAAGTATGCTTAAATCTTCAAAATTACGCAACAGATTTTATCCGCATTTTTTTCAATAGATAGAGTGTTTGAAGAGGAAGGTTTATAAGTATATAATCATCTCATCGCATCCGTCAAAGCCGTGTCGCTGGTTAAAAAATAATATAAAACGACGCAGCCTGAAGGTTGTCTAGAAAAGATCGCTTTTAGGGATTAAAGCGCGTTAATTTCGAGACTTCTTGTAATTAATCCGTTACTGTTTTTGTGCAATAGAGATAATTATCTTATCCTGTTTTTCTACTTCCATGCGCTTCTCACAGATACATTTCATCGTTCATTTTGTCCATTACTGTAAAAGTTTCAAGATTTCCTGTATTTTCTAGCTCCGAGAGCTTTTCCCAGCAGCTGCTACCTATCAGTTAGCTTAGTGGCATAAAAACTGGCATTATCTGAGCTTCGGAAGACACAGTTACGACGGCTTTTCTCGTCAGGGTAAAGTTGGAAATTTCTGCCTATTGTGGCTTTAAAATCAAAGCACTTTACGAACCTTAACAAACCAACCAATATTTATTTATTCATATCATGACTGATATCTAAGCCGATTGTTTTATTCTGGTATTTCTATCTTCATATGTAAAAATACAGCATTGATAATGCTAAGAACCATACAAGGTTTTATGGTATTTCGTGGTAACGTGAGTCGCAGTCTCGTAGCATCGTATCAGCGTCCATCGATATTTTGTGCATCGACATTGAGTGTAGCTTTGAAAATATTTGTGTGAGCTTGTAACACTATACTCTGGTTTCAAAGTATTGACACCTGGCCTACGCTTAGTAGAAAGATCTTGAAATTTTAAGGTGGAAATGGGAAGAGTAAAATTGTATGAAAATCTTTTTTCTCTAATTTAAAATGAAAGACCACAGCCCACGAAGACGAAGCCGATATCAAAATGTTTTGTAACGCTTGCCACACTGATACTTTGTCACTGGTATCCGAAATTCACACGATCTGTCACTCGATATGGAGCAGGTTTGCGGTCAGTATCGGTGTCGCAGGTTAACCGCCCTATCAACCCAGTGACACATTATTAGCTAACTCCTTGTTAGGTAGATACTTGTACTTCCTAAGTGTATAAAAATTCTAGAAAAATACGCGAAAGTATATATTTGAATTATGTTGTGATGACAAGTGTGTGAACTGAAATTCAGTATTTTAAATATTACAAAATAGAACACAATGAAAGCTTATATTTGAGTTCAATATTCTAAATATTAATTAGAACACAATGAAAGCTTATTTTTCGAGTTCATTATTTTAAATATTTAATAAAACACAATAAAAGCTATTTTTTGAGTTCACCACAAATACAATCATAATCAAAATATTTTGTATATTTTGATTTGATTCAGTATCAAGCTAACACGGACGAAGGATGAGATCAGCTTTGGTTCATATCGTTCACGAAAATTTTAGGAACCTACGCAAACGATACGAATTTCCTACTTGTCCCAAAGGACAAGTAGGAAATTCGTATCGTTTGATTAGGAGACGTGCTAGGTCAAAACCTAGCACGTCTCCTAATCAATCAACTCAATTAGGATTGATTAGGAGACGTGCTAGGTCAAAACCTAGCACGTCTCCTAATCAATCAACTCGTTCCTAATTAGAAAGTCAAGTCCACAGTCACCACTTGAACTTGTACTTTCGAACGCAAAGGTTGTGGATCGGGTTTTTTTTGTGTGCAACAGAATTAAATTTAAAAATCTCTACCTTCTTAACGCGAACGGACTATAAGTTCCTAAGTTCAAAACCGGATCCGTGTCTGTCCACCAAACCACTTTTGAATGTCGCGTGCGACCTCCATACGGATGCGCGAAGTTCCCAAAAATCAGAAACGGGTCCTAGACTAGATGACTCTTACACGCATTAACATAATAAAACAAGGATACGGACTATGCAACAATTTTAAACCTTATTACTATGTAATTAGAAGCAAACTAGTATACAGTACGGTTGTAAACAGAAAGGAACTAGTCACAACAAATGATTACGTAATGCTCACAGCGAAGTTCGCGTGAACGTTACTTAGGGTTGTCACTTGACAGGTGACCAATACTCAATTCACTTCGCAGTCCAAAGCACGTTATATGGATTTAAATTGAACAATTTCAACATTTTAAACAGCCGTTAACAACCCGCTCCGTCACTCCAACAACCCGCACTGAGCCCCCGTATGGCTGTGCCCAGCAGTGGGACGTTTCATCTTCGGTTATTAAACGTTACCTCAAATGTATCATTTTGCATTGACAAGCAATTTTCGAAACTGATAAATACTAATTATGTAGCATACAATTTTACATATTCCGACGAACTTCATTCGACTTGTAATTTTTACATACGAAATAAATGATGGTTGAGAATGGTCAGTTCCACAAATTTCATAAAATTTCATAATTTGACCCTTCAAAGACATAGAACCCTGAAGTAAGATGGTGAAGAGGTTTCGATAAGTAGTCATAGGTGAAATATTACAAAATGAGACGTAGTTTGGAGTGGCTGGATGTAGCAAACCCAAAGAAACATGGTCATGCTTCTGTGGGTTTACTACATCCAGCCATCGCATCGTTCGTACATGGTCATACTTGTACTTGGTATGCCTCCAACGAAGAACAATTTTCGAGTAGAAAACTACATGTCGTTCTATAGCATCTACTAATTTGACGTTACGAGTACGTAAATCCTACTAATATTATAAATGCGAAAGTATGTGTGGATCTGCCGTGTTGCTCTTTCACGTAAAAACTGCTGGATGGATTTTAATGAAACTTTACAATTATATAGCTTATGCATCTGAATAGCACATGGGCTACAGTTTATAAAGACATTTAACTCTTTTTGTAATAAATGAATAGCATGGCAAAGCTTAGTTGGCATCCTTGAATACGTTTTGTTGCCATCTAGCATTACTCATCGTAATTTAGCTAGTACAGAGAGTACTTTGCAAACTACGGAACTAACTATTGTCGTCCGACGGCAGACTATCTTCAAAATATCTTGAACGAAACTTAATAACAAGAAGGGTGGCCTAGTAGTTGAATACCTATTTCTCCAGTGGAAATGGAATGGAACTATTGGCGATTTTTACGATTATAGATTCGTCAAGTCTGTCTGTCCGTATGTCACTGCCACTTTTATTTGAAACTATCAATACTTTACTGTTTAAACTTGGTAAGTAGATGCTCTAAACCGCATTAAGATTTCCACACAAAAATAGAAAAAAAAATTGAAGGTAATCAATCAATAACAAACAAAATTAAAAAAGAGTAACTAAAGAGTTTCTTGTCGGTTTCTTCTCGGTAGAATCAACACGTCCAAACTGGTGGTAGAGTCATATTATTACTTTTCTTAATTTTCATGTTGTGATTTGTCATAAGTGCTTTTTAATAAATTAACATGAATGAATATAATTTTTACTCTTGCTTTACTTTTGCTGTGTGTGTTTTTATGTCTCTCCATAAGAAGCTTAGACTTCATCAAACATAACAAAAAAGAAATCAGTCAAATCGATTCAGCCGTCCTATAGTTGTGTGTGTTGCGGATAGGTTAACTTTGCGAATGTTTTATATTTTCAAAGATATCGAATTTTTACGAACCCTAGATCTTGTAGTTAAGTATTCCAATTTTGTGTCCCATAGATCTTCAACATCCTGATTGTAATCGTTTTATTTAGTAACAAATTAGGTCGAGGACTTTTTTGTGTGATCAAAAAACTCTAATCCAATAAAGTATGTCTGGCATTTGCTATATTAATTGACTGGTTCCCATTTGCATAAGCTCTTAACAATGTCCGATATGCTATTACGAGACTATTATAAATATTAATAATTATAATTTATTATGAAACGATTTACTCGATCGGAATGGAACAGATAACTATATTGTTGTATAAAACATAGTAATAATTGTCTTATCGACAATGAGTTACCTGTGATAGGTAAAAAATACACATTTATTCGTATTAAGCGTGAATTTTTTAAGTGGGCCAGATCCTAAACTTAGAGAAATGTCGAAAAATTCTGAATTCCTGTCTGTTTTGAAGAAGAAACTCGCCCCAGAATTATTTTGCTATCTCGTAATATCGCTTTTGGGGATCAAATTCTGGTAAGTAACATTTTATGGCAAACTATAGGAAAGGTCCTGTTTATTTTCCTCACATAAAAAATTGCTAAAATAAAACTAAAACTAAGCTACTGGCGGATATTTATGATATTTATCACCAAGCTGAATTCTAGAAGAAGCGTATAAAAGTACTTAAAGCTAGGATAAACCTATTAAACGTCCTCTGGGCCAGGACTGCTCCAGTATCTCAAAGGCTTCCATTGTCCGCGCTCCGCAGATATTGAATGCAATATCTGAATCGAAACTATTCTTAAACTTCCACTGTTTACTGTTACAACACTTGGATATTTTTCTTTCAGAAACTTCATCCAGGGGGGCTAAAACGGCAACATTTTGATGTTTCATATTATGAATCATCTAACTGTAGCGCGCTGACGTCGCTCACGTTCATACAATTTATCAATTCGGGATGCGTGTGAGCGCGCTGTTACTCACTTTTGACTCGAAACGGACCGCGGTCTAGATGAAACGTCAGTTAGATGATTCTTAATATGAAATGCTAAAATGTTGCTGTTTTAGCCCCCCTGTTGTCAAACATTTAGTGTCACGTGACAAGTAGTAACAGTTACTAAGAGAAATCTAAAATTGTGATTTTAACTATATTTCCAGCATTTTCCCATGTTTACTCACCTTTTAAACCTTCCCTGGACAAATATTTCAAAACCAAAATTAGCCAAATAGGTCCAGCCATTGCCGAGTTTTAGCAAGACTAAGGAACAGCAATCCATTTTTATAATAGAGATGAATAATATTTCAAACATATCATCTAACCTGAACGATTAGTTGGAGCTCTTTTAATTTTTCCCAAGCAATAAATCCTTATTTTACTTTCATTTTATTAGACGACGTTTTTAATTTATTTGAAGGAGTTTCTAGACTGTGGAATCAGCAGTTGCTCAAACTTTGGAACCAACCATACTATGACTAAACCAATTGTGATGTGATAGGAAAAATAATAAGACGCCATACTAGGACCTCCACTTAGAAGTGACCGTCTAATACTCCGATTATAGGCTATTCGACTAAAAGCAACCTCGGATTCTTGTGTCGATGTTGATGTGTTACTGTATGATATTTTCTGCTATTGCTTCAAGCCTTTCATTTTGGTGGAAAAGTACAAGTGGGGCTCTCATCGCAAAATCAGGTCATCTTATTATATTCCGTTAAGAAGATCTAAGAATAAAAGAAAGAAGTAAAAACATATTTCTTCTTACTTTGGACCAAAGGCAATAAACAAAAGAGATGAATAAACAAATTGATGTAGGAGATAGAACTGTTAGAAAAGGAAAGCTCAGACGACTGTTTAAGATGGTCTCGAAAAGGACAGTTGAAGAAGATCTTCAACCGACGAGCGTGTATGAAAGGATCAATGAGTAAAGAATAGCTAGTCCCACTAAGAGGAGCTAGTTCCTCTAAGTGTATTTCGTTACCAGAAAAGCAATCATAACAGAATGTGAAGAGCTAGTTGTGTGTCAGGATTGTAGCAAATGGAATAATAAGGACTCTACCTACCCTCTGCAGAAATAGGCAGGTAAGTGATAGTATCTACTTGAAGTATTTTCTCTTTGTTTAGCTGTGAGACGGTATAAAGGTTACTACACACTTAAAATAACTTAAAATACTTGTTTTTGAACAACCAACCCGCATTTGGATTGCGCTTAATTCTCACTGGTGCATTGATAAATTTGATCTAATCATAAGCATTTATTTAAATTACATAATTTACACTATTGGTTTTGACGTCTAGAAGATTACTAACTATATGCGGGCAAATTATGTTCCACGCATTTTCGTTGATGCTAAAGTAATCTTTGTGCTAGAATTCGCTATAGATAGGAAGGTGCAATTAGAGACAACCATTTGTCGGTGACTGCGCATTAGCGTTGCCAACAGTCGATACTGGAGCTGTCGATAGCATTATCGATATTATTAATAGTTTTAGGCTATCGATGGTTAACTGCGTTCGACTAAGCACACGTAGTATATATCGTGTTACATCGGGTCTTAATGTTTTTCATTCCCAGGTATTTTTTTCAATACTACCACAATACAGGCGACTATCAATAATACAAATATACCTATAGTCTAAAAGATATTGATAGTTGAGAAATATTAAAGAGCCATAGTATGGATATTATCTGTAGTTTCTGCGTTTTCAGGGATCCATACGTTCTGTCCCTAGTGTCGATATATTGATGGCCCATCAAGCGGCAACACTACTCGTGTCGCTCTGTCGGTTTTGATGCGCAATGCGCAGTTACAGGAAAAATACCAATGACACGAGTTAAACTGTTGAATTGAACCAGCGTAGGATTCCCCCGTCCCCGCCCGTTGGCATAACCGTGGCTATGACATGAGTTTGATTCTTATTTCCCCATCCTAGACTTAGACTAGTGTGGTAAACACTGGTTTCTGTGCCTGTGTTGTATTCAGGAAGAATAGTCTACAAGCCTTTTATGGCTATTATGGATTTTTTTGGGTTTGGTAGCAGCTCAAGTAAAACAGTATTTTTCAACAACTGACATCTTTATTTACTTTCTACGTTGCCTAGCATCGGCAACTTGTGACACTTCCGACCAGAGGAGGACCGGAAGGTCCTAAGCTTAAAACTAATAATTAACAATTCAATAAGACATAAACCTTACTGGTGGTCGGGATTGACGACCAGACCGTGTCGTTATAGCGTCGTCTTTAGTTGTAGTCGGAGAGTCGCTAGTCGAGTCGGTAGGAGTAGTCAAAAGTCGATGGTGGTTGACTTATTTGGGTAGACCTGGAACTGAGTTCAAGTGGGTAAAGTCTTTGGAAGGGACGTACTAAATACCCAGAGGCAGTACGAATCTTCGCCACTCTTTCCTGTCCATCACGACACGACCTACGTACGTTTCCTCAACTAGGCCCAGAGGCCAAAGAACACGTTTCTTATTATCGGTCTCGATGAGCACCAGATCTCCAACACACAATGTAGACTTGATGAGAGGACTAGCACCTCGCTGAACTAAATGGTTTACATATTCAGTCCGGAATCTCTGCCGAAAATTGTTTCTCAAAGCCTGACAATGATCTAGCCTGGACATTGTTCTCGTCAATAAGATCTAAATCATTTGTTTGAATCTCTCAGCGGCTGTCAAAAATAATTTCAATACGGACGTAAATTCTCGCCGGAGTTGCGTACGTTTTCTTTTAGCTGTTTCCATTATTACTTTAGCTAGAAGATTGAGGTACTTTTATAAGCTTTACACGGTCGCCAGAAATATTATGGATTTTTTTGGGTTTGGTAGCAGCTCAAGTAAAACAGTATTTTTCAACAACTGACATCTTTATTTACTTTCTACGTTGCCTAGCATCGGCAACTTGTGACAATGGCGAAATGTATCTATAGCGAAGGAAACTATTTTGAAATGCAACATAATTGAGTATTTCGTTCTATTTTTCGTTCATCGGTCTATACCTCAATGATTAATGAGTTTCTCCGATCCAACATGTGGGCCTACTCTCATCTGAAATCACGTGTTATTCTACCAACATTTGTAAGATATATATTCAATTAAGTTCCATTCTGCGAAGGAGGCATTTTTAAAAACACACGTTTTCCAAAGAAAGACCCGTGGCCAGTTTGAGACATTCGGCGTCTGAGCCTAAATAAACGAAACCTAAATAATAAGCCTAAAAATACCAGCTCTTAAAACTTTCCTTTCATTGTCAGCGAAACCCAATAGAAATGAAATACTATTACATTCCCTTAAGGCGTATTAGATGCCATTTTTCAATTACGCTTCTAAGAAGTGTGTCTGTTACGTCTGGACCACTCGGAGCTGTTTCTAAGAAGGAACTTCTATTGAATTTATCGTATTTAATAACTAATTAAAAGACGGAGTAATTTTCTTTTGCGAGAGATGCGATGTATGGCTTCGCTCTTGGACTGTGTTGGTCGGGAAATAGGAATAAATGCAACGGAGTCTTTGACGATGTTGCTTAGGATTTTTATTAAAGATTGATTACTAATATTGATTTTAGTAGAGAAGTCTTATTAATTTTTAAGGAAATAGAGGGTGGTGATACTATTAGATAGCTAGAAGGCAGGTCTTTGACACCTTCATCTCACTCGTGGGCTTAAACCTAGCACAACGACGAATATTGTCGCGCTAATTTTTGCAACAAAACCATACAAAAGGCACGAGATATTATGACGGGCTAATATTCCGTAGTGGAGTGCAATTCAGCCCGTCTAGAGGGGCACCGCCTCAACTGATCTTAACTCTTTATAGAGCATAGCATGGTGTTTTTTCATTGGTTTCCGACCTCATGTCAAGGTGATAAAAATAAAAATATGGTATGGTATCGGTAGTGCACCATAAAGGGTTAAGGGACAATATGGTCACATACTCTAAACTTGTTTCATCCTACTTTTTTAACTGATGTAGTGACTGTGTCGTTTATTATTCTCAGCACTATTAACAGAAGTGACAGTAAACAGCATTAGGTAATTCAATGGATAGCAAACAAGCATGAGGACCGCCTGATGGTAAGTGGCTACTTACAGAACAGCTTTAACACCTGGTTAGCAGGCCAGGTGGTAAACCAAGCACAAGTGGCCCATTAGGCAATAGCTAGTAAATCTTAGAGTAAGATTCGAAAGTACTATATGAGTATGCCCATAAATTGTGAGGTTTGCTGATATTTACATTTGCATTAGTATTTTAATTTACTTTCATTGTTTTTGCGTGTACTGAGAGCGTCGTTACCCAGTGGTTAGACACTCTGGCTTGGAACCAGCTGGTCCAGAGTTGAAGATTGGCTGGATCACCTACTTCGTGGTCATTGTATTTGCGGCTAACTCTCTGATGATGGAAAACGCCAATAAAAAACCCATGCAACCCGGATAGGCTCGCCCGTCAAAAAACACAAGCAACCCGGGTTACGGTGGTAGGCTCTCCCTTAACCACTTTTGGGTTCAAACAATTACTATGCCTCTGACTCCGGCTGGGATATAGTTGTGAATATCTTCCTGTCAACATAGCCATAGGATTAATTACTGATAACCTTGCACCATATTTTCTCCAAATGTTTCAAATCCAACTAGCTATCCCGACAGACTTCGTTCTGCTGTCAAACATTCAGTGTCACGTGACAGGTAGAAACGGTTGCTAAGGAAAACTAAATTGCTGTTTTTCACTATACTGTTTACTCACTTTTCGAACCTTAACTGGACCTTCACAAATATTTGTAAACCAAAATTAGCCAAATCTTAGCGAGACTAACGAACAGCAATTCATTTTTATAAATAAGGAGATTGTCTACAAAAATAATAGTTTATTTTCTTAAATTTATTTCCATAACGCGCCTGCTAAACATCCAACTACAGCTGTTCCGGTGCTTAGCGCCGCGCTGGTGCTGCCAGGACCGGCTCACAGCAAGTAGCGCGGTGCGGCGCCTGCGCACGCGGCTGCCTCCGCACAATAGACACGCGCCAACACCTCCATTAGCCTTTGGGATCAGCCTTTGTTAGTTCTCACTCGGTACTAACCTAAGTAAATGACATCTTCTTGCTTATAGGCGGCTTATAATTGCTCTCATGGTTATTGACTTTTTGACTGCAACCGTGTATAATAATAAAAAAGAAAAATAAATAAAAACAAACACTTCAAATGTACACAAAAACAACTTTTAATGTAAGAAACGTGTTACAGATTGGCCTGGGACTTTGAGCTACGATGAGACAGCGGACATAATTGTCAATAGATTGTGATTTTATAGGCTATGACCTTTAAATAGTACTGTATTTATAGTTTAACCCTCTTATTCATAAAAACGAACGCAACGCTAAAGCATTGTTTAAGCTATTGACGTGTTTTGTCACTTACTCGCGAATGGCGGCAGCAACAAGAATGACAGTGACAAAGCGATACAAAAGTTGCCGTGTTGTTGTAGAGCTGTTTAAGTTTATATGAATAAGGGGGAAGTGTTTAAGTTATTTAATGGTTCTAAGAAAATTCAGAGTATGTTTTCCGTCCGTTTTCATCTACAAAATTATAAGTGAACTAAGTTAAGTGCTACTTATTACACTAATACCAAAATTGTACCCATGATTTGTTATGGGATGTTTGTTGTTGTCATACTTAAAAGGAGTAAGTCAACCTCTGCGTATTGTTAACCTTTATGGTTTGTGTAAATAAATACTTTTAATTCTTTTTTTTTCATTATAGAGAAGGCCTTGGTCCGGTGGACGTCCTAGGGCTGATGATGAGGGTGAATTCAAGCGGCCGCCTAACTTCATAACTATCCATGTGTTTTACAGTCAAACTGTTTCGATTTTTGTATATCTTGTTTATTACTTATTTGCCATATACGTAGTTTTGAAGATGCAATAAACAAATTCGTTACATTCGGTGTATGCTTGGGGGTGGCATGAATATAACATATTTTTACAGTGACTAGACTAAACCAAATCAAGAGATGTCAACAAGTGACATTAACAAGTATTTAATTATTGTTATGTTGGTAAGTTAATGAAAAATCAACAGAATAAGGTCCCGTAAGGTGCACGGACGATCCCTCTATCAGGATAAAGGACGCGAGATCAGAGTGAATTCAGACCCCACGCAACCTGGAAATCAATGGTCCCGAGGCTTATGTTCAGCAGTGGACTTCTTGCACCTGATAATGATGATGATAATGATACAGAATAATTCCCTCAAATGTTCCTAATAGAAAATTCCAGTTTTTCCTTAATCTCTATATATAAAAATGGATTGCTGTTCGTTAGTCTGGCTAAAACTCGAAAACCACTGGACTGATTTTACTAATTTTTGTTTTGAAATATTAGCAAAGGTCCAGGGAAGGTTTAAAAGGTGAGGACACTTCAGAAAATGTTAGGAATATAGTGAAAAACAACAATTTAGTTAATTTAGTTAAATTTTTTCTCTTAGCAACTGTTTCTACATGACACATGACATTGACTGTTTGACAACAGAACAACGTCTGTCGGGACAGCTAGTTTTCCAATAAAAATGCACCACTAAAACCAATTATTCCCAACCAGCGTCACACTCACAACCCGGCTGAACTCTGATTACGGTATTAAATCAGAAACTGCAGGCGTTTGTTTTGTTCCGCTCGTATAGGAAAACGGAAACTAATGGCCACCGACACCGCATGATGTATGGGCCAATAACCGGACCAGGGCTGGGCTTAAATCACGCTGGGAACTAGCGCTTTTTATGATCTTTTTTACTTTACTTGCTTTGTATGTATGGTTTGAAATATCTTGCAAGTTTTTGACCCACTTCCAGTTCAAAGTTCCTGATTGCGCTGGAATAGAGGTGACAACTTTAGTTACGGTGACAATGCATAAAGCATAAAGCATTGTAATCAGGAGGTGTTTATGTAATTCTAAAATGCCTGCCGCTATTGTTTTATATTTGAGAATGATATTTACATTGTCTTTGAAACTACGGAGGTAGTGTGTTTGAACGGTTTACCCTTGTTTGATCGAACAACGTTTGATATAATATTACTAAATCGAACAACGTTTGAGAAAATCATCACTTTGTATAATATCATTTGATAGAATTTTCAGTTCGTCGAATGTTTATTTGCTATAACAACGTTTGCACTAATGATCAAAAGGTAGAATGTTCATTAAATGTAATTTTCAGATGGTATAACATGCCAAGCAGCATGTAATGAGGCAAGTCGTTTTTTGGGTGTAAAAAAAAAATAACCACGAAGGCTTAAGGCGGGAGCTACGCTCCGCTTCGCTCCCGCCTTAAACCTTCTAACCTAATCTAACCGAGTCGGTTCCGCCCAAACTATAGTATAGGGCAGTGACGAAATTCGATAATATGAAATTAGTTCAAATGAAATTCGTTCAAACAAATAATTACATCAAATAAAAATTTACCAATTAAGTCTTTCACCGCCGCCGGTCACTTTAACAATTGAATTCCTATTGTTTGTGACCGGCGTGGCGTTCAACGTGTTAAATATTCGGTCAAATGAATAATTCTCCGAACTGATTTTATTGCAACTGATTTTCGACGAAACGTTGTTCGATCAAACAAGGGTGAACCATTCCGAAGATGTGCGCTGGCAGTATTGATAGTTCAGCTATAGTTGTGCAACCATAGACACATTTTAGGACTTCAATTTACGAGCGGATAAGTTTCAAGGATAGTAAACTTCACTACTCATACAGCTACAAATGCCCTCTGCAAAACGATTGAAGGTAAGTACCATAAGCCCACTTAATTTTTTCAAATATAAGCTGAGAAGAAGATGGCTTATTATTACTGATTACAATTATCCATCTCTAACCTTATTTTAGTTTTCGAAGTTAACTTCAAGCCAGATAAAAACCATACACCACCTTATGCCATTTGAAAAATAAACAACCAACAAAAAGCCATAACACAATTCTGCCAACATCGGTAGAGAAGCCCAGTTGACAAATGAAAGAAGCCTCATATTGGCCAGGTTATGACATCCAGCCTAGCACTAACTGTTGCTATTGCTAAGAAATGACCCTAATGACACGTCGAAGTTATCTAACTTCACTCTTAAGGCGCTTCCTCACCGAGACCATTCGAATGTAACATTTAGACATCATCATTAACTGCCACACGACGTCCACAGCTGGACATAGGCCTCGCTCATAGAATTCCAGAGCGGCCCATTGTAGGCGGCCTGCATACACTGAACCCATGTGAGTTTATGCGTAGGGCTGGCACGAACCGCTAACGTTTTGGTAATCAAAAATCAATAATTCTTTTTATTTTTCCTATGTCATTAAAAAAAGTTACGTTTACTTTTGGATTTCTAAAACGTTAGCAGTCCATGCTAGGCCTACTGGACGCCGGGTGGACGTCCAACGCTGCGTTTGGCCTAGCCATCCGTTCTATGTGCCCAGCCCACTGCCACTTCAACACGCTAGGCTACGTCGGTGACTTTAGTTCCCCTTGAGTCCTCCTCCTTACCTTAGTAACAATTAGTATAGACTAGACGCCGCCTTTTTTTGGTGATGTTCCTCAGTGAATGGACTAAACACCACCAAAATATTTTTCTATTCCAACCTTACCTTACACTCCACCTTTACACCCAACCTTACCTCTTCAACTTAAAATTATTAGTATAGATTTGTATTTGCGATATTGCGATTTTGTTGTTTTCATAACTTGTTAGAGATCGTCTAAGCTAGACTGACGCCGCTCCCTCCACCGCATCTACGCATACAAGAGTGCTTGCTTGAATGTGTAGATGCAGTGGAGGGGCGCGTCATTTGAACTTAGACCACCTATACATCAAACACAAATTGCATCAATTTTTTCTACCTCATGGTCGATTCAACGTTACATTACACGCGAATGCTCCCGGTGAGGGAGCGCTCTAATGGCAACCTGCGTGTGCCGACCATTACTGCTCATGCATTTTGCATGATGATCATTTGTCCACCAGACATAGATGATCGTTTAGAAATTACTATTACTTATTTGTGCAACTAACAATGATATACTATGAACCTCCGCCACAGTATAAACCATACAGTAGAACATCTACATACAAACGTGCCACTCTCGGTTTGAATGTGTGCGTGAGCGTCGCGCGCCGTGTCGCGATTTCACGCACACGCTAGCATAAAATAGGGAGGCATAGGGAGGCGGCAGTACGGACGGGCTGTGCCGCGTGTCTGTGTGCACGCTAGGCTAATAACTCGGCGGGCAGCCTTAGATAGCCTACTGTATGGTTTATACTGTGCCTCCGCGATTTACTCGGCTTGAGAATCAATTTTATTTACAACTAAAGATGCGCAAAGGTCAGACCTTAACGATGTTATGAAGTACCACCCAGGAGGGCACATTTAGTGAAATATTTCCACAGGTTGCTGTAGGTTTTTATTGCATCTCCTCAACATGTCTTTTGATATCAACGATCGTCTTTTGTTTCTGGTGGTGGTAGTAAAGCATTACTGAATATAAAAACCTAATGTGTAACGATTGAAAGTATACGAACTGTGTCTTTGTTTTTTATTTGCTTTTGTTTCATCTATAGAGATTGTAAGTTAACAAAAACAAGTAACGAAAAGGGTTAGGAAAGGATAAAACTAAATATGACAGGAAAGACTAACATGACTTAGCAACTTTTAACTGTAAAAATGTGAAAAGGTCAGCAGTATGCGTGAGCAAGTTATGTGAGTCGAATGACATAGTAGCATTACAAGAAACTTGGCTAACACCGGAGGAGATACCCTGCCTAAGTAGCATACATCAAGACTTCGCTTTCACCGGCAAGTCCGGAATGACGTCTCCCATCATCTCCGGGCGGCCGTACGGTGGCGTTGCTATACTGTGGCGCAAGAAGTTGTTTACAACGGTATCAGTTATACAGTGCCTAAGTGATCGTCTCTGTGCAATAAAAGTAATATTAAGTGACAGGTCATTCCTTGTGTTCTCTGTTTACATGCCAACGGACTCTGCGATTAACGTGGCGGAGTTTACGGATTGTATGAGTGAAATTAGTGCAATAATAGAGAATTGTGCGGTAGAAACGGCCTTTATACTGGGTGACTTCAATGCACACCCGGGTACACTATTTGGTAAGGACTTAGTCGATTTCTGTTACGAACAAAGGTGGAAGTGTGCGGATATAGAAATGCTTGGAGAATGTTCAAACTCGTATACTTTTGTTAGTGATGCACATGGGTCACTGCGTTGGTTAGATCACTGCGTTGTCACTGAGGCTGCCTGGCTTTTAGTGAAAGAAATCTCCATCCTCTATGGTACGTACTGGTCCGACCATATGCCACTTCAGTTGTCATGTAATCTAGAATTAATTAAACCTAGGATGATGTTTGACAAGCTGATCGTTGATAAGGTTAGGTGGGGTGATAGAAATATGTGTCAAATTGAAAAATATCATAATATTTGTGATAATTTGCTCAGGCAGATTGATTTTCCAGTGTGTATTGACTGTGATAATAAGCGTTGTAGTAACATAACACATAAAAATGCTATTAGTCATTTATATTCTCAAATTGTAGATATTCTAATAAAGGCTGCAATTAATACTTTTGAAAGTAAATATGTAGGAAAGAGAAAACACATTTTAGGCTGGAATAGATATGTTAAGGATGCGCATGCTGAAGCCAGGCATCATTTTCTGAGGTGGGTTCAGCAAGGGAAACCTGGGTTTGGCCCTATTTTTGAGAATATGCAAAAATCAAAAAAAGTATTTAGGGCAAACTTGAAATGGTGCCAAAATAATGCACAACAGATAGAAATGGATAAACTGGCAGAACACCATAGTGCTAAGGACTTCTCAATATTTTGGAAACGCACAAATAATCTTAGCCCCAAACCAGGACTATCTGTTAGCATAGACGGGGTAAGCGAGCCAACCCGTATAGCCAACCTGTTTAGGCACCATTTTCAGGTTTGTCCGAGTGAGGTTGAGCCGGAGGGGTTTGGCAATGTGGGCATAGTTGATAGACCTGATAAGTTTTTCTCTGCATCAGAGGTTGCTACAAGAATAAAGAATATGTCACGGGGTAAATCACCAGGTCACGATGCACTCAGTGTTGAACATCTCCGGTATGCAGGTGTGCATTTGCCACGGGTTCTGTCTATGTTATTTAACCTATGCATTGGTCATTCATACCTGCTAGAAGAACTTACAAAAACTATTGTTGTGCCAATTGTAAAAAACAAGAGTGGAGATACCTCCGACAGTAGTAATTATCGACCTATATCTCTTGCCACTATCACTGCAAGGGTGCTGGACGGTTTGCTTGATACACAGTTGAGGAAACATCTTAAACTACACGTTGAAGTGCGGTGTCCGACAAGGCGGAATCAGCTCACCATCAATTTTCAACTTGTATGTGAACGGGCTGATTGAGGAGCTTAGCAGTGCCAATGTCGGATGCTCCATAGATGGTAAAAGCATCAATAACATTAGCTATGCTGATGACATGGTGCTGTTGAGCCCCTCAATCAGCGGACTGAGAAAACTGGTACGGATCTGTGAACGGTATGCGGAATCTCACGGGCTCAGGTATAACTCAAAAAAGAGTGAGGTGATGGTATTTAAATCTGGCACAAAAACATACAGTATGCCGAATGTTACACTTGCTGGTACTGTCTTACCTAAAGTGACAAAGTTTAAATACCTGGGCCATTGGGTAACCGAGGACATGAAGGATCATCTGGATATTGAGAGGGAGCGTAGGGCGTTGGCGGTGCGCTGCAGTATGTTGGCACGCAGGTTCGCGAGGTGTTCGGCTGACGTAAAGGTAACTCTATTTAGAGCCTACTGTCAGTCGTTCTATACGTGTAGCCTGTGGGCCTCGTATTCGCAGGCGGCCTTCAGCGCTTTACGTGTGCAGTATAACAATGGGTTCAGGATGCTGATGGGGCTGCCGCGATACTGTAGTGCGTCGGGTATGTTTGCCGTAGCTCGGATTGACAGTTTTTCTGCCATAATTCGGAAAAGAATAGCCTCCCTGCTGCGGCGGGTTCGCGGCAGCCGCAACAGCATCCTAAACACCATTGCTGTTAGAGATGACAGTCAGATGCTAAAGCACTGGGTGGTGACTCATTTATCTCCAGCCGCCCTAGGCGCCAAAGTGTAAAAACGTATATACCTATTATTTAGTTTTATTGGTGCCTAAATGTGTTATTGGTTTGATTAATTCATTAATTGTTTAGTGTTGGTTTGACATTCATTTAATTCGTTGTAATTTAATTAATTGTATGAATTTAAATTGACATTGAATTGTTATTGACTGATTTACTTACTAACATAGATCTTAAGGAATATTGTTACTAACAGTTTATGGATACTGGTCCGAAATACATGATTTTTAATTTTAATTTTAATTTAATTTAGCAAAAGATAATTATTATAATCTAGCTTCGAGTGTGCCCTTCACACTCGAAGCAAATTATATTAATTATTATTATTAACATTACTGGCCCTGTTTCAGTTTTTTCATTACTGATTTAAAATAATTATGATCCTACTTAGGTTTTTACACCTAATGGTGTAAAAACGACAACGAAATATCACGACAACAATAAAGACAAACAAATATTAGAAATAAACAAGTTAGGTATAAAACTTATAGGATTATATTAAATTAAATGAACTAATTGCTGGTGGATTATAAATGAATCATGAACTAACTTTAGGAGGAACACATTATATCATGTTATGAAATAAAATGGCTCATATAATCTCTCCGTATGCGAAAAACGTCCTTATTAGTATTCATCGTGCACACCGGAGCGTAAAAATAAAATATTTAAGTTTTGTCATGTCACATATTATCATAATAAACCGGCCGAGCGTAAATAAAGCAAGACACAGCGTCACTACTTGACATCGCATGTCACGTGACTTCAAGGCCTGCAATAAACATGTTAAGTGCCCCCCCTTACCCTCCCACAAACCCCCCATTTACCCGTTATTATATAATAATAAGACTCCAGTGCATGTGTCCTACCTACCACAACAGTAATGCGACGTGATTGATTTAACACCAACGACCAGAAAAACTTGATCTACCCATCCGTAGGGACCGTAGCACCTAACAAACAAACGCGAACGTTTACAGTTTTCCACATTTTGGTTTTCTTATTCAATTAGCTAATTTATCTTGACCTATCAATCCTTAACAGCATTAACTTCTTTCGAGGTCTCGCAGTTTTGGTTGACTGATCACATTGACAGCCCTACTGATCATGTTGAACTTTGTATCTTATCGTAAGGCAATAAAGGCTAATGCAATTGTGTGCGCGTGTGTGGATGCAACGTGCGTAAGATCGTAATCCCTGATGCGTAAAGTATGTAAATGGAACGCTTCGCTCGCGGAAAGAGTTATTAAGTAGGTGGTTAGTGATGAGTAGCAACGGATTTCTTGAAGGTTCGATAATTCCAATAATTATATTTGAAGCAACAATTGAGAAAAGGTCTTATGTTGATTTGGAACGTCTCGTATCTTTATGTTTCTTTCACGAAGAAAGAATTCGCTGTAGAACGATTTGTGGAAGTTTGTACCTCTTTGCTTGAATGTCGTACTTTTTGGATGCATTTTGATGACCCCTGAAACCCCTTAGCCAGGATACTTAGTGTTTTTTGTTTACAATTTAACATAGTTGAGGAAATCTATCAAGGAACTCTAAATATCTTGCAGATGTTTTCATCGTGTAGTATGCGTAGACTCAAACAGGTGGTTGTTACTTGTTAAATCGGAAAGGAAGGTATTGATTATCAGTGCAAATCCGACCTTAAAACTATTAGGTAAAGATTGAAGGAGGCCATTAACCTTACAGACCAAGTCAGGTCAGGCAGGCTAACAAAAAATAAGTGTATAAGTGGATGCTATAGCAGCAAATCTTTATGCTTTTTCCTATTCCTAGCCCATGAACAAACGTATCATCAGATTAAACATTTTCACCAAATCAAATTCTATCATACATAATCTTATAAAACCCATCATTGCATGTTGAGGGGTTTTAACATGTAAATTGATCATTATCGTAATCTAGCGCAAAACTATTAATTAATTACCGCAACAGCTGTTCGAATGATTGCTGCGCGTTGTTATTCACTGTGAAGACATGGCTGTTCATTTCTAGCCTAAAACACTTGCATTCACATTCATAAGATAATTCACCAACCAATAGGCACACAAAATATACATATGCCTTTCCTTGAAGATTTTCAAATCAGCCTGCTTTTTTTCTTCTTTTCTAAGCCATTTTGCACATTTTTGCACCAATTTGCACCACCACCATTTTGCACCTAGTTACATTTATAATTTTTCAGCTACAAAAGAGGATAAAACCTTAATTCAGCACATAGTCCTTCGAGCCGGATAAAACTTGATAATTTTATACGGTTTTAATTAAGTTAGCACATGTTGCATGTATTATTTTATTATAATGAAAGTTTAACGAATTTACAAACACATTGGCTGCGAGTCAATACATGGCGGTTTGCCGGCCAAATAGTCTTGCAAATGACTTCAACAAATTTTGCAAACTTGCCATCGGCCATAGTGAGCTCTGCATATGGAGCCGTCAAGCGTCAGCGAACTAGCCTGGCGTGTTGAGTCTCAAGATGGTGTTGCACCTTTACTCTCTTGCGAAACAGGTTAAGGGGGTGGGTTCTTACTTGGGTATATTTCGAAGGAAGAAATGTGAGGAAACCAAACATTTCTAAATTAGGCTTTATTTTCTATTTCCGATAGACGTAAACTGATTCAAGGAATTGTATGTTAATGACTTCGAAAACATGCATAAATACATACTCTCACGACTATGGCCCTATCAGGATACACTGACTGCTAGCCGTCATGGTTAACGGAACATTCGGAATACCACATAATGCCGAGCGGATTTGAGGCCTACGTGCTAAGGGCCGAGCCCAACAAAAACAAAATAACGGAAAGGTATTCAATCACTTTTATCATGTTTCTTCACTTTGATTTCCTTCATTTTATACTCGTATATGGATTCGTAAAATGCCATTGGCATTGCTGATCTTCGAGTCCCTGAAGCAGTACTTAAAAGACTATTCATTGAAGTTTTTATAGCTTCCTGCTGAAGTGTTTCCACAGCAATATAACTTAGGCCTCTTCAAGAAGAGAGTGAACAGCCACTTGTTATGCCGGCATGTACCAACTTAGACCACATCATCACTTAAGATCAAGTGAGATTGCGGTCAAATGCGCGCCTACTTAAACATAAAAAGATAACGATGCGTCTCCTAAAAATGCTTTATAATTAACATCAAAATCAAGTCATTTCGATGATATTTAAAAAAAAAATGCAATGCTAACTATTGCTTATAAACATCGTTTTTCTACCCCTCAGCCCGACATTAGCATAATAGGCATGATGACTGTATTTTTTTTTTGTTTATTATCGAAAGACCTTACATTTATGTAAACAATCCTCAAAGAATCACTTCATCTGGATCAATACCACCAGAGATATCACAATTTGAAATGCACATTTTTGGACTTGCCCAAAAACGCTCCATACAAAAGTGACAGCGACAGTGACGTCACTGTCGCTGTTTTTGTAAGGAGCGCGTAATAACTTTGTTCGACAGCTATATTCAATATTGCGTTTATGATAATGGTCTCCTAACATAATTCCTTCATAATAGTTTGGGTTACAAAAAAGTGATATTGTTTTACAAAAATTTAACACATATGAAATGGACTTGCCCACCCAAGTTTGCAGGCCTATTGTAGCCTCATTTTGAAACGAATTTCGATTGTGGTTTTACAATAACATTTGTAATCAATTATTATTTTTGGGGAACATAAAAAAACATGCAAAATCACTCATAGTCATCTACCCTATTGCTTACGATCAGAAGACACGTCAAATTATTTAACCAAATGCCACTTGTATATGTAAATTGGTACAACAGTATTAACAGAGTTTACACAACTAGACATGGTGTAGTTCTGAGAAACATTAGTCGGATCCGTTGAAGGTCCACCCACGGATTCAGATTATAATCGTAGCGTTTAATCTATTGATCGTATGATATTGACGTCACTCTAGAAGGTTTTATGTTCCTAAATGTTATTGAATTACATTACCATAGTGTTTACGTGGTAGGAGAATGTCGTGGCCCAGTTGGTCGTGGCACATTATTCATATTTTAATTTTTTGTTGCACATCATAAGTATAAAAAAGATGGTAAAAACATAGTACAAGTTATAGACCCTGTCGGATAAGATAGAAGATTAAATGAATTTCTAACACGGACCCCTGTTTCCGAGTTCAAGACTATCCAAAACACCTACTTTCGAGTTCATTATACCATTTGCGACAAAATTCCTGTGATGGAAACCCAAGTAACCCGTATGACAGGAAGGCTCGCTTCTTACCACGTTGAGTACAAATTCGCTGCGCGAAATGATTTTAGGATGTTTCGTTTCCATGATCGCAACAATGAGTGTGTCACCGACTATCCCGTTTGGGATATAGTCGTGAAGGTTGAAGGTTATGTTATGTTACGAATTTTACCTTTAAGAATTTTGCCTCAAGATTGGTGCCACATTTGCCGCAACAGTTAGAACAAGAAATAACAGAAATTTCGTTAATGCTGAAATGAAAGAATGCAAACCAGGAGAGATATATTCCACTTAATGGAAAGCACACAGCCTGACCCGGATCCAGGGCCCTAGAGGTTCCGGGTAGAGCGCTCTTATGACTCAGCCATCGTGGTGTTTTTTGTTTTCCCTATTTATCGAGGTTGTAATATAATCTTATGCAGACTGTTATTTATATCCCAACCTCTTAGATTCAGAATCACATTGCCTAATTTAGGAAAATTGGAATAAGATTGGAAAAGTGTTTCTAAATTCTGAAACTACGTTGAAAGTTAGAAGAAGGTTTTGAAATCAACCCTATGGATACTATAAATACACTATGGTTCCTATTGAATTAAGAAAAAAACATTCGGTCTAGGTTTCAGGCGGGAATCGAACCTGCATCATTCGCTACATTTATTACTACACTGTAATCTCAGTTGATGATATTCACCAATACGCAAAGTCAATGTTTGTTGACAAAAAGTCCATCAAGAAAAACTGAAAGAACACCACTCGAACAAGTACAAGCATTCCACGTGTCATCAACCAGAGTTAGCAAAAACTGTAATTAATTACAAACACGACACGGCGAGCAAGAAGCAATTAAATGCGAATCCGGCGACCTTGCGCAGGAGTCGCGAGTCGCGACGTATTGCGCGGAAACGAGAATGCGCGCCTATTTCGTCCTACATTGCTATTGGAGAGAAATTCTGTACTGCGCTTTCAGTTTCATTTCGATGAACACGATCGAATTAACCACGCACCGGGGGTAGTTTAAGAGATGCTGGTTCTTTATGCACGAATATAATTCAAATGGACAGTTCTTTTTGTAAATGACTACTGCTGATTGGCACTGATGGTTTTTACAGCTCTACCTGACTGTAGGGTGAGGGTGAGTGCCCTCAAGCCCTCTTCTTTCAACCCTAAAATCCTAGACAGTAAGGCTCTGATTCTTCTACATCTCTAATAGATTCTTCCTTCTTTTACGTATAAATGACACAAGACTTCAAATGAAGGGGGGACAAATTAAACAATCTTGCTTAGATTTAAATATATTTAAGCATCGTCATGTAATTTGTTTTCTTTGTACAATAAAGTATATCTAATCTCATCTCACCTCATCTTGTTCTGTGCGACAAAACAACTGTTCCGCATCGCATAGAAATGTCGCGCAACATTAGAAAGTGGAGACGCAATGTAGCGTTAGTTCCCGGTTGACAGAGTTCATTTTACAATGATTCATCAATGATTTTATTTCAGACTTTGTATTAGACCGAAGTGTATACTTACAGTAATTTTGACCAGTATAAAGAATCTCCCAATTCGTACCTGTGAACAAGAAAAATAAATTTAATATCAATACACTATTTCTCATCATTTTTTTTAACAAGTTTTGAAAAACAAATAAACCATTTCAAAGAAACTTTAAGAAACATCAAACGGTTTAAACGAAAGTCACAAAAATATCTCTGTTTTTCCAAATATTTAGCAACAATATTTATTTCGTTAAGTTATTTACCTTTAAAAAGAAAACAGTCTGAGTTCATAGCGATAGATAAATTTAAAATATGAAATGAAATATCAAAAGAAATGAGCTCTTCTCAAAGCTGATACACGTGGCGCCAGAAAGTCGAGGTGAATCCACTTAACGGCTACTGAACTGGATAAGTCTATCTTAATAATTTCTTGCTGACGAAGAGCAAAAATACAGGTGGCAGATTAAAAAGCATTTACAGAATGAGTTATTTTTTTACAGCAAAATGGGCACTCCCATATTTTTATAAATGTTTTTTTTAAGACCGAACAAAACAGTGACGTGTGAACATATAAGAGTGTAGTCAAAAAGGTGACGTCCAAAAATATTCTTTGGATATAACACCTATCTGGCTCCAAAAATATTGTATGTATAAAAATGTAAGTTGTGCGATTTTGAGTATTTTTCGAGTTATGTTTTTTTCTCAAATGTTGACTTCCGAGACAGTATTGCTGACAGATACATGATTAATGGACATAAATACATACATACGCTCACGACTATATCTCAAACAAGGTAGGCGTCAAAACTCACTGAGCTTGTGGTGAGTTATCTTTGAAATTCAATTTCTTTCGTTTGAAAGAAATGCACTAAGCCAATTTTTATTTTTATTATTTACATACAAAATTACTATTCCGGAAAATACTATTTCGGAGTGAAGCGTATTGATGATATAAATATGCGTGAAGCACCGAGAACTGAAGTGATGTCAAATGAATGCCACCCCTGTTCGGTGTGAGCGGGTGCCGCCGTGACCAATCGTACGCGTACGCGCACACGCGCGCGCGGCGTCCGTGACCAACCGATATTTTTTTCGCACAACTCAGTCTGCTGTTTGATGAAACGAATCGATATTGAAACTGCGCTTGATGGCGATTGCGTCTGCCATTACTGTTGTGAATTGAAACATTGCCATAACATAATTACATGTGGGAGAAAATTAAAACTTAGGCTTGGTACTCGGAACATTATTCAAATTATATACTAATGTGGCAGATATTGAGTAATGTTTTTATAAACAGGACGTTGTGAAGAACAAATTAGTGTTAAAGTAATCCCCAGATACGTCAGCCAGTAGAACCTAAATAAGCTAAATGATGTTCTGAACTGACAAGTTACTTAAAATCACTTAGTTTAAAATGAAACCTTTATGAAACACTAGCGGCTGAACGCGACCTCGACCGCGTAGACTTAAGAAAGGGCAATGTTTTTTTTAGAATCAGAATCAGAAATATCTTTATTTAAATAGACCTGTTACAAGTGCTTTCAAATCGTCAAAAACTTAATCAAACAAACAAAAATACACTTAATAATAGACTTAAATACTATAATAGAAATAATAAATAAATACACAGTATACAAACATAATGTGACTCAACCACCGGTGTCGGAAAGTTGTTTCTGTACTGAGAAGAACCGGCAAGAAACTCAGCAGTTACTCTTTTCAATATGTTCTGTACAATAATCCGTTAGTAAATTACAATTTATTATTAAGTACACATACAGTTATACAATTTCAAGAAAATGGTTAGTGCACAAAATAATGGTAAATTATTAAAAGCAATTAACAACATTGTTTATAAAAGACTACTGGTTAACATTATAAAAAAGGAGTTTTGAGGTTCACATCCAGTTATACAATTCAAAGAAAAAAATGTTTGGTTGGTTCACATTATTATGTTGAATCCGTATAATTATTACAAAATGGCTAATTGGAGTCCGCGTCGAGCTGAGAGCTTACTCCCAGGCGTTCCTATCCATAAGGTAGTCGGCTGTGGTATAATATCCTTTTTTTAATAAGACAGTTTTAATATGATGTTTAAACCTATGTAATGGTAACTTACAAATTGCTTCTGGAATTTTGTTGTAGTAGTGTATACCTTGCCCCATAAAGGAACCTAAAACCTTTTGTAACATGAATAATGGAAGCGCAATTTTATTCCTATTCCTCGTATTTTTGTCATGTATGTCACTATGTTTAGTGAAGAGATTAATATTTTCTCGCACCAATATAATACAATTATAAACGTATTGAGAAGCCACAGTAAGAATCCCAACTTCCTTAAAAATATCCCTAAGCGAGGTCCGTGCACGAAGCTTGTAGATGGATCTGATGGCTCGCTTCTGAAGAATAAATATGGTTTGTATATTTATTTTTTATTTTGTAGCCCTTGTCCTATTCAGATGTTTAGGCTATATTATTGCAAAGTTTCATTCAAATCCATTCAGTAGTTTTTACGTGGAAGAGCAACACGGCACATCCATACATTCAAACTTTCACGTTTATCATATTAGAAGGATTAAATTATACATCGGACTCATTCAAAGAAATATGTGTTGAATTTCATTCTTTTCAAAAAGTTATTTACAGAATCACCAACGTTATGCGTTTTAATTCTAATAACAGCATTAGCAAAGAAAATATAACATTAATATACCGGAGCAACGCTATTTCTATGCCATTCCTGGTTTTAACTCTGATAAAGCAGAAAACGAGTGCAAATACTCACTGTTTATAAATGTATGAAAAACTTAATCCGACGCCATATTTGAACAATTTTCTTTCCAGACGTCTCCTATTTATCCGTTTTACGATAGCCGAGCGCTATTGAACGTGAATTCTTTTTCCTGGGCAGTAGAGTATAAAATTAGTTGGCGATGTTGCGATACGCTCCCTGGGGAGGTGCCGGGCGAAATTGTGTTTTAGACACGTTATGTTAGGTGACATTTTCATGCGTTGTTGTGGTAATTTGAGGTCAGTGGAGCAGGCATCTCTAGCAACAGGTTCTATCGATCCTGGCGCCATCTATTGGTACTAACAATGCGAGTTGCGAAGTTTTGCGGCGTCTGGATTTGAGTAGGAAGGACTAGAATTGTTAGGGTTAGTTGCACCATAGTAGAAGTTAAACTAAAGTTAAAGTTTTTGTCAAATTTGACAATTTGACGACCAAAAATGACGTCGAATTGTCAAATTTAACAAAAAATTTAACTTTAACTTCTACTATGGTGCAACTTACCCTTAGATTTCACTTTTCATACGTTATTGAAAATGTTAGATATACTTAAATGGAAAAAGTGATGAACATTATACATAAAAAAACGGTCTAGACTCTAATGTCTTTTTTTTAGACTAGGTTATTTTTCTGAATTATATTAAATACTGGTTGTAAGGCGGGATTTGAACCTGCGTCTTTCGTGAGCTGGGCGTCTGTCCCAATTTAAGCTATTTGAAAAACGGCCTACGAAATATGCTACGAAAAATCGTAGTAGTTCCCTTCGCCTCGTAGAGATGCAGACATTATCACGATTCACGACTCCCATTCTAACCACTATTGTTTTCGAAGCAATAAATTAAGCCATCTAAATATATAACAATCTTCTTGGAGTTACGTCTTGTGTGTAAATTTATGCAATATTATGTGAGTCTAAAGTGGCATTAGGCAAATTTGTACTTTCTTCGACCTGCCACTCATATGCCTCATGTTATGACTAGCAGCACTTACACCCAGGCTCAGCTTGTGCGAGAGCTCTTTAACATTTTAACATCCAACAACGCTTAAGATTATTTTCCCAACGGTCAGAGGCACGCTTATTGTTAGCGCCATGTTGATGGAACATTCAGATGTCTACACTTCGCCGAGCAATTTTGAACCCATCGTGATAAGAGGCGAACCCATTGCCGGTATCAGTGGTGTTTTCCATCACCGAAGAGTTGAACGCAAAATGTACACTAAAATCAAAGTAGATTCGGCCAGCCGTATATCAACAGCCAGAATGCTTCCCACCATTAGGCCACGACATTCTATCTGGTTTTGACATAAAAACGCCTTCAAACCTCAGAACGTCTCAAATGTCAAAAATCAATAACATTTTCACGATTGCGTACATCATTAGGCACACATTGGAGCTCAAACTACCTCCATTATGCGCAAAAAAGTGTAAACAGCTGCTCTTCAGCTCTAGCAGGCATTGTTTGCGTATATTTGCTCCGCCAACAACACGATAGGGGTCCAATTACAGACGCCCGCAAACAGACCGTTTAGCGCGTCACGATGGAGTATCATTGTTTGAATAAATAATAGCATTTGTTCAAATAATCTAAAAAGCGAATCTTGGGTCAAATTTTGTTAACGTCGATTTTTTGTTTAAAATTTTTTAGACAAATATTAGGTACTAGCGGCCGCCCGCGACTTCGTCCGCGTGGACTTGAGTTAAAAAAATATGATATACCTATCTTTATAAAAAGGATTTGTAACGTCTTATTCAGATGCATAAACTATATTACTGTATAGTTTCATTTAAATCCATCTAGTAGTTTTTACGTGTACAAAATGGAGTATTTTTTCCAATGTTACCCTTCACTGCTCTGCAGTAGTCTTCACTAGTCTGAAGTATACAATAACCTGCCTAAGAGTATGAAGAATACTTGTACCAAATTTCGTTAAAATCCGTCGAGTAGTTTTTGTTTCTATATCGAACATACAGCAGACAGACAGACAGACAGACAGAAAGACAGACAGACAGACAAAAATTTTACTGATTGCATTTTTGGCATCTGTAGCGATCCCTAATCACCCCTTGATAGTTATTTTTTGAATATATTTCATGTACAGAATTGGCCTCTCTATAGATTTATTATAAGTATAGATATATTGGCGATGAAAATCGGACAAGTGTGAGTACGACTGGTGCATTGAGAGTTCTGTACGTGCGAATGTTGTGTCGAACCATTTGAGGAACATGTTAACTCAATTAATGTTCTACCATACATGGTGATACGTCACCGTCGAGTTCCGAACTTCTAACATAACATAATTATTGAAAAATGTCTGTATTACTAGACAGTTTTAGTTAACGACGAGGTTACCTGACCTCAAACATTTGAACTTGTACTTTTGACCTAACTCTCGATCTTTCGCCTTAGGTCGAATGAACTTCTACCCAATGAAAGTTTTCTTAATTAATTTTCTGTTCTGTTTCATTTCATGTCAAAACTGTATGACTCTGCTGGTTTCAGGTGTTAATTTTATACTGTGAAACAAACCTACATATTTCAAAAAATAGTAACTGCTGAGATTCTTAGCGTTTCTTCGCAGGAGGAAAAAAAACTCCGGTGGCATTATGTAAATGTATTTTTTCCCTTGTAGATGTATTGCGATGCGCATTATATGTGGTAAACAATTTAATTATTTTGACGTATGGAAAGAACTGTATAATGGTCTACTTGATAAAAATATTTGGAATTTTAACATTCGGTGGACGGAAGTAGAAGAATATATTTCTTAAAACTTTCTTGGTCACTAACACTTAAATCGTTAAATACGCGATTGCTACCATGTACCTGAAGTCAGTGAAGTCAGTGTTCAAGTCTGAGAATTGAGATAATAATTCGAAAATTCGATTGCATTTTGGTCAACCGTAGTGAACTCCAGTTTACTCCTAAATTCACTTCGTCAACAACAAGCCCCAATAACCGATGATAATTGATAACAAAACAATCGCCTATCTCGATGACCTTGGCATTGTAACGCTCTAGAGCACGCTAATAGTGCTCGGACCTGCGTCTGCGCATCGCATTACCACAGTATAACCATACAGTAGGCTATCTAAGGCCGCCCGCCAAGTTATTAGCCTAGCGTGCACACAGACACGCGGCACAGCCCGTCCGTACTGCCGCCTCCCTATGCCTCCCTATTTTATGCTAGCGTGTGCGTGAAATTGCGTGTGCGTGATAACGCGACACGGCGCGCGACGCGCACGCACACATTGAAACCGAGAGTGGCACGTTTGTATGTAGATGTTCTACTGTATGGTTTATACTGTGGCATTACGCTCAATGGGCGTTTGCAAACGGCGCAGTTTACTAAACTATTAATGGCTGAAAAGATAAACTACTGCAAAAACTAACGAATGGAAAAAACCGTGACACATTTCGTAAGATGACACATTTATGGAAATAAAACTACTTTTGTTTTTTGAATTTTTAGCATGACAACTCAGTTAACTTTGGTTTCCAGTGAGACTTGTATTTGCAGCCCAAATTGATGTTCAAATAATGAACGAGAGAATTCTGTGCCCTAACTCTCTAAACATAACATAACCTACTTCCAGGACTATACCCCAAACGAGAAGTCAGAGAAAAAATTCAGAGTCTAAAGCCAGGAGTTTATAGAAAACCTGGTAAGAAGTGAACTTATCACCCCTTTTTTCGCTGCTTTGGACATAATTTAGTAAAGTTCGATAGTATCAATTGATTTCAAGGTCAGTTTCTGCTAATCAATCTTAAACACTTCGACAACACTAGTCAAGAACTTGCTTTATAAATCAATAAATATCAAAAAAGCACAATCACAAATATTGAACCAGCTCTTTGTAGGAACATCTAGAACTCCAGCTAAGACAAGAACTCCAGCTGAGACAACAAGGAAAAAACAAACAGGACGAGAGTATGCGTCCCCATTTAAAGCTAGAAATGCAAACAGACTACCCAACACGGCCGGTTCACTTGCAAAACGTCTAATATGAAAAGTCAACAACCCTATTGGCAAGCGCGGCCTTGCCGCCAGTTCCGTGAAAGGGAAGGCGGTCGCTTAACTATGTCTAAACATTTGTTACGGCTAGACTGCTGCTCTTGCGGCGTTTAGTGTAGGATAATCGATCGATTATTAATCGATAGTGACAATCGAGACAAAAATAATCGATTACTTGAATTTCGATTATTACAGTTTACTATGTCTAAACAATTTTTACCACGGTGTCAACAACAATCGATTAGCCTATCAACAGACATTTCTCTGAGTTTAGACAATTTTATTCAAATAAGTAACTAGTACTAAAATCCAGTTCTGGTTCTAACAATAAGAGAAAAAAGAAGTCAAGTCTGCTTTAGTTCTGTAGATGATGTCCGAGGAGACTTTACGTAAATGGAAATTATATCTTAGAATAATCAGTGGCTTCCTAGCCACCAAATGATATGATTTCAATTTCATAAGATGTTGTATAAAGCTGACTTTACTCACAGCAGGTATTTATAGGTAAAATTTACAGAAAAGTGTAAACAACATAACATAACTTACCCTCGCGACCATATACCTAATGGGTTAGTCAGAGGCACACTAATTGTTGTCGTCATGGTGAACGGAACATTCAGAAGCGCACAATTCGCCGAGGGAATTTGAACCCAACGTTATCGGGGTTGCTTGGGTTTTATATCGGTGTTTTTCATCACCGCAGAGTTTAGCCGCAAATTGTACAATGAACACAGAGTAGATGTGTTCCAGCCAGATTTGATCTCGGGACCATGAGTGTTTAACCACTGGGCCACGACGCTCTTCAAAATGTGAATGGTTTTTCCACCAGGGCAGGGCACGTTTAGTATTTAATCGGGAACTTTTAGTGCGGACGTTAAATGGACAAGCTTTATCTGGATTATTTGTGCGGGCATTAAAAGGAACACTGGTTTGCTGATATAGAATGTCCAGTAAAATAAGGTGGAGGGTTGAAAATACTACAAGTTGTGGAAGAATTTTATTCACCGGGACCGTTAGCAATAGATTGACTACTGCAACAGTAGATTTTCACTGTAAAATTGGTAGTGCGATCAGAATCCGTTATTTTCTCCAAATTTTTAATTTTCAGTAGATTCTTCTATAACGTCACTAGATTTCAGTAGAAAAGTTAGTTCCATCTAGTAGATTAGCGTTTTTGAAAACGCTGACACTGATTTTATTGTTTTTGGTAGTACAGTAGAACATAACTAATTAGTGCCTTCTAACCCCCATCTAAGAAATCCTTGTACTCCCTATGGGATAGAAAATATGGCATAGCGCTAATTAACATAGTTATTTCAGTTGTAGTAAATAACAATTTAGGCAGTCTTATCGCTGGGAAGCGATCAATATATTATGTAACGTTATGAACAACAAAAACATTGTATCGAGGTAGCGTACTATGATCATGTCATAGTCATGTCACGCAAAGAAAATGTCATAATTATAATGTATGAGTAAATAAACTTCGCTTCCAATGAACATTGGGTAGAGTATAATAGCCATTCATAACCATTCATTTTATAACTGCAAGTCATTTTATTGCATGTTATTTCAGTTGTCTGATTAAAAAAAAATACTCGTAATTTTAAAGAAAAAAATCTTTATAACATACCTACTTACTTGCCTTACAATATTTTAAAATATTGAAAGAGGACCTTATAGACTCTAAAAATTGAAAATAATAAACGGCCTATACATATACGTCCCACTGCTGGGCACAGTCCTCACTTCAACTATAGGGTGGAACGAGCAATACTCCAACACGCGGGGTCAGTGTGGATTGTTAGAGGGGTGTAAAGTTAGTGAGCAAACTTAATGTCAGATGCTGTTAAGCCGCCCTAAGGCCTCTGACTAGGCTTAACGACTGACATCTAGCGACGTCAACCGGGACCAACTGCTGAACGTGCCTTCCAAAGTCTTACCGAAATACACATCACTAAATTCGGTCGGAGTGGTCACCGATCCCATTTCCTGCTGCCACGGGCATCTCAGACCCTGATCGTTCTGAATCACATTCAAACGCAACACGTAGGTACAACTGTCATTTCAGCGTCCTTGGTCGATTGCTCTGACGTCACATCCGTCCGACCGCCACTCATCATCTCATCAGCTCGCCATTACGGCATTACGTGAGCTGCGTCGATTTAGTATCTTTCAATTGCTACTGAAACTGCCAGTCATCGTTCGAATGCCTTTTTGAAAGACTCATTTTAAAATGGCGATTATGAACTTCTAGCTATAGGTTACTTGTGCTAAAAAAGTGGCACCCGAAATTCGAACAATTCGTACGCGCCCTGAGCAAAGCATGGACTGAGTTGACAGTGACGACACTGCGCAACATGTATCTGTCTCGTTTACGCTCTAGTAAATAATCGTACTGTCTTGTTCACACGTTATGACACGGGCAAGTTAACTACGTCGTGGACAATTTTTGACTTCGCGTCAGTACTGACATAACCTATCTACGTCTTTTTTATTGTAATACCATTGAGTGGCTAGGTATATACTAGCCTCTAAGAGGTTAGCTAACGGGCGAGAAGAAAAACAATTGTTTTTTTTCATGTTTGGTCACTCAGCAGAACTCTGTCATTTATAGGCCGCTTCGCAGAATTCCTTCGTTTACCAATTTTGAGTTTCCCTCTGATATTTTGAGAGATTATAGTATTTTCTACCAGTTATTCGGTAAACTAATAAAATCGTGATTTTCATAGTCGGACAAACCCGCTGGCGTAATAGTTAGCGATTCTGCCTTTAGCGTTGAAATTTGACGGTTCGTTCACCATTAAAGACAAACATTCAAGGAAGATTTGTGATTACTTTGTTTTTAGGTGCCATTTTCTTATAAATATTAACGGGGAAGCTCGAATGAAACCCGATTCAAACTTTACGAATTATCTAATCAAAACAAATTAACACAAGGCGCGGGACAATCTCAGATCACTTGTCAAAATCCTGTCAAAGACTATCTGACATCTCACTTCACAGATTGCATACAGAGTAAGTAAAGGTCGTTGTACACATCGATTACGAATATATATCTAACATAAAAGTTTTCAGAACTATTTTTAAGGAATATTACTAGTCTGATACACAAGCTCTGCTTAGCTTGGGGTTAGATAACTTTAACTTTCCTTAATCACTTTCATGTTCACTCTTCACCTCGGTTTTATTAGTTAAATCACATCAGCGCGGGTGACAAGGGTCAACTCGGTTCGTAAAAGTTTAATGAATAAAGGATTTGGTTGAGGAGGTCTATTCATTATAAAGCACTGCTTTCATTTAATTAAATTCGAAAATGGAATTGTATTTGTTAAAAAAAAAAAAAAAAAAAAGGAAATTAAATTGACAGGACTACGGTTAATGTTGCCATAAATAATGAACTTCCATCAACAAACTCTAAGAACTAAGATTAGTAAGCACAGTATTAAAACAGGTAGAAAATAGTCAAAAAGACAATTATTAAAAAATAAAGCAATAAATAGTGAGAAAACACAAAAATATTTTTTTGTTTCTGCATAGCTAACAATATCTTAACCTCTAGACCAAATCGGTCGTCGTATCTCTCAAATTCAAGATTCCATCTATTTATTTATTCATTCTTTATTGTACAAAAGCAAAGCACAAATGGCGGACTCGATGTCTAGAGGCATTCCCTACCAGTCAACCACATAGTCAGAGAAATTAAGACGGTGCACTGAACCAAAAGTAAAATTAAATCTATAAACTAAACTAAATACATACATAATAAACTAACTGTATATACGATTTCAGTTCTATTTAAGGTTATCCTAAGGTTTTTTCTTACAATGTTCCATTCCATGTATTATGGACATTATACCACAAGCTTTGAGCAATACGCGATTCGACGCTAGAATCAACTGAGATAGGAACTCTTTCACAGCGGAAAGTTCAAAAGTGGAAAGGTAACTTTCATAGATCCATAACCGTAAGTACAAAAAAATACAGATTTAGACGAGTAAAAACAAAAATAACTATTGGGTAAATTACAATTAAAATTCGCAATTAAATCAAAAAAAAGTGAGCTACTGACTAGGTTAGCGTTTGACATGCTGACACAAATCTCTGACGCGGCGCTAGTGCTAGTCGCTAGCATCGCATTGGACGCATCGACGCGTCGTATACAGTACGACCTACGTACTATAGACAGATAGCGACACTACTATTTATCCACAATACAGTTTACTTAAATAAGTGTTTATTTGCCCTTTCAAAAATTGAATTGTATGTTACCTTTACTGCATTATTTGTATTTGTTGTTGTAGCAGCAACGGCAATACACAACTTGTAAAATATTCAGCTTTCTAGCCATCACGGTTTATGAGATACAGCCAGTTTCAGAGTTCCGTTATTTCCCTTTAGGTACGGAACTTGAAAAGCAATGAATTTAGCAAAAAAAACAACAGTTAACTTATAAAAATATACCAAAATAGTCTACGCCCAGTATAAGCAAAAGTTTAACTGCTGGATTTGGTATGGTAGACCGAGTTCAGGTAGGATGTTTGACCAAATGTGTTTGTCGAGAAAAATCTTTAAATCACGGTTGAAATGGTGTCAGAATCATGAAAACCAAATTAAAATGGATGTTTTAGCCGCTCACCATACAAAAAAGGATTTTCGCTCATTTTGGAAACACACAAACAAGCTACAATGTAAGCCCAGTCTGCCCGCGGGCGTTGGTGGTGTTGGTGAACCGGATAAAATTGCTGATTCTTTTGCTGATCACTTTCTCGTCAGGTCACCTCTAGGACCATCGCACGAACGTCTGGATGTTGGGCCCGAAGGGAACAGGGGTATTACTTTTACTGCCAAAAATATAAAAGACATTATTATAGCTATGTCGGGTGGCAAATCCCCTGGTCACGACGGGCTCAGCATTGAGCATCTTAAGTTTGCTGGTCCACACCTGCCACGAGTACTGTTTATGCTGTTCAATTTTTGTGTGGGCCACAGCTATATGCCTGTAGATATGATGCGTACAATAGTTATACCTATAGTTAAGAATAAAACAGGCGATCTTGCAGACCTGAACAACTACAGACCTATATCGCTTGCAACGGTGATTTGTAAGGTATTTGATAGTGTGCTTAATAAACAGTTAAATATGTATGTGAAATTACATGACAATCAGTTTGGCTTCAGGCCTGCTCTGTCGACCGAAAGCGCTATACTAAGTGTTAAGCACACTATAACTTACTATACTGACCGGAAGACTCCAGTGTTCGCATGTTTTTTGGACCTGTCCAGGGCATTTGACCTGGTTTCCTACGACTTGTTGTGGAAAAAACTTAAAAAGATAGGGTTACCAGTAGAATTTCTTAACATCTTTAAGTACTGGTACGGAAACCAGGTCAACAACGTGAGATGGGATGGAGCGTTATCTCGTCCGTATGGGTTGGAATGTGGGGTAAGACAGGGGGGACTTAGCTCTCCTACCCTCTTCAACCTTTACGTTGATGCACTGATAGGCGAGCTCAGCAGCACCAGGGTCGGTTGTTACATAGATGGTATCTGCGTGAATAACATCAGCTACGCAGACGACATGGTGCTGCTGAGTGCGTCTGTTTGCGGTCTGAGAAGGATGCTAGCTGTATGTGAGTCTTTCGCCGGCTCCCACGGCCTGGAATATAATGTTAAAAAGAGCCAGGTTATGGTCTTTGAGGCGGGCAGTAAACGGTTTGAAAAAATACCGCCTGTTTTTCTCAACAAAACAGAACTCAAGAGAACATACTCCTTCAAATATCTTGGACATTCACGTGAGGTCAAACTCACGTTGTTCCAGGCCTTCTGTACATCATTTTACACGTGCAGCCTATGGGCCAAATATACCCAAAAAGCTTACAACGCGCTCCGTATACAGTTCAACAATGCGTTCAGGGTGCTGTTGAGGTTGCCACGCTTCTGTAGTGCATCGGGGATGTTCGCAGAAGCACGAGTCGACTGTTTCTACGCCACGATGCGTAAACGATGTGCGTCCCTGGTGCGCAGAGTGGGTGGAAGCTCCAACAGCATCATGTCCATGATTGCTAGCAGGCTGGATTGCGTTTTTATTAGAAACTGCCTTGCCGTATCAAACGGCATGGCCTAATTATAATTCCTGTACCCACTTACTTATTTAATTCTAACTAACATAGTTCCTAAGTACCTTTTGTTACTAACACCAAATGAGTTTTAAGTTACTTGAAATGAATAAATGAATTGAATAAGTATGTGACGGCATAACTCGTCACGACCACTGGTATGCTAAAAAATCCTAGGTTGCATTAAGTCCTGCCATTCATGACGACCGATGTGGAGTAATTGTTGAGAAGTCGGCTACTACCCCAAACATCGCGGGTTCGATCCCCGCACAGTCCAAACCTTTGTGTGCATGAACACGTCTGTTTGTGTTGGTTCACCCTTGTTTGATCGAACAACGTTTCGTCGAAAATCAGTTGGTCGAATTTCAGTTGGTCGAATTTCAGTTCGGAGAATTATTCATTTGACCGAATATTTAATTGGTAAATTTTTATTTGATGTAATTATTTGTTTGAACGAATTTCATTTGAACTAATTTCATATTATCGAATTTTCAGATGCACTAATTTTACTTGAACGAATGTTTCATTACACTAATAATGGTTTAGTCGAAACATCGTATCAAATATTTAATTATTTATTTTTTCGTCACTGCCCTATCCTATAGTTTGGGCGGAACCGACTCGGTTAGATTAGGTTAGAAGGTTTAAGGCGGGAGCGAAGCGGAGCGTAGCTCCCGCCTTAAGCCTTCGTGGTTATTTTTTTTTTTAAACCCAAAAAACGACTTGCCGCATTACATGCTGCTTGGCATGTTATACCATCTGAAAATTACATCAAATGAACATTCTACCTTTTGATCATTAGTGCAAACGTTGTTATAGCAAATAAACATTCGACGAACTGAAAATTCGATCAAATGATATTATACAAAGTGATGATTTTCTCAAACGTTGTTCGACCAACTGATTTTCGACGAAACGTTGTTCGATCAAACAAGGGTAAACCGTTTGTGTTGGTCTGGGTGTTTCCAGTGTAATGTATGTATTTACAAAAGAAAAAGTATTGAAGTGTGTTTGTCCGTTGTAGGTATACCTATCCCATAAACCATTGGTCTGGGTGTTTGATATGTATATTAAGTATGTATTTACAATCCGTCTATCCGTTGTCTAGTATCCCATAAAAACGGACTATAATTAGCTCACTTGGCGCTAGATGGCGCTGTGTGGAATAACGTCCTGGGATATTTATTTATATTTATTGATTCACGCGACAAAAGTCGCTTTGTTAGTATCCTTGACATTTAACTGCGATTGGGCGACAAATGTTCGCTTTATTTCTTTCATCGTCCACCCACGCACTAACGCCTCGCGTTTCATATATTAATATAAGATTAGGAGGCTATCTATTTAATCAAACCGTGTCCATTCATGATATGCACTATTATTCGAAATATGTCGGCGTTGTAGGAAATAGGCTATAAGTTCCAGGCATTCACTAAGTATATTAAGTCATTATATGTATAATAAGACATTATTTCTTGCGATGTCTGCTTCACCAGTGTTGTTAGAAAATATTCATCACTAGCTACAGCACGACAGACTTTGCTTCGCGAAACGGTTGCTAAGAGAAAACTAAATTGTGGTTTTTACTACATTCCTAGCATTTTTTCATGTTTACTCACCTTTTCAACCTTCCCTGAACTACCACAAACATTACAAAAGGAAAAAAAGCCTACTCGGTCCGTTTCCGAGTTTTAGCGAGACTGACGAACAGCAATCCATTTTTATTTAAAAAGATTTTTTTTGCCTTTCAAAAAGGCAATCTTTTTTAAACATATTGCCCGATGGTTGACTGGTAGAGAATGCCTTTTGGCATTAAGTCCGCCAATTGTACTTTTTCTTTGTGCAATAAAGAATAAATAAACATTTATAAACACATATAGCATCTGTTTTTTACTTTTTAAACGTTTAAAGTTTTCAGTTTAAATTAGATTAGTACCTACTAATTTAAAAGCTGTATTTCAGTATAAATCCAAGTCTCGATGGCGCCGGAGTATTAAAATTCCAAACTAATGAAAGCCTATTGTTTGAACAGGTTCCAAATTCGTGTTTAACTTTAATCGTGATGGCGAGATTAGCAGGATTAGGTATAACTATACAAAACAAACTTTCGCGTCCATTAGTAAGCGTTTTGTTAATTTCATCAATCTATTTAGAGTCCATTTTGCATCATTTATGAAATGGTAGGTATAAGTAATATTAATAGTGAAAGGTGAAGTTAAAACACAATAAGTTGTTAACTCAGAAGCCAGCTGACGGTAAATTAGTTAACCTACCAAATGTTTACGAAATACATGTATGTTTGAAGTATTATCAACGGATAAACATAAGTATTTTTTTAATTTATGATCCGAATTTATCCATATTTTTCTGTGAAATGTTTTGTTTTGTTTTGTTTTGTCATCTAGCCACCAACTGAGCTAAGCTGGCATTCTAGACAACTAATTAACTTACTTGAAGATTTTATTGTGAATACATGCATACTCGTTATATTCATAGGAAATACTCAATCCAGTACAAACAAACTCGTTCGTACTCGAAACTAATCGACACCGCGAACTCTAGCGCTGTAGCCAACTCCTTAACCGTTATCCAGTTCCCACAGTACAAGCTTTGCTTGGTTCAGGGCTAGATGGCGCTATTTGGACTAATGTCCGATGACGGTTGAGTTTGAGGCCAGCGCTATGGGACTTACCCCCGAATTCACAATCGTAAATCAAGGTTGAGCATCCGTCAGAAGCATAGCTGTCCCTTTCAGTTCTATTGACTTTTTTCGTGACTTCATGAGCTTGAGCGCGTGCTTAGCGTTGATTGACGATTGTGAATTCGGGGATTAAATGACAATGTTTAGTTTCTAGCACATAACCGTTTTTTTCTTCAATTCCAATGTCTCAAACTCATGCGCACGGTGTCAACATCCTTGCTGATCACGCGCAGCGACTGTAATGTGCAAATCGTGATCCACATCGTCCCAGTCGACACGTTCGTTTCATTACTGTGTGTAATCCACCATTATTTTAATAAGTGGTAAAACCTATATGCGACAAACCTAATGTCTTTAACGAAACTCGAAGTTTTAGAGGTGTGATAGAGTCGAGATTCAAAGTAGAAGATTCAATGACTGAAAAATAGGAACACTATTATTGCATACCAAATGTATATGCAAGCGATACATTTTAGCGTAAATGTACAAATTTTGTACGAAGAAAACAATTTTCTAATGATTCAAATAGTTTTAAAAACTTGTCAGCGGGAAAACTTTCTTCTCTTGAAATGACTTTCATGAAATTGATTTTTCAGTCGTGCTTTTACAAATATATCTACGTTCCATTGACATCCGATTTGGTGTAGTGGTTAAGAAATTAGCTACGGCACCAGAGGTCGTTCGATTCCCGCACAGTACAAGCACTTGTATTGGTCTGGGTGCTTCTATACTAAGTAGGTATTTACGTAAAGGAGTTGCCAAAACCCATATTATTGAGGTAGAGAGGGCACAGCGGCTCATTTTGAAAGTTGGTGCATGTCTTCCCTATCGTCACCCCACTCTCGAATTGTACTCGAAGTGGAATGTATTGACTGTCAGGCAATTATTTATTAGCCAAACCTTAATTGAAAAACACTCCCAACTGCAGTACGATCCAGGCCTCTTGGGGGACAGGCGTAGGAGGGGTAAGGTATGCCAAACGTTTCTCTTCCATACCAGCCATTCTCATCTCTTCTTTCCTTTCCTAGCCCCTTATTTATATAACAAACTCAACGAAAAATTTAAAATCTATCCCTTGACTACTACTAAATGTAAACACACCGTCGATAACTTTCTAAAAACTCTCAACTATGACGAAACTGAAAAACTTATGAAACCCCCCAACTAATTTAATTTATTTCAATCAATTTAAAATTGGCACTACTACTACCTATATTAATAATAAAAGAGAACTTGCTATGACTTGAATATATCTAAGCTGATTTGTTGGCCACTCAGTCTCATAAACTTTTAACACTACACTCACTACACTCACACATCATTACACTTACACACTCATGCATACACACACACACACACACACACACACACACACACACGCAAGCACGCACGCACACACGCACGCACACACATAGACACTCAATAGACATAGTTTTAGCTACTTCATTTTTGTCTTCTTTTTTAAGCTAAGTCTCTTTGATCATTTATTGTATTTCTAATTGTACTTAAAGACTTAAAGTATACTGATAAAATATCCGGTTGGTAAGGCCCTGGTGTCCTGTTACTCAGGTACGTTTGTATCCCTACTTCAGGCACCAGTCTCTCCCTCAATTGGGTTTAATTAGGTCTGGCTCCTTGTACTTAGTTATAGATTGATTGGAGAGAAAATAAATGGTTTTATTATTTATTATTATTTATTATTTACAAAAAAAAGTGTTTAACCCTCGGTTGGTCGCGAACTTTTTGCATACGCGGTTAGTCGCGCGGGGTCTCTAAGGGCCCGAAAGTTTGGTATCGTAGTTTGATTATATTGCTATGTGTTTTATGTGTTTTTGTTGATTGGGTGTGTTGTGATAAAACAATAAAATAGATTTATAATGTTTATTGGAGCTAAGAATCATTAAATCAACAAAAAATACAGATATTTAAAAAAGGAACCATTTTTCTTTGGAAAATAATCATCATGACAAAAAATAACTATAAATCAAGGAAACATTGAAACTAAAATGTTTTACCGTTTAATATGTAATGACGATTAACTATAGAACTTATTAACTATATATATTCAAAGAGATCAACGAAAATAATCATCACTTCTTGAGATCACAAAACTACCTAGGATTACCTAGGATTTAGTATGAATGGGGCAAATGATGCCCTTACAAAAATGACAAATTGTCTCAAATTTTTGATCTGTTCGTCTGAGACAATGCATACAGCGCTTTCTCATGGGGACAAAAACGTCTTCTGCACCTGGAACAGCTGGAACTTCTTGACCATTTCAAGAAACCGCCACAAATTCGCGAGAAAAAACTTACGTGAGCGGTCGCGCGGGGTCTTTTAAAGCCCCGTTTGCATTGACACGTGCGTTTCTCACAGCGCTTGCGCGCAAAGTGACGTTTGAAATGCTGCGCACTACCGCCAACATTATTTAGGAGGCTACCGAAAATTGTCGGTTAATAGCATAAACACAAGAAAAAATAGAAACGATTGTTTGAACCCTAGGCTTTCAAAGACCCCACGCGACTAACGGAGGGTTAAGTGGGTTTATCCGTTGTCTAGTCCCCATAGTACAAGCTATGCTTAGTTTCGGGCTAGGTGGCGCTGTGTGGATTAATGTCCAAGGGTATTTAAGGATAGTGTTTCCACCATGAATTAATTATCAGCTATACTCCACATTCCTCCTACAACCCACCCTTAGATCTTAGATAGGTAAGTTCTCCATTACTATAGTACATACACCAATACGATTACGTCATCGGTAATTACATCTCGATAGCAGCGTCACAAACCAATTATTGGCCGTACAATACGCGCGTCGGACACGTCGCTCGATCAATCATTATTCAGCTCCTATTAGCCAGAGATAATAGGCAAATTCATGAACATAGGACATATTATATTCCAATTATTATTCAATAATCGGTGGACGAGTGGTTAGGCTAATAAATCCTGGGTCAGGCAAACTGAGGCTTGGCTTCGGCAACAACAACATAACAACATACGCTCATGTGCCTCACTGATTGTTGCCGTCATGGTGAACGCAACCTTCCGAAGCCGACCGTCTTGGTGTAATTGTTGAGAAGTCGGCTACTACACCAAGGGTCGCGAGTTCGATCCCCGCACAGTACAAACATTTGTGTGCATGAACATGTCTGTTTGCATTGGTCTGGGTGTTTCCTATGTATATTAAGTATGTATTTACAAAAGAAAAAGTATTTAAGTACGTTTATCCGTTGTCTAGTATCCATGATAACGGACTATAATAAGCCCACTTGGGACTAGATGGCGCTGTGTGGAATAATGTCCAAGGACATTTATTTTATTTATTTATTTTTAAACTTCCGAAGCCAACCAACAGCCGTTATCCGGGTTGCATGGGTTTTTTTAGTTTTCCATCACCGGAGAGTTAGCCGCAAATTGTACATGGTACATTTAGCGACGTGTACCGGGCAGAACCAACTGTTTGTTTAAGCGCGGAGATCTCCCAAAAATGTATAACTGAAATTCTGTTGGAGTAGTCGGTCACTGGTCGACCTGGGATGTGTAGTTTAATAAATAAGAGGCTTCATACGTCTCACTGTTGGTCACATGCCTCATCTCAACTAAGTGGGATAAGGTCCCTGAATGGGTTCACATAATCTAATGCCGTCAATAATTTAAGTCCGAAGCATGAAGCTATCCGAAAAATACATCACTTAACAATTTCTTCAAAATAGCCGGGTTGCGTTGCTGATTCACTATCAACTAACCCCTCATGAAAACTTAAACAGCGCTTCAACAACACATTAACTTTTGTATCGCTTTGTCTCTTTCATTCTTGTTGCTGCCGCCATTTGCGAGTAAGTGACATAACACGTCAATAGCTTAAAGTATGCTTTAGCGTTGCGTTAGTTTTTATGAATAAGGCCCAGACTCCACCAGAGCTGAGCGGAGATGTGCGGCGTCGAGCTGTGTTTTCAAAAACCAATGGAATTGCGTTATTCACACATGGAGATGTGGAGATGTGATTCTATTGGTTGTTGAAAACACAGCTCGACGCCGCACATCTCCGCTCAGCTCTGGTGGAGTCTGGCCCTAAGGCACCTTGCATAGTCGTAGTTCAACGTCAGTAATTTCTGCCGTTCACTTGTTTCTCCTCAAAATACTCGTCGCAATGTATTTTCAACGTTGCGACAGCCCTTATCGCGGTCGTTCGTTAGTAAAACCCAATAAATTAATCATTTGCTGGAAAACAACAAAGGTCAAGCACCTCTTAAAAGTTTCTGCCTAATTGCCTTCCGAACAGCTGTTGAATAGAGTTCAAAAAACTGATTTTCAGAGCACGTCTTTGTCATTTGAGAATCCTATTAATATAATAAATGCGAAAGTTGTGTATTGTGTATGTGTGGATCTGCCGTGTTGCTTTTTCACGTAAAAACTACTGGATGGATTTTTATGAAAAACAATTATATAGCTTGCATCTGAATAGCACATAAGCTACAATTAAAACCTAAGTCCACGCGGATGAAGTCGCGGGTGGCCGCTAGTTAGGTAATGTACCTTTGAAAATTAGGTAATTATTACGTAATTTCGGGTGGTGTGTGTTTGAGATGCCCGTGGCGCAGTTGTAACAGTAGATCGGCAACGATCGCTGTTGTAAAGCAACACACGTCGGGTCGGAAACGGGATGCGTGATCGTAATTAATGATGTATTTTTCGGGCATTAGGGCCGGCGCCCACTATCGGCATCGGCACGCTTCAGGCTTTTAAGGTGGCAAATAGTAATATACTCTAACATAATGGCAATAAAGTAGAAAATGCCGAAACAGAAACAGAACAAATGCATTTTGTTTTTACGAGAACACATCACGGAAATTTCTACTTTATTGCCATAAAGTTAAAGTATATTGCTATTTGCCACCTTAAAATCCTGAAGCGTGCCGATGCCGATGGTGGGCGCCGGCCCTTACCGTGCCTCAGAAGGCACGTTAAGCAGCTGGTCCCGGTTGACGTCACTAGATGTCAGTCTTTAGGCCTTGTCAGTGGGCTTAGGGCAGTTTCATCCGTGTTTTAGTATGGCTCGCACCACCTCAAACAAACGAACAATAATAACTTCATTCGAATAAAACTGTTACAAAGTATTAATAATAGACATGAATATCATAATATGAATTGTATAAATTGTAGTATACTGTACTTAAATAAATTAGATACCACCGGATCATAGGTTGTTTTGTACTGTGAAGAACCGAAGAACCTCATAGTTAAGATCGAGAATGTGTCCATTGGAAAATAAAGGCTGTTGATTGTTTGTTTGTTTGTCAAACCACATTAGAGCTCAGATTTGATATCAGCACGTGTGACCTCTACTTATAATCTGTCCGCGACGACTCATTTAACTTGTCAAGGTCTCCGCTTGTGGGATTTCTCTAAATTGGCGATCCATATTAACCACTAATGTCAACGCTGTCACTCAGGTAAGACGACTGGTTTAATTCCGTTAGTAGCAACTAATAACTCGGTATTATTATTTCGGCTTGGGAATATAATAATAAATATCCCTGGACATTATTCCACACAGCGCCATCTAGCCCCAAGTGAGCTCATTAAAGTCCGTTTTTATGGGATACTAGACAACGGATAAACATCCCTACATTTTTTCTTTTGTAAATACATACTTAATATACATAGGAAACACCCAGACCAATACAAACAGACATGTTCATGCACACAAATGTTTGTACTATGCGGGGATCGAACCCGCGGCCTTTGGTGTAGTAGCCGACTTCTCAACAATTACACCAAGACGTTCGTCAAAGCTGAGTAGTATAGTTTGTTAGTATCTAAACTGATCCCCAAGGTTTAAGACACGCTGTCATTGGAATTGCCTCGATCAGAGACTTTCCTCCAAATAAAGTTACACCACGCCTCTTTCCCAACGGGGTAGGCAGATACCACTTTTTTCCACTTGCTGCGATCCTGTCACACACCTTGCGCCTCCTTTACTTTCATGAGTCCTTTCATATTATGCTCGTCAGTTAAATGTACTCCTGGCATGACCCTTTCTAAGGAAATATTGAACTAGTCCAAGAAACGTTCGTCTAGGCCTTCCCCTTCCAACAAGAGTTAATCGTATATTTTTAGGGTTTAGCGTTTTGCTGCTTACTGCAACAAAGTATTATCTTGTCTTATCGGCTGTAATTCAGGGGGTAGGTCTATTCTAAATTCTTTCACATTTTGAGTTTATTCAAAGAATAAACAACCTTAGTTTCGCAAGATATAAGACACAACACACGACAGAACCGTTACCGAAGCAAAGACGCAGTTTCTGTGAGCACAGTTAATTCGATTAAGAAACCGCTTCAGTCGTAACAGTCTATGGCACAAACCCTACGACGATGCTCTGTAAACACATTTGCAAACAACTACCGATCATTGTGGGATATTATCTCTAAATACTTAAACAATCAGAAACTCTCGACATAACGATAAGTAGTAAGAAAAACTTTCGACAAAGTCATCTCTCAAATAAAATTCAACGAATATGTTCCTGCAATTTTGTATTTTTTTTTAACCTGCAAGATCCCACTGCTGGGCAAAGGTCTACCCCAAACCTTTCCATCGTTCCCTATCTTCCGCAAAAGTTCTTTCAAATGGTGTACCAGGTCATCCCACCAGCGTTTTTTAGGCTGTCCCCTTTGGAAATAGCCATCTTTGGGGATCCATTGGGTTGTTTGTTGTTTGCCCATTTGGTTGTTTGTTGGGTTTCATTTAACCCAAGAAAACGTAATGTCACATTATTTGTTACTTCGCCACTGATAAATTAAAAACCAATCGAAAAAACATGCGTTATTTGTAAACAATAAACAATTCATGGATAGTTTATGATCTCGTGAGATAATTGTAAACTAACGGTGGTCCCAATGATAATGTGACATATTTTATACGTGCCAAATAAAGTACAGGGACATCTATTTTATTTAAAAAGTTTCACCAGACAGTTACATAGATTTTCAAACCTCATTTAGAAGCACCCGAGAAAACCTTACCGCTTGAAAGAGTAAAAGTACTTGTACAAACACCGGCCGCCCTTGAGCGAATACATCCGCCAACGCAATATCGATTTTCCCAATACAGTCAACCATACCAAAAACGTTACATTGGTCTTAATATTGCCCGCACAGTGTATGCGAACTCAGAGTAATGACAGCTCAGCTTATATTAGCTTCGACACGCTCCAACAATGCTTGACTGTACATAGATTCGTCGACAATAAGGCTTCGTTGTCCACATCACCTTCGCTACAACAGACATAACGCGAAACCACTGTCAGGGGAAAGTGGTATTTATGACCTGTAACACTAGATCTTAATTAGAGCATAGAGATGGTGGCTGAGACGTGAAGAGTATGGCGAGTCGCGAGGTAGTGACCGAGTACTGGTAATTAAGTATAGGCATTAGTGTACCGCGACCTTGTGCAAGATTCGATTTCTGCGGTAAGACACGAAGAAAAGTAGTTTTTAAAGTTGTTTCATCATCATCATCATCATTCACAGGCATATTTAGGCCATGAGGTAGTCAGTGTAGTGCTAATACCTGACCAGATTTCTCTATTAGCGATTTCTTCACTAAACCGAGGCTCGGTCCCCCTTGGGATACCCTTAAACGCAAAAAAAAAAGATCTTATCACGAATCCTACAACAGTTTGTTAATATTTATTAATGTACAATTCAGGTGGTCTTATCCCTACAAATCGATCTTAATCGGACAACCTTCTCTGCAGAGATTCCTACCATAACTAAGATATAAATCGCACTAGCAATCAATGCCATCATCAAATTTACACAAAAATCCACACCAAACTGCGATTCGAGCTAATATGGGCACAGATACCAAAACCTTTCAAATCAGAGAGCAAACGGTAAGCGCAAAGCCATTCAATTAAACAAAAAATAATATTGACTACACCGTTCTGAGCACGCGAGCTTTTCATTGAAAGAATCAACACAATCGGACTGAGCCATTTGGAGTCGAGCTGAGCCATTTGGCGTCGAGCTGAGCCATTCGAGGGTTAATTCAGAAGCGATGTCACGCAGAATGAACAAAGCGGAAAATATTGTATGAGGCACCCACGCGAGCTGGAATCATCTTTTTTAGGAAATGGAACGTACTTATTTGCAGAAACATGGGAAAAATTGTTTTTTTTTTAAATAATAATACTAGTTTAAATGGTTACGAAAAAAATGCATCTATACCACACACAGAATCAAATGGTTTTGAGAAACTTGCCAACGCGATACCAGTGATCCTCTCATACATTTATCGGACATCCCGTGCTTTGGAAGACACCTCAAGCATTCGGTGCTGCTTTTTTATCGGTGCTTAGATGCTTTACCATCTAAGCTAAATTTCTATCAATCTAGCCCAAAATAATGCTAGAGGGTATACACCTACGCCTGTCCCTCTTTGCCAAAACCAGCCCCATTGACCCGCGCTTCGGCAAATGAATTGGTTATAAAAGACAAAATGGCAAAGGGCTTTAATAAATGAGACGTGGCCCAACCCCTTGTTTTCTATTTTAAGGGAAATTCCGTTCGAATAATTCAAAGGCTCGGGTGCGGATTATTTAATTATTAACACTAATGCATTCGGATTCTATTACGCACCCTGGTGAATTGGTATTAGCACGAATGGTCGTTAATGTAATAGGAAATGAGAAAGACTTTATCTATGAAACTCAAGAATGTATTGTTTTCTCATATTTACACGAATAGAGTGAAACATGCTTGCGGAAATAGATTTAGGGACATTACTGGTGGTGGTACGGAAAAACACGTTACAATAGGTTATTCCTCAGTTATCTTTAAAACTGTGGTCGTTTGAGAGTAAAGAACTAAGCCTAATAACATTACAAAGATACTGCATGGAAAATGCTAAAATCAATAATAACCATAGTCATAGCTTTTTCATCTTAATCGGAACTTAAATATTTGAAATAATATTGCTTCCGAGTGTTGAAGGTGGATACATTGATGAAATCACCCTGGCTCATAGGGTAAGTATACCAGTAAGATTCGGCCGGTCTATTAATTGTCTCGGTAGCACAGTGGTTAGTGCAGTCGCCCGGTTTGCAAAAGATGCGGATTCGATTCCCGCCGGATGCCAACATGACCAATTGTCTTTTTATGGATTTCAGATCTATAATAATAGTAAAGATACTGCGTGGAAAATGCAAACATCAATAATAACCAAAAAACTTTTTTAAATTATTTACATACAAAATGAGAGAAAATACTAATAGATAGATAGAGATAAAAATAAATAAAATAAATATCCCTGGACATTATTCCACACAGCGCCATCTAGCCCCAAGTGAGCCAATTATAGTTCGTTATTATGGGATCTAGACAACGGATAAACATACTTAAATACTAAAAAAAAAAGATAAAAGATAAAAAAAAAATGATGAAGCGTATAGATGATTGAAGTACTTCGTGAAGCACCGAGATGTGAAGTGATGTTAGCCGCAATGCCACCCAAGCTCGGGCCAAGATGTATCGGGACTCACGCAACATCACATACCTATTTCCGCCCTTTTTTTAAATACGACTGTTAAATATATATTCAAATATTGCTAACATTGCTAAGACTCAAAACAAACATAGTTGTTCGTGACATGAATCCTTTTCTTTGCCCTACCTAGGATCGATTGCACCCTAGACTTTCAGCGCTTCAGACTGGATTTCTACCCATTTCCGGGAGAGACCAGTTAAACATGAAACGATTTTAAATAATTCGTAAGAATGTTCCACAAATCCAGAAGGTTTATTACGAACAATATCATTACATTGCCCAAACGTAATGACCTACGAAACGATCACGAACCAATCTCCGAACGACCCAAGGTAAATAAAGATATTGACTTACTGACGGCAACAAAAGAGGATTTTATTTGGAGAGATAAGAGGGCCTAGAGAAGTACAGTGAGACACACGTCAAGCGTAACATCGCAGTTAGAAAATTACCCTTAGTGCTTTGGTATAAGATACAACACAAACTATTGTGTACTAAGCATAACGCCTCTGTCCTGACCTCGCGTAATCAATATTCGAGTTCACAGAAAAATTAAGGAAGACAGGTTGAACTGGTAAGTGGGAACTTAAAATGTCTTGTCTTACCTAAAAGAGACATGTTGCTAGAAGTACTTTCAAATCGTCAAATATAGAAAAAATCTCAAGCTATACATGCATACTTGTAATAAATAATATTTCTGGAAAATATTTCACAGAGCGCCATCTAGCCCCAAATTAAGCAAATAATTACTTGCGCTATTGGAAACTAGGTAACGAATAAACATACTTAAACTGCGACCTCCAGTGTCATAGCCCACTTAGGAACCATTACACCAAATCGGAAATCAAAAAATAATAATCTGATGATAACTTTTCCCAACACTTCAAAAGAGTAGGTAAGGTAAGCTAAGCAAAGATATGAGCAGCCTAGCAACAGCAAAACACTAGAAATGTCTTTACAATAAATCAGAATTATAGACTAATAAACTTTTATTATTTTCTTTAAGTACTCCAGCGGCCTACATACCATTACGGTTAAGTACTTGCCAACACACAAATCTAATAAAATTGTATGTCATAAAAAATATTACAACACCTTCACACCTCTATTAAAAATTCCGAGCTTGGATATTACTTGGTGACGCGAAAGGCGACAGCTTAGAGGATTCTAGAAATGTTATTTCCTTCCTTCGTACAGTATTTTAAAAATCCCTCCTTTAAGCCAGTTATTCAGTCCTGATTTACTACGGAAAACTTCATGAGAGAAACGTAAATAAATAGTACTTAGCTGCTCCAGGAATTTTTATCCTAACATAGCATGCCAACGACTGTACGGTGTAGTCTGAGTCACGCTGACTGTTATGGTGAACAGGCATTGAGCAGCCCACACTGCACAAATTAATAATAAAGAAGAATAATCATTTATCACAGAAGTAAGAAAAAAGAAACAGGTTTTTGCCTGTTTGTCCAGGGCTGAAGGACAAACATTCTTGAGTCACATTGATTCTGTGTCACAGCTTTAGAAAGAGATACAGCGGTGCTGCATTCAATATTGTTCATTATCATGTAATGCGTTTTTCGACAGCTCACGTCCATGAAGTGGCGTATTGTTTTAGTTAAATTTTGATACAAATAATATTGTACCACGATTGTACTTTATAGAAGGGTACCGCCCTCTTAGTGATGTGCTACACATAACGACTAACGGCTAAACACATTGATAAAAATGCGAGTATCATATCCAGCTAGTTGCAAATTACTGCAGAAAAAATTATTTTTCTTAGTTGTGTAATATTTGCCTTACAAATTGTTCGACTTATTTGTAAATAATATAAATTGCCATGCAGTGGGGTCCCAATGGATAAATTAGGCAACTTTAAATAGCGAAATCTTAAACTGAACAAATGAAGAGAAGGCACCATCAGAGACCTTCGACAGCTGTCAGTTAACAGCTAATAAGCGTCAAGATAAATGCAGTAACTTTTCCTCTGTTACCGAACAATTGTCCGAAGGTTAATAGATAATGAAACGAAAGGTGCCTAACGAACGTTCGCTAGGCTCAGGAGTACGTGTTTCCATTGGGCAAGTTTATTTGACGACTGATGTGGTACACCAGGTACACCAGTGATCACGGATTCGATCCTGCTCAGTACAAACATTTGTGGGCACAAAAGCATGATTATCCGTTGTCTAGGACACTATAGCATAAGCATTTGGTTACTTATTTTGGGGCTTGATGGCGATGTGTGGAATTATGTAAAGTGATATTTATTTATTTACATGCAGCATGCGTACTGCGAGCATGTTGAAAACCTTTTAGCCGCCGGGAGACGCCCCCATTTATTTAATGGAGATTCTATCACAGAATCCTTCCTTCATTGCGTTTGTCAAATTTCAAGAGGAATAAGTATTTTTAAATTGATCTATTACATAGAACTCAAGATGTTTCACTGTCATTTGAAGTTGACAAAATCAGTCGCTGTTGATGATCACTTTGGGTTCCAAATCAGATTTGTATTTACTTTATTCTGTTTGAACAAACGCAACTTATCATTTTTAATCTTAATTTTCTATGCATATTATTCATCATTTTCTACGTATTTTTATTGGATTTGAAGTCTAAGTTACAGCAATCATGTTTCTTTTTTTTCCAAATCTCGTAAATAAACGTCTTTACAGGAAAATACTTAACCAATGGAAACGCGTCCTAACTATATCATTGACATATGCGGTTGGACCTCTGACATATCGCGTCGATTCGTCCCGCACTGGCGGTGATTGGCATATTGGGCCGGATGCAATGTTTCAATTACGAAAGTATTTGTAACAAGTAGCTTATAAGTTAACAAAGACTGACTTACCATGGCTAACTGCTAACGGCTACGGCTTCTAAATGTTCCATCACTACTATTTAATTTATTATGAGCCAATGCTGTCCCACTGCAGGGCAAAGTCCTCCCCTCCCACCTTCCACTCCTTGCGGTCCAAAGCTACTTTCGGCCAGTCACTGAGATGATGTTTGAGCTCATCCCGCCATCTCTTTCTGGGCCTGCCGTCCCAAGTAACACAGCTAGCAGTATAAGGTCTTAGTAACAGCAAACCCGGGAGCGCTAAGCTTAAAAAGCTGTTGATTAACGTCTGAGTAAACGAGTACTCAGCTCTTTTTCAAGCAAATTGGGCACACTTTTAAATGCTTTAATTTGAATAATAGCAATATAAAATCTGACAAGTAGCAATGTTATGGTCCACACAACTTAATAACGTCTGAAAAACGGCAGTCGTTACTTATACACAGATATTTTATCATGTTTATTCAGATAAATATTGGTGGCTGTGATATTCAAAAACTACCCAGTTATAAGCACATTTGTACCACAATAATTCAAACAAAATGTGTTTCCTTCAAACAATTGTTGACATCATAAATATTTATTAAGTTATTGATGTGAAATGGTACTGGAATTGAGAAGTAATTTTTAAATATAAGTTTTAGCTATTAGACATAATGAAATGATGTTGCGCAAGTAATTTAGTCGTCAATAACGTATGCCCTGTAACGATTGGTTTAACGCGCTGCTTTAATATCGACGTTTAATGATAGAAATAAGTTATTGTGCAAGATAGAAATAAGGCAAAAAAAAAACTTTTTGCGTAAATCCTTATTTTAGTGTTTTAAAAGCAATAATTAGTTTATGTATAATACTCGAATTTGTATCTGTGTCCATAAAACACAGCATTTGATAGGAAAAACAATTCCAAAAATATTGTTTTTGAGGTTATAATGGCGGCACCTATAAATCTGATTATAAGCTGCTCACGGAGCTGTTTTACTGAGAACTGCTGAATAATAGTTTTGCTACGTCATATTACAAAGCTTTTATTTGGCAAAGCGCGGTATGGCGGAATCATTTCTGAATAACAATTGAGTATTTGTTCACATGTTTTGTTATACAGCTTATTAGGGTTCAAAACAGAACAATCAAAAACTAGCATTTCGTGGCAAAAAGATTAGGTGATCGATCGAACTTTATTATACAGTCTGTCTGATCACCGGTGTCGGACCCGTGAGGGTTCATTAATATAATACATTTTATCGACCAATCCACTTTTAAAATATTTTATTTCCTTCTATTACAAAATGGCGGCCATTTGTTTTTTTTCGCCGAACCCGGTTGTGTTCATATATTTAGGAATATCTACCGATGTGCAGGACACATAAGCGTGAAAAGGATTCGATGGGCAGCTGAAAAAGTAGACAATATGTTGTCATGAAAAAAATATCAAACTCCCACTAAAACCTTTGAAAATCACTTGAAACGTGAAATTTTTAGAAAAAAAATAGTTTTATGTTTAAGAAACGCAATGTTACATAAAAATTAGACCGTGGCGGTGATACCTTTTTTTCATTTTTTTTTTTTTTTTTTTTTTATTGTTCAAAACAGTTACAGAGTTTACAAAAAATAATTACAAAGCTGTGGCTCACAAACCAATCATGGTTTATCTGTCCACAACGAATCACTCAATAGGTATTTTTTAAGTTTATTTTTATTACATTTGTTATTTTCAAATGAACTTTGTATGCTCGCAGGCAGTTCATTTAAAAAACTAGGGATAACATAATTTAGCTGTCGAGTGCCGTATACATTCGTAGTTTGAGGTAGTACATATTTCTTAGTTCTAACAGTCCGCAGATTTTTCGGTCGATTATACAACTTTAAATATTTCTCATCATAGCTGGATTCAGTTAAGACAGAAAATTTGACTTTATCATAGATATTCATAATTTTACAGTGCTTAAATAAGCCAATATCGTCATCTTTATATTTAACTTTTATTTATCTTTTTCTTTTTCTTTATTTATTAGATGCACTAAATCATTACCTAAAAACTGATGTTAATATCTTAGCTTCAAGTGAACTATTTTAGGCGTTATTAACTATTTAAAGACTCTATCATTGCTTTTTTGCTCGGTGATCATGTCATGTCATGTATAATCACGTTCTAGTTTTGATGTAACATTAACTTTTTTTTATAAAAACTTCTTTTTTTTTCTTCTTTAATTTTTACGTTTCTAGTGTTTTTGAACGGTTTTGATGAGAGTTTTTGTTTTTTTTTGATGTCAACATTTTGTATTTATACCAATCTAACGTAAAAATTGATGTTAAATGTGATAAATGAATGTTTTTTTGTTTTGTTTTATCTAGAAAAAATGCTGTGGTGATCATGTTTTTTTTCAACTTACGTACCTAATAAGTCTAGCTTGAGTTAACCACTCGTGTGTACTGCATACCATTTATGTTGGTACGTCCTCCAATTCACTCAAAACATTTTCAATGGTTCTGTTAGCCCTTTATGCCAGTACTCCGCATCACTAATATTTTTTATGGTAACATTTCTGGAAGTTTGTAAAAAAGGTTCTAGGTTCTATTGGTAAATGAAGGTATTCTCATTTAGTATTACCATTAATTCTTTTTTTGTCACTTGCCATATGTTTTCACTCATAGCCCATTATTTTAGCTTATTGCGAAAATTAGTATTTTTAAATTCGTTAATATTCTTATCTAATTCATGGCCACTAGATGCGTAATCATCACTCTGTATATGAAATTGCTGGTACGAAACACTCTTCTGCGTACGATCACACTTGACTGTTAAGGTTAGCTTGACCGCTTTATTCCTTCATTAATATTCAGCATTTTTCTGTGTAAATACTGTATAACTAACTTTAAAACTGCTAGTTTCGGTATAAGAATAGAAGTATGTATAAGTGAGTTATAAACCAAGTCTACATTTCTTTTATAACAATATAAGCTTAATTAGAACCCAGAAAGTACTTTTTATCAGCAGCTGAATAATAGGTAAAATCAAGAACCTTATAAGATTTCAAAATAATATTAAAGCTGTTATTCAGCATCTAGTTGCTAAGGATACTTTATACAGAATATAGCGTCTTTAACAGCAATAAGCTTAATAATGATTGTATAATAGTAATGTACATTATGTTTATTCAGCTTGTTATCTTTTAGCTTACTGTTATTCAAATTAAAGCTATGTGCAACTCTGTAAGCTTAGAAACGTTTGTGTTATATTGAGGATAAAAGTTTTTACTAAGCCTTAAGAAAGAAGCCGAAATTATTAAAAAGTTTCTAAGCTTAAAAAAGTATAAAAGCCGTAATACGACGTTAGTCAGAATGAAGCTATTTATTTAACTGTAACACAAATGTTACGGAACTATTAACTGTGTTATGAGTCGCATTGGTACTTTTATCATGCTTGTGTGTTACTTGGGGTGCTGACGCTTTCCGTTTCTGGAAACCCAATTGGTCTTACGGTTCGCCCAGAACTCATTTCATCACTACATAGTATAAAACAAAGTCGCTTTATCTGTTCCTATGTATGCTTAAATCTTTAAAACTTCGCAACGGATTTTGATGCGGTTTCTTTTAATAGATAGAGTTTTTGAAGAAGAAGGTTTATACAGGGTGGGCCAAACGGTGAGGATAAAAAATTTTTTTTGGGTTCCTGACATATAGGGGTACCCGAAAATACCCCATGTATGTTTGCCGATTTTTTGTAGTTTTCGAGTTATGATTTTTTTAAAGTAAATTTGAGAATAATCAATCTGACCTCCTAAAAAAATTTTTTTTTCGGAAAGTATGCTTTTTTTATTAATTTATTTTTTTGTAACATAGACCTCATTAGTTGTACTTTTACCCATAAAATTACCAGCTTCATGCCATTAATTAAAGGTACAAATTAATTGACCAAAATAAAAAAACTGGGGTAAATGCAAGTCACAGAAAAAATTTCAAACTTAAATTAAAAATAAAAAAAAAAGTTCCATGACTTTTAAGTAATTTCAAAAACTGCTCGAAACCCTTAGCTTTAATTATAATAAAAAAAACTTGGTGCTTAATAGGCCTTTTTTAGCCGAAACTTGCCTTCAAGTAAACAAAGGTGGAATTTTCTAAGTTAATAATTTGTTGTAAAAACACCTTTTGTTAATTGCTAGGGTTAATGTGGGTTGGACATACATGGTCAATAAACATAAAGTGAATTAATTTAGGATTTCTTATTATTCTAGTATCAGCCCGGTGGCATTTCAACAGCACAAGTCAGTCTTTGTCCTATGAATAGTAGTTAGCGATACAAGTGCGGAATGTATTATGTCGTTTTGCACTTGTCCCGTATCTAATAATAAAAATAGAATATTATTAAAGATATTTGAAAGGAAGAAAAAAAAACGTCTATTTAAATAAACGTTAAATTGCTGACGGCTTGACTTTTGACAAGGACATAACACTTGAACCCTTTTCCATCCCATTTCATCCCACTACTGGGCAAAGGTCTCTCCCCATGTTCTTCATAGATCTCGATCTTGTGAAAGGGTCTGCCAATATTTCTCATGGAATCTCAAATGGGCCTTCCTCTGAACCCTTTTAGCATTGTATTAAGTGTAATTTCTAATGACACTAGCAGCTGTCAAAATGAATTTCTGAGATTAGTGAAAAGATAAAATAATAGGCATTTATTGATTTTCTGGGATTTAAATGAAATCCATGTTTAAATGTAATTACCAATTTAATTACCGTTTGTACCGGGAAACTGGCCTATCCTATCCTATCCTAGCTTTTTCATGCCCGCTTTCTTCAAGATTTAATTTAGTAAATCATACGTAGGTTTCCATGTTTTATCATGATTTTTAACGCAAATGTATTAAAAATCGTTGTCCGATACAGAACGGGTATGTCATTTTCTCTCGTCCCAACTTTTGATCCTCGCCTTACAGCTCGGGCTGACTTCGGGACTCGTGCGTGCAAAACGACATACATTCCGCACTTGTATCCATAACTATCTACTATTAATGGGACGAAGGCTGACTTGTGCTGTTGAAATGACACTGGGCTGATACTAGAATAATAAGAAATCCTAAATTAATTCACTTTATTTTTATTGACCATGTTATGTCCAACCCACATTAACCCTAGCAATTAACAAAAGGTGTTTTTACAACAAATTATTAACTTAGAAAATTCCACCTTTGTTTACTTGAAGGCAAGTTTCGGCTAAAAAAGGCCTATTAAGCACCAAGTTTTTTTTATTATAATTAAAGCTAAGGTTTTCGAGCAGTTTTTGAAATTACTTAAAAGTCATGGAACTTTTTTTTTTATTTTTAATTTAAGTTTGAAAATTTTTCTGTGACTCGCATTTACCCCAGTTTTTTTATTTTGGTCAATAAATTTGTACCTTTAATTAATGGCATGAAGCTGGTAATTTTATGGGTAAAAGTACAACTAATGGGGTCTATGTTACAAAAAAATAAATTAATAATAAAAGCATACTTTCCGAAAAAAAAATTTTTTTAGGAGGTCAGATCGATTATTCTCAAATTTACTTTAAAAAAATCATAACTCGAAAACTACCAAAAATCGGCAAACATACATGGGGTATTTTCGGGTACCCCTATATGTCAGGAACCCAAAAAAAAATTTTTATCCTCACCGTTTGGGCCACCCTGTATGTAACATCCCATTGCATCTGTGGGAAGCCGGGGCGGGTCGCTAGTTCCCTATAAACGCAACAATGAGTGTGCGCTTGAATGCTCCGTTCGTTTGTAAGCGTATGTTAATTTTCACGACTTCATGCTGTTCGTGGATTGTTCATGCCGAAAGTACGAGTATAATATGTGCTATTTGTTTAATAGATTTTGCGCTAATCAAAACTGTGCTCGTAGTGGATTACGCCGCCTCCCATAAGTATGTTTATTAATAACCTCCGAATACACAAACGTCAATCAACGCTAAACAGGCGCTCAAGCTGCTGCTGCATCATCATCATCATCATTTCAGCCGAACGACGCCCACTGCTGGGCATAGGCCTCCCCCAAAGATCTCCACAACGATCGGTCCTGCGCTGTCCGCATCCAGCGGCTTCCCGCGACCTTGACAAGATCGTCGGTCCACCTTGTGGAGGGCCTGCCCACGGAACGTCGTCCGGTACGTGGTCGCCATTCGAGAACCTTTCCGCCCCAACGGCCATCGGTTCTCCGCGCTATGTGTCCCGCCCACTGCCACTTCAGCGATGCAATCCTTCGAGCGATGTCGGTTGCCTTAGTTCTCCTGCGGATCTCATCATTTCTGATTCGATCAAGCAGGGAAACACCAAGCATCGCTCTCTCCATTGCTCGCTGGGTGACTTTGAGCCTTCTTATGAGACCCATAGTGAACGACCACGTCTCACTCCCATATGTCATTACTGGCAACACACACTGGTCAAAGACTTTCGTCTTGAGACACTGAGGAATTTCGGACGCGAATATATGCCGGAGCTTCCCGAACGCTGCCCATCCGAGCTGGATTCGACGAGAGATCTCTTTCTCGAAGTTGGACTTACCTAACTGGACTGCCTGTCCCAGGTAAACATAGTGGTCAACAACTTCGAGTGTAATGTTCCCAACGTTAACTGGAGCGGGTGCAACATGGGCATTGAACATGATTTTCGTCTTGTCCATGTTCATCCTAAGACCCACTCTTTGAGAAGCATTACCGAGATCTTCGAGCATTATGTTCAGGTCTTCCAAGGTCTCAGCCATAAGAACTACATCATCGGCGAATCGTAGGTGTGTTAGGTACTCGCCATTGATGTTGATGCCGCGTCCTTTCCAGTCCAGAAGCTTGAAAATATCCTCCAACGCAGCTGTGAACAATTTCGGAGATATGACGTCTCCTTGTCTCACGCCTCGCTGTAGTTGGATCGGATTAGAGCTCTGGTTCTGTAATCGGACCGACATGGTGGCGTTTTGGTATAAGTACCTAAGAACCTCGATGTACCTGTAGTCTATTTGGCACCTTTGGAGAGACTGCAACACTGCCCAGGTCTCAATCGAATCAAAGGCCTTCTCATAGTCCACAAACGCCAAGCAAAGTGGCAAGTTATACTCTTCGGTCTTCTGTATAACTTGCCGCAGCGTATGAATGTGGTCTATGGTACTATAGCCTTTTCGGAACCCGGCTTGTTCGGGAGGTTGGAAGTCGTCAAACCTGCGAGCGAGACGATTCGCAATGACTCTCGAAAACAACTTATAGATATGGCTCAGAAGCGATATGGGTCTGTAGTTCTTCAAGAGAGTTTTGTCACCCTTCTTGAAAAACAGCATCACATCGCTTCTGCCCCATGCCTTTGGCGTTCTGCCCTCAAGGATGACAGAACTGAAGAGCGTCTGGAGGACCTTGAGTATCGGCCGACCGCCCGCTCTCAGAAGCTCTGTTGTGATTCCGTCATCACCCGCCGCCTTGTTGTTTTTAAGCTGCTTGAGAGCCATCCTAATCTCGTACAGGCTGACGTCCGGGATATCTTCGGTATAGTGTCGGGTAAGCTTGGCTCTAGGGTCTTTAGCCTTGCTTTCAACAGGTGTTTGCGTGGAATACAGCTGTCCATAGAAACTCTCAATCTCCCTCAGGATTTCAGGTGTGGACGTAATGATGCTACCTGCCTCAGTTTTCAGCCTCGTGAGTTGGCTTTGCCCAATAGACAGATCTCTGGCGAACACTTTTGAGCCTTTGTTCCGCTCAATGGCCTCTTTAATACGCTGGGTATTAAATTGGCGAAGGTCGCTCGTCAAAGACTTAGATATCTGTCTATTGAGTTGCCGATAACGATGGGCATCCACTGAGTCCTGTAGCCTCATTTCGTTTCTCTGATCCATGAGTAGGAGAGTATGGCTGGAGAGTTTCTTTAATTTTGGACGGCGGGTTTTAAAGTGCTTGGACCCTACCGTACGGACAGTATCCACCACCATGTTGTATTGATCGTCCACATCGATGCTGTTCTCAAGGGCTTCGAAGCGGTTTTGAAGCTCGAGCTGAAAGCACTCGGGGTTTTGAATTTGAGCCGGTATTGGTCGGAGCGTGGATTTTATCAGTCGCGCTCTCTCAAGCTTTATGTCGATATTCAATGTGCCTCTGACCAGGCGGTGATCGCTTCCTGTCTTAACAGCGTTGATCACAGTGACATCATTGAATATGTGCTTCTTCGTCGACATGATAAAATCGATCTCGTTTCTCACCTTACCGTCCGGACTGAACCAGGTCCATTTGCGGCTTACGGGCTTCTTGAAGAAGGAGTTCATCATGAAGAGGTTCTCCTTCTCCATAAAGTCTGCCAGCATCTGGCCCCTGTTGTTCCGTTGCCCAAATCCAAATTGCCCCACTCTCAGCTCATCACCGCAACGTTGCCCCAACTTCGCATTGAAATCCCCCATCACAACTGTGTAGTGGGTTTTATGGCTATGCATGGCTTTAGAGATCTCCTCATACATAGCCTCCACTTCGACATCGTCGTGTTTCGAGGTCGGAGCGTAGACCTGAATGACATTCAGCAAATATCGTTTCGATATTCTGAGTATCAGGTACGCTACCCTGCTCGAAACACTTCCGATAGTTATCACGTTGTTGACAAGGGACTTGTGGACGATGAACCCGACACCACCTAGGGACTGTTGGTCGCCCTCCCGGTGGTATAGTAAGTTACCAGATTGCAGGGTTATCGAGTCCTCGCCCTCTCTTCGGACTTCTGATAACCCAATAATATCCCAATGTAACTTACCAATAATAATAATTGCTGCTGCATGCTGTCTCGTAAAATGTCAATAGAAAGGGCCAGCAATACTTCTGAGGGAGGGATAAAAACGAGAATCAAGGTTGGACACCTTGATTCGCGTTTTTAAATTCGGGAGTAACAATCATTAACAAGGACTGCTTAGTTTGATTGAAGTCAAATGACTGTGGGGTACACTGTGTCCTAGGTGTTCATTAATGAACATCTTTATGCACTCAGTTAAACAAAAACCGAGTAACATACAGGTGGACGCTACACATAACTCGTGATGTAACAAGGGAAGAGCAGAACTCATAAACTGTGTCATTGTTTAATAAAAAGGTGTCAGTGAAGCAATAAACTAAGTACTGAACAATCAAAAAATATGAGGAAAAATATTTGAAAATTACAAAAGCTCCTATTACATCGTCTACGTAACCAATCCACCTGCGGCCTTACAGAATCTTTGATTACTCAATAAATACAATTGAGATGGTGACCATACTTATTACAGTGAGAGTTCAGGAAGTCGACTTTCAAATAGCTTGACTTTCAAAATAAGGCATTCACTTTACCTCTGAAAATGTGCCTCTCAACCTTACCTGCCTTTAATGTTGCAATATACATTCACTTGAATGAAATAGACTAAGTTCAGGCGTCTGGCACAAGATCAAGACGTGTGGAAAAGATTAGGAGAGATCTTTACTTAGCGGTGGGATAATATAAGTTAAAATAAAAAAAAAAGCGCATAAGATTCCTCGACACATAACTCGCATTTTGGCGAGTCGCATACTTACTGAAAATAACCACTAAGGCTAGTGTTCACGCGACTTTACAATTCTTAACGGTCACAATTGCTAGTAGTGAGTACTAAATGTGAAAACATAATATTGCTATTATTATAATAATTAATTTTTGTAAATAACTTCATGATTGATTGATTGAAGCAGAATAAAAGACAACTACAAACGTATAAGCAGACAGTCCGAGTTCGCACCTATCGTTCATTGACCCTGCGCAAACGCACCTCGGCCGCGAAAAAAAGGTGCCGTCCGGAGCGGCGCAGCGTTTTGTAACAAACTTATCCCTTACGCAACAATTTGTTCTAATATCAACTTTCAAACCATTCGAACCTTATAATGCTGACGAGTGATACTCTTGCCTTCTTTTGTTTTTTAATCTTATACTATTGTTCGCTATTGTTTTCGTGTAAAACACGCGATGAATCGAGATTTTCGGAAAAGTAAGTAAGTAGTAACCTGCCAACGAGCTGAGAAACTTATTCTAAATTTTAGTCTCTGCTTAATGTTTTTTCAAAAATACCTAAAAATTCACAAAATATTGCGTTAACTTTTTCACACTCATCAAAATCCACTCATCTTAAAATAATTACATCTCCCTTTTTCACATTTAAGATTCTCCGACATCCACAACGCTTTATTAAAATAAACATACACACACACACTATCTTGATTCTTGATAGCACATTAAAATGCCTCTCCCGATTTAGTTAATAAATAATATGTTGTATTGAATACCCGCGTACCTCGCCATATTATCCGGTTCCCATCCCGTCCTGCAGGTATTTTTCCACGACACCTGGATAAAGGAGCACTTAACCGGCTCGAGTATGCAGGGCCGGATTCAGGAACAATCATTTGTTACAAATTTTTATGTCAATCGGTTTTATTCTCGCTCGTAGCATTAAAACAACCCCATTCATGTTGAGGCTTTAGTTAGGCAGCCATTGCTACGCTTGGTAAGATAGGGCATGCTAAAATTCTGTTAAGTTAACATTCATTCCTTCGCCATGGCACCAGTCTATATGGTACCTGACCTAGTTGTCGTTTGCGACTGTATTACTGTACGTTTTAACCTCGTGTCTGAACTTCACGGGTTCTTCTAATCAGGTAGAGTGAGGTCAACTTGGACAGCACTATAAAACAGGGCAATACAATGGCTGTGGGTATCAGAGAGACACTACCACACATAGATAGATATTCTTTATTGTACAAGAACATTTCATTTCAAGCAAATTACACATACTTTTAATTAACAGACCAAAGACGAATGTTCATAAGTTTGTCTATTTGAAATGTGTGGAAATCGAGACCTCGACCGTTAGCTCTGCTTGTTTAGCTGCTACTAGATCCTAAAAGTGACTAACTTACGTCCATCTCTCGTCATATTTCAAATTATTACTTTAACCGTTATAGAAATGTTTCCTCAAAAATTACCAGCCGGTCCTGTCCTCCGACGAGGCTTGTATTTTCCTGCCTGCGTTCAATTTTAGCGTTCCGTTTGTTCCCAGAGAGTATCCGATATCAAACGCGAAACTTATCCTTATATCGATAAATCTGTTTGTTAAAACTTCACTACATTCGTATTTGTGCGCAGATATTGTGTTCGGATATCTTAAGTGTATCCAGTCGAGTATATAAAACTGCTGAGCTTCTATTTCTGGATCAAAATAAGGTTCTGCTATTGTAAGGGCTTTGTCAGAAACAACACGCCAGTTTCTACCTACGTGTTGAAAGCTTCAAACTGGTCGTGTCCATAAATAGGACGTTTAACTTATTTATAATTTTAACAAGGTTTTAAATAACTAAAGTGCTTTATACTTTTATGTGTAGTTTTTTGTTAAGTTTGATTTATCATTGATGAATGTTTTTGACTAACAATTTTTGTGCATTAAAGATTAAATAAATGAAGTGCACCACCACTTTTATAAAAGCACAACATTAGCCATTTACAATAACGGTCATAACAATAGCTTAGCAGGAGCTACTTCTTGTATTGTTCTAGTCGAGACGGTTAATCTTTATCTAAAGAGGCTTAGTTTTATGTTTTTCAATAACTCTTGAGGAGGAGAGGAGAGTTTTCCAGTTATCAGTAACAAGAAGTTGAATTAGTAACATTGTTGCGTAGGGAAGAGCAAAACATTTCGGCAGTAACATCATAATCGCACAGCATGTATCGCATGAACTTATTTAACTTAAAGAAAGCTCGCAAATAATGCATTGAACCCTTCAAATGCTAAGCAAAGGCATCACTTCAGGCGTTAACAAAAAGGGCCAAAACAAAAGTGCGTCCACTGACCTGAACTTTAGCAGCCTCATGCGTCATCCTCTCGATGTCAATGCTGTAGTAATTCAACTGCGGCGCATGACGCCTGCGCGGCCTGATGTCATCATAGTACGCCACCACGTCGTTGATAGACACCACCGGGCACTCGTCCGCCGTACTACACCCACTGCTGACCCCGTCCACACCGCTGTCAGAGTCCACCTCACCACCAAACCCCTCCTTAGAATCCCGCCTCTCCCCATAACTCTTCTCCGAACCCTCCTGGTAACCGGACTCGTTCATCTCGTCGGGGGTGACGATCTCTGGTATCTTTGTCGTGTCGTACTCGAAACCGACATCCTCGTCGACTGTGGTGTCGTTGTCCAACAAGTCAGCCATGGTTAACGCGTTTAGCACTGGTTTATCGCTGTCTCACCATCCACTACATGCTGTTTCGTCTACACTGTTTGCGATCTGTGGACAAGAATGGTAAGGTAAAGTATCGATCACATCAATTTTACTCTTTTATCTATTAATTATAATAATTGGCAGACAACTATTTGCACGGTGAAGTAAGGAATAAAGAATGAAACAGCAAATAATAACAACTTTTCGTTTGTGGAAATAGTCAAAAACATATCTAACAAACCCTACAACAGCAAAATCCAATAAAACATTCAAATGTTACCCCTAAAAGAACAAAACATTAACTTTTCCCTCACAACGTTAAAAAAAGCCCCCGATATCAAACTGAGATAGATACCCAGAAAAATCTCTATCAACTGACCTAGTATGCATATAACTTAACATCGTTCGCTGATGCGCTTCCGCCAGTAAAACCGTTTTAACTAAAAAACAACGGAACGTTATATTACCACCTACAAATATTCATAAAAACACCTTCAAAATTGTTTCATTCAAGCCACCCTTGCTTCGATTTAAAACCGCAACTTAATTACCAAAGCATGAACTAAAAAGAATTGACAAAGATTATCCTTGAGGAGCAACTCCAGAGATATTCCATCCAAGTAATTAATCACTTAGTATGAGATCGTCCTTGGCCTAGTTTGAGCACTGGTCACTCCTGCGGGAAAAGGTACACTTAAGTGTTTCCACAATTCCAAATACATCAACACATCTGCCCCGAAGGCACCTACAGAGCATTACATTTGTATGTAAATTTATATACTGTCACTATCAGATAATCTGTAGCAGACAGGGTGAAAAATACTTCTGCACTGTTCAACATATCAAAAACTCTTCAAACACCACAAGTTACCACGATACTGCCAATAATAATTTGACATTCATAACAAACTAGGTAAGAATTGGAAGTTAATGACTAGCATCTGCTCAGATATTAATGAAATATTGAATGTTAGACAGACATTAATTTTAACGTGTAGTTTAAGAAACTGATTGATAGTTAAAACTGTTCAGAAGTATTTTTTTACCCCGTACCTACTGCTAATATCAGATGGCAAACTGTATAAAAAGCGAATTGTTTGTTTTCCATAATGAAATTAATACATAACACGACCTGTTACAAAAAATATATCAGACAACAACGTAATAAAAGTGAGAAGAACGGAACGTGCTTTTGAGTGGAAAATGGAACGCGGCGGTGTTACACTAGGAAAATACGTTCCGTTCTGCGCTTTAATCGGCTTTACTTGGTTTAGTTCTAATCTGTGTATTTTGATCTATTGTTTACTAATTTCTCCAATACGCTCAGCTTTATCTGAAAAACCTGTCCTAGGGGCGATTTCCGATAAGCATTTCAAACTTAAGCTCGTTTTTGTAAGCTTAGTTTGTAAGCGTCTACACTGAACCTTTTTTTTAACCCTGAGGAAATGCGTTACGCCTACCCGTCCACCGGGGGGCGGATGGGTTATGTCGGACTCTCCACTGGGAAGGTGATAACCCAGTGGCCTACCGACTAAGAACTCAGGGACTCCCTCTCATCGTCCGTAGCGGGGGAACACGGTAATTTGCGCGGAGCCTACCACGCACTCCCCCGGATTACGCGCTCCCCCTGACCACACGCTACCCCGGACTACGCGCTCCCCCTGACCACACGCTCCCCCTGACCACACGCTCCCCCGGGCTACGTGCTCCCCCGGACGTCTACACTGAACCTAAGGTGACGAGGCAGCCATTGAGTTGGTTGTCTGGATCAATAGTGACCCTGGTTACTCGTTACCCAGGTTCTTTCAGAAACACATCACAGGCACCAGTCTCTCACGACACAGGAACATACCAACTAAATGTATCACTAAAATTTACCTTGTGTAATTAGTATTTAGACTCCTAATTTTTATGAGAAAATAAATAAATAATGTTTCTTTCTATTCTTATTCACTTCGCAAAGGAAAGCTAAAGCGTCATGACCCCCAGGCCAAGTGGAACACTTTGTCTCGGAGTCAGAGTTTCCCTGAATCTGGCCGGACTGACTTACTAAACATCGATAAAAAGCCATACAGGTGGCCAAAACTTTAGTCGACGACAAGACGTTCTCTACTGTCCTAAATAAAAGGTCATAAAACAAAACACAAACCAACCAACTGCAGAAGTAGTTAAAACTCAAACAACCTTCACAGTCCAGGCTAATTTGAACACAAAGCAACCTGACGGTGAGTTCGATTTCAATTGAAAGCCGCAGGAATCTGCCGCAGCCACTCAACCTAGCGCGAACTTTAAACCTAAATAGACGTCGGTTTTGTTGAGCAGATCGAGGCGAGGTAGGTCTGCTCCGAGTGGAACTAAACTCGATAAACACTATCGAAATATTCAAATATTCAATATTATAATATTCAAATGATAGCATAAACATCAAAATTATACATCTACACGGATCCTACTGGAGTCTTTTTTCAAATAATTCAGACACTTGTTGCAAAAAATGAGCTGGTCCGAAATGAGTTATTATCGCGTTTCCAGCTATTAAATGAATTAGACACTACTCATGATTCAATTGGTTTAGTGCTAATAATAGCCCTATGATTGAAACGTCATCATTATTGCAATTGTATAATATGCGGGAGAAATTCATAAACAAATGAAGTACTGCCTAAACAGTACAGATAAAGTACAAATGAATACATTTGCACATACAAGAAAACTAAGGACGTTTATCTGATAAAAGATGAATAAACATTAAATTAGGGACATAAGGAAAGAATACACAAAAATAAGCATTTCAGAATATCAGGGAAAACTTTGAAGCGACTTAGTTAACATAATGTCGCAAATGTCCTGTTAGTTAACCTTCAGGAAAGTTCAGAAAACTCCAGGTCAAGTTTAAGCAACAGCTCGATTCTGAACTTTCCTTCGGCAGTTTTTGAAATAACACCGTGATTAATATACAGAGTGATTTTTTCAGGAAGGGGTGGAAAATAAAATCTAAAACTATGAAAAAATATTACCGATAAAGTGTGCATCCCTACTAAAACCGCACTACAGCCGAAACTAAACCGAGATCAGCCCGGACGGTAGTACTCTCGCTTTCGTTAGTGCGGTTAGGTATATCAAACGCGGTCACTACTCCACTGACCGATGACGAGTTTATCGACATTTAGACATCTCTATTGTTAGGCCACCAAAATAAGTTGAATTAGTCTGCTTAGAAGTCAATTCAAATGTCATTATTTTCCCCCATATGTAGAAGTAGATAAAATGTATAACCACGACAAAGTATTTAGAGCTCTTAGCATAACGAAGTGATCTCAAATAATAAAATAATAATAATAAATAGTAATCTCAAGTAATAAAACTCATTGGTCTATACTTTAAGCAAATTCAAAGAATGGATATTATTTTTTCCATAAGATTTTTGGGTATAGGGTTGGCCAAAGTATCTTTGTTATTTTTTGATGATGATTGTTGAGACATGAATTAAAAAATGAAGTTTATGGTACCAAATTAGACCACGTCTATCGATTGGTATTCGGTATTTTGAAACAGTTCATTTTCTTCAATCATGTGACACCTTAATTATATTTAAATACGGAGACGAAGTTTAAGCCCAATATTTATTCTGGTTTACTTACTATTGCCCTAACACAGGTCACCTTAATTTAACTTCTTTAGACTACAACGCGAGGTAATCATGATATTAAGAGGAAACTCTTAAACCGGTTATAACGATACATTCAATACGGAACCAAAAACCGAAACAATAAGCACGATTACATCGAACATCCTTATTGTATCTGCCATATAAATTGCAACTTTATCGACATTCTTTCTCGCATCCTTAATCGAGTCGAAACGACTTTCGCTGACCGGCCGACCGCTCACAGGTAGGACGCGATGACCTCAGCCAGTCGGATTCCGATCTCCGACCGAACATTTTTAAGGATGATATAACGAATGGTCTATCTCGAGTCGAAATTTGAGCATGACATAACGAACGGTCTCTATTTGACTTTGAAGTAGATCATTACCGGACATCCGGCGCACTTTCAACTAATAGTACTGGATGTTTGCAAACGGACTTCTGCGGTTTCGTTCTGATTCTAAATAGAATTGGAAATGTGGATTTTCCGTATTTGGGCCAAGGCCATTAGTATTTTCTGCTAACTTTGCTACACAAACGCAGTGCAGGTTTGAAGACGCAGTTCCAACTAGTCCCACGACTAACCCAATTATTCAATTTGAAATGTCAGGGCAGCAGTTCTCTAGCTCATGATGGGTCAAGTAGCAACACTCATATGTCAGTAGTAGTTCAAATCTGAACCTCGCGGCTTCCAATAGATAGTAGTCTATCTTCTTTGAAGGCACGTTATAGAAGCAGAAACATAAAAACAGCGAAGCTTTAGTATAGAAGGATGCTTCATAATTATCTCTCCAACAGTGTTAACCAAGCTTAAACGTCACTAACTCGTAAAAATAGCACCATCTGTTTTAAGTATCATTCCGGTCCTAAGCGTTATTTTTAGTGCCTACATTACTTTTAATAATGGATATACAAGTAGTATATTCATTCTAGCATATTACTATGCTAGGAGCTCAATATTAGTTCGACATAGTGATCTGATAGCAGTACTGTCTTTAATTGCACTATCACCAGGCAATTCCTCATCTAACAGGACAGAAACCCATATCTTGATTCCATAATTGCATCCAAATTATTTAACAGTATCAGAAAATCCAACCATTCGTTTTAAAAAAAATGGAGTAGAAACCAATGACAGGTTATGTCAGTATTGACGCGAAATCAAAAATTTACCCCTGGCGTACGTACCGTGACCATATTTGACCGTGTGTATAAGATAGTATGATTATTTACTAGATCGTAAACGAGACGGATACATGTTGCGCAGCGTCGTCTCAAACTGTCAATGCTTTGCTCAGGTGGTCGAAGTCCTGATTTCGAGTGCCATTTTTTTAGCACAAGTAACCTATCCACGTGTTTTCATTATAATATCATTAGTAGAAACCGTATTTGAGTTTCCACTATAACGCCTTTTGCCGTGCAGTCAACACCAAGTAATGGGAAGTGAAAAATCAGAACAACTTGTTGCCTCCCCTCGGCATGACCTTGCCCCGGAAACTGGGCCACTGGTGGAGGGTGCCCCGTACCACTTGTTGCCGGGAACGAGGCCACTGGTGGAGGGGGCCCCGTACCACTTGTTGCTGAACAGCGGTTATTTGGGACGTCTGCCAGCAGGCGTTTATGGGTTTTACTAACGCATAACTTTAATCTTAACATTTACTAGCAGTTAATATAGTGGATGGGATACTTCTCTCAATTTCTCATTCTCGATTATTTCTTTTTTACTAATATTAGAAATGCGAAAGTTTGTATGTGTGGATGTGCCGTGTTGCTCTTTAACTTAAAAACTAATGGATGGATTTAATTAAACTTTACAATAATATAGCTTATGCGTCTGAATAACACATAGGCTATAATTTGGAAGCTATATTACTTTTTTAACTCCAATGTTTGAAGCAATAATCCTTTTTTTTAACCTTAGTCCTCGCGGACGAAGTCGCGGGCGGCCTCTAGTTGTTTAATAAACCTACACCACCTACCTACAACCAGAACACCAATCTAATTGTGCTGCTAAATTAATATGGCGTCTCAGCATTTACCAGGATAATCAAGAAAAACGAAAAGCAAGAAGAAAATGGAAAACTAATATTATATCTAGAGCATCCATTTTTCTTCTCGGGTAACTACAGTTTTTATAAGCATCTCATTTTTCTTTGATCAGCTGATTTATCACAGAGGTACCGTACCCATGAAACATGGCTCTCGGCCGAAGAATATACAAAATTAATAAAGTTTACATTTGTTCTTATGAGATCTGCACATTAGTTAGAGGCACACTGATTATTGCCGTTATTGTAAACGGAACATTTGGAATCCCACATTTAGTCGAGCTTATTTGAACCCAACGTGATAGGCGGCTCTACTCCGTTATCCGGGTTGGTTAAATTCAATATTTTACGTAAAGTACAATCAACACAAAGTAAGAGCAAGTCTTGAACTCGGGACTCTAGTTCCGAGCTAGAGAATTCAACCACTAGGCTACGACGCTCTCTTGTCAGATATGTGGGGCAAGGTGTACATTATTAAAACAAAGTTCCGGAAGCAATTTGTAAGCTACCTTGCATAGTTTTAACAATTACATTAAAGCAAAGTTGCTGAAAAAGGGATATTACAGCACTAGAGATTATATCATGGATAAGAATGCTTGGGAATAAGCTCTCTACTCCCGACAGAGTCTAATTAACTATTGTAATATCAACAATTAATACTTACGTTTAAGACACTAACAATGTTTGTTTTATATAGCTTCTCGTCGATGTAGTTACTTAAGTGTTATTCTTTTCTTATTTACGAATTATGCTATCTTATGCTATCAAAGTTCATTATTTATTTATTTATTTTTTATTTTATTTATTTGGGAAACAGACAGTTATTAAAGATCACACAATAAACACAAAAAATTTCATGCTTAAACAATTAAGTTTCCACTTAAATTATAAACAAAAAGTGAGCAAACTAATCTTACAAATGGTACAGGCAAGGCAAAAAATATTAAGACAATAATAAATCTACAAGCTACAATGAAAAATTTTAGGCTAAAAAGATTCATATTGTAATTTACCAACAACTATTGTAAAAAAGAGAAATAGTTGAAAAGTGTAACTGCTGAGTTTCTTGCCGGTTCTTCTCAGTACAGAAACAACTTTCCGATCCGGTGGTAGCATCACATTTATTTAAGTACAGTATACTTATTGTATACATTGAATATTATGGTATTCATGTCTAATGATTGTATTTTGTTTGTTAATTAGATTTGGACGATTTGAAAGTACTTGTAACAGGTCTATTTAAATAAAGTTATAATTTATTGTTTGTTTGATAAACACCAAATATTAGTCTTACACAACTAAATAAAGCAAAAGTAACCTATCTTTAAACTCGTATATTCCATACTGCCTAAAAAAATAAAATTATTGAATTTGTCTTTGGAAAAGTTTAGTTAGAAACATATTTTTGCTCCACATAAAAAAGGAAAAAGGCGTTGTAGCGTTATTTAAAAAAATCTATATCGAATAATGCCAGGAACGTTAGTGTCATGAAGATGTTTTTCAAGGAAAACCTGCCCTTAAACCTGGTCGCATCGCGGTTCTTAACTCAATCAATGAATTCCACCCCAAGGCCCCAGTGTTGTGCCCTTGAGGGAACTTTCCGAGCCCCGCTTTCCGACATATAAAGGGGATTTACGAAATGCAAGACGGATTCAAATCCGAGGTTTATAAAGCCTTAAAAAGTTAAAGTCTTACAGTTGCCAGTAAACTTCAAGATTTGCTAGATAATTTTAATATACTTTTTAGTCTTAATGATAAACACTTTATTGCACACTTAATTAACACATTTGTAATGTTCACATGGATGTACAATTCAGGCGGTCTTATTGCTAGAAGCATTCTCTTCCTGATAACCTACAGCGAAAATATGAGAAATTGGGATCGCAGGTGCACAACTAATCCCTGATTGGAAATTGTTTACATAAGTAAGTAAAGTAAGTAAGTAAATATTCTTTATTGCACACTAAAACAACAACAATATTACAGGCCAGTCTATAAAGTAAACACGTAAATGTACAACTTGGGCGGTTTTATCGCTAAAAAGCGATCTCTTCCAAACCACCCAAAGGTAGAGGAAAGTTATTAAATAAAGAACATAAAGTACTTATTATGAACTAGTCTAGGTATAGTTTCATTTATTATTTATTATCATAAAGAAATGCAAACTTATAGCAAAATGTGAACTGACATCACTTTTCACGTGAATTAGCGAGTAAATAATGCCATGCAGTAACTTTTAAAAGTTCAAAGGTCAAACAATTTCGTTTCAGCAGTAATCATATTTTTTACCTTCGGTATGATTTTGAACCCACTCAACATTCAAACGACCCATATTGCCAGCTCCATATAATCTATAACCTCATTCAACTAGTAAGACAAAACCACAGACCCAACTTTCCACCCAAACAACTGCTTCAACAGGTAGAATCGTGGAGCCATGCCCGTGACCCAATTCCTGTGCCAAGGTCATGCCATGGCGGAAGTTTCCACCCCTCAAATGCTTTGGCCCCTGTTCAATTTACATTTTGTATCCATTGGGGGTGTTGTGGCTTGACGTTCAGTTAAGACTAATATTTGGTGTTTATCAAACAAACAATAAATTATAACTTTATTTAAATAGACCTGTTACAAGTACTTTCAAATCGTCCAAATCTAATTAACAAACAAAATACAAGTAACTGTGAGGCAATTTAGATCTGTTTGATTCTCAGCTTAAAAAGCCACTATACTTCTATAGTTCTACATCAGGTACTTGATGTAGAACTTTGGAAAAAGTATAACATGAAAATATAAACGGCCTTTAAACTTCCCACTGCTGGGCACAGGCCTCACCTCAACTATGAGGTGGAACGAGCCATACTCTAACACGCGGCCTTAGTGCGGATTGTTGGAGGGGTTTAAGGTTAGTAAGCATGTCAGATGTTGTCAAGCCTCGTCAACCGGGACCAACTTAACGTTCCTGAATGGAAAAAGTATGTTACTAATATTAAAAAGATTCGTTACTTGGACTTGCTAGTAACAGCTAGTATCCCAATGTTCTTAAAGAATCAAATCAACTACGCGCAACAATTCAATTTCTGTTCAAATAGGTACAAGCGCAGTCACATGGCACGGAAGCCGGTCTGCGCCGAATGCAGTGGCTGCCTGCCAGCTGAACAGCTCTAAACGACACTCTATACCCCAGGAATAAGGTCTAGGAAACTAGCCGGGGAATGTTCTAGAATGATTTGTTGTGCAAATGACAACGGGCTCTGGGTCGCTGCCAGTGATCAGGTGTCGATTGTTTGTGAGTGGCGTTTAGTGGCGTTACCGGAGATCGGAATAGTGCATTAGTTGGTCTGAAGTTAACGAGTCAGGATGATGTTGTTAAGATAAGATAAGATATACTTTATTGCACAAAGAAAACAATTACATAAAAATGCTTACAGAGTAGGCAGTACAATGTAGGCGGCCCTATCGCTAAAAGCGATCTCTTCCAGACCACCTTCCGGTAGAGAAAAATGAACCGAATCCACCAATGCGTCAGTTGGGGCGTGGAAACTACAAAGTAGCTAGACAATTTTAATTTTTCATCACTTGAAAATGTTATCCCAGGGATCACCTAAGGGATTTTTCAATAGTCCGATAAAATGGACCAGACCAAATAAAGGCTACAACATAGTTTTACGATGGTGAATGCCAAAATGACAATTCGAAGGAAAGGACATAGCCATACATTTTGACATTCAAAAGTTTAAAATCAGTCGTGTTTATTGGTCTGATACGTTTAATGTGACTTCAATAGTCAAATAAAACAGCCCTCAAAAAACTTCAAAGTCGAAGTCAAAGTTTACATTTGTAAACTAAGCTTTACATAGCTGGAAAGCACAAAATAATAAGGAAATCTATCATTAATTCTAAAGTTAAAAGCCTACACAACTTGCAATGTGAAAATCTGAAAAGGAAAACTTGTCTGAACTTTAAATACAAAATAAGTTTAGTTTGATATTATTTTTAGAAAATAAATAATAATATAGCGGCTTAACTATAAAAACCGTTAACGTTAAACACGATTTTAAGGATTTGAATGGACATCTACAAACAGCCCAGCAGTATAAGTTATAATAGGGTTTGAATCTGCATAATAATTGTGTAAGTTCAAGCCTAGCTTTGTTCTACGAAAAGGAGCTCTGAATATTTTAACTCCACTATCTGAAAGAAATATCCAAAATGATGATGATAGATGATACGTACGTGATATAAGATTTTTTAGATTTTGATTTTGAAACACAGGTCCTAATTTATACATTTTTTGGATATTCTAAGCCATCATCGTAACACTTCTTTTCATTGGTCTTTCAGCCTCTCAAACCGTAAATCCCCCCGAATCTTCGTAATCGCTTCACCGGAGTAGACCCACGATCGTTGTTACGCAACCGCGACAGCGCGCAACCGTGAACTTGTGCCGATAAAAACGCGAAGGTCACCACTTGTTGCAGTTGGCAGAGCGCCAGTACGTTTTCGTCCGATTCATTCACCCCGCTGTGCAACTAGTTTGAGATCGCTGACGTGCGAATGTTCGGATGCGTAGTTATCTTGCTCTTCGCTAGGGCCTCAAAAGGGATAACGTGTCGATAAGTTCTTTTTTCCGATTACCCGAGGGCCTAAAAATCAGTGCCCTAAAAAATTCACTAAGCATTTCGACAATTCTTATTTACGTTCTCTTTCTTTAATATGCTCATCAAATCAAACTATGTTATTTGACTAACTAAAGTTAATGCTAGTGGTTTTTGATGAGCCAACTCACATTGGAATAGCTTGAGATATCTGGAATGTTAACGAAGTTTTTTTTCCCTGAACAAACGAGTTCCAAATATTGAGTTAATACGACAGATTTTTTTTTAACTTTTCAGAAAGCTTAAATAAACTGTTAGTTTACATTCCAACATTGATGTTCATAATATGTTTTGACAATTCCTACAGTAATGTCATGCAGCTCTAGAATTGAAACAGGGAATATGCACTTGGAACAGATGAGGTTCATATTATTTTTTTGAGTACTTTTTTGAATTCTCGTTACGTCTCTATCAATATTTCCTAATTTTATTTCTTTGTCAATGTAAAAAATATTATTGAAAAGTGCAAAAAATGTGGGAAATTCAAAGCGGTTAAAACAGTCACGTGAGAGTGTGACGTCTAAGTCCACGCGTATGTCGATGTCAAAAGCGCGACAAGAAGAAGAATTCAATAGTTTGTTGGTTACACTTGTGTTGTCATAGACTTGTGTGACGTCAGAGTCCATGACAACCGAGCGCGCCATAATGGCGGCGTTGGTAACGCTTGAAAAAGTTTGAAGTTTTTAACAATTTATAAACATACTACATTTCGCATTTTTTGTGATGAATAATATTGATCAGCCATGAAAAGCTATCATAAAAAAATATAAAAAAGAACAGTGCATATTCCCTTTTAGTAGAATCGGACATAGTTGAGTTATTTTTGTTCAAGGTTTTATAAGTGGTCATAAAATTGATGCTATCACGCCGTACATGCCAATGAAACCTAAAATGATAGCCTTGCTGACGAGGATTGCGTAAATTCAAGCTAAGTTTAGGGGAAAATCAATAAAAAGTTCGGCTCAACTCTAACACAGGATGCCAAAGTAACAACGGCTTTGAATTAAATGTTACAATTTTCAAACAGTTTCATAGAAAACGTTCAAGCCCTTTTCATCGAAGTTAACTTTAAAGGTGTATCAATCAATACCAATGATGTACTTAACTGTTTCGGCTTCCATAAAATACCCTTCCCAAGACCAATTTGAGGGAAAGCTCCAAAGGCTTACTTATCATTTGTTTGTTTTGCAAATTCAGGGGATTGTTTAAAAATAACAAGAACGAAAATAAGGAGGCCGATTTCGTATAAGATAAATACTGTTTTTGTGTGATATTGTTCATAAATAGTTGTTTGAAATAAAAAAGCATCGTTACTTATCTGACGAAAAATTAAAATATAAGCGCCTGAGTTACAACGATATGAAATTATGTGAGTTATGAGACATCGCGATATCCAACGAAACAATTGAAGTCATTCTAAACACAATAGCAGCGATAACTTTCATAAAATACATTGCATTTTATCATTTTATAAAGACCATGAAATTCTGGGTAATCTATCGATCATATCTTTAGCTACACTAGATTAAGCCACGATGTAATTCAATGGGTGGTTCCATTAGCATTTTCATCATAAATTCCATGTTGCAATATTCCCTGAAACCTGCGACAGGTAACATCGTTACACGCTGACACATTCACCCGGCAAGGGGACGAGGAACCGATCTCACTAACACAACTTCATTATCACACGCCAATAACACAATAACAGAGTAAACATAACAGTAGGTTGTTTTATTATCTGATCTGATCTGTGAACCAGAAAAAGACATTTGATCATTGGTAGTGCAGTCGCCCGGTTTGCGAATGATGCGGGTTCGAGTCCTGCCTGATGCCAACATGACCAAATGTCTTTTTCTGGTTTTCAGATCTTTAATAACAGTAGGTTATCTAAGGCCGCTCGCCGAGTTATTAGCCTAGCGTGCTCACCTGTGCTCACATACACGCGGCACAGTCCAGTCCGTACGTACTGCCGCCACCTTATTCCCCCATATTTTATGCTAGCGTGTGCGTGAAATCGCGTGCCGCCACGACGAGCGTCAAACCGAGAGTGGCACGTTTGTATGTAGATATTTTACTTTTCTCTGTTTACTGTGGTATGGTTTACGTTGAACTTTTTCAGTGACCCAAAATAAAAAGATACAGAAGGGTGACTAATGCGTGACGATACTTGATTATAATCGCATATGCTGAACTCGAGGTTGACCTAATACATTTAACATTAGTTCAGTAGACCGTTGAATTTTGCGAATAATGTATTCATTTCCTGTGAAGTTGATTCTGAAGCCTTCAAATCGCGCTTTTGGACTAAGCGTACATTTTTTGAATCATTTATTTTGCTGAAATTAATTATTTTAGAACGGTAAGGTTAGAAAATAGAAGTTTCTGTTATAAGAAAGGTGACTCAAAATGGAAAAAGTGTATAGCTGAAACACTATACACAAACTAGTTTAATTGCAGTCAGAAGACTATTGGTTAACGAATCGGCGTTGCCGCATCATTGGATGAGAACAAGCTCAAACTGACACATATCCAAGCGATCTGGGCCCCAAGTCTGATTATTTCAAAACGCTTCAATTGAATCGTAATTGAGTCTCGATAGTCAAATTAGACATATTTCTCATAAAAAATGTGTCAAATTAGCCGGTTGAGACTCAATTACGAAGAGTTCTAAAATTATCAGACTTGGGGCCCTGATTATAACTGATAGGCTAATAGCAGGGAGAAAAAAAAGTATTTTCACTTCTAGCTTCTACAATCGTCACTACGCCTTCTGTGATCTCATAATCTTAGTTTCTCGTCTCTAAACCGTACCTTCAACATGGGCCCTTACTCGAAGGATATCAAACCCCGCGGGATCAGACCTTCGCTCATTCGCTGAAGTGGTCATTAGGAGAACAATTGTTTACTTCGACCTTTGGGCTTTGGCGATACAAGAAAACAAATTGCCTGTGTATTTCTAATAAAGAATTATGTGAGAAAATGTAATCACTTATCATTCGGCTTTAACCCAAGGAACTCTTGATTCACATTTGAAATACTCGAGTTGAACAAAAATGTTCGTTCTCTTTTTGGATAAAAGGGTATAATTTTAGGAAATCTCTAACATCTTTTAGACTGTTTAAAAATAGAAACACCTGAAAAAACTATCGCCTATTTTCCTAGTAGCCTCTTTTTATCAATGTCTTATCAAAATGTTTACAACAGTCGAAAGAAATCTTCTCCCAAATATTTTTGCTTTAGGAAGAAGAATATTGTAATCCCACAATATTTAAAAGAAATAGTTTTTTTTTTTTTTATTTCTGACTTTATGTGTATGTGTTTAGTTTGACAACAGAAAGAAAGTGTGTCCTAAAGAAAATTATTTCTTTCTTCTATTACCGCCACTAAAATAGCGTAGTTTTTCCATCCTGCAGCTTACGAATATTTACGTAGGTAATATTACTGTCCCTTCTGGCTTCCGCGAAGAGCATATTTCTCCCCAACAAATATTAGCACCCTTTCCATATATCAAACCAGTCGACACGAGTACAGGGAGTAACGATACGTTTCATTGCAATAACGGCTGTGACGTCACAGGGGAAGGGGGAGAGTTAGCGACTGGATATTACAATCTCAGTCCGGAAGATTAAGTATTGCAGATTTTGAATCCTTACCAACGACCACTGTTCCCAACTTATTGCTTCCCAAAGATAGGAAAACCAGAAAAAGACATTCGGTCTTGGCATCAGGCGGCAATCGAAAACGCGTCTTCCGCAAACCGACTGCACTCTTTATTTAGATGATAATGCATTATCCTATTGCTAAAAAATTCAATAACTTATGGTTACCGTTGACATTTTGATGAAATAAAATATTTTGTGCATATTGCAATTATTGTGAACCTTGAATACAGCAATACTATTAGAAAATGTGATGAATGTACTTGTTAGCATTAATATAACAACATGGCAACAACCATGATTAAATTCAAATTAGTTTCAGTCAATTTGTAACTGCAATTACCAATCACTACTTTTTACAAATCTTGAAAAATAGTATTTACTTACAAAGTTCCGTATGTTTTTTGCTAAGTGCTCTTATATTGAATTAAACTCAATATGTTTGTCAACCTTAACAATATGTTTGTCAACTTTAACAATTTAGCATGTTTCTTCAAAATCTTCAAATAGCCTTATTTTTTCTTCCTGCAGTCCAGTTTTTTAAGCGGGGCGTTAAAAGGCATTTATGCAGGTCTTCAACATGAGATTGACCAGCAGAGTAGATCTACGTTACTGTGCTTCTCAACCCCATATCTGGACCTCACGGCTGCTATCCATCAGGTGGAGAGCAGAGGTAATCTTGAAGACCACAAAAAAAATGCAATTGGCAACACTGTCAGCTACAAGATCAAGTTTATTTGTAACACAAAAAAGGCGCTTCCTAGCATAATGCGACTGTAGCCAGATTCTTTCGTACCTAGTAAGGAGGTTTGTATTCGGAATGTCTTGGGGTTCAAAAGGGTTGGAGCCTGTAGAAGGACCAAAGGCCCTTGGAGCTGACGAAACGCAGTGCACTGAGAACGATGGCGTGATGATACTGAATGCGAAAGGCTCAGAACCTGGAGAGGCCTCATACAGCAGAGGACTACGATAGGCCGATTCACCCCCCAAAATAAGCACCACTGCGATTTCGAATATGTAAGAACATTAAAATGTGTTGGTACCTGAAGCTAATTATTTGAACAAATAACCTCACGAAAGGCGAATTTGTGCTAAAAGCGAATAAGGAGACTCCTTATGAAAATAAACTGCCTTCATTTATTGCGATTACGCATAAAAGTTTCAGCCCTTTCTTTTATTTATTCGTCAAAGTGATATTAAGAGTTAGGACTCCATTCCTTCATTCTAAGTGGTTACCATCTTACTACGAATGTTGTAGAACTTTTTCAAAAATTTCGCTACTCTGAATGGTTTTACATAAACGGCCTATATACGTCCCACAGCTGGGCACAGGCCTCACCTCAACTATGAGGTAGAACGAGCCATACTCCAACACGCGGGCTCAGTGCGGATTGTTGGAGGGGTGTAAGGTTAGTGAGCAACCTTAATGTCAGCTGTTATCAAGCCGCCCTAAGGCCCTTGACTAGGCTTAAGGACTGACATCTAGCGACATAAACCGGGACCAACTGCTTAACGTGCCTTCCGAAGCACGGAGATGCCCGAAATACACATCACTCAATTTCGGTCGGGGTGGTCACCCATCCCATTTCCGACCCGACGTGTGTTGCTTTGTGACAGTGATCGGCGACGATCGCTGTTGTAAAGCAACAACTGTGCCACGGGCACCTATTAAATGGTTTTAATGGGGAATTATTTGCAAGATTCGGTTGAAATCTCTAGTGAAAATCCAACGATCTCAGGGTTTTAAGGCAAGATGGTGGAAGCTTCCTGTGACGTATTCGATATCCATTTGCACGTTAATTATGGGACGCAACGTGATACGGCAGTAAAGAAAGTAATGGGTGCTTGCATATTTAGTGTTATGCGGTGTCCGTGGGACGTCGCATGAGAGAATGATGAGGTTTGTGATAAAACCTGTTTATTCATGTATGTAGAGGAGGTGCCCGTGGTCAATAATCCTACTAATCCTATCCTACTAATATTATAAAGGCGAAAGTTTGTATGTCTGGATGTGCCGTGTTGCTCTTTCACGTAAAAACTACTGAATGGATTTTAATGAAACTTTACAATAATGTTGCTTATACATCTGAATAACACATAGGCTACAATTTATGAAGATATTGTGTAAATTGTTGAAAATATCAAGTAAAATATGAAAATGTACGCGGTATCACGTGGTATGGCATGACAGTTGATGACAGACGGCTGCTGTCATTAGCGTAACTATGGGTGCGTTCCGAATTAAAAGGGTTTAACATCGAAATAACATTGGGCTACAATTTGTACTCGGAGGCTGAACTAAATTCCACGCGGACGAAGTCGCAGGCGGCCGCTAGTAATACAACAAAAAAGACGTAGATTATGTCAGTATGACGCGAAGTCAAAAATTGTCCCCTGGCGTACGTACCTATAATTTGACCGTGTGTACAAGATAGCTGATAGATAAATGATTATTTTCTAGAGCGTGGGTCTTTTTATTATAATATCATTGCCCGTGGCATTGTGGTGATAGTGGATCGGCAACGATCAGCGTTGTTAAGCAAAGAACGCACGACCGTGTTGGGATGGGTGACTAACAAGGCTGAAATGTAATAATGAATTTCTCAGCTATATGTGTTTCGGAAGTCATGTTAAGCAGTTGGTCGTTAATTACAGACAGAGGCATAAGAGCTGCTCGGTAACATTGTCAATCAGGTTTATCACCTTTAATTCATTAATTTATTATTTATGTCACAAAAAAGTAAAAATCGCGGACTTAATGCCTGAAAGCATTCTCTACCAGTCAACCACACAGTCAGAGAGATAAATTAAGGTCTAGTTCGCAGATCAATACAAATATCTGGCCATCAGCCATATCAGTTATGTGAACCAATTGACTACATAGTTGGGAAAATAACAGTCTTTTTACCTATGTTATCAGCTAAAATTATAATACGCACACAAACTTTATGTACGCTTACACACACACAATTAACTATCACATTACTTATTGAATTGCTACTACGTCAATCAAGATATCGCATTTGATAGAGCACAAGTACAAATCTAACAGTAAATACGAAAAATCTGTATAAGAATATAACTCGGCACGTGCCGATTCTCCACGCACCATGCCGCCGCCATATTTAATCAGTCGTCGTTTTATGTACCCCTGTAATCGTTGTCATGGACAAAACCGCGTGTCCAGCTTAACGATAACATTTGACCATCGAACGATTAAGTTTGAATTTAGAAAACGTTGATTATGTTTTTGTGAGGTCCCAAGAATTTGAGTTATGGATATTACTGGTTCTGAAAGACGCCCCCACCGTTTAGACGATATTATAGACGATACGATCAGAATTTTGTTGTGTTTTGTTATCTGAACATTTTAATAAGTAAATGTGCTAGCTACAAACACCAATTTTTTTACAGGCTTAATTTGAAAAAAAGTTCAGGCTCATCTCAGGCTATCCATAAAGGATTTCTATCTCGGAAAACAAAAAAAAACATGAAAAAAAAGCCCCATCTCAGGCTTAGCTATGCCAAAAAAAACTTTAACCTTCAAGATCTCACATCTAGGCAGAGGTCTCCAACTTTTTAAGTCAACATTTTAAGTTATTTTTCTAAAGAACAGTTACATATTTAATAAATTTATCCGGCTCTATTCTTCTATTAACTCTGTAAAAACTCTGCGTAGTAAGTAACTTAAAAAAAGGATTAGATAATATCAAATTTTTAATTCATTTCACCGGCTTCACCGGTTCATCAATTTCAGTTTGTGATACAACAATCCGCACAAAAAAAAGCATCAAGCCTGCGTGTTGAAGTATGGCTCGCTTCGCCTCATAGTTGTGGTGAGGCCTATGCTCAGCAGTGGGACGTATATAGGCAGTCTATGTTTAAGTACCTAGCTTGCTTCGATCCAGTAATAATCATCTCATAACACGACTGTATTTGTAATTGAAACTAAATGTAGAGCGGAAATGTAACTCGGAAAAACAATACAAAGATTTGCATGTAAATAACTTAACGTGTAGATGCCACTACGATAGAAGATTGTTAAATAAGTGCTCTTATTACGTTTTTAAGTATAAGTATCATGCTAAATGCGCACAAAAATTTTGCGACGCAATTTTAAACTTTGACCAGGCTTTTTTAGGCTTCAGGAAATTATGAAAATCATGAGGTGATTAGAATTTCTGTGTGACTAATTAAGCAACTTTTCGATTATGCAAGTGATTTAATGCATTCAATGTGGACACGTTTTCATACAAAGGTCGGTCCGTTCGTAGTTAGAAAGAAAGATAAAAACAGAGTCATTCTCTGACTATAACGAGAATTCCGAAAACCATCAATATAAGATGTATAACATAACATAAACGGTCTATTATATACGTCCCACTGCTGGGCACAGGCCTCACCTCAACTATGAGGTGGAACGAGCCATACTCCAACACGCGGACTCAGTGTGCATTGTTGGAGGAGTGTTAGGTTATTGAGCATGCTTAGTTTCAGATGTTATCAAGCCGCCCTAAGGCCGGCTGACATCTAGCGACGTCAACCGGGACAAACTGCTTAACGTGCCTTCCGAAGCAAGGAGATGCCTGAAAAATACATGACTAAATTTCGTTCGGAATGGCCACCGATCCCATTTCCGACCCGGCGTGTGTTACTTCACAATATAAGATGTATTATGATTTAATTCGTCAACTGAGATTTTGCAAAACATACATAAATAAACTCAAGTAGGTTAAAAATACTTCAAACCCCAGTAAACACTGCACCATAGAAGACTATAGTTATTATGACTCATTTCAGTACTACGGCTTCGGCGATGTGAAAGTTAATAATATCCACTGACGTAAAACATTTATGCGTCTTAATAAGGTGAGTCTCTTTTATTTTAGTATTTATATCATCCATTTATCCAAAATGAATTTAAAAATGTATCTAAAGGTAAATAGAAGGCAACAACAACAACACTTGTAATATCAACGCACTACACTACCTAAAAGTCCTGAAATTTAGTACAGGGATCCTTTTCCAGATGTTTGTGATCACTAAAAAATATTTAATAAATAAGATTAAGATTTTAATAAATTCAACCCTGGGGGATGAAAGCACACGCGAACGAAGTCGCGGGTGGCTGCTAGTGCAGTGCAATGCAGAAACGGACAAAATGAATAAACACGAAACTGATCTAGTTTGCATAATACTGTCACGGGTTTCAAAGTGTATGAAAAACATAATTCAGAACAGACAAACTACAACTACACACAGTCAATTTCGTGTGATAGGCGAAGGCTACACGCAAGATCCACATTGTGGTCTGTCAATAAATACTGACTAAACAAGCTATTTATCGACGTGTAGGGTAGTGTATTGACAGATCACAATATTTATCGCTGGATTTCCGGAAATCCATGATCTGATCCCAGATCCTTGATCGTGTCAATATTTATTGGACGCGATCCATATTGATAACGCCTTAATTTCTCTGTTTGACCATGTGGTTGACTGGTAGGGAATGAATCTTGGCATTAAGTCCGCCATTTGTACTTTTTAAATGTGCAATAAAGAATAAAAAAATAAAGTGGGTTGTGTTCCGACCCAGCCCAAGATACATCAGTAAATATCATATTTATCACGATATTTACTGACGTGTATCGTTCGCCAAAGTCACTTCAGTGCGTACGGTACTAGTACTCGTAAAATAAACAGAAGGCAATGAAATATTCAACTGATTACATAACCAAAAATGCAAAAGATACATTATGCCAATTCTAGCATACTTGTTTGGCATGAGAATGTTGTGGCAAGCCAATATTGTTTACAAACAGATTTGACTAGAATAGATTTAGGTAACCACTAAACTACCGCTGACTTTAGGTAGTGTCAGTAAAGAAAATGAGGTAAGCGAACTAGGTAGCTTTAGCTATCTAACATAGGTAGGTCTGAAACCACCAAATCAGGTGAAATAGAACGAAAAATACAAATTAGGGATGTCATACTTACAAGATTTTAAATCAAAAATTCTGGGACTATATTAGGTGCTCTACGAATAGTATAAATATTTATTCGTATTCAAACAGATATTAACAGCGGTACAACATTTAGGACAGAACAAGTAGCTTATTTCTGAAAAGATATTTCTTCCAGCACACCCTGACACAGGAGAGTTGTAAAAAAAGGGTAGGAATTGACCTATTCCTATCTAATACCAAAAACTAATACCAGTGGTATTTGTTTGTAATCGTAATAATTTTCTATTCCCGACGAATACCAAAACTACATTGAAATATTTAAAATTTGGTATTCGTCGGGAATAGAAAATTATTACGATTACAAACTAATACCATTGGTATTACTTTTTGGTATTAGAAAGGAATAGATCTAGGAATTGACTTACAGCTGTATACAGACTATACATTATTAAAGGGAAGAAAACTACTAAATAGATATTTAGTTAATAGTTGAAAGGTTGTACGGCGGTTATAATGTTAAGAGACAGTAATAGTCCTTAAATTTTCCATGTTTTGTCTATCCAATAACGGAGAAAACGGTCCTTCAAGCCGGATATATCGAAAACCTTGTTCAATATTCAACGAACTAGTTAAATACACAAATATCAAACACTAGTTAAAACCTTAAAATAAGCACAGAAAAAACAGTTTTTGCAAGCATTTACGAAAATGGAGCATTCGCTGAGAACGACAAAAAATACTTCGCCACTAATTGCGACATTTCAATCGAAAAAACTGCCAATCAATGAAATGCTAACTAGTATTATAGCGCTGCCTGAGTTTGTCTGTTCATAATTATCCCAACTAAGTTACGGGGTTAATTAAATAGTTTAAGCTATTCAACACAATGATGCGGCCTTGCCCTGGCAAAAATGGCATATGTCGGGTTTCTTTGAGCACTTAGTAATTGCTGGACCAATTGTTATTTAGTTTTTAGGGAAGTGAGGAACAGGGTGTGTAGTTGACAGAAACCCGACAACAACCGTCGGGCAGTAACCCGCCAGACATAACCCCCGTCTGGTCGGAGGCTCCTTCCTTTTCTATGGTGGATGAGGAATATAACAGCCTGTTCCTCACTTCCCCAAAACTTCTTTAAATTTGAATAGGAGGAATAAAAATAATTATGGTCTAGTACCTAGTACTGAAATGTTCCTCAACATACACCCATTTGGATTTGAATATTTATTTTCAAATATCATCATGTCGTATGCATTATTAGGACTCCCGCATACTGTAAAAATATTTTTTGATAACAATGATTTCCTGTTGAAAGTTGTATTTTTCAAATATCTTAAGGAGATAGCCTTTTTTGCACAACAGTTAATAAGTATCCGGTTGTTGTATTTTTTGTTGCAGCCACCATCATTATTATTTTTAGCCACACTAAGTTTGCCATCAACTGACCAAAACTTTTCTGCCTTGAAAGTCCGAAAAAGTTACCCAGTTTGTTTCTACCAACACTGGCCGTAATTCAATTTTGAAAGCCTTCCGAAAAAACTGGTCTAATTTCCAATCATTCGTGATAAGGCCATAGAGAACAGTCCAATAAATCAAACCAGAGACAAAGCTCGCAAGGAAAGCAACTTCATGCGCGCGAACATTCGCCAACGAACACTCATCCGAACCCGACCTAAACACAACCACATAAAGACCTTTTTACTACACCGCGTATTCGTAACTAGATAACGCGACACCGGTTAGCCTTGCAGCACTCACTTTAGTATATAACTTATTTATTATGAATACTGATTTGTGGAATAACAAACTAGATTTTATACACTTCAGCAAAAAGTCTTGAATCGAATGAGCCGACTTTGCTTCTACTTCGGTAATATCTGGGGCAGTACTGATTGACATTTTGAAATACTAATACGCGTTGTTGAATTCTTTTGTATTTTTTTTCGACGGATTAGTTTTACAAAGTAGTTAAGATTTTGCGCAGTGGAATTGATACGATCTCAAACACTTTTATGACGTGTAGGAATTTTAAATCTAAGTCTGAAATGGGAGTTTAATAGGTTATTAGAATGTGAACGATTTTCGGAAAACCGAAATGTTCGGTTTTTGAATTCTGTTTCATTTATTAGGTACCAGAGATTGTTGTTTGGTGGCCAAGTGATTTTGGGAGGGCTTAGGTTTTTTTTCCCAACGAATAGGTTTTCAAAGCTCCGCTGGATGTTCCCGTAATGCACGAAACATTCAGAAGTCAAACATTCACCGAAGCAGCGGTATCAAACTTAACCTAAGTAACCAAACCTTACGCGAGCCTTCCACTGTTATCAGGGTTGCTTAGGTTTTCACCGTGTTTTACATCACTAGAAATCATCACTAGCCGCACGTGTAGGTGCTCCGGCCATAAGTTGAATTCCTGACCACATAGGCTCCCAGTCAGAGTGCTATAACTCCCATGCTATGGCACTCCTTCCTTTTAACTCAACCCTGGTTTACAGAGGGGTTCAGAAAAGTGGAAAAGAGAAGCTTTTGCCCAGATCCCACTGTTTCAAAACGGCAATATTTATATAAACAAGGTTTGCGGCAAGTCAGCAGTTATCAGGCGTGGCGATTACCCTCGTTCATTGAAGCGATAACAACAATCGATGATTAAGGCTTAATTGCTTCGGAAGGCACGTTTAAGTTGTTTCGTTCTGCTATTAAAAAACATAAACAATTTCTGAGCTAACAACATGTTGCAATTTTAAAATGCGCTTCCAATTCAGTCAAAATTCGAAACTAAGTAGGTATAACGATCAAATAACAGATCATCATAAACTTCGATGTAATTTCACAACATCTATCGAATGTAAAAATAAATGACTTATCTAGCAAATAACAATAACAGTGCCTAAAGCAATGACTTGCCAACGATGATGAATGACCCAACAAATAGCCTGCTTTGTCTGTTATTGTGAACAGCTGAAGAGCTAGGTAATCTCTTAGCAATGCAAACAGACGATCATCAATTGGTAAATCATCGCTGAGCACATCAAACAGACGGATGGCGCATCTAATTGGATAAAAACTGAATGACTGTCATCATTGCGGACGACTTGAGTGTCGTTTGACCGTCATTTGTTTCGAAAAGTCAAGACGGACGGAAATGATACAGATGAAGTATGTAGAAGTAAAAATCATTGACTTTTTCACGAAGCAATACATGTTTTTTTTTTTTTTTTTTGGTTTTCAAGATGACCTCACTCCATCTGATGGGAAGCAGCCGTGAGGTCCAGATATGGGGTTGACAAGTAAAACAATGAAGTCAGTACTGGTCTGGTCAATTTCATTTTGCAGGACTTAAGTAAATGCTTGAATAATAAATATTTATGCCTAATGATTCGTAGAGCATAATGTTTCACAAGTCTGTAAATTAGATGACACCCGTTCTTGACCAGTTGGGATAGTATTTGTATAATTCAGACGTTGAATAATTCAACTTCAAGGCAATTAACTGCAGGTATTTCTAAAAGACCTGAGAATCCTAATTTTTTCGGTGTTTTTTACTAAAGAGATCAAATGTTCGGAAAATGGAAACAGTGTTTTAGTAACATTACGTGCCTGAGATTCGAACCAACTAACGAGTAATCTAACCCGGAACCGTTACAAAACTAGCGACATAGCTAACACACATCTAGGGAACTGATAAACCGAACAAAACCCTTTGATCCGAACGAGAGCGAGACAAAAAGCGAGCGCGTTGCGTCACGCGCGGGCGCAGTGAAAGTGAGCCGCGCTGATTGGCTCCCGCCTGTCTGGCCTGTCAGCCCTTCGGACTATTTAGTTATCCCAGAAGTTAATTAGGACTTAGCTGAGACTCTATCGGATGCAACAGCAAAACTTGTAGTTCCACTTGCTGGCTGACATAAATAATTTGAGTCTACGAGAACTATGTTGTTTTTCATTTTTTCCTTCCTTAAGACCTTGAGTGTCACTTTATTTCAGAATATATTATTATTTACTGCGCTTCAGTGTATAACTGCATTAATTACCTCGACATATTATTTTAAATGTAATTAGCATAATAGAGTTTTGGCAGAGAATTTTGAATTCTCGAAATGTCTAAAGAGTTCATGTCGGACTAATTAGATACCTATCACAATGGCTACTCACATAATGCCACTCGGCTTTGACAAGTTTTGAATCTAGGACAAGTTAAAGTTTGCGATGTTAAATATGAATCGGCGGAAATGTTTTAACTATCCATCTTCTAATATCACGTACACTATTAGTTGAGCCTGATGTCTATAATATTCTAATCCACGATCAGATAGTCTCCATAGTCTCATTCATTGCCCAGTTCTTCCACTGATAGATTCAACAACACTTCCCTAGACGTTGGGATCAGATGAAACCTGTTTCACAATCAGAAATGTCTCCATACCCTCACCCGTTAAAATGTCCAGTTCTCCAATAGATCGTTTGAAAACTTTCCTAACCATTGCGTTGGTTGGAAACTCACTTGTAGTCCATTTCTAAAGATTCAACAACACTTCCCTATATATGGGCATTCGATGAAACCTGTCTCCACAATCAGACAGACTCCATATCGTCACTCATAGTCCAGTTCATTATGTCAGCCGAACGACGCCTCCTTCTGGGCATAGGCCTCCCCCAAGGATCTCCAAAACGATCGGTCTTGCGCTGTCCGGATCCAGACTCTACGTTCTAGACCGGCTTACAGCGACCCTGACAAGATAGTCGGTCCACCGTGTAGAGAGCCTGCCCATACAACGTTGGAGTTATACCATAAATAGGTTCAAAAACACTTTCCTTAGCATGGTGATTAGATGAAACCTATTTCCTCAATCAGACAGTCTCCATACCATAATTCGTGATACAGTGTCTCAATACAGATTGAACTACACTTCTCTGCATATTACTATTAGATGAAACTTGTTCCACAATCAGACAGTCTCCATAAGCTCACCTGTTGCCCACATCTCCCATAGATAGATCTAACAACACTTCCCTAAACATTAGGATTAGATGAAAACAAAAACCGGTCGCGCCGATGTTACGTCACACGTAACGGGCGATTATGCGCCGATGGTCGGCGCCCGCGCACCGGCATACTTTCATCTGCGCTCTTTTTACTGACCCGCCACAATACATTATGCATGTTGCGAGTAGTACCGAAGATTAGATCTATAACGAATAGGTGTTTGATGTTACTGGCAAGCCACTTCAGTGAAATTGCCAAGAACGACAAGACTAATTGATAACGATTGAAGGGCATTGTTTCAATGATGAGTTTGATGCTATATCAAAATAACCTAATTATAATTGGACATTATTCCACACTGCTCCGTTAAGCTCCATATTAAGCGAAGTTTGTAATATGGTTCTCTATTGTGTCTCATAAAATTTTTGGCCATAATTTAACGAGTCATAATGTTTTCTGACATAATTATCATTTGTCCGAATGATAGGTAGCCCTAATTTACTGTCTCATAATATCACTTGCCCTAAAATCATAATTCCGAAATGTTATATGTCCTAAAATTCTTTGCTATAACTGTCACAATCTATAATATTAATAACACCTAAAATCTTTTCTCATAATAGTGTTTAGTCCTAACGTCTCTTCTCATAATATATCGAGCACTTAAATCGAAATTGCATAAATGTTAATAAATGTCCTGAATATTATTTGCTATAAAAATTGCAATCGATAATTTGCAAAAAACATCGGTTTTCTATACTAACATAAAACGGTTTCGCTAAAAAATACTTATATCCCGAAGATAAAGCCTACGTACGAGTACCTATCATGGCCAAGTCGGATTCACCTTCCTCATTCAGCATGCAAGCAAGCAACATGCAGGCAATCATGCAGCATGCAAGCAAGCATGAAGCATGCAGCATGCAGGCAAGCATGCAGCATGCAGGCAAGCATGCAGCACGCAGGCAAGCATGCAGCATGCAGTTATGCAGCATGCATTTTATTTTAGGGTTTGAAAAAAAAATAACTAACCCTCGAAGGTTAAGGCGTGAGCTGCGCTCACGCCTTCACCTTCGAGCCTATCACGTCCATGTCGGATCCGCCCTCGGCATTCACCATGTAAACAAGCATGCAACATGCAGGCAAGCATGCCGCATGCAGGCAAGCATGCCGCATGCAGGCAAGCATGCCGCATGCAGGCAAGCATGCAGCATGCAGTTATGCAGCATGCATTTTATTTTAGGGTTTGAAAAAAAATAACTAACCCTCAAAGGTTAAGGCGTGAGCTGCGCTCACGCCTTAACCTTCGAACCTATCACGTCCATGTCGGATCCGCCCTCGGCATTCACCATGTAAACAAGCATGCAACGTGCAGGCAAGCATGCCGCATGCAGGCAAGCATGCAGCATGCAGGCAAGCATGCGGCACGCAGGCAAGCATGCAGCATGCAGGCAAGCATGCAGCACGCAAGCAAGCATGCAGCACGCAGGCAAGCATGCAGCATGCAGTTATGAAGCATGCATTTTATTTTAGGGTTTGAAAAAAAAATAACTAACCCTCGAAGGTTAAGGCGTGAGCTGCGCTCACGCCTTAACCTTCGAACCTATCACGTCCATGTCGGATCCGCCCTCGGCATTCACCGTCTCGAATTCGGACTTACATTGTTATAATAAACCACCATTCGGACAAACATTCATTATGTCAAATCATACTTAGACGAAGTGATTTTATAGCTAGTAAAATTAGGACGTCTGATTATTATAGCACTCAATTTTATAACACAAAACCATTATAGTTGTAGACGATTAGGTAAAACAAAGTTTCGTATACGAGAGCATTATGGATAGTGATGATTATAGAAAACGCGTTCGGGATATCGATTTTCGGACGTACGATATTCGGAGAAGAAAGGGACTACCTTGTAATATTCTTTAGTCACACACACCCAGACCAAACACAGAAACAGAAATATGCACAAAAATGTTAGCACAAAGCAGGGATCATACCCGCAGCCTCTGGTGTAGCCTCTTAACCATTACATTAAATCAGTCGTAATAACATCAAACCATTAACCAATCGTTCATAGTTCTCATGCTAACAGAGTCATTTTTAGACTAATTGGTAAAAAATAGTTTTAGATGTGTCATTTGTACACCACCATGATAACACCATTATTACGTGCAGTGTAGCAGAGGAAAAAAGAGTACTCAGGGATCGAATTCATCAGGTGGCATATAGCGTTGAATGTGTATCAACTCCACCTGATGATTTCGATCCACATTCAACGCTATATGCAACAAATATCAGGTCACAACTTAGCGGCTAGTTTGAGTACCGAAATACTTAACACGAAATCATAAGTGAGTAGGTAAATTATAGTAAATGGACAAAACAAACTTCTGCTGTTTGCGAAACTAAACTAGATAAAACAGTGATAAAAAACAGTGCGTCACCGAGAATCAATTTCAGAAGAACCAAGCAAGCTTGTATGTACACACATATCTAATTACACGGATTTTCCTCCTGGCTAGGAGTACATGCAAACGGTGAACATGTGGAAAAGCACAGAGTAACCAATAAGGCTTCAATATGACAAAGCTGATAAGAGAGTTGTTATCGCGTTATCTCTTTGTCAACCTTCGACAGACGCCATTGATTTTCGCTGGACGCAAGGTAATTCGCAAATATTATGCGTTAGTTAGCTCAAACACTAATGATTAATAACTCTAGTCTAGTCTTACTCTGTTTCTAGTCATCATTATGTTTAGTTCTTAGGTCCGTCGCGTACTTCAAAACGGCTAAGAAATTATAAATTGACTTGATAGCTTGAATTGTTAGTTTTACTTGAGTATAAGAACACAAAACTAAAAAGTTAGTCGTATTTAAACTACTTGGCAATGATTCCGCAGAAGTAGATGCCTGTTATTTTAGTGAAACTTGAATAGCAAAAAATAAAAAAACCCTACTGCAACTTACAGAATTGAGAAGGATAATGAGTAATCATTCTTTCAAAGGCACCTATAACTAACCAAGAACTTGGGTGACGATAACTGAGAAAAAATGGTAGAAAAACTGCACACTAGAATTCAAAGAAAATAAAAACAATACGGAAAAATAATGTTAAAACCAAGGAAAGTGTTGGCGACAGACCTTTTTTTATGTTTACATGTTTTTATAAAAGTATTTTTAGATATTTGATTTTGGAACAATCTTTTTGTTTCCTTTTTGGAAGTTTGTAATTTTGTTTTAGTGCTTGTCTAGATATGGTGAAGTGATGTGTCTATTGTAGGAAAATTGTTGTGAATTTCTAATAAATATTTGTGTAATAAGTGCGTGCGTTTCCCTCCGTCGCCAGACTGCTGCCCTGCCTGCCCTGCCTGCCCTTAGGTAACTTCACCCTTTTTATTGGTCCTTCTCCCGGTGTAATTATCAGTAAAATTTTCAAAACCTTTCCTTTTTACCTTACTTCTTACTTCTCTTCCTAATTAATTATGGTGAAGACCAGAAGCATGGCAGCGGTCCCTACGGAGGGACCCGGAGACTTGCAACCTAGCAGCTCTTTGCATGGCTCACGCCATTCTTCTTCGTCGCTTCGGGCTCAGAGATTGGCTCTAGAAGCGGCCCATGCACGCCGGTTAGCCGAAATAGAAGCGGATCGTGAACGCGCTGCCGCAGAACGTGAGCGTGCTCTCATAGAACGTGAGCGTGCTGTCGCCGATGAACGCGATCGTATCGCTGCAGAACGCGAACGCGCTGTAGCAAATTTGGAGTTGCAAGCTGAATTGGCAGCGCTAGAGGACACCGGAAGTTCACAGTCCTTCAGAAGTTCACGTATAGAAAGGTGGGTATCGCAATCAAAAAGCACATGCTCAAATACTGTTTTCAATCTGCAGGCGGATACGGAGCCCACTGGCCATGAAACTCCCAGGCTAATTCAAGCAATGCCTACACCGTTGCTTGAGGGGTGCGAGCGTGTGCCGTCAACCTGCGCCGCCGGCTCGGCAGCCGCGGCGCTCGAACACGCGCCCGCCTTTGCCCCGGCCTGGACGCCCGGAGCCCTGCCTATGGGGCGCGAGTGCGTGCCGTCAACCTGCGCCGCCGGCTCGGCAGCCGCGGCGCTCGAACACGCGCCCGCCATTGCCCCGGCCTGGACGCCTGGAGCCCTGCCTATGGGGCGCGAGCGTGTGCCGTCAACCTGCGCCGCCGGCCCAGCAGCCGCGGCGCTCGAACACGCGCCCGCCTTTGCCCCGGCCTGGACGCCCGGAGCCCTGCCTATGGGGCGCGAGTGCGTGCCGTCAACCTGCGCCGCCGGCTCGGCAGCCGCGGCGCTCGAACACGCGCCCGCCATTGCCCCGGCCTGGACGCCTGGAGCCCTGCCTATGGGGCGCGAGCGTGTGCCGTCAACCTGCGCCGCCGGCCCAGCAGCCGCGGCGCTCGAACACGCGCCCGCCTTTGCCCCGGCCTGGACGCCCGGAGCCCTGCCTATGGGGCGCGAGTGCGTGCCGTCAACCTGCGCCGCCGGCTCTGCAGCCGCAGCGCTCGAACACGCACCCGCCTTTGCCCCGGCCTGGACGCCCGGAGCCCTGCCTATGGGGCGCGAGTGCGTGCCGTCAACCTGCGCCGCCGGCCCAGCAGCCGCGGCGCTCGAACACGCGCCCGCCTTTGCCCCGGCCTGGACGCCCGGAGCCCTGCCTATGGGGCGCGAGTGCGTGCCGTCAACCTGCGCCGCCGGCTCTGCAGCCGCAGCGCTCGAACACGCACCCGCCTTTGCCCCGGCCTGGACGCCCGGAGCCCTGCCTATGGGGCGCGAGTGCGTGCCGTCAACCTGCGCCGCCGGCCCAGCAGCCGCGGCGCTCGAACACGCGCCCGCCTTTGCCCCGGCCTGGACGCCCGGAGCCCTGCCTATGGGGCGCGAGTGCGTGCCGTCAACCTGCGCCGCCGGCTCTGCAGCCGCAGCGCTCGAACACGCACCCGCCTTTGCCCCGGCCTGGACGCCCGGAGCCCTGCCTATGGGGCGCGAGCGTGTGCCGTCAACCTGCGCCGCCGGCTCAGCAGCCGCGGCGCTCGAACACGCGCCCGCCTTTGCCCCGGCCTATACCTTGGCTTCGAGGCTAGGAGCCTTGCCAACAGTCACATTTGCATCGGCTTCCAATCACATTTACACTAACTCAGATACACCCACTGTAGGTACACACCACAGTTTGAAATGTAACAATAATAAGACTTTTAGCACTGATCTTAACACTTCCCACGAAGAGCGACCTAGTGACATTCTCAAACTGGCTGAGGTCATAAGTGGCCTCGCCAGTAATAACAGCGCAAGGGTAAGTGTAGAAGTTAAACTGCCTTTATTTTCTGGTTTGCCTACGTATTGGTTAACTTTTAAGTCAGCTTATTTAAATTCCAAAAAGTCTTTCACGGCAACAGAAAATATAGGCCGGCTTAATAATGCCCTTCGTGGAGCCGCTCGTGATGCAGTGGTTTCTCTTCTGGCGCTCTCACAAGACCCAGATGAAATCATGACGGCTCTGCAGGAGCAGTTCGGTCGGCCGGAGCTCCTGATACGTCATTTAGTATCAGAGGTGAAGGCTATGCCCAGATTGCCAGCATCTCTGGATGGTGGCAGGGAACTCCATCAACTTGCTTGTGTGGTACGCAACTGTGTTCACACCATTAAAATGATGAATTCTGTGGAGTTTCTTGCCTCACCAGAGCTGCTGCACAATCTGCTTGTCAAGTTGAACCCACTGTTGCGTGAGAAATGGGTAGATTACGCTCACGCTAACTCTAACCCAAACTCATTTAAATTGGAGCTATTCTCATCTTTTCTCACTCATCAGTCAAATGTTCATTTACAATTTGGCATAATCGATGACTGCACGCGAAGGCCCATAGACAAAGCTCATTCGCATGCCATAGTCGACACCACAGATAAGCTAACTAATGCTAGCAATGCTTGTTATGTCACTTCGTTTAAGACCGCCTTAAGAAAGTCAAAAAATAGAGTAAACCCTACTGTCAATTCCACAGACAGTTCGGTTAATTCAAAACAGTTCATGACAACGCCACCTGACGTAGCTTGTTGTTACTGCGAAAAAATTGGACATAACGTTGCTGAATGTGAGAAGTTTAAGGTTCTTTCTGTGGCAGATAGATGGAGTTGGGCAAGTGAAAATAAAATATGTCGAAGGTGTCTTAAACGAGGTGGACATTTCTATCTAAAATGTAAGGGCAATTGCACAAAAGCGGATTGCAATGCCAAAAATTATCATCATATGTTACTTCACAGAGATACAAAGCCGCAACCGTTGGGATCTGTTACCGTAACTCACGCCCATGATTCGCAGTCCACGTCACCGCCACCACATCAGCCATTGAAGCTATTGCTGAAGGTGCTTCCTGTGACGGTAACTGGGCCAAAGGGTGAGATGAATATATATGCGTTATTAGACGATGGCTCCACTGTTACCCTCATTGATCAGGAAGTAGCTGAAGCTATCGGAGCTCAAGGTGTGAAAGGTACAATCAGGGTCAACTGCGTTGGTGGTCTCTCGAGGGATTCAGAGGTGACATATGTTGATCTCCGCATCAAGGGTAAGTTCTCTCACGAGACTTTCCCTATAAACAATGTTCGCTCTATTCCCAATTTGGGGATAGTTGGTCAAAGCGTCTGTGCCAGGGAATTGGAAAAGTATCCCTATCTCCAGGACCTCGCCGTAGAGTTAAGCTACGAAGAAACTAAGCCTTTGATGATAATCGGTACAGATAACTGGTTTCTTTCGCTTCCTCGCAACATAAGGCGTGGCGCCAGAGACCAACCTGCCGCAATCCAGACTGCTTTAGGGTGGACGGTGTTCGGGAAGTTCAATGGTAAGCCCGTCGAAGCTATTTACCACAGCTCAGTTTCGCAACTGGAGTCTCTGGTTAAGGAACATTACCACCTCGACTCCATTGGCATAACTAAAAAAGACATCCACAGCGAGAACGATCAACGGGCCCTAAAGATTCTTGAAGAAACTTCCCGGCGCCTTCCATCAGGAAGGTTTGAAACTGGATTGCTTTGGCGTGCAGATATAACGAACATTCCTAACAGCTATAACTTAGCTCTGTCCAGGCTTATTAGTTTGGAAAAGAAGTTCGATAAGGATAAATGCTACGCCGAAGCTTACCGTCTGTATGTTGCGGAAATGGTGAAGAAAGGGTATGCAGAGGCCTGCACAAACTTACCTCCGTTGGGAACCTTGTGGTATCTGCCACACTTTGGTGTATACCACCCCCAAAAACAAAAGTTGAGGTTAGTGCACGATGCCGCTGCCAAGTGTTCTGGAGTCAGCCTGAACACACTTTTACTGCCTGGTCCAGACCTTTTGCAGCCATTATTAGGTATACTAATGCGTTTTCGAGAAGGTGCAACAGCTCTCAGCGGGGACATCAGAGAGATGTTCCCGCAAACTAAGATAAGGGAGGAAGATAAAGACGCTCAGCGCTTTCTCTGGAGATCTGATCCATCGTTACCTGTTGAGCAGTTCAGGATGTCGTCTATGATTTTTGGGGCCGCATCCAGTCCGTGCACGGCAATTTTCCTGAAAAATAAAAACGCCATGGAGCACCAAAAGGACTATCCTGAAGCGGCAGAGGCTATCATCAGGGACCACTACGTAGACGACTATCTGGGCAGTGTCGATGATCCCAAGCAGGCAGCTCGCTTAGCCTGCGACATCGTAACAGTCCATGCGGCGGCTTGCTTGGAGATGCGCTCTTGGGTATCCAACGACCCTGAGGCTCTCTCATTGCTCAAGCCCGAGTTGCGTGCTGTCAACGCCTCCGTAGTGGGCCTTGGGCCATTGTCCTCTTCCTCTCCGAATCAGGTACGGATCCTGGGTGTGGCCTGGAACATTGTCGGCGACACTCTGAGCTTTAGGAAATCTGGCCAGCTCCCAGATAAACTCACCAAGAGGGTAGTTCTTTCTCACCTGATGCAGGTATACGATCCTCTTGGTTTTCTAACGCCTGTCGTTGTAGCTGGCCGTATCCTTTTTCAGGATACCTGGAGAACGGGCTTAGATTGGGACGAGGAGCTGCCTCTTTCTGCTAAAGAAAAATGGTGGGCTTGGTTCGCGACTCTGGCTGACATTTCGGCAACCCTTAGTATCCCGCGCTGTTACCGAACCAGTCCACCGCTAGAGAGTCAGCTCCACGTCCTGGCGGATGCCAGCGAGCTAGCATACGCGTGCGTGGCTTTCTGGCGTTTTCTTAAAGAGGACGGTTCCATTCAGCTGGCCCTCATAGGTGGTAAAGCTCGTCTAGCTCCTTTAAAGCCAGCTTCTATACCGCGTTTGGAGCTTCAAGCGGCTTTAATGGCGACTCGTTTTGCAACCTACATTTTAGAGGCTCACCGCATAGTTGCATCGAAAGTGTGTTTTTGGTCTGATTCACAAACAGTGTTAAAGTGGTTGCGAAGCGATGCTCGCTCATTCAAGCCGTTTGTGGCTCATCGAGTTGGAGAGATATTGGAGACATCAAACGTTGCTGATTGGCGTTATGTCCCGTCGGCCTTAAATGTGGCAGACGATGCAACGCGAGGTCAATGCTCTCTTTCGGAAAGCTCCCGCTGGTTCACGGGCCCAAAATTCTTATACTTGCCACCGGATGGCTGGCCTTGTGAACCTGCAACTGCTATCGCGCCAGTTCTCGAGGAACTTAAAACTGAGCACGCATTAACTTTTTTATTGACTGAGCGACCTCAATTACCATCTCCTGTTGTAGCAAACTACAACCACTTCAGCAGGTGGAGTCGCTTAGTCAAAGCCACTGCTCGAGCGCATTGGTGCGCCAAACGTTTTAGATCCCTTTCGGCCAATTCCCAAAATTCTAATTCTAATCATGTAGCCTCCGGGGTTTCTCCCGCAGGTTTAGGCCTTCTGTCAGCTGGAGAAATTCAGGAGGCTGAAAAACATCTGTTTCTCAGGTCTCAGCTAGATTGTTTTAGCGAAGAGTTTCTGAGACTGCGTGCATGCCTTCCCCCAACCAATCAGGGAAAACTCAAAGGTTTAACCTTATCATTGGGAGAAGATGGGTTGATGCGATTGGATGGACGAATACGCGCAGTCCTAGAAGCTCCTGCGCAGGAGGTTAACCCCATTGTTTTAGATGGAAGACATCCAATTGTGAAGTTGCTCATTGACCATTACCACCGTAAATATGGTCATGGTAACACCGAGACTGTGGTTAACCTTCTGCGTGGTCAGTTTTATGTGTTGGCCTTAAGGCCTAATGTTAAATCTGTCGCCAAACGCTGTTGTTTTTGCAGGACCAGAAAACTTCTTCCCTCTGTGCCCCGGTTTGGTGACCTTCCCGGTGAAAGATTGGCTCATCATCAACGCCCATTTACATACACTGGCTTAGATTATTTTGGACCGGTGGAGGTGACTGTCGGGCGTAGACGGGAGAAGCGTTGGGTCGCCCTCTTCACATGTCTCACCACCAGGGCTGTCCATCTCGACATCGTCGGAAGCCTGTCAGCGGACTCTGCCATCTTAGTGCTGCGTCGGTTTATTGCGCGTCGAGGATGCCCCGCCAGGATCATCTCTGACAACGGGACAGCTTTCGTCGGTGCAGCCAATCAACTGGAAAGAGTCTTCGACTTTGCCGCGGGTCAGAAAATGGAATGGGCATTCATTCCACCAGCTGCGCCTTCAATGGGAGGCTCCTGGGAACGATTGGTGCGGTCTGTGAAGGTGGCACTTTCGGCTACGCTTAAAGAAAAGGCGCCAAAAGAAGAAATGTTAACAACCTTGTTGCTGGAAGCGGAAGCCATAGTTAATTCGCGCCCTTTAACCCACGTTCCTGTAGACCCCGAATCACTGCAGGCGCTAACTCCTCTCCATTTTCTGTTGGGTACACCATCAACCGAAGTCGCTCAACCTGGGTGTGACGCAGACCTATGCCGCCGAGTTCACTTCAAGAAGATTTTAAGAATGGCTGAAGGCTTTTGGACCAGGTGGCTGCGGGAATATCTGCCAACACTTATTCCCAGGACAGCTGGGTCGTCCCGTTCGCCCGCTCAAGTTGGTGATCCTGTGCTGGTGGTCGACCAGAACCTGCCACGAGGAACATGGCCCCGAGGGAGAGTGACGCGTATATTCACCGGACCAGATGGGGCAGCCCGCGTGGTGGACATCCAAACAAGCAAGGGATTACTGAGGAGGCCGTTGCGCAAGGTAGTGCCCTTATTACTGGAGCAGGGCACTCAAGACCACGGCGCACCGGCACTGTCGCCTTGTTAGATTGGTGCTTTGCACCGGGGCGTGGCATGTTGGCGACAGACCTTTTTTTATGTTTACATGTTTTTATAAAAGTATTTTTAGATATTTGATTTTGGAACAATCTTTTTGTTTCCTTTTTGGAAGTTTGTAATTTTGTTTTAGTGCTTGTCTAGATATGGTGAAGTGATGTGTCTATTGTAGGAAAATTGTTGTGAATTTCTAATAAATATTTGTGTAATAAGTGCGTGCGTTTCCCTCCGTCGCCAGACTGCTGCCCTGCCTGCCCTGCCTGCCCTTAGGTAACTTCACCCTTTTTAGAAAGCATGACTTATGTACCACTTTAGTAGTTATTCACCCGTTTTTTCTGCGTATTTTGAAGAGATGATAATGCCTGTCAGATTAGTAGGTAGGTAGTGATTATTTTGAAATTCTGCCAAGTTGTTGTAGAACTGTTGGAAGGGGAAGGCGTTAGAAGAGCGTTTCTTGTACAAGTTCAAGATGTTCTCAGAAAGGGACAGGTCAAGAGTGCCTACCTTTAACCGACGAGCATGTATGAAAGGACCCATGACAGTAGAGGAGGCGCAAGGTGTGGCTCAGGATCGTAGCAAGTGGAAAGAAGTGGTCTCTGCCTACCCCGTTGGGAAAGAGGCGTGATGGCATGTAGGTATGTACGTATGCAGTACTATGAATGAAACTAACTTTTGATCAACTTGTACTCATGGTGACAATTCAACCTCTTGGCGAATCTAGAAGTATAAATAAACAATGCCCAAGATGCTATTATTATTTTTAGGCCTCATTGGCGCGTTGCGATGCGGAGCGTTGCATCCGTGCGACGACGACGCGGCGACGCGACGTGACGAATAACGTCGCATGTCAATAAGAGTATTATTCGACTTCAAATTTTCAGATTATTGAGTTTATTTCACCTTTAGATTGATTTAATAATAATGCTTGCATGGATAATAATCACAAATAATTATTTACCTTGCAGAACAGTACTCACGAGAATGTAGAAATAACAGTGGTTATGGTGGTAAAATATACCATTGAGAAAGCTGATTGACACAAGACAAAACAGTAGCAATAAAATATTATCGTCTTTGATTACAATCGCTTTCGTATTGGTTGAGGAAGCGAGGCCTATTCTAACGAAATATTGGTTTTCACTCGGATCTTATCTGCGTTAGATAGGTTACATATCGGCGTCAGTGTACAGTCCACAATAAAATGAGACATTTATGGGACTCCATACCATAAACCAGAGACAAGAGTCAGTCTTTTTGTAAACGTTTGCTGATTATGAAAGTGATAAGATTTGATAGAACGGAAGGAACTGAACATAATGGAATGCAAAAAATGAGGTTTAGGTTTGTTTACCGGCAGAGTGGAGCGGAAATCTGTGAAGTAATAGTTTACAGGCAAGTATTAATGAACATGTAAATGAATGAATCCACAGGTAGAGGCAGGTTAACGAGAAGAGAAGGCAAGTGCACAGAATAGTAACCAGGAGGGTATTAATAATCGCACTAAGATATAATAAGATACAATTTTAAACATTGTTGTAGAAGCTGTGTTTGAATATGTCAAAATACGGCCATCTGATTAGTTGTCAGCAGTAATAGTGCAGCAACAAGGCATTCATCTTGGGAAAAGAGCGTCATGTGTAGGCCGAAGCCGATGTCTCATCTGCTTCGATACAGGAGTTCTGTGCAGTGGCACTATAAGTGTCAATCACGTTTCTCGCTAGCTGCCTGTACAGATAAGCTGCAGCCAGGTCTGCGCGATGGGCTATCGGTGGCACACCGCCCACACGCCTATCTCGCATGTTTCTTATGGCAGTTAAATCAAAATGTTATTATGAACATGGTTGTAGGAGCTGTGTTTTATTAGTTGTTCTGTGAGTTGTCACCAGTAATAGCAATAAGCCGTTCATCTTGGTAAAAGAGGGTCAGGGCTGGGCCGAAGCCGATGTCTCAACTGCCTCGATACAAACTTTCTGTACAGTGGCACTATAAGTGTCAATCACGTTTCTCGCTGGCTGCCTGTTCAGATTATCTGCAGGCCAGGCCGGCGCGATTCCCTATCAGTAGCACACCGCCCACACGCCTATCTCGCCACATCTAGATCACGCTTGCTACGGCGTCAGGCTTCAAAACTAGGGCTGAGCAACAGCAAATAAACAGAACGGTATGTTGGCAACGATCGCAGTTGTATGTTTATATGCCGGGCCGAAGATGGAAGTGTGACAACCTGACCGAAATTTTGTGATGCATTCTTCGGTCATCTTTGTGCTTCGGAAGGCACGTTAGGTAAATGGTCATGCCTGGTGGTGTCTGTACTGTTCTGGGTGATTCCGTGTATAATATTATTAAGTAAAGTATTTTACAAAAAGTTTCACTATTACTAGAATCCGATAGTACAAGTTTCGGTTACTTTTGGGGATGGACGGTGCTGTGTGCGTAATGTCCAATGATAATTATATTTATATTCATTGTTTTGTCTGGTAATGAGACCACAGTCCGTTCGCGTTACGAAGGCAGTGATTTTTAAATTTAATTCTATTACACACAAGATCAGATCAGATCCACAAGCTTTGCCGTTCGAAATTATGCGTTCAACTGGTCACTGTGGACTTGACTTTCTAATTAGGAACGATTTGATTGGTTAAAGGGCATGCTGGATCAAAGGACAAGTATGAAATTACTGCATTCTGAACGCGAACGGACTATAGTTGGCTTGGGACATTGGCTATCCGAAATCATTAGTTTTTGATTTCAACAAATCACTAAACCGTGTAATGGACAACCCTGTATGCAATTCAGGTAGGTAACACTGGTAATACCTAAAGCCAGGTCACTCACCTCAACTTTCGTAAGTGGATGACGGCAGCATTACAAAATGTTAAGTTGAAAACATTCACTTCTTTTGATTTATATGACTTTTATGGAACACCTGTGATCACAAAAGTAACATTCACTTAGAAATGATACTTAAAAGTTACTAACATAAATTTTTTGACAGATGTTGAGTGAGAATACATGTTTTTAAGGACATTCATGGAAAGCAAGCATTTGGACCGCTGCTGGTAAGTGCGGTAACCGCTTACTACTTAGCAATTAATGTGTGAGGGTTATTTGCAAGATTTGACTCAATCGTGACGTCTTAATAATAAAACAATTAAGTAATAAGACAATGAAGCTCGTGTATCGAAGAAGTTCAGCTCTATAAGTGCAAAAATGCAATAAAAAAACAAATTGTCTATGCAACAGATGTTTTTCACGACCGTAATAAATTGAATCAGATTGAAACTGAAGCATATGATCGGATAACACAGTTAATCGGTAATTGACTTGTGAGTAATTAATAACTGCTCTATACTGCCGAATTAACAGCCAAAATGTACAGTCGCGGAATGTAAAGGTTAACCAGTTTTCAAATAAATTCATTTACGCGTTGCAAGCACATGTTACCTTTTTACCTAAACTGTGTAACAGGCTAGAGCATTTCGAAAAATATGCTTTATTGTTTGATAGTGAAATTAAAATTCGATTAGACGTTTGTTCCTTCACGATTGAACCAATACTTTTCATTGGTTTGATCTTGTCACTGTCATCATTGAGCAAGCAAAAACAGATCTTAAGAGGTGGTCAACCCTTTCATTCCGCGACTGTACATACGCGATGATTTGTTACGGAACACAGCTGAGCAAATAGTGCTATAGTGTGAAGTTTAATGTGGAGCTTCGGTCTGTTAGAAGAGTAAATAAAAGAACAATTAAAGACATAGTCATAGTCTGACCGGATAAATCCGGTTAAGGTTTTTTGCCAGGTCACACAATATTCTTGCCTAGCTTTCTTGCCGCAATTGAAACAAATAAAAAACGAGAAGAAAATGTGGACGAAAATTAGTGGAAGTGACTGTATTCTAAAGTGATCGAAATAAAATAAAGGAAAAACCTACCCAGTCGGAGACAAACCGAAAGGATGACAACTCTAATGTCAAACCGTTAGAAAAGACGAATGACATTAGTGATCGATAAAAAGTAAAAAGGAGTACCTGTTTACTCCGTAACTCAATTTTTAGGTTATGTTATTTTTACTATGGATAATTCATTGTCTTCTCAGAAAAGACAGGAACTCCAGAAAAAACATCCGCGGAAGACGCTGGTTCGAGTCCCGCCTGAGCCCAAGACAGAATGCTTTTTTTTCTGGGTTTCTTACAATTAAACATGACATTATTCACCACTAGCAGCCGCCCGCGACTTCGACTGCGTGGAATTAGGTGTAAGAAAAAAAAATATTTATTCATTTTTTGAAGCCTATGTGCTATTCAGATGCATAAGCTATATTATTGTCAAGTTTCATTCAAAGCCATTCAGTAGTTTTTACGTGAAAGAGCAACACGGCACATACACACATACAAACTTTCACATTTATAATATTTGTAGGATTAGTAATTCTTCAGAGAATAATGGCAGAAAAGCAGACGTTGGAATACTATGTTTTCACACCGTCTTGTAAGTTCTGGAAAAAGGACACTGAGTAGTTTTATACTATGTGTTTTTTGTACAGTAACAGTTAACTTAAGTATTATTTCTTGGTTTGCCTATCCCTCTTTATGTATCTTTTTGCTATATTTACCTGTTGTATTCGTGTATTGTACAATAAATTAGATTGTTCTGTTGCCCAGCTAACAAAGACTAAATTAACTTTATTTCAAAATGTCACTTTCAGCAGCTACTTCATATTCGTGCAGAACAAAGAACTGCATAATAACGTACTATTCAAGAAATTTAATAAAACATAATATCCTTTGCGAAGTTACTCGCTATTTCGAGTTTATTTTTGAAAAAACCAAAACTCTTTTATATAAGAGAACCGTGAATAACCTAAAACCCTTACCCTCAAATTCACAAACGCAAATCAACGTTGGGCATCCCTCAGAAGTATAGCCGTCCTTTTCAGTTCTATTGACATTTTATGGGACAGCATGAACGTGAACGCGTTCTTAGCGTTGATTGACGTTTGTGAATTCGGGGGTTATATGAGATTCTAACTGCACCGACTGTTGGTTGTGAGCTGATAATATAGCTCGTGACAAGCCATATTGGAGGCACACCTCAGGCAACAGGCACGGCAGGCAACAGCTTGTCCCAGGGCTGGCCAGGAGTGGGAAGCAGTCACTCTGTTCTTAACCGTGGACGGATAACCAGATAAGGGACGCAGGTTTTGGCGGATACAGGTATTTTACAACCGAAACTAAAACGTAAATCATTTCAGCAGTGGATGCCACTTCACTGACGACAACATGGTAAAAAAATGTGCGGGAATTGAACCCGCAACCCATTCCCCCTGATTCACAAACGTCAATCAACGTCAAGCACTAAGCACGCGCTCACGCTCATGCAGTCCGTAAAATGTCAATAGAACTAAAACGGACAGCTATACCTCTGGGGATGCTCAACGCTGATTTGCGTTTGTGAATTTGGGGGTTTGTGTCACAAAAAACAAACGTAACCACTGCTCCAAAAGCCTAAACATCGCGTCGTCATAGTCCAAGAAAAGAACAGACGACTTTGTTTTATAATTATAAACATTTATTTTAATTTATGTGAGAATTGGTCATCGCTATTTATCTCGACAAACAATAGGCACAGCGTTGACAAATACTTGTGATTTCACTAAGCGCTAGTTTACTGTCTATTTATTTATTTGTCCATCGATAATTCTGACCTTGGAATGCAACAACACTATTGACAGCATTGAATAGTATACAAAATAAAATAATCGTAACAAAAATATAAAACAAAGTGTAACCAAAATTTTAGTGATTATAACAAAGTAGTGTGTAGTGTGTATATTGCTCTTGCATGTCTAACTATCAGTTCTATAGATAGGCCAAAACTATCCAGTGTTTACTGTGTTTTCGGATTATCAGTTGCCGTGATCCAGTGAGAGAGGGAGAGGCCTATGTCCAGCAGTGGACTATGACAGGCTGATGATGATGTGTACAAGTAAGATACGAAATGTTGCTTTACCAGGATTTACTAGGATCGTCGGGTCTTTTTGTCGGCCTGCTTTCTGTTCTCTTATACTTAGCCATAGGGGTGACTACGAATAGAATGCCTTGTTGGCATTGGGTCCGTCTTTTGTATCATCCATTGAATAAGAAAGAAATAAATAAATCATCAATAAAATCGAATAACTTGACCAAGTTGAGGACGTTCCCACAACACGACTTTCGCTGCGTGTTTCATACTACGCAGTATTATTGAATATTGCGATGCATGCCACTAAAGATATGACAAAACTATCGATATTGATAGTTTTGTACCATCGAAGAGCAATACTATCGATAAACAAAATGTCATTGGATATTATTCCACACAGCGCCACCTAGCCCCAAACTAAGCAAGCTTGTACTAGCGGTACTAGATGAAGGATTAACATATTTTCGTAAATAAAAAAAAATAAAAAAACATACCGGAAACCACCCAGACTAATACAAACAGACTTTTTTATGCACACGAGATTGTTATGTGCAATCTCTGGTAATAGTAGACATTTCTTCTCTACAGTAGACATTTTCTAAGGGAACATTACACCGAATTGGTAATCGGAAAAAAAACTAAGTTCAAAACTGTTCAAAATGTAATTATCGAAGACGATTAATACTATGTATTCAGTTAATTAACAATTTAATACCAATGCATTACTAAATTACTATAAAGTCTTGGATACTGGATTAATATCATCCAAAGTCCTATCGACAGTTTGGTTATTCATATTATATCGACAGAATATCGAAACGGACACTGAGCGGCAGCACTAATTTCACTTAATAATCATTTTGTGTCATCTTTTTAATATTTAAAATACAAATGCGCGATATTGCTACCGTAAAATGCAACTGTTGCATAAAAAGCTAATATTCGTGCATATTTTATACCGAATTGCGATTTTTTGCATATTTACTATTTATGCAACTTCTCTCTAGCTGTTATTACAGGAAGTTTGTTTAGTGAGTTTAACATTCTGCTAGAATTTACTTTCTATTTAGATTGCTTATCTTCTAATGTCGTACTCATGTGTTCACGTCAGTTAGATTTACAGGCTAATTTTAATTAATTTTGTTATTTACAACGTCTAGCTCCTACTAATTTATAGAACGTTTATGTAACATGTAAGAAATAACTAATAATAAAGCTAGCTGTCATTAAATCATTATTTCTTCCTTACTGTCGTGGCCTAGTGGTAAAACAAACTGGCTTCGAACCCGTACGATTTGGTGTGATTTATTTTTTATAAAAAAAAAATATATTAAGAAAAATAACTTTCAAGTAATTAAGATTGATTATCAGTGTCAGTCATTTCAGTGGAATTTATAGTCAAATAATGTTTTTGGTAAGATTGTTTTATTTTTTCGTTAAATATGAACCACCTAGATGAATAGACAAACTTTACTCTTTCACTTTAACTGGTAGTTGTAGTGTAAACGTACGGCCTTCGCATTCTCGCTTGCGCCCGCCCTAAGTTATCGGTGCCCATCTACCACCGCCTTAAATAAATCAAATTCACTGCTACTGTCACATAAATCTGGCTTTCGACATCACTTACTGAAATAAATGGAATATTTAGTTACACCTAATGCACAACATCAATTGTAACTGAGCATTAGAATATAACACATAACATAACATAACATACCACCATGACCATGTTAGTCAGAGGCACACTGATTATTGCCGTCATGGCGAACGGAATATTCAGAAGCCCACATTTCGCCGAGGGAATTTGAACCCAACGTGGTAAGGGGCGCGCCTACCGCCGTTATCCGGGAATTTTAATATGGATAAGTAGATTCTTCTACAAAAAACATTATACTTAGGTACTAGGTATTTCATTACAGAACTAATGTACATTTTTTAGCGGTCTTATCACTAAAGCATCTTCCATACAAACTTAAAGTAGAGGATCGTATGACAATAAAAAACAAAAGCTTTTTTTCAAGTCCCTCAGCTGGGCAAAGGTATATCCCAAAGCTTTTTAAGTAACCCTATTTGCTCAAAAACTATAATTATCCTTCGTGGAGGGATCAACTGCCCATTTATTGGAACTATTCGGGTCATGCATGCAGAATGCATTTAGATAAATGGGCCCAAATCCCAGTGGCAACCAACAGATATTCATAGTCGAGGAAGAGGGCCTTGAAAATGAAGGTGGAACATTCCAGCGAATGGCAGACCTAAGCTCATGACAGGCATTAAAGATATAAATAAGCAGATTAAAATATTATGCGATTCCGATATGAAAAATATAGCAAATCAACAGCAAAACCAGCAGTCTTTCAGGAGAAATACACCAGATATTACATTAAATGCGCGCAGCGAATTCACCTCTAGAAATCAATATTAAAATTCATAGGCAAAGTAATAAACACCGCTCAGAATATCAGACGTAATAACCGTGAAAGGTTAAAATTATAAATGGATATTGCCATAGAGACGCAATGAAAACCAAGAAAAAGTCAATTGAAAACAAGTCGTAATGACAAAGAATCCTTAGAATAGTAAAGTTAATTAGACTTGTTGCTGGGGAAGGCCTAACTCGGCGAGGTACTGTATTGAAACCACTTCAAGTACCAATTCAACGATTTCGACATTTTAAAAATAGAAAGACTACTAACAAAACACATGTATATTTAGAAATTGAGTACTTTTAAAGACTTCACTTCTCACGTCGTGGTCTGTGTTAAAAATCTGGCTGGAACACCTTTGTGCTTTGTGCTCAACAGCTGTTAGCTGGAGAGCTATCACCGGAGGGTGATAGACACCGATGGGTTCTATATATTTCTATCACAATGACGGCACTAGGTGTTGCCTATTTGGAACAAATAAGAACGTATATTCACTTTTATAGATAATTTACGGGATGGCAATAGTTTGAAGGCGTGCTCAACCTTTTGATAATTGTCAGATGATCATTAGGTAAGGTTTATGTACCTGATACATGTTTATTTATTATTCAAAGTTACATCTACTCTTCTACGGCATTGATTGATGAACCGCTCTTATTTAAATTAAAAATTTGGTAAGTCTGGTTGTTCCTTGTTAGTGCTTGTTATCACTGAAGACTTCTATCATTGGTAAGAGCTACTACCCTCTGAACGACGGTTTTGAATTCGGGAGTTGGTACTAAGGTACTCAGCAAACAAATGACTATTTTTTACGTTTCGAGCAAAATAAAGAGAATTTTTTGTCACAACATTGGTAGTATTTTTGATGATCCCTTTTAAACCTTATGTATTCTCTAGTCAACTACCTGTTTTACTCTTACTTTAAGGTAAATGTCATCTTAAACTTGATAAATAGTATCGATTGACACGCTGATACTTTTTGCATGGTTATAGATTGGATATCAATAAATATCAATGGTACGTCATTTTCCCTTAAAATCTTCTTATCCTTGGTTTTTATTCAAGAGAAAACATTTGAAAATCATTCAACGCACTCGTAACTCTGATACTCAGCAACAATGTTACCGAAATAAAAAAGACTTCTTAAGCACAAAACGTCTTCAAAAATTACAAAGCAATTTTACTGCTTCATTTCATTCCATTCCATTTCGCGTTCCATCAAATTTGAGTCCCTTAAAAACCCAAATATTAAGTAAAATGGGCTCCTCGTGTTCTCGAGTCTATATATCACTGTAACTGACACCGAATCTATCTCCCAAAAGGCGATAAAAGACCTATTGTGAACGTAGTAACAAGTAGGTACTCCAATCTCAAACAAAACCTTCGCATCTAGAGTATATAAATTGTTACGCGAAACATTTTCTTCAAAAGACCTCTGTTCAGGGGTATTCAATTGATTTCCTTCAGTTTTTTAGAACGACTAGTCACTTCGTTTTGTATAGGATGACAATTTGGAAGCAATAACTTGATCTAAGCAAACTCTATTTTCTTTTGCAGAACAGTGTTTTTTAAATCAACAAGTTTCTTTCTGAAGGCAATGATATTCCTATGTTCTAATGAATTATCGTTTAAACTAAAAACAGTTCAAAATAAACTTTGTTAACACACAATTATTATTTTGATGTAAGTTGCGTAGGTGTACTTTAATTAATGACCTTGTTGATTCTTACGCCTAAATGCTCTTAAAACACACCTCTGACCTTTTATCCTAATGTTATATTAATGTACGAAGCGCTCACTCCTGTCAAAACCAAATGTAACGCTGACAATGATTTGACAGCACTAACATTAAACTAACCATCTCTAAAATTATCTCTAATAAGCGTACGTAACATAATTGCCGTTATTATTACAGCATCCGCATCTTCATTTCCAGTTAATACGCAATTATCCGAAACGAGTTATAAAGATCTTCGAGATTAATCATCATTCCTATTCCCATAATCACTAAAATCCTTATAAACACTTCCCAAACCAAATAATTACATGTTAAGGAATGTTTTATGGGATAATAAAATCAGGGAAGGTACTAAAAGGATGCACGGTTCGGAGTAAACTACGGCCCTCGAAACTTGAGAGACGGTTGCTCCTAACAACTTGTGTAGCCCGTGTAACCAAATTAGTTTGGGACAAGAGAAAGCAAAGTTTCGGAGTTTCTACCCAGAATGTCAAAGAAAACTAAGTAAACTGTGCAAGTCCGAGACAGTTAAAGTAGTTAGATTTGTAACGAGAGGACGCCGTGAAAAATCATGTTGACGACGGGGATACTTAATGATAGCAGTAATAACACGTTGAGCTCCAAAGGAAGTGTCGTTCGACGGACGGACAATTATTCTGTAATGTATTGAAAACAACGACGAGGAAAAAGAATAACATGGCCACATTGTAGCGAATTTATACAATAAGCGACCGTAGAAGTAGAAGAAAGAGACTTTCCCACGCGGCGAAAGGATAGTGGCAAGATAATTTAAAGTCACTTACGTTACTATACACCCAATCATCCGTAACTGCGAGGCCATTATGAAAAAATACTTGTTTGAAAGTATAACTTGCTTAGATGTTTTTGCAATGTTCTTTTCTTTACGTTTTTGCGTAATTTCAATTAGTTACATCACCAACATGAGATCAGCCTTAAAATGCGTTGTAGTTTGAGACGAACCTAATACCTATAAACTTTTGTTACAGCATTGGAAAGAGTAACCTAATTGAAATTCTGAAATATGTGGGTACCTAGTAATTTAGAAGCTATAATTTTTTGAGGTAAACATTTCGCCAGACTAAAATGTTAACCGCTGGAGACGTTATTTCGCCCACAGTATTAAATTAGTGGGTAAGTGCCTATTTAATTTCAGTAACAGTATAAGGTTGAATTCTTTAAAGTTTGTAAAATTACACCTGTAGGTAGGTACGAGTAGGGGACATCCCGAGTCAGTAATGAGTGCTCGTATGAAGCGATTGTCAATTTCTTCTCTTTTGATTTGAGTATAGAAAATAAACCCTGTCCTATAAAAGATTCGCCAAGAAAGAAAATGAACTCGCTTTAATCAATCGTAATCGATAATGTGTTGTCTATATCTCGTTTGCCTATCTTAGTAGGTATCTATTTAAAAGTTTTTTTCTGGGAAGAAAAATTAATTTAGACACGAATACAACAATTTTGCTGGAAAATCCAACGGAAAATTGTGGTAACCCGGTATACAACCGTTAAGGCTTATGGGCTACACGCAATAAGGATATTCCTAAACAAAACAAGGAGGTTGAAAGCCCAATCTAAGCAGTATTGGGATAAAACAGATATTTAGTTGAATAAATTCAAGTGTTTTGGAAGTTTCTCTTGGATTATAAGTAAGTACCACATTGATTAGAGAACATGTAGGTTTTGAATTCTAACAAGAATCACATATCGATCATCCCAACAGTGTTTTGATTGTAATTTTCGCCTCTGCAATCAAATTCATGCTAATAAATAAGAAATAAAACATGCATATCGAAGTGGAGAGCAATACGAAGGAAGACGCTGCTGAGATTTTGGCAGACAGCGGTTAGTCCGTGCAACAAGTGCATCCTGCAGGATCGTGCCGTAAACAAAGAAACAACCATTGGAATTCTAAGACGGAGGCAACGATCGTGAAAACTGGGCCGGACATATGTGCTGCGGCCGTGACCGCGTTACAATCACTTTTCAATTAATAAAAGAACCAGCAAACACCTGCGACTGCAAGATTACAACTATCACTGCTGCGCGCTGTCGCCGCTGCACTCAGACACACTTGACACCACTGGGTAGTTAATGTGATTTGTTTACGTACTTTTAAAGTTTATTAACACAGGACACAGGTGGGTACACAGGTAGCACGAGAGCGTCGCGAGCGCGGCAACGACACGCGTGCACTGCGGATGACGACCGGCGCGGCACTGTGAGAGCAGTCGCTAGGAACCGCCGCGCGTCGAGCGGCCAATTCGCAACTCAAATACCTCCGTTAACGTAACTTAACTCCATAATATTTTATAGTTTCGTAAGCGTGTTAGTCGATTACCGTGCGCCGTTCGACTCTAATCGATGTCACGATTTCGGGAGCGGTCCTTGGGGCTCGAAAGCTCACGTATGTTGGCCACGTGAAGCCTTCGGGCTGGGACTTCGCTTGATGAACTGGAAATTCGACGCTGATTTGAAACTGAGTTTGGTAGATTTCAATTCTAACACTTTGCAAATTTATCCTGCTTCAAATTCGAAAGCAACGATTATCACTGTTCGCCCTGGTTTGTTGGCGGGTTTATTTAGAAGGGAGACAAAAAAACATCACTTGGGTACCTATGTATGTCCTGCTCAAAGCGTAGTAGGCTTCGTGCCAGTCACCGCAGTTCCCCAACATGGACGATGAGAACGTCCCGGAGTTTTTAGTGGGTATGCCACTGGGTGTCATCTTCCCAGTGGTGAGTTCCACATAACCCGTCCGCCCCCTGGTGGTGGTGGTGCGTATGTCATTTCCTCCGGGTCAAAAAAAGGGAAAAAAGGCAGGTCTTGCTCATAATCTGGTTATCCACTGGGTAGGTAGGTACTTTATGGCAATATTTTCTGCATCTACCTACTGCGTCAAAATTTTAAATAGGAGGTTGGTTTCAGTTCGTTCAATTTCTATATTAATTAATCTTCTCAATGAGTATTAAAGGTAAATCACAGGCAGTTATCTAGATTTATGCTGTTAACAGCATTGCATTAGGAACAGTAGCGTTCAAAGCTGCTGATTTTTTCCTATATGTAGTCTCGCCCTGCAAAATGAAGCTACCAAGACCCCGACTGTCCTGGTTTTATTTTCTATTATTTGCTTGCAATAGGTGCAGGTTCAGGTTTATGATTTTTATTTTTTCAAAAAGTATCAATACAAAATTCATTTACAGCGAAAACCTTATACCTAAATATGAAACAATAATAAAAAAAAGGCACAGAAATGCAAGCAATATGGTGGGTAGGTCGAAGTTCGTAATGGAAGTTAGCATTCGTCAATCTCCGATCATAAATCGCACCTTGACCTGACCAACTTTGTTTTTTTCTAGTATTTTTACCACGCATTTGTGACAGTGGATCGCCAACGATCGCCGTTTGAAGGCAATGCAAACAGGGTGGAGAGTGTGACCACCCTGACCGAAATCAAGGGATGATTTTTTCGGTTACCTCCGTGCTTCCCAAAACACGTAAAGCAGTTGGTCCTGAAGTCTATACGAAGGGTGCAGGGTGGCTTGATAACAGGTTTTTCACTAGCCTTAAATCCCTCCAACCGCACTGAGCCCGCGTTTTGGAGTATGGCTCGCGTCAGGCCATAGTTGAGGTAAGGCGTTTTTTGTCGTGGGGAAAGCCTCATGGATACCTTTCTGCCCAGGAGACGACGAGGTTATGAGGCTCAACTCACTCTCAATCGGGGCACTTTGGCGGCGAAACTGGATCCCACCAAAAGTAGGTAATTTACCGCACTGCTCCGCCGCCAGTGCTAGCCCCAACTGACTCCCCAATAGTTGAGGTAAGGCCTGTACAACACCGTGGACCGTGTTGAGGCTATTTTTTTCTTCAAGCAAACAGTCCCTTAACCACGTAAATAATAATGAACAGCTTGACCTCCAGTTGCTCCCGCGACTACGCAGCAGATTCAAAAATGGCGGCCAGTCATGAATATTCATCTCTCCTTGATGAACGAACAGTCGCTCCAGATTTGCACGGCTCACCGGCTCCCATGTTTCGTATTCTATAACCTTCGAACATTGTACAAGCTTTCTTTAAATACTTCAAAGTATTTTTATTTCTTCTTTTACATCTATATATATAAAAGAAAGTCGTGTTAGTTACTCCACTTATAACTCAAGAACGGCTGAACCGATTTAGCTGAAAATTGGCATGGAGGTAGTTTAGAGCCAGGAAAAGGACATAGGACACTTTAATTCATTTTACTATTTATTTTTTTTACTTTCTTTTATTTATTGCCCTTAAGGCGGAACAAAGTTCGCCGGGTGAGCTAGTATAGAATATAAGCAGCCTATATACGTCCCACTGATGGGCCTCACCTCAACTATGAAGTGGAACGAGCCATGCGCACACGCGGGCTTAGTGCGCATTGTTGTGTTGGAGGGGTTTAAGGTTAGTGAGCATCCATATCGTCAATTGTTATCAAGCCGCCCTAAGGCCTCGCACTATTTTCCACAAGCTTGAAATTGGCGTAACACATAAGTCCTATGTAGGTAGCCGACGCTTTGCTTCCCATTGTTAAAAATAAATAAGATAAAATAGGTTACTCAACCAACACTCGTATGATTACTCGGTTTTGTTTCCATCTTTTTATCCCCAAAGTGTTTTTTGATTCATTACCTAAAAATGATCTACGACTTTACCATAACTAAGTACTGCTAAAAAGTAAAATTGTACAGAAACGTGATATTTCAGGAGGGTTTCTGAGGGCTAATGTCTACGTAGCGGAGCTTCATAAGTGTTCCCCATGGACCTGTGGGGCAGCGTGTAAGGGGCTCGTATCCAGCAGTGGACTACGGCAGACAGATGATGATATGTGATAGAAACTGTCTACTATGTCTCGCGTATGTCCAAAATATGGAATGGCCTCCCAGCGTAACAACTACATACAGTAATCCCGTAGCGATAATGACATTGAAGCCTTCTAGAAAAACGTGTACTCCTTCCTAAAAGGCAAGCAACACAACGGCGACGCCAGTATGCCAGTATCCATGGTCTGCGGTGATCTCTTCTCATTAGGTGACCAGCAAACTATCTAAAAATAAGGCGTAAAATTGCGAACAGAATCGGAGTTCATAATTCAGCAATAGTTTATAAAATCGCGAGATATATTGTGACCTTAATCATACGGTGATATATAGCTACCTACATATTAACAAATTCACGCTACGCCTCCGTAGACAGGGGGCTTTAGACTTATTTATTGCAAAAGCTTGTATCCTCGGACGACACGATAAAGCCATATGCTAATAGAAGCATGGCGCCGCACTGGTTTGCCTAAACTTTTAGATAACTTTCTAGATAGTAAGTTATAGCTAATCAGTTAGTATTTTCGAAATTCTTAAGAATTTTTCAGAAGATTTAGGCAGTGACGCCGATGTTCGTTTTTTTCTAAATGCCCTATTCTCGAACGGCATATCCTTCCTCACAAATAACACTTAAAGTTTGATTTGGGTGAGATTGTGTTCTTTTGGTACTTTGAAAATATGGCTAATATTGACGGCTGCATCAAAAGTCTCTTTCTTTAATAAACGATTTCTAGTGCGACAGTAAGTGTGCTATTTAATACAGACACTTCAACTGCTAAACCTACGCCGCTAATGTCAGTTTTAACAGGTTTTAACAATGCTAAAAAAAACACTCGAATTCGTTGCTACAAATATCAGGTTCAATAAATCAATTGATTAATTTTCTGCACATTCATTTTTTAATTAGCGAAGTGGATTCAACGGCCTGCATAATGAAATCGAATAGTCCCATACCTATCTGCTTAGCGATGACCAAACTTGTTCGATCTAACCTTTCGAGATGTACAAAAAGAAAAAACATCCCAATAATCATGACCTTTGACTTCCTCGCGCGGATCTTATTACTTTCAAAAAAGTTAAGTGCGAAAGGCACTATCCACTTGGAGTGCCGTATAAACGGATCCAATTGGCTTTTGTGGACGATAATACTCTTATTTTCTTAGAGAATCCATTATGATTTCATAACTTCAGGCGGTAAATATAGTTTTTTATCGAATAAAGTTCTGAGGAACGAGGAGTGAACAGTATTTAGCTTAGTAAGCGTATTTTCAAGCAACCTCATGAGGTTGAAAAATCATGATTTTTCAACACAAAAGTCAGTATTTTAAAATGTTATTATGCCTATAAGTTGAACATTTTGTGGTGTTTGCTATAATACTTATAAGTAAATTATTAACAATTAGTATTTCATGTAAGTATACCTAATGATCAAAATACGAAACCTTTCCAAACCTGTAGGCCTAGCACGAACCACTAATTTGTTTTGGTAATCGAAAAGTTTAGTGAACCATTCCTTTTTTTCTTCTTCCAATGCCTTTAAAAAAAAAGTATCGTTTACTTTTAGATAGCCAAAACGTTAGCGGTTCGGGCTAGCCCTACTGGTAAATTTTCAAGTCACCAGGGGAATCGAGCAGGAAACAGTTTTCAAAACGGTTTTGAATAAATGTCTGAACAGAGCCAGGTTTGGTCGTCGGATCTTAAAACTTTTTCTCGGTGTAGTTATTTCTTTTTTTTTTAGTAAGCCTGAATTCTACATCTCTTTTTGATAATCGTTTTATAAACAGCATTTTATGTAAAAGTGTAACCGCTTACATTTCTGAATAGATCATCAAAAAGTTTAGCGAAACACGTTGTACCTATTTCTAAGGATCTACATTTCATGTGTTGAGTATATACTTAGACATCTGTAAAACACCTAAGCTGTGAAGACTTTTAGCTTGCCATTTAGTACCTCTGATTGATTAAGTGACTGACTTAATATTACCCAACAGACGTCTACATATTTATGCGCTTACATATTGGTACGTACTCCAGTCAGATTAACTTCGCGTTATTACCTAATAAGAAGCCGCAACACCTTCGATTTAATTAAATTGCGAAAACGTAATTAATACAGTACATTCTCTTCAGATTCGCGGTTTTGATAAATATGTATTCATTTTTATGCTATTGCGGTGAGGTTGTTGAATGGCAAAATTATTCTTAGCTGGTTGATAATTATCAAGTGAATCGTTGCATTTTATTAGTAAAAGTCAAAGGTCTTAAATAAAAGGTCGACTTTTTCAAAATTCTCGGCCATGAATTGAATAGTCAAGAGTTAGATTGTTTATAGGTAACTCAACATAAAAATATACATAGGTAATCTAATAACACACATTTTTATAAATGACACGGTAACAAAAATGAAAATAGTCAAAAAACACTTTTCTACAAACTGAAAATAAGCTTGTTTACCTACGAAACGGCAGAAAACATAAAAAAGTAAATTAAAATGGTTTAATGGTGTAAAAAAAAGAATAATGGAGCTGTTCATCAGTTTGACTCGTAGCTTGGTAAGATACACCAACTTTTTGTAGTGAGTTCATTTTTTACACTTTGCTATATTCTTCACTTGTGCCTATTTTTATTTGAATATTCCCGGTTATGGATCACCATACCATCAGGTATACATCTACAAACTGGGTATGTTTAAAGGAATACCAAATGATGTTCTAAATAAAATAATTATTCTATCATTAAAAGCGTAAGAGACGTATAGGAACAATATTTTTGGTAATCCATTAATTCTGTCAAACCACTTTGCCCTATTTAAGGCCAAATGACAGCATAAAAAGATCAAAGGATCGATTTTCTTTGAGTGCTGTTTTAATACGTAAACTTGATTTTCTATAATAATCCTAATGTGATAAAAACATTGGACAGCCCTGAGACACTTTAAAAAATTAAGCAATTGATTAAATTGGCGCGTTGAACTCTTTTGTTCAGAAAAAAACTAAAAAAAAAAATTTTTTTACGTTCTCAAGCCTAGGTTTCCACCAGAGCGGAGAAAAGATGAGTTTGAAAAACCAATCAGATATGGCTTTTTCCAATAAGTGTAGTGTCCAAACATCGCATTAATTGTTTTTAGACAACGGTAGTCGTTTAAAACCATAGAGAATTCGTTCCGCCTCGGGCTGGTGAAACCCAAGCCTTATTCACAAACTGCTTTCCGATGAGCTAGAGCACAGAGTTCTTCTTCAAATGGTTGATAAGGTTCCCAAGGGTTTGGTAATAGACAACGGTTACCGCTTATTATCACGCAGTCCGCATGCTTGTTTACCACTTGACTGTCGTTGTTTTATTCCTGTAAGCTTGAACATTTTTTTTTTATTTTTTTTTTGAGTAGGGGAAATGCACTTACGCATACCCGCCAACCGGGGGGTTGGACTGGTTATGTCGGACTCTCCACGGGGAGCATGCTCTACCCAGTGGCTCTACCGACTAAAAACCCTACTACTCCCTCTCTTCGTCCATAGTGGGGGAATACGCCGTATAGCTATAAGCCCTGTGCGCGTTCTCCCGGACGGTGCCCGCCTACACGGCGGGCCGGAAGCGACCCCCCCTTCGAGAGGGGGGGCCACGACCCCCCCTTCGAGAGGGGGGGCCAGTAGGGACAGCCGAGGGTGTCGAGCCGTCCCTACCAGGCAGTGGTGGAGGCCTGTGCAATGCCGGCAACGGTACCCCCGTACCGCGCGCCGGCTGGCCTCTACCACGGAGGGGTGCGACACGGCGAGCAGGTGCGCGCCGTCTTCCCCCCCTCCTCGGCCTGCGGAGCTCATCGGCTGCAGGATCAAGCTCCCGCAGCCGCTCCGCCGCTTCCTTAGCGGTCATCACCTCCTCGCAGAAGGTGGCGAACGCCTGCCAAGCCTCTCTGTCTGCCAGCATTGCGATCACAATGCTCGGCAGAGAGAGGTCCTGGCCCACCTTGGCGACTAGCGCCATGCGCTGTGGAGCCCACGTTTGGCACACCGCTAGTGTGTGGTGCGCCGTGTCCTCCACAGCGCCGCACTCATGGCAGAGTGGGGCTGCCTCTCGGCGGATGCGGTGCAAGAATGAGCCAAAGCACCCATGCCCGGTCATTATTTGCACCATCCTGTATGAGAGGGACCCATGCTGCCTCTCCAGCCACTTATCAAGCACTGGAGCGAGTGCCTCCACCGTCCGCTGGCCAGACTCCGGAGCTCTTAGGTCCGCCATCCACAGCCGGACCAGGCTTGCCTGAGCCTCCTTGCGGACGGCCTCCCGCTCTTCGGGGCAGAAGCGGTCACCCGCGGCCCTCTTGGCGGCCGTCCAGCGGTACATGGCCGCCAACACGTCCGCCTCTAACTCCCAGGGAGCGTTTCCCGCCAGCGCGCAGGCCGCAGGAAAACCAACGGTGCGATATGCTCGCACGCTCCGCTGTGCTATCGCCCGCTGGGGCGCTCGGAGGAGGCGGACGTTCGTCTTCTTAGACAGGGCCGCCGCCCAGATCGGGGCGCCATAGAGAGCCATGCTCTTCAAAATGCCGGAGTAGAGCCTCCGGCATTTGGACCCCGGGCCGCGGATATTCGGCAACAGCCAGTTAAGGCTGTTTGCCGCTCTCAGCAGCCTGGGTGACAACCCCCCGAAGTGGGGCAGAAATTGCCACCTCGAATCGAGGATCAGACCGAGATACTTGATCTCGGTCTTCACCGCCGTTCGGACGCCACCGAGCACTATTTGTGCGTCAGGTGGCGCCGGAGGTTGTCGCGAGCCATGGAACCAGATGGCCTCGGTCTTTTCGAGCGCCACCGTGAGTCCGAGGCGACCGATTCGGTCGGCCACGAGGTCTCCTCCGACTTCCGCAAGCGGAGCCGCGTCCCTGAAGGACTTCCCCCGGGCAGTGACGAGCGTGTCGTCAGCGTAACAGATTACGCTCATGCCCGGAAGGAGTGCGCCGCGGAGGAGCCAGTCGTAGCCTATGTTCCACAGGAGCGGCCCAACACCGACCCCTGTGGAACCCCGGACTCGACGCTATAGCGTCGGATGGCGCCCGAGCTGTCTGAGAAGACAATTGCCCGATCTCTGAGGTAGCTCTCAACGAGTCCCTGTAAATACAGGGGTACTCGGAAGTACCTCAGGGCCTCCAATATTGTAGCGTGAGGGAGGGAGTTGAAGGCGTTCTTGATATCGAACGATATCGCAATCACTCCCTCCTCACACTCTTCAGCCTCCAGGATGAGTTCCCGGAGATGGGCCAGGGCGTCAATGGTGGAACGCCGTGCCCGGAACCCAAACTGGGCGCCTGCCAGGTCCGGGCCTACCTCCCGTAGGTGCTCGAGAAGGCGGTAAGAAACCACCTTCTCGAATATCTTCCCTACTTCATTCAAAAGGATGATCGGACGGTAGGCCGAAGGCGAGTCAACTGGACGCCCTGCCTTTTGGATAAGGCAGAGCTGACCCACCTTCCAGATCGCGGGGAACCTCATCTCCCGGAAACACCGGTCGAAGAGGTCCCTAAAATTGCCCTCCATTTGGCCAGCCGCTATGGCCACGACCTTGGCTGGCAATCCGTCTGGACCTGGCGCCGTCTTCTTGGCCCGCCACTGGAGCACCACCGCTCCGAGCTCCTCCGCAGAGATAGCGGGGACCTCCTCGGACTCGTCAAGAGCGCCGCGACACGGAGGCATCGCCGGTGGGACGAAGTCCTCGCAGCGGGCCGGGAACAGAACCCGGACCACCTGCTCCAGGAGAGCCGAGTTGAGAGTCTCGGTCAGGGGAGGGCCAATGGGACGCAGCTGGGCGCGTGCCGTTTTATATGGCCTCCCCCACGGGTCTTGATCGAGACTCTCGAGCATTTCTGCCCGGGCCCGATCCTTGGCCTGACGAATGGCGTACTTCAGGGTGCTCCGTGCCGCCCTGTACGCCTCGTAGAGGTTGACCTCCTCGTTGGGGTCGGCCCTCCTCCGCCGGCGTTTACAGTTTGTATACGCTCTCCGGGCCGCAACGCAGGCAGCCCGGAGACCCGCGATCTCCTCCGACCACCAATAGACGGCGTGTCGGGGATCGGGGCGGCGGGACCGAGGCATGGAGAAATCACACACCTCGGTCAAGGAGTCCCTGAGTTGGGACGCGGCCTCCTCTACGTCGACGTCGGGTCGGGGTGGGCAGAACCACCCCTGGACGAACGCAGCCTCTCTCGCCATTCCGCGGTCGAGCCGCGATAGGGCCCAACGTGGGAAGGGAGAGTCCGGCTTCGGAGCCCTGCCTTGTGGGCCACGGTTGGAGATCTCGAACCTGATGTATTTATGGTCCGAAAGAGTCTCCACCGGGTCCACATGCCAGTCTGCGATGAGGGCAGCCAATGCGGGGGTGGCGAAGGTGACGTCCACCACCGACCCACCATTGTAGCGGACACACGTGTGCGCCGTGCCCCTATTCACTAGGGACAGGCCACACGACACCGCCCACGTCTGGAGGACCCGACCACGGATGGTTGTGGTTGGGTTACCCCACGCTGCCGACTTCGCGTTGAGGTCTCCGGCGAGGACCACCTGTCTTGGAGCCAGCCGGCTCAAGACCGCAGACAGGGAGACGAGGAAGTCCTCAAACTCCCTGAGAGGCCGGGTGGGGGAGAAATACACTCCCACCACAGCGAAATCCCCTCCGGAGACGGCGACATACCCGGACCCCTTTTCCAATAAGGAAAGAGGGGGAAAGCCCGGGGCAGGCCGGGTAAGGACGGCCACTACTCCATCTAGATCGCCAAACCAGCGATCCAAGATGTAGTACGGCTCAGCCACCACCGCGATGTTCACCTGCCATTCGGCCAGGGTCTGGGCCATCAGATCCTGGGCCGCACGGCAGTTATTCAGGTTACCCTGAAGAAATTTGCAATGTCCGACTTGATACATCATTCGGACATTGCACCATCTTGCGCCGACGACGGGCCGGCACCAACAGCAGCGGCGGCCTTAGGCGGCGCCGGCTGTTTTCCCTTCTTGGGAGGGGGGGAGCACTTGCTCCCCCTCATGACATGCCCGGCTGGCCGGCCACTAGCGGCGCAGACCGCGCACTTGGGCTCGGCCGCCTTGCAGGTGCTTGCCTTGTGCCCCTCGGCTCCGCACCGGAAGCAGAGCTCCGAGCGGTCTACCGAGGAAGGGCAGTGCGGCCTGGTGTGGCCGGTGCCCAGGCACTTGAAGCACCTGAGCGGCTCGTCGTCGATGGCGCAGACGGATGCCGTGCTCAGGCCGATCGCCAGACGACCAGCCTTCAGCACGGCTTTGGCGGCTGCGATGGGGCATTGAACGCGCAATGTCCCAGCGCCTCTGCGGCCGGTGCGAATTGCACCGACCTTCAGCTGGTCCACCGAGCAGCCGCCGGCCTTGGCCACCTTGGCGGCGACCTCCTCTACCGTTGCGGACGCATCCAGGTCCCCAACTTGCAGGGAGGCGCACTTCTCTGGGCGGACCACATTGGCCGCACCCGCCACCACCTGTCGCAGCTTATCTGCGAAGGTGTCCGCCTGGGAGCCGCTCTGCGCTCCCGGGAACTCAAACAGGCGAGCGCCCGTTTGAGTGGTGCGGCACCTTTTCGGCGTGGCGCCTAAGGCAGCGACATCGCCGATGGCCTCTCGAGCCCGTTTCAAAACGGTCTCGTAGGTCTCACCCTTTTTGACCGCTTCGTCCGTCAAGGTGACAATGACAGCGGAGGATCGGGGTGAGACCAACTTCTTTTTGGCGGCTTGGTTGGCCGCCGGTGCAGGGGAAGGCTTGCCCGCTGCCTTCTTCCCCTGCCTCTTCTTGGCCGCCGCGGAAGTGGACGCGGGAGCCACTTTGGGGGCCTCGGCCTTCTTGGCCTTGGCCTTGGCCTTTCGACCGACGACCTTATTCCAGCCTTCGTTGGCTGGGGTCGTCGACGGGAGGAGCACGTCCTCCTCCATCGGCACCTGCGGTGCCGGTACGGCCTTCGGCGCCTCAGCGACGACGAGGGGCAGAACCTCTGCGCTGGGTGTCACCGAAGTGGGGGCCTTGGTCTTCTTGCCCTTGCCCTTGCCCTTAGGCGGTGGGGGAGGTTTGAAGACCTCTGGCACGGCCGTCACGGGCTCAGCAGCCTTCTGCTCAGCAGCCTTTTGCTGAGCAGCCTCCTGCCTGAGCTCGTGAGCGAGCGGCGGACGGAGCCTCTTCTCCGGGAGGAGGCGGTCCTCGATACCCGCAAAGCGGGTACGGGTGTAGTTCCGCTCCTCCGCGAACTTCCTTTCCAGGAAGGCTTCTAGTCTGGCCTCCATGCCCATTGAAGCCGGAACCGGGATGATCGGCTCCGGGATGGGTGGAGGCGCCTTGCGCGTCGCCGCTCGCAGGGCGGCCAGCTCTTTCGCCATATTAGCGAGCTCCTCCGAGAGCCGCTTGACGGTCGCCTTCAAGGCAGCAGTCTCGTCAGAGACGCTCCTCTTCGCCATCTCAGTGGAGATGCTAAGGAACGACAGAGCGCGCTCCTTCAAGGCCTTCTTAAGCGAGGCCTTGCCAGCCTGGTTGGAAATGGCAATGATGTCTTCCGCGTCCAGTTTCGCGAAAGACTCAAGGTCTGCCACCACCATTGAGGAGTAGTCCACCTTACTACTCCTCTTCTTTGCTATAATCCGCTCTACTGCGACGGCCTGCTCCTTGAGCTCAGCCGCCAGCAAAGAGCGCTTTGCCGCTAGCTTGGCCTTGCTAGCGGTTAAAACCTTTTCATCGTCGTCCGACTTTATCGGGCGACCACCGACCGCGCGACCACGACCGCGCTTGGCCGTCGGCACTTTCGACGATTTCGCCGATCCTGCGTCAGAGAGAGACGCAGGAGCCACGCGTTTGCGCGGCCTCAGGAACTTGGCGCGAATGCCATCGGCATCGCTCATTGCCGAGTCCACATCGGACGTTCCGACATCCGAGTCGGACATCTCAATGTCTTCGGGGCAAAAGAATTTGCTGCCCGAGACAATGGCGGCAGGCTTGCTGGATGAACCAGCAGCCGGTTTGGGTACCGAGGTACAAGCCGGGCCGGGTGACCTGTCCTTAGAAGGACTAGCCACACCGGCAGCGGGTGACCTATCCTCAGAAGTACCAGTCACGCCAGGGGTGGGTGACCTGTCCTGAAAAGGACCAGCCACACCGGGTGTGGGTGACCTGTCCTGAGAAGGACCAGCCACACACGGGGAGGTAGACCTGTCCTGAGAAGGACCGGTCTCACCAGAAAGAGCTGCTGCTGCAGCCAAGTCCTGAGAAGGACTCGGCCCGCGCGCTAGGGACTTTTCAGTCATCTCCGACATTGCGAAAACAGCCAGGGTTTCGGTCGCAATGAAGGCCACAAGTTGTTGCCGTTGTCCAGTGCCACTCCGTTACGGTGGTCACTGGAACAACGTTGCCCGGGGTATACTGCGAGGAAGTCACTTGTGGGGCATACCCCCCTGTAAGCTTGAACATAGCTCAGTCGTACCTTTAGTCGTACCTTTAGGATCAACTACGGTATTCCGGCGGGCGCCAAAACTCACTTCGTGGTGAGTTATCTTTAAAATTCAATTTCTTTGCAATTGTGGTCCTTTATTATTATTGATGATTGAAGTAAGCGTGAAGCACCGCGATATGAAGTGATGTCCGTCGGAATGACGCCCAGCTCCAAATAGATATTCTGATTGAATGCCTGGCGAGATCTGGAGCTGATGAGATAAACTTTGTGAAGTAAAACATAATCATTTCGCGTATTTGGCTACCCGCAGGGAAATGGTCAATCCTAGGTTTATATGAACACTCAAACTCCTTAACCCAAAATTCACAGAGTTGCAGTGCAACCAAAGAAGTGCATTATTCGGACAAGACCATCGCGCACGTGCGCCGGTCGACACTTTTACTTTTGCTCACGACGCGCCGCTCGAGACTCCTGCGCACACCATCAAATACCAATGTCTCAGGACACAAAGGATTTACTAGGATTTAGTGAACTGTTCTTTATACAATTGCGAAGGCGAACAAGTGTGTGTTGCCTATCCAACGGCGAACAGCCTTCATTTTATGGTAACATGTCACACCAGTATCACACACGTCTTGAGCCGAAAATCTTATTAACCCCTCTTAAAGAACTCTGCCATAACCTCGTGAATATGAAATGAAAAAGCGTCCTATATTTTCACATCAGAAACCGAACTGTGTGGAGCTGGAGACCAAGACCAGTTTAGGTATAGATTTTATTAATGATTAAATAAATATACCTATCAGTTTGCATTTGCACGCAAACGACAAAAAACAAGTCGTCAGTTCGTATATTTAGGTATATTCAGAGACCTACAATTGTTCTTGAAATAGACCTTTTCAGATGTCACACGAAAGAGGA